>LR990653.1:19220044-20638377 GCA_905147715.2 Xestia xanthographa | reverse complement strand
AAATTTTGCAGAAATCTTAGGATCACTAAAAACACAATAAAAAAAAAAATATATATATATAAGGTACAATAAGCACTATTCACTTTAAAAAAGTCAGCGTTGAGCCGAGGTAAATAGATCACATGAGAACTCCTTTTTTTTTCGGATGGGAAATCATCAAATAACTCCTCCCGCTCTGGGCGGAGCAGGAGGGAGTGTCAGACTTTTATTGACTAAAACCCATCCATGTTCCTTCATCGCCCTTTGTGTTCCGGGGCCGCGGTATCTCTTTCGAACTGTCCCGCAACCCCGGCAGGCAAAAACGAAGGGAAAAACGAAGTCAGCAAAAAGGAAGGGGTCCGTAAGGACCGATGTCCTTACGGACCCCTTCCTTTTTGCTGACTCTCTTTGAGGCGCGCGTGGAACACGAACGCGCCGTCGACACGGCCTGTCGTCATGAGACGGACGGACGGCGAGCTAGCCCATAGCCCACCGTCCACAGGCCCGCGCCTACGGTGGCCGGGGGCCACGTGGTCGTGGCCCCCGACGCCCGGGGCGTCTCCCGCGGCGGCCGGGACGTTGAGAGGTTCTCTCCCTCTCACGCTCCGCCACCTCCTTCTCTAGCATTACTGCTTCACAGGAGGTGACGGCGTCCCATTCCGTCTCGCTCCGGACCATGGCTTGCACCAGGGCCGGACGCGAGAGGTCGCCGCCGCCAATCGCCGCTTCGAGGACACGGCGGTGCTCCGCCCACGCGGGGCACACCTCCACCGTGTCCTCCGGTCGATCCTCGCAATGGAAACACCCGGGCGTTTCCTCCCGCCCGATTCGGTGCAGGAACCTCCCGAACACTCCGTGTCCGGTGAGGACCTGCGTCAGGCGGAAGGTGAGGACGCCGTGGCGTCTCTCAAGCCACTCCTCAAAGAGGGGACTTATCGCCACAATTGTGGCGTGCCCTGCACGGGGTTGCGACAGTCGCTCTCTCTATGTCGCCATGAGATCCCGCCGGAAGTCTGTCCGCTGAGCGACAATTTGTCGCTGCAGCGGAGTTTCCCCCCGGCGTAGCGCCTCCGCGCGCCATTCATGCAGGCGCGCGAGGACTATCGCCTCCAGATCCCATGGCGGCAATCCGGCAAGGAGGCTCACCGCCTCCCGGACAATCGTGCGGTAGCCCCGGGCCAGCCTTACGGCTACCACCTTTTGGGGCGCGTTCAGATAGTGGGCGGCTCGCCGCTTCAATGAACGCGCCCAAACCGGGACATGAGAACTCCTTACAAAGAATATTAAGTCCTAACTCGCTCGCACTACAGTTTGCGTTTGGCCGCTGAGAGAATGCGTTCCTGACGTCTGTCAGTTGGTACATAAATTTAGCGCGAAATTATAACATTTATTGTTACTTGATTTAATGATATCGTTTTTAATAATATTATTTGTTAATAGGGTAAAAAGGGCAAAAAGGGGAAATAATATATAAGCTATAAGTTATATAACATCACCAATAATACTAATACTAGCGACCTGTCAGGAACGCATTCTCTCAGCGGCCAAACTGTATGTATATGAGCTTCCCTGTAGTTAGAAGAGGAAAAGAAATGGACATAGGCAGATTAAATGTAACATTTATCATCTATAATATATCATCATTCGAAGCGATACGAAGACGATGACATAAATTACAAAAAGAAACGTGCAACTCAGCCAACACTGCTCTATTAATTGATATCCTGTTATCAATTTAGCTATCAGTAATATAAAAAAAAGTAATATAATAGCTAAAAAATAATAATATCTTACGTATCATCAAAGGCTTTAAGTAATTTGGGTACATCCGATTAGATTAGGAGCAGGTTTTTACGCATTCTTGATAACAATATACTGCGATAAAATCTTTCGCCAAGATAAATGGCTTGCATGTAGTAAATAGTAATTAAGAAATACTATCTAAATAATCCGAGTGTTTATTTATTGATGACTGTCAGCGCCATCTCTGGACCGCGACGGGCAACTACGACATATACCCGCATGCGCCCACGCGTTTCGTATTTTCAATCACATAGTATAATATTAATTAAAAAGTCATTGAATATGATCCCTGACTGTGCTCTAGCAATAAACAAATCATCTTTAATTAAAACTCATGCGTATTTTAAGGTTATTTGTGTTATTTTGCCAAATATTTTGAATTAAAAAAAATATACTTCTAAAAGATCGCCACTCCATTGACCTTACCTCATCATAGTCCAACCTCAAGTTATCATCGTCTGCCAGCAGTTTCTCGTTCTCTCTCGTGAGACGTTCGAGAGACTGTCTTAGTGAGGACACTCTCGTGTTTCTCTCCAGGTAGTATCCCACGAACTCTACTGAGAATGCGGGCGGGACGTGCCAACGACGGGACACGTCTTTAAGAGCTGCCATCTAGAATAAAAAAACAAGTTATCATTATTTAAGACATTTTTTTTAAAGTTTATTGTACTATGCCTTTGCGCAAGTGCAAGCAATTAGTTGCCAATGGTTTAATCTCAATCGGATGAACGGTATGGTAGTGCATAAAATACAAACAAACATTTATATTCTTCTTTTCTTTGGAATTTTGATATGTATAAAAAAAAAAAAAAACTAATAACATATCTGTGCAAAATTTCATCCAGCATAGCTATTCACAACCCTCCGATTCAATTTTCGATTCGGAAGGTCGTATATCTATGTCGCTCGATTTCGTAATGTCAAAAAAAGATAGACATATGACTTTCCGAATCGAAGCGTTGTGAATAAGGGGCCAGAGGGCTAATTCACGTAATTTTATGACGCGCCGATGAAGTTATAATAATAATAATAATAATAAATTTTATTCAAAGTTAAAATTGGTACAATAAAACATAAATCTTAGAAATAATGTAGGTATAACAAAGTACGATGCCTGTACTAGGATAAACCTGTATCACAGGCGGTATTTTTCTAATAATTACTATTTGGACACTAGATTATCTAACAATATTAAAAATAAGATTTTTTAAAGTAGCGAAATAAATGGTTAATTTATTATGATAATACACCTAATTTACTTAAACTCTATTATTCTTAATTATTACACCATTACAATAGTATCAGCAGTAGGTACAATAAACAGGTTAGGCTCAGTCAAGTAAGAATTGCAAAAATCAATGTCATGGCATTTTTGTAGCGGTCGTGAATTTGCTTAGACAGCAACAAACCTAGCGCAGTGGTGTCGTACAGGTATCGCTGAGTTAGCAACAAATATATGGATGTCTGGTCTTGTATGACGTACTAGACGCCCTCATAATCAATAGAGTTTATATATCTTTGCTCTGCAATTTTCCTAGCAGGACATTCAGCGTCTCCGGTGTTATGGTCACTAGATTTTTTAAAGCGTGAACAAGTCGCGCATTTCGGCGTGTCTGTTTTCTTCGTGCATTCGGACATCTTATGACCTTCTTCACCACAGTGACCACACGTAGAATTGACCTCTCGACAAGATTTTGCTGCATGGCCGTACTGTTGGCATTTATAACACCTCGTTACTAATGTAAAATCCCTGACAGGGCAAGACGACCAATTTATGAAGATCCTGGATTGAGGGATTAAGGCTTTACGTATATTGGCTGAAACTTCAATTACGTAATTGCAGGTCGCAGCATCTCTCTTCCCAGATTTGTGGCTTAATTTTACGGCAGTCAAGAAAGATTCCAAGGTCATCTCTGATAATTTGTCGGCTACATTTTGTTCAAAAATGCACTTGAATACCTCAATTTCGGCCAAGGAAGTCGGCACACCTACAACCACGATCCGGGGTTTGCGCTTGTGGGGTTCGTCGGCGGTGAGCCCAGATGTAGAGAGCTGGACTGCGTTTTTCAGTTTATTAGCGTCATCTTTCGACTCGGTACTGATAATTACGCCTCCATTTTTTGTTTTGCGGACACCACGTACGTGCAGTTTCATTTGCTCAGGTCGTATGATCTTTTGCACCAGTTCTTTCGTTTCGTCACTTGTTTTTAAGTTTATCGTTGGGATAAATGGCAATAGAGCTTACGTGATTAGGTCGAATAAAATGATTGGATCCCTTTTTCACCATATCGGCAAAAGAAGCATTTTCCGTAGAAGTAGAGTCCCGTATCGTCTGCTTGAGCTCCGCCATTTGTTCCGTCAGGTCGCGTTGTTGTTTAAGGGTACAAATTACGTTTTCTGCATGAATGGTTTTTTGCTTCAGCGACTGATATAGGACTGCCATATTCGAGGTACCAGATCCTATTTTACGGCAAAGGTTAACAATTTTCATTTTCTGCTCCGAGTTCAGTTTGCCCTCCGCGGCAATTAAGGAAACTTCATGTAGGTGCTGCTCGATGGTTATCATCCATTTTTGGATCTCAGGTGTTGAAACAATAGGACCCGTGGCTGATTGGGGGGCTGGATTATGCGAAGGGCTATGCGATGGCGAGGCAGACGAGTGGACTGGCCCCCTTGGATTACAGGGGCTGTTTTCCATTTTTTTTTTTTTAAAGTTCACTATGTCTTGTCCATTATTCACTAAATTACACAGTAAGCACGATTACAGACGCATTGCGAAAGTAATACACTAAAGTAGGTCACAATTAATTATGTATAAATAAAATATTGCTAGCGAGCACGTCTGAACGCTGCAAGTGCTCAAAAAATGTTGTAGTGCAGTTGCAGTTTAGTTCAAGTTCGAGTGATAAACGGTATTCTTGTAATCTTTGAAGTGCGCGTAAGCTGCGCGTGAATCGCACGTCAACTGTACGACAACCAAACTCAACCAAACTTACTTATGGTGTGGCCTTACGAGAGAAAAAATGTTACTTATTATATAATCGAATAGAATCGATTACATTTCAATGAATACGACGTTATTAAAATATTAAAATAATACCCCAGTATAGATTTTAGTGCTTTTTCTTATTAGTAGAATACCGATCATGTTGCGTTTCGAATCACGCACCAAAGACGCGGAACAGTAGAATGCCGTTATTGCGCTCGCGTGACGCAAACTTGACGCGAGCGTGTCTGACAGCGGTAGAGAATACGAAAAGCGTTGTTTTGATCGAAACTTAAAGGTCATGGCGCATTAGACAAGCACCGCACCAGCACTGCGCCAGCACAGCTGTTGCCCGGCGTTGCCTCGAATTTGGGCTACGGCGCGCGGTCCACCTGCGGTCCGCACGCCGTCCACCCGCGGGCCGCGCGCCGTCCACCCGCGGGCCGCGCGCCGTCCACCCGAGGTCCGCGCGGCGTCCACCCGCGGGCCGCGCGCCGTCCGCGAGGCGTAAGCTCGCAGTCCGCGCAGTGGCCGGGATAGTCCAGGAGCTAGTGTTGCATTTTAGGTAGTGTTTTTACGCTGATTGTTTGCCATCTTGTTCATCGATCTCGAATGACTGATAAGTGAACCCAGCGTCAGCTGATGCACCCGCGGTGGCTGGAGGATTGGGAAGTTACGGAAGTGGTGAAAAAAAGAAAATAAAATTGGGACTTACCTACCCCCTAGTATGTCTAGCAATTATATTTTTATGTTAAGTGGATTTGTAGATTAATTCACCTACCCCACTAACACCCTTTCAGTTATAGTTTAAAAGCAGACAGCGTAGTAGCAATCCTCAAATATTTTTAACTTTTATTGCGTCAGCTGACGGTCTTTCCACCCACGCAGCTGATTGTTGTTTTCGTAGTTTTGATAATTTAAACAATCACTTTGTTTTTCATGCGGCGTACTGTAACTTTATTTTACGTGTTTCTTTTACAAGTTTATGCTAGCGGCTGACGCATAATCCCCCATCCACCATGCAGTTTTTTTAAGCTCAGTATGACGTAAACTATTTATGAAAAAAGTTTAATGACTTTTTTGTTTGCAACGCTATCTCCCGGACTATGAGCTTGCTGCATTTGTTTACGACATTGTTTCGCGGGCAACCGCGGGCAACTAGGAGTCGGCGCGCCGTAAGCAGGCGGCCCGCCGACGTCGGCGCGCCGACCACCCGCGGTCCGCGCGCCGTGTCCGAGGCGTGCGCGAGTCGAGTCGTATGGCAGCGGCAAGCGCGCTGACCACCCGCCGTAAGCTTTTTCATACAGACATTATAAAATATATTTTATGACACACGATTTAATGCTCATATTTGAATGGCAAGTTAAATGCTGGGTTGCAGCGGTGCCGGTGCGGTGCTTGTCTAGTGTGCCATGACCTTAACTGCAACTGCACTGCAACAGCACTTCTTTAGTTACGTGAATTAGCCTACAGATCGGTTTAGGCGTTCTGGCTTTATTGAGTAACAAAAATCCATCCAAACTTTCTTTTCTTTTTTATTATAATAATACATGGAGTAAGATAACATATAAGAACTAACATAGGCTAAGTTATGTTGTAACTAACACAGTGGACCTCTCTGTAGTCTAGCAAATAAATAAAAAATAATAATAATAAGGCTTGTGTCCTGAAAAATCTAATTAGTCCGTCAGTTAAATTATCAAAAAATATTTGACACGTATTTTTTCTTTTGTTACGTAGACCAAAATTGACAAAGATACGCTTTTAAAATTCTCAATACGTCACGCCGTGGTATAATTTTTAGTGCGTTGTGACGTCACGAGCCTCCAATCCCGAGTTATGATGCGTTTTATCTTTGTACAAAAAACAAAAAATACGTGTCTATTATTTTCCAATACTCTATTGCCAAAAAAGTTCCTGACAAAATAAGGTAATTATTTTTCACAATGTGTCAGTAATATTAATAAACGTTAATACTGTAAGTACGACTTGTAGGCTATAAATTAACAGTTGTAGCTAGATTACAACCAAGAAGCCCATGCTCAAGATTAAAAAGCATTTTGTAGCTTTGTTTGGTAGGTAATAACAATGGTACATTATTAGAATTTATAAATTCCATAATAGCATATTCGAACAATACTATATTGTGTAGAATCACGCTTTCATAAATAAACCATTACTGAATCAAAGGCAACCCTTTGAAACCGCATGTTTTAACTACAAGAAAGAAACAAATTAAATTTGTCAACAATGGATAGAACTAAAATATATAGAATGTTACTTAATGTTATAATGTTGCTCAACAAAAGAAAGTTTGGTGGGGATGCACCTAATCAGAGAAAGTGGACCTAATTACCTGTGCGTCTTGAAACTCCAGCGCATGAGTATCAATACCCATACACTCAGCTTTTCTCTGAAACTTCCTCATAGCTGACGCGCTGCTGTATAACAGACGAGCCATTTTCTGTGTTGGCACTAAACAAACCAAAAAAATATTAGACATCCAAATAAATGTTTGTTACTTAGGGTTAGTACAAACTGTCAGCTTGGTGGCCAGAGCAAGTTCTTGAAATTGAATATCTGTTCCTTTTTCTTTATGTGATCCTTCTATGTCAACCTACAATCCAAATACAATCCTAGGTACTCCACCCATGGTGACGGAGGTGTGGGCATGAACGCTGTGGAAACGGGTTTTGTCGACGAAGAATCGACAAAATGACAGATAAATGACAGACGAACAAAAGCAATCTGCCCTTTTGTCGATTCTTTCTTCGAAGAAACCAGTTTCTACGGTGGTCGCTACGCGGGCTGGTTCCAAGACAGAATGCCAAAGTGATGTGATTAGATTTAGGCGCACTTGCCATATATGCTATTTGTCTAGCCAGTCATGGGTCTTGTCAAGTTGTTTTTGCAGTATGCTACTCGCTATATTGGAATCTTGATTACAGTTGCTTCAAATACATCAGGACATTGTGGGAGGTTGTTTGTAAAGATGTTATACAAAACTGGGCCCAGAACGCAGCCCTGGGGTACCCCTGCAAGGCATATGATCTAACCAGAGAGGATTTTGGGTCTCGTAACTTTACTTGAAATTGTCAACCATTAGGGTATGATTGCACTAGCAAGTAATACAAATGGGGCAGGAGCTGCTTCATCTTGCATGGTAGTCCTTTGTGCTATACTTGATCAAAGGCTTGTAGGAGGTCGAAGTTGGCTGCTGAACAATACTCCTTCTTTTCTAGGCATTGTCTTATGGTGGGGTTGAGTCAGTGTACCTGTTCTATGGTGGACTGTTACTCGCGAAATTCGAATTGGTGATCAGATACAACTTGATTTGGACAACTCTTTCCCATATCTTCGATAGTACTGGAGTAACGCTAATAAAGTATAAAATTGAAGATCAAAAAATAAGATTGTAATAAATCTTACCCCATGGAGGATTTCTATTCTCCTTCTGAATCAAATACTTTTTTCTGTACTTCACTAATTTGCGCTGAATTCTTAATTTCTCTTCTGTACTTAAGTTGTTTTGTAACTCCAATTTCCTAAAAAAAATGGAAAATATGTTATATTTTCAACTTGGAGGCTAAATGAAGACTTGGCTTTTTAATTGGAAGTTATTGACAGAATATTAATTTAATAAACTACATTTTAAATTTATTACCTCTTCTCAGTTCTCAACTGCAAAGCAAGCCAGTTCCTCTTGCGTTTCTTGACTAGAGTCTTATCAGAATGTAGCTTGCAGTGAGCGTAGAAAGGGTCTGCTTGCTCTGCTTCTTCAGAATGAGCTTCAGCTAACAGTCCCGAACGTTGGCCACTGTAATACATAATTTGGAATAAACAATGATTAAATACCTAGCATGGTCTGGGTATATCCGTCTCTGGGTATAACTTACAGGTGCTGAACAATATGTTCGCGTCAAAATCGAATAATGAAAAAGATAAGTTTGGAAATCAGCTCTGATTGTACCAAGCCAACCCGAAAACAGTGTAACCGAATGAATGCCTCGAATCGAAGCCTGAATCGAACCTAAACATGAGTGAGTATTGAGTAGGACCCCTTACAGTTACCGGACCGTTTAATGCATGATTACAAAAGTATCTTACTAACTGAAAGAGCTGAGATCTGTAACTAAGAGAGCAGAACCCAAAAAAAACATGCGGCGCAGTCTTTGGAGACTGCCGATAGAAGTGAAAAATAAAACCAAAGGAAGTTTAATTGGTAAAGATTTTTATTACGCTGGTAACCATATTTCATAATTAATGTCAATTTGATTGACATAAATGTATGTTTTTATAATTTGAATGTGTTTTGTTTTGTGCCAGACTTAAATCTCTTTGTGTAAAGCAAAGAGATTGCATACCTGCTTTTTCATGTAAAGAAGTGTTAATGAACAATTTAAACTTTAATCCTTAATCATAAACACTTCTCCCACCGCGCACGTCGAAGTGGTGCTACGCCGTAGCGGATCGGCTACGAGCGCTACGAAAAGCGTACGTAACGGTCACGCGAATTCCATGATTTTTGTTCACCCAAAAAGTGCTCAACGCGCCTAGAGATGTTGTCACTTAATATGACTGCTTACCAAGTGACATGGAAGAAGGTCTTGCAAAGCCCTGCGTCGCAACCCACACACACACCAGTGCGCGCTAGCGTGCCGTCCTCGCACAACGCGCATGAGCGAGCGCCCCAGCGGGAGTACGCCATCTCGAATAGCGTTACGCCCGACAACCGCTCCACCTGAGAATATTACGCTTTTTTATAGTAAAACTTACGACTCCACGCTTTTCCGCACGGATTTTGTAAAGTCTGTAAACTATACTAAGCCCTGCATCAATCATTCAATCTATTGCGTAGTTAGGAAGAACTACGCCGTCACAAGCAGGCACAAAAAACCCTAATACCTGTTCAAAGAAAGCCTGTACTATTATCTGGTCAGTAAATTAATTTTTATGAAATAGGTATCTACTACCCTACTAATGTTAAGAAAAATTGCACGCCGGAAATCTGCATTGATAATAAACACAAGCAAATGACACAAGGTTATGGCGCGCGCAGCGTTTTCTCTATGAACTGATCCCAAATGCAACATACGTAAATAATGCTGAGATCTATAGACATTACTTAGCGTGCTGTTTGACTTAGCTTTACTCCTATGGCTATCCCACATCTGACAAACTACAAGTGCACGACAGAGACATGTCTAAGTCTAAGCCTCTATACATATATCTTGACTTAAGTCTTAAGAACTCCAACAAGTGCTTGATTTTAACATTACCTCTGAAAATGCCACTCCAGGTACGTAAAGCGCACATACTAAATGCACCCATGCACCAACTTCAGTCTCCTTGAAAATGCCACCTGAAACCAGAAAATGAAATTAATTCTGTATTCATCATTTGAAATTGATGACTCAAATTTTGTCCAGTGTGTAGCAACCTGGACAGCTGTTGTTTGCCTCATTCAAGTCCTGGGGGGTGCAATTAGTTGTGCACGACGGGCAGGGGAGAAGGTGTAGCATATATCTGTATTATAAATCATCATACTTATTAAATTGAAGCTGTAACTAATGTGGATGGTTTAAGAGTAGAAGACTCACTAGACCAGCAGTTCTCAAACTTTTTTAGCAATGGAACCCTTTTGGAAACCTAAATATTTGACGGAGCCCCTAAAATACGTTTGTTGCCTAAAATAATAAAAAATCGAGAAATGGAATTGACAATTACTACAACTGATTCAAAGCTAGTCGGCTAGATGCTGTTTTAAAATTTACTTGGTTAAAAGAACATCATAATTTTAGTGACTGTTGTATAGTAACTAACAACTAACTTTCTCTGCAAACTTATTTTTTTTTTTAATATATTTTAATTATGACCAGTATTTTCGTAGCGACAGTACAGAGGCTTCACAGAGCCCTAGGGTTCCGCGGAGCACACTTTGAGTAAGGCTGAACTAGATGATGGACTGTGTGAAAGATAATATGACTAGAAAGGAGGTGACTAATGAGACAAAGTCTAATAGAGAAGTACAGGAAAAGAACTGCTGCACGAACCAAAACTAAATAGTTAAACTATCTATCGTATTGGTTTCCGCACTTAGTCCCTAGAGTGGACCATTGTGCGTGAGCCATGATGGCTGTTACTCCAACCAATAGTTGACCTTTATTCGATTCTTTTTTTTTCTCTTTATTTAAAGGGGCTTGTTCGATTTGAAGATGTCGCCCTGTAATACAAATTACTAAATCCAACATATATTTCAAAAAACAATCACACCGTAGATTTACTTAGGAGATTCTATTTTGAACGCCCATTTGAGTGAGCCTGTACAGCAGTCTGGCCTCCGTCGACAAAGTGAAGGACAAAATGCTGTTATACCAGCCCACAACTGAGGAATTATTCGATTCTTAAAAGAAATAAACATTACCTTTATTAGGACAAAGTTCACAGCTCGGGTCAGTCACACCTGCCTTGCAAGCTTCACAAAACCAAGGCTCAGTAGATGCTGAGCTGACTGTGCTTGACTCACTAGTTGTGTCCGACACGCCATAGCAACCTGAATAAAAAAAAATTACTTATCATACTGTACACAAAAAACAAAACTGTAATTGCTTATTTCTACACTATAATTATAATAATAATAATAATAAATAATAAATTTTATTCAAAGTTAAAATTGGTACAATAAAACATAAATCTTAGAAATAATGTAGGTATAACAAAGTACAATGCCTGTACTAGGATAAACCTGTATCACAGGCGGCATTTTTCTAATAATTACTATTATTATTATTATGAACAATTTTTCCTGTAAGTGTTCCTGATTTTAGCATAAATGATAACAGCTGGGTTTTTTTCTAGATTATAATGCCAGTGGTGTTAAGCCTCTTTTTCTTCTCAGCACATTTGCGTTCACTACTGGACATATTATGCCTCTTGCATGGTCCTCCATTCGCTTCTGGATGCGGCGGTTCTGGTCCAGGTCGCCCTGCCTAACTTTTTCTTATTGGATTTTCAGGAGACAAAATTGATGTGATTGCCATAAAAATCTAGTACATGCAAATATTTGAGCTTTCACATACTCTAAATACCTCTATTTATTTATACTTCTTTTGAGAAATTGAGGAGTACTAACTAGCATAATCTACAACTACATAATTTTACTAATATTATAAATGCATACAGCTTTGCTGACTAAATTTCAATGCAATTTTACATTGAAGTAGACCATAATATGTGTCTCCACCATAGCACATAGATTAATTTTTATGAGAGAAGTGGCAAATTATTCTACATACGTCATCATCATCTGCCTAGCCTTTTCCCAACTATGTTGGGGTCCACTTCCAGTCTAACCGGATGCAGCTGAATATTAGTATTCTCCATGAAGCGAAAAGCGAAAAGATCTAGAAATGACAGCCAGGACCAACAGCTTAACGTGCTTTCCGAGGCACGGAGGAAACTCGGTATGTAGGGGTGGTCACCCATCCACAGACAAACCTAGGCAAGCACGGCTTAACCTAAAGATCGACCCGAGCGGCTGTTATTTTTTAGCCAGAGCTCCACTGTACCATACTTACTGTGGAATAATTTGCCACTTCCCTCATGGGTGAGCCACAGGTAAAAGCTCTTATATAGTTATTTGCCAATTACCTTCATGAACAGTCACACCGCAGCCATCACACTCAACAATTTCGTTAAAGTCATCACTCCTGGAACCAAGGCACCCTGCACAGATCAGCAAATTCGCCAATTCAACTGGAAACTGAAGAAAAAAAAAAATTCAAATCCAAACATTTCGTTGAGGGTTACTATTCACAACTAGTGTATGACCTGATGTATGAATGTGGCCAAAGCAAAAACATGTATGTTAGGATCATAGTAGGTTGGATTCTGTAGTCTCTTACATAATTATATTTATTTAAAAAAATATATATTGTTTATAATCTAATATCTAATATTACAAAGAGGACAGGTTTGTATTTTTGTATATAACAAATAAACTTAGAAACTACTGGACTTATTTGAAAAATTCTTTCAGCAATGGATAGCTACATTATCAGCGAGTAACATAGGCTATACTTTATTCATGTACTCCCACGGGAACGGGAACTATGCAGGTGAAACCGCGTGACGTCCGCTAGTTATATATAAATGTAAATATTAAAAATTATTAAATTCAAAAGCACCTTAAATTCTTTATGTTTGGATTTATCCAGGACATTATTAACAGGTTTATCTTCTCCAATCTTGTTAGACTGTTTGAAGTCATCATCATCATCATCAGACCCTGATCCTTCTGAGGATTCGCTTCGTAGAGCTGCTTCTGTAAAAAAATATTAATGTTTATAATCAATATTTTGAATAAGATAAGACAATGTGTGAAAATATAGCTGTATTAACATAACATCACACCTGTTCTCCCGAAAGGTTAGGCAGAGGTGTACCGTAGTACACCCACACTATCTATTATCTACATAAAGCTATGACAAGTAGCTTTCAGCATTTTGCACATCTGTGCATTCTACACACTTCTACACATCCTGGGCATTTCTACATTATTTTTTAATGAACACACTGTGTTTACAAGAGCCAGAGCTCGTAAAAGATAGCCAGATAAAGATAGCCAGCTCTTGATGGATAACCAGCCTAAGGGTAAAGACACATCATTTTAGCTTCTAACTATACTTATGGAATTACTGTGATAGGCATACTCCTATTAGGAATACAGTAAAAAATTTGCGTAATCATAAATACTCGTAAAAGCGATAACTAGGGCTAAAAATACGTACTTTTTTCTTCATCGTCGGTGTTTATCGAATAATCGTCGCTTTCGTCGGGGTGGTCCTCTATCCGAAAGTCCGAGTCATCTGAGCTCTCGCCTTCAAGATCAAAATCTAATAGCGACTGGGGTTCTACCGGCTTCACTCTGCGCTTAGCCGGGCCTCGAGTCTCTGAAAAAGAAACATTATTGGTAGAATGGAAATGGAAATAGAAATGCATTGTGATTGATGTTGGTGCAGTTGTAGCATGAAACAACAATATACTGAAAATACTTACGATTGCTCATTCTTGAATAAATTTATTTGAATTGAAACACATCTATTTCAATAAAATCATTATTTCTCGACGAATAGACACAAAACAGATTCCAATACTCCATGAAAGAATTAAATGATGTTGCCAATCTCGTCTAAAGCCAAGCTAAGCGCATAGATTATACAGAAGTAAAGGTTATTCTCGTTACTAGTAAAACCGACTAGAGATTGGACAAAGATTTCGAGATCCGATTCGTGATTGAACGATATTCATTTGTCTGTGGTAAATCATGCCAAAACCATTCTCATAATTTAAGCATCAAGTTATTGCCATCTCTTTTCTTAGTGGGCAAATTTTTTATTTCCATCCTGTTGTCAATGTCACTGATGACTTTTATTTTGGCTGCGTTCCGAATTAGGCTGTAATCGATTTGAGCGTCCATAAAGCTGTTCCGAATTACCGTGAGCGCGATATCGATGTCCCTTGAATCGTCATAGATGACGTCATGACATGCGCCATTTTGCGATTACACTGACCATGCCCCAAATAAATATCACTGTGAGCGCTGTCAAAAATGACAGTTTTTTTCACAGGTTGTGTTGTATAATTTGATTGAAAAAAATTTAAATGAGTTTCAAACTCATGAACATTATTTTTAATTACCGTTGCATCTACGTAATTTGTAATTCGTAGGATTTTTTTAAGGGGTAAATCTTTGCCGGGAGCAAAATACCCTAATAAAAACGCTTTCGTCATCCTTTTCATCACTGGACGAATCGTCGTTCTCTATCTAAAAATGTGAGTTATCAGAGTAGATAGAGTCAACCAACATAACTTCCATTTTCAAAATAAGTCTTGTGAAATGTTTTGGTTTGGGGTTATGTTTACTGTCAACGCGTTCACGAGCGTTCCGAATTGATGACGGCTCTTAGCTGTCATAATCGTGATATCTAAATCGGAACGCAAAATATCGATGTGAGCGCTGTGAGCGATTATAGCTTAATTCGGAACGTAGCCTGTTATGTCATTGTCAATGTCATTTCAAACAAAAGCAAGCATCTGCTTCGCAAAATAAAAATTGTTTTTGTAGCATAGTGTGTGAGTAATCGTATAATTTATTAATAAAAATTCATAGTAACCAATTTATGGTTGTCAAAGATTCTTTGAATATTATTTCAAAACTAGTTCTTTGTTTTAGCACACAAGGGTGTTTTGAAAATGGTTGGGCTCGATACCGACATGAACCGGGACGATGAATGCGACAATATTGGCCTGGGGTGCGCTTTGGAGCACTTTTCAGAAATAGAAGATGTGTTGAATATGATCGACAACGTTAAAAATATCTTTAACACGCCAGCTTTTGAAGTAGAATATGATAAACTTTATGCTATCTTGAAGCAATACTATGAGCAACCACACTTGCTTGATCCTCATTTGGACAAGATGTTATCAAAGTTTCTGAGCCTGATCAAAGATAAGGACTCGCCGATTGAGCTAAAGTATGCTACATTCGACTACATGTATCAAATTATCAGAGTAAGAGGGTACAAAATTGTTATTAGGCATCTTCCACATGAGGTAAGATCCATATAAAAAAAAGTTTAAAACTAATCTTTATTAATTCAAATAACACGAAGTTGTACAAACCTACTTTCATAACATAAAGCAAATAGTAGTTTGCTATATAAAGAAAATCTGCAGCAATAACAATTTTACTGATCCACTTGTTTATCTCTTCACATTTCAGGTTTCAGATCTTCTAACAGTATTAACATTCCTGGAGGCTCAGGACCCAAATGACAAGGAGACATGGAGGAGCCGATTTGTTCTTCTGCTGTGGCTCTCTATAGTGGTCATCATTCCTTTCCACATGAGCCGGCTTGATGGCTTTGCACCGGGACAACCAGGTAATTGATTTCAACCTTTTATTCTATCCAGAAATTGGAATAGAAATATAATATGAACATTTTTGTCTATGTTCCAGTAGTTTCCACAGTTCAAATCCATGATAGATCAGCTTAATCTGTTAATTAAATGTAATTTTTTAACTGTGAGTTGGTTTGTTATGCCTTAATGGCTGAATGGATTTTGATGAAATATGGCATCTGAGTAATGTGTCCTGTAGGATTATTTCCAACCACCATGCAAACAATAGTGTAATCAAACGGTAGTATTTTATTGAGACAAATTAAATGCAGATTAGAGACTAACTAATTAACAGATATTTGCAATTAATAATAATGGTTGGAACTATTTCTTGTAGATGTTGCTGAGGGAGCAAAGAAACTGACAGTGATGGAGAGAATTTTCAATATTTGCAAGACTTATGCAATGAGCAAAGATTCATCTGCTGAGGCCAGTGCTTATTTAGCTTCCAAATTCCTTATAAGGTAAGGTATTAACTTTTAAGAATACATATGTATGCACTACAACCAATCAAGCCATACAAAAGCAATTTATACAGACCTCTCATGCATGGTACATGAAATATATACTAACTGAGGCCATGTTTATAGGTAATGTATAGTTTGATGTGTTGCAGTGTATACAACTCATGTTAAAAACTATACCACATCATAATTATATGAAAGTGTACAGACACTAGCACCAATATGTACTTGTGTATGTATATACTTTCCTAAATTTAAAACCATTTTTCGCAAGAAATAACAATTTTTTGTTTTAACAATTGTAACTTGGAGATAGGATCTTTTCCATAAAGATATGAGTTCTAGATTACTATTGTCATAACAACATAAAATTTTAATCAAAACAGTATGAGAAAAAACAGCGAGCAGCGGTGGCCCAGTGGTGGCGGCCGCGACTTACGAACAGTAAGTCGTGGGTTCGAACTCAGGCAGGCGCTTTACTTTGTGTAATTTATTTCATCACCACTGCTCTCAAAACGGTGAAGGAAAACATCGTGAGGAAACCGGCATGTTGTAGAACCACAAAATTAGAAGACATGTGACATCTACCAATCCGCACTTGGCCTGGCCTTGCTTGGTTGATTACAGTCCATTCCCTCTCATAGAAAGGAGGCCTGTATCCCAGCAGTGGGAACATTAATAGGCTGATGATGATGATGAGAAAAACACTTTAAAAGTTGTTAAGTGTTTACATATTGATGCTTGTGACTATACAGACCTCAAAAATTGCTACTTATGTTATTTGCTTGAGTCTTAATTTACATTTTCTTGTAGGTCTGATGTAAAAGAGCTTTACATGGGCGCTTTCTTTGACTGGGCCTGTGATTTACATTCCAATCTACAAGAAGAAGAGTCTATTCACTATGGAGTACTGGCTGCAGTTGCAGCAGTCTTAAAACATGGGAAAAGAGATGATCTTCTACCGTTAGCCCCAAAGTTACTGGCTTGGGTTACTAAACAGAACTATCAGCAACATAAGGCTATGTTGGTTAGGAAGTATGGTGTGAAGATTGTGCAAAGAATAGGTAAGCAAACTCAAACTCAAAGCATTTATTTCAATTAGACCATTACGGCACTTTTGAATGTCAAAAATACAAAAAAAAAAACAAAGCTACAGTCCCAGTCACAAGACATAATAACTTGAGAAAGTACTGTAGTTGCCTTATGTGAAAATAGAAGCCTTATGTGTCCCTATGTATTGCTGGGGAGTTTGGGCCGCAACTTCTTCAAAGCTGAAAGACTATAAAATGGCGAAGAATGTGGTTCATGGCACGAGATTCAAAAAGTTCTGTTTTTTTATAAATGACTTGATTTTGAACAAAACCTAGATTTTATAACACTTAAACATTTTTGCTATTTCGTATTATACAGAAACACGGCAGTGTGTCAAGCAAAGTTCGAAATAATTTGTGTCCTATTGTTCTAGGTTTAACATTCCTCCGCCCGCGCGTGGTAGCATGGCGCTACACGCGCGGGTCTCGCTCTCTCGCCGTGACGCTGGGTGGAGTCGCTGCCGCTGGCGACACTGAACCCATTACCTCGCCGCCTGATGATGATGATCAGGATATTCCACAGGAGGTCTTACAAGTTTTGTGATTGTTTAAGGATAAAATTTGCTCATTTTATTCTAGCTTAATTGTATAACGGGCTGGTATCGACAACTCCTCGTCCAACGCGCGTATTTTGAGAACGTTTCTAGCTCGTCTTAACAGTAGAAAATATTTCTTAAGTGCCTTCAATCTTCGTCGATCATAGTCGTTCGCCGCGTTTTCGCGACTTTGTTCTTGATACAATCAAAACTACACAAAAATAGTGCAGCGGATTCATTCACGTAGTGTCTTCGCGAACGCCAATGCTGGATTATATCCAGCATTGGCGGAATCAAACTTAAATACATATTCTTTTCGAAACTTTGCTGTAATTGATAATATTGTTACACTAGTTAATAGAGTGTTTCGTTTTTTTAAAGTGACATTATTTTTTTTTAGGTAGAAGACGTAGTAGAACTCCTACTTTGTTCTCTCCGTGATGACGACACCGTAGTGCGATGGTCGGCCGCGAAAGGTGTGGGCCGCATCGGCGCGCGGTTGCCAGCTCTCGCGGCAGCCGATGTGTGTGACAGCGTACTGTCGTTGTTCGCTGAGAACGAACGGGAGACCGCGTGGCATGGAGGGTGCATGGCGTTGGCTGAATTAGGTAATTTTGGACACAGGAGTCTTGTCCTTGTGTGGATTTAGTCTGATGATTCTAAACGATTTTAACTTGTTAGTGAATAATTATTGTATAACAAGCAGTGTCCTAGAAAGGTTAATGATGATGTAAATTCGCCAAAACTATGTATGTTCTAAGTTGTCTATAAAATGCATAACTTTACCTAAAATGTTATCATCTGTAATCGTTCATTGGTTGGAATTCTTATCTTGTTTTTTGGTACTCCTGTGTTTGGTGGACACCGGACTTGAAGGAGGAGGGATCCACTTTTGCACACACAATCACATTTTCAATAACTTACTTACAGGTATCCGTAGGTTGCTATCTCTGTCTGTTTAACATTTATCTTACGGACCGATAGAAATAAAACGTCACAGAAAAGCTTTCTTTGATTTTTGTATGAATCAAGTGACAGGTAGGTGACGCGGATAGGATATTTCAAGCTAACTTTGTTTATACATACAAACACCGATAGCTACGAGAGTAGGCACATACTGACAGTTATACGTAAAATGAGTTATATAAAACTACCTTTAACCAGTTATTGTTACTATCCATAGCTCGTCGCGGCCTCCTATCCCCTATCCAAGTGGGTCACGGCATAGCGAGTGTAGTGAGCGCTCTACGCCGCGACGAGGCGCGCGCCGCCGCGGGGGGCGGGGGCGGGGGGCGCGCGGCGCGGGACGCGGCTTGTCACGCCGCCTGGGCCTTCGCACGCGCCTACGACGACGTAGCACTCGCGCCTTACGCCACGGCGCTCGCTAACGCCTTGATTAGTACGGCGTGTTTTGATAGAGAGGTAAGGATTATTAGATTAATGTTTATATTTGCCTTTAGCATGAGTTTAAACAGTATTAAACTCGAAAGGACTAACCAAAAGAAGGATGCCAGCCTATCGTAGATGGTGTTATGTACTATATGCCTGCCCCTATGAGATAAAGGCATAAGTTTATGTTTAATGTAGGAATTCAGAAGGGTAATTTCTGTATCGTGTTATTATATTTTACATAAATCAAATAGTTTTAGAATTACCATAAAGTAATAGTTTAATTTTGATTGCGCCTCAAAACATATTTGAATGGAAAATCACAATTGCACAGCTCTTATAAGCATGTTTGACAGCATAGTTGGCGCAGTGGTTGAGCAATAGGGAATATGCTAGAAATACAAAACTCTTTTTATTTATTAAAAATGCCTTGTATTGGCGCATAAAAACATTGTGGTACACTTGTTTAAGGTGACACATCACACGGGCTCGAACTCATTGGTGGGCGTGGCCAAAAAGCACGCTGTCTCACCTTGCATCGTGCCCGATAGAGATAGTATCAGTGATGAGCAGTTAGACGCTAGTCTTCACGCGCGTTCCGAACCGTTCCGAACAAAAACGAAGTTATGTAATACTTTCATCTGACCTTTTCTTTAAATGCGCTAAAAAGAATAAAATAAACTTTTTCTTTAAAACTTTTACTATCAACTTATAACGTCATCGTCACTACACAATTCGCGAGATTAGTGGCAACAATAATATTGTTTAACTACATTGTTTGTTATTGTTGGCCTGGGGTCACGATGTCCTGGACGCTTTCCGCCAGGACTGCTAATCACTCGAGAGAAATAAATGGCTGTGAAGCCAGCAGAGTCTGGACGTTGGTCGGCAGACGACTGCTTTATATTGTCATCGTGGTACTGTGGATTTCCTTGGCCTGATAAAGTTTAGGATTTCCTTTTCAGGGCGTATCACGTCGGAGTCACCAATTTAGTGGTTGCTGTACACTAACTAAATTAAATTAAAAATGTTCATAATTCTATATAAATTTAGTCAACACAAGACAGAAGTGACAGATCAGAAGAAAAGTAAAAATTATATCGTGAAGGTTTTATGTATATAAAGTTTCTAAATAAGTAGGTCGCTACACCATATTATAGGGTGTGCGTTTCGATGGCGCGACCACGGCGTTTTTTTTTTTTTAAATAACTATGCCATGATTTAGTAAAAATATGTATGTACGTGGTTCAAATTTCCCAAAACCTTAAATTTGTCAAGGTTATGGTTAAAAAGTTATAAGGGTTTGAACGTGGCCACGCCATCGAAACGCGGAGAACCGCGCGGCCACGGAAATCTTAAAAACTAAGCGTTGCAGAGACCTGAAATTTAGGTGAATAACAGATTGAATTTGTACAAAAAATATAAAAAAA
Organism: Xestia xanthographa; assembly: GCA_905147715.2. NCBI lineage: Eukaryota > Metazoa > Arthropoda > Insecta > Lepidoptera > Noctuidae > Xestia > Xestia xanthographa. Next base: position 20,617,737 of record LR990653.1, on the reverse strand, counting down.
TCCTAGGTTTACATTTCAGGAGCATACGTACAGTTCCGGCACGTAAGTTGGCAAGGTTTTGGCGTAGTGGGGGCAAGTTCGCGCATCGTGCACTTAGTGGAACAAAAAACTGGTCACTTTTATTGATTGTCATTATGCGGTTATTGCCATCATTTATTTTTTAATCATGTAGTTAAACAAAGCAGAGGAATTCGTGACATTTAATAAGTGTTATAAATAAAATATAATATGCATTTTTTTTAATTAAGAAAAAAAAAGTATCATTATTAAAAATTATAGGTTCTCGTCGTCACTATCGGTTAATAATACTGTTACCCCTGGCATCAAATTAGAACTACCACTTGAGCTGGCATATTATGTAATAAACATAACAAAAACTAAATTTAAAACAATAACAACAACTCGTAATAAAAACTAAATTTAAAACAATAACAATAACTCGTAACAAAAACTTAATTTAAAACTAAAACTGAACTCGTAACTAAAAGTCAACAAAAACAAAGGGCACAACTTTCGGCCGCAAGTGTAATCGGGAGCGAACGGAATGTAGACGCGGTGCGGGAGGCAGGGGTCGACTGACGCACCAATCGCGCGCTTGGAACGGCGCTACGTCATACCCCGCGTCCCGCTTGACCACCAAAGAGACCTAAAAAACGACTTCTGCGCATCTAACGACTCTTGCCAAGTTACGTGCCGGGGATTATACGGTATCGCTTATCACCTTCAAAATGTTCTGAATGTGAAATTTAAAATTGAAATTAATTAAGGGCAGGTAGTCCCAATTTTCCCAATTTTACATAACTTTGATTCAATAGTAAACAAAGAAATAGTGATTTTTTAAAGCCAAAAAAAAATAGATATTATAGTTGACTATATTTACTAAGATAATTTGTGGTTCAAAACATGATATCAAATACTTCACTCGATGAAAAAAAAATCCGAACAGGAGCCTAATTCGAATATTTTTTTATGTTTTTCTTATTTTACTTGGAGAATATGAAAGTTTTACTTCCAAAAAAAATATCTAAGCAAAGTTAACCCGGCAGTACTCGCTACTGGGTAAAAAATACCACAGGGCTCTAAAATTGGTTGTATTTTTGTTTCTACGCATTCTGGCAACCCAAGATTCTAAGTACCTTCGAGCCGATAGCTTACACGCCCTCACTCCGCGGGGCAGCCAGTTTGCGCGTGGCGCTTGTTAATGGAGGACGTGTAAAGTGAGTATGGGTAGAAAATACCCGGTAGCGACGTTCCGTGATAGAGTGAAGTAGTTACGTTTCCAGGAAGACATTTAGAACAGTTTGTTTAGTGTTGATTATCTCAATGTTCACTCACTTTAGAAGTATCATTATTTTTTAGTATTTTACGCGTGTACCTGGTTTATTTTTGATATCAATGTCCATTTTGCCAAATATGTAAGATTTTTTAAATTATTGTTGATTTTGTAAGATTACTCAAAAAAAAAAGATTTTTTTATTGTTTTTTTAGGATAAGCTCTAATGACAAATAAATAAACATTAACACTTACATTTTTTGTTTTATTTATAGACAGTAGTACCAATAACACAAATACATTGTCAAATATTAAAACTTAAACGTATTTTCGAAAATAATGGCATTTCAAGTCTGTGGTATTTATTACCCGGTAGCGAGTGTTAATATTCGTAAATACCTAGCGAGTACAGCCGGGTTAATAACATATAGAACAATTATTTGTGGTTAAATTTTTAAAAACAATTTAATCCTTTTAATAATAAATTATTATATAAGAAAACGGCTTGCGCACGTGGATTCAGTCGCCCGCCAGGCCTTGACGAGGTAGGACCTATGTCCCTTTTGCTGGCGCACGGCTGTCCCGTCGATTTATCGAACGATTTATTTAAAGAACGTAGTGTAATTATAACAGTACAGTCTTTTTTAACCGACTTAAAAAAAGGAGGAGGTTTCACGATTTGACCGTAGGATAACTTCGTCGTTTATGAACCGATTTAGATGATTCTTTTTTTGTTGGAAAGAAGATATTCCAAGAGTAGTACCATGACCATGAAACTGGGATCTGATGATGGCATCTCAGAGAAATCGAGGGGAACCTTTGAACATCGTAGTGCGACTAGTGCGTTTGTTTTTTTGTTCATTGAGTATTTTAGAGCACTACTATTTAAAGAAAGTCTGGACTCGATCTGATGATGGAACCCGAAGACAGTCGAGGGCACTGCTCAACGATTCACAATAATTACCTGGTGTTTGGGCTTGATTAATTTGTATTGATGAGAACTTTACACCTAAATGGGTTGTGGTCATCTTTAGGGGTCTGATGATAAAGACGAAGGACAGTCAAAGGAACTCCTCAACGTTTTACAGTAGCTACCTTGTGTTTGGATTTAATTCATTTCTATTGATGAGAACTTTGCACCCATATGGGTTGTAAGTGCCATTGGTCTGATGATGGAGACCATAGACAGTCGAGGGAATTCCTCAACGAACGAGTTTACAATCTCACGAGATAGATTATAATCTAACGGTATTTACAATTTTACGGTGACACATACAACAAATAAAGCATGTGTCTCTTCGTGAGATAAAAACAATGTAAGAAACCTAGTCAAATTGTTCGCGACAAGTGTCTAAAACAGTGTTTTTATATAGTCTATAGAAAGAACGTTCGAGAAAGTACGCTATTGCCGTGTTTGTGATTCTTTGTCGAGTACTTTCTGTTATTATTAGTTTTAAAAGTAAGTAGGTACAAATACCCTCGAGAATAGTCTCGTCACAGGTGCGCGTACGCAAACTACTTATAAAAAACATCGAGAAATGTTAATTTAATTTCGACCGTACGCCGAGAGCGTAAAGTACCTACTTCCTTCTTCCGTTCGAGTTATTTATTATCCTTTTGCTTATAGTTTCCTTTGTATTTTTTTGTTATTGTTTTTTGTTCATGCTTTTTGTATGAATTAAAAGATTGTCTAGCGAACAAATACTACACACCGCTAGAGGATTCGCGAATATTTTTTGTGTGTCTGCTAATAGTATGAAAGCACAGCGCAGGCACCGCATAGTAAGTTTTGTTTTCGACATTGGAACAGTCAGTTTTGTTTACGATATTCAAGCAGTAAGTTTCGTTTCGATATCCGAATAGTTAACAGTTCTTTCCGATTATAGTTTCAGCTCAGTTTTTCCAGTATTGTCTGCTTGTAGTGTCTTACCATAGTCAAATAGTGTTTCATTTCTTCTCCGTCTACAATAATAGTGCAGTATTTTCCAAACCCACCTCTCCGTTCCACGAAGCTAACGTTTACACCCGGAACTTTCGGTACAGGGCGGTTAGTGGCTCAGATTTGGTTCCGTTATAGTTTTTGAATTTCCAAACACGAGTCCACCCGTCTGGTACACAAATAATTGAATAAATTACGACTTGCAGCAATTTGTATTTACAATATCTATTCAAATTAATTTATTACATTTAAATGTTAGGTTTTCGCAATTACTACCTATTATAATAAATCAAGCTGACAATTTAATAAAATAAGTTGACCTACTGCCTACACGACACGCTTACCTATACTGTGACACTTCGCTCAGCTTTGGGTTCAAGTCGGCGACGCGTGTGCACGACTCGTTTCGCGTAAAGGGTGGTAGCGTTAAATACCTACTTTGCTTGGCGTAGACGGCCTTAATTGAATTAATTAATTAATTTCAATTTTAAATGATTTTTTTTACAAAATCTTGGCATAGTTTAAAAAAATAATAATGCCGTGGTCGCGCCATCGAAACGCACACATTATAGGAGTGCAATAAAAATGCACAGGCCCTTCAACTTCAACGAAAAACAAATGACACGTCACTGACGTCATGCATGAAATGAAAAGGACAGAAATATAGGTCTTGTTCTTCTATCAAACGAAGGACATGTCAATATCGCGTGCCCCCCTCCCGCACCGCACCGGGGGAAACATTATTCAGTGAGATGCACGAAAATTCATAGTAAAAGGCGCGCGTAAAAAAATATGAAAAGGCTTTTGGGAAATCGAATTTTATGAAAAAACCACTGCATAAATCATTATCAAATAAAATTTATTGAATTTTTCGATAATTGTGCTGTGTCGGTACCGACTTTTTTTTGGAAATTTGACACTTCTTTTATTACTAATTTACGCCCAAAGTTACGTTAAAATTGGCAAGAAAAATGAATCTTTGGTAGCTCGTAACTTTTGAATGGCTTTTTATTTTACTATTCTGTTTCCGCACAGACACAATTAATAATGAGACAAAACGATACCATGTTTAACTTTAGATGTACCATGTCAAACAGTGGAGTAATAGCCCCCCGAAATTTGTATGGAAAATATGTTGCGCCCTTCCCGGCCCGCCTTTCGTCAATGCGAGCATTTGAAAAATGATGCTTAAAGTTTCACTAAGATTTTATTATGATATTGTTATTAAAATGTTTACTTGTTTAAAGCACATACAATTAGTAAAATTATTCTATTAAGGGCAAAAAAAATTATGTAAACAAGGCAGATTGTGGTAAATGACGTCACATCATGGCCGCGACAGCTACGGACGTTGAACTGTCGTAGAAAATTGCAAGAGTTTAATATTATTCTTAAGCGACAAGCAGTAGTTGAACTTAACTTTTTCCCTCATATAATTCCTCACACAATCCATCCATCGTTTCCTTTATACATTTATATTCATCACTCTTTTAGTCACATGCGATTCTTCTCTCCTCATAATATGCCCATGTCGCAGCCAATTCGTATCGTATCAACGATGCGCCCGTTTGTATAACGGCGGTAGGTATTACGCCGCTTTGACGAACGCAAAGGACTCATTCAATGCGGCGTACTTTATTTCAGCCAAATTTTAATCCGGCTGCACGTGAGGACGCCGTATTACATAACGGCGCCGTTTTTCAATCCGGCGCGTCATTATATAAAACGGCGTGTTATACGAATTGGCTGTGACACCCATACCAAAACAGTCGATTCCCTTTCAACTTTTCTGTAAAAAAAATTTTGTTTTCAAATGAATAAACAACGCTTTTTCACAGATCAACTGTCGCCGCGCCGCGTCGGCCGCGTACCAAGAGAACGTGGGCCGCCACGGCATGTTCCCTCACGGTATCGACGTCCTCACCACCGCGGACTTCCAGTCCGTAGGCCCCAGGAACAACGCCTACCTAGTCATCGCCCCGCAAGTGGCTTCCTACCCGGAGTACACTCAGCCGCTCGTTGATCATCTGGTGGACTTGAAGGTGGAACATTGGGACTGCGCTATAAGGGAAATAGCTGCTAAAGCGCTTCACAAGCTAACTGATAAGGTTTGTGTGTTTTTTTGTTTCAATCAGTATATAGTTCGGTTCAAACTTAAGAGCCTATACTACCTCAAATTAGTAACTCTATTTGTGGTGGTTCAAACTTCGTTTAAAATACTGTTAGAATAAAGTTCTAATCAGCTTGCACTACAAAGTGGTTGTTACGAGAAAATTTTATGGAATCGTGTTTTCGCTAAAGATAGGACTTAGCATTAATCCTCAGCTTTACCATATATTTATTTCAAAATTAATGCTGCAGTATTTTAGGCGTAACGGAGGATCATGCTAAGCCATTTGAGGTAGTATAGGCCCTTAATGGCGGCTCGGAAGTTAGCTGCGAGTGACGGTCTGCGCAGGAATAACGCTTTAAACTTTATGGCGATTCGAAACATCTAATGTAAAGCTGCGCAGGCAACAATTTTAGGTATCAATGGGGCGCAGATGACGCATCGTTTTGTCTGTATAATGTGCAGACCGTCACTTGCAGCTAACTTCCGAGCCGCCATTAAGTTTGAACCGAACTATACTAAGGTTAGTATAGTTCGGTTCAAACTTAATGGCGGCTCGGAAGTTAGCCAAATGTTGAAATGTTAGTCAAATGTAGGTACATAACAGTCCCTTCAAAAATATTTTAACTCTAACTGGACCAGCCCAATAGCAACTCTATAGAAAGGAAAACAAAGATCATTGTGGGTTAAACTTATATTGTCACTTACGGGATATCTTCCGTGATTATTATTTGGTTTGAGCTCCCGTATATTTTGACGCTGTTGCAAGCGCCGTGATCGCGGGTTGACTGAATATAAATTTAATTTTAAACCGAGAAAGTTTAAAACAGTCATTGTGGGTTGACAGTTATGTGTAATCAGAGTTTTAAAGTATCTATGAAAGGAGTTTACTTATGCAAATGAATGATTCCGCGAGCAACTTGGTAGAGACGATACTGGTAATCGAACGATGACTTGGAACATAGAACCTACCATTGGTAATCCTAAAGGTAAAGCGTCATCAGCTTATAACATTCCCACTACTGGGACACTGGCCTTCTCGTTGTGAGTCGAAGTGTACCATAATAGTCCAGTCAAATTAGCTCAAAAAATAGGGGTAAGGTTACATTAATTCACATAGAGCTAAAAATTAAAAACATTCGTACCTATTATGTAAATAGGTACGAATGTTGGGAACATCATTACAAATGAAATGTCAAAAGTCCCCATCGATCCGACCTTTGCAAAAATAAATATTCAAGGTCAAAGGTCGTGCAAATAGGTTTTTTGCATTTTTCAGCCGAACCGTAAGTTTTATCATAAAAATATGTTCGACAAAATTGTAAATCGTGCAATTATCTATAAAAACTCATTTAATGCTTTTTCCTGAGAATCACCATTTCTGAGATATAGCTGTTCAAAAAGATGAACAAGTCGTGTTCTTCATAAAAATCAAACGTTTCCACGGCACCGCTGTAGTGGTGTACCTGGCGGGTTTTTTTTTAACGTGATGAGCCTATTCCACGATGTATCGAGGTCATGTTCAATAAAAAAAATATTGTATTGAATAAAAAATTGAACTATTGGGAATTGCGGTAAAAATTATGAGTAAGGAGCTTATGCCCGCGCCTTCGCCCGCGTGGAGGTCGATAATTGTCCCACGGGATCATACTACGGGGATAAAATATCCTATGTGTTAATCCAGTCATAAGCTATCTGTGTGCTAAATTTCATCCAAATCCGTTTAGTTGTTTTTGCGTGAAAGAGTAACAAACATACACAGTTACACACATACAAGCTTTCGCCTTTATACTATGAGTGTGCGAACTAAAAACGAGTGCAATCAGCTTGTATTCCCATAACCTCTGCTTCTGATAGGAAACTAATTGATAATACATTGGAACCTATACAGACATTACTTCAAAACGCACGATTAAGGAGTTTTTCCGGTGCGGGTGGCACCAGAAAAACTCCGTAATACATTTTTTTGCAATTTCATTATGGTGTGTGGATGCTTAATGCAGCTGCAACAAAGTTAGGTTGTTTAGTTTATTAGCATGTGCCGGTTGTTAGGAACAGTCGTGCTCCAATGTTAAATCGCCTTTAGAAAAGTATTCATACGATATCAGCGAGGAGATATCTCATGTATCGGTCATAGAACAATTTACTTGTACCTACGCAGCAGGAAGAAGATGAAGAAAAGAAGAAGACATTGCATTTGAAGTTCCATTAGATAATTTTATCAATCAGACGAATGATATTCTTTAGTTAGGTGCTCATAGTTTACACCGCTTTCATCTTTTCCAATTGTACCATTTTTTATTTGATACAATATCTTTATGGTTCCGTTTCCAAAAGGTATCCAACGGGACCTGATTACTAAGCCTCCGCTGTCCATCCGTCCGCTGTCTGTCTCATGATCGTGCTGTAACAGCTATGCTGGGGTCGGCTACCAGCCTAACCGGATGCAGCTGAATAACAGTATTTTACATAGAGCGACTGCCTATCTGACTTCCACAGCCCAGTTAGTACTGGGTAATACGATTCGACCCTTGGTAAAATTTGTTGTCAGTCTTTTTGGGCCACCGACAAGCTGTAACGACTGCCAAAGATCCACAAATGACAGTCGGGACCTCAATATGTAAGGGACCTCAATATGTGAGGAAACTCAATATGTAATGGGTGGTTACCCATCCACAGACAAACGTAGGCAAGCACGGCTTAACCTAAAGATCGACCCGAGTAGGTACGGAACCCTTCATGCGCGAGTCAGATTCTAACTTGGCTGGTTTTTCAACGAAACAGGGCCTCAACAAATCGTGGAATACGCTTAGCGGGGTAACCACGTTTGAAAAAAAACACGCCAGGTACACTACTTCACCGGTGGCGTGGAAACGTATAGATTATTATCAAAAACACAACTTTTTCATCGTTTTGAACAGCTATATCTCAGAAATGGTGACTCTTAGGAAAAAGTAATTAATCAGTTTTTATAGATAATTGCACGATCTACAATTTTGTCGAAAATATTTTTATGATACAACTTACCGTTTGGCTGAAAAATGCAAAAAATCCATTTACACGACCTTTGACCTTGAATATTTCTTTTTGCAAAGGTCGGATCGATGGGGACTTTTGACATTTAATTTGCAATGGTGTTCCCAACATTTGTACCAATTTTTAGCTCTATGCGAATTATTGTAACCTTGCATGTCTAATTTGACTGGGCTATAACCCACCCCGCAGGCCCAGTGCGAGTTTGGCGATTCGCTTCGCAAGTAATTGGGTCAAAATCGTTGCAAATTGGGTCTAGTATCGCCCAATTCTAGGAATGCACCCATTTACCAATCACCCTGTATTTGGCCTATGTAAGATTTCCGACTTGTACTATTTGCTAATAACATCACCTTTGTATAATGCCTGGGTTACACGAGGCTAGTTTTTCAAGCTAGGATAGCAAACTAGTGTCAGTAAGCTAGTATTTCTGCCTTCGTGTAGACAAAACTAGCTTTTAAAGTACTTACGGGATATCGTGATTTTATTTTGTTTTTATGAGCTCCCGATTTATTTCGACGCTGATCACGGATATTATCGCTGTATGTCCCCAGCCGTACCCGATCGGGTACGGCTGGGACATACAGCGATAATCGATCGAATCTAATCGATCGGTTACGGTGCATTATTATTTTAATAGGGTATATGCATGATTTTTTTATCACTCTAAACAAAGCATAATAACATCAGAAATAGCAAAGTGAACTTATTTTTTGAATATCTATTAAAATACTAAGTTATAAGCATTTGAAACTGCTGATTATACAGTGAGATCCGATAAAGCGAATGACGTCATTCTCTGCATCGACGTACAAAATCCATACTAAATTCCGTTTATCTAGAAAGAGATAGAAACAAAAGTTTAAATAGTTATAACTTTTGTGTTGTTTGGCCGATTTGTCTTGTTTTTGCTTTTTGTCATTATTTTTATAGTACTTTAACATTCCGTATCGAATTAAAAAAAAGAAAATTCATGCATATTCCTTATTGTGTCTGTAATTGCGGGTATCGAAGAGTACGTGTAGTGAAAACCGGTGAAAGTCTAAAACATTGCAAAACTAGCTTTATTTTTAAGTAGTAAGCTAGTTTACAAGCTTACTACTTAGCAGTCTTTAAAACACTTTAAAACTAGCCTCGTGTAGCCCGGGCATTAAAACAGATAATCTTTTTGCTTTATGTCTTGTTAAACTGGCCATCTGCGACATGCTGAAAAATTGTAACATTCAAATTCAGAACTGTCAAAATGATAGCGTGATAGATTTATGTCATAGTTTTATGTGCTGCTTAGGTTAAGTAGGATTAGTTTATTTTTAATTATTTTTATTTTTTATTACGTTTGATGTCGGATCCTTTTTTCCGTGCCATAGTATTCTACAAGCCATTCACTATTTTTTGAAAATTAGGAAATCCAAGGATGCGCGGTGTAAGTTTGTTTTTACTCATCCAACCTGATCATCAAACAAAGATGGCAACGACACTTTGACCCAGTTTCCATACTAATATTGGTATGGTATAGTATCTGGCCTGTATTGTCCCACTGCTGGGCAAAGGCCTCTCCATTCCTTCCAACGGTCACGATTCTGTGCTATTTCTTTCCAATTCTCAAGGAAGACATCCAGTTCTTCCCGCCATCTCCTTCGTGGTCTGCCGCGACCCCGTGTCACTATTTCAGGGCACCATTCCTGAGCCCTACGGGCCAACAGTTCGTTCGGCATGCGACAGACATGTCCTGCCCAGTCCCATTTAAGTTGGGCAGCCTTTTGAGCCACGTCTACGATTTGCGTTTTGGATCGCAGTTTAATGTTACGAATACGATCTGTTAATTTGACACCTAAGATGCTGCGCTCCATACCACGTTGGCAAACCTTGAGTTTGGACTTTTGGATGTTAGTCAAAGACCAAGTTTGTGCACCGTAGGTCAAGATGGGGAGAATACACATGTCCATCAGCTTTCGCTTCAAAGACGTGGGCAGAGTGCCCTTAAAATATTCCTTCATGGACCAGTATATTTTCCAGGCATTTTCCGTTCGTCCAGCAATTTCTTTCTTTCATTTATTTGGCCTTGCCTGGAAAGAGATTACTTGGCCCAAGTAGATATATTCCTGGACATATTGGATATTCTCCCCGCCTACGTGTATGCTCGTCTTAGAGCTGTTGGTCATGAGTTTGGTCTTCGACATGTTCATCTTCAGTCCAACCTCAAAGCTTGCATCGCTAAGGTCTTGTAGCATTTGCTCCAGACTTGTGGCTGTGGGGGAGAAAAGGACAATTTCATCAGCGAAACGCAGATTATTCATCCTTGTTTCACCGACGACAAGCCCTTTCTCTTCCCATTTGACTGCCAGCGTCTGAAAGACTTCTTCCAGTGTAATGGTGAACAGTTTTGGAGACAGCAGGTCGCCCTGTTTGACTCCCTTGAGAATGTCAAACTTTGGAAATACTAATATTATAAATGCGAAATTAACTGGCTATCTGTTATCTTTACACGTTTAAATGTCTTTGCGGATTTAGTTGAAATTGGACACAAAGGTAGATCATGACCTAAGATATAGGATACTTATTATACTGGAAGTATGTTCGTTTGGGATTATTTTCAACTTCTTCGTCAGCGAAGCACTAGACAAAAGCTATTTCTTATGGACGATGACATAAAGCTTTTCAGACCAGGGGCCTAAAATGGCGACTTTAGCAGAATCAAAATTGTTACATAGTAACAGTAGTCGTGTCAGGGGCCGCCTCCACAAGCGAGCGAATCGCGGCGATATTATCGTCCTTGCCATGTTTTTCTATACTTTCTCTTTTGGGCCGTCTCCACGAGCGAGAGAATCGCGGCGATATTTTCGTATAGAAATACGTTGAATCGCCGCGATTCGCTCGCTCGTGGAGGCGGCCCCTCAGTGACATACAAAAAGTATAAAATGAATTTTCTCTCGCTGTTAAAGTTGTAACATTTTGCGGACTGTACGTACTTACAAGTAATTCATATATGATTCTGCTTAAGCTCGCTTTTGAGGAGCTCGTGGCTAAATAATAACAGCCGCTCGGGTCGATCTTTGGGTTAAGCCGTGCTTGCCTAGGTTGGTCTGTGGATGGGTGACCACCCTTACATACCGAGTTTCCTCCGTGCCTCGGAAAGCACGTTAAGCTGTTGATCCCGGCTGTCATTTGTAGATCTTTGTCAGTCGTTACAGGTAGTCAGTGGCCCAAAAAGTCTGACAACCAGTCTTACCAAAGGGTATCCTATTACCCAGTATTAACTGGGTTGTGGAGGTCAGATAGGCAGTCGTTTCATGTAAAATACTGGTATTCAGCTGCATCCGGTTAGACTAGAAGCCGACTCCAACATAGTTGGGAAAAGGCTAGGCAGATGATGATTCTGCTTAAGTGGCCAGTTTAGACCACCAGATCTAACCGATTCCCGCATTGATGTAATGTAGCTAATCCCTTTACCGCCTTTGTGCTATTCTGTTCTAGATTCCTGACTACGTGGCAACGGAGGTACTTCCGAAGCTGGTTAAGAAGACAGAGTCCATTGACCTGAACGTGCGGCATGGAGCTATACTTGCCATCGGCGAAGCTATATATGCGCTCTCACAGGCGAAACTGGCTAATGGTATGTTTTGTGATTGCATTTTTATGTCAAACTTTTCAAGCAGTGTTGAGGCTCGTAAGGTACATATTTTGTTTTTTTTTTTTTTATTTAATCATTTTATGTGTGTATTGTGAAGTTCTTTTCTATTTAAGAGCCTTCTTACATTTTGGCATGTCGCTAATTTTACAATTTATTCAAAAGGCATATTAACGAAAATGTATTCAATTATTAATGTGCACGTCTTTCTACATTGTTCTCAAATATATGTATAATCTCAACATGAATGATGTAACCAAGATTTTGTAACAATATTTTGATTTAAAAGAGTGTCCATGGAGTTTCTTGCCCGTTTTTCTCCATAGAGATATACGTTAGTGAATGGGCAACTACAGTACTTTCTCAAGTTATTGTGCCTTGTAACTGGGACTGTAGTTTTTATTTTTTGACATTCAAAAGTGCCGTAGTGGTCTAATTGAAATAAATGCTATTAGTTTGAGTATACCTTATTTGTGAGATGTTAAAAATTTGATGGTCTATATTCAATAAAATCCACTCATATTTGGGACATAATCAGGTTTCGGTGCGTTTTTGCCTGAACATGAATTCAGGAGAATGATTATTACTAAATAAACAAATAAGTTATCTAAAATTCGCTTCAATAAAATTGTACAGAGAAAACGAACTATTTTTAACAAGTAACGAACGAAAACCATACAATTTCGATGAGGAAAACTTGCAATTTCAAAATTGCACCTCCTTAACGAGCATTAGTACTGCACAAATTAGATGGCCTTGATGTGAAATATTAGTTATTTATGCAACTGTTGTATAATAAGGGGTATTAAAACACGAATGTGGGTTTATCACACGAGGCGAAGCCGAGTGTGTTAATAGTATCACATGAGTGTTTTAATACCTAATTATGTACAGTTGCATACAAGACTTTATCTACATCCATGATATCAATCCTCCATATAAAAGGTTCTGAAACCATAGGGTGTTGTAGTGTTTTAAGAAGTCTATGTAAATTCATAGAAAGTTTAATTGCTGAGTATTTAATACAAACAAACCATGTATAGGTAATAATATAATTATTTACATTTTGGATTGTACAAATATTAAAATGCACAAAGCTTGTCACAAACTTTTTATAAACAACAAAGTACAATAATGCTAATAATACAATAACGCTAATATCAAACAAAAATAACGGGATACGACGTGAATTCGAATTAACCTATAAGTTTTTTTTTAATTACGGCGCTGTGGTAGTGAATCACACGTGCTAGACAATGTTCTTTTTTTAAAACGAGTTGCATAATGAAATTTAGTACAACATTATAACACCCGTTTGGATGTTATAATGGTTATTATGACACTGGCTGTTTTAATGTTGGCCATAAGCTAACTGTTTCAGATACTTTTATAGAGGATTTATAGCTTGGGTGTAGATGAAATATATTATGGCTAGAGAGTAATCGGTGACTACTGAAGCTATTCAAAACCATTGAGCTATTACTACTGCATAAAGAGAAGACAGTGCGAACAAAATCTGTGCTCCGTTCAACTGCAGTCGGCCAGCTGCAGTTCACTCAGTCGCTTGCTACAGAACATCTATACGTATATATACGGGGTTAGCCGCGCCCCGCACTGCGGATTTTGTTGCGCTGTCTTCTCTATACGTAGTAGTATTAGCTCAATGTTCAAAACAGACATTTTACCCTTACATTGTTCCAGGTAAGACCGCAGACTCTCTGATCTCACAAGACATGTCGGTATCGGTCCGTGGGCTGGTGGCGTCGCTCCGCTCGCGCCAACAGTTCCGCGGTCTGGGCGGCGAGCTCATGCGCCAGGCCTGCTGCCACTGCATCGCATCTCTCTCCAGAGCCAACGCGCCTTACCATGGACATCCTATTATTGGTGAGTTTCAAGTTATCCCATTGAAATATCCATTTATCCTAAAACCAACGACCACTGGGGGCCCCATTAGCCCTGTAAAAAAACTAGAAGGTATAATGGGAAAGATTTTCTCTGACTTAAAAGCCAGGATTTCGACACACCTCTTCAAGTTAACACATTCAATTCAGCAGTATTTGTTGAATAATAAAAAAGTCAATATAAAAAACAAATAAAATAAAAACAAAATAACTTGATTCACAAAAAGAAAATCCTTATGCTGGAATCGAACTTGAAGTCACGAGATTGTAACCCGGCGCTGTGCCCCGAGACCACCTGGCTTGTTGTAAATCGTGGCGAAGATCTTATGCTGCTTGATCAGGCCGGGTTCGATCGTCACGCCTCGAATTTTTCATTTGTTTGTCTGGTTTACCCGCGCTTATAGATGTTTCACATCAAAAACGTAGGAAAAAATATCTCATGAAAAAATAATATGTTTCTAATCAAATTCTTTGTTCCCAGACGAATGGCTCAGTCTAATCGAAGAATGCCTCTCCCACGAAGTGCAAGTCATCCGTGAGAAGGCGATCTTCGCTCTCCCTCTAGTATTCGACCACTACTTGTGTGACGACAATTTGAAGTACGGAGAACTGACCGCTAAGGAAAAACGCAAGCAACTGATGGATAAGTACTGCGGACAGTTGAGCAATACGGGAGTTAATGGACTGGTGCTGAGGATGGGATATGCTAGGGCCGTTGGTAAGTGTAAATAAGTAATCATCATTTCAGCCGAAAGATGTCCACTGCTGGACATAAGCCTCCCCCAACTATCGCCACATTGGCCGATCCCGTGCGATTCGCATCCCGCGGATTTCCGCAACCTTCACCAGGTCACCGCTCCACCTAGTGGGAGGTCTTCCAATACATCGTCTTCCGGTTCGCGGTCGCCACTCCACAACTTTTCGGCCCCATCGGCCATCCGTTCTGCGAGCAATGTGCCCTACCCACTGTCAAACGAACCGAAACGTGGTCGCTCACAATGGGCCTCATCAGAAGGCTTAAAGTCACCCAAAGGGCAATGGAGAGAGGGCTACGCTCGGAGTTTCCTTGCACTATCGAATCAGAAATGAAGACATCCGCAAGAGAACCAACGTTACCGACGTAGCCCGAAGAATTGCCAAACTTAAATAAGTAATAATAATGTTTATATTTTGTTCAGAAGCATTTATCCATATTTATCTCAACGATAGTAATTTGAATTTCGCGGCCTTATAGCAAAACTTGAATTTAAATAATTGGCGTACAAAATCGAGCGATAGATATAGTGCAGCTCAAAACAATACATAATATACTTTCTAAGTTTATCTTGGACATCACAGACATCGGTGAAGGAAAACATCGTGACGAAACCCGGACTTACAATATTAATATAAGTCTGAAATCACCAACCCGTCTTGAGCAAGCGTGGTGATCAATACTCGTGCCTTCTCTGTTGAGAAGAGGCCTTTGCCCAGCAGTGGGACAGGTAATAGGCTGGTATTATTTATTTATTTACAAACAAACATCGTCGGTGTCTTGACCCTGAGCCGTTTATGTTCCGGACTGTACAGACTCAGTACCAGAGTGCCGTAAAAGATGGGATAGGAATTTCCAATTACAAATATTTTTTTATAGACTTGTTTAAACTCCTGGAAATAAATAATAGTTATTTATGCAACTGTTGTATAATGAGGGGTATTAAAACACGAATGTGGGTTTATCACACGAGTGTTTTAATACCTAATTATGTACAGTTGCATACAAGACTTATCTACATCCATGATATGAATCCTCCATATAAAAGGTTCTGAAACCATAGGGTGTTGTAGTGTTGAAAGAAGTATATGTAAATTCATGGAAAGTTTAATTGCTGAGTATTTAATACAAACAAACCAAAATATAATTATTTACATTCAGATTGTACAATTATTTAAATTATTTAAAATGCACAAAGCTTGTATCACTCATTTTTGTAAACAGCAAAGTACATAATGCAATACTAATATCGAACAAAAATGGCGGGATACGACGTGAATTCGAATTAACCTATACGTTTTTTTTTTAATTACGGCGCTGTGGTAGTGAATCGCACGTGCTAGACAATGTTCTTTTTTTAAAACGAGTTGCATAATGAAATTTAGTACAACATAACACCCGTTTGGATGTTATAATGATTATTATGACACTGGCTGTTTTAATGTTGGCCATAAGCTAACTGTTTCAGATACTTTTATAGAGGATTTATAGTATGGGTGTAGATAAAAATATAAATAATAGTAAAAAAAAACATTGTTCTTCAAAACATTATTATTGAAAAAAAAAAATACATTGACTCTGTTACCTTGAACCCAGAACGTTCTAATCCCCAACTCTGTCGATAGTGCTGTAATTAAGCTTTTGATTCGTCTTTTCAGGTTCCCTCCCAAAATTCGTTCTAACAGAACACTTGCCTTTAGTAATCCAATCACTAATAAACTGCACAAAACTGACGGAAGGCACTCAGAAATGGGCCGAAGCTCGTCGGGATGCAGTGGTCGGTCTTACTGAAGTTTGTCAAACCCAAGGAATAGTTGGAGGAGTCGAGGATTATGTGGGAGAGATCGTGGCGGCGCTGTTGGACTGTCTGTCGGAGTACACCATCGATATGAGGGGCGATATCGGGGCGTGGGTCAGGGAGGCTAGCATGACAGGTCAGTGCGATGAATATTAACATAACATAACACCACGCCTGTCACATCACAGTGTGTACATCTCTGCCTAACCCTTCCGGGATCGGAAGGGTTAGGCAGAGATGTACCTAAAGGCTGCTTTACGCCGGGGCAACACTCTGCGGCATTGCTGCATGCTACATCGTGTGGCGTGCGTCATCTTGTGATATGCTACAAATAACCAACATATGCGACAATTGCGGTAAGCGGCAGCCTATTTTACGCCGAGGCAACATCGTGCCTAAATAATTTTCAAAGCATCGTGCTGTAAAATTGTATTTGAGTGTTTTGATCTACCAACTTTAGTGGACAAATGAAGCGAATCGAAGTGAATGCTCAATATTGTAAAGAACCTTGTCAGATTTTAGAGCTATGTATTGACTCATCTTTACCCTATGTCACCAAGATCATCTGTCGACCTAGACATGGAAAGCTGATGAGTGATGACACAAAAGCGGGTGGTTTGGTCAATTTCGAAGAAGTCTACATTCAGCAGTAGACTGCATGAGATGTATTTAAGCCATAAGCTTTTTTTTTCTACAAGACAGTCAAACTAACTATCCACTAAATAGCCACCACTGAATAGCCTCGGCACCTAAGCTTAACCATACAAATCTAAAATACTCCACGGCTGTTATTCATTTAAGAACTTTCCAATGACTGAACGTATTGTCTTGGTAACGTCTAGGTCTCCTGTCAATCTGCCGCCAGTGTGCCGTGGAAGCTCCCCAGCGGAACTCCCCGCAAGTGGTGTCACAGATCGTGTGCGGCGTCGCGCAACAAGCTGTGGAGAAGATCGACCGCACGCGCGCACACGCCGGCAGGATATTCACCTCCTTGATTTATAAGTAAGAAATGTAGTAGTCATATGGATGAGAATATATCTTATGCCTCGTGGTCTAAACGTCAGAACTTCGCCTTTACAATTTTCAAAGTAGTAGTCATATGGATCATCATATAGCTTATGGCTCGTGGTCAAAACGTCAGAACTTCGCCTTTACAATTTTCAAAGTAGTAGTCATATGGATCATCAAATATATCTTATGGCTCGTGGTCTAAACGTCAGAACTTCGCCTTTATGGATGAGTATATATCTTATGGCTCGTGATCAAAACGTCAGAACTTCGGCTTTACAATTTTCAAAGTAGTAGTCATATGGATGAGCATATATCTTATGGCTCGTGGTCTAAACGTCAGAACTTCGCCTTTATGGATGAGTATATATCTTATGGCTCGTGATCAAAACGTCAGAACTTAGGCTTTACAATTTTCAAAGTAGTAGTCATATGGATGAGCATATATCTTATGGCTCGTGGTCTAAACGTCAGAACTTCGCCTTTATAATTTTCACAAATGATTTTACAAAATAATGTTTACCGTTTTTTCGTTGAGATCCTTGAGTTATAAATCGAGCTACACGATAACTGACAAATGCTTGCACTGACTGGACAGGTCCACGCAAATCTGTGTGGTTCTTTCTTCAAAAGACCATCTCAGACACTAATCTGCATAGTCCTCATGTGAATTGAGCAAGATAAGCTATGCTATACACTACACATGTATAGGATTGGCCTTGCATTGCGTGGACATGCTCAAAATATTAGTTTCTAGCATATGACCCACAGGTGTATGTACTGAAAGTAATGAAAGAACATTTTGTTCTTCTATTTTAATTCTTTTGTGTCCTGTTTCGTGTCAATACCAAACAAAACATTTAATCCCTCTACAAAGTAAGCTTTCTGACGGAGGTAGCACAGGGTCACTCGCCATTTATTGTTCCATTAAATTAATCAAAATCAAAGACAAACAAAACAATATTTTTTTCATCCACAGCGACCCAATAATCACCAATATTCCACACCACGACGCACTAAAACGCATCTTTCCCTGCGAAGAGGTTGAACTGAAGGCTCCAATGAAAGAGATGGAAGACATTGATCAGCCAATCACGAGCGAGAACTCTAACGTGGTACTGTGGCTGTTCCCGGGACATACCATGCCGAGATTTGTGCAGTTGTTGAACTATCCGGACTATAGATACAATGTTATAAAGGGCTTGGTCGTCAGTGGTGGGGAGTTGACTGAGAGTTTGGTAAGTATTTATTTTTATTGGACTTGTAGAAGGACTGTTGAAGGCGTTAACGTGGTGTTTCTTCTTATTTTACAAGCTTTTATTTAACTTGCAATGTTTGTGTGTTTGGCCGTGTGGTATCCGGCAGAGTAGAATTGGCCGTGTGGTCTCTGGCAGAGTAGAATTGGCCGTGTGGTCTCCGGCAGAGTAGAATTGCCCGTGTGGTATCCGGCAGAGTAGAATTGCCCGTTTGGTATCCGGCAGAGTAGAATAGAACCAACCCATTACACTCACGGGTGTCGTATAAGGCTCGTAATGTCTGAGGCAGAACACCTTGCGCCTCCGTAGACCTGAGAATGGGCAGCAGCGTTTTCTGTTAGTCTTTCATCACTGCGATCTCCAATCCAGCTGCCAAGCGTGGAGATTACGGCAAATTCCTCCCATCATGGGGGAGGCTTATGTCCAGCAGTGGACGTTATGGGCTGTTGTTGTTGTTGTTTGCATGTTTGTTGGAGGTCAAATCTTGCAACTGAATTTTAAAACAGTTATACCCTGCCAATGAGGGATTTTCTTTTTAGCTCTTCCCTAGTCGCTGGATAGATGGCGCTAGGAGTAAGTATGATAATGCAAGGAACGGAACCTAAAAAAACTGATTTTAACAAAGCGCGAGAAATGTTGGTTATATTCGGAAGTTTAAGCAAATGAAAGTGACAGTCAACGAGAGTATGTGACGTGACACAATGTATATTTTTTCAAGCGTTTTGGCTTTGGCATAGTAAGTTCAACGCCATCTATAGAGTTCTTGGAAACTAAGTTTTTTTTTAAAACCTCAAAAGGAAAACCTCTCATTGAGCTGAAATTTTGCATACACGTTTAGTTTATATGACAATGCATGGTCAACTAAATGACGTCATTCCAAATCCAATATGGCAGACTCCAAAAGATGGCTGACTAGTTATTTTTTGTAACTCCCCCATGAAATGGCTATCAAATAAAATGGTTTGCTGAGAAGAAAAGAAAATGACGTCACCTACATTTAAAAGCTCGTTTTTCAAAATGTTTTTTTTTTTTACGATGAGTTTGTTATTTAATGTGTTTTTAGTTTGTTGGCTAAATAATAACAGCCGCTCGGGTCGATCTTTAGGTTAAGCCGTGCTTGCCTAGGTTGGTCTGTGGATGTATGACCACTCATTACATACCGAGTTTCCTCCGTGCCTCGGAAAGCACGTTAAGCACTTGGTCCTGGCTGTCATTTGTATATCTTTGACACTCGTTACAGATAGTCAGTGGCCCAAAAAGTCTGACAACCAGTCTTAACAAAGGGTATCGTATTACCCAGTACTAACTGGGTTGTGGAGGTCAGATAGGCAGTCGCTCCTTGTAAAATACTGGTATTCAGCTGCATCCGGTTAGATTGGAAGCCGACCCCAATAAAACTTTGGAAAAGGCTAGGCAGATGATGAAGCTTGTTATTTGAATAATGGTATTATTTTGCCCGCAGGTAAAACACACAACTCAATCCCTCTATGCATATCTGAACTCACTGCACAGTGACAAAGAAATGCTCAAGTCCATCTGTGACACCATCATCAAAGTGTTCGCTGACAACTTGCATGTCAAGAGAATAACCGGACCTATATTCAATTTCTTGGATAGGTTGTTGAGTTCAGGTAAGTTTCTAAACTAAGCCCCACCTGCTCGAGTATCTATCTATCTATCATGGGGTTTAGGTTTTCGCACTAAGTCCTAGAAGTGGACCATTGTACGTGAGCCATGGTGGCCGATTACTCCAACCAGCCCACCTCCCTCCAGAAGCAGATTAGACTTCCCGGTCTCCTCAGGGCATCCGCAAGGGATCCTGGTGTTCCCAAGGTCTCCTCACCAATCTTGGTAACACCTGTGCACTCAAGGAGCACATGCTTGCACCGTTTCCTCCGCCTCCATGCATGCTCTGCACAGGGGACTGTCAGTGACTCCTAGGGTGTGGAAGTGTTTATTCAGTGAACAGTGTCCGGTGATGGTCCCCGCCACCAGACGCAGGCTATCTCTGACCAGGCGCAAAAGGCGCCTGATC
Source organism: Xestia xanthographa (assembly GCA_905147715.2). Lineage (NCBI taxonomy): Eukaryota > Metazoa > Arthropoda > Insecta > Lepidoptera > Noctuidae > Xestia > Xestia xanthographa. The sequence continues at coordinate 20,597,002 of LR990653.1, read as the reverse complement.
AGCCTGCTGAAGTATCCCAGGTGTTCATTTACCTGCACTCTTGACGACCTGAATAGCGCCTCCACCGCTGCAATAAACTTGGCCACCTACTGGGCCCGAACTGTAATACGGAAGTAACATCGATAAGACAAAAATAAGATAAGATTAGTAATCTTGTTTAAAACCTGTCAAATCTAGATAGAAGATATGAACTAGGTAGTACAGCTACCTATAGTTCCTGCCAGTTAAATTGACAATAGCGGTAATGACCCACCTACATTTATCAAAGTTCTTAACTTTGAAAACCAAAAATAAGCCTGTTCAAGTCTCAATCTTCAACATTTTGTCTAATGAAAAATACATGGTTCATTTGTTTTGATTCGCACGAAGAGATATTAGGGAAAGGGCAATGATGACGCTATTGTCATCATAACTGGCAGCAACTACACAAAGTAGTGGTTACGTGGAGTGAAGATGTCATTATTATTTTCTCTATTTATTCTACCCATATTTGTATTATTTTTCCGTTTACACTTTATGTATTTATTATTTATCCGTGTCTGACCGTGGCATCACTCTGGGCCCTATCAGAATACCAGCGCTGTGACTTTTTTTTTTAAATGTTACAGCACCATGCTGAGATTTGGCCTTTTGGCCTCGTACAGGACCAATTTAATTTCATGGTTTTTTTTTTTTTCTCTTTTTTTACTTTTTAATTTTTATTTGTTGTAAGTACTGTTAATTTAACCATTTTTATTTGTGTTTTGTCCTGTGTGGGCTAATAAATGCTTTTTCTTTTTTTTTCTTTCTTTCAACTATTGTTCGCTAAATAGGTAACGGCGAAAGACGAAGAAGTGAGCATATAATTTATAACATCTAATCATCCACTGCAGGTCCAGTGGGATGGTTGAATGCCACGTGTCTCTTAATTAATGGTCCTTGGAAATGCCGGTTTCCTTACGAAACATCATTCTTTACAATCTTGACAGCAATAGTAATTAAATAGATTTCACAGACCAGCGTCGTCACGTAAGTCAGGCCATCCCCGCTGCGCTGCCACTGCTCTGAAAAACTAAACGTTACAGCGGAACTGAAAGAGGCCCATGTCCTGCGGTGGTCAAGTAATAGGCGGAGATGCGTCACTTTAAGACCATAAATAAAATATTTTCTGTCCTGTGGTCGTATTACACGTACAAATATGAGGGGCAGCAGTATCGAATCAACACCCTGATCACCAAACGCCTAATAAACTATATTATTTATGTAAGGTGCATATTATGCAAAATGTCTCAAGAAATATTGGAATTATAATAATTTCGTAAAAACAAAAAAACTGAAATCATTTTTTTAATTAATAATTAAAAACCATGTGGGTCACATTTATATTTTTTTGTTTATTTTTTCCCACAACTGTCTGACAGTTTGAGTACTCTAAGCGACCTACCCAAATGTCCTTTCTTTGGTATTGTTCGTCGTTTCGTTGAGCTCCTTGGGTTCTAAGTCGAGCTACACATTAACTGACAAATGCTTGCACTGACTGGACAGGTCCACTCAAAACTGTATGGTTCTTTCTTCAAAAGACCATATCAGACACTAATCTGCATAGTCCTCATGTGAATTGAGCAAGATTGTCTGGACTTTAAAAGAGACTATGACCTCTGAGTTTGTTTCGGCTGTTTCTTCTCAGAGTAGTCAGGTACGAAACACCGGCCCCATCTAGTTTTAAAAAATGACGTGTAAAAGTGTTTGTAAAAACCTACTTGCAAAATAAACATCATTTATCATTCATTTATCATTAAAAAAAAAAAACAATTAAATAAACTAAAATAAATAAACTAACAACAAACTATAAACGGGCATCGAAAAACTCCCCCTCAACGCTGTCAGCTGGTAATGTACCCAAGAGACTGGCGGCTTTGCCACATTGTATGGCAACACTTAGCCACTGGCCAAGGTAAAAGTCAGTAAAAACAGTTTTCATAATGTTTTTGCTCCCGAACATTCGACCTTATCAACTGGTATTAAAATACCGGGTAATACGACCGAGTGGTTTTAGAGTTTACAATTATGATATTTGTAGGTTCCATTTCCCCGATACTGGACGACCCGGAGTCGACTTTTGCCTTGGACATCTTGAAGCATCTACAATTAGAACTGCGAGGAGGGAAGAATATTTACAAGCTCTTGGATTCCATCAACGTTCTGTGTCAATTAATTCAGGTAATGTATTTAGGAAAAACATGTAATCTTCATTCACAATCAGTTATCCAATTTATTTGATTTTGGATACGTGGCCTTATAGCTTACGCATAAAATTGAGTTTCCAATGCAAATTAAATAGACCTTTTCAAAAGTAATAATAATTTTGAATTCAACCTAATTTGCTTGTTGTATAGTGACTTCTGCCGGATAGTTGTAGTCGGGTTTCTTTATATGGATAACTTCGAAATCGCGTTGTAGCATGTCAGTTTAGGGCGTATGTGGCGGTATAGATGTCGCCCCCAGGCTAAATCTGACGGGAACATCCAAAAACTCCGAAATATTTTATTCCGATTATCAAAAGTCCGAATTTCATAATACCGAAGAATTAAAATGTCTATTATTTAAAATCCCGAAATTAATAATTCCGAAAGTCGTAAATACGATTTGTTTGTTGTCCGATTTTCATATGTCCGAAGAATCAAATGTTCGATGGATCATTAGTCCGGAAAACGGTATTCCGACTTTCAATACTTCGAATAAACTGCTAAAATTGTCCTAAAAGTCTTGCTAGCTGGCATGAAGAGCGTAGGCTGAAGGCCGGCCGAGCGACGACGGCATTTGTGACAGAAAGTAGGTGTGTAATGTAAAATGCGAGCATAGCGAGCGCGCGTCATTGAGTCGTAGCAGGTTTCCTTCTAAATTCGCTTATATCTCGAATAGAGTGCGTCCTAACGCAAAAAAATGGATTCGTATTTTTAATATTTCGTATTATCAATAAGTCGGACTATTGAAATTCGTTATTTTGAAAATAGTAATTATGAACGTTCGGAATATTGAAATTTAGGAATTATGAAAATAGGATTCGGAATTTTGAACCATTCGGAATAAAACTAAATAAAAATAAGGAATAAAGTTTTTCGTACTTATGTAGTGTACGGGACCGGTCAATGTGGCGACACTTGGGGGAGGCCTATGTCCAACAGTGGACGTCTTTCGGCTGAAATGATGATGATGATGTAGTGGACCCGTATTTGACACATATTGTGTCTACTTTGCTAACAGTTGAAGGGTTAAAAAGATCTTTTCTAAAGCAAATACAATATCCATCTGTTACAGATATTAATTCTCCTGTTAATAAATAAATAAATATTCGCCCTAGGTGGGAGGTTCAGTGTGCAGCAAGTCGCTAGGCCAGCTGGTCATCTACCTGTGCTACGCCGACCGCTACGTGCGGCGCTGTGCCGCCGCGCGCCTGTACGAGGCGCTCACCTTGTACGGAGACGTGTGCTCCGTGCCGCCGGATAACATCGACCAGGTGACACTGATAGCATCGTGTACCTACACTAGGCCAGCTCGTCATCTACCTGTGCTACGCCGGCCGAGACGCCTACCGAGATATACCATCTAGCCCTTTCCCACTTAAGGGTGTAAGCCGAAACGCACTTGTTCTCCCTATCATGCGATCATTATTTTTTCTAAACCATACCTGGGAACCTTCTAGTTACGGAGATATTGGGGGTATTCCAGCTACTCGTTACGACTATCAAAGATCTACGAATGACAGGTGAGACCAACGGTCTAACGTGATTTTCAAGTCACCGAGAGGCCGGCCTATACGTAAGACAGGATTGTGTACGTAGTCTGGTCATAAGTTTTGTCACATATGGAAAGTTAAATAAATGACACAATGAGTTACGCACAACATTACAACCATTTATATATATTACAAATGAAAGGGTATAAAATACAGATTTAAACCACATTAAAATTATTCGAAATGTCCTCCTCTAGCTTTGATAAAAGCTTTCAATCTGCAAGGCCCGTCATCAATCGAAGCACGCACGACGTTCATGTCGATATCGGCGACTGCTTTAATCAGGGATGCTTTAAGTGACTATGGGTTTTGGCGCAGACCTTCTCCTCTAAGTGCTGCCATATTTTGTAATCCAAGGATTTCAAGTCTGGACTGGATGAGGGCCAATCCTCATGCCTGATAAAGTCGATTTCACGGGTCGTGAGCCAGTTTTGGGTACTTTTCGCCTTATGAGCTGGCGCAGAATCCTGCTGGAATACCCAGTGCCTGTTTTCAAACGTTGTTTGTGAAAGAGGTTCCACAATGTTAACGTTTTGATATACGAGGGCACTGGTTTTCACTCCTTTTTCGCAAAAAAACACCTTCGTTGGGCCCAAATAGGACACCCCAAGCCAAACCATAAATGCCGAAGGGTGATGACCACGCTGAACACGTGGCACACGTCTGCTTGCTTCTTCACTAGAGTGTGCATACACTTTATCATTTTGTTTGTTGAAACTCTCCTCAACATTGAAATTTTTTTCGTCCGAAAAAAGTATCGCGGTATTTTTTTTCCGCGTACCGCCTTAACAAAACCCCGGCTCTTTTCGAGTCTGAATTTCTTCAGCCGTGCGTTAATTTATTTTATTCATGTCAGATTACAACGATCCATAATGGTTAAGAAGATGTGCTGTTTTTTCTATAAGCACGCAGTCCTAGGTCTTCATTCAACACCCTTTTAACAGTAGTTCTGCTTAGTCCCATCTGCAGAGTCAACATTTTTTGCTTGCGGACAGGATTTCGTTGGGTTCGCGCCTTCACTGCTTTGATGACCGCTGGAGTCCGTACAGTACGAGGTCGACCGCTCCTTTGTTTATCTTCTAATCTTGAATCTTCCCTGAATCGTTTAATAGTACGATAATAAGGTAAAATTCGTGATAAATTACCGGTTCCATGTTTTCTAAAAAATGTTGATGAGAATGTTGAGTTATAATTATGCTATCTGTGCATCGACGTTAAATTACAACGTTTGTTGAATCTTGCACGGGTTTGTACCGCTCCCCTTATCCTTATTTTGATAAATGTCATGACACAATTAAATCTGACCGTATACAGTTTATATTTACAAACTTTGAGAATCACAACAGATTTAACGACACGTGCCAGTCTCCTGTTCAAAAGTAAATAAAAAGAACGCGTACATAGATTGTAGTATATTATATAATAAACAATAATATTTGGACTCGCCAAAATTTCTATAGTCACCGGTCAAAAGGTTACACAAAAAGAATAGCGCATTGTTTTTGTACTCGGTTTTATTTACGTAATCAAGATATAAATTGCGCATAAAACTTACATTTGTTATGTTATGTGTCAATGGCTTGCGATATACTCGTTAATTAATCTTTTTTAAATTACCAGCTTCAAAAAAGCAGATCCTGTAGGATTGTTGTACACGAAACATTTTTTTTGTAAACATCTACTTTCTATGGCAAATAAGGCTCAAAAAATATGATTCTGTTTAGTCCGTCAGTTAGATTATCGAAAAATATTGGATACATGTTTTTTGTTTTATCAAATTAATAAAAATTGACGAATATAAAATGTGTCAAAGATCGGGCTTGTGACGACGTCGCATTTGAGTAAAAAATCTAAGTATTCAAATGTGACGTCACACACGTGACGTGTGTGACGTGTGTTCTGACGCGTGTGTTCCCACTAGTCTTACGACTAGTTCTACCGTAGAACTGTGGAGTAGAACTAGTGGGAATGATCCTTTTTGTTTACGTGAAAAAAGAAAAAATGTTTCCAATATTTTTTGGTAATCTATCTGACGAACTAATTAGTCTTTTTTGGCATCTACCCTATTGTATACCCCGTTTCTGTCTACAAACTTTCTTAGTGATCCATAAAACACTTACGCACTTAGGTATATTATCACCACAAAAACTTGTACAAGATGAAGCTCATCGTTTAAGTATGTACTACGCAGCTCTATTCGCATATGAATAGGTCATTCATTATCTTACATTCCTTTATGTTTTAGTCTGTAGCTAACTTTGAATAGAAGGCTTTTTTAAACGTCCGGTTGTACGTTTTGTTTTTTTTACTAACCCAGTACTAACTGGGTTATAGAGGTCAGATAGACAGTCGCTCCATGTAAAATACTGGTATTCAGCTGCATCCGGTTAAACTGGAAGCCGACCCAAACATAGTTGGGTAAAGGCTAGGCAGATGATGTATTTTTTTTTTAATAGTAAAAATGTTATTGCAAACACGTTTACGTTCATTGACTTCTTCATAAGTCAAGTTCAAAAACGTATTTATTAGATATGTCATCACATCATTTATAAATGTATTATTATGTATCTACTTAATAAGTCTTGAATTCATTAAGTAATTCAATGATGGACAACGCGGTCTTAACCACTACCACACGAGTGCCTTTTTAACGTAGGTGAGCACTGACTACTAAGAAAGGTTCTTAGAAAATTCACCCCCTAAAGGCATTGAACAAGGGATGAAATTTTATGGAAATTCATCATTCATATCGAGCACAAACAGGGCTTTATTTCACCAAGATTTACACTTTACACTCACGGGTGTCGTATAAGGCGACTAATGTCTGAGGCAGAACACCTTGCGCCTCCGTAGACCAGAGAATGGGCAGCAGCGTTTTCTAGTCTTTCATCACTGCGATCTCCAATCCGCCTGCCAGGCGTGGAGATTACGGCAAACTCCTCCCATCATGGGAGAGGCTTATGTCCAGCAGTGGACGTTAAGGGCTGTTGTTGTTGTTGTTCTAGTTCTAATAAAACTCTTTATTTACAGATAATGTCAGTCCTCGCTGAAACAGACTGGGAGAAGGAAGTATCAGAACTGAGGCCCATCAGGAACGAACTATGTGACCTCATGGACATCAAGCGACCAGTCATGAAACAAAAGTCGGGCGCGTAAGGTTCTAGCAAAATGATACGGGTACCAACTTTACTAACGCTTGATATATGTAGTAGCTTTATTGTAAGAGTCATGGTTAGATGGCGGATTATTTTTTTATAATAATAGGTCATTTGTGGCCCTATTTTAAGGACTTTTTAAGTTGTGATCGAAATCAGTATTCAAAAGCATCCATCATATCAGCCCGAAATCACCCACTGCTGGGAATAGGCCTCCTTTTTTTTCTGCCACACTTCCCGATTCTGTGCGTCCTTTATCCAGGTGTTTCCCGCGACTTTGACGATATCGTCGATCCAACGAACTTTAGGACGGCCCTGGTTTCTTTGGCCTAATCTTGGCCACCAATCGGTCAACTGTGTGACTCGATGAAAACGGTGAAGGAAAACATCGTGATGTTTTAATGTCATTCCAAAAGAGAAAATGAGAAAGTGCTATAGAGGACGTCTAGCGCCATCTCTTTCTCACTCTGGAATGAGATTAAAACGATCCTGCTTTAAGACTTCATTGTAGGCCACGGACCGTCTTATAGATTGCTATTGACATGCTGAGATAAATGAAATGACTATGTTTAAGATTTGCTAAATCGATGCAATAATTTCAAAGTAGCAGCGTTATAGCGTTCAAAACGTTAGTTTAATGTTTTGGTCATTACATTTGTTCATCTGAATGACGCAAATGTTTCTTAATTTTCATGAATATTTCAGCAGTTTTTTGTTAGCAAATAATCTGGCATCTGATGATGACGAATGATTGCAAGTGTTTAAGATTTGCTAAATCGATGCAATAATTTCTTAGTAGCAGCGTTATAGCGTTCAAAACGTTAGTTTAATGTTTTGGTCATTACATTTATTCATCTGAATGACGCAAATGTTTCTTAATTTTCATGAATATTTCAGCAGTTTTTTGTTAGCAAATAATCTGGCATCTGATGATGACGAATGATTGCAAGCAGTTACTTTCGTGGCTGCATATTTTTAACTTTTTTTACTTCTAAAGAATTATTAACTTGCTAATGTGATAATAATATAATGTGCTATTAACTTCTACGTTAAGGTACGGTTTTACTGAGCGAGCTAAGATTTGTTTAGGATCGAGCGGAGATGTACGTTCCGAATGTTTGTTAATGAATGCTTGCTCGATCCACTGACAATTTATGGCAAGGGATTTAAATTTTTGCCAATGGACATTCAAACGTATTAATAGAAATACGACTGTGGCGGGTCTTTCAATACAAATCCCTTTCGATGCCACGGCATGCCACGGGATAATTTTAAAGCATAGCAATTTATGTCGTATTTCTAATCAATACGTTTGATTGTACATTGATAAAAAATTAAATCCCTTGCCATGCCGTCCCGGTCTCTGTCGAAATCCAATGTTTCGGTCAAATATTGAGACATTTTTGGTCTGTCATAGACCTAATTTGAAGGCTTTTTTCTAAACAATCGCAAAATCTACTAACATATCTTTAGAACAAAATGATTTTGATCTACCCGGTGAAAACGTACCTTTACAGAAATATGAGACTCATATTTTTATACAGCTTATCAGACGACATTTGACACTTGTAATGATATTTTAACACGTTGCCAGATAATGATTTAAACACGTTTTGCTAATTTGTGTTAACTACGAGATTCTCACTCAAATGTATTTGTTGATCTTGATAATGAAATGATGCATTTATGTTACAATGTAACGTTCTAATAAACTTATCTATTTATTTATAATTAGTTTTATTTACAAATATATTTATCCTAAGAGTATTACATAGATAATAATTATGTAAGTTTAACACAAGTTTCAAAAGTAAAAGTACTTCATCGGATGTTTCCAACCCTTGATTTCCTTATCACCCAAGTACTTGTAGTTGCGATGGGTCTTGAGGTGCATCTGCGATGAGGTTCGACCAGAAAGTCCCGTAGTTCTTCAACACGGTGCCTCTGTAAACAGAAACATGTTTATTATAAACTAGCGGACGTCCCGCGGTTTCACCCGCGTAGTTCTCGTTCCCGTGGGAGTATGGGGATAAAATATAGCCTATGTTACTCAGGGTGATTGTAGCTTTCTAATGGTGAAAGAATTTTTGAAATCGGTTCATTACTTCCGGAGATTACCCCCTACATACAAACTTACAAACAAATGTTACCTCTTTATAATATTAGTATAGATCTTACTCATGCAAGTCATACAAGGAAAATAGAGTAATAGTGAATGTTGACAGAATCGTTTAGATTACATGAGACTGGCAGATTGTTGTTTTGGCCGAGATGACGGGCCTTGCTTTGTTTACTTGTCCACGCGTGCATATCGTGTCGGATGACTGGAATTAAATTAGTCTATTCTATTATCTGCCTAGACATAGGTATCGATTTTATAGAGGAAGATTTTAACTATGGCTTTACCTGCTAACGTCATAAATACAGACTAGGGTATGTTATGACAAGAAAGTAGGTGACTAATGAGATGACAAGTAATAGAGAAGATGGAAGGTAGAACCTGCTTTAGGATGTGGCATTAGAGTCGGTTATAAAAAAAAATACTTAATCGGAGCTGTCTTAGGGGACTGCCGATAGAAGTGAAAACGAAAAGTACACAGGCCCCGCCCCAGCCTTAGCACTGGTTATGCCCCGCGCATGCCTTTGTGGTGCTATGCCGTAGCGGATGCTACGAGTGCTACGAACGGCTACTAAGCGTGACCGCACGTTACGTTACGTGACGATGAGTTCAATGTTTTTCCTTCACCCAAAGTGCTCAACGCGCCTAAAGAAGTTTTCACTTTAAAAAAAAAGTCGGTTATAATTAATACTATTTAAATAAAGCCACTAGAGGATATTCTTTATTGCCTTATTTGATTAGGTGGTATTTTCTAGTCTGTAGGTAGGTAGTAGGTACTCGCAACAGGCGTGCGTGTACAGTAATAGATAAGTATGGAAGAACACATGCATGCTGCGCCGACCCCAAATTAATTGGGATAATAGCAAGAGAATAATGATGTTGATGATTGATGATACCTACACTGCATCAAATTATATAGATATTATCTATGCAAACAGAGGCCGTACGAAAGAAACAACTTCCACCAACCACCCCGCATTGGGCCCACGTAATGAATTAGGGCCCTCTCACACACGAGAGGTAGCCTGTGAGGCCATTATCATCATTTCAGCCGAATGACGTCCACTGCTGGACATAAGCCTTCCCCAATGTCGCCACATTGACCGGTCCCGAACGAATTTCGCATTAGTTAACATACACTCCTCCTGAATTGGCCTACCAAATAGGCGAAAACAGCTCGTTGTATACTCGCAAACATCACTGTTAGCCCTTTATATTATATTAGTCTAATCTGAAGACGAAGTCTGATTTATCAGCCGTCCAAACCCTAGATTGCTACGAAATCATTTTTAACACAAAATCAAAGGAGTATCTCACACTGCCCCGGCCCGTGCCGAATGAGGGATTTTCTTTTTAGCGCTTCCCTAGTCGCTGGATAGATGGCGCTAGGAGTAAGTATGATAATGCAAGGAACGGAACCTAAAAAAACTGATTTTAACAAAGCGCGAGAAATGTTGGTTATATTCGGAAGGTTAAGCAAATGAAAGTGTCAGTCAACGAGAGTATGTGACGTGACACAATGTTTTTTTTTCAAGCGTTTTGGCTTTGGCATAGTAAGTTCAACGCCATCTATAGAGTTCTTAGAAACTAAGTTTTTTTTTTAAACCTCAAAAGGAAAACCTCTCATTACCCCTTCACGTGTGTAACATGCTTTAAAACACTTCAATTATTTCCTTCAAACGTATACACACCAGTTGACCTATTACACCACTAACACACTCGTTGAATCTAGTTTTTACGACAGTCATCCTCGGGTTATCACTTGTGGTCTTGTGCTAAAGCTTGTGAAACACCCAAGGTACGTTTCAATATCAAAAAACTTGTTGATTAATGTCAAATAATTGAGACATTGCAAAACTGTGTATCATATAAACACGGTGATTATTCAAAACGTGCAAGTCACCGCATGGCCGACATCGCAATTACTTCAGAATAATAAATTCAAGGCTAATTATGTCTACGCTTTAAAATGATCTGGTGTAGTATGATCATTCTCGATTGATACACATTCTACGTAGCCAGGGTTTATCTTAAGGTCAGCTAATGATCATGACAGCTCATTGATGTTATGCAACTGCACACATGTATCTGCAGTGAAAGGAGTGTCGTTATTAGGGCATGGGTCGACAACCTCATTATCACGTTTTGCCTCAAAATCCAAGTATGGGTCGAGTTAAGTACTTCAATTAGATTGACAGCTATAATTAAATCTAACGATTACAAAACATCCTCGGAAAATCGTAAAGCTTTGATGCTCTACGTTCATATAAGCCTTAAAGCTTAGCTTGCCCTTATAACCTTCTATAGGTACTCTTCATGATGTTAGGGTTTTTGAATAGTCGTGCTTTGTCTTATAGGCTTACAGTCTTGTGGGCCTTAAACACGCCACTGTTTTGATGTTTAGGTACGTTTGGGACTGAATCCGTTGTAACTGGATTTATTTAACTTTCAGTAGTGATCTGAATTTAATATTTTCAAAAATGGTGAAAGAACAAGTCAGTTACACGCCACAGTAACGAAACATTGCCTTCACAAAGAATCCCAACAAAAAAAGAAATGTCTCGGCTATCTGCCAGTAAAAATCCCGTCAAAATCGGTCCAGCCATTGCGGAGATTAGCCGGAACAGGCAGACAGACAGAAAAAGTATACTATAAATACTTACTGCATAATATACTTTCATGTTATTATGCATGCAGTAAAAAGCTGCTTTTTTGAAATTCCAAACAGACACTTCAATTTTATTTTTATTTATATAAATGGTAAGTACTTTTCGATAAGCTTGACCCAATTCCCTAAAAAACTTACGTGAAATAAACCCTTCCATGGCTGTCAGGCGGTGCTCTCCACAGCAACGTAGCCCTCGTCTTGAACTCAGGGTCGCCGTGTGTGATAGACGAACATTCTGGATGCACGGTCGTGTTGGGGGCCGGCTCCCACCCCCCGATCCAGTTGTCGTGCTCGACTGATCGTGCTTGTATGAAGAACCCTTTGAATGGCTCCGATCCTTCTATTGTGACTGGAAGTTGGGAATTGTAGGTGTTAGATTTGTTTCATGATCAATAAATAAATATCGCTGGACATTAACACACAGCAACATCTTGTGCCACACTAAGCAACGAGGCCTGTTTCGTGGACACCAGATAGTTGATATACTACATAGATACTTTTTGTTTGTAAATACATACTTATTATACATATAATAAACATCCATGACTCGGAAACAAATGTCTATGCTCATCACACAAACATTTGCTCCAACCGGGATTCGAACCCGAGACCCTAAGAACGTAAGGCAGCCTCACCACCGCTGCGCCATTCGTGTCGTTAAATCAATGAAGATTTGTGATGTTTTATGAACATGCTGACCCTGGGTACATAATTTTCGTCGGAACGTTTGGAAAATTTCCGCTGTTCCCATTACCGAGGACAGCGGAACTTCAATAATATAATGTTTCCGTTGTCCCCATTTTGCTGTGTCCCTAAAGGTTTAGTTTGGAACTTTAAGCTTTAGTGTGGTGTAGCTGTGAGTCACATCTTGCGACAATGCGACCTCACATTAGAAGTCGAGCTTCACGATAACTGACAAATGCTTGCACTGACTGGACAGGTCTACTCAAATCTGTATGGTTCTTTCTTCAAAAGACCATCTCAGACACTAATCTGCATAGTCCTCATGTGAATTGAGCAAGATTATGTCTGGACTTCAAAAGAGACTATGTCCTCTGAGTTTCTTTCGGCTGTTTGAGTAGTCAGATACGAAACACCGGCCCCATCTAGTTTTAAAACATGACATGTAAAAGTGTTTGTAAAAACCTACTTGCAAAATAAACATCATTTATCATAGTGCAATTTTGAAACTACATTTCAAAAAACGTTGAAGTAGTGTTACCCTCTCTTAATTTAGTAGCATTCATAATTTCGAAACCGTTGCAAAGTTGATTATTATCGACGACGATACCTACTTTTTTTGAACTTATAATATAATAATAAAAAAGACTTCCATAGTCCTTAGGTAACATACAATTTATAGAGTCCTTTCATCCTTAATACTTACCCAACCCTCCAAATCCACTGTTGTTTCCTCACACAGTTTTCAAGGTCTACGTTTGTTACCCTGTTACCCCACTTCGTTTGGGGAAAGACCGGTCGGACCACCATAAGCCGTCTGACCTACAATACCATACGCATACGTTTGCGTAATCGAACTCGTGTAGGTATATTACGCACTCTCTGCCCACCGGTAGATTTTATCAATGAACGTTACTATAAAGTAACTTTATCATTAGATCTTGTTTTATCCGTTTTGTTATTTTGTAATAACTACTTAGAACAAATTGCTTGCTTGCAAAAATAATTTAGAGATACGAAATAACGAGAATAGTTTTAACTTGATGCGATTGTGAAACGATGTCTGCACGTTGTAAGTTCGTATTAATTAAATGATGAATTAGATATCGAGGCAATGAGCGTGTACTGACTTTCAACTATCGGCTGGTATTAATCTTTTGCTAGATTATTCTATCAGAACGTGTGTGTCCTTGGACGAAAGCTTTGCGAGCTTTCTTGAGAATGTAACTTAGAAAATGGAATCAAGAGTACCTACTTGATATTTATTTATTTGCACGAGGGAATACATAGAGCAGTCTTCTAGATGGCTTGTTGAATTCACTAGCGAAACTTTACGGATGAGTAGGTACCTACCTATAAATGGTGTAAAAAACCTCTTAACGAAACCGAAAGGCACTTCTCCCCGTTATTGCGTTAATTTTTTGTTCTAGGTACACCATACCTGGGAAACTTCTAGTTACGGAGATATTGGGGGTCAAAGTTACAACTTTTTGACAAGTTCTATTTTAAATACTCACTAGTTTTTATTGTAAGATTTTTACTTTAAACACCTCCAATACCCCGTAATAATCAATCCATCCATCAGCACAATGTTTTGAGTGCGTTACATTGAGTTCTACCACAAAACATGATTTTCACCCCAAAAAAAAAGACGTTTCCCAGCAATAATTTTTGTGTAAAGTTACATAGTTTGATGTACAGAAAGCTTGATTGACGGCTTCGTGATGAGGTTGTTTACACCCTGTATATGACGAATATGATATTGCAGTTATCGTGTTTGAGGTTCTCTACTTCCCCTTGTCTTAATCGATGTCATCGTTATAATTCACAACCCATGTCCGCCCACTCTTGGGAAAAGGCATTATGACAATCTTCACGCTCCTGATTGACCTAGGTATCTCCAAATACCTCCATAGTACCTACATCTTTCAGATAAAAACTTTAACTGCGGAACATAAAAGGTAACTAAAAGGTAGCGTCAACAACGAACGTTGATCAACACTGTTTTCCATAAAGAAAAGAATAGAAACTATGTACATTAATTGAGCACAAATTATGATTTTATACTCTGTGGTGTTAATCTGCATGCCGACTCAACATAGTTGGGAAAAGGCTTGGCATACAATGATGACTCTGAAGACGTGTTCATCGACTTTGGATAACCGTATCTAAAGTATACCTACTTAGATATTAACAATTAATGCAGTAAGTATCTGTCATGAACCTGCATTTCAAAGCTAGATCGTAACCACACCATAATTTCACCCTATCTTATCACCTTAATAATAAATCCTTACAAAAACAACAACAACATCGCATCAGACAATAACGCGAAAAGTGTATTCACCTGTGACGGGAGTATTTGGCCCGTAAACCAGCGCCGATGCGGCGACCCTGTACGGTAGGGTGGACGGGGGTTGCGGCCTGTGTTGCCCATGATTAGGCTGATTAGCACGGCTCTTCACACACGTGTCTATCGGAGCCCCGTCCGGGAAACTTTGCACACCCCAGCACAAAATTAACCCTAACATCAACTTCGTAAACATTTTGATTTTAAGCTCGTTAAATTTGAAAGGTAACACTGCACACCTCGCGCCCGACTGTGCGTGAGTATGTTGCCGCGCTTAGTTTTGTAAGCCGAGTTCGAAAGGATCTAGATCTTTAAACAAGTTGATAGATCAATTAATGCTGTAGGATGTTGAGGTGTGCCGAAATAGACATATCGTTACTGTGATTGCGCATATGACGGCCAATGGCCTACTGGGAATGAAAATTGAAATTATAATAACACTGAATCATTACTTTTTTTATTAAATAAAAATACTTGTTATTACATACATTACTTTGTTAACTTGATCTTACATGAAGTTTCGCTTAGGTACTTATACTTAATTCAGTATTGAAATATTTAATGACTGAGAAGCGGTGAATAAAATTAGCATCAATAAGTTGTTGCACAAACAATAAATACTGACTCGTTTTGCTGAAGGTATTTGTTAGCTTACTATCTAGTCGTGTAATAAATTACTAGAGAAATCAACATTTTAATGTGTTAATAATTTTAGGCGATGTAATTACAAAAATAATTGTGTAGTTCTGCTGATTTCGATTAGGAAATGATGATAAAAATGTTATCATGAACATTTTCAGACGTCTAACTTTACAGATATAAAAACAAAGGTGATTTCATGATAATGTTAACAAGGTGTAAGTAATTATTCATATAGAAATACAATTTTGCCTTCATCGCGCCTAGTCGGCGTAAGAACGTTCGGGTCTAATTTGGCTTTGACTGCATTATCCGTTTCAATGTAATGCATTATCTCATCGAGCATATTTTCACAATTTTTGTATTCAGCTTCATTTTTCGTCTTCTCAGTGATGGGCTCTGTATCAAGGCCACTATCTTTCTTACCACCTTCATTAGGTAAATCATGTTTGTATTCCGAACAGTTCCAATTTGCAATTCTCTGATCAGAATTCTTTTCGCGATCTTCAGAAATGTCGTGCAGCTTAGTATGGTTCGGATATTTCTTCTCTAAATATTTTGTTTCGTAATCATTCAAGGAATTGTTGTAAACACTACTTGAAGGTGACGAAACACACTGGATCCAGTCCTGACAATTGATCGAAATGCTTGAAGCGTTTGTAAAGCCATAGTAATCGTCTACTTTGGAATCTTTATCTCTGTTAGCTATGAAGCCGGAATCGCTGTCAAAGTCCGACCTGTCTAGCGAGTCATATCCTTCGTTATTAACTCCATTTTGTATAGTTTCGTAGACAGGTTCTAAGATCTCGGCCAGTCGTTCGCTGGCTTGTATAGATATAATTTCAGCGGCATGTAACTTTGGTCTTATAGTAGCGTAGTCTTTGGCGTCGTCTGAAGGACTGGGTAGAACGGTACTGCAGGTAATTCTTCTTTCAGAATTTGGGCCCATGCTAATTTTAGGGTAGCTGGAATCTCTTCTGATTCGGGATACTACTGCAGTTTCTGTTTTTCTGTATGTTGCTTTGATTAAACCGTGAACCTGGAAAAAATAGTATTTGAAGCGTTAAAATATTCCAATTTCGATATTATTATTTTTTTTACTATCATTTAGATATTAAATTTCTACCTCTCTATTAACGTAACAGAAAAGCAGAGCCACAATGAGTCCCTGCAACCCCTCGACGGTGTATGACGCGTAGTAATAGATCTGTTCAAGATTGCAGTTTGATGTGGATGGTCTGAACGCGGTCAGCAAAAATTGTGTCCCAAATAGCGGCATAAGGAACAATGTTGCTTTAGCTGTGCTCCTGTAAAATAAATAGCATACGGAAAATTATGTTTAGATACTACATTTCTAGATGTCGTCGTGCTCAGGGAGTTTGTTGCACCTCATTCACTTCAAACACGATTACACGAGTTAGCGATTAAAGGAAAGTTCGTGTCTCTAATCATCATCATCATCATTTCAGCCGAAAGACGTCCACTGCTGGACACAGGTCTCCCCCAAGTGTCGCCACATTGACCGGTCCCGTGCGACTCGCATCCAGCGGATTCCCGCAACCTTCACCAGGTCATCAGTCCACCTTGTGGGAGGCCTTCCAACGCAACGTCTTCCGGTTCGTGTCTCTAATATAGGTACCTAATTACCTAATACAGCAGTTCCCAAAATACTGACAGAAAAAAGATTTTTTTTTAGATTAGGTATTAGCCTATACTTACCTAATCTAAAAAAATCTTTTAAAATAAACGTATGGGCACCTATTTTAAAGTATTTCACAATTTATTTTCAGCAACGAGATGCAATTCCGCTCTAATTCGCTCAGCCACCCGTCTATTATTAAGTACTTGCTAGACTACCAAAAATGTTAGATGTTTAAATTATAATAGGTATCTAACTAATGCATATTTTGATATCTAAACACAGAAACCTCATTTCTTTTATTATCATAATCTGGCTTTGGATAATCTCTGCATAGGCATCATACCTACTACTACCTACTATTATACAGGATGTTAAAGAAATTGCGTGTCATAGCGTAAGGGTAGGTTCAGTATCGAAAAAGGAACCCAGGAAAAAAAAAACAACTTAAATTAAGTAGCAATCGTTTAGAATTAAAATTATTTTATTTGTTTATATGCTTCAATTATTTACCTACTATTGAACTTTACGAAGGAAAAACGTTGTTTTTTTATTTTTACGGGTTCCTTTATCGATACTGATCTCACCCTGAAGCTATGGAACGTAATTTCGTAGTACCATGTAACTAAGCAAGTAAGTAGTAACACCAAAAGGATTGCGCAATATTTTTAACCAAAAAGAGACGCAGTTCTTGCATTTCAATAACATCAATCATTGCAGTTCAAACATTAAATGTCAATGAAATGAAAGTCATATGCCTCGGTTTCTTGATTTGCAAGTTGCAACAACTATAGGGAACGTGCAGGAACTATAGGTGGCAGCACTAATCAACAAAAGAGACACTATGCGGACAGAAAAGGAAACTTATCACTTCTCATTCGTGCTTTCAATCTAAGTAAACAAAATTATCTCTTCAATTATATTATTTTTGACTATGCTAAAAGGCACAAAGTATGAGTTCCGGTCTATCAATAACGATCGTCAGCGTAAATATAAATGTTTAATAATATGAATTTTATATCTTTCGTTTACTTTCTGATTAAAATTATGGTGCATGAAGACATGGTGGCTGGCATAACTAAGATAGCTTTCTTATTTTCAACTCATGTTATAATGGAAGGGAATCCTTTATCAGCGAGAACAGTACCTATCTCCAGGCTCTAACAAATCAATTAGTTCACAATCATTTGATGAAGCAATCAATCAAATGCAGTCCGTAGCATTTAGATACAAAACTTAAAAAACCAAAGGAGTGCAGGCAACTAAAAACATTATTCTGGGTATAACCATGTTTATATTCTGAGTACATGTGGAGTCATTGATTAACTGTTGAGGGATATTCGGTGTGAACTTTAGTGCGTTATAATAGAACACGTGTATGGTGAATGGTTCTGGTATGTTTGCATGGACGGTTGATTTTGAGGGCCTTTTCAATGCAGAGTGTAACAAAAACAAGTTGTTTTCAAATATTTTTCTTTACTGCGTTTATCCATTTTTTGCGTTTTTCACCAAAACATGGTATGATAATAATAGTCTTTGGAAAGTAATAGAATTTTACGCTAATTGATATATTTTCATTTTTGTGGATTATTTATACCTACACCCAGAAATGCAACAATGCATTATGATTAGTTAATTAATTTACACTATAAAATTAATTCTGTTTACTTGTTAGAAAAGTCAATGTCAAGCATTAATAGAGCACAAGATTCGGATTGGCGACGCCAGTTGGCAGCACCGTCGTTGTGCACGTTCCCTATAGGCAGTATCATATAAAACAACAATGAGGTGTTTACTGGGCTAGCTTCCACTGAAAAACGATAGATGGCGCTGTGCAAGACTCGGTAAAAATTTCACTGAGTCTTAGACAACGCCATCTATCGTTTTTCAGTGAAGCTGGCCCAGAAAACACCTCATTGAAGGTGTATCCCCCCCTCACCCTAACATACGATGACCGTGCTATAGGTATGAACCATTAGACACGGTAAGAAATACTATGCTCACTGCACTGTATCATACGCGGAAATAAAGCCTTATGCTCACCAATTTGACACGTGGCATATCAGCACCGGCAAAGTATTTAATCGATTGTTGACGCTCCGTGCATGGCACTCGACGGTGTTGGGGTTAAATTAAATTAGCTAGCGACATTCCGCAGAAGTGAATTATGATATAAATCGATACCCATCCCGTCTGCAGATATTGCTTAGCCAATATATTATTTTAATATCGAAGATATCACCACAAGAGAGACAAAGGTATTTGTCCTCCCCACACATGCACTTACAATAGTAGCTGAAACCACTCACAACTGATTAGCATTCTCCGAGTTCCGGATCTTCGTCAGCAAGACTCTCAGTATATC
This sequence comes from Xestia xanthographa, assembly GCA_905147715.2. Taxonomy (NCBI): domain Eukaryota; kingdom Metazoa; phylum Arthropoda; class Insecta; order Lepidoptera; family Noctuidae; genus Xestia; species Xestia xanthographa. The sequence continues at coordinate 20,577,611 of LR990653.1, read as the reverse complement.
GATGAAAAGGCCAGTGTTGACCAGCAAGATGGCTATGCGTGGCACATCGAGTATCCACTGTATGTGCTGCACCGTGTAGATCAGCCAGCAGGAATGGTCGTTGTGCACTGCCATTACCCAGGCCCAGGCTATGGCAGGCACTAGGGCTATTACTGGGGAATAAGATTGAAATTGTTATTTCCTTCGGTACAAAGTTCTAACGGGTGTAAGCCGAAAGACACGTGTTCTCCCCGTCATTGTGATCATTTTTGCGTCCATACCTGGGAACGTGTATTACCCGTAATTACAGACACAATTAAAATATTAAAATAACAATGTTCAGTTCCCTTCTAACGAACGTCCGGGAACATACCGGTGGAAGGAACCTTCTAAAGTTACGGAGATATTGAGGGTCAAAGTTCCAACTTTTTCACAAGTTTTTTTTTTTAATACTTACGTGTTTACGACCCCCGTACTAATCAATCCATCCATCAGCACAATGTTTTGAGTGCGTTACATTGAGTCCTACCGTAAAACATGAATTTTCACCCCAAAAAAAGTCGTTTCCCAGCAATAATTTTTGCGTAAAGTTACATAATTTGATGTGCATGATGAATGCTTGGTTGACGACTTCGTGAAGGGTCTGATTACACCCTGTATGAAATGGTACGACATGCGAAAAAAAAAGGTCAAAACTTTTAGATGAAGCGTGTTCGGTCTAGGTACCATTTCTCTGTTTTAATAGGCAGGCAAGATCTCTTAATATGGAGTGTAAATGCAAACACATATGAGCATAGGCCTAAGCTGGGTCATATCTAACGTAGTCTCATTTTGGTTAAATAGTCTGGTAAATGAATGATTGTGGTTGGAAAAGTTGAAAGCAGAAAATGTGACTTATGAACTTTGTTTGGACTAGTTAGAAGATAAACATATTAAAAGTCCTGACCCCTCCGAGGTGAGCCCGAGGGGGGGGGGGGGGGGGGCAAAGAAGGTCCCGTTTTTTGGTTTTTTGCTTATATCTCGAAAACGATGCGTCGTACAAAATTTTGTTGTACTACATAATAAAACCTCATAAAATTTTCTTCAACTTTGCTTTTCAAATTTTTTATCTATCTCTTATCGTTGAATTGGTATGAGCTCCGAAAAACGATCAATTTTTTAAAAATTTTCCTACAATCTATCCCGTTCGTTGTTTTTGGTTTATATCTCGAAAACGGTGTGTCGCACGAATATTTGTTGTACTACACAATGAAATCTGATAAAATTCTCTACAACTTGGCAATTTTTTTTTTTTTACATTTTTTTTTTTTTTTTTTTTTTGAATATTGGAGATAGATAAAAAGTGTGACAAACAAAGTTGTAGAGAATTTTATGAGGTTTTATTATGTAGTACAACAAAATTTTATACGACGCATTGTTTTCGAGATATAAGCAAAAAACCAAAAAACGGGACCTTCTTTGCCCCCCCCCCCTCGGGCTCACCTCGGAGGGGTCAGGACTTTTAATATGTTTATCTTCTAACTAGTCCAAACGAAGTTCATAGGTCACATTTTCTGCTTTCGACTTTTCCAACCACACCCCCCTTTTGAGCACTCATTTACCAGACTAAAAGGGCGTGGTGGGGTGTTATCCGCCACATAGGCCCAGTACGGGATGGTAGATGTCACAATGTTCGATTTTTGGTTCTACAATGTGCCTGTTTCCTCGCGAGGTTTCGCTACACTTTATTTAAAAGAAGTGAAAAAATTAAGCTAGTTATCTAAATAAACATACCAGCTCCAATACTATAAAGCCATTTCATGTTCATCTTCTTCTTGAAGACAGCAACGATGGATCGATGTAAGTACAGCCCTTCCATCAACATGCACACAAACACGGCGTTGCCTGCGACCCGTTCAGCAAACGCGAGTATTCGACATGCAACGCCATGCGATGTCATAGCCGTCTCACCGGCGCTCGTCAGCTCGTCTATGTAGATCTATTGATAAGAAGATATTTGAGGACTTGTAGTTTACCTACACAAATGCTTTGATTACCTAGCCATAAAGACTACAGTGCCAAGACAGTTCACTTGAGCAAATGCAGCTCCCAAGTCCTCCCAAGTTCACAAAGGCTCGAGTTCTAGTCTTGACACTGCACTGACTTGGCACATGTAATCAACTTTATAAAACGTAGTTTCCGAGCTGGACAAGTTTAAGATTGCTTACAGAACACCCCGAAAAGCATGAGGTTTCATTGAAACCTTCAGTGAGGGTCATTTTCTCCAAATATACAAACTTTATGAGGACTAAATGGATGGACCCCATAGTTTACCTATATTTCTTCTTCGCTAGCTAGACTTCAGTCGATACAAAATTCAAATATAAACAAAAGCAATCCAGCGATTATATTTACTATCTTGGTTCTCCAATACTGTAAACACCGTCATGATGTCAGTCTGATTCATGTCTTCCACTTACCTTACTTCTGCTGACGATCACAAGCGCATTCCTGATTACGATAGCAATGAGAAGATTCCTGTGTAGGGCCACGCGGGTTATTCTCAGTCTTTTATAGAAGCAGAAGATGAAGACCGCGGGTAGACAGGCGGCAATGGAGATGGATAGGACGACGATGTAGAACTGGTAGCGGCGGAGGAGACGTGGGGTGATACTGCATGTGCTGTAATCTGTTTGAAGCTCCCAGGTGGCGTTTGTGAAGCAGTGCTTGCTGCTGTAGTCTGGAAAATGGGGAATATGAAGTTTGGCCAAAGACAAGACAGTACTTGTTGCTTACGAGTTAATGGACAGACACACTGTGGAACTAATGGCGCTAGCATAGCTGGTTCCCAACATCGTCATTGGTTGATAATGTGGTAATGCCATTTTATATTTCAAAATAGCTTAACCTCATTGGTCAAAATTGAGACCAGCTATGGTGGCGCCGCGCCATCTTAGATTATCTTTGCCTGTCTCCCCATTGAATTTGAATTTCGTGGGCTATCCTGGATGAGAGATAGTACGTGCCTACGTAAATAAAGTGAAGGTCGAATACCAGCCAATGCTAATCAATTGAGTATGTTTACAGCCCACTTAGCATGAACGCTGTAGACACGAAAGAGAAACGACAAATCTTTTGTTTATCTGTCATTGAATCGACAAAATGACAGATGAACAAAAGATTTGTCGTTTCTCTTTCGTGTCTACGGCGTTCATGCTAAGCGGGTAGGTCGCGACGACCCAAACAAAAAATCACACGACCTACGTAAGAATTATAATGATGATAAGCTAGAACTTGAATCTGAATACGCTAGCTAAATCAACGGCTGATTAATTCGCATCATCATCTGCTCTAGTCTTAACCTACGTCACTTGGGGTCGGCGCCGCACGTTTTTTCACCCATTCACCTCTCAACCGTTACGCTATTATTTAATCCATTTCAATCCTCACACAATCCAATAAAGTAATAATTAATTAATATATTAAAAAATCCATACGAGTGCACGAAGGTCCGCTGCTGGAATAGGCGAACTCTGAACAAACTTCGGTTACCGTAATTCCCGTAAGCGCTTCCTGCCAGCAAGTCCAACCGTCAAACGTGGGTTCACATTGATTTGCTAAAATTAAAAAGAAAGTATTATTTCATGTCCCGGAGAAATTAATATAGAATCACACAAGTAAAGAAGAGCGGGAAACAAATATACTGGGTCTGCGCCCACCCTTCACTAATAACATTTGATATCGCGTTGGATAGGGGGTTCTTAAGCGGAACATAAGTTACTAATAAAACTATGGTCAAATGTTATTAATTTCGGAGATACGACGTCTTAAAGTCATCTCAGTCTAATATATTCTTTATGGATATTTATTTGGTAAAATAGTACCTAATAATAGGTAGTATAACTCCAAAAGTACTCACTATTAACCTTAGTCATAATAAGTTTTATTCTGCATAAAATTATCTTATTCATTCATGAGTACCTATCTTTATTGCTATTGCGATGTGGGCCCAACTTTACCTACTCATTGTCCTTTGGCCCTTCTCTTCGTCGATACCTCTGCTAACGATCACGACCAATTAGATTTTGCCTCCATCGAATCTTCTCACTATGAACCTATCGCATTCGGTCTGAACTGGGCGGTTACTTAATTTTGTTAAGTCGGTAAATCTCTCACATTCCATCCTTCTATCCTTCACCAGTCGTGCCTACAGCTAGTAAAAAATCAATAAGTTTTACCCGAAGTATTATAAGTTTCTGGCATATAATGGCTGCAGCAGTCACTTGCCGCGTAGAAGCATCGCTCCCACCTCTCCTGAGCGGCGGGGATCAGAGCCTCACGCACCACCTCGGCCACCTCCTGCAGGCCAGGGTCGAAAGGATAGCAGCCACATGTACCGTCTTCTTTGGCCTGTGACAACATGAAAGCTAGAAAAGTAATGGACGCACACAGACCGTAAGACCCGGTGCCCACCAAAGCGGAGACGAGCGGCGCGGAGAGAAGGGGAGCGACGTAAAGAGGAGACGTGTGGGAATCAACACAGCGTTTCTAATCTCTCCTGTGATTTTTCGAATCTTGCACGTCTCCCTCCGCTTTGGTGACAACCAAGCCTCAGTCTTCGATAAGTCCGTAATAGTCTTTAAAAAATATCGTTCCAGATAAATTAAAATCCTTCGGCATCATCGTGCTTGCATACATCTGCTTGACTTCAGCAACATCTACAGCTGATTTATGTTTTGGGTTAACTACAAGGTTAACTTACTTACATATCAAGATATACTCACCTACCTAAGGTTAGAGACTATCACAAGTTTATATCTTTGGCAGTGATCCACTATCGCTGCGATATTCATCGCTACAATCACTTGTACGCTGAATGACTCGTAGAGAGTCGAAGACTAATAATAATGTTATGCTAATCGAATACAACACTTATGTAGATAAGTATCACATTTTTGAAAATTTTCAAGGACAAACAGCAGATTAAAAGACATTTTCACTTAGACTTAGACTTTCGTCACAGCTGATCAGGTAAAGCACAGCTTGCATATAGTAAACAAGCAATTCTACAAGCGCACGGGTCAATGTAGGCACTTGGACCATAACTTCAGGAAAAAAAATGAGAGCAGAGCAAGAGCAGAGTCCTTAAGTAAAATTCGTGCCTCCACAATCGGTACTGTTATCACTCCTAGTAATGCACCGACGACTTGAAGGATGGAAATCTTAATTCACACAGGCCTGTGGTGCTTTTTAGGACTGTTTTCAGCCGAGGTATCAGTTTAAATTGTTATCAAAAACTGCGATGAATTGATAGCGATCTATCTATACGATAAGCACAAGATTAGCATCTATGATGTGTTGTTCTACGTCTTATGTTGATTACTATGATAAGTAGAGCCTACCTTACCTAGGTACGTGAGGAAGAAGTTTTAAAGGAAATTCAGGTTTTATAGACTGTTTTGTTGAAGAGACTCTTTCTTTTCACTTACAATCTCCAGACATGGCGCGAACCAGTTCCCATAGAAACATCCAGCATTCAGGTTGATGGTGTTAGCACCAGCGACGTAGAGGAAGTCAGGGGTATACAGCAGGCATCCTCGACCTGCCACCCATCGGAACACCTGCTCGTGGTACCGCAGATTGCGATAGTTGCAGGTCTTTCTCGCATCTGGAGGTACCGTGTCTGGTGGCTCCTAAATAAGCAAGGAAGGGTGTTATGAATTAAGAAAACAGACAGTGTCAAGATACTTTGGCAGACTTCGAAAATCACACAGCATCTAAGATCTAAACAAAATTTCGCAAACTCATTACGATGCTATAAAATACGCATAGTTCACGAAGTCAACTTGATTCGTAACATCGATTCCAGACAGGTACTTCGTTGTAGTTTTCAATGCGGGTCTATCCTATCGCCAGATCGAATATCTGTCGATCAATCTACGGCTGTCTCGCGAACGGGACTAGATATCTTTTCATTTGCTAAGCTCCCAGCTTATTACAATGGAACGTTGCTAGCTGCAGCTTTTGTAATAGGTTCCTATTCATTATGTATGTTTATAATAGTATACCTACCCTACCACCTGGTACATTATAATGTAAGTAGGTATAGGTACAAGTGGTGCAATATGACAGAATAGGACATTCTCGATATTTATGATGATAACGAATGGATTTAGAGATGGTGGGCTAGTGTTTAACCATGTGTAGCGGTGATTGGCGGCTTCTTCGGTGTCAAAAGCAAATGCAATTTTAAAGGTGTTCAATTTAGTCACCGATACTGCTTCAACAGAGCCGATTGTAATATACTACTGGACGAAGGCCTCTCCTAAGCTGTACCACAATATCCTGTCCTCCGCCTTTCGGCATGCAGTCTAACCCAGCAGTGGCGAAGGGTCAAAATTGTGTCAGGCGAAGCCAAAGAAAAAAGCAATGAGTATTTTTGTGAATTCTGACACATGAGCACGCCGGTGCGCCAAATAAGCCGTTGGCGCTACCTGTTGACATGAAAAATGTTGTTCTTTGTAATTTTTTCAATCCTAACCGTGATGTGATACCCACAGATGTGTATGTAATATACTACTTGACTACAGTAGATACCTAAACACTACGTAGAGTGCCTTGTTCCCGAGGGGAAGCCGGCTAGAATCGGCTTCTTTGGTGCCTTCGGGTCTGTAACCCAGTCACCTTTTAACGCGTGCATCTAACACTAGGACCGGTATATGCTGCTGAGAAGGGAAAGCTCCTGTCCAACTTTTATAACTGTCTTCCATGACTTACCTCACAAATGTAGATGTTCGGCCTTTCGCAAGCAAGACGTTCGTCACTAGACCGGATGGCGACCCTTGTCTCGCGCTGGTGCCACACGTCGAGGTCCACGTTCACTGGATTCAGGGCATCCTTGTATTGGGCTTCCACCTACCAAGTCAAAGAAGGATGATTATATTGGTGAACCGAAAAGTAAAAAAATAGTGGGTTAATTTAATGTGAGTATATTGATCAGTGATCTTAGTAGTTTACGCCGGTGCTTGTAGGTACCATTGGAAATGTGCTTTTTATGGATTTGACGATGTCTACTGTAGATCAATAAGCTACCTAGTTATTCATTTTTAAGGCTCCGTACCTCAGAAGAAAAAAACAGAAGCCTTATAGGATCACTTCGTTGTCCATAGACCTAAATATTTGATGTCAAGTTTTTTTTTCTTTTGAAGAACGGTACAAATGTCAGCAAGATGACTATTAATTCTTCAGGTCTAACCGGATGCATCTGAACAATAGTTTTACACGGAGGTACTGCCAATTAGGTACTTAAAAGCTTACAAAGCCTTAGTTACTACGGGACACGATACCTAATCCCGTAGTGAAAGTCGGCTAATCTTACTAGGTAGTCGTCAGACTTCCGGGTTTCTGAAAACCCGTAACGACTGTTTTAGAGATCTAAGAATGCCTGCCGGGAGCAGCTGCTAAACGAGTTTTGCGAGGCACGAAGGGGTATCAGCATGCGATGGACTAGTGTCACCATTTTTAGTTTTGCTCACCAGTCAATGCCCGGATATTCGCAAACGAAAGTCACTCGATTTCGTTTCAGACAATACAACAACAAACTGATACCAAGAATCAACTACGGAATCTGTTTTATCTGTTTTTTTATTAGAATTTAAAAAACCGGCCAAGTGCGAGTCGGACTCGCGCACGAAGGGTTCCGTACCATTATCTATACATTAGACAAAACGGCAAAAAAATCACGTTTGTTGTATGGGAGCCCCCCTTAAATATTAATTTTATTCTGTTTTTAGTATTTGTTGTTATAGCGGCAACAGAAATACATCATCTGTGAAAATTTCAACTGTCTAGCTGTCACGGTTCATGAGATACAGCCTGGTGACAGACAGACGGACAGACGGACAGACAGACGGACAGACAGCGAAGTCTTAGTAATAGGGTTCCGTTTTTACCAATTGAAATCAATGCAACTAACTCATGATAGCGATTGCATGCACTGTCGAGGAACGTTTATTTTTTTAATCTAAGCACACTTGGATCTAGAATCAGGCGCGGATACAGGATTTCCTTTAAGGGGGGGCAATTTTTGGAAATTCATTAAAAAAAATGATATACTTTTGATATTTAATGGGCGTTACTTTACAGAAGTCCATAATATGCTCTTGCATATTATGAACTTCTGTAAAGTAACGCAAATTCTGGCGGTCCCCTTGTACCTTTACAAGGGGACCGCCAGCTTTTGGGCCAGCGGGGGGGAGCGTAGCGAGAAATTTTTACGACACCTTGCCTTGGACAGGTTGTAATGGTTTCGAACGTTTATATACGAATTCCTTGGTCGAATGGTCGAATTTTCAAGTAGTTTGTAGAGCGAGCGAAGCGAGCTCAAAAATTTTAACACTTTTCCTACCTACCTACTGGAGTTACGAGGGCTTCCTAGAGACAAAGTTAAGACATGAAAAACTAGGCTTCAAGAGCGAGCGTAGCGAGCTTGAATTTTTTTACAACATTGCCTGTGATTCCATTTTACGCTACAATTTATTACGTATAATACCATTCTATGGCATCAGGCAGGAAAAGCTATAACTTTTTAAAATCCTGAGCCTCTAGGGGCAGCTGCCTCCTCCTAGCGACGCCCATGACAAGATATACAACTAGAATATTTAGTTTCAATTCCGTTAAATTAGTTCGAGCTTGGCTAATGACGTATTTGGTCCGGTTCAGGGGGGGGCAATTGCACCCATTGCCATTGCCATTGCCCTGTATCCGCGCCTGTCTAGAATTCTAGATAGACCTAGCATAATAAGACGATTTTGTGCGGGTTGGTGGATGTCAATCTTCAATTTTTTGTACCTCTTAGTGCAAACCGCAGTTCTTTCCCTTTACCATTGACATGAATGAATATTACCTAGGTTTTTACCAAGTAAAGGCCTGCCAGATTGTAATCCATGACCTGCTTCACGTTAGTAGGGGACGTTTGCACTGAGTGGACTACAGACCTCGCTAATTAAATTCGTGGTTACATTTGAGTAATAAGAGGATCATGCAAAGAAGAATAAGTTCTTCGAGTTGTAAACTTCTTAAAACCAGACGAAAGCCAGGCCAGACCATCTGCCCGGGAAGCCCCGTCGTCGGTACTGATTGAGACTCATGATTTTTTTATTGTGAAGGCATTGATTACAAACAGCAGTACTTAGAAGAATGTTTTCAAGGACTAGATTACTTATTTTATTTTCCGGCTGTCGTTCGGCTACCTGATTACACGTCTTATCGCGTAATTTCAGACATTCTTAATGAAGGTGGGTACTAGTACGGTCTTATCTAGAAAAAATACAATGACCTTTTGAAAGCATCCCAGCCAAAAGATTAAAAATCAATCAGTTTATTTGTGTACCTACGTGTACTTGTAGGTACTTACACAGGTGTTTTACGTTTCAAATTACCAAAGTAGGTACTATGTAAAGGTACCCTAAAGCAAAATCTTCAATCTTTCATTAGTTTTTTAGAGTAGTAAATCATGTTCCAATTGGAAAAAAAGTATATGTCAGGAAACTTCATTATGAATGTGATGGTTGACATTGGCGAAAAACATAATAGGATAAAATTTTCTCGATAGAAAACCATCACAAAGTTACCTCTAATTTTCAACATTTTTGGTTTTTATTCTATTTTGGTGCATGTTACTGAACCATAAACTTGATAAATATTATCACTCATGTATAACCTATAGCTGACATTGTGCATTTTTTCAAAATATTTTCTATTTTAAGAGATAACAGACTCAAAGCATTTGGCGCTTACTACATTTTTATTCCGCGCAATACGCAGTCTTCCGTCCCGCGTGACGCGAGCTTGAGACATCAGTTTGTTTGTTTCACCGATCAGTTGCCCTCGCTCTGTTGAGACGGGTAGTCTATGTCACTTTGCTCCGCGCCAATTCGCCATTAATAATATCATTGAATCAATTATTTTTTTTGTGTAACATGGGTAACAAGAACAATACAATTGAAAAGCGATAACTAAAACAGTTGAAGACTCAAATGATGGCTGATTGCCGAAGTCGAAGGAACTATGTATTTTTTACGTGCATAAGCTCATAGTAAACGCAAAATAAACGGATGATTGATTTATCTGCATTGTTTTTGTCCGAAATTATTTTAAATATATACAACCCGTCCGAATTAACCGGTAGGTAGTAGGTAGGTAGTAGGTAGGTAGTAGGTAGGTAGTAGGTAGGTAGTAGGTAGGTAGTAGGTAGGTAGTAGGTAGGTAGTAGGTAGGTAGTAGGTAGGTAGTAGGTAGGTAGTAGGTAGGTAGTAGGTAGGTAGTAGGTAGGTAGTAGGTAGGTAGTAGGTAGGTAGTAGGTAGGTAGTAGGTAGGTAGTAGGTAGGTAGTAGGTAGGTAGTAGGTAGGTAGTAGGTAGGTAGTAGGTAGGTAGTAGGTAGGTAGTAGGTAGGTAGTAGGTAGGTAGGTAGTAGGTAGGTAGTAGGTAGGTAGTAGGTAGGTAGTAGGTAGGTAGTAGGTAGGTAGTAGGTAGGTAGTAGGTAGGTAGTAGGTAGGTAGTAGGTAGGTAGTAGGTAGGTAGTAGGTAGGTAGTAGGTAGGTAGTAGGTAGGTAGTAGGTAGGTAGTAGGTAGGTAGTAGGTAGGTAGTAGGTAGGTAGTAGGTAGGTAGTAGGTAGGTAGTAGGTAGGTAGTAGGTAGGTAGTAGGTAGGTAGTAGGTAGGTAGTAGGTAGGTAGTAGGTAGGTAGTAGGTAGGTAGTAGGTAGGTAGTAGGTAGGTAGTAGGTAGGTAGTAGGTAGGTAGTAGGTAGGTAGTAGGTAGGTAGTAGGTAGGTAGTAGGTAGGTAGTAGGTAGGTAGTAGGTAGGTAGTAGGTAGGTAGTAGGTAGGTAGTAGGTAGGTAGTAGGTAGGTAGTAGGTAGGTAGTAGGTAGGTAGTAGGTAGGTAGTAGGTAGGTAGTAGGTAGGTAGTAGGTAGGTAGTAGGTAGGTAGTAGGTAGGTAGTAGGTAGGTAGTAGGTAGGTAGTAGGTAGGTAGTAGGTAGGTAGTAGGTAGGTAGTAGGTAGGTAGTAGGTAGGTAGTAGGTAGGTAGTAGGTAGGTAGTAGGTAGGTAGTAGGTAGGTAGTAGGTAGGTAGTAGGTAGGTAGTAGGTAGGTAGTAGGTAGGTAGTAGGTAGGTAGTAGGTAGGTAGTAGGTAGGTAGTAGGTAGGTAGTAGGTAGGTAGTAGGTAGGTAGTAGGTAGGTAGTAGGTAGGTAGTAGGTAGGTAGTAGGTAGGTAGTAGGTAGGTAGTAGGTAGGTAGTAGGTAGGTAGTAGGTAGGTAGTAGGTAGGTAGTAGGTAGGTAGTAGGTAGGTAGTAGGTAGGTAGTAGGTAGGTAGTAGGTAGGTAGTAGGTAGGTAGTAGGTAGGTAGTAGGTAGGTAGTAGGTAGGTAGTAGGTAGGTAGTAGGTAGGTAGTAGGTAGGTAGTAAGTAGGTAGTAGGTAGGTAGTAGGTAGGTAGTTAGTAGGTAGGTAGTAGGTAGGTAGTTAGTAGGTAGGTAGTAGGTAGGTAGTAGGTAGGAGGTAGGTAGTAGGTATCAAGAATCTTGCGCGAAAGACACTTGCGCGACTGGACTTTTGCGCGACTTAATGGCCACTGAGGTTCACTCTGTAAACATTCACGCCTGTTATTTATACTTGAAGTTGGTTTTTTGGTTTTTCTGTCGTGGGTAACATTTTCATGGTTTCGGAGTCGCTGATAACGAAAATGAGGTCAAAATAAAAATCCAAGATGGCGGCGTGCAAAATTTTAGGTTTTTCAAACATGGGTGTCGTTTTCATGGTTTTCATGGTTGCTTATTACGAAAATGTGGTCAAAATAAAAATCCAAGATGGCGCTGATGAAATTTTTAGATTTTCCGTCATGGGTGTCTTTTTCATGGTTTACGTGGTCACTGATAACCAGTGATAGGAATAGGTAGTGCTTATTAGTCTAAACTTCGAAGAAGAACAGAGAAAAGAATCGGATACTTCCTTAGACTATATTTTATTATGCGACCACGACGAGTTTGTTTTTGTAAATTCTAAGAGTAGATAACTAAATGCGCAGCCATAAAAGTCCGCCCATTGTACTTTCGTTGCAATAAAGATTAAATGATGTTTTTAAAGTTTAAGTGTGTTACTAAACAATGTAACCCGGCTATTATTTTAGAATTTTGAAATATACTTCAGAAATATATTTTAGTAAGATAAAATCCAAATGCCTTTTGAAATAATAAATCACTTGAACTTTAGAAATTTCAACAAACGTGGCCGAGAGTGAGCTAGAAAGTAGATATTTACTTCAAAACGTGTACGGCTCCTTGACAAAGATAGCGTTTCATAGTTTTATGATGAAGAAGTCGTTTCCAAAATGTTCTTAAAAAAAGAAAACTTTCAGAAATTTTGATGGTTGTAACGACTGTGTTATGTTATGTCTAGTCGCAAACTTTAGGTAAACATAGACCAATTACTTATTCCAAATAACATTAATTTTTGATGTAGGTACTTACGTGATGTCCCGGAAAAAAATACAGTCTAAGCAAGTACTAATATCTATTCTGTGGTCTAAGGAAGTCTCCGATTCTTGTCTCTGTTCTTCGAAGTTTAGGCTAATAAGCACTTCTTATTCCTATCACTGCTGATAACGAAAATGAGGTCAAAATGAAAATTCAAGATGGTGTCAAAGAAAATTTTTGGTTTTTCTGTCATCGGTGTCGTTTTTATGGTTTTTAGGGTCACTGATAACGAAAATGAAGTCAAAATGAAAATCCAAGATGGCACTGGCATAAATTTTTGATTTTACGTCATGGGTGTCATTTTCATGGTTTTCTAGGAAACTGATTACGAAAGTGGGGTCAAAATGACAATTCAAGATGGAGCCCAGGAAAATTATTGATTTTCCGTCATGGGTGTCGTTTTCATAGTTTTCGGGGTTGACGCAAAAATAATTTTTTTTGGGCGCCATCTTGGATTTTCGTTTTGATCTCATTTTCGTTATCGGTGACCACGTTAACCATAAAAATGACACCCATGATGGAATAACCACATTTTTTTCCCGGCACCATCTTGCCTTTTGGGGTCGCTGAATACGAAAATGAGGTCAAAATTGACCTCATTTTTGTATTCAGGGACCCTAAAAACTATGAAAACGACACCCATGATCGAAAACCAAAAATGTTCTGGCCGCCTGGGATTTTCATTTTGAGCTCATAAATTTTACACATTCCTCCATTTTTACTTTTTGTTTCTGATTCTTAGTGTATGTCATCAAATTTATTTTTGTTATCAATTATATAAAATTTTCGATTTTATCTTTTGTGCTTTTTATTATTATTGCCTTTTTGTTCTTTTTATTAACGGGCACAGTATTTTATAAATATTTATTCTACCAATGTTATTAATTTTACACATTCTATAATTTTTGTTATTGTGTCTTGATGTATCAATTTAAAACAATTTTCATCAATGTTTTTATCAATTAGGTATATATCATGTATAGGTATCATTAATACAATCTTATGCATTTTTAAATATTAGCATATTTATCAATATATTATCTTTATTTTTTTTTAATTTCATCAATTTTTATTCGTTACCTATTCAATTTTACCAATGTCATAAATTTTATACATTCTATTATTTTTACTTTTATTATTGATTCTTATTGTACGGTATGTCCTCAATTTTATTATGGTTATCAATTTTATACATTTCTCGATTTTGTCATGTTTGGTGTTTATGAATGCCTTTTTGCTCTTATTAATGGTCACAGTATTTATAAATTTTATAAGTTATTAAAAAATCGAATGTTATTTATTTCATCATTTTACTTTTTGCTATCGTTTTTAATGTATTTATAATATAACATTTTCTTTTTAGTTGGTATTTGTGCAAAAATTGTAGACATTAATATGTGTTTGTTTAAGTTGTCGAGCGTATGGCACTCATGGGCCAAAAAAACAAAAAAATAACTACCTTCAAGTATAAATAAATCACTAAATATTGCTGGACATTACACACAGCGCCATCTAGTGCCACACTAAGCAACGAGGCTTGTGTCGTGGACACCAGATAGTTGATATACTACATAGATACTTTTTGTTTGTAAATACATACATATTATACATACATATAAACATCCATGACTCGGAAACATATGTCCATGCTCATCACTCAAACATTTGCTCCGACCGGGATTCGAACCCGGACCCTAAGAACGTAAGGCAGCCTCACTACCGCTGCGCCAATCGGGTCGTCAAAATAACAGGCGTGATGATAAAACGAAATGGAGAAAAAAATTAAGATGAAATGGAGTACTCAAAAGTCGAAACTTTTATTTCACGACATACAAACAACATAGGAATGTATTGTATAGAAGGTGTTAAAAAATGAATACAAAAAAAATAAGAAAAAAAAGTGGCTTTATTTAACTGTGTTGCTTGCATATACTACGCCCTACCCGCTACACTACGCAAGCTTGGTCCCACGCTTCGCGCGTCGTGGCGCCGCGGCCGCCCGTGTTTGTTATCGGCACTAATGCGGGTGTAGCGAGACGCGCGGGGGAAATCAGAATTTATCCTGGCGTTAGGCCCGCTCTTAAGGACTTTTGTGTCTTGCTCTAAATGCTCTAAACTGTCTAACAGCATGCAATCAGTAAATTCAGTAACTTAAACTGACTGCATGCTGTTTAGACAGCAGCCTGCAGCTTTTTGCTCTGATTCCGTTTTCTCCTCAACGATATTTTAAACTACAAATTATCTGAAGTTAGTACCTATGTAACTAGATGGATGGATTTTTTTTTCTAGATGGTAGTTAGTCTAAGCTCCAGTCTCCACTTGCCACAGTCTTTACAATACCTAGACACAGAAGCAATCTTCGAAATGCATAATTTATTCTAGGAAATAAAGAAAATACCTGTGTCCCATGTGCAATTAAAATCCATAGGATAAAATTAACGAAGTTCAATATTAAATTACGTTCTTGCATAATTTCAGTAAAACACTCTTTTTGCACTCATAGAACATTATGAATAACTAAGAATATTTGAATTGATTCTGAAGCACAACCAATTAACGAATCACTGAATTCAGGCACTGTTGAATTAAGAACGTTCACAAGAGACACTATTACACGAAAGTGTTTGGAAACTGAATAGCATTGAACATTCCGGCACGAGCAAAATCCAAAACAGCTTTGTTAATTGTGTTCAGCTCTGAATGTATTTTCATTCGTGGCGACAGCCGCACTAATTGCTGTGCTAAACAATCCACTGTTTACAAATTATCTGCATCCACAATCAAATTGATAACTATATACTAATCATGGACCTATCTCTATATTCGGTTGTGATTGAAATTGGTGAAAACATGTGTAATTTCGAAACAAAGCGTATGAGATCATTCGATTCTACGTCGAAATATCGGTATGACAAAATTATCGCTAGAATATATTGATTGAATGGGCCAATAGTTGCTTAGTAGGAGTGTGCAAGGAGATGTATTTGATTTGCCTTCACAATATTGATACTTAAGTACTTAAGGGGATATTTTTATGGCCTTTTAATTGCTTTTGCCCAACCGCGTGCCGTGATTTGCGTCAATATCTTATCGTTCAAAACACATTATTCATCAAGATAATTAACTATACCTACGTACGTAGGTATTTCAATGATCGTCGGGACGTAAAATACGAAGTAGGTACAGGTAAAACTCAACAAAACATAACGCCTGTAAATAGGGTTAGGCAGAGGTGTACCTAATAGCACACACAACATTTCTCCAGTTATGTTATGTTATTTTTCATGGGCTGATTGATTGATTGATTGATGAAGGGAGCAGCGGTGGCCCAGTGGTGGTGGCCCCGACTTACGAACAGTAAGTCGTGGGTTCGAACCCAGACAGGCGCATTACTTTGTGTAATTTATTTCATCACCACTGCTCTCAAAACGGTGAAGGAAAACATCGTGAGGAAACCGGCATGTCCTAGAACCATAAAATTCGAAGACATGTTACATCTACCAATCCACACTGGGCCCGCGTGGTGGATTATAGCCCATTCCCTCATAGAGGAGGCCTGTGTCCCAGCAGTGGGAACATTAATAGGCTGATGATGATGATGATGATGATTGATTGATTTAAGAGAAGAAAAAAAATACATGCATAGGCATCCCGTTAGGTGACACATAGTGTTGATTATAAAACGGGCAAGTAGGGCTTTGAGTTAGGTGATACTTAATGTTGATGAAAATACGAATTAGGCATGGAGTTAGGTGTCACTTAGTGTTAGTGAAAACGGATTAGGCACCCAGTAATGCGACAGTGTTATTGAATGGAAGAATTAGGCATCCAGTTAGGTAACACTTAGTGTTGGTGAAAATGGGCATTAGGCATTGAGTTAGGTGGCACTTAGTTTTGGTGAAAACAAGCAATTAGGCATTGCGTTAGGTGACACTTAGTATTGGTGAAAACAGGAATTAGGCATCCAGTTAGGTGACACTTAGTGTTGTTGAAAGCAAGAATTAGACATCCAGTTAGGTGCCACTTAGTGTTGGTGAAAATGGGAATTAGAAATTGAGTTAGGTAGGTAGGTGACACTTAGTCCCAAGTAGCACAGAAGCGCTGAATAGTAGCTGAATCACTGTTCACAATGGAATTTTAAGCTAATAAACCTGCTGAATAATAGCGTTAGAGGCGCCTACTCAGCTGATATAACTCTGATTTGGGCACAAATTAATCAGCTGTTAGCTGAATAATGTAGCTGGTTGCACTATATCAGCGTTATTTGAGCATTATTAAAGGTAACAGTCGCCCCAAGAGCTGAATAATGACTGGTTATCAGGGTATGCGTTACCTTTTATACACTACAAGGGCTGAATAATAGAGTACCTGTTACCTATTTTTCAGCACAAAATACACTCCAGGATATTAGTAACTCTTTGAAGGAGCTGACAATTCACAAGTGGCAAAATTGTGAACAATTTTCACCCTACTACTTAATATTATTTTGACATCTTTTCTGTGAACCATTTTGTAAAGTGTTTGTGAGAAATATAGAATAACGGTAAGTAAAACTTTGTTTTTCCTCCATGTCCATGAAATTCGAATGGGAAAGAGAGTTTATTGTCAAATACTATATAATTATAGACGAAAATTTTTTTGTTTATTTGAAAATTATAGTATAAAATAGGTTGATGATAATATTATAAAAAAAAGTCTTTTTATTTTTCCTTGTAATTTGACAATACGCTGTTTACGTATAAAATCATTACATTTTCTATTCAAATTCGGTTGTTATTTTCTTTGACTAAATAGAAACAAATTATTATAATATTGTATGTAGATAGGTTAGAATCTAAAAAATGGCAGACAAGCAATGTGTACCTTAGTAACCTCAATCAAACGGCATGAGCTGTTTAAGTGTCCACTCGTGGTACATAAATCAGTAACGAGCTGTTATGATTGGTTCTTGTGTTACACAAGTCAGCTACAGATTCACGTAATGCTTGATAGTGGGTAACATGTATGCAAATAACTGTAGGTAATCATCAGTGAACCTATAAAAACTGCAGACATTTTAGGGATCCGCGGATTAAGCCTCATCATCATCACATCATCCTATATTTTTTGGATTAGCGTATGTTAATCATGTACCCACCTAGTAAGTATCAAAGTTTTCTCGACCAAAGTAGATATAATTAGGTAAAACTTTAAACAGAGTGGTCATTGTGAAATGAAATACTTAGGTAAGGTACCTAAGTACCTACAGTTTGCGTGCAGTCAGAGTCAACCCCCTCCCCGCCTTTGACACACCTCGCCTCGCTATCCTATCGGTCGATGTGCGACGGACCGCAGTCGAGTGTGTATCGCGAATTGGACATAACGTTACTTTCATAGTTTAATTTGTGCACAGACGTAATAATTCAATCTTAAACTAATTCTAGTTGGTACGTCTTATTTAGTTTTATGCATGGAGAGTTGGGATGGGACAGTCCATACAGAGTAGATAGGTAAAAAAGAAATTACGTACATTATACCTACTTAATTATCAATTGTTTTTCTTTTCAGAGAAGTATTATGGCTTTTAAAATAGTACAGACGATCGAGTACGATGTACCTAAATTGACCATCGTTCCTACGCTGTGGGAATCAAAAATCTATGCTCATACTCGACAGTTGCAACTCCGTCCAACATCCGTCTGCTTATGTATCTGCCAACGTCCGCGGATGTGTCTGTAGACGTGTAGAGGAGGCTTAACGGGTATCTCCAAACAAAATTAAAATAAGAAAATGTTCCCGTGTATGCTGCCTTCTAGTTAGATAAAAATAGTAATCCACTGATTAGCTTTAATTTGCCCTTTAAACATTAATAAACGTCAGGAACGACTAGGTACCTAAAATTGTTATTTTATTTGGATGTGATATTTTCTTATGTGGCAAGGATGTCAAATAATAAATAAAAGTACGAAATAATCAGTACCTCAAGTATTTTATTTTATATATTCACTGTCATTACTGCACAATACGTTACCACTATCTTTTAACATTCGCTGTATACTTGAAGAGTTTTGTACATCCAAATCAGCACGTGCTTTTACACCAACATTTTCGGATACGGAACCCTCCCGTTCTAAAATTTCATTCACACTTGGACCATTATTTACAAAACGTGTAGCCTGTTCAATGTTCACTGCATCATCTGTATTTCTGTTCAGAATCCTCAAATATTCTGCTTTATTTTTTCGGCGTATTCCGCCAGTCCTTTTTTTATTTTTCCACATATCACAATATCTTAAACGACGCAATTAATATACTTATACCTACGAAGTGCTGAATAAGGAAGTCTTCAAGGTCTTATTTAACGGCACTAGTAGATTAATTGTCAACGATAGTACAAGTATTCAGCTCTCACGGAGATTAAGGGTAACATGTGAGCTAATATAGAGCAGTTTGCTTTAACTTAGCATCATATAATGTTCACCCATAGTGATCATGTGGCCTTTATAAGAGCTATTATACGATTGCGTGTATCAAGCTGATTAACATTACACAAATTCCACTGTGTGCAGCAAAAGGCATTATATCTTTATTATTTGAAGCCACAGAATAACTGATTACATTATAGTAGCTCACGTGTTCTTTATTAAAATGCAAGTGGTCTAAGAGTACACTTGTGGTCTTTAGTTCAGAATATAGTTTAGTTAAAGTCCACTAAAATCCTTTAAATTGCTTAAAGCTGTACAATACTGGACTTGTTACCTATATTAACGCTGCAAGCGTTACAGTGTGGTCTCCGTGACACATAATAACGTTCTTATTCAGGCAAAAGCTCACTTTTCACCTATTGCAGGTCGAGTGTACTGTAATAACTCTTCATAAGTGCTAAAGTTACCGATGTTACCTCTTGTGACATCTTATAATGAAGTTTTGTGCTACTTGGGGTGTTATTAGGTATTAAGTTAGGTATCACTTAGTGTTGGTGTAAACGTGCACAATTAGGCATCTAGTGACAATTTTTTTTGAAAACGGGCAATTGGGCGTTGAATTAGGTGACACTTAGTGTTGGTGAAAACGGGCAATTAGGCATCCAGTTAGGTGACATTAAAGTGTTGGTGAAAACGGGCAATTAGGCATTGTCATTGTCTGGCATTGCCGTACAAAGCAGGGAGATCCAGAGCCTCGGTGAATGATCGTACAGTATTCCTTTCGGAGTTACTTGAATGTAACTGAATGAATTCAGGAGACGGCGCGGCGACGCGACAGACGGTAGGACCCCGACATATTTTTTAAATCAATATCCCACCCTATATCGTGTAATTTTCCAAGAACAGAGCCGATTTACCACAAACCGGCCATGAATCCAGTGGCTGCTACTGAAAAACTCCGTTTATTCCCATCCACCACCCCCAATTCTACCACCCGGCGTGGTGGATGGGAATAACTACAAGCGTTAACGCGTTTAACATTTATTCCCATCTACCACCCCTGGTAAAAGTGATTTTAAGGACTATTTCACTGTTTTTAGGGTTCCGTACCCAAAGGGTAAAAACGGAACCCTATTACTAAGACTTCGCTGTCTGTCCGTCTGTCCGTCTGTCTGTCACCAGGCTGTATCTCATGAACCGTGACAGCTAGACAGTTGAAATTTTCACAGATGATGTATTTCTGTTGCCGCTATAACAACAAATACTAAAAACAGAATAAAATTAATATTTAAGGGGGGCTCCCATACAACAAACGTGATTTTTTTGCCGTTTTGTCTAATGTATAGATAATGGTACGGAACCCTTCGTGCGCGAGTCCGACTCGCACTTGGCCGGTTTTTTTGTTTTTATGAACTAATTGACTTTTTTTTTTGTTTTTTTTTTTTTTTAAATTTCTTCGACTATTAGACCTATTGTTTTTTTTTTTTATTTCTTGGACTATTGGACTTATTGTTTTTTGGACTGACTTTTTTGTTTTTTGGAATAGTTGACTTATTTTAAAAAAAAAATAAAGTCAACTATTCCAAAAAACAAAAGCAAAAAGAAATAAGTCTAGTATTCCAAAAAAAAACAAAATACAAATAAGTCAGTCCAAAAAACAAAAACAAAAAAAAAAATAAGTCCACCATTCCATAAAACAAAACAAAATACTTAATTTAAAAAAGATATAAGTCCAAAAAACAATACAAAAAAAAATAAGTCTAGTATTCCAAAAAAACAAAATAAAAAAGTCAGTCCAAAAAACAAAAACAAAAAAAAATAAGACAACTATTCCAAAAAACAAAAGAAAAAAAATAAGTCTAATATTACAAAAAAAGTCAGTCCAGAAAACAAAAAAAAACAATAAGTCTAATAGTCCAAGAAAAAAAAAACAATAAGTCCAATAGTCCCAGAAATAAAAAACAAAAAAAAATTAAGTCAAATAGTTTAAAAAACCAAAAAGCAGTCAAATAATCCTTAAAATCACTTTTACCAGGGGTGGTAGATGGGAATAAATGTTAAACGCGTTAACGCTTCTAGCTATTCCCATCCACCACCCCGGGTGGTAGAATTGGGGGTGGTGGATGGGAATGAACGAAAAACTCCTGATGGAAAAACCCAACAGCAAGTTGCTCGACCCGGGAATCGCCAACTGCTCTGCAGTCACGTTTGGGACCACTGAACCAACGAGACAGTCTGTCCGTACTCAAATATAAACGAAAACTAAGATTGAAAACCTTATTAAAATCATACGTACATTATTACACACTCCTGTGACCCTGAAGGGTTACGTAGGGCTACCGCACACTATAGACAAGACTGACAATTACCCTACTAGTGCAAGCGAGAATACATAGTCTGTCTCGCTCGCACTAGTAGGGTAATTGTCTGTCTATAGACAGTCTTGTCTATAGTGTGCGGTAGGTAGCCGTGCGATTTGATTTTGACGCCCAGTTTTTTCACTCAATCTTGAGGGAAAATAGAGGCGAAATGAGGTTGGTTTTATCTTGTGTTAGTTTTTTACGAAACGCTGTCGAGAATTCGAGATAATAAATAAATAAAATAAATTAACCTTTATTTTCAGACTACAGTCCATAACTTTGTTAGTATTTTAGTGTTAGTAACAATGGTGCTTATGTAATTAGGTTAGGGTGGTTGGTTGGTGGGTGGGTGGTTTGGTTGGGTTAGGTTATGTATCCAGGATAATGCAAAAATGTTTCAAAATTATCTGAGGGCTAATTCACGTAATTTAATGACGCACCGATGAAGTTGTAGTGCAGTTAAGTTCAAGTTCGAGTGATAAACGGTATTCTTGTAATATTTGAACTGCGCGTGAACTGCACGTCAACTGTACGTCAACCAAACTCTATCAAACTTACTTATGGTGTGGCTATAAGAGAGAAAAAATATTACTCACTAAATAATCGAATAGAATCGATTACATTTCAATGAATACGACGTTTTTTAAATATTAAAATAATACCCCAGCACAGATTATAGTGATTTTTCTTAGTAGAAAACCGATCATGTAGCGTTCCGAAGCACGCACCAAAGACGCGCAACAGTAGAATGCCGATATTGCGCTCGTGTGACGCGAACTTGACGCGAGCGTGTCTGAAAGCGGTAGAGAATACGAAAAGCGCTGTTTTGATCGAAACTTAACTGCAACTGCACTGCAACAGCACTTCTTTAGTTACGTGAATTAGCCTACTGGTGTGTATCTCTGTACCTACCTACTTAATTAAGGTGGATGCTCAAGCGTAGCCCGCGATATTCAAATTTTCTTACGTTTTTTGCAATTTGCAGGCCAGTGCTAGGTTGTATGTTGATTAAAATTTTGTTTGCGACTGTAAGACGTATGTAGTTACAGAATTATATTCATCAAACTCATCAATACAACCCTCAAAGTTCATATTGGTGTCAAAATTACTTTTCCAAGGTCAAAATCATTCTTGCACCATTATGAACTTGGAGGGTTGTGTTGATGATTTTGATGATTATAATTGTGTTACTACATACGTCTTACAGTCGCAAACAATATTTTAATCAACATACAACCTAGCACTGGCCTGCAAATTGCAAAAAACGTAAGAAAATTTGAATTTCGCGGGCTACCCTTGAGCATCCACCTTAAAGTTATAGTCCAACACAAAAGAGTAGAAATTAAATGAGGGCGCTGCGATCGCTCAGGTGGCAACCCAGTTAGTACGACCTAGCTGATCTTGATACTTGATTATTATTATTGGTCTAATAGCTATAAATAATGAGAAAATAATTATTTTAAATAAGTATGTTTATTAATTCATTGCTTTCAATAAGTTCCTCATAGATAATAAATAGATTTGGTACGTAATAGTAATAAAACTACAAGTTCACTCAAATATATATTATGAGGGGCGACCTTTTCTGTGTATAGCTGGAGTCGAGAATTTCCCGCCGTTTTGCACAATTCTGCGCACTGTGCTTACAGAAACACCTAAAACAAACAAAGCATGTTATTAACATAAGCTTATAGATACAACTTTAAATTAGTGCTCTATCTTCATAAATAATATAACTGCTATCAGTCCGACGAAAAAAGTCCCGTGCAAATATGTTCTTAACGTGAAAATATTTTAAAATTGTTTCTTTCCATTAGTCGGTTGCTTCAACAAATATGGTATAGCAAAAAACGTATTTGGTAATACGCAATTAACTACATTAAATGTTGTTGCCTTACTATCAATGTTGTTAAGTCGCGCTATAACTACAAGGGTATTTGTTTATCTTAGCATAACCTCAAAAATGGTAGACAACTAATTTGTAAATACTATTTAGATCGAAAATTTTGCTCCCTGAATGTAATAATCGTTTGTAATTAACGTTTACTGCAACTTTCAATAGTAAGTAACTTACCAGTAAAATCTGCTGTACGATGGCAAACATCTTCGAAGTAGGATAGCAGCTTCCCAGCTTGTAATTCGGTCAAACACCGCATGAAAACTTAAACATTATATCACGGGCACCTCCACGAATTACCTTATTCCTGATATGTCGCTGTTTTCCTGTCCGTGCACTCAGAAATAACACACAAAAACCAAAATTCTAATGAAAAAAGAAACCGATCGAGAAGAATTGACAGCTCAAGTACTAATTTTAGATGTTGCCAGAAAATGAAAAATTTTAGTTCCCAAATATTTAATTTCTACTCTTTTATGTTGAGCTATATAAACTTTTTACGACATGAGCTTACACACATAACACACTCACGGTGTATCATCATCATCTGCCTAGCCCTGTCGGCTTCCAGTCTAACCGGATGCAGCTGAATACCAGTATTTTACATGGAGCAACTGCCTATCTGCCCCCCACAACCCAGTTAGCATCTACTGGGTATGCGAGACCTCTTGGTAAGACTGGTTCTCTGACTTTCGGGCCACTGATTTTTAACGACGATCTATACAAATGACAGCCGGGACCGTTTACCGACTTAACGTTTTCCGGGGCACGGAGGAAACTCTCGGTATGTAATGAGTTGACCAACCTAGACGAGCGTGGTTTAACCTGATGAAAGACTCAAGCGGCTATTATTACTTTGCCACGAGCTCCTCACACACTTAGGTGAAAAATGTACCTACTTAGGAAATGAACGTATACGTAGGTAGGTACTTTGAAAGCAAATAGGCATGAAAACACATTAGGTTCTTACAGACGAGCGGCACGTTGCCAACGGCATATAAACTGCAGCCGTCGCCACCTGTCGACGGCGTGCCGCTCGTCTGTAAGAACTAGGGCATCGAAACGCCATTTTTCAGACAACCCCGTGCAGGGCACGCCACGATAGTGGCGATAAGTCCCCTCTTTGAGGAGTGGCTTGAGAGACGCCACGGCGTCCTCGCCTTCCGCCTGACGCAGGTCCTCACCGGACACGGAGTGTTCGAGAGGTTCCTCCACCGAATCGGGCGGGAGGAAACGCCCGGGTGCTTCCATTGTGAGGATCGACCGGAGGACACGGTGGAACACACGGTGGAGGTGTGCCCCGCGTGGGCGGAGCACCGCCGTGTCCTCGAAGCGGCGATCGGTGGCGGCGACCTCTCGCGTCCGGCCCTGGTGCAAGCCATGGTCCGGAGCGAGACGGAATGGGACGCCGTCACCTCCTTCTGCGAAGCGGTAATGCTAGAGAAGGAGGTGGCGGAACGTGAGAGGGAGAGAACCTCTCAACGTCCCGGCCGCCGCGGGAGACGCCCCGGGCGTCGGGGGCCACCACCACGTGGCCCCCGGCCACCGTAGGCGCGGGCCTGTGGACGGTGGGCTATGGGCTAGCTCGCCGTTCGTCCGTCTCATGACGACAGGCCGTGTCGACGGCGCGTTCGTGTTCCACGCGCGCCTCAAAGAGAGTCAGCAAAAAGGAAGGGGTCCGTAAGGACCGATGCCTGCCGGGGTTGCGGGACTATTCGAAAGAGATACCGTGGCCCCGGAAGACAAAGGGCGATGAAGGAACATGGATGGGTTTTAGTCAGTAAAAGTCTGACACTCCCTCCTGCTCCGCCCAGAGCGGGAGGGGTTATTTGATGATTTCCCATCCGAAAAAAAAACGCCATTTTTCAGAACCGGTTTTTCGGTTTTGGGTTTTTGATCAAAAACCGGGTACCCAGGTATTTCGGGTTTTTTTATTAACACAAAATGCTCTTGCTCTAATTATTAATGAACAATTACAAAGGTTATAATATTGACCAGGCGCTCGACCAAATGGTGGAAATCTTCAGGGAGGAAGCTCTAGACGCGTTTTTGCAAAATGCGGCGTACGGGCAGGAAGTTCAAACTTTTGGAGTAGACTCTGGAGCTTATGACGGAACGACGTGAAAACCCACTCATCACTTCGACAGAACTACAGGCACTCGGCAAAATAATTAGAAAATTGGTAAGACGCGATCTTCGATGCTCCAGCACACGCTCAATATGTGTCCGTCTAATTACTTAGGAGAAGCCACCTGACGAAGTTGACTAAATCTAGTGGGGAATGGGAGTATCTTCGTTTCGAAGCCGGAGATTCTTTTGGAAGTCAAAAAATTATACGGCCAGTTGTACACATCGTATGCATGTGGACCTGATCCCGAAAATGAGAATTCCAGAACAACCTTAACCCGCCATTTCACAGAAGACCTGCCGGGAGTCAGCCATGAGGTGGCTCTTATACAGCTGAAGAAACGAAAAGCCCCTGATGAGGCCCATCCTCACCAGAGGCTTTTCGATTCTTCAGCTGTAATATAACGACTGAGCTTCTGAAAGCGGGAGGAAATCCTCTATTAAGAGAGCTTTTCAACTCAGTCCTGTTCTCTGGGAATACTGCAGAAGAGTGGAGAAGGAGCGTGGTCGTTATTTTATTTAAAAAGGGGAACAATACCATTTAAAGAATTTTATATCCATTTCGCTCCTTAGCCACGTGTTCAAACTGGTTCCAAAAGAACGTCACGAATCGTCTAGCGCGAATACTCGTCGACTTCCAGCCAACGGAGCATGCTGAGTTTCGAGAAGGATACAGCACCTTAAACCACATCCACACAGTGCGGCAGATAATACAGTCCGAAGAGTATGATTGGCCTCTGTGTCTTGCATTTTTGGATTATGAGAAGGCTATTAATTCTATAGAAACCTAGTCAGTGCTCGAGTATCTGCAGCGGTGCCAAGTAGACTAGCGATACATCTAAGTGCTGAGAACCAGCCAATATAGCACATCCCATTGCGTCGGGGGCTGAGGCACAGTAATATTATAATACAGTACTCCAACTTCATACAAACGGACGAAACGCGAGCTATACCTACGCGCCTCGATCGCGGGGTGCGCTCGGGGCGCAGACAGTCACGGCTGTACCGCAGTGTCGAACGGACGGTGTGTTGTTTTTTTAACAATAACCGCGCGATTTTTTCTCTAAAAATCAGTTAATATGACGAGTAGGCAATATTGTGCTGTTTTTGGTTCTATGAATTCGTCAATAACGCATCCAGACATAAGTTTTTTTTAAATTACCTGGAAACTCTGAAAAGTAAGACTATAAAATAATTTTACTTACTAGTAGGTAGGCACATAATGTGTGTCTTTTTAATGGATAAGTATTTCCTTTTATCTCACGAAAAAAAAAGTCTTTGAATTGATACATATAGCGAATAGAGTAACGGAAAGTTATTGAGACGAGTGAAATAGGTAGTTATATGCGGTTCTGAATGAATCATGATACGGTAGGTACCTACCTACTTACGCTTGTGTTAAAACATCGGTGCATGTGTTTTGTTAGTTTGCATAATTCAAAGTAAAGACGTGGTACTTATATCAAAAAACAACACGCATTTTTAGTGAACACTTCCTATTCAATATACAAAGTATTTCATTTATTTATATAAAAAGGATATTTACAATCACAAAACTAAATAGAAACAGAAAGTAGGCAAATGTAATTAAAATGCTGGAGACGGGCAGCCCTAACGCATGTTTACGTACCGCGCGGCTGTAGGCATTTATTTCTATCATGCGACCGAGTTACACTACTGATTATAATATTACCGTGGCTGAGGCAAGGGTGCGCAACACCCCCGAAATTGTTCAACACACTGGAGGATGTATTTAAGACGCTGAACTGGGAAGGACGTGGTGGAGCTGAAGGAAGGATCGCATCGGGAACGAGGTGATCAAATACTTTTACTTTAAAAAAATACAAATGTAAAATTATACGTATCTTAGAAGAATAAATACACAATTTTAAGTCAAAAAAATATACAACGGGTACTTTCGAATAAGAATTTTACAAATTCCACAACCCAAGATACCCTGTAGCGTATTTTTGAGAATAAATTTTAAACTAGATGAATAACTCGGGGGATATAAAATTTAATTTAAATATTTCTACATTAAACGACCTGCGACGTGTTGCGTGTCTGATCTGCGAAGTACACAGATCAACAATGATCGATTACGAAAAAGACTGAAAAACCCGAAAACCCGGGTTTTTAAACGACAAAACCGGTATTTTTTACAATCAGAAAACCCTGAATTTCCGGGGTTTTTGAGAACCGGAAAAAACCGGTTCGTATGCCTTAGTAAGAACCCTACGGGAGCAGAATTATTATCAGTGTACCATTCATTCAGTGACCTTGTCGAAGCAATGGTCAATGTCTTGACTCTTCGTTTTCCTTAATCTCAAATCACGTACCTACGGGCCATTAATCGTCATTTTAGATAACAAGGTGATGTCATTTACTGTAAGTAGTTACAATTATTATTGAGTAAAGCTTTAGAAGGCATTTAAAATAACTGTCACCATCTGCCTATACAGGTTGTAAAAAACCTCATCACGAAGCCGTCAACCAAGCATTCGGTACATCAAACTAAGTAGGTAACTGTAACGCAAAAAATATTGCTGGGAAACGACTTTTTGTTGGCGTCAAAAATCATGTTTTGTGGTAGAACTCAATGTAACGCACTCAAAACATTGTGCTGATGGATGGATTGAATAGTGCGGGAACCGCGGAGGTGTTTAAAGTAAAAAAAATTTTACATTAAAAACTTGGACTTATTAAAAAAAAAACTTGTCAAAAGGTATGGTGTAGAACAAAAAATGATCGAAATGACGGGGAGAACAAGTATCTTTCGGCTTCGTTAAGAGGTTTTCTACACCCTATAAAGCCTTTTTACAACTTTATTGGGGTCGGCTTCCGTACGCAAAATACGCGCTTTGACCTGGAGTTGCGAACACCAGCCCGTAATACAATAAAATTGGGGTCGGCTTCCAGTCTTACCGGATGCAGATGAATACCAGTAATTTATACATTGAGCGACTGCTTGAACTCTACAACCCAGTTGGTAAGAGTAAGACTGGTTGTCAGACTTTCGGGCCACTGCGACTACCTGTAACGACTGTCAAAGATTTACAAATGACAGACGGGAGTCGGGACCAACTGCTTAACGTAACGGAGGAACTCGGTACCTATGTGATGAGTGGTAACTGGTCACCCATCCACGGACCAAACTAAAGGAGGCAAAAAAAAAAAAAAAAAAAAAAGGCAAGCGCCATGTTTAACCTAAAGGTCGACCCGAACGGCTGTTATTATTTAACCACGAGCTCCTGTGTTATGGAACAAATTAACAATAATGTGACATATTGATACAAGTAGGTATGTACTATCGAGGACACTCCCGCCTGACCACCACTAAGCTTATTTTTGCTTGCACTCGCAACATAGAAACGCTCTCTAGCCCCGCCCCGTTGACTTTGTATAGAAATAATGAATGAAAAGATACCGAATTGGCCGAGTGCACTGACGACGCACGCCAATCGAGAGTTATTGTTATTTTGCGCGCCAAAGTTGAGGCTTTCCTAATAGGCCCAAACTTTAAGGGGGCTTGGCTCGGCGCCTCCGCATGTTTTAAGCGAAAAAAAATTAAAATAGTCAGGCGAAAAAGACCCCGACTGTACCTACCTAACCTAACCTGATATAACTATATACCTACCTATTATGTATAAAGTCTAACAGCCAGGTCCATAATATTCTGATTTGTTCTCGTTCAGTTACACCTTAGCCAGGTCGAGTTATTTATTTCCGCCATTTTTTTTCCAGATATAAATTGATGACTACATAAGGGACTGATTAACCTTGCCAGGCAGATAGTCTAAACTTATCCACTCCAAAAGCCTCCCTTTCCATAGTCGTATTCATGTTCAATGTTAAGTACCTACCTATCGGACCTAATAAAATCATACGACTATCCTGGGCTTTCCCATTTCGCAAATAAACCCAAGTGAAAATAAATAAAGTGTGCCTACCAGGCATCTATTATGCAAATTTTTACGTTACATTGTATCGACAACAAAGCGTCGTATAATGCAAATGCGAAAAGGCCTTGCGTATTTTATTTTAAACCACATTTGAACACGTGAATAACCTCCTCCAAATACCTTCACACAAGTAGGTACTATCGTGGTCTTTTCCGCCTGACCAGTTTAAATTTTTTTCGCTTAAGTAAATCATGCGGAGGCGCCGAGCCACGCCCCCTTAAAGTTTGGACCTATTACGAAAGCGTCAACTGTGGCGCGCAAAATAACAATAACTCTCGCTGGGCGTGCGTCGTCAGTGCGTTCGGCCGATTCGGTATCTTTTCATTCATTATTTCTATACAAAGTCAACGGGGCGGGGCTAGAGAGCTTTTCTATGTTGCGAGTGCAAGCAAAAATTAGTTTAGTGGTGGTCAGGCGGGAGTGTCCTCGATAGTACCTATGCCTATTTTAGTTCAATCTAGATCTGAAACTCAACTACGTATTCAGAATCACAAGAAGTTTTTCTTTGATCTAAATCTTTCTGCGTAAGTACACCTCTAGATATAACATTGTAAGGGTAAGCAATAGTAAAACTACGCTTCAAGATCAGCAAGATAGGTAATAGAGGAAATAGACAAACTAGAATTGTAAAGATAGCTAATCTATCTGAAAGATGAAATACGAAATAGAGCCACGTGTCGAAACCTTTGACCCCATTTACCATTACGAGGGAAAATTATCATAGTTTACTTTAGTAATTACTATTAGTCATGGTTTTCCTTATCAAATTTATTAAAAGTAACTACTACTTACTACTACTTGTCGATTAAGGATTATTTTAATAGTTACTTACTAGCTGATGCCCGCGGCTCCACCCGCGTGGATGTCGGTTATTGCGACCGATAACCGACTTCGTATAGTAATCATGAAATTTTGATCCAGTTCCCGCAACCCTCCATTATAAAGGGTGTCGAAAGTCACTTGTTCTCCTCGTCATTGCGATCATTTTTTTGTTCTACACCATACCTGGGAACCAACATACAAGTAGTTAATGTAAGTTTTTACTTAAAACACCTCCACGACCCCCGTACTATTCAATCCATCCATCAGTACAATGTTTTGAGTGCGTTACATTGAGTTCTACCACAAAACATGATTTTTCACCCCAAAAAAAAAAGTCGTTTCCCAGCAATAATTTTTACGTAAAGTTACAATTTGATGTACAGAATGCTTGGTTAACGGCTTCGTGATGAGATCTTTTACACCCTGTATTCATTATATTTTAGCCAATGTATACAAAAACTTGACAAATTATATACTAAACCTTCCTCAAGAACCACTCTATTCATTGGGGAAAACAGCAAGAAAATCGGTGCAGAAGTTTTTGAGTAAATCGCGAACAGACAGAGAGACAGAAGCGGCGGAGAACTTTGGTTTTTTTTATAATACGTAGTGACAGCGAGAGTTCGATTTTTCAGGAACTTTCACTAGTAGTCGCTTAGACCCTCGAATAAAACCATATCGTGACAAAAAATTACTTTGGTAATTGCTATTTTAAGACGTATACGGGGTGTAAAAGACCTCATCACGAAGCCGTCAACCAAGCATTCTGTACATCAAAATAAGTAACTTTACGTAAAAATGATTGCTGGGAAACAACTTTTTTTTGGGGTGAAAAGTCATGTTTTGTGGTAGAACTCAATGTAACGCACTCAAAACATTGTGCTGATAGATGGATTGAATAGTACGGGGGTCGTGGTGGTGTTTAAAGTAAAAAAAAACTTGTCAAAAAGTTGGAACTTTGACCCCTAATATCTCCGTAACTAGGAGGTTCCCAGGTATGGTGTAGAACAAAAACATGATCGCAATTACGGGGAGAGCAAGTGCCTTTCGGCTTCTTTAAGAGGTGTTTTACACCCTTTATTACCTTCGTCGTAAACTGTTTAGTTTATTTTAAACTAGGTAATTTATTTACCTATTAGTTGGTTGAGAGCCTCAACCAACAGCTGGAGGAGGCTCTCGTTAGGCAGCTTGATACAGAAAACGGTCCTTCTGGACTCGGCGCGCATTGTTAGGATTTTCCTACTTTCTATACTTCTATTTTTATAGGTACCTACCTACCTAGTCTAAATGTTTTAAAATATAATCAAAAACTAAAAAGATGAATAAAGGGAAAAATATTACTGTGTTTACCTATCACTTTTAACCAATTAAAAACAAAGTAAATAAATATGTTTTAAGTAGGTATAAACACTCGAGTTATATCATCTTAAACTGTTTTCAAACAATGATAATTACCTGTTTAATGAAATTTTATCAAATATTGCAATATAAATATTATTACATTGATCATAAAATTGCAAGCAAAGTGCAAGGTCACGACTTTTTTTATCTACTTACTGTGCATAATTTTCAGCTTTTACCTAAAGTGGAAGTTAAATAAAACATACACTAATTAAAGTAAAATCACGTCTTATTAAAACTTTCAATGAAATAATTGTAATTAGCTAGTTAATTATGTACTTTCGGCGTTTTATTTGACACTATAAATACATACCTACTTACTTATAACAGATAATTCAATAATAAGAGCTAATCGACATGTTGATATTATTTATGCAGATACAGCTCACAGATACATACACACATTTCTTCAATGTTAATCAAATCATTTACAACTCATTTCATTTATTTATATTAATTATATAATATTATGTTTGTACATAATGCGTCATCGCTACTTTTCTACTATAATGTACTTAACATTATAATGATGTCTATTCATTCATAATATGCTAGAGGAAAATACCCCATAATCACGATTCAAGTACAAAAAAGTATATTTTCAATACACTTCCTCGAAAACTGGTCCATAACGCACTACGATTAGGTATAACATGCAATGTATTTCACACGCGTGCGATTTTTTCCACTTTCCCGCACGTGTGCGGGAATGAAAATTGCCACAGATAACTATACCTATACTAAGTCCAAATTGGTTCAATGCCTATAGCCTGAGGTGAATGTTTTTTTTTTATTTCGGCAAAGCACTACGCGTCTTTAAGACATAAATATTTTTTGAATATTCAAATTGTGTTTATAAATAGAATATCATAGATAAACATGATTATTAAAAACTAATAGTTACTTTTATACACAAATTAACATTTATTTGTGTTCTTAATTCAAAAATATAAAATAAATCTATTTTTTATATTAGGCTGTTTAACGGCTTCATACCTTTGCCTCTCCTTCAACCTGGCGAAACCAAAGCGCGAAAAAAAAAAGAAAATGAAAATCATAGTTTCATAGTTCGTGACAAAAATATTTTTCATTATTTTATTTTATTTCTTCAAAAGTGTATTGAAAAACGTCGTTTGATACACGTGGACATTTGTTATTGCAATTCTCGGCTCAAAAACACACTCGCCTACGGCTCGTGTGTTATAATTCCGCCTCGAATGCAATAACAAACTTTCTCCACTTGTATCAAAATGTACTATTCTTTGTTTCTTGTCGGTCGGTCCGAAAGCGTAGCACATTGCAGTCTCGTCGTAGGCCTCGTAGCTCGTAGGCCGTAGGCCGTAGGCTCGTAGATTTGAACTTTCAGGAACAACGTAGCTACGCCGCTCTTATTTTTTTTACGTGATTGTGGAATCTGATCCCATTTGATATTTTATTACTGAGAATTATGACGTCCGATATTATCCAATGTTCAAAATGTTCGAAGATCAAGAGTTCAAAATGTTCGTCAGAGGCCCCAATTTCTGAGTTATGTTATTGTTTAACACGTCACTTGCTTATCGTTATAATTTTTATCTTATTAGGAAAACAAAGATTTTTGTGATAACCGGCCGCTACCTACGGCAGCATGGAATTGGTTAAACAAACATGGTATCTTGATAATTGTGTTTATTAGGTAAACGGATAAATTGTATATCGAACTTTAGTCTAGATTTAATTCCACCTTTGTTTTTCTTCTTTTCGCGTGAACGGTACCTAGGACCTACGTCTATACAGGGTGTAAACAACCTCATCACGAAGCTGTCAACCAAGCATTCTGTACATCAAACTAACTTTACGCAAAAAATATTGCTGGGAAACGATTTTACAGTAAGAATATTCTGAGGTCTGTTAAATAGGTAACGGGGGATCTATATGAGATCTTTGTACAGCAGGCTACACCAACTCATATTGATAGAGTTCGGTACAATTAATCTTTGCACTTGCATACGTAAGCCATGAAACCCGACCATTCCACAAATAAAGAATTGCTGTAAAACTAAATCTCCCATTTCAAATTACATTGCTTATATCGACGTCATATTAAAATTCATAATGCTGACGCGCTGATTAAATCTTGATAGCAACGTGTGAACCATAACAAAAACTTCATACCTATTACGATTAGCGAAGCTAGAGAAGTAAGCAGTTGATTGACAATTCTGACGTAATATAATATTATGATTTAGTACAACCCAACCCTTGCAATAACAGCTTCAAGCGATAACTCGCCAAAACTATTAAATATAAACAAGTAAAACAGTTTTAAATAAAAACTTCTTTTCAACGGGTATGTTATGTTTGTCTATTAATCGCTCGTAAAAAAAGCAAATGTTCCAAAGTTGCAATGTTTGTTTTTGTGACAGCAATCAAGTCTGAAAAGTGCCTTGATATCAAGTTCCGGATGCGGCTGAAAATCATCGTATTAAACGAACTAATTGCCTTGATTTAGGCTGCTGCTGCCGAGAGGATACCGGCATCCTAAATTTAGATCAGTATTCAAACTAAAGTTCAGACTGACTGTACCTGATGAGTGTTATAGCATGTCGAGCATAAAAGATAGCTCATGCTCTTCAAACCAGAGATCGATTACTGTCGAGACACTTTTATTATCTGACCAAGTTCAGCAGTAAGTACCTATCTTTGTAAGAGAAACAGTCAAAATTCCGTTTCCCTATAGTTTAAAAGCCATCAGAATTCTCCCACCACGCTTGCGCTTCATGAGTTTTAGGCACGGAAGGTGTATAATACCTATCTAGGTTATATAGGACCTAGATGGTTAGTATTTGGCTAGCAATTGCAAATAAAGTTGCGTCAGAATCAAAATATTCAACTATCGCAACAGCTTGGTATTTGAAAGTTTAAAGTTTATCAGTTTTATCATGGTTGACTTTAATCAATGAACCATTTGTTTTTGGATGACGATGACGCTAGATTGTCTGTGATACCGTGGAATGGCCGTCCCCTCTATTCTCGAGGGTGTGAATGCCATCGCCCATCAGTTATAATTATATCCTCATCACCATAAAAGAAATACCACCATGAGTTTAATATTACAAAGAGGAAAGATTTGTATTTTTGTGTGTCTGTTTGCAATGAAAAAACTCAAAAACGACTGCGCTGATTTCAAAAATTCTTTCACCATTAGAAAGCTACATTCACCCTATAACATAGCAACATAACATAAACTAAACAGGAATTCCTTCAATTTATTTATTTTTGGTTAACGTGTCATTTTCGCGTCCAGTTGATAGGCTAAAATTAAATGCAATATAAGGTAAGTTCGATATTAAAGTCTTACTCTTCGCTAAATCAAGTGTTTCAATTGGATTCAGTTTATGTTATGGTAACATAGGCTATACTTTACCCCCGTATTTCCACGGGAACAGGAACTGTGAGGGTGAAACCGTATGACGTCCGCTAGTCATACATCTACACTAATATTATAAAGAGGAAAGATTTGTATGTTTGTTATGAATAAACTCAAAAAACCTACTGTTAGATTTCAAAAATTCTTTCACCGTTAGAAAGCTACATTCACCCTGAGTAACATAGGATATATTTTATCCCTGTAATTCTACGGGAACGGGAACTATGCGGGTGAAACCGCGTGACGTCCGCTTGTAATTAATAAAGAACGTAAAGGCCGAGGCAGACATTCTTACATAAAAATTAACGAGCTACGCGTTTGCTCATGAGTTTTTTTAGGTGTTCTCAAATGTCGCTTTTCCGAGTTTTTTTAAACACTAGTACTTATTCTTTTTGGTTTCCGATGTCGTCCGTTATCCGTTTTTATTGTCTAGAACCTTAATTCCATAGTTTTCTTCTTTCCACTTCAGAACCCCAATGTCATTTGGATCCCTAATTAGAGAAACCTTCTGGATTTTCACAATTTATTGTATTACACAAAGCTAAGACAGACCCCGAGACGTTTCAGAAATAAAATGTGTTTACCTACTGTTTACCTACCGACGAGTTCTGGCTAAGCATTATGAACGCTTTTACCTACGTAGGCGTTCTAATTATAAATTCATCAGCTAGCTAACCCCTTTAGCAATAGGGTTGAAGGCAGCACCAACTTTGTGTTATATGAGGTACCTACCTAGGTATAGGAAGGTTGTTTCTACTTTAGTTATGAGTGTTGTGACCGGGTATTTTACCTACTACAAATTCGGTCTGGCCAGTCACATACATATTATAGGGTGTAAAAAACCTCTTAACGAAGCCGAAAGGCACTTGTTCTCCCCGTCAGTCATTGCGATATTTTTTTTGTTCTAGACCATACCTGGTCTGGGAACCTTCTAGTTACGGAAATATTGGGGGTCAAAGTTCCAACTTTTTGAAGTTTTTTTTTTATACAAGATTTTATTGAAAGATTTTACACCTCCGCGACCCCCGTACTAATTAATACATCCAGCAACACAATGTTTTGGTGCGTTATATTGAGTTCTAACACAAGATGATTTTTCACCACAAAAAAAAGTCGTTTCCCAGGAATAATGTTTGCGTAAAACTACTTTGTTTGATGTACAGAATGCTTGGTTGACAGCTTCGTGATGTGGTTGTTGACACCCTGTATAAAGATATTATATATAAAATATTTTATAAATAAATAAAAAATAATATTATTATGAAATAATGTAAAAGATACATGCAAGGAAATAACTTCAAAGGGCTGTTATCGAAATCGGTAAGTAGCACTATGTATAGGAAGGTACCTCGATGGTCTATCGGTTTTTTCGACCGGTACAATACCGATTTAGCTTCGAGACCCTGCTAATAACCTCTAAGTACTTAATAATATAAAGTGGTGAAGTTTAATTGTTTGTTGTAATAACAAACATAATAGTTAGATGTTAGGGGTAATCTTCGGAACTACTGATCCGGTTCCTAAAATCCTTTCAATAATGGGAAGCTACTTTATGCCCGTACTACTTCGATCAATAATAGCCGTACTATATAGATGTTGGGGATAATATAATCTTTGGAGCTAGGTACTGATCTGGTACATAAAGTCCTTTCAATAATGGGAAGCTACATTATGCCCGTACTATGTAGATGTTGGGGGTAATCTAATCTTCGGAACTAGGTACTGATCTGGTTCCTAAAGTCCTTTCAATAATGGGAAGCTACATTATGCCCGTACTATATAGATGTTGGGGGTAATCTCTAATCTTCGGAACTACTGATCCGGTTCCTAAAGTCCTTTCAATAATTGGAAGCTACATTATGCCCGTACTATATAGATGTTGGGGGTAATCTAATCTTCGGAACTACTGATCCGGTTCCTAAAGTCCTTTCAATAATGAAAAGCTACTTTATGCCCGTACTATATAGATGTTGGGGGTAATCTTCGGAACTACTGATCCGGTTCCTAAAGTCCTTTCAATAATGGGAAGCTACATTATGCCCGTACTATATAGATGTTGGGGGTAATCTAATCTTCGGAACTAGGTACTGATCTGGTTCCTAAAGTCCTTTCAATAATGGGAAGCTACATTATGCCCGTACTATATAGATGTTGGGGGTAATCTAATCTTCGGAACTAGGTACTGATCTCGTTCATAAAGTCCTTTCAATAATGGGAAGCTACATTATGCCCGTACTATATAGATGTTGGGGGTAATCTAATCTTCGGAACTAGGTACTGATCTGGTTCCTAAAGTCCTTTCAATAATGGGAAGCTACATTATGCCCGTACTATATAGATGTTGGGGGTAATCTAATCTTCGGAACTAGGTACTGATCTCGTTCATAAAGTCCTTTCAATAATGGGAAGCTACATTATGCCCGTACTATATAGATGTTGGGGGTAATCTAATCTTCGGAAATAGGTACTGATCTGGTTCATAAAGTCCTTTCAATAATGGGAAGCTACATTATGCCCGTACTATATAGATGTTGGGGTAATCTAATCTTCGGAACTAGGTACTGATCTGCATAGCTATTCACAATGCTTCGATTCGATTTTCGATTCGGAAACTCGTATGTCTATCTCGCTCGTTTTCGTAATGTCAAAAAAAGATAGACATATGACTTTCCGAATCGAAAATTGAATCGAATCGTTGTGAATAAGGGGCCTGGTTCCTAAAGTCCTTTCAATAATGGGAAGCTACGTTATGCCCGTACTATATAGATGATGGGGGTAATCTAATCTTCGGAACTTGGTACTGATCTCGTTCATAAAGTCCTTTCAATAATGGGAAGCTACATATGCCCGTACTATATACATGTTGGGGGTAATCTAATCTTTGGAACTAGGTACTGATCTCGTTCATAAAGTCCTTTCAATAATGGGAAGCTACATATGCCCGTACTATATAGATGTTGGGGGTAATCTTCGGAACTACTGATCTGGTTCCTAAAGTCCTTTCAATAATGGGAAGCTACATTATGCCCGTACTATATAGATGTTGGGGGTAATCTTCGGAACTACTGATCCGGTTTCTAAAGTCCTTTCAATAATGGGAAGCTACATTATGCCCGTACTATATAGATGTTGGGGGTAATCTTCGGAACTACTGATCTCAATGACTCAATAAATATCGTTTGAGCTTGATAATGAAAACAATTAAGTAATATGCGTTCAAAAAACTGTTTTTTTTTTAGTTAACTGCTTATTTAATAAAGAACGCTAAGTGCCTAGGTAGGTACATACATGTTCCTCCTAT
Organism: Xestia xanthographa; assembly: GCA_905147715.2. Lineage (NCBI taxonomy): Eukaryota > Metazoa > Arthropoda > Insecta > Lepidoptera > Noctuidae > Xestia > Xestia xanthographa. Next base: position 20,539,439 of record LR990653.1, on the reverse strand, counting down.
CAAGCTGCTTTTTTATTGAAATTTGGTTAGAGGTAGTGGTTCTACACCATACCTGGAAACCCTCTAGTTTCGGAGATATTGGGGGTCAAAGTTCCAACTTTTTGACACGTTTTTTTTTAAATACAAGTTTTTAATGTAAGATTTTTACTTTAAACACCTCCACGACCCCCACACTATTCAATCCATCCATCAGCACAAGCCCGAAGAATTGCCAAACTTAAGTGGCAGAGGGCGGGGCACATTGCTCGCAGAACGGATGGCCGATGGGGCCGAAAAGTTCTGGAGTGGCGACCGCGAACCGGAAGACGTTGCGTTGGAAGGCCTCCCACTAGGTGGACCGATGCCCTGGTGAAGGTTGCAGGAATCCGCTGGATGCGAGTCGCACGGGACCGGTCAATGTGGCGACACTTGGGGGTGGCCTATGTCCAGCTGTGGACGTCTTTCGGCTGAAATTATGATGATGATGATGATCAGCACAATGTTTTGAGTGCGTTACATTGAGTTCTACCACAAAACATGATTTTTCACCCCAAAAAAAGTGGTTTCCCAGCAATGTTTTTTGCGTAAAGTTACTTATTTTGATGTACAGAATGCTTGGTTGACGGCTTCATGATGAGGTCTTTTACACCCTGTACCTATGTGCCCATTATTTTCCAATACTCTGACGGACTAAATAAATTTGCAATTTTTTGATATTGCCGTCATGCCTATTATTTTATTAAAACCTTCCTTTTGCAACACTTTATCTATAAAAAAAACCCGCATCAAAATCCGTTGCGTAGTTTTAAAGATCTAAGCATACATGTTAGTCAAGTCAGACATGCGGCGCGCGGCGGGGTACTTTGTTTTATAATAATTATTATGTAGTGATTACCTAGGTACATATAAAATAGCGCTCAATCTAATAAACTCTCACTAGCATGCAGCCAATGCAGCCTACCAGGAAAAAGACTATCTTTCTCTTAGTATAGTCACTCAATTATTCACTGGCCTGTATAAACTATACCTGGTGTTTTCCTGCTACAGAAAGGCGTATGATGTCAATTCAATACCTAATAGAAATTGTAACACAAACAGTTAGGTACCTACTCATCTTGCAATATACATAGGTAAGTACTTAGGTTTCTTATCCTTGGCCGAAAAAAAAACAATTCCTATTATTTTCAAAGATTTTGAGTCAAAATATACGGTGCAACGAACTCACATATTCACACATCGGAAAATCATTTTTTTTTCGACATTTTCCGTAAATAACGTAGCCAGGATACCAAAACAATCTGAATGTTGTAAAATATTATTACAATACTTACCTAGTTTAGAGTAGGTACACACTTAGTGATAATAAATCTGTTTGTGTTCAAAATATCTGAAACAGCTCTTTACGAACGTTATGCAGAACGTTAAATAAATTACATCAGAAATTATTTTGTACTGCCCTCGATCCGGTTATTATCTTTAATGTAATATAATTATGAGAACTTACAACAAAATGAGATGAGATTATATTTTTACAAAACATGTTATTGCTATGGTGCTAGAATCATATTAAATAACTCAAATAAATAAAATTGAAGTGACTGATTGTAATTTTAGAATAACAGGTTTTTACTGATATAATGAAAGTCTAATAACGGTTTTTATACACAAAAAAAAAGTTTGTCTGTTTGTTCCGGCTAATTTCCGAAACAGCGGGACCGATTTTGACGGGATTAACTCCTCTTACTGGCAGTAGGTAGCTGATGTTTTAAGGAGTAACTTAGGCTATTATTTAAAAAAAGTATTAGGGTTCCGTACAATAAAATTATAACCCTTGAAATTGTTGACAAAATCAATTACTTTAAAAAAATCCGATTCAGTTCAGTCATATCGTTTGCTTACGAGTTAAAAGTAATAAACTGCATTTAGTGTCAATTCGAGTAAATGACTTTTTAAAGTTTAAGTTTTAATTTGATCTAATCAAAACTCTTTAATTAAAAAACTGTGAAAGCTTTAATTAAAAAACTGTGAAAGCAAAATGTTGCACTTACTAGCCTACATTTTATTAGATTTACTCAATACAATAATATTTATTTATTTACTATAATATTTGCTTTACGTAAAAACTGTATATACTTAATATAATTTAGATCGAAAGACCCCAAGTAACACATCAAAGCAGTAGGTATATCGGCCGACTTACAGCATTTCGGTATCGTTTTCGCATTTTGAATTAGTTCTATGATAGCATTACAAACGTTTATACGGCTACTGTAATGCTTATTTGGGCACAAATTATACGGCTTTAGATCATAAATAAGTTCACAATTAGTTGTTTATTTGCATTACAGGCGCATTACATTAGCATTATATTAGCAATATTATTGATAATGAAGATGTTAATTGCATTACAAAAGCATTAGACTAGCATTAGATTGTTCTAAAAGAATGACTGAGGCTATTTAAGTGTTCACAGTTAGAACTTAAATAAACCCTACATCATTGCAAAAACATCTCTAAATACTACGGTACAAATGTTATAATACAATTAACTTTGTCTAGCAATATAATATTAAGGACGAAAACGGTCAAAACTGAGTGAATGACACCATATTTGTTTGCATCAAAACAAAAATTATAATACTGTAAACGTTTTTGACTCTTTTCTTATTTTATGCCTGTAAATATTATTCGCAATGTAGTTTACTGTAAATGTCTATATAAGTTTCATTGAAAATTTTCACGCGCCTTCGTTATTTTGTGGTTTTCATATAAAATGTGACATAAAAATATGTGTGAAATGCCCAAAACAATTGTGTATTCCTAGTATAGAACGAATTTTGCATAATTAACATAATAGTATTGGTTGAGCAGTATTAAATAAAGTTATATTATTATGATATAGGTCTATTGCTTTTATAAATAGGTCCAAATGACAATATTTTTTGGTTATAAAATATTTACAAAATGGTGTCGATCTATAGCAGCCAGATGAGCCCTTAAAAAGGGCAATTAATGCCACCGGTAGTATTAATACTCACACGTGAACAATTATTAAGCTAGAGGCCAGAGAAAAGACTTGATGTGCCACTGTAATACCATTGTCTATAAAGTAGCTCTTTATGGGTTCACCGGTATACCAGTAGACTTGAACTATCCATAATGGAGAAAAATCAGACACAGATTCGAATGACATAGGCATTGTTGGACCCTGGACGACCGTAGTTCAAAATCAAGAAGAAATGAAAATATAAAATCCTCCCTAAAAATGGCTATTGTTTTGTTGATCATATAATATGTGCTTTTCCCCAATATGGCCGACAAATGGTTTTATGAATACAGTGAAATGAATGTATATACAGCTTTACGCATTACAATAACTCACGTGTATTTGATTAAATACCTGTTAGCTGTACAACAGAACTCAGTTGATCTCTATTAATGCAAGCATTACATTGATTCACGTTGATGCTGTTCAGCGGTACTAGGCTGTTACTTCCCACTTAAAAGTGCTATTACACAACAAAGGGCACTAAAAACAGCTCAAAGCTGTATGACGGATTTACGGCGCATTATAATGGTACAAGTTTATGCTATTAAGCGGCAATAGGCATTATCGTACTACTTAAAAATGCTATTGTAGATCCAAACGCACTAAAAACAGCTAAAAGCTATACAGCTGCCTTCTGATTTGCTGCACTCAAACTAAAGGCTTTACAAAAGCATTTTCATATGCCATTATGCAACCGTCATACATCGTAAAGCATCATAATGGTTTTGAAATACCAATATAAAGCGTCAAGATGCTCGGTGAACTCAAATAAGAGTTTATACGGACCTTAAGTTCTAAATAAGTTTACTATTCGTTTGTTAAAATGCTTCCTGTGTTACTTGGGACACTTCCTTGAAAGCTGGTCCATAACGCACTACTGCATGTTGTATTGTACCTAATGGTACAACACGACACAGTGGTCTTTTCACAGAATAATTCTTACCATTTTACCATTTAAATGATAAAATGTAATAGTTATTTATGATACTAGTGCGGTAAGTTGTTCTTTACAAACGAGTAAGTAGACGAATGTAAGCCCGAGACGAAGTCGAGGGCTTAGCATAGTCACGAGTTTGTAAATACCAATTTCTGCACGTGTGTCATACAATGTTTTTCAACACATTTGCGAGAAAACAGTACAATATGTAATGGAACAAACAGCGACCCCAAAAACCACGAAAACGACACCCATGAAGAAAAAAACCATTAATATTCATCGGCGCCATCTTGAATTTTCATTTTGACCTCATTTTCATTATCAGCAACCCCAAAAACCACGAAAACGACACCCATGAAGAAAAAAAACATTAATATTCATCGGCGCCATCTTGAATTTTCATTTTGACCTCATTTTCATTATCAGCAACCCCAAAAACCACGAAAACGACACCCATGAAGAAAAAACCGAAAATTTTCGTCGGCGCCATCTTGGATTTTCATTTTGACTGCATTTTCGTTATCAGCGAACCCCAAAACCACGAAAACGACACCCATGAAGAAAAAACCGAAAATTTTCGTCGGCGCCATCTTGGATTTTCATTTTGACCTAATTAAAAAAACCGTAAAGAATACGCACGGTGCTTTACAAAGGGGTATGCGGTAAAATAGGTACTTAGGTGAGAGTACCTATTTTACCGCACGTTCCGTTGTATGGTGCATAATTCTTTACTTTCGAACAACGTATACAGGCTCCGTAAATGCAGTTTTTGAGCAAATGTGTTGAAAAGCACTTATTCGGTTTTACCAGTAGATAGAGCGTGAAAAATTACATTTAACTGCATTTTCAACTCGATTTAGTAAAAAAATGCATTTATCTTATAAAATATGTTTTACCAGTAAGCACACGATCTAGACACGCGGGAGCGTGTCAAGCCAAGTTCTGGCGCGCAGCTCACAGTGTGTGAACGAACCATTTGGAGCCACTTTTGAGCCCCTCATAACTCAAAAACTATTTCACCTAAACTTGTCAAATTTGGCTCATATATTGAGACTAGCGAGATGTATATGTGTTCAAAATTTTATAAACATATCTTTAACGGTTATTTAGATATTAACGTCCAAAAATCGTCATTTTTATGACTGACCTATAGATCAAAACTATAACCCAGATCCAGATGACCTAGAAAGTTCAAATTTGGCATGCAGATAGGTAATTAGGTGAATACAAAGGAAAAAATCAGAAACTGGTAATTTATTATCATTTTATTATAATTTTCACTTAACTTATTAATTAGTGCCTGTAAATCTCTATATGTGGATTTTATGATCTTTACGTGAATATATAACGAGTTGAATACCACCCTTAATTTTCTTTAATCCAAATATTTTCGTTTTTGTACTTATAAATAAGAATATAGTAGATTTTCGTATTTATTACGCGTAACTAACCGTATTCTACAACCACTAGCGCCACCTATTATCATTCTCAGAAACTCACTCACATGCCGCCTCCATTGATTTATTTAAAAGTGACACTAGATGGCGTATGTACAAAAAGTAATGATATCCCATCAAAAACATAAATGTGAAATGAGAGCTAAGTTCATTATTATGATATATGCCTTGGTTGTTGACTTCAACGACAAAAGAAGTGAAATCTACATGGGTGCCAAGTTCAATGGTCAGTCCTGAAATTTATCTATAACAACATAAAATATCATTTTTTCTTATAACTTAGGAGAATATATTGTAGACTAAGGTCTGACTTGGCTAGTTTTCAAATAAGAATTATATTATAGCCTTCGCAAGTTCAACCTGTTACTTCTACTTACTGTCAGTTCTTATTTTATTATTCCGAAAATTTGGCTTGCTGATAAAAACTAACCACCGAACATAATAATTCGTATATATGAGAACTAGCCAAGTCAGACCTTAGTCTACAATATATTCTCCTAAGTTATAAGAAAAATGATATTTTATGTTGTTATAGATAAATTTCAGGACTGACCATTGAACTTGGCACCCATGTAGATTTCACTTCTTTTGTCGTTGAAGTCAACAACCAAGGCATATATCATAATATTGAACTTGGCTCTCATTTCACATTTATGTTTTTGATGGGATATATATTTTTCAATACACTTCCTCGAAAACTGTTCCATAACGCACTACTATTAGGTACAACATGCAATGTATTTCACACGCGTGCGTTTTTTTCAATTTTCCCGCACGTGTGCGGGAATGAAAGAAAATTGCCACAGATAACTATACCTATACTTAGTCCAAATTGGTTCAATGCCTAAAGTCAGAGGTGAATGTTTTTTTTTAAATTTCGGCAAAGCACTACGCGTCTTTACGGCATAAATATTTTTTAAAAAATCCAAATTGATAGAATATCATAGATAAACATGATTATTAAAATTAATAGTTACTTTTATACACAAATTAACATTTATTTGTATTCTGCATTCAAAAATATAAAATAAATCTATTTTCAACACATTTGCTCAAAAACTGCATTTACGGAGCCTAATGTATACACATTGTTCGAAAGTTAAGAATTACGTACCATACAACGGAACGTGCGGTAAAATAGGTACTCTCACCTAAGTACCTATTTTACCGCATACCTCCTTGTAAATCACCGTGCGTATTCTTTACGGATTTTTTTTTAATTAAGTCAAAATGAAAATCCAAGATGGCGCCGACGAAAATTTTCGGTTTATTCTTTATGGGTGTCGTTTTCGTGGTTTTTGGAGTCGCTGTTTGTTTCATTACATATTGTACTGTTTTCTCGCAAATGTGTTGAAAAACATTGTATGACACTCGTGCAGAAATTGGTATTTACAAACTCGTGACTATGCTAAGCCCTCGACTTCGTCTCGGGCTTACATTCGTCTACTCGTTTGTAAAGACCAACTTATCGCACTAGTATCATAAATAACTATTTTATATTAGGCTGTTTAACGTCGTCATACCTTTGCCTCTCCTTCAACCTGGCGAAAGCAAAGCGCGAAAAAGAAAAAGAAAATTAAAATCATAATTTCTTAGTTCGTGACAAAAATATTTTTCGTTTGCCTGTCCTTCAACCTGGCGAAAGCAAAGCGCGAAAAAAAAAGAAAATTAAAAATCATAGTTTCCTATTTCGTGACAAAAATATTTTTCGTTATTTTATTTTATTTCTTCAAAAGTGTATTGAAAAACGTCGTTTGATACACGTGGACATTTGTTATTGCAGTTCTCGGCTCAAAAACACCCTCACCTACGGCTCGGGGGTTTAATTCCGCCTCGAATGCATTATCAAACTTTCTCCACTTGTATCAAAATGTACTATTTTATGACTGAATCGGATTTTTTTCATTACCTAATTGCACGCGAATGAAGGTCGAGGGTAACAGCTAGTAGATAATACATTTAAATAATTCTTGAAGCATCCTAGGATACTACAAGACCGGTCTGGTGCATAGGTATCTACATCTACCTATCTAGTTCATTAAAATTCATACCTATATAAATTACCTATGCCCAAAAAGTGACTTTACGTATTTTTACAAATCTATCTATTTCTGAATTACAACTTCCAAGTATTCCTAAGTAGGATCCAGGCATACTTAGGAGGTAACCTCCAGACTCCAGATACGTCTGATGGATACTGGAATCGAAATTCGACTACCTAGCTACTTGATGATATTCGGGCGTCCGTCACTATACTCAATAATCAATATTGTATTCAATTCAGAAATAATAAAATTACAAGAGTTGCATTTTATATTAAAGAAAACCGCTTGTGACAGATATACCTAAACATTCCCGTATACTTTGAATCATAATATTAAATGATCTACTAAGTGTCCCGTTTTATTAAAATGAACACGGAACTCTAATATGATAACCTTTTGTGCAGAAAAACAAGCTTAAAAAAAAACGAATCTTATTTTTTCAACGTAACGATTCGATAAAACTCGTGGGCTCTCGAACAAATAAATAAATGCATAGTCGTTAGTAAGTACTTAAGTACAGATGTATCAACAACTTGCCTTCAGTTGACGACGAGATTTCTTTTGGGAAACTAGGTACCAGGCTTTGGAACTTACTCTTTACCAAAGCATTAAATAAAGAAATTACGGATATTGAAAAGTGGGTGCACTGTTTTCAGTATTATTTTGTGGTGGATCTACTACGTTTATATTTTGAACTCGAAAGGTATTTATACATTTTTATTACCTACCTACTTATTTATATTTAATTAAAATAATGCTAAAAGTATAATATTGTGTTAAAATACATTATTTTAATTTGCTATTATTTTTGTTTCGATGCGCATTGGGCTTGTGACAGTTAAAATAAAAATAGGTGAAATAATATAAACAGATAATTACTTACAGTACAGTAAAATAACTTCAATAATATATGTAGGTAGGTACTATGAATTTTGTCAGTGCTTTTCTTTCAAGTACTTAAGTACTTGTATAATTTACCAAGTGTGGATTAAGATTTCTCGCACTGCTTAAGTGCGACACATTACCATATTGAAAACAGATTAAAGTGCAGTAAATAATCTTGACTTCACACGTGTGTACGATAATATATTCTCACAAGATGTGTGTGGCAATAAATTAAATAACACTTGCACCCTTAATGCCTCAAAGTTTGTCATTGATCGAGTTAAAAAATCAAGTGCATTTTATAAGCCGTTATTGAACTGCTGAAATGTTAAAATCTAAACCAAAAAGGTCTCACCACTGTTTTTATTTTATTTTAATGTGTTTAGTGTGTTTTCGAAGCTAATTTATCATACGTTAATTTTTAATAACATGTAAAAATATTCTGAAATCCCATTGTCAGCAAATTAATTGTTTGATTTGGTTAAAAGTGTGTTATTCAAAAAGTCGCAGTAGTGTATGTTCAAAACTTACCGCGTTTGCATTCCAGATTATACAAAATCAAAACAATATAATTCAACCAATAGCAGCATTCAGCACCATCGTCTGCGAGAATTCTGATTGGTGAATAAGAATTGCTCTGTGGCGCCGCTCCGACCTTATAAATATCGGCGCGATCACAAACCGGACCTCTTTTCCACAGTGTTAATTCAAGGGGACTCTTTCGGGTTATTTTTGTGAGCTAACTCTAAATTCAGAATGCCGGAGACCTCAAAAATGAATGGATATGCAAAAACAAACGGACATAGCTATGATATGGAAGAAGGATCAGTATTTTTATTCACATCAGAATCCGTCGGCGAGGGCCATCCAGGTTAGTTTTCTTCAATATCTATTGCAGGAAATTGTTCATCGAAAAATGGCCGCCTTAGCATGTGCGTAGATTATATTAGTAGGATTCCTATTGTTTACAATATTACTTGTAGCAGTCTTCGAAAACCATTGATTGTCCGGCAATAACACACACAGACTGGCATGCTTTATTCAATGGCAATGTTTTGTTACATCATGGTCCTCGCAGCTATTAGCGCAATGTACATTTGTCAAAATAATCGCAACACGTGGTCTGAGCCAAACAACGTTGAAATTTATTGCACTTGCACTTTTGTATTTACAAGCTAAGATGTATCTTTTATTTCAGACAAAATGTGCGATCAAATTAGTGATGCTATCTTAGACGCACATCTGAGACAGGACCCTGACGCAAAAGTAGCATGCGGTGAGTGTCATGAAATACCATGGTGTCGAGTCGATGTGTAATTTCTAGAAATAGCGATTCCTTTTGCTAATTAAAGTGCTTTATTATCAGAAACGGTGACTAAAACCGGAATGGTGTTATTGTGCGGTGAAATTACATCCAAAGCTAATGTTGACTACCAGAAGGTTGTCAGAGAGACAGTGAAGCACATTGGATATGATGATTCCTCTAAAGGTATGTAAATATTATCATTGAATTACCCATTACCAGAGGTATACAGACAGCTCCTTGGCTTGCAGCCAGTACTGTACATAGACAAACTTTAAATTCTAATTTAGCTTCCCTCATAGTAATGGATGAATATTATTCCGTGCACACTAGGTTTTGATTGGCGTACACTAAATTTACTAGTGGCTATTGAAGAGCAAAGTACAGACATAGCAAATGGAGTTTATACAGACAGAGAGGAAATAGATGTTGGGGCTGGAGATCAGGTACAAATTGTATAAGAATTTGCTGCACGGAATAACTCTTGGGTCTATTGGCTATTTTGAAGACTAAGCTTGGGTTTACATTCTGCATGAATTACAGAATGAAAGTGTTATCCATAACTATGGGTTTCCATTTCACCCATGCCATAAAATTCATACTTGCCAATCATCTCCGTGGTCAGACAGCATATTTACGATGGTGCATGTATACTTGAAATATCTTTGTCATGATGTCTGACTGCAGTGTCGTTTGATACTCTATAATCATAGTCATAAGTCTGTCATTAATAAGTACTAAAATAAGCATGTTGGGATCAGGGTTTGATTACAAGACCTGCTGCGTGATGCTTGCCTTGGACCAGCAGTCACCAAACATTGCGGCGGGAGTGCATGAGAACCGCAATGATGATGAAGTTGGGGCTGGAGATCAGGTATGTAATCATTATGTCTTCTCTGCCAAATTTATTATTAGCCATATTTTAGTAAAAAGTTAATGATTTTTTGGTAAATTATGACAGCTGTGCATTAATTTATTTATTCACTTTTCATTTCATGGGAGCACATTTATATTTAAAATTTTGTTAGGTATTAAAAGTATGACTTTCCTATTGTCCTATATTTGGAAACTGGTTTTTAACTTCCACAAAATTATTATCAGACAATTATCACTCGATCACAAATCCAGGAAATTTTGATTGTTAATTGATTGCTATTCAATTACACATGTTACACATTTTTGTGAAAACTTAAGTCATTGTAAATGAGGGTGATTCACAATAAGTAGTATGTTCATACCTCCACTTGGGAAAAATCCATGTGAAAATTTTATTGCTATAAATTGTGCAATGTTGAGGATAACTTAATTTACTTCTTTTATAACTAGATTGCATGTGTCTTGTGAAACTGAATTCAATACGGCCTTCATTTTTGTGACCACTTTATTTTAACAACTGTTTAACAAATGCCTAAAAATTTTTTTGTGGAAATATTATATCATCAGTCCCAATTATTTGTACAATAATCCATTATGAATCTCAATTCATTACAGTAAGTATTTTTCTTTGCAATAATAGTCCAGCATGCACCAGACCTGATTGTGAGAGTACCCAATTACCCATCAATTGTTTTCCTTAGTATTTAATTTTATTTTTGAATTCCAGGGTTTAATGTTTGGTTATGCAACAGACGAAACTGAAGAATGCATGCCTCTGACAGTAGTACTTGCACACAGACTAAACCAAAAAATCGCTGAACTGCGGCGAAATGGTGAATTCTGGTGGGCTCGCCCGGATTCTAAGACACAGGTAAATATGCACATTTAACACTAAGTCTTGAGTATTGTCTGTTGTTCACATATATTCATACTGACTCTATAAGGCAATGATTTGAAAAATATTTAGCAATAATATTAATTTCATCAATGTTTGTAAGAAATGGACTGATAAACTCGAACAGATAGTTTATCTGACCTTTTCAGCTTTTTGGTATTGTCAAAGGCTAAATGTTATTTCATTCAAGATTATTTTATTATTGTAAACACTGTTTATCTTGACGAAAACAAGAAAGAACTTTAGCCAGATAACTTTTTCCGGTATTGCATTTGTGAAATGGCAAAATGTACCAGATATTAATTAAACTTCGTAATAAGTCTTTGTCCTACAACTTTAGATTCACTTTAAAGCTAAAAGAGACAGTTGAGCGTTTTACAAGCTTCTATAAACCTACCTACCCTAGACCTGCAGGTCACTTCAATAGCTAGAGGCTACCAATCTACTACATTGTAACAATACATTGTTTCGTTCTCTGACCCAATGCTCTGCAACATTGTAAGTGGCTTTGATTGATGCATATTGGTGTCGAGACTGTTAGCTAGTCCTCAGACCAATTAACCCTTGTAAATCGACGAAACTTCAATGTAACCGCCTTGTTACCGACGGGAAATGTTTGGGTGGTTAACTGCTATATCCTCGGCAGTCATCATCATCAGCCTATAGTATTCCCACTGCTAAGACACGGCCTCCTCTCAATGAGAGGGAATGGGCTATAATCCACCACGCGGGCCCAGTGCGGATTGGTAGATATCACATGTCTTCGATTTTTTGGTTTTAGGACATGCCGGTTTCCTCACGATGTTTTCCTTCACTGTTTTGAGAGCAGTGGTGATGAAATAAATTACGCAAAGTAATGCGCCTGTCTGGGTTCGAACCCACGACTTACTGTTCGGAAGTCGGGGCCGCCACCACTTGGCCACCGCTGCTCTCTCGGCAGTATTAAAATGAATTATTTGAGTGTGATTTTCCTAAAAAAAAGTGTACAAGGTCGCCTTCTCACACATAGAGCCGTGCCCACAGATCGCCAGTCGTGAATTAGACTGCTTCAAACTAACCTATTTTAACTGTTGTGTATTCATAGGTGTACTGAACAAAAGAACTCTAAGAATATCGTTTTCAATGCTGTTCTTGTTCATTCTTAAGATCACATGACGTAATCAATGTCTAGTATATCAATTGTTGTTTAATGACTGGGTGATAATACTGACACCAGTGTCAAGCGACATTTGAGATCGGTCAATTAAATACGTCGGGAGGTGCAATATAAGCGATACACAATATGAACGTAAATATTGAACTAGTTTTTTTTCCCCGCGACTTCATCAGCCGAAAATTATCCCGCGGAAACGATCTCCTGAGAAAAAAAAAATCATAACCCTAATGTCTCGTAATATGTTCCTGTTCAGCCGCGAAGGCGTGTAAAAGTTACAGACTTTCGCATTTATAGTTTTTAATGGTTTTAATCTGTACTATTATGGGGTATTTGAGGACTTGATAGGTCCTCCTAGGGCCTAATGTCTCATAGGTTTTTTTTTTAATCCATCGGCCATCCATCGTCATTGGTCTCATGTTATATTCACACATCATGTCGCTAATTCCTTGTCACAATCATGGTTGCCAGGTGTTGTTTCATATCGCCCACCCAGATGGTTAGAAAATGTTCCGGGTTAAAATATCAATTTACTGGGTACAAAGCAACTAATAGTAGTAATGCACAATTATTATAAACATAAAAAGTGTTATCATTATTTTTGTTGCAACTGTAATGGTACTAAGAATAAAAAATAGGTACATCATTAAAAAAATATAGTAGTACAGAATACAGATATGAGGGAATATGTAATGATACTAATGATACAAAACACAACATGTACTCAAATATAAATTTCACAATGTTAATTGAACTGTATTTTTCTGACTTATAAATTAGGCGGGTAAAGTGCTTTCGCCCAAAATTCTTATGTTAAATGAGCTTCAATATCGTCGTCTACGTACATTTTCTGTATGTAGCCTACAAGTAGCTCTACCTGGACGGTCCGAGTAGCGTGAGTCGCGTCAGATAATAAATTGTAGGGTCGCATTTCAATCTTATCTTTCAAGGGTCTTGCTTTAAATAACAGCAATTTATATCTATCGAACATAGTAACAGCGACAATATTAAAAGTCATCATCTGCCTAGCCTTTTCCCAACTATATTGGGGTCGGCTTCCAGTTTTACCGGATGCAGCTGAATACCAGTATTTTACATGGAGCGACTGCCTATCTGACCTCCACAACCCAGTTAGTACCGGGTAATACGATACCCGTTGGTAAGACTGGTTGTCAGACTTTTTAGGCCACTGACTACCTAACGACTGTCAAAGATCTAGAAATGACAGCCGGGACCAACGGCTTAACGTGTTTTCCGAGGCATGGAGGAAACTCGGTATGTAATGGGTGGTCACCTATCCACAGACCAAACTAGGCAAGCACTGCTTAACCTAACGATCGACCCGAGCGGCTGTTATTATTTTGCCACGAGCTCCTCTCATCAACAATATTAAAAGTAAATAATGAAATCATAATTTGATGTGTTTGGTTTCAGGTGACATGCGAGTACGTCTTCGCTGGAGGCGCGACAGTGCCTCAGAGAGTTCACACACTCGTTGTCTCCCTGCAACATTCAGAGAAAGTAAGCTTACCATCTTTCATTCAATTTTACATGTACTTACTTCATGAACATTCTACTATACAGTCAAGACACGAAACATAAAAGAAAAATCAATTATTATGTACATACCGCGGCAATTTTTATTAAATATTTCGTCATTCATGTTTTATCATGTGTGAATAATTTTCTTAGCACACGAGTAATTTTCTTGATCAAACTTACGCATTACTAAATCATAGCATCACTAATGCAACTATTTCACGGAGATAAGTTTTTTTAGGTTACATATCAACGAATCACGTCATGCTTTTATGTAATAAAAAGATACAACTTTAGGTAATGTTATACTTCAATAACAAAGTGCTTGATAAAATTGGGCCGTGACCTGTGATGATAGTGATTCATATTTGTTAATTATTAATTCTAATTTTTAGATAACTCTGGAAACGTTGCGTGCGGAGATCAGGGAGAAGGTTATCAAGGAAGTCATCCCTGCCCATTACATCGATGAGAAAACCGTTATCCATATCAACCCCTGCGGTCTCTTCATCATTGGTGGCCCACAGGTAAGGACAACTATTTATATTTTATAAAACCACATAGTCTTCACATATTAGTAAAAACAATCAAAACAACAAACATAATGAGCATTTAAAGAGATAAATCATAAAGGAGTAAAAATAAAATGGAAATCTCTTTGTTGTCTATGACGCTAGAAGAAATCTTTAAAAAAAAAATTGTAGGAAACAATAGTGAGAATTATTCGGGTTTTTTTGTACACATCAACATAAAATCATTTGCTTAGCGTTTTCCCAACTACGTTGGGGTCGGCTGCCAGTCTAACCGGATGCAACTGAATACCAGTATGAGGCAACTGCCTATCTGACCTCCATACCCCAGTCAGTACTGGGTAATACGATACCCCTTGGTAAGACTGGTTGTCAGACTTTTTGGGCTACTGACTACCTGTAATGACTGTCAAAAATCTACAAATGCCAGCCGGGACCAACAGCTTAACGTGTTTTCCGAGGCACAGAGGAAACTCGGTATGTAATGGGTGGTCACCCATCCACAGATCAACCTAGGCAAGCATGGCTTAACTTAAAGATCGACCCGAGCGGCTGTTATTATTTAGCCACGGGCGCTCCAAAGCGATTCGTATTAAATTTTCAAGCATCGATTTTCATCAGGTTTCTAATTATAGACAGAATTGTCTCGCGTAGATCTACGTTTATACGAAGGGTGGTCACCTATCCACAGACCAACCTAGGCAAGCACGGCTTAACCTAAAGATCGACCCGAGCGGCTGTTATTATTTAGCCACGAGCTTCTCAACATAAAAAAAAATGTTTGTCCGTCCACAGTCTGACGCAGGTCTGACGGGCCGCAAGATCATCGTGGACACGTACGGCGGGTGGGGCGCGCACGGGGGGGGCGCCTTCTCCGGCAAGGACTTCACCAAGGTGGACCGCTCCGCCGCCTACGCCGCGCGATGGGTCGCCAAGTCGCTCGTCAAGGCGGGCTTGTGCCGCCGCTGCATGGTTCAGGTAAGGAATACTCCTGATTTTTGACTTAAAACGTCTTTAAAATCAGTACCATGTCATAAAACCGGACCATAACAAATTGGGTTATATTGTCTGACATTAATATCATCATCATCATTTCAGCCGAAAGACGTCCACTACTTGACATAGGCCTGCTTGGCAGGCGGGTTGGCGATCGCAGTACATTTGTTATAAAAGCACAGAGAACGCTGCTGCCCATTCTCATGACATTAATAACTACAAAACTATTCACCGTATAAACATGAATTTAGTGTGATTATTTAGCGTATATAGTCAGCTTGTTGCTTAAGACCTTGAGTTAGCATCGGGGCCCGGCGTGGCGGCGGGGGAGGGGCACTGCGCTCTGGATTCTATACAGTATAACTCACGATTCACACGTGATAGAGCGGTGATTCTTTCGTGTATTTACACAGTTCGTATTCAAATCGATTGGTCTAACTAAACCAATCGATTTAAATAAAACCGGCCAAGTGCGAGTCGGACTCGCGCACGAAGGGTTCCGTACCATTATCTATACATTAGACAAAACGGCAAAAAAATCACGTTTGTTGTATGGGAGCCCCCCTTAAATATTAATTTTATTCTGTTTTTAGTATTTGTTGTTATAGCGGCAACAGAAATACATCATCTGTGAAAATTTCAACTGTCTAGCTGTCACGGTTCATGAGATACAGCCTGGTGACAGACAGACGGACAGACAGCGAAGTCTTAGTAATAGGGTTCCGTTTTAACCCTTTGGGTACGGAACCCTAAAAAGTAACCAATAAGTGTTAATGTGGAAGGAGGGAAGGGAGGCCTTTGCCCTGCAGTGGGACAATATAGGCTTATAATAATAATAAGTGTTAAAAATTAACACTTAACACTTGTTGGTTTTCTTTCAATCTTTAACACTGGCTGCAGGCTGCTACCAATCAATACCAAATGGAATAGCTAAATAAAATTCTGCCGAGTGTCCGATCGAACCAATGACTTTCGGTCGCGCATGTCGAACACTAGATCAACGAGGTAGTTTTTTTTTAATAAAACTGCTTTGAAACTGCTACAAATATTCTACTTCCAAATAGGTATCTTCCTAATTGGTTGTACCTACTTATTTACAGCTTACCCTAAACCCTAACGATAAATCGACAAAGAATCGCACGAAACGCAAAAGAAAGAAAATTCACGATAACCAACACAGTCATGTGAAGTGTCATTGACACCTTTCTTCTGTCGACGTAAAGTCGCAAAACAACATTGCCGTGTTGATAAAAAATAATAACTCCCTATAAAAGTCATCTCGACTTGCACGGATCTATGAGTTGGTTGAATGAGCCAAATAAATTAGTCACGATCCCCGTCACTTGGCTATGATGTAGGCGGCCCAAATAATTGTTGCGTCAAAGTTGACGCGATGACTGTCGTACGTCACAATGACGTCGCCGGCGCCATGTTTCCGTTGACGTACGCGTCGCGACTGTCTATTAACGACGACTTGTACTTTACACCGCTCAATCATTGTCCTTTGACTCGTATTGATTATGAAGATGCAGATGATCTGGAATGTTCTTTTCAGTGTAATTATATATCTACATTTTTATTTTTCAAATATAGCTTTATACAGGGTGTAAAAGACCTCATCACGAAGCCGTCAACCAAGCATTCTGTACCTACATCAAACTAAGTAACTTTACGCAAAAATTATTGCTGGGAAACGACTTTTTTTTTTTTGGGGTGAATAATCATGTTTTGTGGTAGAACTCAATGTAACGCACTCAAAACATTGTGCTGATGAATGGATTGAATAGTATGGGGGTCGTGGAGGTGTTTAAAGTAAAAATCTTACATTAAAACTTGTAAGTATTTAAAAAAAAAATTGTCAAAAAGTTGGAACTTTGACCCCCTCCGTAACTGGAAGGTTCCCAGAAACAAAAAAATTATCGCAATGACGAGGAGCACAAATGCCTTTCGGCTTCGTTAAGAGGTATTTTACACCCTTTATAAAAGAAAGTAAGTCTGAGAAGACGAAACATCCTTAGTCGATGCAGCATCTAAATCGTTTGTTTTTTTATTTAAAGGTCGCATACGCCATTGGTGTGGCTGAACCGCTGTCTATCACCGTATTCGACTACGGCACTTCACACAAGACCCAGCAGCAACTACTTGCCATTATAAAAAAGAACTTTGACCTGCGACCGGGCAAAATTGTCAAGTAAGTTGTTATTCTTACATCATTGTTTTGAAGTTGACACACTTACCCGATTAGCAGTCGTTTTGAATAATATTATGATTAAACATAATACTAACTTGCGATTATTTCTGTTCCAGGGAATTGAACCTCAGAGCACCAATATACCAGAGAACCAGTACTTACGGTCACTTCGGACGAGAAGGCTTTCCGTGGGAGAATCCTAAACCATTGACTGTAGAATGACTTGCGACTTAAGCACTAGACCATTGTAAATATTTTCACCAGTATGTTATAAACACTTAATCTACGTGTGTAATTGTAGCGAGGACGCAGGAAATGTCGCTGATGTCTCTCTTTAGACATTAATATGTACGTGACCGAACCTCGCCAGTGGAACTGTATGCGACGCTACGAACACGACGGTTGCATTTACGAGGTTCACTCTATATTTAAGTATTCTCTAGATTATTAGACACATAGGATTAACATGGTGCCGTCATTTCTGAATTTGAGTTAGTTCAGGGGTTATAATGGCAGTCCTATTTATTTAAGATTACGTGTTCAGTTTCCTATAAATAAATTTGTTTGCTTTTTACACTGCCTAATTGTTTTTATAGTTAAGTAAATGAACTTTCCAGTGATTATGAAGTAATATGATTTTATATTTATGTACAACTTAAATTATGGGCTGCCCACACTCTCGAATGTTCTTCACTTTACGCTTTATGATGTAAGTGCTATGATTTATCGGTAGAGTAGACTACTTCTCTGGTCCCGTCACAGTAGAGCGAGTGTCGGTTGAACGCCCCGAAGGGATTGTTCCACTGTCCTTCGCTTCACTGCAAATATATTTATAGTGCTGCGTGGAGACGTCTCCCCTAATACTTATTAGGATTTGCCAATATTAGATGAAATATACTACTTCACTCAATGTGAAAAGTTAGTACATATCAATGTTGGCACCATCTCACGCGCAGCACAATTTGTGTTGTGTTTCCGAAAAGGATCGTCGTGGAAAAGAGCCATTTTGAAAACACACCGACTAGACCAGGGCAGTAGTGCACTGTGCATTTACTCCTACTGTAATTGTAATTCCGCCGGTAGTTTTAATTAGGCGAAATGCTAACCGTACATTTGACATTAGGAATTAACATAGTTTTAAACTATTGCTTAGGACGGTTAGTGAGTATTTCCGATTATATTTTTTGATCTGTTTCATCTTCACCTGTTAAAAGTTTCTGATTAACTTCTGTGGATTATCAATTTGTCAGATTGTGGAATTTAAACTTAATAAAATTATGTCTTCCCGGATAACTAGCGGGAGAAAAAAAAAACAAGCTTTTATTTTAACCATCGCCTACTCGCGCAGAAATCATCCTGAAACATTTCTAACCAAAGAAAAGTAGAGCGAAAAATTGTGCGTTGCTATGTTAACAAGTAACTACGTGTTCGTCCATATGGTTTACGTTGCTTTGAAATTATAGTTTACATAACAGCGCCACTGATAAATCGCTCATAGACTCTCGTGCCGTTTATATTATGTTGATAAAACGTTCACCTTGAACATATTGAGAGCAGTTTTGTTATCTTTTCGCTTCCCAATTTATGACTCATGCTAAATGGCAATATACATTGCCAATACATTTTTCTTCCTTTGCAGGTCTAAAATGGCCCGGTTTAGCAGAATCCACGCAGAAACTTAGTATGAATCACGTTAAAAAAATCCGAGTAGTCTTTGGGGACTGCCGATAGAAGTGAAAACAAAAAGTACCTACACACAGGCCCCGCCCCAGTTGTAGCCCTTGTGGTACTACGCCGTAGCGGATGCTACGAGTGCTACGAAGCGTGACCGCACGTTACGTTACGTGACGATGAGTTCAATGTTTTTCCTTCACCCAAAAAGTGCTCAACGCGTCTAAAATTCTTAAAATGGACTTTATGTCCATAACCATAGAGTCCATTTTAAGAACTTTAAATTTTTAACGTGATTCATATTACGATTCTGCTAAAGCGGCCATTTTAGACCCCCTATTGAAAGTGTCAATGTTCTTAATGCGGGGTAAATAAATCAAAGAAAAAAAAAACTTTACATGAAACATGTTCAAAACAATAGCTTTCTATGAAGACGTAGTAGAGTTTGACGCGGAGAGCCAAGAAGCTACGATTCTCCTTGCTTTCTGCTGGACGGCCGTCATCTGGATAGTGTTTGACGCTAACCAGCCTTGCATGTCGAAGCAATGGGATGCCCTGGGAACAGAATTAAGAAATTAAGGCTGATGCTCCAGGGTAGCCCGCGAAATCCAAATTTTCTTACGTTTTTTTCAATTTGCAATTTGCTGTAAGACATATGTAGTTACAGAATTATATTCATCAGAATCATCAATACAAGCCTCCAAGTTCATAAAGGTGGAAAAATTACTTTCTCAAGGATAAAAGTTATTCTTGCACCTTTATGAACTTGGAGGGTTGTATTGATGAGTTTGATTTTAATCAACATACAACCTAGCACTGGCCTGCAAATTGCAAAAAACGTAAGAAAATTTGAATTTCGCGGGCTACCCTGAAGCATTCACCTTAAAGAATTTGGGTCAATTCAAACAACGGAAAAATCCTCGCGCAATTTTCTGACTGCACTAAGGCGAGGTTACTCGGCTAAACGAAATTTTGTGCTGTGTTTTATTCGTAGATAGCACAGATTCAAATTAAAAAAACCGTGCGATACACGATTACTTGCACTTATCTGCATCCAATGAAACCGCAAAGACAAACAATTATGGTCTAATTATTATTTCACTTGAGTTACGTATAATGAACTTTGAACAATAAATCATAGGTAAAGACCGTAAAAAAATTAATAAAAATCGGTCACCATAATTATTGTGGAATATGAATATACCTTTAGTATCATAAATTCCAAAATCAAGTGTTCATCTTTTCATGCGCTCGCACCGTGTTCTTTAGTCCCGAGCGGCTAAATTTTTCGACCGCGCCACCCGCGCTTTGCTCTGTTAGAGGCTGAGCGTATCGTACCCTTGCGGGGGCTGAGGTAAGCGATAAACGCCTACGGCTCGGGTTAACCTCGCCTTAATAATAGGACCGCGTTACTATTGTTTTAAGTTGAAAATTGTATACCTAAATATCGACGCGGACATGAAACGTCGCGACTCCCTCCTTGCGTATGCTCGCGAGTCCTCGAGTATACCCGAGACCTCGCGAGCAAGTTCTGACGGGCTCATACTAATTCTAGTTTATCTTGAAGGCTCGCGTTATGCGCGTGGTCTCGAGCTTTCTCCCAATGCTACATACACCGTCTCGAAGCGCTTCTACTGAACCAATGCTTGCAAACTTACCTGGCTACAGTGTAAGTAGGCGAAGTCTCAGAGATATCTTCTTTGTATACTCCGAGCGCTCTCCAGGGGTCGATGTAACCGTGGATGTTGATAGTATTGTTAACTACCGGCTCCAGGCCGCCGAAGATCAAGTTAACTCTCTCTGCACCGGCTTTCACGAAGTCCAAGTTGAATCTGTTATAGGAAATAACACACTTGTGTTAGGTAAATCACATTTTGGTCAACAATAACATACAGTCATACACAAACAGCATATTCCTAAAAAAAAATACGGATAAAGTAAGGAATGAGTATATTATAAGAAGTTTTACAAGTTGCGCCAGTTTCAGAAAAGTTGAAAGGGAACTACTGTCATGGTATGGGCATGTGATAGGGAGGGATAATCCAAAAAAATATAAAAATTTAATTTCTTGGGCAACCGTAGCGCATTCTCTTTAAAATTAATACAAAATAAAAAACCGGCCAAGTGCGAGTCGGACTCGCACACGAAGGGTTCCGTATATGACTATATTTAGTACTAGCCGACGTCACGCGGTTTCACCCGCGTAGTTCCCGTTCCTGTGGGAGTACGGTGATAAAATATAGCCTATACGGATTCGGAAGAATCCCTCTTAAGTAATGGTCAAAGAAATTTTGAAATCGGTCCAGTAGTTTTTGAGCCTATTCAATACAAAAATACAAAGGTTTCCTCTTTATAAATCTGTGAAAATTTCAACTGTCTAGCTGTCACGGTTCATGAGATACAGCCTGGTGACAGACAGACGGACAGACAGCGAAGTCTTAGTAATAGGGTTCCGTTTTTACCCTTTGGGTACGGAACCCTAAAAACAATTCCTACCTTTGATCGAAAGCCTGTTTGCAAACATCGACGTAGAAGTCCAAGCTGAGCCACTTTAGACCGTCGAACACTGTGCCAGAACGTGGCGCTGTTTGATAATATCCGTATTCGGTGCAAGTTTGATAATACCAAGCACGAGCTGAAAACAAGGACGATTTTTAATGATTATGCCAAACCGACCCGTCCACTGACTGCAACGTAAAGATTTAGGTTGAGGGGTTTCCCATGTTAGCTGCGCAGTTCTTTTGTTCGCAAGCCACGGTTCGTGCGTAGCTCAACCGTGGGCTGCTGTGAACCAGATTCATGCATGAGGAAACAATGAAATGCTTAAGTATTCAATAGCCTTAAAGCGCGTTTCCATTAGGCAAGTTACTTTATATGCAAGTTGCAAATTGCATACAACTTGAACAAACGTGCTTATATGTTACAACTCGTATGGTGTAGTTTGGACTTGTACATTTTTTATTCAAGAGATAGTGCAAAATGAACGCGCAAACGTGTACGTTGTTACCCCAGAGCTGGAAAGTGGCTCCTAGTCCTAGAGTTATACGAGTGTCCACTTGTATGCAAATAAAACCTGTATGAAATTTACTAGAATATCATTGGGTGGACCTAAATAAATGTGCACTTACAATTTGTTCGTTGGCCGTAGTTTATCAGGAAATTATTGTAACTAATTTGCCAACAGCTGGTCTCGGGTAATGATCGAATTGTCGCTATGTAACCGCTAATTTTCTCCATTGGAGTTGCACCTGCAATGTGAAATAAATTATAAATAGGCCTTTAAAGTAGTATAGGTTCATAAGCTGTCCTTAGAAAATTAAGTTTACCATAACTAGTGGCATCGGTGAAATTTCTGCAAACAGCCTGCAGCGTCCCGGGTCTTGCCTGTTGCACTGAAGTCGAGAACGTCCAACTGATGAGTCCCGCGAAGACACCAAGTTCGTACTCATTGTCGTAATCCAAGGGCTGGCACAACCTGCAGGAAAAGAAATACAATTAAGTAAGTAAGTATTGTGAATGTTTAAAACTAGATATTGTAGGTACTTACACATGAAGATCGACATATATATAGCTTTTCAAGGACGAAGGTCCTTGAACAGCTCACAACTGAGGGACCATACTAGGTATTCGAAAATGAAAATCGGTAAAATTAAAACAATAGAATATATATTGAAAACTACAGCCCTTTAAAGTGTGTTCCCTAGGTTCTAACAGACTATCAGCCAAATCTCGTAGTGTCTTAAAAATTAAGGTAAGTATTGTTATTACTCATTCATTCTCTTGCCCTTATCCCAATTCATTTGGGGTCGGCGCAGCATGTCTTCTTCCATACGTCTCTATTTTTTTTTTTATCTTGTTTTTTATTTTGACCTCATTTTCATTATCAGCGACCCCAAAAACCACGAAAACGACACCCATGAAGAAAGAACCGAAAATTTTCGTCGGCACCATCTTGGATTGTCATTTTGACCTCATTTTCGTTATCAGCGTCCCCCAAAAACCACGAAAACGACACCCATGAAAGAAATACCGAAAATTTTCGTCGGCGCCATCTTGGATATTTTCATTTTGCCCTAATTAAAAAAAAAACAAAGAATGCGCACGGTGCTATACAAGGGGGTCTGCGTATATAAAGTTAAAAACTACGCACCATACAACGGAACGTGCGGTAAAATAAGTACTCTCACCTAAGTACCTACCTATTTTACCGCACGTTCCGTTGTATGGTGCGTAATTTTTAACTTTCGAATAATGTAATTATACAGGCTCCGTAAATGCATTTTTTGAGCAAATGTGTTGAAAAGATATTTACTGAATAAAAGACTATGCACCAAAAGATTGTTATAGCACTACATTAAGGGGAAGCGCCAGGACAGTCTGCGAAATCATAATTATTATATTTGCAAAAAATGAAAATTTGAATTTCGCGGGCTACCTTGGCGCCTACGCACAATAAATTAACCATCATACACAGCTTCATGGACGCATAATAACTTTTCCTCGCGACTCACGCCAAGAGAGAACTGCTTTTGTTTTGTCAAAAATTCGAGGGTAGGTATTAAACGTATGTCACCGTTCATATAACATGAACATGAAAATGAAAATAGTTATACATTATGGAGTTTTTAGACTCACCTATACGTTTCCTCCAAGAGGCGCCTTCCGCTTTCAGTTTGTATCGCGGCGACTGTGTCGTCTAGCCCTCGTCTGATGTGTCCTATGCACTCCTCACCACCCTCCAACGTGAAAGCTTCGTGAACCACCTCCAAGTACCCTAAGATAAAGACCAAGGTGTATTTTTGGAACATTCTTATTCAAATTTTTGTAGTACCTAGTACCTATGTAGTACAATGAAATGTATAAAAAGCGTTTCGTTGTCTTATCTACTTATTAGGTACCCGTTTTCACACTAAGCGGCCTAAATACATATAAGGTACTTATTGCTCTGTAGTAACGTCGACCCTCGACGCTGAATCTAGCGGTAAAATACCAATAAAGCGCTTTCATTTAGGCAGGTGTGCAGTGTTAGTGAGTCAGGCAACTGCTAGTACCTAAGTTACAAAAGTACCTACCAGTAAAGTCAACCTTTGCCAAGATAGGGCCACTAGAAGCCACAGAACCGACCACCAAGTGCGGATACCTCTTCTTGAACCACATAACCATGTTTGCAGCATACGACCCCCCGTACAGAATCACATGGCTGTTTGCAAACCGCTGCTGTTTCTTCATCTCTGTGATGAAGTACGCAAGGTCGGCGAGCGCTTGGTCCATGTTCAGAAAACGTAGGTTTTCGGCTGTGAATTCTCTGTAAAACAAGGTCGATGTAAAGAAGAAAGATTCGGAAAAAATAATATTTAGGTACTTAAACAAAAAAAACAGCCACACACGCACAGTGGGAATGAGGGTTGTATAAATATAAATAAACACAAGACGAAACAAACTTACATTTGCAGTTGAAAAACCAATATATTTCTGGGAGAACATAATAAAATTGTTATTCAACTACATTCTCCTTAGGTATACAATATGTTAAAAACCGGCCAAGTGCGAATCGGACTCACGCATGACGAATGGTTCCGTACCACATTATGATCTATCAAACATTAGACAAAACGGCAAAAAAATCACGTTTGTTGTATGGGAGCCCCCCTAAAATATTTATTTTATTATGTTTTTATGTATTCGTTGTTTTAGCAGCAACCGAAATACATCATCTGTGAAAATTTCCACTGTCTAGCTATGACGGTTCATGAGATATAGCCTGGTGACGGACAGACGGACAGTGGGGTCTTAGTAATAGGGTCCCGTTTTACCCTTTGGGTACGGAACCCTAAAAAACCTGTCCGATCCGAAAGGGGTATCTAAGTAGGTACCTATACTAATGACATTAAATTCATCATCATCATCAGCCTATAATGTTCCCACTGCTGGGACACGGCCTCCTCTCAATGAGAGGGAAGCTATAATCCACCACGCGGGCCCAGTGCGGATTGGTCACATGTCTTCGAATTTTTTGGTTCTAGGACATGCCGGTTTCCTCACGATGTTTTCCTTCACCGTTTTGAGAGCAGTGGTGATGAAATAAATTACATAAAGTAATGCGCCTGTCTGGGTTCGAACCCCCGACTTACTGTTCGTAAGTCGGGGCCACCACCACTGGGCCACCGCTGCTCTCACATTAAACTGCTGCTGTGACATTAAATTACTTTGTCCTAATTGTGGCCAATGTTAGGCCAAACCAAATCTAAACCGCTTTGGGTTGACGATTTCACCAATGTTGCGGGAAACTCTTGGTAGAGGGACGCACCGAAGTATAATGAAGAGAAGGACTCATTAATACATCCAGCAGTGGGTGATTCCAGACTGAACATAATCATGATGACGACAGAATGGAAAGTGTTGTTTTTTGTTAGAAACACTTTTTTTTTCGGATGGGAAATCATCAAATGACTCCTCCCGCTCTGGGCGGAGCAAGAGGGAGTGTCAGACTTTTACTGACTAAAACCCATCCATGTTCCTTCATCGCCCTTTGTGTTCCGGGGCCGCGGTTTCTCTTTCGAACAGTCCCGCAACCCCGGCAGGCATCGGTTCTTGCGGACCCCTTCCTATTGCTGACTCTCTTTGAGGCGCGCGTGGAACACGAACGCTCCGTGGACACGGCCTGTCGTCATGAGACGGGCGAGCTAGCCCATAGCCCACCGTCCACAGGCCCGCGCCTACGGTGGCCGGGGGCCACGTGGTGGATCTCAGAAACACTTAATCGTGTCAAACCATCCAAGTAGGTACACTCTACAGTAACGGTAACGTAAAAGCAAAAAATAAGTCTCCACTTACTCAAATATTTTAGTTTCTCCGTAATACCGATGTTCAGTGTAAACTTGGTACCCCTTGTTCTCGCGCGCCATCTCGTACATGTTGCCAGCTGCCAACCAGCCAGGGTGTATGTCCCATTCTCCACCGACTAGGATGAATATCGGAGAGCCATCACCACCAAAGAATTCTTCATTGAACATGAAACGCTGGAATTAAATCAGATAATTATTATGACCATATAGTTTGATCTGCAAATTAAAATGAATCGTTGTTGGATAGGTACGCGTGACTACTTTTTACAGATAGGTATAGGTACGTAGTTGATTTCTTTCTTCATGAATGTTCTTCTTTTTCGTGTCGCTGGCACGACAGAATGGGGTGGCTAAGGCAAAGTAAATCTCAGATGGCGCCACCATAGTTGGTCTCAATCTGACCAATGAGGTTAAGCTATTTTGAAATATAAAATGACATTACCCACATTTTCAACCAATGACGATGTTTGGGTACCAACTATTAGTTAGCGCCATTCGTTCCACAGTTAGCCTCCCCATTGTTTGTTGGCTAAAAACTTAACCACTAACTTCCTTTGACTGCATACATATTTTGGGGCACAGACGACAGATCCCGAGCAGGGAGCATAATAAATAAAATAATAATATTTTGGTTGTAAGTTGGCAAATCAATCCAACTCTCAAATCAATAAATGAAAATTAAGCTACTTATTTGAATACCTAGGTACTATCGAGGACACTCCCGCCTGACCACCACTAAGCTCATTTTTGCTTGCACTCGCAACATAAAAACGCTCTCTAGCCCCGCCCCGTTGACTTTGTGTAGAAAAAATGAATGGAAAGATACCGAATCGGCCGAGCGCACTGACGACGCACGCCAAACGAGAGTTATTGTTATTTTGCGCGCCAAAGTTGACGCTTTCCTAATAGGCCCAAACTTTAAGGGGGCGTGGCTCGGCGCCTCCGCATGATTTAAGCGAAAAAAAATTAAAATGGTCAGGCGGAAAAGACCCCCATACTACGTACCTATATTTGATTGGCATACAATTAACGAACCACCCGATTTAGTAAAAAGTAACGGCAAAAAATTACCACTAGAAATTGAACTGTTATGCTCTTGCACCCGAGTCGACCCAGTCGTCGGAGCCCCGCCTGGCGGGGCTCCTACTTCTGAATGGTTTATGAAAAACCCGTGTTGGGGTGCCCCAAGAGGGCCTAGGCAAAACCAGTTTGTGATCAACCACCTCTTTAAAATTTCGTGCTCAATTTTATCAATTTGGTGATCAATTGATATTTTAGGTGATAGATGTTAGTGGTCACAAAGTTATTTTTGGTGGTCATTACATTTTCCCCCTATTTGATTTAGTACGTACCATAGAGAAATTAGTAGGATTCTGCTGATCGAAATGGTCGAGCGGCATCGATATCCAGCTGACGTAGACGTTTCTCGCAGACGCTTCATTTAACTCTTCAGGTGGTTTCATGTTCACCTCTGTCATAAACACCCCCTTTGGTTCTTTCGCCCATGATGGAGAGAACAAACTTAGGAATAGTAGGAAGACGATCTGAAAAGATTCGGATAAGGAATCAATGGTGTGCCTTTCGAGCAGAAAATCTCAACAAAACTTTACTAAATAATAAAATAAACTAAATCGCTAAAAAACTAACGCTATAGTAACTAAGTTTACTTACCATTTTTATTATATTTTCACAAGAATATTTAACACATTTACTTTACACAATACATTTGATAGCCTAATTGGTTTATCTTTACCAAATTATTTGATAACAAATATCTACCTATCCTTATCATTCGAGTCGATTAAGATTATCCTGAATACCAGTTTGTACAGGTTGCGCTAATTGTTAGAAATTACAGCAGATTAATGAACTCATATTTTTTTTAGTTCTTTTACCTAATTAGTTTTTTTAATTGTAGGTACTTAATTAAGTATCTAGCAAACAAAACCAAGTTCATATGGTTTAATTATTACCTATAATAGATACCAAAAGTTAAAATTATTTTTACTGTAATAAACCAAAAATATTTCACTAGAAAGTGCTAAGTGTCACACAGGCCAAAAAAAAGGGATAAACAAAACAAGAAAAGTAAAATAATTATTTAAAAATAAATAATAAATGGCATTTTAGAGTTATTTTACCGTAACTTGCCAGAAGCTCTGGGTTATTTTATTCGTACTGACAAAATAGATGTTACCAAAATGTTTTTAATCTCAGCTGAATAAAGGTGTTTTAAAGTAGTTTTATCTACACCCATGCTATAAATCCTCTATAAAAGTATCTGAAACAGTTAGCTTATGGCCAACATTAAAACAGCCAGTGTCATAATAACCATTATAACATCCAAACGGGTGTTATAATGTTGTACTGAATTTCATTATGCAACTCGTTTTAAAAAAAGAACATTGTCTAGCACGTGCGATTCACTACCACAGCGACGTAATTAAAAAAAAACTTATAGGTTAATTCGAATTACGTCGTAACCCGCCATCTTTGTTCGATATTTGGATATTAGTATAGCACTAAGTACTTTGTTGTTTACAAAAATTAGTGATACAAGCTTTGTGCATTTTAATAATTGTACAATCTAAAATGTTAATAATTATATTATTACCTATACACATGGTTTGTCTGTATTAAATACTCAGCAATTAAACTTTCCATGAATTTACATAGACTTCTTACAACACTGCAACACCCTATGGTTTCAGAACCTTTTATGGAGGATTCATATCATGGATGTAGATAAAGTCTTGTATGCAACTGTACATAATTAGGTATTAAAACACTCATGTGATACTATTATCACACTCGGCTTCGCCTCGTGTGATAAACCCACATTCGTGTTTTAATACCTCTCATTATACAACAGTTGCATAAATAACTATTCTAAGATACTAGTGCGGTAAGTTGGTTTTTACAAATGAGTAGACGAATGTAAGCCCGAGACGAATTCGAGGGCTTACTATAGTTTCCATAGTCACGAGTTTGTAATTACCAATTTCTGCACTTGTGTCATACAATGTTTATCAACACATTTGCGAGAAAACAGTACAATATGTAATAAAACAAACAGCGACCCCAAAAACCACGAAAACAACACCCATGAAGAAAAACCCGAAAATTTTCCTTGGCACCATATTGGATTTTCATTTTGACCTCATGTTCATTATCGGCGACCCCAAAAACCATGAAAACAACACCCATGAAGAAAGAACCGAATATTTTCCTTGGCACCATATTGGATTTTCATTTTGACCTCATTTACATTATCGGCGACCCCAAGAACCACGAAAACGACACCCATGAAGAAAGAACCGAATATTTTCCTTGGCACCATATTGGATTTTCATTTTGACCTCATTTTCATCACGGCGACCCCAAAAACCACGAAAACGACACCCATGAAGAAATAACCGATTTTCGTCGGCACCATCTTGGATTTTAATTTTGACCTCATTTTCGTTATTAGCGACCACGAAAACGACATCCATGAATAAAAAACCGGATTTTCGTCGGCGCCATCTTGGATTTTAATTTTGACCTCATTTTCGTTATCAGCGACCACAAAAACCATGAAAAAGACATCCATGAAGAAAAAACCGGAAATTTTCGTCGGCGCTATCTTGGATTTTCATTTTGACCTAATTTAAAACAAAACTGTAAAAAATACGCCCGGTGCTATACAACAGGGTATGCGGTAAAATACATAATAAAAAAATTCTGTACCACAAACTAAGTAACTTTACGCAAAAATTATTGCTGGGAAACGACTTTTTTTTTGGGGTAAAAAATCATTTTTTGTGGTAGAACTCAATGTAACGCAATCAAAACATGATATCCATCAGCACAATCTATCCAGATTGAATAGTACGGGGGCCGTGGAGGTGTTTCAAGTAAAAATCTAACATTAAAAACTTGTATTTAAAAAAAAAAAAACTTGTCAAAAAGTTGGAACTTTGACCCCCAATATCTCTGTAACTACATGGTTCCCAGGTATGGTGTTGAACAAAAAAATGATCGCAATGACACGACGGGGAGAACAAGTGCCTTTCGGCTTCGTTATGAGGTGTTTTACACCCTTTAGGTATTTAGGTGAGAGTACCTATTTTACCGCACGTCCCGTTGTATGGTGCGTAATTTTTAACTTTCGAACAATATACAGGCTCCGTAAATGCATTTTTTTGAGCCAATGTGTTGAAAATGGTTTTATTTACCGGTTCCTTACTAACGTCACCTCTGTGTTCCTAGGAGAGTACATATAGGGTGTCATGCTCCCTGGCGGAACTACCTAGCTTGACTTTAATAAATATACCTAATGTTCCAATATAGGCGGGCGTATAAGTATAACCCTCCTCTATCCTGTATCATTACCTACTACAGTTCCGCACAGCTATCTACTAGGATCTTTTTGAAGTAGTTTTTTGTGAAATACTGAATTTTATATACCTACTTAAAATAAAAAAAGCGTTAGCATTATGTATTTATACAAGTATATATTAATATTTACTTATATGTGTATTTATATATCTTAATAGGTTAAGTTAGGCAAGGCACCTAATCTCTATTCTCTTCCTTTTCTCACACACTATTGTCTACATTTCTTTTTCATTTCTCCTTTTGCAGGTCTGCTGGCAGAAATTTCTTAAGAAATAAGCAGTTCCTATGTACTCATATTTTATTTAATGTATTTTCCTTTGTTGTTTACTGTGTGTACATAAATAGTAAAATAAATAAAAAATCAACGGTGACGACGTTCGTTTTCGGGCACCCGCCAAAAGATCCTTGTACGTACAACTAAAGGTAGGACGTAGGTAGTAGGTACTACGTAGGTATACAAACTTACGCTTCCTTTCGCTTCGTCCACGTCCATACATCTGTAGTGATATGATATGTTACCGGCCAAACCCGATTTCCGGTTAAACTAGTTTGTCCTAATTCAAACTAGGGCTCATCAATAGAACGATCGTAGCACCACGTCTTATGGTGAAAGCGTGAGCGCGTAGGTATAAAGGTCGAGGAACGACTTTTTCAAGGTCTAAATCGTTCCTCGACCTTTGTGAATTTGGAAGGTTGTATTTGATTTTGATGATTATAATTCTGTAACTACATAGGTACGTCTTACAGTCGCGAACAATATTTTAATCAACATACAACCTAGCACTGGCCTGCAAATTGCAAGAAACGTAAGAAAATTTGAATTTTGCGGGGTACCCTGGAGTATCAGCCTTGATAAGTTAGGTTAGAACTGTGACCAAATTCAAGTTGGTCATTTTATAATTAACCAGTAAACCCGGTTCGCCTAGGGCAGGGGTCGGTAGACCGTCACTTACAAGCTAATTTCCGAGCCGCCATTAAGTTTGAACCAACTATAATCTCATTTTTTTTTTAAAAAGCTTATACTATTTATTCATAAGAAAAATATCAATTTATTCATATTTATGTAGTGTTTTTTCACAACAATTTTTTTAAAATAATATTTGCGTATGAAACAGTGCTAACGAAAATGAAGTTAAAATCCAAGATAGTGCCGATAATTATTTGTTTTTTTTTTGCTATTAGTATTTCGTGGCCTACCCTCCGTGGAGAACCACTGCACGCCACTGATGAAACTAAAGAGCCGCAACTTCACATCCAAAAAGCCACGTGTGGGTCGCGAGCCACAGGTTGCCGACCCCTGGCCTAGGACAAACTAGGGTGACCTGGCCTGTAAATCCTGTAATCGGGTTTGGCCGGTAACATTATACCTACACACACATTTGACCTTCCTTTTTTTCAATTAAGTAATCTGAATGCTCAAGGCATTTCTATTAAAGAACTCCATGTATCAAACAAGTATTTTTGTTAGTGATAAGTAGATTTACATACTTTACGTTATTGAAATACGAATGGGGTCTTCGAGACTGCCCCAAATATTGATCATCATCAGATTCAGTAGCATTTGGTAGTTTATTTATGCATACCTATATATATGGCTGCCTTACGTTCTTAGGGTCCCGGGTTCAAATCCCGGTAGGAGCAAATGCTTGTGTGATGAGTATGGACATTTGTTTCAGAGTCATGGATGTATATATGCATAATAAGTATGTATTTACAAACAAAAAGTATCTACGTAGTATATCAACTATCTGGTGTCCACGACACAAGCCTCGTTGCTTAGTGTGGCACTAGATGGCGCTGTGTGTAATGCCCAGCGATATTTATTTATATTTATGTACCTATTTTTAAGTATTTTCTAGTTTGCTCTGTAAATCGGGTACGAGTAGGAAGGAACCTACTTACAATAATATAATTACTTACCGTGAATCGTGATCTCCATCAACAATCTATTTACCCATTGCCCGATAGGTGTGATGACAGGTCTTTGCAACCGCATAATCGATTAATTGTAAATGAACCCTTCATTAATGTCATTACCAGCCCAGCAATTTATATTAATTAAAACTAACAGCTTATATCCGTTACAATAGTTTTCCTCATCGGATCGCGTGCCAGCTAGCGTGGTAAGGTCAATCCTACCTGCCGCTGCGACAAAAAGTCTAACTTGGTATTCTAAAAATACTTAGACAGCTGCTATACAATAAAATTACTGATGACACGTAGGTGTCGTAACGTGTTCTCGGTTATTTCCTAGCGGCATACAATTAACGAACCACCAGATTTAGCAAAATGTGACGACAAAAAAATCACTTTTTATTGCCAAAATTAGTAAATGATCACCAAAATTAATCCCCATTTTATCGTAAAATTAGAACCAAAAATGTATTTATGACCACCAGAAATTGAACTGTTACGCTCTTGCATCCGAGTCGAGGGAAACCCGGTCGACGGAGCCCTCTGAATGGTTTATAAAAAAATCCCGTGTCGGGGTGCCCCAAGTCGGCCTAGGCAAAACTAGTTTGTCATCAACCACATCATTAAAATTTTGTGTTCAATTTATTAAATTTGGTGATCAATTGATATTTTAGGTGATAAGTAGGTAGGTGTCTTCTACTAGTAGTTAGTGGTCACAAAGTTATTTATGGTGGTCATTATATTTTCCCCCTTTCCTAGCTGAGAATATGTATATCTTCGACTGTTTAGGGTATCCATTTATGTAATACAGAGTGTTTGATATTTGTGTACATTCCTTGAAATAGGTGATAATTCAACCTAACCTTACTTTCTTGTCAGAAGAGGTATTTTATTTTTGCGAAGAAGTTGTTTTGGTGTAGGTAACTAGGTAGGCAGTACAAGGTTCTCAATGTGAGTGGTGTAGCTGCAGTATGTTTCTCACAGATGATTATTTTGCGATAATGCGAAAGAAAGTTGCCTCAAATGTACTTACTACGAGCACTAGTATGTAATAGTACATTGTTCACCGAGAGGAGAAAGTGACCGATTACCGTCGAGGGTGTCGTATTGAAGCCCGAGCCGTAGGCGAGCCCGAGCCGTAGGCGAGCCCGAGCCGTAGGCGAGCCCGAGCCGTAGGCGAGGGCTTTAAAACACCCGAGATCGGGAATCGCACTTTCTCTCGAGTGATACATAGTGCTTTATACTACACCTACGAGGAAAATAAATTCTACGAAAACTGAATCCTCAAACAACACACAAATTGGAAATGGCGCCAATGGCGTCTGCAATTTTCACATGTTTTTTTTCAAATTGTTTATCCTGCCACCGCAGGGTCGCACTGCCAGCCGGACACCATCCAACACACAGCTATTGGCCAGTGTCATTTTGCGAACTTGGAGATAAAAACTCACTGTAAAAACTTTTTGGCTTTTGATATTTAGGTTACCGGCGCATAGTCTTACCCAAAATTAAAAAAGAAAAACCACGTAAGAAATGGATTTTCATACACTTTTCTCTCCCGCTCAGATGCGTTTTCTCCCCGCATATTTGTTCGATATGCAATGACGTACTTTCTACCGTAAATTTGATAAAGTATCAAGGTACTTTCCAAGCAGGCGTAGTATAAATACTATTTTTCTCTTGCTGTATTAGGTACTTAGTATTATTAGTTAGCGTAATAAGTAATTTTATGTTGTCACGAGCATAGTATAGGGTTATAATAACTGCAAAACAGTAACCTACCTTATATATAAATATTTACCATGCTTATAGGTATACAGGTGACTTTTTTAACCACACAAAGGCGGTCTCAATGCCTTGGGTATTTTCTACCAGTGTACAACAGTGTAAAAGGGTGGTCACGTAAGCCTCGAGAAAAATACTTTTGAATTATTCATAATGCTCGTGCGCGACTCTACGTTACGTACCTTAATTCTTACTAAGGTATACTTGAGCTGTAGCCAGGCATTTGGTTGGGGGGGAGGGTTAAACATGAACGCAACTCTAATTTGATAGATTTTTGTCTTTTCGTACAAAAATTACCTTCGTCAAAT
The DNA here is from genome assembly GCA_905147715.2 of Xestia xanthographa. NCBI lineage: Eukaryota > Metazoa > Arthropoda > Insecta > Lepidoptera > Noctuidae > Xestia > Xestia xanthographa. The sequence continues at coordinate 20,504,701 of LR990653.1, read as the reverse complement.
ATTATCTAGGTAAGTAAGTACCTAAAGCTTTTTAATAGCAATTACCCAGGAAGGCAGAGCGATCGAATCGAAAATTTTAGCATCCTTTTTCCCTTGAATAAATCAGGTTCTTTATGTTCTTTCAAGAAATAAGAATACCTATTCTTATTTCTTGAAAGAACATGAAGGTAGTTAGGTACACCTGTACCTAACTACCTTCTTTGTCAACTTATTCAAAATTGGGAAGCGTAGGATGTATTAGGCGCAAAACATACAGAAAAGGCGTACGGTGAAGACGCGGCGTAGGCGCAGAGCAGGCGTGGAACAGATAAGGCACGGACGCGATTTAAATTATATCAAAGAGGCGAAGAGACGCCGCAACTAGTCATTATACAGGCTGACTTTATCGTGATAGAGTGTCTTCCTCTTCAGACGACGAAGATGCGCTTGCTTTGCTGCAACTCTTTAACGTGCAGAGACACCGAATATATTGGGTGCACCCTGTGTGGAAAATGTCACAAGAGCATAGATATTTTAAAATAATGGAAAAATTATGCGAATATCCTGATTGTTTTCTGTGTTTCGTTTACAGTGTATAAAATGTCACTAGAATGTTTCCACATTCTATTGTCGAAAATAAAACACGGTCTTCATTTTTCTGCACCTACTGTATAAACAAATGTCGTGCTGCTTGCGCGCCTCTCCAGTCGCGACTGCTAGCGACGCGGAACAGGCGACGAAACGACGTGCCTGTGCCACGCCGCGCCTCTTGAGTATAATTCACATCGTGTCGCCTGCCTACATTTTGTATTGAAACGTTTTGAAGCGGCAAGATGCCTGCGCCGCGCCTTCACCTTACGCCGTTTCTGTGTAATTCGCGCCTTAGCGAGCGAGGCGAGCTCGTTAGCAATTCTCCTAGGATGGGTAGTTTTCTCTATAGTTGTCCGCGATTTCGGTGGAGGGTTGAGAGTTGAGACTCTCACCCCTCTGCCTACGGCCCTAACAGGAACTCAATGGTGAAGAAGATGGCCAGAACGCAGGCCCGATTTTGACTAACTGCCTAACATATACAGGTGACTTTTTTATCACTTTCCAAAAAATTGGGTAAAATAGGTGAACGGAGTAGAAGTAAAATGGCTTAGTGAGTGTTTTTAAAAAAAAAAAAACTAATTCTAATCATAGGTACGCTTATTGGTATGATTTGAAATTCGATATCTTGCATCCTATTTTTTTTTAATTTTCTGTTTTTTTGTTCTAATAAGAATAGTTTATAGTTTAATGTACTTAAGTAATAACTTGAAATTTGTAGTGTTTTTTGATGATGGAACAATTTTTTTATAAGCTGTGGAAAAAACAAAAAAAAAAACTAGATAAAGTATGCCAAACTTCTATTCCGTTCACCTATTATGCATTTTTTTTGCAAAGTGATAAAAAATACATCCGCTATGTACCTACATGATGAACAGGCAGGAGAAAAGCTCAATTAAAATAAATTTTAATTACATTATATTTTTATTAATAATTTACATTTCAGACTTAAATTTACCTACCTACCTAACACTACGCTCACAGCATTCTTAAAACCATCCAGTCAAAGCATTTCCGAAAAATCAGGATACTTTTTTACATTTCGGTCCATATGGTCGGTCGCATTTATTTTTGTTGCCACATACTAATTTGTTGCTGCGGCCATTGCTTTCCTTGTATGGCTTTTCCCCCAAATAATTACCTCTGAAAATAAACATTAAAAAAAACAATTAAAAACCGATCTGGGATGGGAAGAGAACAGTCCTCTTCTCTGGCAGAAATGGAACAAGTATTGATGACCATTATGGTAGGATGACAAAATAAATCGAATTAGTCCGTCAGATAGATTTCTAAAAATTATTACTTTGGACACATTTTTTTCTTTTTCACGTACTTACGTGAAAAAAAAAATATGTGTCCACTTAGACAAAAAATGAAGACGATACAGTGGGTCGAAAACTCGTGTGATGAGACGACACAACAAACACAACAACACACACAAGCTCCCACTCATGATCTTTGACACGTTTTATCTTTGTCAATTTTTATTAATTTGATAAAACAAAAAACACGTACGTATATACTATTTTACCAATATTTTACTATATACTATTATATTTTATATTGGCTATTTTTATCCAACATTTTGAGATAATCGAACTGACGGACTTAACAGAATCATATTTTTTTTGTCAGTCATCCATCATCCCTATTGACCACGCCTGATCATTGCAGCATTTTCGGAAAAACTACCTACATACACACGACAGTTTTCTCCACATTCTAAACCCGCACAAGACTCAAAAATCTCCGAGCTTTTTGTTCAATTACCTCAAGCAGTCGCACACGACTGCTGGACACAGTCACTTGGGAATGGTCTTAGGTCGTCAGAAGTTTGAAATATCTAATATCTTACTGTTTTTTTTTAATTTTGTTAATATTGTGTTTTTATTGGTTATTTTTAGAATTGTATAAAAAACGTGCCTTTTGCCAAATAAATTATTCATTAATCACATTCATTGAGAGTTTCTTCAAGATTTCTTTAGAAGTTGTTCTTCTAACGACCTAAGACCATTACCAAGTCATTGGGTTCTCCCAAGCTGCGACCGAAAACCCCCTTCTCCGACTTCTGCATCCAGGCCGGCCTGGGCTCCTTTTCCAGGTCATCAGTCCATCTAGCTGGGGGTATCCCACGCTACGTTTGCCATGCTTAATAAAATGATTAAATGCCTTTACTTAGTTTATTCATAGCTGAAACTCACCCTGGTCCGTAGTTACATACAACGAAGTATTTGTTCCATCCGTTCTTGAATGTTTGTGAGATAGCGCAACCTAGGTAAATGCTATCGGACCACACCATCTGGTAATAGACAAATGTTGATTTTAATATTAACATTCAGAATAAGTAAGTGTGGAACAACCTCATTCCGCTGGTATTGTTCAAGTCTTACTTATTGTAGGATATGAATGACAGCCTTTTACTTTAAACTGGGAAAAATTTTAATCGGGCTATTTTAGAGAAATTATGATTAAAAATCCGTTAACACTACTGTCATCATCTGCCTAGCCTTTTTCCCAAGTTTTATTGGGGTCGGCTTCCAGTCTAACCGGATGCAGCTGAATACCAGTATTTTACATGGAGCGACTGCCTAGCTGACCTCCACAACCCAGTTAGTACTGGGTATTACGATATCCCTTGGTAAGACTGGTTGTCAGAATTTTTGGGCCACTGACTACCTGTAACGACTGTCAAAGATCGCAAATGACAGCCGGGACCAACAGCTTAACGTGCTTTCCGAGGCACGGAGGAAACTCGGTATGTAATGGTCACCCATCCACAGACCAACCTAGGCAAGCACGGCTTAACCTAAAGATCGACCCGAGCGGCTGTTATTATTTAGCCACGAGCTCCTCCCTATAACACTACTGTATAATATGGAAATCGAACCCAGGATCACAACAGGACAGTCACAATTATGGATTATTGAGAGAGGTACAATTAATATTGCTATTAGTGTAGATCAGTGTTTTTCAACCTTTTTCATGACACGACCCCCTTAGGATGACAGATATTTGGCGACCCCAACCCTTCGCTTTTTTTTAAATTATTTTATTATATTTATTACAAATATTAAATCCATACAAAATGTTTATGCATTTGCGTAATTTGGATTTGGATAAATATATGTAGGTAGTACGTACTAAACACATTTTTTAAAATTTGGAATTCGATTTAATTCTCAATTTATCAAAAACAGATCCACGATGGGAGAATTTAGTTAATGACAAACAAACGAAACCTCAATAATGTGGATGAGTTGGTGAGTGGGTGATGAGTGAGTTGGGTGTGGTGTTGATGGTAGATATGAGCGCCGATGGCCAATTCCGCGGCGGCGGCGTGGCCTGGAAATTTGCACGGCGGCGGCGGCGTCGCGGCGGCGCGGCATGGCCGGCCGTGGGCATTACTTTTTTTTTTTTATCAGGGAGAGATTTCTTAAAAATAACAAAGAAAACGATTTTGTTGTTACAAAAAAAAGTTTACAGCCTTCTAAATAATAATTGGAGATCACGTTTACTGAAAAATAATCATTTCAGCATTTTGAGTTGAAGTGAAACCGAGTTTTTTTAATTAGAGCCCTATATATCTAAATAAGAAAAACTATTTTAAAAAAAAAACGGAAAAGTAAGTATTTTAAGTAGTATCATATATTTTGTTTGTTGTTAACACCACACAACAATACACGTTTACTCGGTAAAATATTCGACTTGACTGCGTCAGCGACGACTGTAGCGAAGCGACTAGTCTTACTAATTACAGAGACGCGGCACGTCGCGCAGTGCGTTGTGCGGCGCGGCTCGCTATCAATTCAAACATAATATGACGATTGACTATGTATGAGAGTGTTTACGGAGAAGCGATTTTACGCGCGTTTGCTGAAATGCAGCGTTGCGTTGGCCGCGGCGGTGCACGCGGCTTCACACGCGCAAATACAAATATATCGCAGATGACACCGCCTCTCCGTAAATGGGAAAACGCGCAACACGCCGCACGACGCGCCGCACAACGCGCCGCACGACGCGCCGCGTCTCCGTAAATGAGCACTTATGCGGTCGGGCCGCGCGTGCGAGCGAGAAAGCAAGTTGCGACTCGGCGCGACGGCGCGCCGCACGCTGCACTCGGCGACGACGCGCCGACATGAATTCACGGCGACGGCGGCGCGCCGGCGCGGCGCTCATATCTAGTTGATGGATGGGTGAGTGTGGTGAGTGAGTGGTGGATGGTGAGTGGTAGTGGTGGTGTTGGTGTGGTAAGTGAGTGATGGTGAGTGAGTGGGAGTGGTGGTGTTGGTGTGGTAAGTGAGTGATGGTGAGTGAGTGGGAGTGGTGTGGTGGTGAGTGTTGGTGATGGGCGGATGATGGTGGTTGGGTGAGATGGGTGGTGAGTTGGTTGGTTGAGTTGTGTGGTGGTGTGATGGTTGGTGTTGATGATGAGGTTTTTTTTGTTAATTTGTATGAACATACAAATGTTTTTATCCTTTAGTAACATTTTTTTATTGTTTTGTTTATTGAGGTAGTTTTCGCGACCTCTTGCGACCCCGGTCGCGACCCCCTATAGAGGCTTAGTGACTCCCCAGTGGGTCGCGACCCACAGGTTGAAAAACACTGGTGTAGATTAAGAGGAAGACCAAAGAAACGATAGACAGATTTTATGAAAGATATTATATGTTTAGATAAATGATATGGCTCGAAAGTATGGAAGAAGACAAATGCTGCACCGACTTAAATTAGGATAGGCAGGAGAATGATGAATTGTCTTTGCCATGCCAATAAACACCAGTTATACAAACCTGCGTATAATGTCCAATATCATAATCTTTCTCGAAGTCGCTTAGCTGTATCGGTCCAAATGTGAAATTGACGTTTTCATTGAACCAAGACCGAAGCGCTGAATCTGGTTGCAGGACATAGTTAGGATTGGTTGTTGAATACCAATACAAGTTCTCACCCGATGTAAATCTATTGGAACCTGTACAAAACGAGTATAGATATTAGAAGATATGTATTTTATGCTGGTATCCGCTATTCCATGACCAAGGCCGTGTCGTATTTTGCATACGGGTGTAAGTAGAAAGGAGATCCCTACACAAATAGAGGCACTGCTATTAAGTGTGGCTCAGGACCGCACTGGTCTACACCGTAGCATGAGTATCAAAACTTTTAGTAGAGAATGCGGTAAGGTAGCCCGCGAAATTAAAATTTTCTTATTTTTTGCAATTTGCAGGTCAGCATTAGGTTGTATGTTGATTAAAATATTATTCGCGACTGTAACGAATATGCTTTTAAAGCATTATAATCAATTTAATCATCAATTCCCATTGCATGACTTTTTCATGAAAAAAACCCCGCCCGCCTGCGGCTCGGGAGTTAATTCCGCCTCCGTTGCAATAACAAACTTTCTCCACTTATATCAAAAAGTACTATTCCAGCATGTACCAGCTACCAATTTAACACATTTAAGCGCCAAAATCTTATTCAAATTCTGGGCCGAATCAATTCAGTTTGCGTCGATGCTAAGCTGAACCCATCTAGCGCATTAATCAAGGCAACGCGCAACGCTCAGAGAAAGTGTTAAAATATTACTAAGTTGAAAAACATAACACATTCAACTAGGTACTTGTAAGTTGTGTAAGTAAGAAGGATTAACCTCATTACCTACCGCATAGTCTCATTGTTTATAAGCTTTTATAAACAATGAGAAATGTGTGTCACCTGTCTATTTTGATTTGTTATCAAAATAGACAGGTGACACACATTAGGTACTTACAGTTAACGGTCATTTTTTGAACATGTTTTTGACAAAGTTCTTTTTTTTGTAAAGCTTCTAGTGGTCAACTTTTTGCCTTCGTATAGACTGCAGTTTAATACCTAACATTCTTTCAAAACTTTTACTTTCCCTTAATATAAAATTTGCCTTTGTCCCCGGGGCCCCGGCTTCGCTCGTGAGGTGTTTTAGATTTTATTCCACGGGAATGAACCGACTCTCGGGATAAAACGTCTTTTTTTTTCGGCGGAGAAAATGCCTACCACTTACCACACCGTTCGGGAGGCGGTGTGCATAAGTGGGGCTCGCAGTCTCGCACCTACTAAAAACTCGGCTGTCTTTGCCAACTTCCCGCTTTTTTCACGAAGGGGCCCGAGTATTGCGTTGCAATACCTACGTTCGCGTCCCCTCAGCGGTGGCTTTGGATGTGGATATCCGGGACCTATGTCACATCACCCGACTCATTGAGCTCGTGCAATATGCGGACGGTAGATTCGGGGAGTAGGTATACCACCTGCTGGCTTTTGTTGGCGTAAAGGTACAGGCTGAAAAAAGTTTGGTACCTTCTTCCACTATTTATAAGTAAATCTTTCTCGACATCATGAATTACAGGCGGTGGTTAATATTATGCACAATCTTAAATAGAGAAAGGTGTCTGATGAGGAAGGTCCTGTGGTACAGATCACCTCTGCGGCTTAGATATAACATTTTTTATAAAGAACAAGAACTAAATTAAAAATCAAAATGATCAAATATTTAAACGGGGGAAAATATAATGATCACCAAAAATAACTTTGTGACCACTAACATCTATCACCTAAAATATCAATTGATCACCAAATTAATTAAACTGAGCACCAAATTTTAATGAGGTGGTTGATGACAAACTAGTTTTTTGCCTAAGTACCTATTGGGATAAGAGGAGCGCAGCTTCAACTATTATCTGATTATCTTAGCGATCGACAGCAATGTGTTAAAATTGGTCCGAATACAAGTTCTGATCTTTCTAATACTCGTTTTGGAATACCACAAGGCAGCATATTAGGTCCTACATTATTTTTGATCTATATTAATGACCTTTGCAGCCTGCCACTCGAAAATGGTGTTGTAATGTCCTATGCGGATGATACTGCCCTGTTGTTTTCAGCTAAATCAAGAGTTGAGGCCTATGAACATGCTCAGAATGGTTTCAACATTGTATCTAATTGGCTCCAGAATAATCTTCTAACACTGAATGCTGACAAAACAAAATACATTTCATTTACAATGAGAAATACTAACACACCGCTTAATACCCTAATCATTTACGCGCATACCTGTAGCACGTACCCTGACACTGCATGTTCTTGCCCTACTTTAGAAAGAGCTGACCATTTGAAATATCTTGGTGTCACTATTGACTCGAATCTAAATTTCCGTAAACATATCGAGTTACTATGTGCTAGAGTGCGCAAACTAATATTTGTTTTTAAGTATTTACGTAATGTAGCCGACTATAAATTAATAAAACAGGTTTATTTAGCGTTGTGTCAGTCTATTCTAACCTATTGCATAACGTCCTGGGGGGGGGCGGGAAATTCGATTCTTCTCCCTCTAGAACGTTCTCAAAGAGCTATTCTAAAGGTTGCTACCTTTCGTCCGTTTAGATTTCCTACACACCTGCTCTATAGAGCATGTAATGTGCTCACAGTGCGGCAATTATTTATTCTTCACATCATACTACATCAGCACTCTACACTTCCCTATGACCCAGTCCCTGACGATAGGAGAAGGAAGGACCTGGTTTGCACAAAGCCTCAATCTAGACATGCTTTTGCTAGTCGATTTCATGTGTTTTTAGGACCTTTTCTGTATAATAGACTCAACAAGAATCTAAACTTCTACAGTCTTAGTTATAGGAAATATAGTTTTGTAATATCGATACTTAATTACACGGACACAGAAAAACTGCTAGAAGTCCTGGTTTAATTATGTTATTCCCTGGTATCTAATTGTACATAGGTATTTTACTTAATTTAGTTTTAATGTTTATTGATTTTTGTACCACTTAGATTATTCTTATAGTTGTTAATAGATTTATTTTATTTTATAACATTTACTGACCTACTTAATTTTGTGCTATGTAAAGTGATGGCCTGAAACACAGGTTTAAATAAACCTAGATCGGGCAGGTCGCTAGCAAACATTTGTGAATTCCACATTATCGTTTTTTGCAACTGTTAAATATATTTTTAGTTATAGTTTACTTTATGCATTAATTATACCATTGTTTTAGAAATAACACTACTGCACATAAATGTACATTTTTGTAATACTTTTATAAATAAACTATTCTTATTCTATTCTTATTCCGACTTGGGGCACCCCGACACGTATTTTTTTATAAACCATTCAGAGGTAGGAGCCCAGCGAAGCGAGACTCCGTCGTTCCGGTCTCCCTCGACTCGGATGCAAATGCATATAACAGTTCAATTTCTGGTGGTCAAGAACTAAAAAAATAAATTGTTGGTTCTAATTTCACGATAAAATGGGGATTAATTTTGGTGATCATTTACTAATTTTGGCAATCAAACGTGATTTTTTTGCCGTTACATTTTGCTAAATCTGGTGGTTCGTTAATTGTATGCCTATATTTAAACATATATTTTGAAATAGAATACTTACTGACAGATTTGTCTGGGTTGTGGTCGTGAACGTTTTTTTTGGCCCACTTAGATGCCTTGTTATACAACTCCTCATCCCACGTCTGGAAACAAAGGAGCGAATTAAGAAAATATTGGTACAAATTATATTTTTTATTTTCAACGTTAATTTTGGTTTAAACGCCAAACAAGGAGTACATTTTGATTATTCCTGAATGAGTTGTTATGCTAAAAGAAATTGAAGAACAAAAAAATAACATTGTGGTTCGTTGGTCCCCGTTGACATTCGTAAATTTTTGACAGTCAATGCGGGAAGTCTAAAATCAAAAACTGTGTTCTGGAGGTCAGACAGGCATTCGCTTCATGTAAAAAAATTATAGGTTGGGGTGTTTACCTATTTATTTAGCTGTAGGTATTCATTGAGAATAGAAAACGACCCCAACATAGTTGGGAAAGGCTAGGCAGATGATGATGGATGATGAAAATTGATAAGGTAGCTACAATTATTATTAAATCATACTCTGCCTGCCTTTTACCAAGTTTTATTGGGGTCGGCTTCCAGTCTAACCGGATGCAGCTGAATATCAGTATTTTACATGGAGCGACTGCCTATCTGACCTCCACAACCCAGTTAGTACTAGGTAATACGATACCCCTTGGTAAGACTGGTTGCCAGACTTTTTGGGCCACTGACTACCTGTAGATGACAGGCACGGAGGAAACTCGGTATGTAATGGGTGGTCACCCATCCACAGACCAACCTAGGCAAGCACGGCTTAACCTAAAGATCGACCCCGAGCGGCTGTTATTATTTAGCCACGAGCTCCTCTACAATTATTATTAAATAAGTAGTATTAATGAAGATACAGACCATCATCTTCATTTCCGAGGCAGCGGGCTGTCCAGCAACTTTTCCTTTCGCGACAAGAAGACGCCGGATATTGTGCCCATCCACAAATGATTTTATTTGATGACAAGATAATGATATCACTGAAAACAACAACTTTAATTAACAACACAATTACCTACTCACTCAAAAAATAACGTTTCATTACGTAAAAATTTACAAAATTCAAACAAATCAACGGTATTATTGATAACAAGCTCACATTTGCATTGTGCGACAGCTACGAAACTCAAAATAAAAAGCAATTTAAATTCCATTGTTCAAATATAAGCACAACAACTGGCAACACCGACTGTGGACCGACTAATAGTAATATTCGAGAGCGCGATATGATTATAAAACAGCGCTACTTGTACTTATACTTCTACTATGTAGACCAAACGTCAATCAAACACTTTTTAAAAACAGGCACGGTTCCGTATGGCGACTTAAGAAAAAAAGAAAAATGATGAATCAGCTATTCAAAACTGCATGAGTAAGAGAGCAAAAAGTAAATCAATAGTAATGTTTTGCTCGATCATCTCGAAATGGAGGGTACCGGGTTAAGTGTATCATAATTCGGTTTCACCAATACTGAGAATTCGGAGCTACAAGTACACAGGAGATAGTTTGGCTTTCACACATCATTTCGTTTTCACCCAGATTAAAACTAAAATATCTCAAGCCTCTCCGCTGGAATAGTAATATTTGGCGATATTTCCATAACGTTCAATAGCACAATGGCATAATTACACTTGGTCGTTAGCCCGTATTCGGGTGCTCGAAAGACTTTACTCGAATTCGGGCAAGCAATTAATTTATTAAGTATTACACTACGAGTACCTAGTTTAAATGAAGTTACACCATGAAATCGAACAGGATTGCGAAGACGGGCGTACTCGACCCCGTCCATTTACACTTTGGTCGTTTGCCCGAATTCCATGGGCAATGGAATTTTTGGGATATTGAAAATAGCCAAAGTGTAATCGAGCCATTATGCTAATTTCTATTGTTGTCTCTACTTAACTAGTAGGAGCCGGTATCAGTCGTTTCAATGATACGGGGTCTCCGCGTAAAAAGTGCCGCCCTCGACGTTACGAGGTAAAAAATCATGGATTGAAATTTGAAAACCACAACCTCAAGTCATTATTGATAAAAGGCCCTTAATGAATAAATAATGACATTATGAAAATTATTTTAATTTTGTTTTGACGACATCAATCTATCCGAGTCAGAATGCTTCAATTGTTTAGCTCGCTCTTTCAATCGGTTCACAATATAAATTAACTTGTCTCGGCCCATGCTGCAGTTTTCGAGCACGCTCTTCAATGACGACTAATTCACTTTGAAGGTCTAAAAAGTAGCTCCCACTTTCGAGCTCGCTCCGCTTGCTCTTCAATAAATACCTGAGATATTCCAGTCAGGATAATTCATTTTTTAAGTTCAAAATCCCATCACTCTCTCTTCAGCGTGCAGCTTTGTGCAGCGTTTGTTTTACAGGCTAGGCTAGCTCTTACATTATTACGAAAAAAACAATTGGAGTCAGGATGTTATTTTTTTTTTGTTGCCAATGTCCTAACTGTTCATAGGGGTTTCGCAGCACACGGGTAAGTAGGCCCCCAAAAGAGTTTGATACGGGGATAGGGCTCCTATATGTTTAGTAAGCTAGTCAACAAGTTTTTTTTTTTCAATTTTAATTGAAATTTCAAGTAAACTTTTCAGATTAGAACAAAGAACGAGAAATTTTGAAAAAAATAATTTCAAATATCGAATTTCAAATCATACGCAATACGCGTAGGTACCTATGATTTGAATTACGATTTTTTTTGTTTTTTTCGAAAAAAAAAACTAAGCCAACCATTACCTAACCATTTGCTTCTACTCCTCCGTGCCCATTTTTTTGGAAAGTAATAAAAAAGTCACCTGTATAGTTAGGCCGTAATATTACACTAACAAGGTGTAGAGTTGTCAGTTCTCTTGACCCTGGATTCAATTATAATCAATCAGTCATTGAATAATGCACGATTGCGGTTTATGCAAAAAGAAAAGGAATCATTCGTACTTACATGGGAAACTGGCGGTGTTTCGAAACCTACCTTCAGTGACCACAACACAATTGCGGTACCTATAAGTATCTAAGGTTTTATTTTTATTAGGTAGGTATAGTTTGTTAGGTACACAGACACCTAAATAAGACATAAGATATGTTAGGATAGTTTAAATATGTCAACGTTACATAACTACGTTGAGAATTTGACATATTTACCTACTTATTTATACTACTTACGTATCCTGAAAAATCATATGCGTGGCCTAATAAAAACATCGGTTATGTAGTAGATTATGCGCATATGCATAATAGCACCTAATATGTACCTAATTCGAAATATTTCGCTTACTTCGTACCTCTATAGTACATTTTGATACAAGTGGAGAAAGTTTGTTACTGCATTCGAGGCGGAATTAATACCCGAGCCGTAGGCGAGGGTGTTATTGAGCCGAGAACTGCAATAACAAATGTCCACGTGTATCAAACGACGTTTTTCAATACGCTTTTGAAGAAATAAAATAAAATAACGAAAAATATTGTCATGATTTAAAAACTATGATTTTAATTTTCTATTTTTTTCCGGGCTTTGCTTTCGCCAGGTTTAAAAGTTTTTTTTTATATATTTTTGAATTCAGAACACAAATAAATGTTAATTTCTTTATTATCTATCGCTCGATTACCACTCACTGACTGACTGACACACTGACATAATTGTTCTCCCAGATGGTGGAGGGGGAGGGGGGTATATTTTGACAGATTCGTAAACAAGTAAATCTCACGAGTAGGGGAAAAGTGCCAAACCGAGGGGGTTTGGCACTTTGCCCCCCCCTTCCCGCCCCCCCTACCGTATCTCGGATACTAAGACCCTTTTTCTGTTTTTTTACAGATTTTTTAAAGTTGCCCCCCTTCTCCTCCCCTTTAGGCGGATCTCGGAAGTTGAGAGACTTGGAACATTTTTTTTTCAGATTCATTATAAAGGGGCAATGCGGTAGACAAAATCATTTTTCAAAACTTCTCCCCTTCCCACCATCATATCTCGAAGACTATAGTTGGTGCCAGTTAAGATGACAATAGCGGTCATTGACCCACCTACATTTATTAAACTTCTTAACTTTGAAAACCAAAAATAGGCCTGTTCAAGTCTGAAATCGTCATCTATCGTGATCTTCAACATTTTTTGTAATGAAAAACGATACATGGTTTAATTGTTTTGGTTCGCGTTCGAGTTATTAGGGAAAGGGCAATGACCGCTATTCTCATCTTAACTGGCACCAACTATAGGAGACGTAGCGGCTTTTTGATTTTTACTATACTTTATTATTGAGAGGCGTTGAAATTTGTATAGGTACTCTCCCCTCCCCAACCTACCCTAAAATTGAAAGGGCTGTAACTTCATAACGGTAAGAGATAACCGTTAGGTGTTTGAACAAATATTATAGTAGGCGTCAATGATATTTAATTAAACAGATATGTTATGAGCGCGCAATCGTGAAGACCCGAAAACGTGTCAATTGGCCTGTTTTTCCTTTATTCTGCGTCACTGCGTGTATGTGAGCTGGCTCTCCCCCGCGGCACACTTTTTTCGGTGGTTTTGTAGGTGTATAACATATCTGTTTGTTAGAATATCATTGGTAGGCGTCGAAACCTGTAGGTATAGGGTCACGATAGCTATCCGGTGGTAGGTAGGTCAGGGGAACGTAACTCAGGAGCGACGACAAGCAAACTTTAGGGTGATGTTTTTTTTAATGAGAAAAGGTCTGAGTTTTTAAATAAGTAAGGTTTTGGTTTCGATATCTTTAAAATGAATTGATAATTTTTTCTTTAATTATTTTTTTTTTGTTGAATTAGTTTTTAGAATGTTTTAGGAATCCTTAAGGTTAAGGCCTTTACGGCTCCTTAACTTTGCTTCAAACCTGCGAAGTCAAAGCGCGGGGAAAAAAGGAAACTAGATCATAATTTTGACGACAAAAAGATATTTTATTTTCATCAGTAGGTAATAAAGACAGCCGTAACTCTTCAGACCGTGACCGGAGTGATGTAGTGATTTTAGGAGAGCAAATGAACTCATTTCCCTGGCACAGTCATCTATCTAGAGCACGAAGCGAAAACCATAATTTATTATACTTACATGGTTTTTCCTGCCTGCAACAAACTACCCTTTCATTGTAGGCATGTTGCAACTTTTACTTGGCAGCCGTTTTTTAGGGTTCCGTAGTCAACTAGGAACCCTTATAGTTTCGCCATGTCTGTCCGTCCGTCTGTCCGTCCTCGCTTAATCTCTGTGACCGTTAGCACTAGAAAGCTGAAATTTGGTACCAAATATGTATATCAATCACGCCGACAAAGTGGTAAAATAAAAATTGGAAAAAAATGTTTTATTAGGGTAGCCCCCCTATATGTAAACTGGGAAGTGTTTTTTTTCTAATTTCAACCCTAACGTGTGATATATTGTTGGAAAGGTATTTAAAAATGAATAGGGGTTTTCTAAAATCATTTTTTGATAATGTCAATAATTTCGGAAATAATCGCTCCAAAAGTAAAAAACAATGTGTCCCCCCCCCCCTCTAACTTTTGAACCATAAGTTTAGAAAATATGAAAAAAATCTGAAAAGTAGAACTTTATAAGGACTTTCTAGGAAAATCATTTTGAACTTGATGGAAACAACAGTTTTTGTACAAAAAAGACAAAAAGTTGTACAAAATAATTTCTGGACTAAGTTTGTAGTATATTCGTATATGCAAGCATTTTTACATATTGGATACCCACCTTTAAACTCTTAAGTGGGAACACTTATTGTGACGGACGGGAAACTACGGAACCCTACACTGAGCGTGGCCCGACACGCTCTTGGCCGGTTTTTCTTGTTTTTCTAAATCCTCAGTTTCGCAGGATGTATAAACATTTCCGATAAAAATAATGAGTAAGACGGTGACTGAATATGGACACCGCGTTAATTCTTTACGAGCGGAACGTGTCGTTTACTCTAATAAAAGATACCTATCTTTGTTTGCACTCATTACCAAACATGTTTTCCTTAATTTTGTAATCATGTCACTGAATTGCTAACGTTACCGTCACAATTACACCTATTGTAAAATAATGTTCGCTACAATTAAGATAAACGGCCACTGGTAAATATAATAGTCAAAATCCTATTGTAGTTTTGCAAAATAAAATAATTATGTGTGTGCGTGTATTGTACGTTATTTTCTATTTAGGTAAAGTCCAGTTGTGTAAATCTTAATAGTACTCGAATAAAAATCACGTGTCACTATGTTCGTAGTGTTAAAACCATCCAACCGATTTCAATGAAATTTTGTGAATGGCTAAAGTTGGTTCCAGCTTGAAATATAGGATAGTTTTAGACCCGATAGGTTACGCCGTGCGAAGCATTGGCGGGACGCTAGTATTTTATAAGGTGTGCTAAAAAAATTAAAAATAAAAGAAAAATAATTTACTTTTACACTTTATTTCGTTCATTTTTCACTAACAAGTTTACTTATAATCTTTTCAGGTCATAATTCTATTGGAATATTTGTTCCACAGCATTAAGAAATTTGTTTTTTACAATACTAACATTTCCGATCTTGATGGTTTAATAGTATTATGAGGGAGCATTCTTAAAGTTGGCACCGTCGCATATTTCGCTGTTTTGATGAATTCATTAATATTACTAAGTAAATTATTAATTATAGCTTTAAGTTGTACGGTCAAAAAAGCTATTTGGTTTACATTTTACAATGTAATTTGTGGGTTAAACTGAAAACCAAATAGCTTGTTCGACCTTACTTAAATATTGATTATGTACGGGGTAGATGACACATCAATCAATTGAGATACTTTTTAAGAGCTTTCAAAACGCGGTTCTCTCATAGATTTTGTATGGCAATAGCCAACTGTGACGTCACTGTTTATTCAACTCCATGACTCAACTATTTATTGATTTCAAAGCAACTAAAAATCGAATTAGGCAATTAATCTATACTAATATTATAAAGAAGTAACGTTTGTTTGTAAGTTTGTAAGTTTGTATGTTTGTAAGTTTGTATGTACGGGGTAATCTCCGGAAGTAATGAACCAATTTTAAAAATTGTTTCACTGGTAGTAAGCTACATTATTTGTGAGTGCTATAGGCTATATTTTATTCACGGGAACGGGAACTACGCGGGTGAAACCGCGGGACGTCAGCTAGTTGAAAATAAATCGGGTTTTCAGGCCCAAAATAAAGTTTATTTTTAAGAGATTCGTGTCTTGGTGTCATCTACCCTATTGTAATTAAACCTTCCAAATGCCTTGTTACAACTCAAAACCGTTACAACACCTAATCTAGGCTTATTATTGCGATTCAAAAACTACATTTTAGTGCAACATGGCGATATTTCATAATTTACTTGGTAATAAGTACATACTAATTAATTCATCGAAACGGCTAAATATTTGACAATGTCGTTGCCAACTTTCAGAATTCACAGCCTTTAAATCTATTCTTAATATTAAGACGCACGTGACATTTTACAATAAATGGACAATAATAGTTTATCGTTAGAATCCAAATATGTATTGGTATGTTTCAGTTTACGGTCATAGTAATAAACAAATTACTGACAGTTAATTATTTTGTTTATCAGGTACCCAAATATTTAAATACGTTTTATAGATTAATTTTATCGTTAAATTTATATTTGCGAACATAACAGCCGTGCAGCATTCCAGTTTTGAATGTTTTTTTCATTAGTGCTATACACAAACAATATGAGACACTTGTGTAAGCACGCGTGAAATATTTTATGGCTGCTCAGATGTAAAATACACACGGGCTGTATGTAAATTACATCTGAGCACTCATATAATCACTTTGCCGTTTCATACGGCCAAAGAGTTTAGAATGCAGATACCCTGAAACATGAGTAATCAACATAGATTAAAAATCACTAATAACTTGCTGTCTGCATACATATTTATATTGTCGACTGTACCTACTCAGTTCGAGACACACCCATAGGTTCACAGATATAACAAAAAGTAGTTTTTTTTTTAATACTCTTGTCATAATTGTGCGTCACGTGGTAAAACATTAAGTTCACTTGAAAACACGCAAAAAATAATCACATCGAAATGGTTCGAAAACAAATTACATCTTTACTTACAGCTATTTAGTTTGTGATATCCCTTTTTAAAATAATAATTCGTGTCTTTGCCGCTTTTTAGGAGTCACGCAATACTCGATTTCGTATCTTTGAAAATTCAGATTTTATTTCAATATTAATAGAGCCTATTAACAAAATAAATGTAAGTCTCAACATATCAATATTCTGCTCATAGTAACTTCTTGCATATTGTTCTAGCTTACTTGTTAAAGTATAAGGGCACAAAATTTGTAATGTAATTTCTTATTCCAATTTTATGAATGTAACACTGATCAAGTCTTCATCAATATTTGTATAGCAAGTGCGTGGCAATCATTTTTTTTTTCTTATTTATGGCTATTTTTCACACAGATACATGAAAACTAATGCGAATCAAACACTGTATACTTATAAAACATAGTTATTTTTAACACTGATATGAAATCTATATATTCAGTCCGGAGTTTGATCACATTAGGGTGCGCACACATTGGTCAAGACGAGGCTCATTTAAGTTCCGCAGAGTATACAGGCTGACTTTTTTATCACTTTCCAAAAAAATGGGTATAATAGGTGAACGGAGTAGAAGCAAATAAAAAAAAAACGATATTTTTCACATTTTTTTCAAAATTTCTCTTCCTTTGTTCTTATATTAAAAGTTTACTTTAAATTTGTAGCATTTTTTGATGATAGATATTTTTTTTTCTAATCTGTGAAAAAAAAATACTAGGTATGCCATAAGCTTCTACTCCGTTCACCTAATAAATTTATTTTTTGTTTTTGGAAAGTGAAAAAAAGTCATGCGGTATATCAAGCATTTAATTGTGGGCAATGTGAACGCACCAGTAGAAAAAGAGGTCATCAACATACAAGAAAGAATAAAATTGCTAAAAACTAACAGGATTCTCATTTCTTCACCTCTTTCCTTCCAGCGGACTAACATAATTACAATAATTTAATTCAACACACTTTTCTTTTTCATTTACATCATTTTCACTTATTTTACATCAATATACTTATGCCAATAATTTATTTTTATGTATTTCTGAACACAAACTGATCTACCTATTAGGTATACACTACGTTCATTGTCACAAGACTGTACAACTACTTAATAACGGAGATTGAATTGATACAAAAATAAAAAAAAATATACAGATTATTAATTTAGATTTAACTTCTTTTATACAGCAAAATAACCTGCTAAGAATTAGGTTGTGCACTATTCTAATCTATGTAATTTGCTATTAAAGATTATGATACGGTTTATAAAACATTGCTAAGCTGTTCAGTTTATAAGGAGAAGACAAAATTGAAAAAATATACAAAAAAATAATCTCCAAATATGATCATCTCTTTGATAACTGAGTTGTCGTAGACTTAATACCTTTTAAACCCGCATCAGTTTATACACGTAACAATAGTTTAAGACGCTACTGCATAAATTAACATTAATGTACTTTAGAATAAAACGGTAAAAACTTTATAATGTTGCATAATAAATTAAAAACTAACATGTTGTCATCAAATTGAAACCTACTTACGCTTATCATATAAAAATTCTACAAATAAAACCATTTGTAGAGTAAAAAAATAAGAGGAAAATGTTTTCCATTGTTTTTGAGTAATATTCCTAAAATGAATGGTTTTAGATTAAGGGTGAAATTGTTCTAGTTGGTGCTTGGACTATCTGTACCACTACCGCTGTTCTCTGTATTAGCTAGCACTATTTTTGTATTTTTATTGTTTTTTTTAGCAGACTTGCTTAGTGTTGCAACTTCTTTTAGAAGATTTTGTATTTTGCTGTTCATCATTCCGAACTTAGTCTCGTTGAGGCGATCCTTGTTTTTCATTTCGTTTCGCATGTCCTGTGTGCTGTTTAGGTGTTGGGCTTTTAGCTCCGTGATCTGAAATGAAGAAAAGATATTTTGATTGAGCCCGGCAAGACAAGATTGACATTCGATATGGAAATTAATTCGGGCGCCAAATCAGGGCAGGATGTCATCGCGATAAATAGGGTGGACGACACCATAAAACAATAATTCCAAGACACCACTCTAGAACTAAATACTTTATTTTGGGCCCGAAAACCCGATTTACTTTCAATTAATTGCCAAATTAGATTTTTAGTTACTTTGAAATCAATAAATAGCCGAGTCATTGAGTTGACCAAACAGTGACGTCACAGTTTGCTATTGCCATACAAAATCTATGAGAGAGCCGCGTTTTGACAGCTCTTAAAAAGTATTTCAATTGATTGGTGTGTCATCTACCCCACTAGTAGACAACCCAGAAACGTGGTATTTTAGGGTTGCAGCTACGAAATTATAATTCGTTTCTAAGTCTGATAATATTTAAGCAACTGTTGTATAATGAAGGGTATTAAAACGCGAATGTGGGTTTATCACACGAGGCGAAGCCGAGTGTGATAATAGTATCACATGAGTGTTTTAATACCTAATTATGTACAGTTGCATACAAGACTTTATCTACATCCATGATATGAATCCTCCATATAAAAGGTTCTGAAACCATGGGGTGTTGTAATGTTGTAAGAAGTCTATGTAAATTCATGGAAAGTTTAATTGCTGAGTATTTAATACAAACAAACCAAAATATAATTACAGTACTCCCAAATTAATAATGCGCATGCAAATCTTCGCCCATTGTCGAATTCCCGGAAACACCCGAATCATTGAATCGGAGAGAGCCCTAAACAATGCACTTGCATTTTGTACCTTGTTCGAAAGAAACAGGAGTCAATGTCATATGTCAAATCATGTGAAACAATTGAAAACAATTCGGACGGTCGGCGGCTGTCGCCGGTCAGTCAAAGGTCCGTCAGTCGTCTTTATACATTGGTGGTTACTGCACGTGTTCTCTCTGTGTGGAATTATATAGAGCTGCTATTACACACCCTTCTTGGTTTTGTTTTCAAAGGTGAATTTAATTTCAACTTTAATTATTAAACCTTATAAAACCTTATTAAACCTTAAACCTTATTAAACCTTGTTATTTAAACCTTCTTTTCTTCCATCATTAGCATTACACCAGCTTCAGTATGAAGAAGTAAATCAATTCAACAAAGATTGTAGCATATTCGCAATCGTGTCGTTTTCCTCGCTATTTACTTACATCGAATTATCGAATCAATTTCGTTACTGATAAATCAATATTTATCTCTTTTAGCACAAAACACATAATTCTACTAAATTATGCATGAAGAAAATGCACTTAACCACTCTATATACATATCGTCTTCCGACGCTCGGGGAATACGACTGTTGCCGAACAGTGACGAAGATTTCTATGCGCATTATCACTTTGGGAGACCTGTATTTACATTTTGATTGTACAATTATTAAAATGCACAAAGCTGGTAACACTCATTTTTGTAAACAACAAAGTACTTAATGCAATACTAATATCGAACAAAAATGGCGGGATACGACGTGAATTCGAATTAACCTATAAGTTTTTTTTTTAATTACGGCGCTGTGGTAGTGAATCGCACGTGCTACACAATGTTCTTTTTTTAAAACGAGTTGCATAATGAAATTTAGTAGTGTTATAATGGTTATTATGACACTGGCTGTTTTAATGTTGGCCATAAGCTAACTGTTTCAGATACTTTTATAGAGGATTTATAGCATGGGTGTAGATAAATAAAAATAAGCATGAAGCTTTTACTCAAAAGTGGGACCAGTAGGGCTATTACGTATCTTTTTGATCTCCAGTGACTATCAAGCTTCGGTTGTACACCGAACTTTGATGACAACCGAGAATGTCAAAATTTTGGTATTACGTATTATACAGAGTGGATATCACTTTACGGTGACTAACAGCCCGGGTACGGTGTAACGTCTTTCATGAAAGCCACTTCAAACTCAGTTGTCATCAATTTGATGTCCACTATGCTTACATAATCGCAATATTAGAAGAATCGATACGAAAGCGTCTGTCAAAATGAGTTACGGTGACTATCAGCCACGATGGGCACCGATGACGTCATATTTCATTGCGACTTGATCGTACATAATACGAAACTAACCTTTTGACAGTTATTTGATGGACACTGAGCCCAGTTACTATCATTTCGAGCTGTCAACAGAGATACGTAATAGGCCTGCAGGTACAAAAAGTTTTAAAAGTAGGAATTTATTAATACGTACCAGTTTATCTTTGGAAAGTAATTCGTTATCCTTCTGCTGTACCTTCTTCTGTAGGCTGGCAATGGTTTCCTTGAGCTGGGTCATGGCTACTACATGGTCAGAACTGTTGGGGTCCAGTTCACCTATGGAGCGAAATATAACTAAGAAGAAAAAAACAAGACGATTAGAAGATTTTTCTTTTGTGTATTTACAGCCTGAATTTTTAATTTTGCTTTTGTCGTTACTGATTTATTCAGTATTTTTGATTGCCAATTTAGTTTACAGAAAGTACGCATTTTGATTTATTGTTCTAAATTTTCAACCACATAATTCAATGGATCACCGACAAGTGTTCCCAGTTCCCAGTGATGGCACCAGACACCTTCCTTAGAAATCGATGTCCACATTAATTTGACCTACTTAACTGAAATTGCCATTTAACTCTTTATTATCTTTACACAAGAAAAGAGCTGAAAGGACGTAGTATTTTAAGGTTTGATTTAATAAAGATCATAAGCTTTTACCAACCCACAATGGGCACGCTACCTCTTGCACAGTGAAGTCCTGTATCTCATGACATAGGCTGATTCTATTACAAGCTTTAGTTACGTTACACTTACAGTGGCACGTTAGCGTTGTCCAAAGGATCCACAGCGATGTATCTCCTTAGATGGTTCTAAGTCCCGAGCTGCAGATATTATCGACGCACTTTTTCCATTCCACAACACGTGAAACGCTGACCCGCGCTCACGTCGACTAAACTTCCGTACATGCATTATTAAATCTAATTCAATATGCCAGTGTTTTATTCAACCTTTTTCATGACACGACCCCCCACAGTATGAAAACATATTGGCGACCCCCCAACCTTTCGCCTTTTTTTTTTCATTTATTTAATTACCTATGTTACAAATGTCCATATATATTATATAATAGTATATCCATACAAACATGTTTATGTGCATTTGCATAATTATTATTCGAATTAAAAAAAGGAATTTGGGATTCGATTTAATTCTCAATGTAGCAAAAACGGATCCACAATGGGAGAAATTAGTTGACAAATGCCAAAAACAAGCGAAACCTCAATAAGATGGATGATGAGTACTAGGTAATAGGTTTTTATTTTGTTAATTTGCATGAACATACAAATGTTTATAGGTAACATTTTCTTATTAAATCTATCTTTCTAGGCTTCATTGTTTTGTTTATTGAGGTAGTTTTCGCGACCTCTTGCGACCCCCCCCCCCCACCCTACAAAGGCTTAAAAAAAACACTGCAATATGCAATTCAACTAACAAAACTACAAGTCCTCCTGATCGTATTCCGGTCATGGCAGCCAATGGCAGCGGAGACTTGCTATCGATGCAGGAGATATTACACTGCACCAGTGTTTGGACAGGTTCTATTTCTTCCCTTACTAAGTTACTGACATAATCATTCCAATGCGACGGCAATGGGTCACGACCGGAATCGCAGGACCAACGACTTACTACGGCCCTCCCACCACGTAAATGGGTAGTTTCTGGTTAAAAGCTACTACAATAAATTTAATTTTAACATATTTCTAAGTTAGCTCCGGGCACAACACAAATTATTTGTGAAGGAAGTTGCTAAAATAGTTTTTTTGCCCTTTATGGCTGATCAAGGGCCCCTCGATAGAATTTGCTACGGGCCTCGGGCTTGCTTAAAATCCGGCACTGGACTGAGCGAATTTTTTAAGCAAGGTTATCCATACCGCCAACTTCCAAACTCTGGAATTACTAATGAGAATTCCGAATGCAAAACCCAGTAGTAACTTCGTCCAACCTGGGAATCGAATCCAGGAACATTCGCTCAGTAGTCGCACTTACGCTGTCCATTGTACAAGAATCTGTGGGCTGCTCAAATCAAATCAATGTTATCATTAATAGGACGGGTGTATAGAGTAATGGTTACCTTGCAACGGATTCATCTTCGATTTCTTCTCCGACGGCTGTGAATCGTTGAGGGAAGAGTCATTGGAGTTCATTGACTTCATCATGTCGGACTTACGCTTCTCTTTGTGACCAGGCCTTGACCTGCAAAGATGGAGAAGAGGTTTAGAACAGACCAATAGGGTAGATGACACCATCATCATCTACCTAGCCTTTTCCCAACTATGTTGGGGTCGGCTTCCAGTTTCACCGGATGCAGCTGAATACCAGTATTTTACATGGAGCGACTGCCAATCTGACCTCCACAACCCAGTTAGTACCAGGTAATACGATACCCCTTGGTAAGACTGGTTGTCAGACTTTTTGGGCCTCTGACTACCTAACGACTGTCAAAGAACTACAAATGACAGCCGGGACCAACGACTTAACGTGCTTTCCGAGGCACGGAGGAAACTCGGTATGTAATGGGTGGTCACCCATCCACAGACCAACCTAGGCAAGCACGGCTTAACCTAAAGATCGACCCGAGCGGCTGTTATTATTTAGCCACGAGCTAATAGGGTAGATGACACCATAAAACAATAATTCCAAGACACCAATCTCTAAAAAAAACACTTATTTTAGGCCTGAAAACCCTATTTATTTTCAATTAATTACTAAATTCGATTTTTAGCTGCTTTGAAATCAATAAATAGTTGAGTCATTGAGTTGACCAAACAGTGACGTCACAGTTTGCTATTGCCATAAAAAATCAATGAGAGAACCGCGTTTTGACAGCTTTAAAAAAGCATCTCAATGGGGTTGGCCGGTGAAAGCTGAAAGCAGATGGCGCTAGCATAATTTGTTCCCAATCTGACCAATGAGGTCAAGCCATTTTGAAATATAAAATGACATGACAGATTTTCAACCAATGACGATGCTTGGAACAAACTATGCTAGCGCCATTTGTTTCACAGTTGCCATCCCCATTGACTCATCTACCCCATTATCAACATCAGCCTACAGCAGTCCACTGCTGAACATATGACTCCTCAATCGCACGCCTCTCAACTCGAATCCCAGCTATTCCCACCTTACGTCTGCCGATTCGCGGTCTCCACTCAAGAACACATCTACTCCAACGGTCATCGGACAGACCAATGCGTTGCATGAATGGAACTTCCTCGAGAGTTACTCGTAAACTAAATCATACTACGGTTCCAAACACCCTGGGCAGTTAGCAGTCGGTAATAAAGTCTAGCTGATCAATTATTTCACCACCGTCGAAAACAAGCATTGAACTGCTGATATTATGAATAATGTTCATATTCCTAAGTGTTTCATACAATCACAAAACTTATTTGGTTTATTGAACCAGGTTCATATTTGCTAGAGACACAAATTTTACTTAATTAATCAAAGTAAAGCGTAAGAGCGATCTGTGAAACTTGCTCTTAGCTACACTGAGTCTAGGGGACTACAAGAGCTAAACGCGAGTTTTATAATGCAAAAAAGCATATGATTCACTGCAATAAACAAAACCAGAAAAATATATGACATTCTTCAGGATAAATGCTAGTATGATAGTGTTTTCAAAACATAAACAACTAATTTTACTCGATAAAAAAAACACGAACTTATCTCTAAAAAAATCTTTTAACAAGTAAAACCCATACTAAACATACATGCGATCATTCTGATTTTTTGGCAAATAATTCTACAAGCAACAAGCGTGACAGTGTTTTATTTTTTTAGTCCAATCAATAGATTTTTTGTAAATCGCAAAAAACCACTAATTTCGCACTATCCGGCCCGCAGTGACTGACATAACAACCACTTTGTAGTGCAAGCTGATTAGAACTTTATTCTATCAGTATTTCAAACGAAGTTTGAACCACCACAAATAGAGTTGCTAACATAGGTCTTGTAGTTGCTTTAATCAAAAAGAGTTATTTACAATAACAATGACTTACTTGTGTCCCCTGTGCTTATGTTTGTCCACAGATAGATGCTGCTTCGTCCTAGCCAGTGCCCTTTTGAGGGACTGGGTGCATAGCCAACATAATAGTTTTCCATCCACCTGCAACAATATTAATCATTTTTTTCACTGTAGATGGTACTGAGCAAGACACATTGGCATAAAAAAAAAAACTAAACTAACACATAACATATGAAAAATTGAATGAGGGATTTTCTTTTTCAACTCTTCCCTAGTGGTTGGATAGATGGCGCTGAACTTGGTAAGTTACCGCAAGGAACGGAACGTCACATCATTTCACTTGAATGTAATGGTTATATTCAAGCTTAAGCAAACGAAAGTGTCAGTCAACGAGCGTATGTGACGCGTGACGCAATGTTTTTTTTCGAAGCGTTTTGGCTTTGGCAGGCTAGTAACGTAATCAGTTCAACGCCATCTACAGAGTTCTTGAAAACTATGTTTTTTTTTAAATACTCAAAAAGAAAACCTCTCGTTCAAAACTTTTCTCAAGTGGCAACATTATTGCATTTGAAGAAGACTTGAAAGAGAAAAGTTTTCTATTCATTCAAGATGTTGAGCAATCTAATATAAAACAAATTGAAGGATTTCTATGCCTAGGATAGCGAAATTATACTGGATGTAAATTAAAGACTCAATTATGTTTGAACGATCTTGAGATTTGAACCTTATGACCAGAGAACGGATTATATGCAAAAGCTATTTTGCATATGGAATTGCATAATACGACTATTTTTTTTAAGTTATTGCATATTTTAACAAAAATCGCTTGATTTTTCATAATTTTCTTTAGTGTTAACTAGAAAAGTTCAAACAGTGCCCCCTGTGGCAATGGATCGATCGTTTTGAATGATAGAGACATTTTAACTAGTAAGTAAAGGCTCAATTGCACTACTAAAAAAATTTGATTGTTATTATTAATAACTTATTTTTTTGTCATTAAGTTCCTTGCATATTGTTGACAATTTTGTTGCATATTTCGAGCATATAATGCCTAAAGCGACGATTTGAAGTTGCATATAATCCGGTCTGCATTTATCAACTAGCATTTGCGTCGGTTTGATTACTACAGAAAGCAAGAAACTAAAAAAAAAATGTAGTTGTACTTGTATTAAAAACAAAAATTAATTCTTTTAAGCAAAATCTACTACCATCAATATTTAAAGTACGTTACCTCCAGTAACCTTTGATTGCCGCGCTATATTAGTTGTAAACCTTACAAAACCCGTAAAACAAGGAGGTTCTAAACAATGCTTATTGTAAGTAGATTTTTACAAACACTTGACACATGAAAAGTAGATAAAATCTGGTGTGTTCACTACTCTTGGAAGAACCGACGAAACACTCACGAGGCCAGCCAGGGGCCCAACTCTCAAAAGTACGGCCCCAGTTTCTGATCAAGATGACGATCTTGATCTGATCACGTGAGAACCATTCAGATTAGTGTCTGATTTAAGCTAAGTAGTTATTCCGGAACAATTAACCATTCTAAAACGAATGCTTACTACAAAACTAATTCAAATTGAGAAAATAACAGCGATTAATTTGTGAAAATGCCACAAATCTCTTCAAAGTACTCTTGGGCAAAGCCAACGATAAAAGTGTTTTCAATGCTAGTTGAAAATTTTGTAATAATATGACGAGACTTTTATTTATCTAACAAATCGTGAATATTTTTGAGTTACGTATCGGTAAAATGGGATGAATGAAGGAACTAAGGGGTGAACGGGGACGAAACTTCATTGTTAATTACATGTTATTGGTAGCCTAACCCCGCGTAATCATATACACAATTAAAAAGCAATTGTGTTTCGCGTAGATCTACGCTAATAGGAAGAGTTAAAGGACTCGTATTTTTTACCCACGACGGAACGGAGACGGTATATGCGTTTGTGGTGAGAGGATGTTTGTTTGTTTGTGCAAATCCATGTTGCCATTTTTCTCCAAAACTACTCTTATCTTTTCATTATTTTTTTTCTACACAAAGTCAACGGGGCGGGGCTAGAGAGCGTTTTTATGTTGCGAGTGCAAGCAAAAATGAGCTTAGTGGTGGTCAGGCGGTAGTGTCCTCGATAGTACATTATCCTCTCTAAAAAGTTAAAAAAAAAAACACCTATAAAATTTTTGAAAAAACCCACGCCGACGGTTAAAAAGTAATTGAAAAAGGATAAAATAATTTAAAAACCCCAAATAAAAAAAAAAACAAGAATATCTGTCGGGGGCTGCCATCACCATCGTAAATAAAAATAAGTATCATCATCAACTTCTAAGGTGAAAAGGTCCCCACTGTAGGGGCACGGCCTACCCATTATGTAAGTATAGCACTAAAAAATTTTCCAATTATTAACATTACTATAAAACTGCTAAAATAGTTCATATAATGGCTGCCACCAACGGGAATTCTTGGTTTTTTTTTAATTCGGGGGTTTTTAAATTATTTTATCCTTTTTCAATTACTTTCTAACAGTCATGGGTTTTTTCAAAAAAATTATTTATTAAAACTTTAATAATTCTATAACTTTTTAATCAATAATTATTTGTATTCAACATTGAAATTCCGGTTATATTTTTCTCCACCATCACATCCAACAACCCGTTTAACAGTACTGGATCCAATCTTTAAACCAGCTGCGGCAAAGCCCAAAAGGACAGTTAAATTCTAAATCTGTGACATCATGGTTAAGGAAAATATGAAATACAAATTGATCTCAACTACCTACAGCTTTTACATAAACATTTTCCTTATATCCCCTCTGATTTCTTAGTAAAACGTTATGACAAGGAAGCAGTACAAAAATAAAAGTTTTCTTTCGCTGTAGCGTAACTTTGACGGAATATTACAATCTGTTATGTTACGTAATGCCCTGCTGTTAACCATAAAGCAATAATATCTTTAATAAAACCTTGTCATTATACATAACCAGTCCTAAAAAAGGCCATTGTAATGACCAGCTATTACAATGACAACACTGTAAAAAGGGAATTCCCATATTACTTAGGTATCCATTTTATCTACTGATATTGCAGAGTCAGACTGACAAACATCCTGAGTATTATTATATTGCTGGACAAAGGGACCAGTATATGAAGAATTTAGCTTGATTAAATACTAAGAAACAGTTGATTTCACAGTTTAAACTGTGAGCCATATAGCTTTTTATGATAAGGAAAACCTTATACATTATTAAGTGAATTCAAATAAATTGGTATAAGTGCAGTAGAATGATGATGTTTGATGGACAAGGATAACATCCTTGTAAAGGTTAGTTATTGATGAGTAAGGCCTATTGCTTTTAACATCATAATATTAATAATATTATTTTTTCTTGTAGTATGCTTTTGGATTTATTCTTTGCCTGCAATAATTATTTGGCCTATAGTAAATTACCTTTTGTAATTAAGATATAGTGGTCCAGAAAACCATAAATCGTTTTCTAGCAGTAAACTTGGAAGTATCCCTGTAACGGTGCAGTCTGCTGGATTATCTTTAGTGGGGACATGAAACCATTGCGGCGCTTTCATCGAGGTCAATATTTCAGACGTCCTATCGGCAATTTTATATTTTATGGATCTGTGTAATAAATTACAATTTGAAACAGAATACCATTAAACTGGTTCAAATAACCCTGCACATGCAACATCATGTGAAATGGGGCCAAGTTTCAAAACATTCAAACGTTTTTATGCCATTGTTCACGCAACTAACCTTGAATGCAATCAGGAAACTTCTAGGTCATTACTTAAACAATCTAGCTCTAAGCAAGTAACATAGTGTACATCAATGAATAAACTGGACATTTAGACATTCAATGTTGAACGAGAATGTTGCATACACTATAATTGTGATTTTTGTGATAATTATGTTTTTTTTTTTTAATTTGCTTCTGGCAGGTCAACTTTGGAGGTACCTATCTATTTGTTCATACCAGTTTGGTTTTTACGGACAATAGATGGTACTAATGGTCAACAATAACCAACAGCCAACAATACTGCATCAAAAATACCACATGACAAGTAAATAATTAATATTATTTTTGATGTTGTAACCCATTTCAATAACGTTTACATTGTTTTCTAAGGGTAAATAACATACACACTTTATTGAATTTTATACCTTTTTAGTATCATCATGGCGGTCAAAAGCGCAGCGTTGTTTGCACTGCTCGCACGTGACAGCTGGCCCGTACTTGCGCTCCGAGTTAGCACACCGTTGGCATTTGTTACCTAATTTTTAATGAAGTGTCAGTACATAGTTTTCAAACTGTAATCAAAACATATTCTGCAATTTCTACTTGGATTACAGCTTTAAGACTGGGGCATTTTCAACACTTTCAGTCTAAAGTTTGTACTTGTATAAACCACTTATTTATTGGAAGATGCTACAATGTTTTAATGTAGAAAATATGATAATCCCAAAAAAAGACATCTAATAAGCTAAGTTCACAAGTATCATGAATTTATAAAGAAGATAAATATCCTACCTACTTGAGAGTGAAAATGTGTAAATGATATTTGTACACTAGCTTGTTTGTATTTGGTGTGAGTTTGGATGTCAACATTTTATTCAAATATTATTCTTTTTAATTTACCTTGTTATTCACAGTTAACTAATAAGTGTTTATCAATAAGACTTAAAATAGTATTTACAGCAAGCTATGCACAAATATTCCCCAAAATTAGAAGAACAATGCTAATGTAGAATCATAAGCTTACCAATAAATGCAGCTATGATGTTGCAATATTCACATGCTGTAGGCTTGCCATAGGCCTTAACATTGGCCTCGCACTTCTTACAAATTGATGAGGTGTTTGACTTGCTACAAAAATAAAGTGAATCTTAATTATTATCTATACTGTAAAGTGAAACTAAAATCATTAAGCATTCTTTAATAGTGATGATGGATGATTGACTAAATTGGCAGGATATTGAAACTGGAGCACGGAAAATAAATACGTTTGTTGCTATGTCAGCTGATTGCGATGTTAAGTGTGTCCAATGTTACTTGTCTCAGGGAGAAAGTTATGATATTTGAAAGTTATTTTGACTTAAACCCTACATCGTACTACGCAATTCTTTCATGCCTTGGCAGCTGACACTGACCTTGTTTGTTGAAACTCGGAGCGGCAGTACGTGCATTTGACGACAGGGAATGATCCGCGACATTCCTGAAATATCACACAACAAACGCGTCACTTTCTGACGTCAAAATAACAGTAAAGTGTGACGCACACTTGTAATTGTAATTCCTGTCCACACCAAAAAACAACAATAAACATAGTAAATAATGAAGCGATCAATAACATAATTTAGATTCAATAATTGTGACGTACGTACCTTACAAAGTTGTTCACCAGTTGATAATTCCTCGAAAGGGTGTCTGGAGAAACAACGTGAACAAGCGAATAGCGGTGTTGATGCCGAATTACTCATGGTTATTAAAACAAATTAGACTGTTGATATTCAAAAAAATATAAAATTAGATTCAAACAATATAAAATTCCAAACGCGTAAATTTAACAACTGATATTGAAAAATGGCTTCCACCAATTCCAAATGACAAATTCAATGGCGAATTAGCGTTACACTTTTATGCCAATGTCAGTTGTCACTCGGCCTGACTCGGCTGTCAGATATTTATTGCAAATAGTCGATTTTGAGATTGAAAATAGTAACTAGTTATTTTAGAAAAAAACATTTAATCTGGTGGCCTCTTTAATATGGCACCGCATACCACAGTTTTAGAAGGAATTATTTGAATTTTGTACTATTACTGTCATTACTTAAACACTTGTATCGATATTATCATCAGTAATATTCCAAATATAGTAGGTTCCACGCACAATGTTTGTTTATCTGATCATAACACAGCACAGGTTGTTAAATTTGAATATGATCAAAAACTTAAATCAAGATTACTTCATGATCATAAATTAATGACCTGAGTAAAGAAAATGTCAGCAAATTCGTCGAACATATTAGCCAATTATCCTTTTCCGAAGTCTACAACATTTCCGATACGAATAATGCTTTCAATAACTTTCATGACACTTTTTACTTAACTTTATTTTATAAATTATGTTTCCCTCTATAGGAGTCAAAAAACAATTCAAATATAGTACATTAAAATGGATCACAAAAGGAGTTAAAACAAGTAGTCTTACTAAACGAACACTAAGATATAAATATTACTTAAACAAAACAAGTGATAATAAAACTAAATTTAGGGTGTACTTCAATATGTTAAGAAAATGTATTCATAATCTACAATCTATATGTAATCTAAAGCACATTGCGTATTCAAAAAATAAGGGTAAAGCTTCATGGGATATTCTTAAGTTGTACAGGTAACGAAAGGTCTCGAGAATATATTAATAGTCTAATTCACGATGATGTTACAGCAACATCAGGCTTGGATATCGCAAATAAATTTAATAATTTCTTTATTGATGTTGTTGTTGTTGAAAGCAGCGCTAACTCACAACATCCTCCACTCAAAACAACTAACTCAAATATGAAAACTAACGACAATAGCATATTTTTAAATCCTTTTGATCCCTCTGAAATCTTCAGCATATTAAAGACGCTAAAAAACACAAAATCGACAGGCTTTGATGATATTTCTACAGACCTTCTAAAACAAATATCTCCCTAAATCGCAGAACCATTCTCTGATAATTATAATCAATTTATCTTTAGAACATGGCTGCTTTCCGGATAAACTCAAAATGTCTGTAATAAAACCATTGCATAAAAAAGGCTCTAAAACAGACAAAAACAATTACCGCCCCGTTGCTCTGATTCCGATTCTGTCAAAGGTCTTTGAAAAAGTTGTGTATAAGAGAACCCTCTCTTTCATAGATAATAATTTAGAAAAAAGAAATCCACATCACTCGCAGCTTTTAATTTAGTTAAATCGGTTTTAAATAACATAAATTCGAAATTTACCACTTCAGCTTTATTTTTAGACCTAAGCAAAGCCTTCGACTTCGTAAATCATTCAATTCTTGCTGCTAAACTAAATATAATTGGTATTCGAGGCCCAGCCTTAGAGTGGTTCAAATCATATCTTTCAAATCGTACATAGATAACGTGAATCACTAAATTCGACGACAAAATTAATAGTATTACGCACTTTGATTCTCAACCCCGGATCAATTACTTTGGTGTTCCGCAGGGAAGCATTTTAGGGCCACCGTTATTCCTTATCTAAGTAAATGATCTTCCACAAGCGACCAAGATTGTGTTCTGTTTGCTGATGACACAACAGTTATTTTAGATAATAAAAATGGTGAATCGCATGAGTGTAATATAAAAAACACCTTAGATAGAATTATTACATGGTTAGATATAAACGCCTTAAAAATAAATATATAAAAAACTAAAGTCCTCAATTTTAAAACACAGAAGAGTAAATATGTACCTACCTACACCTTGAAATATCATAGGGATCTAATAATTGAACAAATTCAAAAAACAAAATTTCTTGGTATTACAATTTTATTGATGAACATTTCACCTGGAAGGATCATATTGATGAATTATGTATTAAAATAAATAGATTTGTTTTCGCTTTGAAAAAAGTTAAAGATGAGACCTCCAGACAAACTGCGTTAATGGTATATATCACGCCTATGTTTGCTCCATCATCAGGTATGGAATCATTGTCTGAGGAAACTCTTCTGAAGTTACTAGGATGTTGTTAGCACAAAAAAAATGCATACGCTCAATATTCAATATGGACTGGACTGATTCTTGCAGATCAGTGTATAAATCACACAACCTTCAAGTTCCTTGTATATTTATGAAATTGCAAAATGTGTGAAAACTAACTCTTCACTTTTTGAACTGAAAAACAATATTAAAAACGTACATGCAGTTACACAGTATCTACTTACCATGCCTATACCTAGGATTGAATTATTTAGACACAAAAAAAACACACATCCCTTCCGTATGACCCCTCTAAGCCTAAAAGTAGAAGAAGCTACTTAGTCGCTCCAACGGTCAAGGTTAGATCTGTTTTCGCTAAAAGGCAATACTCAAGGCAATCATCTTATCTATACAACTTGCTGAATAAAGAATTACGAATATATTTGTTGACGCTCGTGTTTTTTGTGTTGTTGTGGAGCGCGCTCGCTGGTGGGATGTTGACTGGAGAGTGTACGATGGTCGCAGTAGCGAATAATAGATTTTCTTTTTAGCTCTTCCCTAGTCGCTGGATAGATGGCGCTAGGAGTAAGTATGATAATGTACAGAAGGGAACCTAAAAAAACTTATTTTAACAAAGCGCGAGAAAACTAGGTTATATTCCGAAGGTTAGGCAAATGAAAGTGTCAGTCAACGAGAGTATCTGACGTGACACAATGTTTATTTTTCCAAGCGTTTTGGCTTTGGCATCAACTATCATAGTAAGGTCAACGCCATCTATAGAGTTCTTGGAAACTATTTTTTTTTTAATACATCAAAAAGAAAACCTCTCATTCTTTAATGTTTGCATGACAATTTTATGGCGAACAATTTCTTTGTTTGGTTTTAGTGTTTAAACAGCAAAATTTTGTTTTGTATTGAGTAACTTTGAAACACGCTTAGTTACCTAATTTAATGTTTGTTTCACATTCAGTTATTATGGTTTGAAATGAGCATCTAATTCTTTCATGTTTGCATGCCAATTTTATGGCGAAATGTGTCATTGCACTACATATTATTATTTTTACCATCTTTTGTACCACATTTACTGCAAATAAATAATTTTGATTTGATTGATTTGATTTGACAGGTTTGCGTGTACAGTTCAACCATACAGGTAAACTTGGGCTGGGTAGAGACCATACACGTAGCGGTAAACCTGTACAAAAACTCAGTTGAAACCATGGCTCCGCCAGCGGCGATTGATCTCGACACAATAGCGTTAATAGGTTTATTGTTTGTTTTATTAAAGAAAAGGAAATATAAACGAAAACACTGTGAACAATGGTGCAAAGCGTAGTTACTGCAAAGAAAACAGTTCTCTCATGTCAACTTATTCCTTCCCCTCTACCAACACACAACATAAATACAATCACCGGACAACTGACGCCTGCGCAGGTCTTGTATAATATAGTGTATTATATATGACCGCCACACACGCTCAGTTTTACTTGCACAGTTAAACAATACAAGTATACCAACAGGCAAAAAATATCAAAATTCTTATTTTCTTATTTGCCTGTACAGGCGTGGAAACCTGCACAGTTGTGTGACATACACGCTCCGGTTTGCCTGTACAGTTAAAATATACAGGCAAACCTGTCAGGTACACCCTAGCGTGTATGGCCTGCTTAAATTGCCGGTTGTGAGATAGCTGGTATATCTTAGAATCCAAAAAGCATGAGAAATGTTACATGACCATCAACCCGTACCACGCACTGGGCACCACGCGCACCACACGCAATGCAAGTGAATTTGTTTTGGTACACCCTAGCGTGTATGGCCTGCTTAAATTGCCGGTTGTGAGATAGCTGGTATATCTTAGAATCCAAAAAGCATGAGAAATGTTACATGACCATCAACCCGTACCACGCACTGGGCACCACGCGCACCACACGCAATGCAAGTGAATTTGTTTTGTTAAAGCTTACGCAAAATTGAACCTATTCAACCTGCATATCATTCCATTAGAGTATTAAACTTATAAGTGTTTATCAAGCAATTTTTTTTGTTAAAAATCACGCACTCAAAAATAAAACTTCTTGTAACTCTTTGATACCCGCAATTACAGACACAATTAAAATAACAATGCACCGTACATACGTACGGCTGAGGACATACAGGTTAAAAATATGCATTTCAATATTCTCCACGTGAGCGCGCAATCGTTATTCTGCGTCACTGCGTGTATGTGAGCTGGCTCTGCCCCGGGGCACACTTTTGCCCCGCGGCACACTTTTTTCGGTGGTTTTGTAGGTGTATAACATAATAATATCTGTTTATTAGAATATCATTGCTACGCACCTCTTTAGATAAGTTAGATCTGCACTGATATTGGGAATAGGTAGGTAGGTACTGAAAGTACGAAGGTAAGTGCCTCGCCAATGCGACCTCAACCAAGTCTAGATGACGCAGTCGGGTTTTTAATTTTTTTAGAAGTTTATTTTTTTTTAAATTACTTTTTTTTTATTAAACCATTTTAAAATCCAGCGCTATAGCGAGCCGTTCAGGCTGTAGAGCGTGCCAAACATTTGAATTTGGTGCACAAAATCCACCATTTTGGTATACCCAGTGTCACTCTCACAGTAAATACGAATATATCGACACCTCTCAAGCTAAAATTCATCTAGCCATTCAGGCTGCAGAGCGTGCCAAACATTTGAATTTTATTTACTTTTATACTATTTGTCGTTTCGAATTACATTCAAACATATAAGTTGCATATATTTTTCACCTTTTAAAACCCTGCATTTTGATACCCCACTCGATGGTATTAGAAAAAAAAAACCGGCCATGTGCGAGTCGGACTCGCGCACAAAGGGTTCCGTACCATTATTATCAAAAAATCACGTTTGTTGTATGGGAGCCCCCCTTAAATATTAATTTTATTCTGTTTTAAGTATTTTTTTATAGCGGCAACAGAAATACATCATCTGTGAAAATTTCAACTGTCTAGCTGTCACGGTTCATGAGATACAGCCTGGTGACAGACAGACGGACAGACAGCGAAGTCTTAGTAATAGGGTTCCGTTTTTACCCTTTGGGTACGGAACCCTAAAAATCGAACTCCACAATATGGCACCCCAAATCCACGTTTTTTATTTGTTTTTTGATTATAATGTAGCCAGTGACACCATCAAGAAGAATCTAAAGATTTCTAGTCTATCCAAATCCTTCCATCCGTTGATGAGTTACGAAGGAACAAAGAAACGGACATGCATGCATACATACAGGTCAAACACATTACCCTCCTTTTGGGCTTCACCGCAGTCGGGTAAAAAATGTAAAATAATAAATAAATACCTATCGCTGGAAAATTCCCTCTCATAGAGAGGAGGCCTGTGTCCCAGCAGTGGGAACATTAATAGGTTGATGATGAAATATCGCTGGACATTACACACAGCGCCATCTAGTGCCACACTAAGCAACGAGGCTTGTGTCGTGGACACCAGATAGTTGATATACTACATAGATACTTTTTTGTTTTGTAAATACATTAATAATTTAGGTACATATAAACATCCATGACTAGGAAACAAATGTTCATGCTCATCTCGCAAACATTTGTTCCAACCGGGATTGGAACCCGGGACCCTAAGAACGTAAGGCAGCCTCACTACCGCTGCGCCAATCGCGTCGTCACAAAAATAATTAAAAAGTTTAAAAAACCCGACTGCGTAAAAAAAAACTAATAACTTTAATTAAGGTGGATGCTCAAGGGTAGCCCGCGAAATTCAAATTTTCTTACGTTTTTTGCAATTTGCAGGCCAGTGCTAGGTTGTATGTTGATTAAAATATTGTTTGCGACTGTAAGACGTATGTAGTAACACAATTATAATCATCAAAATCATCAATACAACCCTCCAAGTTCATAATGGTGCAAGAATGATTTTGACCTTGGAAAAGTAATTTTGACACCAATATGAACTTTGAGGGTTGTATTGATGAGTTTGATGAATATAATTCTGTAACTACATACGTCTTACAGTCGCAAACAAAATTTTAATCAACATACAACCTAGCACTGGCCTGCAAATTGCAAAAAACCTAAGAAAATTTGAATTTCGCGGGCTACGCTTGAGCATCCACCTTAAATAAAAAAACTGAAAAGAATAAAAGAGGTTCAGAGACAGTACATATTGACTGCAACAGTCGGGACGCAATAAATAATCTAGACTAACGAATATGCACGTAATTTTTTTTTTGCTTAAATCAATAAAATACAGTACTATCAACCTATGAAAAGTATTAAAAGTTAAGTCCAACTACTGCCTGTCGCTTAAAAATAATATTAAACTTCTGCAAATTTCTACGACAGTTTATTTATTTATTTATTTAAACTTCATGTACAAGAGTGGTACATAGGCGGACTTAATGCCACAAGGCATTCTCTACCAGTCAACCTTTGGGTTAAATACGAAAACATAGTGATAGGGTACAAAATAATATAAAAAACTAACTTCTTCCTAACGAGAATGTATATACTTAAATTGATACTAATACACATAAAATAAACTAATAGATATTATATCAAACACTAAAAATTAAAAATTAAATAGCGATAAAACTAATAATCGACTTCGATTTGAGAGCTATTTATTCTGACTTAAATAGTAAGTATGTGTTCCGTATGGTGTCGGACGTAAAGAATAGCACCATCCCATATCTTCCCGTGGGTGTCGTAAGAGGCGACTAAGGGATTACCAGAGAATGGGCAGCAGCGCTCTCTGTGTCTTTTGGAAGAACTGTACTGCGATCGCCAACCCGCTTGCCAAGCGTGGCGATTATGGCAAAACCCCCCCATTATGAATACCGCATTAAGAAAATGGCCCCTAGTGCCCGGCAGGCCGTCTACCCTCAACTACGGCAGCGGTCGAGGTTACGGCGTGGCAAGGGGTGCGAAGAATCCCCGGATGGGATCCGGCTGCCAATACCAACGACTGGACCTGGCAACGTATAACGCACGCACACTCCGGACCGACGAGAAGATAGCGGAACTCGAAGAGGAATTGAGCAGGCTGCGATGGAGTATTGTGGGATTGTCTGAAGTCCGAAGAGAGGGGGAGGACACGATAATCCTGAAATCCGGCAACCTGCTCTATTTCCGTGAGGGTGACCGGCAATCCCAAGGTGGTGTTGGGTTTATCGTCCACAAGTCCCTTGTGAACAACGTGGTGAAGATCGAGAGTGTGTCGACCAGGG
This sequence comes from Xestia xanthographa, assembly GCA_905147715.2. Lineage (NCBI taxonomy): Eukaryota > Metazoa > Arthropoda > Insecta > Lepidoptera > Noctuidae > Xestia > Xestia xanthographa. The sequence goes on along the minus strand of LR990653.1, from coordinate 20,466,737 downwards.
TGGCGTACCTTATACTCAGAATATCCTCCAGATATTCGCTGAAGGTCATACAGGTCTACGCCCCGACCTCGGCACACCCCGACGACGAAGTGGAGACCATGTATGAGGATATTTCTAAAGCCATGCATGGTTCCAAAACTTACTTCACCGTTGTCATGGGGGACTTCAACGTGAAACTGGGCAAACGAGACGGGGATGAGCTGCAGGTGGGGCAATTTGGAGTTGGACATCGGAATCGCCGGGGTCACCAACTGGCTAGTTTTATGGAGAAGGAGGGCCTCTATATGATGAACTCCTTCTTCAAAAAGCGTGAGCACAGGAAGTGGACCTGGCAAAGCCCCGATGGTGCAACTAGAAATGAGATTGACTTCATCATGTCAACCAAGAAGCAAATGTTCAATGATGTCTCGGTGATCAATTCGGTGAAAACCGGGAGCGATCACCGCATGGTAAGAGGCACATTGAACATCAATATTAAGCTTGAAAGGTCTCGACTGATGAAGTCTACGCTCCGTCCAGCACAGATCCAAATCCAAAACCCCGAGAGCTTTCAGCTTGAACTCCAGAACCGTTTCGAGTGCCTAGGAAGCTCAGTGGACGAATACAACGATGGGTTCGTGGAAACTGTCCATATGACCGGGTCTAAGTTCTTCAAGTCACGTCGTACATATCAGAACAAGAGACTCTCCGATCACACTCTCAAGCTCATGAAGGAGCGGCGTGAGATGATCCTGCAGTCTTCAGACGAGGCGTGCAAATACCGGCAGCTCAATAGACGGATCTCTAAATCCTTGAAGAGCGACCTCCGCCGCTTTAATACCGAGCGTATTAAAGACGCGATTGAGCGGAATAAAGGCTCCAAGGTATTTGCAAGAGATCTGGCTATTGGGCAGAGCCAGCTCACGAAACTGAAGACCGACGATGGTAGGATCTTATCCGCCAAACCGGAGCTTCTGAGGGAGATCGAGAGCTTCTATGGACAGTTGTACACGTCAACCAGTAAACCCGTCGTAGATCTAGCAAACGACCCAAGAGCTAGACTGACCCGACACTATACCGAAGACATCCCGGACGTCAGCCTGTACGAGATTAGGATGGCTCTGAAGCAGCTCAAAAACAACAAGGCACCGGGTGATGACGGAATTACGGCCGAACTCCTGAAGGCGGGTGGAAAACCGGTACTTAAGGCCCTTCAGAAGCTGTTTAATTCCGTCATACTTGAGGGAAAAACGCCACAGGCATGGTGCAGGGGTGTGGTGGTACTCTTCTTCAAGAAGGGTGACAATGCCCGGTTGAAGAATTATAGGCCCATCTCACTTCTAAGCCATGTCTACAAGTTGTTTTCTAGAGTCATCACCATCATCATTTCCAGCCACCCGAACAAGCCGGTTCCCGAAAAGGCTTTAGCACCGTGGACCACATACATACGCTGCGGCAAGTTATACAGAAGACCGAAGAGTATAACCTGCCCCTCTGTTTAGCGTTTGTGGACTACGAGAAAGCCTTCGATTCGATCGAGACCTGGGCTGTACTGCAGTCTCTCCAACGGTGCCAAATCGACTATCGGTACATCGAGGTGTTGAAGTGTTTGTACAAAAATGCCACCATGTCAGTCCGACTTCAGGACCAAGCCTCGGAACCTATCCTTCTGCAGCGAGGTGTGAGACAGGGAGACGTCATTTCTCCGAAACTGTTCACCGCTGCACTGGAGGATGTCTTCAAGGTTCTGGACTGGAGAGGGCTAGGCATCAACGTCAATGGCGAGTACATCACTCACCTTCGGTTTGCCGACGATATAGTGGTCATGGCTGAGACCATGGAGGACCTCAGTACAATGCTCGATGACCTCAGTGGAGCTTCCGGAAGAGTGGGTCTTAAAATGAACATGGACAAAACCAAGGTCATGTTGAATGCCCATGTCACACCCACTCCTATCAAGATCGGAGACTCCACACTCGAAGTTGTAGACGATTATGTGTACCTAGGACAAACGGTCCAGTTAGGTAGGTCTAACTTCGAGAAAGAGGTCAATCGTCGAATCCGACTAGGCTGGGCAGCGTTCGGGAAGTTGCGCGGTATCTTCTCGTCCAACTTACCGCAGTGTCTCAAGACGAAAGTCTATGACCAGTGTGTGTTGCCAGTGATTACATACGGGACCGAAACGTGGTCGCTCACAATGGGCCTCATCAGAAGGCTTAAAGTCACCCAAAGGACAATGGAGAGGGCTATGCTCGGAGTTTCCTTGCGCGATCGAATCAGAAATGAAGACATCCGCAAGAGAACCAAGGTTACCGACGTAGCCCGAAGAATTGCCAAACTTAAGTGGCAGTGGGCATGGCACATTGCTCGCAGAACAGATGGCCGATGGGGCCGAAAAGTTCTGGAGTGGCGACCGCGAACCGGAAGACGTTGCGTTGGAAGGCCTCCCACTAGGTGGACTGATGACCTGGTGAAGGTTGCGGGAATCCGCTGGATGCGAGTCGCACGGGACCGGTCAATGTGGCGACACTTGGGGGAGGCCTATGTCCAGCAGTGGACGTCTTTCGGCTGAAATGATGATGATGATGATGAAATAGTAAGTACGAACTTTTCTTTTGAAAGTGAATTTGCTTTCAGCCTTTTTAATGCCAAAAGGTAACGCGTTCCAGAGCTTTTTATTAGAGATAGCGTAAGAATTTGACATAAAGCCTGTACGGTGTGAAGGAATTTGGAGAAGTAGATTCTTTGAAGCACGAAGGTTACGGCTATGCGAACTGCCCAACACTTTGAAATAAGTCTTTAGATAATCGGGAGCACGTGGATCGTTCAAAATCGTGAAGAGCAAGCAGAGAGATCTGAGGGACCTCCTGAGTCGGATAGGCAACCATTTAAGCTGAGAACGGAAGGAATGTGATCGTATTTACGAAGGCCAAAAACAAACCGAATACAATTGTTGAGAAGTCGATCCAATTTGTTTAGAAGTTCTTGGGAAAGATCAGAGCAACAAACATCAGCATATCTAGTCTATAATGGGAAACACAAGTGACTAGACCAAAGTGAGTTTGGTGCTAGATGGGAGGAAATGCTTAAATCTATAGAGAAACCGCAGTGAGAACGAGACTTTCTGGCTAACCTGAGTCACGTGTTTGTTCCAACTTAAACTGCCGTCAATGTACAGACCTAAGTCTTTTACGTGAGGTGAAAGAGAGATGACAGAGTTCTCGAACATCAGTGATGCCACTGATGTTCGAGAACTCTGTCATCTCTCTTTTTTGTTAAGTTGGCTAGTGTTCACATTTTTCAAATAGTACGAACTACCAATGAGGATGGCCTGACATTTCCCGACGTTAACAGAAACCCCAAATTTGCCAGACCATTCTTCGATAGTGCGTAGATCGGCATTGAGCGATGAGATGCAATTGTCAAGGTTGGCAATGTCTGACTGAGCGTATAGTTGCAAGTCATCAGCGTACAAATGGACAGTTCAAACGTTCGTAGCTGTCGCGGCCATAATATGACATCATTTACCACAATCTGTCTTGTATAAATCTAATTTTTTGCCCATAATCGAATAATTTTACTAATTTTATGTGCTTTATAAAGTAAAAATTGCACTAACAATATTTTAATAAAATCTTAGTGAAACTTTAAGCACTTTCCAAATAAAAGTGTTTTTTTGACATATAGACTTTGACGTCACTACCGTCGTTATCGAGAACGATGCGTTTTGAGAGTGCGTTCAGTTTCACGAAAAATGGGCCAATGCCCTTTTAAACAGACTGGGCACTACAGGGGCCCAATTCTGTAAAATTACCAACTTGTCAATAGTGTGTAAGTAGTGTCTCAATAGGCTAATCATTGACATTTGGTATTCTACAAATTATCTATGGTCATTGACTTACCACTGAAGCGCCATTGAAACGCCATAGAAGACTATTGTAATAATTGGTATTCTGCTCCACTAAAATAATGTATCAATATCATCATGATGGCCAAAGTTCGGTAGTCTATAAATATTTTAAGTGTATTTGAAAGATGTGTCTATCGTGTTTGAAAAGTGTTTTGGCCATCGAACCGCCATTGTGAAGCCATCGAACAACGAAAACACTGAAAAATATTGTACCGCCAACCGCCACACTATCGACACACTACTGAGACACCACTGAAACGCCATTGAAGTTTTTGCAGAATACCAAATTTGCAACGGTGGCAACATAATGTCTGTAGTGTGTCGATAGAGTGTCAATGGCGTGTTGCTTAAGAGGGCTATTACAAATTTTCTTGTTTTTTAGTGTTTTAAGAGTCTAGCACTCAAATATAAGAAAAATTTTGATTTTTATTTTGAGCGCTCCCTAGAGAATTAATCAAACTTTCTCGGGCATATATCTTTTTTAATTTTGTGGCCATATCTAAACCATAATCACACATCAAAAATCTCAGTTTAGAAGTGTGATTATGGTTTAAATATGGCCACAAAATTAAATAAAAAAATATGCCCGAGAAAGATTGATTAATTTTCTAGGGAGCGCTCAAAATAAAAATCAAATTTTTTCTTATATTTGAGTGCTAGACTCTTAAAACACTCAAAAACAAGAAAATTTGTAATAGCCCTCTTAACACAAAGTTACAGAATTGGGTCCCTGGGCAGTGACATTTTGCTTTATTTACTAAATCTGGCAACATTGATGGAGTGTTTTATGTGTGGGGTACATCTCTATTTAGTTTGTCCAAGAGAGGCGTTCGCGTTCGTTGTTCATGTAAGATTCGTTCATTTCCATTCATTCGGTGTGTTGTTTTTAACTGTGGTCTGTGTTTTTGTGTTTGTGCAAGAATTTGGATCAAATGTTTCAACTGTTTTTAATTTGTGATTTTGTTAATCAATTACCTTGAGTTTGATGTTGTTTTTACCAAATTAGATAGTGCAGTGTTCTTATTTCGTGTAAAAATGACGTTACCACCATTTCCTTCTCAAGATTTGGCAAAACTAGTGCTTGGTATGTCGTCTATTTGGCGGGAACACTGCGATGCGATCCCGATTAACGGACGGGATGATGAGGATGATGATCACGTTCTTTGTTTTGTGTTTTAGGATATCTTGCTGAGGAGCAGCTTATGACTGCCTATGATGAGTTTCTGCAAGCGAGTCCTTACTTGGACGCTCTCAGAAACGAATATGACAGGATATTTATGACATCACTGAGGAATATTCTGGCAGAATACAGGGCTGTAAAAATATATGGTTTGTACCGTGGGGTCTCCCCCTCGATGTTAATTGTTGTTTTTTTATTAGGTAACCGTTGAATGCCCTCCCCTCATGATATCATTGATGTGCTTTTCTGCCTCTGATCATATTTAATAAAACATAATACGCAATTTAAGTCATCTCAGTTAAACTACTAGTACTACAACATTTTTCATTCAATCCATTGGCAAAAGTTGTACCTTATGAATTAATGTTTATATCCAGTAATGTTTACAGTTACACAATGTCTTATTATAAAGTTGCTGTTTTGATGCAAGGATCATAGCAGAAAGTACCTATTTCAAAGTACTACCACCATAAAATCAAGGGCATGCATAGATTTTCTTGTCTGAAAATTTAAATAAAATAAATATAAAGTTTGTAAAGCCAAATACTTCCTTATTGTTCTCATCAGAATGGATAAAAGAACTCTAAGCCTTCTATTTGTAATTTTTATGGAGTATTTTTTTTTTTTTTTTCAATGCTGAGAAAATACCTTGTCTTTCAAAGCAAACTATTCTCCACTAAAAACCAGTTGTCAGTCATGGTTACAATGATATTCTAACAAACAGATATGTTATACACCTACAAAACCACCGAAAAGTGTGCCGCGGGGGAGAGCCAGCTCACATACACGCAGTGACGCAGAATAAAGGAAAAACAGGCCAATTGACACGTTTTCGAGTCTTCACGATTGCGCGCTCATAACATATCTGTTTAATTAAATATCATTGCATGGTTAAATATGCACCACCTCTCAAATCTATAGCTACATGTTTTCTTACAAACCACTAAAAATAAGTGTTGACATTGTCGCTCCACACAGCCTTTATGTATTTAAAAGAAGCATCCTAGATGCTTCTTAGTCGTAAAAGTAATCAAATTCTTAGACCAGTTTCAAATAAGGTGACTTGCTGACAAAGTGTGTCAATTGCCATTCTTGATCATTTGTTTGGTGATCATCATAGATTGGAATGGCTTGAGATTATTTGCCTTAACTTCAAGGATGTAAATAACATGTGTATAATACCTCCCTCTAATATAACAGCTTAATTTTGGAGCTTAAAAATCAGGAGATTTTATAGGGATGTTTTATCCACATGATACTATCTGTGTAGGCAAATAAACTTTATCTGTTCTGATCTCTGGTGATCGTAATATTATTTAAAGCCGAGGGTCTTTCTTATTTTTTATACTGATTGCCTTTTAACCAACGAATAGTGAGGCAACTTGATACTCACTTGATGATAAAATTTACTTAGAATCTCACACTTAGATCACTGGCATTTTATTTCATAGTAATGATTTTGTTATAATTTTCAGTGGAAACATGTAAACCTCTTATTTTGAGAAAAAAGCTGGTGCAATGTACCAATCTTGTAGATGTAGTCAAGTTTTTAGCAAACAATGCAGATATAAACAAAATACAAGCGCAAGACACTTCCATTGAAAATATCAGGTAACTTATATACATTATTACACTAATCTACATTATTTGCAGGTTTTTCTATTCTTCTATCCTATTCAAGTTAAATTTAGATTCAGTGAAACAAGGATATCAATAAATTCTATTGATAAAGTTGAGCATCACTTTTAGGTTATATTATTACTATGAAAAATGTTGAACAACATGACTTGATGCTTAGACCAGTTACAGTTTTAAAACAGGTCTTTTGTTGCTATTTATAAGGTCTAATATTGCAAGATATCAATCTGTTTACTATTAAACATGATGTTTCTCTCTTTCCAGTCTAGTCAAACAAAGTACATCACAAACTTCCAAACAAAATGTTTGCGAACTCTGTAACTCTTCAAGTTTGTCAGGGTGTTCCTGCAAAAGTAAGCAGAAATCAAATGTTTCAGCCAGCTATGTGGAAACAAGTGGCTTGGAGACTTCTGTCGAAACTACAGCTTTGGAAGATTTACCAGGTTTGGGCTTTATTATCTTTATACTTACTGCAATTTTCTATGTTTAAGAGAATTTATCCTTATTGATCGTTCAACTTTTACCTAAGCAAATGTTTATCTATCTATCTATATAAATAAAAACAAAAGGCCTGACTGACTGACTGACTGACTGACTCATCAACGCCCAGCCCAAACCCTTGGACCTAGAAAGCTGAAATTTTGCACAAAGGTTCCCTTTATAATGTAAACAAGGAATAAGGAAGGATTTTTAGAAATTCAACCCCTAAGGCAGTTAAATAGGGGATGGAAGTTTGTATGAAAGTCCGTCAGTTTTAAGGTTAAGATCTTCAAATTTTGTTTTTAGGCTGACGATTAAAAATTAATTGATACGTGTCTTAGCGTTTTCCACAATTTCACCCCCGAAGGGTTAAAAAAGGGGATGAAGTTGTTTATAGAAAATCGTCAGTTTTAAAGTTAGGATCTCTAAATTTTGTGTTAAGGCTGATGATTAAAAATTAATTGATACGTGTCTCAGCGTTTTTCATAATTCTACCCCCAAAGGGTTAAAAAGGGGTTGAAGTTGTTTATAGAAAATCGTCAGTTTTAAAGTTAGGATCTTCCAATTTTGTGTTTAGGCTGATGATTAAATATTAATTGATACGTGTCTCAGCGTTTTTCATAATACCACCCCCGAAGGGTTAAAAATGAGAATGAAGTTGTTTATGGAAAGTCCTTAATTTTCGAACTAAAACTCATTAAATTTATTATCTAGACTTATGGTTGGAAGCTAACGCAACGGTGTTTTTTTTAAATTTCAACCCCTAAGGGGATGAAAGATGAAAAGGGGGCTTTATCTGTACAAATAAATACAATTGAAATGTCTGTTTGTAATATTAAAACAACCGCATTTTCCTAAATGCATTTGAATGTATATAGGGTACATATACCAAAATAACATTTTTTTCAATTTTTGTCTGTTGTCTGTTTGTTCCGGCTAATCTCAGGAACGACGGGACCGATTTTGACGGGACTTTCACTGGCAGATAGCTGGTAAAATAAGGAGTAAATTCTATTTTGGGTAAAAATATATAAAAGAAGAAGAAACTGACTGACTGACATATCAACGCACAGCCCAAACCGCTGAGTCTAGAGATTCCAAATTTGTCGCATAGGTTCCTTATGAGGTTTAAGGGTGCACTGATTTTTCAAAATTCACCCCCTAAGGGGCTGAAACGGGCGACCAAAATTTACATAGGGAAATAACATTAGTTAGACTGTTTTATTCGAAACTTAACAGGAGTACTCCTATCGGTAAATGGGTAGAAATGGGTTTCAGGTTTTTTCAGAATTCAACCCCTAAAGGTGGAAATGGGTTTGGTATTGTTTGTATGGTGTATTGGTTCGGGTGTATTACAAAAACAACGATTTTAAGATTTAATGTGGCGGACCTGAATTTCCATCATCCCCTGTTGGGGTGCGATGGGGTCGAAATGTCTAAAAATCAATATGGGTGTCGATTCCGAGATTATCATTGGTGCTGATTACGAATATGGCATTTATTTTTAGATCCAAAAGACGGCAGATTCAACTTCTACACAGGATTATTGTTGATTTATTGTGATGATTGTGATAACGATGATGGCGATTGTGATAATGATTGTGATAGTGATAGTGATTGTGATTGGAATAGTGATGGTGATGGTTGTTGTGATAACGATGATGGTGACGGTGATTGTGATTGTGACAGTGATAATGATGGTGATAGTGATGGTGATTGTGATAGCGATTTTGATGATTATAATTGTGATGATTATGAAATTTGGCACATAGATAGTTTATAACCTGAATTAACATGTAGGGTACTATTTATCCCTTTAGTATGATCCCGTGGGACAGTTACCGAACTTCACGCGGGCGAAGCCGCGGGCAACAGCTAGTTTAAAATAAAAATTTAAAATAGAGAAAGGAGTCAAACAGGGTGACCCGCTATCTCCTAAACTGTTCACCTTCACCAGTACCCTCGAAGAAATCTTCAGAAAGTTGGCAGCCGATTGAAGGGAAAGAAGCATTGTCCTCGGCGACACGAGACTGTCAAATCTATGTTTCGCTGACGACATTGTTCTCTTTGCATCCTCAGCCACAGAACTTCTGCTTATGCTCTGAGCGATGCAAGCCTTGAGGTTGGACTGACGATGAATATGTCGAAAACCAAAATTATGTGCAATGAACGTCCTAAAGTAAAAAAAGTAGACAGCGGGAAAAAAAAAGTTTATTTTGTGAGGTAATTTTTAACTTGTACCTAAGTAAATTCATTTATTGAGAAACACCAATTGAATATTCTCACTATTATCAGACTTATTTCACCCACTACTGATTATGTAAGTCTTCTACTTCTTCTAATGCTTCCCTGGTCTTTCGTGAGTCTTAACTAGGTTTTACTCACGATCTTCTGTTGCATAACAACACAGGACAAGTATGTGTATTCAAACTTTATCTTTATCTTTCCAGGAAATCATGTTACAACACGAAAGAAACATGTCAGAGTGCTGGAAAAGAATACCATTTCAGAGTCCAACATAGATTTAAGTGGAAGTACAAAGCAATCTTCAAGTGCCTTGATTAACAGTGGCAATGGACTGAATACATTAACTTCTAATACCCACTGTTCCGAAGTAAAACCCAGTGACAATTCTTCACTACCTCTGAGTTCAATTGTAAGTGTTTTTTTTTTATCATTATAGTACTAACAAATGCTTTGTATCTCAGACCCTCTGATACCTTCAGTCCATTGTGGTCTTCATACATCAAAACATGAATATGATTTCTTTATACAATTTGATCCTTTGTCTGATAAAAGAAGGGGTCTTTTAAATAGCTTGCTATTGATATAGAAATAATAATACCAGCCATTCAAAAGACCCACTGCAGCAGGTCAATGGCCCATTTTCATACAGAGACAGCATGATATAGCAAAGATTCATTAACTGCTGTTAATGAATCTTTACTACTATCTTTACTAGCTGGTAAAGCAAGCTACAAAAATCACATAAATGGCTACCCATTATCAAATAACTTTGATAAGGATATTATGTCATGCATGTGTGTATTTCATTTTTAAAATTATCTGTGGTTGTGATAATCTGAGTTATTTAACAATGCTAATGTAGCAACAGATTATTTTTGTGTGTTATTGCACAATTGTATGTTTTGGAGCTTTGCCAAGGGACATACTTACATGCATTTCTGTAAACACTAGTCTTTGCCATTCAATCTTGAGAAGTTTTACAAATCCACATTCTTGTTGATGTTAAGTACTTGATGTGCTTTTGCTGTGCCTAATAAACGTCAAGGAAGTAATTAATATGTGGATATTACCTCCCTGTATTTTAAAAGTTTTTTACTGAAGTTAAAATATTACAATATTTTAGTGAGAGGAGTACATCGCACTAAAATATTGTAATATTTTAACTTTACTTTTAGAATAGGTAGTAACCTATTCTAATCTCTGCTACTGACTATTATGAACAATCAAGGAAACTTTAAAGGAGTGTAATAATAAATCACAACATCATCAATGAATCACAACACTAACATCGATTATTGAAACATGGCAAGATGGCATATATCATAATAATGCTGCCCATGCATTACCTTCATCTGTTAGCGAAGTAGACACAATAGTTAAACAATGGCCACAGACCGATTCGGTCGGGCTTTACAGACAATCACAAAGGGATAATACCATAAACACCCAAAAATCAGAGGGAGTGGCCTTTTCTTTGTAGGAAACCTACTTTTATTTATATACAGAATTAAAAATGTAACTAACTGTTGCATTTAAAATATTAGTGGGTTTTATCATTGCAGACGAAACCCGCCGACACACCAGAATGCAGAGAGAAAATTGAAGAATTCAACACTATCCTGAAGAAAGTTTGTAACAACAAGTCGCAAGCAGAAAGTCTTAGCACAAGTATTTCTAATGCTAGCTCATTCCAAGACTTCGCATCTGGTGTTGGTGGTAATTTTTTTTTTACTGTAAATATGTAAAGTTTGTCTTTGAAAATATGATATTTGAATTCTCGACAAAGTACGTTACTGTAGTAGTGTCATCTCTTTCTAAATTTTCGGAGTAGTCCGGGTACTGTTTGTAATTGTATACAGGTTCGACCTAATTGTTATTTCTTTTTCTCAATTTCTCTTATAGGTCATGAAAATCGGAATGTTCCTGTGCCAGACTCGAGCACGTCGGAAAACTCAATAGCTGTGTAAGTTCCTCTGTGACATTTTTTGTTATTCTTATGCAATGTGTTTGGATGTTTTTTCACTTAAAATGCTGCCATATTAATTGAATGTCTATGTTAATGGGACGTGGTAACTAAGTTCTTCAACTTTCTATATTTTCAGGGCTTCAGTAGCTAACAATACCAATACAGATTTCGGTAATAATTTGAATGAGGTAGCAAAATGTGCTGAATTAGAGTCTCACCAGTATAACAACTATCCATATCCTAGAATAAAACCTAAATGTAAGGACCAAAAAATTAAAATAATTTCGGACATAAAAGTGGACAAGCCGTTTCCTTCAATGAGCAACGCAAAAGCAACTACTTCGACGCCCTTGATGCAAACCATTGTTATAAATGGTACGCCTGCTTATAAACAGAAGCTGCAAATAAACAACAACTACACGAAAGATGAAATTATGGCAATGCCTACTATTATTGTTGTACCAACATCAGGTAAGATGTCGTTTTTGTAAATAATAATAATTATGTTTATTAAGAATGGATTCAGTTAACAAATTTTGATGTATGCTTTATTTTATTTCAGGTCCCCCACCGAACAGTTCTCAATCTAAACCTATCGTAACACATAAGTTACAGAAACCGAAAACAACATCGGAATCTTCGCCTAAATTGCTTGGCCCTCTCGTAATAGATATTTCTTCAAGTAGTGCAGCGGAAACAAAGAAACCTGATGCTGAGCTACCAAATATAGAGCAGAAACAACCTGGTCAAGAACCAGGTTTGGTAAAAACAGTTGATCTTATAAAGAATGCATCTGTTCCCAAAGATAACGTCATTGCTGGTTCTGTTCAAACAAGTACTCCACAAGTGCTACCGCCCGTGAGAAAGTCGTCTTCTACACCTCGCAGGAATACGCATATCAGGGTACTGGATTTCGCAACTCCGAGGAGAATATTACATGAGACAATAAATGAAGTAGTTCCTAACGAAACTGAGGATAAGCCTGTTGAAATGATCGTCGCTAAAAGTCCTAATTTAATATTTTCTGAAACAGACAATAGTCAAAACAATATTGTTGATATGAGCAATGTTAAAGTTCATAAAATAGAATCTTGTCATTACAGTGGTACTAATCTAACAGTGGATAATGATAATAAGCAGCCAGTTATCAATAAGAAAGTTAATTGGGATGCTGATTTGCGTGCCTTAGCCACAGCGAGCGGTTATGCATGCAAGCCTCCACCAAAACCCAAGCCCAGGCCTAGAAAACCGAGGAATAAAAAAGCTGCTGACAGTAAGTCTGAACAGGATAAAGCTACTAATAAGGCAGTTGGAACTACTGATGAAACGCACAAAAACCCTGACAGTGTCGATTTAACTACTGATAAAACTGATATAACTACTGAAAAAGCCGATATAACTGCTGAAGAAGCGGATAAAACAACCGCTAGAGCAGATACCGTCACTGGAAAAAAGGCTCGTATTAAGAGAAAACTATCCCCTAAACCCAAGAAATCAAAGAAAAGACGGAAACTGGAGGAGGAGGAAGAACAGTATGCACAATCAGAAATACATACGGAAAGTAAACCTTTAACTGTGAAACCAACTTACAATATAGTGGCTGCTAATACTTATGTAGAGCCATTAGATAAAGTTCCTGAAGTTATTCAAAATCAAAATAAATCAAATAATGAAGATAATAACGAAACTCCAGAAGCAGAAAGGTTATCCTTGCACAATGAAATTGGTGCAAGACTAAATATATCAGAATTTCTGGAAACTCCTTATAAACAAGTTCTGTATGACATTCAAATGGAAACGCCGAAATTTTTAAATTCTGGCTTGTTGGATGAACCAATTTCGGATATTAAAATTATGAGTATTCCTACTCCACGTTTCTTTGATACTCCAAAACCGCTTGCTACGCCTTCTTCATATTCATCGCGACCTACTGATTATTCTAGCGGCGGGTCTTACTACAAGCCTGATGACCAAGATTACCTGAGAATCGCGGATTTGGAATGTCCAGTGACATCATCAAAAGAAGTGGATGTTGAGGTGGTGAAGCAGGTTGAAGTGCCCAAAGAAACAGTATGTGCCAGAGAGAAAAGGAGTTCTAGACCAGTAAGAAAGTGTACGAAAAACGTGTCATATGTTAATATTAGTAATGTAGGTAATAAAACTAAAGAAAAAGTTGTAGATGATAAAGTTGATATTGCATCATCAAGTAGTGATACTACATTTGCGAATAGTTCTTATGAGATCAATAAAGAAGTTACTTTGAAAACACCGAAAAACAATAAACTCAAATCTACTACCAAATCGGAATCTACCAAGAAAAAACTAGAAACTATTAAAAAGCGTAAATCTCCAATGAAAAAGGATAAATCAAATTCATTCATGAAAATAAAACCAAGGCGTCCTACACCAACGAAAGAAAATACGAATAAAAGAACTAGATGGAAAAAAGATATGTTTTCCCCAAATAATTCATCCAAATCACAATTAAGTAAAAGGAATACTGCAAAGGAAAAAAATATTCACATAACACCCGCAACAGCGCCTGCTCCGACGAAGTCACGTAGGAAATCATCGACCCCCAGAAAAATTCACTGCACTAAAACATTTAACTCTGAGAGTTCTGGTCACGAATCCCCAGATATTAGCGCCAGTGTTAAACACAGCATTACCCGTGATCAGATCACAGCTTCAACGGTTTCTTCTCATGATGATGATGAACAACTAGCGCTAAGATGGTCTGATGATGGTTCTCAAGACGCTAAGCCAAAAGATGCTGAAATTGAAGATATATCTAAAATACAACAGTATATTGAAACCACCGTTAATAGTACATCTGAATACAATGATAATGCAGGGACTTTGCATGGAGATTTAATCAAACGAGGATTTGACGCTGAAACTGCAAAAATAATAGAACGTGACTTGCTGGATCCGCCTTCTGCAGAGACAGCACGTCCAACTAATGTTGAGGTTACCGAATCAAGGAAAGAAGAAAGTGTATCAGATAAGAGTGCTGAAACAAACACAAGTGTTACAAGTGAATTACAGATAGTGCAAGATGCTGAATCAGATGACGAATTTGAATTATCTGCTTATGAATGTAATGAAGATAGTCATAATTATATTAAATGTAATAGTGACGCCAAAGATAACTGCAAACAACAGCCTATAACATTAAAAGATAAGTTTAATATGGAGGTGTGCATCGATGACGGTGTTTCAGTTAGGTTAAGAGCCACAAACTTCAATATGTTATTTAGTAATGATCCGGAAGGCGAAGGAGAATTAGGATATAGTTTTAGAGAAACAGAAGTAGCTGTTAGTTCAATATCAAATATAGAAAAACTATACACGCCAATGAAAGATCACAAGGCGGAGTGCTTCGAAATATTTGATTCTACTCTCACGAGTTTGGATACACCATTAAAGCTGAATAGTCCAAACAGTAAAGAACACAAAGTAACTGAGATAGAAATAGTTTTAGAAGAGGAAAAAGTAGAAGTTAAGGGCAAAGCAAATGACGTTAAGAAAAGAAAACGATTACAAGGTAGTAATCGCTCTGAGGAGGCTTTGAATGACGGCAAGAAAATAAAACCAGAAGATCTTATTAAATTTAAAGGTTCAGAAATTAAGGATATCGATATTGAATCAGTGCTGACGCAACTCCACGGACCTGACGACTAGTGGGCTTGTTATAGTATTAAGTGTTTAGGTTACTGACTTTAAACTTGTGGACAAGTGTTATTATTATTGATTCGTATTTTAATAATGGAACAGTTTTAAGAAAGTATATTATTAGTGATATGTGTAAGACACATACATTAAGTCCATTCTGATTGTACAGTTCGATTTAAGTTTATGTAACGTTATATAAATAATTATGTTTGTGCAAGACACAACTCTTGACCATGTTTCTAGTTAAAAATATATTTTGTAAGAACAAGCAGTTGTTTCTATTATTATGATCGAAGAGTTCAATTTCAGAAATGGTCTGTACCATAGAACTGTATGAATGATGGAATTTGTATGAAATGTTCTGAAGTTGTACAAGGATCTATTGGCGCATGGCCAAAATTGAAACAAAAACCGCCATCTTGATTTCTCGAAAACCGGTACCAATGTTAACGTTATTTAAGTGCCAAAAGATTAGCTCAAAGCGTTGTTAATAATCGGTAACGATCAACTCAAGTATACATGAACTTATTACTTAATTAATCAATTATCCAGTCGTTGAATGAATGCGTCTAATTTATCGGTCTGATCACCGCCGCCGCGCTGGTGTGAGCCGCGTGCAATTATTATGATATTCAGTTTAATTAGATATCACAATTAGTGGCTATCGTGACACCGCTGTCGGTGCGAACCATCCATTATGAATGCTAATTTGAACCGTTAGCTCAAGCGCATTCTTCGTAAAAGTGCATCTTGCCACGATTTTGTAGTAGACGTGTAATTTCGTATGCTAAATATGATTCGGTGCAGTCAGCAATGAAAATCCGGCGAAGTGCGAGTCGGGCTCGCACGCTTAGTAATTCGTTCCACCGAAAACCGCTTACTTACCTTTTTTTTTCGGATGGGAAATCATGAAAATAATTACCCCTCCCGCTCTGGGCGGAGCGGACGGGAGTGTCAGACTTTTACTGACTAAAACCCATCCATGTTCCTTCTTAGCCCTTTGTATTCCAGGGCTGCGGTATCTCTTTCGAACATTCCCGCAGCCCCGGCAGGCATCGGCCCTTGCAAAGGCTAAAAGGCCTTGAGGTCCCCTTCCTTGTGCTGACATCTTTTTGAGGCGCGCGTCGAACACGAACGCGCCGTCGCACAGTGTGAAAATTTCGCAATCTATGGGGATTTAATTTCAAATTGAATTAAATAAAATATATAAGTTAAAAAATTATATTGATTGGTATTTAACTAAATAAAAATACTTAAATAGTTATAGAAAATAAAGTTGTATAAAAAAAAGCGATATGAATAAATTTAAAATTATTCCGGGTGAATGGCCAGATATAGATGTTATTTCATTTAAAACATTATCTGGTAATTTAATGCATTCATTCACCTAAGTTATATTCTAGTTTAAAAAGCGTTCACGATGTCTACCGGTTGCTGTACAGTTTTCGGTAAATTTGTTGCATAACCTCACCGCACTCACCGACGTGCAAGCTGTCAACTATATTTTTAAATTTACTCTTTGTTTATGTTCCGTTTTGTAATACTATGAGTGTTTGTTATGTTTTTAAATTTTGTATGCATGTCATGTCCCTGCGATAAATAAAGATTTTTTCTTTCTTTCTTTCTTTCTTAAACAGAACTAAATTTCATTTATAGCACCTTCCGAAAATTCTCTTGAAAAGGCAAAAATAGCATCAATTCGCCCCTTTTTCGCATTTAGGCTCACCTAATTATCAAAACTTTGTTCTTTTTTTATAATTTCGGTGGTCATTCTGAAAACCGAAAAAAAATGTATGACGGTCGCACAAAATCGCAAGTTTTATCAAATGTTCTCAAAAGTTAAGACTCCAAGCTATACATTAAAACATTAAAAACACCGGGATATTCAGGTCATTTTTTTTAACCACCTTTTGTTTTCAAATCATCTCTAAAAAAGGCTTAATTTAGCTGTGCATTCAAACGATGTTACTAGATCAATGTTTAACTATAACTTAAATAAAATACACTCTAACTTACCTTGAAAGATATACACAATACAATAATAAACCAGTAAACATGACTATACTTTAATTTGATCAGTAATCTCAAGTGAAAATTACACTTTAATGTTGTTGTTCGTATTGTAAGGGTACAACGATTTATTTACACACTTCAACATTTTTTATTATTTTTTTTAACCTATCTACAAGAATTTCGAATATGTAGCTGTGACATATAGGGTCTTAGGTATAAATAGGATATAACTTTTTTTAAAACTTATATTTTGATTTAAATCCCCCTAGATTGCGAGATTCTCACACTGTGCGTTGGCACGGCTTGTCGTCATAAAACGGACGGACGGCGAGCTGCTAGCCCATAGCTCACCGTCCACAGGTCCGCGTCTACGGTGGCTGGGGGCCACGGGGGCCACGTGGCCCGTGACGCCTGGTGCGTTTCCCACGGCGGCTGGGACGTAAGGTTCTCTCCCTCTCACGTCCCGCCACCTCCTTTGCTGGCATGACTGCTTCGCAGGAGGTGACGGCTTCCCATTCCGTCTCGCTCCGGACTGTGGATTGTACCAGGGCCGGATGCGAGAGGTCGCCGCCCAAATCGCCGCTACGAGGACACGGCGGTGCTCCGCCCAAGCAGGGCAAACCTCTACTGTGTGCTCCACCGTGTCCTCCGGTCGATCCTCCCGAAACAACCGTGTCCGGTGAGGACTTGCGTCAGGCGGAAGGTAAGGGCGCCGTGGCGCCTTTCAAGCCACTCCTCAAAGAGGGGACTTATCGCCACTACTGTGGCGAGCCCTGCACGGGGTTACGACAGTCGCTCTCCATGTTGCCATGAGATCACGCCGGAGGGCCGCTTACCTACCTTTATTTAGGATTAAATTCGGTTTTGTCGAACCCCTCGTTCTATAATTACCATTTCTACCATTCTCGTTTGGTATAGAAATATCACCTTGGATGTCAGGTCAGTAGACTAGTCTCTTCTAATTGGGGTGCTTCGCCTCATGTCTTGCGGACTACTGCGCTGGCGTTATCTTTTTCAGCTGGTGAATTTAATGATTTCCCATACAAAAAAAAAAAAAAAAAGCTCTAGCGAAAGAGCCAAAATGGTTTCAGATACACGACACCCTTTACATCTGAATACTCTCGTGTCGCAAAGGCTGAAAAGACGAAACAGCTTTCTAAAGTGTCACCCCTCTCAGTGGCGAGCGCTCCACGGAAAAGAATAAAGCTTTGGCGAAGTAGTGCAGCCTTACCAATCCCATTCGTACCACCTCCTGAAAATCTCCCACCTGGACGCGTTGGCATGGCTGACCTGGAAGTCTTTAAATAGACTCCGGACCCAGGTTGGCCGCAGCAAGGAAAACCTGCTCAGGTGGAGATTCATTAATGACTATGCCCTTGAGTGTAAATGTGGTGCTGTTCCACAAACGAACGAACGATGGGGCACTTATTATCGTGTCCTGCGTGTCCTGTTTGCAGGAACTGATGGACGCTACCGAAAGCGCCAAACTAGTAGCTCAGTTCTGGGCCGACACAATTTAGATTGCCATCGACACGCTAAGAAGAAGACCTGACCCGACGTATCGTTCCTATCCTAACCCGAATTGCGATATAGGTAGAATTACCTTCTTTAATTTATGTTAGCCTAGTACTTTTTCTAAGGTAACTTATAAATTTGTTTGAATAACTTTAAGGCGGTTCCCCGAGCAAATTTAGCAACTCTATTTGTGGTGGTTCAAACTTGGTTTGAAATACTGTTAGTTTTTGGTGAAACGGAACGCACCTTTAAAAACGCGTCGTCCTTGATAACGCCGGTAGTGACGTCAATGTCTGTGTGTCGGTGACCATGACTTATTGTTTACAGAAAACTTTCCACCTATTGTATTAAAAATATTTTTCAAATTATTTTATTAAAGACAATAGGATAAAATAAAAATTATTGTTTATTTATGGCAACAGGCCCAATTTTTAGAAACATAACATTATTCCTAAAAACTATTGTTACCTCTACAGCGTGCGACAACCAAGGTGCAATAAGCCCATGACTAGCAACAAATCCGGACCGGACAACTACGCTCGCGGTCAGTGCAGACGTGTTTTTTGTTAATTTATTTTACCGAATTTATTCGTGGAGTAATAATGTACGCTATAATGACCCTTAATGTAAAACAACAATAAGTACAACTAAGACTAAAGTGCAGTGAAACAGTTGATTTGTGAGCGCGACATCGCGGAGTTCGCGTCAGCCGAGGTACGCTCCTCCTCACCTCGGGGGAAAGAGACGGGCTGCGAAAAAAAAACATTTTTCATCCTTGTCGCACCACGGCGGACGCAGAGTGCACGGCAGTTATTTGTAAGTTGGATATTGAATTGTATTTTTCTCAATAACCAAAATAATGCCTAGCTGCGGGGCTTGCGGCTCAGTAATAACGGATAACTACTATATGGAATGTTCTAATGGAAAGTGTAAG
Organism: Xestia xanthographa; assembly: GCA_905147715.2. Lineage (NCBI taxonomy): Eukaryota > Metazoa > Arthropoda > Insecta > Lepidoptera > Noctuidae > Xestia > Xestia xanthographa. The sequence goes on along the minus strand of LR990653.1, from coordinate 20,447,200 downwards.
AAACACTATGATATAGCATGTCTTGAAGTAAATATAGACACATTTAAGTCTTATACTGAGGAATACAAAATAACTTGGGTGTGCCCAGAGTGTATCTGCTTAATGCCTAAAAGAGGGAACGTGGATACCCCGGTCATCGTTAAGACACCTGCATTTAAGACTGGCACCAGCAGCACCACCACGCCCATGAATAACATAAATACGCAGCGCGGTAGTCAGGCTAGTTTTTCACCAACAATGGATTCTGATTCAATGCTGCTTGAGGAATTAAGGGAGTTTAGAGCCGAAATGACGGCCCGTATGGATAACCAGGCTAAAGCGATTAATCTCTTGATGAATCAATTCACCCAAACAAGATCCGATTTGGTTAATATAATAAAACTGATGAGGGTACTGGAAGAAAAAGTAGATACTAAACAAACTCAAGACATTATAAGCGATATAGTCGACAACGGCCCTCCTACATTCTCAGAAGTGGCTAGTCAACAGAATAGTTCTAATAACCATACAGTGCAGAAAGTGTCTAAAAATGCCACCACCAAAACACAAAAAGTAAACAAAGGTGGGGCCACGAAGACTGCTGTATTACCGATAATGGAAACGGCTAATATCACAACCTCACCAACAAGCACACCGTATGAACAAGCGGATGTAGAGGAAGGCGATACTGGAATGGGCTGGACAACAGTAATTAAGAAAAAAAATAACCGCCCACTTAGAAATGTAGCAGTAGGAACGAATAAGGAACTGAAGGCTATTCAAGCAACGGAAAGAAAAAAACATTTGCATGTGTGGCGACTGCATCCTGAGACTACCATTGAAGCTATAACAGATCATGTTAAAAGTGTATGTGGTCCAGATTTGCAAATAAAAGTTAATAAAATCAACCATAAAACTAAACGAGACTACTCGTCGTTTATAATAGGAGTGCCTGAAAACTGGTTCCAGAAATTGCATCAGCCAGAAATCTGGCCCATGAATACGGAGTTTAACGAGTGGATTTGGTTTCGAAGCTCCACCAAAAACAGATCAAATTAATACCATTGATGTATATTACCAAAATGTTAGAGGTCTTCGAACAAAGCTGAACGACTTCAGAAATAGCTTAGAAATAATGGATGCAGATTTATACGCAATCACGGAATCGGGTTGCAACCCTTCCATACATGACCCGGAATTAATCCCGCCGGGATATCAAATACTTCGCTGCGACCGAGCGGACGGTCGGAAACAGGGAGGAGCGCTTTTAGTGGCCACACGTCGGTTCGAGCTGCGACAAGTGTACGTGAGTGACGTATCCATTGACACCTGCGTTTTTGAATTAGTCAATGCAAGGGTTTACCTAAATAGACGATTTTTATTTTTGTGCTCAGTGATTTATATTCCGCCTGGTAGTTCTGAGAATGATTATATGGTTCTGTTTGGCATAATAGAGAAATTGTGTACTAAATATAAGGAAATAATTGTGTTAGGTGATTTTAATCTATATTCGTGTCCCATAAATGTGAAGAATTATTATGAATATTTTTTGTCCTACTGCGGATTCACTCAAAACAATAATGTATCTAACTGTTTAAATAGACAACTAGATTTGATATTGAGTTCGGGTCTTCGCGAGGTGTCAGTGGTGATGGCGGATGGTTCGCTCGTGCCCGTGGACGCACATCACCCGCCGCTCGCAGCGAGCGTGCGCCTCACGGGCGCGAGCGCCCCGCGCCCCGCGCCCGCCGGCGCCGGCGCCGTCGGCTCACGCGCTGCTACTAGACCGCGTTGGAACTTTTATAAAGCGGAGTATGAATTGCTATATTCTATGTTAGCATCTACTGATTGGACCGATATGTTTCAGCAGAGCGATGTGGAAGATATTTTGAATTTCTTTTATAATAAACTTAATAATATTTTAGATGCAAGTGTTCCTAGGAAAACATTTAATGTCAAACAGCGATATATGTACCCCAAATGGTACACGAGTGACATAATAAATAACATAAAAATTAAAGCAAGACTACATCTAAATATATAAAAGAAGAAACTGACTGACTGACTGACTGACTGACTGACTGACTGACTGACTGACTGACTCATCTATCAACGCACAGCCCAAACCGCTGGGTCTACAGATTCCAAATTTGGCAAGTAGGTTCCTTATGTGGTCTAGGGGTGCACTAAGAAAGGATTTTTCAAAATTCACCCCCTAAGGGGGTTAAACGGGGCTCCAAAGTTTGTATGGCGAATCAAGATTAGTTAGACTATTTTATTCGAAACTTCACAGGAGTGCTCCTATTGATAAATGAGTAGAAACGAGTTTCAGGTTTTTTCAGAATTCAACCCCTAAGAGGGGGAAATGGGGTGGCAAAGAATAAAATCAATGCACAGCCCAAACCACTGAGTCTAGAGTTTCCAAATTTAGCACTTTGGTTCCTTATGCGGTCTAGGGGTGCACTAAGAAAGGATTTTTCAAAATTCACCCCCTAAGGGGGTTAAACGGGGCTCCAAAGTTTGTATGGGGAAACAAGATTAGTTAGACTATTTTATTCGAAACTTCACAGGAGTGCTCCTATTGATAAATGAGTAGAAAGAGGTTTCCGGTTTTTTCATAATTCAACCCCTAAGAGGGGGAAATGGGGTGGCAAAGAATAAAAATCAATGCACCGCCCAAACCACTAAGTCTAGAGAATCCAAATATGGCACATAGGTTCTTTATGAGGTTTAGGGGTGCATTAAGAAAGGATTTTTCAAAATTAACCCCCTGAGGGGTTGAAACGGGGGTCCAAAGATTACATGGGGAAATAAGATTAGTTAGACTACTTTATTCGAAACCTAACAGGAGTACTCCTATCGATAAATGAGTTAACATTTGTATTTCAGGTTTATTCAGAATTCAACCCCTAAAGGGGGAAATGGGGTAACAAAGTCTGAAATTCAACATAGGTATTGTTTGTATGGTGAATTGGGTAGGGTGTATTACAAAAACAACGATTTTAAGATTTAATGTGGCGGACCTGAATTGCCATCATTCTCTGTTGGGGTGCGATGGGGTTGAAATGTCTAAAAATCAATATGGGTGTCGAAACCGAGATTATCAGGGGTGCTGATTTCGAAAATGGCATTTATTTTGAGATCCAGAAGATGGGGGATTCGACTTCTATACAGGGTTATTGTTGATTTATTTTGATGATTGTGATAACGATGATGATAACGATTGTTATAATGATGATGATGATGATTGTGATTATGATGATAATTATTGTGATTACGATGATTGTGATAGTGAATGTGATTGTGATAGTGATGGCTGTTGTGATAGTGACGGTGATTGTGAAGGTGATAGCGATGGTTGTGATAACGAGGATGGAGATTGTGATAACGAGGTTAATGATTTTGATAATGATTGATTGATTGATTTTGATGGTGATAGTGATTGTGATAGTAATGGTGATTGTGATAGTGATGGTGATTGTGATAATGATTGTGGTTGTGATAGTGATGGCGATTGTGATCATGACGATTGTGATTAAGATGATAATGATTGAGATTACGATGATAATGATTGTGATTACGATGATAATTATTATGATGACGAGAATGGAGATTGTGATGATGATGATTGTGATAACGATGATAGTGGTTGTGATTACGATTGCTAAAAATGATAGTGATTGTGATCGTGATTGTTATGGTGATTGTGATTTTGATGATGATAGTGATGGTGATTGTGATTGTGATGGTGATAGTGATTGTGATGGTGATTGTGATTGTGATAGTGATAGTGATGGAGATTGTGATTGTGATAATAATTGTGATTACGATGATGATGATTGTGATTACGATGATGATGATTGTGATAAAGATGATGGTGATTGTGATAGTGATTTTGGTGGTGATGGTGATTGTGATAGTGACTGTGATGGTGACGGTGATTGTGATGGTGATTGTGGTTGTGACAGTGATTGTGATAGTGACGGTGATTGTGATGGGGATAGCGATGGTGATGGTGATTGTGATTGTGACAGTGTTGGTGATAATGATGAGGGTGATTTTGATTACGATAATAATGATTGTGATAGTGATTGTGGTGGTGATTGTAATGGTGATTGTGATTGTGATAGTTATAGTGATTGTGATCGAGATTGTGATGGTGATGGTGATAGCGATGGTGATTGTGATTATGATGGTGATTGTGATGGTGATTGTGATGGTGATTGTGATGATGATTGTGATTGTGATAGTGACTGTGATGGTGATTGGGATTGTGATGGTGATTGTGATTGCGATTGTAATGGTGATTGTGTTGGTGATTGTGATTGTGATAGTGTTGGTGATTGTGATTGTGAAGGCGATGGTGATTGTGATAATGATGGTGGTTGTGATAGTGTTGGTGATTGTGATGGTGATAGCGATGGTGATTGTGACCATGATGGTGATTGTGATGGTGATGGTGATTGTGATGGTGATTGTGATGATGATTGTGATAATGATGGTGGTTGTGATAGTGTTGGTGATTGTGATAATGATGGTAACTGTGATAGTGATGGTGATTGTGATAATGATTGTGATAATGATGGTGGTTGTGTTAGTGATGGTGATTGTGATAATGATTGTGATAATGATGGTAGTTGTGATTGTGATGGTGGTTGTGATAGTGATGGTGATTGTGATGATAATAATAAATTGTGATGACTATGAAATTTGGCACATAGATAGTTTACAACCTGGATTAACATGTAGGACACTATCCCTTTAGTATGATTCAGTGGGACAGTTACAGAACTGCACGCGGGCGAAGCCGCGGGCAACAGCTAGTAAAATATATAAAACAACAAAATTAAATAGTGATTACGACGAATATTCGAAATATAGATCACATATTAAAAAATCAATAGAAATTGCACGCAAACAGCATGAAAATAAGATTCAATGTCAGTTCGCGAAAGACCCTAAGTCATTTTGGCAATACATACGATCGCAGAAAAGTACCACGAGTAGACAGGCCATTATAAAAGACGGTCAGTATCTGTCAGACGAGGAGTGTGCTGAGCAGTTCGCTGCTTATTTTGAGTCGATATATAGTAATGTGCCGCCACGACTAGACTCAGAAGCGGCGGCAGCGGAAGCGGGGAACACTGGCAGTGCATGCGTACAAATTAATAATCTACGTCTTAGGGACGTTACAAGGGCACTCGACCGCCTCAAGCCAAAGCGATCTGCGGGCCCGGATGGTATACCAGCGTTTCTTTTTAAAGATTGTGGTAGGGTACTCGCGGAGCCGTTACTTTATATATTCAACGCCTGTCTTCATTCTGCGAAGTTTCCAGCTCGGTGGAAGATTACGCGAGTCATTCCAGTGCCTAAAGGCAGGGCAGGAGCTGACATCAGTGGGTATAGGCCGGTGGCGGTGTTGTCGACGCCGGCAAAGGTGTTCGAGTCTGCCATTCAGCGCTGTATGCAAGAGCAGGTGCGCGGACAGTTATCGGATGCGCAGCACGGATTCCGGCCGGGGCGCAGCACTGCTACCAATCTCCTTGATTTCATGGGACGCGTAGTGCCAGCGGTAGATGCTGGGGTGCAGGTGGATGCAGCTTATTTTGACTTTAAAAAAGCTTTTGACACCGTCGATAATGACATCTTACTGCGGAAACTAGCAGAGGTCGGATGCACCCAGCATCTATTGCGGTTTTTCGCCAGTTACATGCAAGGCAGACAGCAGTATGTGGACTGCAATGGATGTGAATCAGACTTATATTACACTTGGTCGGGTGTAAGTCAGGGCACCAACTTGGGGCCTCTGGAATTCATTATCATGATAAACAACTTGCCGGAAGTCGTAAGACATGGCGCGTGTTTATTATTTGCTGATGACTTCAAGTTGCTGCTTGAGATAAGGTCCGAGTCTGATTGCAGGCGCCTACAGGAAGACATCGATCGCATAGTACAATGGAGCCATGAAAACAAACTGTACTTCAACGTATCCAAGTGCTCGTTGATGAGTTTCACCCGTGCTCGTGAACCTCTGCTCTATGAGTACGTAGTGGACGCGGCGCCACTGCAACGAGTCACGGAGGTGCGAGACTTGGGTGTTTTCATGACTCCTGATCTGACATTCCGTGAGCATGTAACCAAGATCTGTAAGAAGGCGTACAGAAACTTAGGATTTGTTCTGAGACAGACACAAAGCTTCACAAACATCACAGCAGTTAGGGTCCTGTATGATGCACTAGTCAGGAGTCATCTGGAACATAGTGCGGTCATATGGGCTCCACATGAAGCTAAGTACTCTGTAATGTTGGAGCGCGTTCAGAATAAGTTCACGCGCCATTTGTACAGGAAATTATATGGGGTATATCCGTTTTACCCACTGATGTATCCCACTCTGTTTGTCCTGGGCATGGTTGGCTATAATCAGCTGCATGTCCGACGGGAGTTTACTCTGGTCGCCTACTTGGTGAAGGTGCTTCGTGGGGTGCAGAGTCACCCGGCAGTATTGCAGCGCTTGAATCTGTGTGTGCCGAACCGCTACGTGTGGAGGCGGCGCAGCCCGCCACTGCTACTGGTACCTACAGCCAGAACGAACCTGCTTGCCAAGGCACCCCTTACCAGAGCCATCCGTACCATCAACGACCTTCACACTCAGATTGATGTATTTACATGTTGTTTTAGTGAGTTCGCAAGGGTATTACTATTTATATTATGTTATAGGCGAAATAATATTTGATTGTATCTTTAATTTTGTACTATGTTTATGTTATGCTATGTCTTTGTGTTTTTAAATAATGTAATATTGAATGTTGTTAGTTATTTTTTTTTTTTTCTTTATTGGTTACAAGTGGATGGTTTGGGAGTATTATATTATCTGTGGTTTGGATTAGTTTAAGTTCTTAGCTGTCGCATTAGGGTAAACCCTGTAATGATAGTTTAAGGTGTTATAAATAAAATAAATAAATAAAATAAATCGCTTACACACGCGTAACAGCTCCCTGATTGAGCCGGCTGTACGGGCCCAGCAGCACCATGTCGTCGGCATAACTTAAGTTATTTACACAAACGTTGTCTATCCAGCATCCGACACGCATACTGCTGAGCTCGGTGACCAGCACGTTTATGTACAGGTTGAAGAGCTTTGGGGAGGTCAAACTACCCTGTCTCACCTGTCTCAACCCGCACTCCAACCTGTACGTTTCGGACAGAGACCCTCCCCATCGAACACAGTTAAGCTGATTAGTGTACCAATATTTAAAGATCTCGAGTTCGACTGATATACTCGCTTCCTTCAGCTTCTCCCACAGGACATCATAGGCCACAAAGTCAAACGCATTGGAAAGATCAAGGAAGCAGCCATAGATCCCCCATTTATGGCTCCTTCCTTGATCTTTCCAATTTTTAAATTAAATTTAAATTTAAAAAATTAGGAAATTAAATAAAATTGAAGAGTCGTATGTTTATTTCTAAACCTAATTGCTTTTGTATCTTATTGTTTGACATAAGATACTGGGCCAGCGTGGTGGATTATAGCACATTCCCTCTCAGAGGAGGCCTGTGTCCCAGCAGTGGGAACATTAATAGGCTGATGATGATGATGATGAGTTTCATTTTAGTTTAATTTTTAATTATAAAAAAAAACACATAAATCACAGATTATTCAGTTATGTGCTTTTCAGCTACCAAGCAATGGAGGGGTCCATTGCTTAGCTGAAAAAGCATCTAAATTAAAAAAGTAATTGTTTTGAATTTGTATAAAGGATTTGAAATATATGTACTTAAGCCAGATATAAGTGATATTGCATAGTATTTCCAGAATGATTTGTTATGACGATGGTAAAACCGAAATGCACGCAAGTTCTGAACAACCTATTACAATACATAATCTAACATAATAAACAGAGTAATTTTAAACAAACCATACTTTACAGTCGTATTTAAAAAAAAATTCTTAGTGAAGTAAATAATCTGTGATTTTGTCAGAAATGTGTAAGTTAGCAATCTGTGATTTATGTGTTTTTTTAAGAAATAAACATGTTTTTGTATCTTATCATTTTAATTTAATTTAGAATCCTTGAGAAATAATTTCTAATGCAATAGGTGGAAAGTTTTCTGTAAGCAAAGTCTTGGTCACCCTATCGAAACATTCACAACGTTTTGAAGGTTATAAGCAATACCGTACTACAGCTCCTGAAATATAAACCTAGGATTTTTTTGTGTATTTTTATAAATTCAAATCTAGGTTTTACAAAAAACTTCAGACCTCTGCGATGCTTCTTCAGCGACATATCGGCGACAACGTATTTTTCACCGTTTCAATGGCGGGCCATGGGGTATTAGTCTTACAGCTCCTAAAATATAACCCTAGGACTTTTTGAAGTATTTTTAAGTACCAGTTTTGACAAATTCAGATCTGTGTTTTACAAAAAAGTTCAGACCTCTGCGATGCTTTTTCAGCGAGATATCGGCGATAACGTGTTACTTATTCACCATTTCAATGGCGCGGCCATGGGGTTTTAGTCTTACAGCTCCTAAAATATAAACCTAGGGTTTTTTTCTATATTTTTACAAATTTAATCTGTTATTTACCTAAATTTCAGGTCTCTGCAACGCTTAGTTTTAAAGATCTCTGTGGCCGCGCGGTTCTCCGCGTTTCGGTGGCGCGGCCACGTTCAAACCCTTGTAACTTGTTAACCATATATTTTTGACAAATTTATGGTTTTGGGAATCAACATTTACGAAACCTTTACAAAATCTTGACATAGTTTTTTTAAAAAAAAAACGCCGTGGCCGCACGGTCGAAACGCACACCCACATACGAAGGTTTATGGGCAAAGATGTAAACAGGGTAGATTGTGATAAATGACGTCACATTATGGCCGCGACAGCTACGGATGTGTGAACTGTCATGGAAAATTCATCATCATCATTATCATTTAAGCCGAAAGACGTCCACTGCTGGACATAGACCTCCCCCAAGGGGGGGTTTTGCCATAGGTATTCGCCACGCTTGGCAGGTGGGTTGGCGATCGCAGTGCGGTTGTTACAAAAGCACAGAGAACGCTGCTGCCCATTCTCTGGTAAGTCCCTTAGTCGCCTCTTACGACACCCACGGGAAGATATGGGATGGTGCTATTCTTTACGTCCGCCACCATCAAAAAAAAAAAAAAAACATTGAAAATTGAAATTCATAGAAAATTGCAGGAGTTTAATATTATTTTTAAGTGACAAGCAGTAGTTAACTTAACTTTTAATAGGTACTTTTTTAGGGTTGATACTTCTGGTGGTATCTAAAAAGTAGTTACAAAATTTACAACGCTGGCAATTCTACGTAACCTTATTTACAAAGGTACACGGTAATTCTGACATCTTTTTGCGAACTTTGAAGACCTCAATTACAATTGTTCGAATATTCTCTTTGATATCTCGAGTTAGTTAGTCGACCGCATTCCGTTACCTACAGTTAATTTAATTTAGGTACCTACGTGGCGCTTCACTGTTATCAAATAACAGATTTTAGATACCTATCCTAATAAATGATTCTTATTCTAAATGTTATGAAATCGTAGATCCCTATACGTACGTTGCGTTTACGCTGCGTCAACGTACTTAACTTTAGATACATTTAATACACATTTACGAGTTTCTAACGCAGTGTCAAACCAAGATACGTATAGTCAGATGCAAAGGCTCTCATAGATCTTTTATTAAGTCCAAATTCATGTTAATGGCCTGAAGTTGTTGCCATAGTGTCTAATATACCTACTAAGAGTAGGTACCTACCTATTCTATGAGTAGGTACATATTTTCTTGACTTTTCGAATCTTATACTAGAACTGGCACCGTTACTCAACTTCCATCGCACTTCCAGCACATTACCAAGGATAACATAAAACACTGTAATGGCGGCAATATAACTTGACATAACCTAGACCAAAATATACGACAGTGTCGGGTACTCGCTGTTCGCTAGTACGCGGCAGTAGGGGTGTTTGCAAAGTGGGTCACGGGTACAGTTCCTGACACAAATAGCTACGTCGCATCTCACCACGTGGCCTCGCGTTGCCTCTCAAATGCTGTCAATGTGCAAACGTAGGTACCTATGTACCTACTTGTGTGGAGGACGGTACCTAGATATACTTAGATAGAGGGTAGTTCTGTAAACTTAGGTAGATAGGTACGTTTGGTTAAGATTTTAGTAGGTATTAAAACTTGAAATTCGGCTAAGGTACGAAATCCTTGGTATTTTCGTCGGTCTGCGTTAAATTCGTTGCCAGAGAGATTTTTTTAAACTGAAACTTTTGTCTTTGTTTGAAACAAAGGAAGACAATGAAAAACAAGCGAAATAGTTCTTTCTAGATTTTCAATTATGAAAAGTATTTTTATTTTGCTAATAAAACAAACATCTCGATGGTTGGTAGGTTAAATCAATTCTTTTTTTATTTCGTACCCACACCTCACCAATACCATAAAAACATTCACATAAATACTAGACGTCTATCTACCTCAACGCCTATAAGCTTTTAAAATCGTTCTTTACATAAATAAGTAACTGTAAAATACCTGCATAGACAGGTATCTATCTATTAGGTAACCAACTCATAGTAATTAACAAAATACTCAAACAAACAAAGGTTTTGTTCAATTAACCAAATCCTTAATAACTCTAAAGAAATAATAATTCTTATCAATTTCAATTTTATACTGTAAGAAGAGAAAGCCATAATAAAGTTGGTGCAAGGGGGTGGTGTCGTGAATTTAGTGACGGCTAGTAATTCTGCAGGCAGTTCGGGTATAAATGATTGCGGGTGATTTTACACCACCCACCACCCCGATGTCTACGCCCCCCCGGCCCTCAACCCAAAGTGCAGCGCCGACGCGACGTCGCTCCGGACAATCTGCGTGCTCTGCTTATTTTCACCAGTAATTCCTTTTGCGGAAATTGCCTTTATAAAGAACAGAAATTTAGTTTTGAGAAAAGCGAGCTAAAAGGAATTGAATGTGGTGGGAATTAAGTAGGTAGATACGTGGTTTTAATGAAGTCTGTCAAGTCCAAAAGTTAAAGTTACCTGAAAGTAAAATCCAACTGTGTACAACACAATTTTTTTTTTTTAAAATTATTTTGTCTTTTATCACAAATCATATTAAAAGGCCAATTATAAGTAGATACTAAATACCTGTAGTAAAAAGTAAATACCTCTACATTATGTCTACACCTCACTGAAACTCAAAATAAATTAACAAACGACAAATACAGACAGTATTACAAGACTTGATTACAATTTGCTGAAATAAAGGTACCTCCTGAACCACCGGCTTGCGAATATGCAGACAGTGGTTAAGGTGTCTCCGCTATGTGCATGCGGCTTTATTTATTCAAGAAGCGTAGGTAGGTATGTCTCTAGAGGTATTTATACCGAAAACCTACGTAATAGGATGTGTCAAGACAAGACACGTAGGTATTACACGTAAATATCGTACAAATAAGCTTGTGAAGCCTTCGCACATAACTTTAATTAACGTTAAGTCAATTAATTAAACAAATGTATAATAATAAATACCCATTAGTTTTATGAAACGTGAAGCTTCAGACCAGAGATCGATTAAAAAGTTATTAGGAACCAAATCTCTACATTACAAACAAATAATTGAGTTGTTGATATTTCTTCGCCGTGTGGTATCCGGCAGAGTAGAATAGAACCAACCCATTACACTCACGGGTGTCGTATAAGGCGACTAATGTCTGAGGCAGAACACCTTGCGCCTCCGTAGACCAGAGAATGGGCAGCAGCGTTTTCTGTTAGTCTTTCATCACTGCGATCTCCAATCCGCCTGCCAAGCGTGGAGATTACGGCAAATTCCTCCCATCATGGGAGAGGTTTATGTCCAGCAGTGGACGTTATGGGCTGTTGTTGTTGTTGTGATATTTCTTCCATCAATGATGTCATGATATTTTGTCCCGTACGATTAACCGACCTCTACTTTTAATTTATTTATCAGAGTTATCCCATTCATTCACATTGATCATGCTGCAGTCATAGAAATGCAGAATAATTTGTTTACAGTTCTCCAAGGTTAAATAAATAGATACATATCTTCTGTAAGCAAGTGGGCGATGTTCCGATGTACGGGCGGGCTCAGCGCCAACTGGGTCGAGCTTTCTGTAATTTTCAGCTACTTCTGCTATTCCACTAACAATAATCGTAGATGCAATATGATTCGCTTTATCTGATTATTTTTTGAAGTGACTCGCAGTTTCTTTGTTCCTGATGTCTTTACTTTCATCTGGCTCGTGAATGTCGGAACATTCGCCGAAGTATTGAAGCAGTCGAAGTTTGGCATATCAGCATTGGTTCCACTGGCCATCAGTACCTACGTCGAGGCGACATCGTAAGTGCCAAGTATTACCTTAAGTGTGTCAATTGGTGGCTCGATGTGCGTGGCTCCCCTTCCCACCCTTTCGGGAGCTAGAGCGTGGGGTAGGTCGTCGGATCGATACCCGACGTCTGGCCCACGACCTCGCCTTTCTTACCACCTTCCTAAATACTAATTACGTGCTTTGACACAGCCTGCACCGGCTCGTGCCGAATGAAAAGAGCTATGGATGGCAACGTGAGCGTTATTAACGTTACCGCGCTGGTTTCACGTGTTTGTTTTTGGTAACGTTGATGATGTGTTTACGTGTTGAATGTGCACTCCATTTTCGTCTAGCACGTTGGCTTTGTTTGAGACACCAGTAGGAATCATTCACAATCACCACTTGTAAAACAAATGTTTAAGAAAAGGAAACCTTTATAATATTTAATATTTTTTGAGGAAATATTCTATAAGTAGCTACGACATCCAGTTGAAAAGTTAAACGGTAGATCTCTCCCCTACCTTAATCAGATAACAGATAGGTATGTTAGGAAATTCGTATTTTCGGTCCAGTTTTTTCAAACTTGTATTTAGGAAAGTAGTTTTCAGTGATGCCCTACCCACCTATTCTGAGCCGCATGATATAAAGGAAACAAGATTAAAAATGTATTCCCTACACGTTGGCCATAATGCGATTTATCGGTGCAGGGGCATGTCGTGACTGGGGTAGGTACTTGAACAAAATAGGAGTATGTGTAGGTAGGTACTGATGTCATTGTGTGAGACAAGGATAATTTTCAAGGATTGAATTGTTTTGGAAAATGCATTTTTGTTTTAAAATGCTTAGAAGGTAGACATACTTCACGAAGGTACGAGGTGGTAATTTTCGTGATGATATACTAATAGCTACATACATAGATACCATGTAAACTCAAACAAGTTAGTAATTAAAATGTGAATCACCTATCCAGATGTGAGCATGCAACAGACTCAAAGGCTTGCAAAACATGGCGAAATTTCAGGAGAAATCAATAGCTAACATATAGGTACGTATCTACTAAATAAAATGGAGACGAAATTCATTACCATTATATGCAGCGGCAGTGCGGTTTCGTCCAGAAACTCGATGCATCTTTGGGTGTGAGCGAGACACTTGCCACCCCGCACTTTCGGCAGCCCCCAGGCCCCCACTGGGAGGGGGGTAATGGACGCACGAGGCTCCTCGGCCGTGCTGCGCTCACTCTTTATACCCGGCCCCGCTTGCACGCGTGCACTTGCTAGTTTCTTTGACGTCCCTTTGTTGTGGATTCCAATTTTGGAACAGCAAAATGTTGCCGATATTGCCTTTAATTTATTGCTGCATCGATGTAAGAATTTGATGTACCTGTACTGGTGTACGTTATTGGATTTTAGCCTTTGTGAATTAGGTTTTCCGTTTTGTTGGAACCTTTTACTTTTATCATTGTTCACAAAAAAGGCTCATTGTTTCATTTTACCAGCTGTATTGAAACACGTATCCGTGTACGCTTAGTTCTATACCTAATTTAGTTCAATCTACTTTTCTTGCGTTCTTTTAAAGCAGCGCGTTTAATCATGCAAATTTCCCGAGATGGGTGGGAGAGCGCCCTCTACAACTGAAACTGAAACTTGAACAACCACCCTCCTCGAAAGTCGTTCAAAGTTCTTAGAAGAAATGAATCTGCTGCACTAAAACACTTTCATTTTGTATTACATTTTGTAATATTATTATGATACCTACGAGAAATTTCCATTTTACTTGTAATGCTGGGTAAATACAAAGCAGGTGGTTTCTACGTTTTCAATGTGCAGGTAATTTGTTCGAATAACAAGTTGACAGTCTAAGTACTTGTTAGAAACCTTGTTACTATTTGACGTAACTACTTTAGAATAAGTTTCACAAAAACTTTTTTTTAAAAAAAATATATACATAGACCTTTTTAAATCGTAATGTTAACTTTAATGTGTTAAGGGCCAAGTTCACCGAAAAGATAACAGTCTGATTATCTAAAAACAGCTGTTTAAAACACATTTTTGAACGTGAAAATGTGTTTTAATCAGCTGTTTTTGGATAATCAGACTGTTATCTTTTCGGTGAACTTGGCCCTAAATCTATCAAGTCTTGACTAATGAATAATGATGCACTATTAACTATATAATTTTATGTGAGTGATCCATCGAGCATTACTAGTCATATTACTCGTATAAGCAAATTAGTTAACTTCCTGAAATAACTTCCGTAAGGTTCTATTGTTATTGGCGCCCAACATGGAATAACATGTTGGGCGCCAATAACGACATGGATTAGAAAAACTTAAAAACCTGTCATACAACATTAATAATAATTAGCGACGCAAAATATTTATCGAGAGCAAAACATTTTAATTATCCCGGCGCATGATGAGGTCTGCATGAAAGGGCTATACTGGGTGGGTGCACTATCGATCTCCTTTGAATTAGTGTGCGGATCGGTCGTCGTCTTTGTGTGGCGGCCGTCCTCGGCCCAAACAGACCAAAACAAGCGAGCCTCCCCACGGATCGAGCCTCGCCCGAACCCACCGCGCAAACGATGCTTGTCGCTACCTTGTTCCGATAGTCTAATGGTACGGGGGACCCTCCCAATTTATTTGATATAGACCTATTCATAAATTGGTGTTCGAAGGCTTCGCTGAAGCTTTACGTACTGGAATGTTAGGATATTATTTTGAACGTGGCACGGGGATTTACTAATTATGCTGTCGAACGTATCCTCGAAATGGTTGTTTAATTTGCTTTTGTAAGCATATTTTTGTAGGCAGAACATGAGCAGTTTTATTTTCCATATACGTATATAGTCTACCGTTTACCTCGAATAGGTAGGTAGGTACTTATCGTCATTTTGAAGAAAAACGCAATCACTGAAATAAAATGAGGTGGATTACAAATGAAATATATTACAGAAGCACGTTTCCACTTTGATGTTAAATGGTTAACGGTAAAGATGTTTTCAATACACTTCCTCGAAAACTGGTCCATAACGCACTACGATTAGGTACAACATGCAAAGTATTTCGCCCGCATTCCGCACGTGTGCGCGAATGAAAATTGCAACAGATATATACAGATAACTATACTTTGTCCAAATTGGTTCAATACCTATAGTCTGAGAAAAAAAAAGAAAGTGTAAAGGAAAAAAAACCGGCCAAGTGCGAGTCGGACTCGCGCACGAAGGGTTCCGTACCAATTATCGACAAAAAAATCACGTTTGTTGTATGGGAGCCCCCCTTAAATATTAATTTTATTCTGTTTTTAGTATTTGTTGTTATAGCGGCAACAGAAATACATCATCTGTGAAAATTTCAACTGTCTAGCTGTCACGGTTCATGAGATACAGCCTGGTGACAGACAGACGGACAGACGGACAGACGGACAGACGGCGAAGTCTTAGTAATAGGGTTCCGTTTTTACCCTTTGGGTACGGAACCCTAAAAAAGGAAATTAAAATCATAGTTTCTTAGTTCGTGATAATAGTACATTTTGATACAAGTGGAGAAAGTTTGTTATTGCATTCGAGGCGGAATTATAACACCCGAACCGTAGGCGAGGGTGTTTTTGAGCCGAGAACTGCAATAACAAATGTCCACGTGAATCAAACGACGTTTTTCAATACACTTTTGAAGAAATAAAATAAAATATTATAATTCCGCCTCGAATGCAATAACAAACTTTCTCCACTTGTATCAAAATGTACTATTTCTTTAACGGATTTTGAACAAATAAGATTTACGTCTTACAATTTTCCAAATAAGTTTTAAGGAAATTATCGAAGATTCTGTAAATAGGAGAGCAGGAAAGTACAACCTTACTGCACTTCCTGCACCATTTCCGGAAGAATAGAATATCATTGGTTTTTATGTTCTGCTAACTGTGTGAGTGTGGATCCCGGTTCCGATTTCCTTTCTGAATATTACAGTCAACAGTTTCCTATGGTGCGTCTGCTCTTCCAACCTTTAGAGCCCCGATATTTTACTATTTTTGTCTTTATATCAAGTTTACTACCATACAATAAGAATATATGTTTAGACTTACATAATATGATTAGTGACGGTATTTTACGTCATCTGTTTGATAGGACTGCGAAGGCTTATTGCACGCCTCTTGGTTTAATTAGTTTTGGGTTTTCTTTTTATTTTCCGAATAATTCAATTATTCTCCTTTGATAAAAAAACTACATGCGCTTATCCTTGAGAACTGAATACTTACCAACGACTCTAATCATTGGGGTTATAAAACCGATTTCAGAAACGTCACTTGGTTATTAATTGAGATATGGAAACGATGATGACGTATAGCTCTAAACTTTATGTCAAGCAAATGTAAGTATACCGAATATAGGTACAATGTTTTACCTAAACATAGTCGCAAGTTATTTAGCTAATATTTAAATAACTTGCAGGTAGACGATAACCGAATACATTTACGTAGTCATTTCGCACGTGCTACGTACAATATAGTCGTAATTCGACGTCGCACCGTTCCCGTGTGTCGTATGTTGTAGTTACACCAATTTACTTGTACAAATAGATATAACACCGCTGTAGATACGACTATTAGATTAGGTACTCCTTGTTATAATTAGCTACTAATTGGTGTTCTCTCTACAAATAAATGCACCTATGTATTATGAATAGGACAGATGTTTTGTTTTACATTTTATCAGGTATGATGAGGTATGTCGGACATAGGCTATAGGCTATATTTGCTTTCGAAGATTCGTTGAAGCAACCGAACCGAAATATACTTCGTCAATTTTTCTATCCGGTAGATAGTACCTACCCAGAGGTAGAAAACAAAGTTGCAAACTATTTTATTTGAAGAGTTTTTACTTAACTATCATTTAAAATGCAATTTCCGTGAGATAAGCAAAAAAGCTCCATCGGCAAAATTACTTACAAAATTATTACAATATTCAACGCTCCACTGATTAACGTTCTCTCTAATAAACTATGTAGGTAAATACCTATCCCTTATTTAACGTAACGCAAAGCTAAACATAGTATATAATTATGTAACGGAAAGAGCCGTGCCACACAGCGTCCATCTATTGAATTAGTAAAGTCTGTCAAAGTGCATCGCTGAGGCACAAAGGTCGTTGCGTGGGAAATAGAGGGTGGTGGGGGCGGCCACCCCACTCTCCCCTTCACCCGCCGGTCTCGTGGGCTTGCACCAAGTTAGCTACGGCTCCAGAAATTTGTTATGACGCATCCCAATGCGTCAAAGACAAGATATATTTTGTCCAATGTTTGTTTTAGGAGAGAATCTTTAGGTTTAAAACAGTGCTATAGTTATCTCAGTTTTCATGTACCTATCGTTTTCACTTTTACTTACAAAATAAAAACAGGGATATATTTTTTGCTCTTTTTTTTGTTGTCGCTGGGCGAGGTATCTTTTTAATCAATGCTCGGTCTGTCGTATGAGACGAGAAAAACGCCTCTAATTGGGAATATTCAGGTTGATAGTATAAAAATAACTTGTTTTAGCTTTCTATTTGGTGGTCGATATCAGAGTACCTCGAAAGTTTATAATTAGAAGTGTTTAATAGAGCGAGCCACGGTAGAATGATTAATTGATAAGATCGTTTTTGTACATTTACTTGAATCCTTTTACTTTCATGTCGTTGCATAACATTTATGGATGTGCGGTGCAGTTTCTTTTTCTTTACAACTTCTTTTGAGTTATGCGCTGCTTTTTATGTCCTACTAAATATTGATAATACATACATACTAGGTGGTCAAACAAAAAATACGTCTGTTCTGTTTACTTTAGATTAATGTGCTTAGTTGTACTAACATTAACTACAATTTGAATGGAATATGAATGAGAAGTCACCAACGTAGTATTTCATATCTTTACATACATAAGTACCGCGATAATCATTTATATTTGCTGGGAGCGCACAAAAAGGCGGAGAGCGGTTATTTTCAAAGCGTTGCGTGTGAACGGGGGTGACGCATGGACGTAGTCTAGACATTATGTTATTATAAGTGAAGCTAGAGGGCGCGCCTCATTGCACCGCAGCTGTTCACTTGTTTACCACCTGAACACGAACCACTAATTAATCCCTTATCACTATTGTTCTAAATATACGTACCGTCTAATAATTTGCAATCAATTTGTAATTAAATATTTTGCCGCGCACACTTCATTAATCAGTTTGACAACTTTCTATGTTGCAGCTTAAAGTTTTTGCTGGCATTGTGACGGTTTTTGCGTCGCATGCAAGTAGCCGCCGTTGTTGGTTAAACGTGTCAAACAAAAAGTGTTTTTGTGTTTAGCACAAAAGAGTTCAGTGATCTCTTTTTAGTTTAGCACCTATTCCGTATTGTTCGGTATACGTAACATCGTCTGCTTAGTATTGTTGAGTTGACAGGGCAATGACGTTGGCGGTTCGGTGCAGCGGTTCGTGCCCCCCTCGTCTCCCCCCCTGCCCCCCTCTCGTAGCCGACGGTCGACGCTCTCTAAAAGGAAAAAGGAAGCTAAAGGATAATCTATCACGCCCGAGGCCCGACTCGATAAAAATGAACGATTAGAACACACTCACAATCGATGGTTTCAGGACAGTAGTAGTGATAAGTAATTTTTGTCAAAGCGGTCTTTGTTTAGCGGCGCTTTGATAGCGTTGATTAGCGGTCTCGTAAAATATGAATTTTTGATGCATAAGTTTATCCTTTGTTATTCAGTTTAGTTGGTATGTCAAGGGGCTTAGCGCTACGAGGAGAAGTTAGACATGTAGCTATAGTCTGGCTACGTTCATATTTCTATAACAATTATCGTCTACGAATATTAGGGATAGAATCGAGTCCATTACTCTTTGACCTGTGCAAGTTAAGGTGTACTAAGTTCAGAAGGGTGCATGCGAATTCGGCGCCGGCACGTCGAGTTCAACGGCCGGACGTAGACTTGGCGCTACGCCGTAGACCAGCGCTCCCGTGTGGACTACACACGATTAAACCTCATCGTAAACACGCTGATTTTGTGTGACGTACCCTTTGTGTTAAGCATGTAGGAAGGATTCACTAAGATATTTTGCATTTCAGTTATTTTGGACTGTTCTGTACTTTTGGGTTTGTTGGAAAACTTTTCTAGCTATACACAGATTGCTTTTGTCTCTAAATTATACAAGATTGTGGGAAGCCTATGCTGACAGTAAGTTTTAGGGGTGTGTCGGTGTGGTTGGGTACGTTACGTATGAGGTGACGTTCAAATCAAATCAAATCGTTTATTTGCAATGAGTTACATTAAAATACATTCTGCCTGAAAATAGGCACGCAAAAATTATAAAAATTGTTAAGCATCTAAAAATAGTTACAAATTAAGATGTCACAGAATTATTGCAATTATACATCAATAAACATTGAAAATGTCAAATGAAAATGTTAATTTGAAAAAATAAAATAATAATAATACGGTACATAACATGTTCAAGATAATATTAATAATATTTAATTTTATTACACATATTGCTTGTTAAAAACTATTGTCCATTAAAAAATCATTAATCGAATAATAACATTTTTCTGTTAGGAAGGCCACTAATTTCTTTTTAAAGTTTTTAATTGTTTAATTTTTCATTACATCTGGCAATTTGTTGTATATAGTAGCACCCATACAAATAACACTTTTCCTCATTAGTGCTGTGTTACAGGTCTCGATTTGTAATAATTTTTTGTATTGACTTCTGACAGGTCGTTTGACGTTGATGCATTCAACTATCAATTACATCTTTAATCCTCAGGAGAATTGTCAAGACACAAGATGAAATAAGAAAGCTTCGGTTATCTGTGGGTGTCTAGGGTAACTAATTATTTCATCTTCTGGTTCATTGGAAGACCAGCGTCAGACAGCATCACCTGTCTGGCATGAATGCTAAAATGGACGTTTTTGGCGCAGCCGTGAGGTACACAGCACATATTATGTTTTCCTCCTTAATTTGTATCTTTTTATATTATTGTATGTGTGCTATAATAGCTGAAATCAAATAAATATTTTTTCTTTCTTTTCTTTCGTTCTTTTCTTTCTTTTCTTTCTTTTCTTTCTTTTCTTTCTTTTCTTTCTTTATTTTCTTTCTTTATTTTCTTTCTTTCTTTCTAATTATGTATTATGTGCTGAATTCAGACTTCACAGTTCTCATCACGAAAATTATAGATTATCCGGGTGTAGCTGTTTATAAAAATAGTGTGCACTTAATGCTGATGAATTTTTAGTGTATTCAGACTGAAACATACCAGTTTTTAACCATTTCAGTTGCAGCGTGCTTATGAATATTTTGCTTTTAATAGTTTAGTACTTTTTGCCTTTTGTCCGTGATTGCATTTATGATTTGGATACTGAATATGAAACAACTTGAAATTAAATGTGATGCGTATTTGTTTTGTGGTTTTATAGATAGTTGGTACTTTCCCAAGACATAACTTTGTTTTGTTTTCTTGTGGTCCCAAAATATCACTCAACATATTTAGGGGGAATCCGGGACCGTGGTGCTGGTCCCGAAAGCCCCCGACCCAATCTTTCGGTATCTACGTACTTTCCTATGATGTTTCTCTTTCCTTTAAGTTTCCCAGAAATCGGCGGCGGTGGGTTTGAGTACTTCACGTACCTACTACTACTACTACTTTAATTTTTAGTAAAGTTTCCACTAAACTACAAACAGGGGTTCCTGTTTGGAGGTTTCCTCGTGGGATTCATAAGTAGTTTTGAATGTCCATTGGTAAAAATTGAAATCCCTTGCCATGCCGTCCCAGTCTGCGTAGGCCTTAATAGAGAGGTATAGAAAAAGAAGACATACTGCGCCGACCCCAAATGAATTGGGATAAGGGCAAAAGAATGACGATGCAGGAAAACAAAGAACTAAAATAAACGTATAACTACCAAGTTTGACATAATCATCATCATCATCATTTCAGCCGAAAGACGTCCACTGCTGGACATAGGCCTCCCCCAAGAGTCACCACATTGACCGGTCCCGTGCGACTCGCATCCAGCGGATCCCCGCAACCTTCACCAGGTCATCGGTACACCTTGGGAGGCCTTCCAACGCAACGTCTTCCGGTTCGAGGTCGCCACTCCAGAACTTTTCAGCCCCATCGGCCATTCGTTCTACGAGCAATGTGTCCTGCCCACTGCCACTTAAATTTGGCAATTCTTCGGGCTACGTCGGTGACCCTGGTTCTCTTGCGGATGTCTTCATCGCGCAAGGAAACTCCGAGCATAGCCCTCTCCATTGCCCTTTGGGTGACTTTAAGCCTTCTGATGAGGCCCATTGTGAGCGACCACGTTTCAGTTTCATCAAGTTTGACATACCGATGCACATTTTCTTGACAAAGCAACGCCGCTTTGAACTGCACACATAAAGTGGTCACACTGTAGCATAAGTTAATACAATACTTTTCTTTCAACTTAATCGCTAATATAATAAATTAGGTATGATTTCCTTGTTAAAATTTGCTTAGTTGTTCGTTCATGAACAGTGTGTTGTCTAGGGCAGCCCGGCAAATAATAAGCCTGTCTCACACTTCACAACATGGTATAGCTAATTCATCGTCATTCTTGGGCTACTTCTATCTAATACTTTTTAAAATATACTAACAGTCGTAAAGTTCTCCGGAATGAAGCTCAGCGGCGACAGGTACTTGGGGATACGCAGTACAATATAGGGTTATGCAGCAGCTTCTTGGCTTTCCCCCTTTCGGAAGAGGCCAGGAAGTTGTGCGAATTGTACATGTGCCATTTACGGCACAGGTATAATAACTCCATAGTTAAGATAAGATTTTGAAGAGTTAAGGTGTATCTAGCCATAAGACATAGTATAATAAGAATTACGAGGCGACATCGTCATTGTTGACTGAGTCCCCCTTAAATAAATATTTAAAAAAAAGTTCTATCTGGGTCAGGAAAATTGATAAACGGCCATTTTCAATAACTTACTGTTCGGTTTCGGTGGGTTGCTATCTCTGTCTGTTTGACATTTTGCTAACAGACGGTTAGAAATAAAACTGTTCGGTTTCAGTAGGTTGCTATCTCTGTCTGTTTGATATTTTGCTAACAGACGGTTAGAAATAAAACTGTTCGGTTTCAGTAGGTTGCTATCTCTGTCTGTTTGACATTTTGCTAACAGACGGTTAGAAATAAAACGTCTTTGATTTTTCTATGAATCAGCTAACTTTGTTTATAGAAACACCGATAGCTGCGAGACGTGACATATTAACTAACAGTTATACGTAAGTAAGTTATAGAAAACGGGCATAAGTACTTAGTACTAACTTTTATAGTCTGTTTATTCAAATCACAAATATAATATTATATTATCAAAAATCATTAATTGACAGTTGCATGAACTGACTTTAACACGGGAAATGGACGCAGAATGTAAATTAGTTTCATAATTAACTTCTCTGACGGTATACTAAACAGTTTTTTTCATACTGTGCTTTTACTGATCGGTTTTCCTCGAATAGAGGAAGGTAAATATGAGAGAGGTAAAACAGCCACCCTGTAACATACATGTGTGCGCATGGTCGCTTCGAACTACACTCCAAATTGGCATTTTTGTGGCCAGAGTAGTTTGAACTCTAGGAATTAATTACAGTTTTGATCTGAAAACAATTTGGGTACATGGTGGGTAGGTATTTACGTTAGTTGCGGTAAACTTAGGATATGATTCCCTGTGTTAATGACCGTTGTAGACGTTTGAACTTTAAACGGAAACATAAATCATTATTAGATATGAAAACAAATGAAAATATACATAATTACTATCAAAATCTAATTAAATGTGTAAGAATGAGAGGTTTTCTTTTTGAGGTATTAAAAAAAAACTTAGTTTCCAAGAACTGTATAGATGGCGTTGAACTTACTATGATAGTTTGTGCCTAAGCCAAAACGCTTGGTTAAAAAAACATTGTGTCACGTCACATACTCTTGTTGACTGACACTTTAATTTGCTAAACCTTCCGAATATAACCTAGTTTTCTCGCGCTTTGTTAAAATCAGTTTTTTTAGGTACCGTTCCTTGCATTATCATACTAACTCCTAGCGCCATCTATCCAGCGACTAGGGAAGAGCCAAAAAGAAAATCCCTCATTCCCATGGCATGAACTTTTCTCACAAAGGTATGTAAGAAAAGTTTCTATACCGATTCCGATCCGGACAGATAAAGACAGACAGAGAAAGCAAAAGAAGAGAAATAGTAGTCGAGCCTGGTAACAAAATTTAGATGTTATTATTATAAAGAAAATTTACAATGGTGACAGTTTTTGTCACAGCAAAAATGCATAGTCTCTGAAAGAATTATTTACAGGAGTACAATGCATTTTTTGTTCATCACCTTCTTTGGCCTCTTTTCTTCGTTCATTGTTGACTTAGATAAAGTCTGGTGACTATTCGACTAGTCTGTTATAAAAGTGTCGAAGTGTTAGGACCCCTGCTGATAGATACTCACATTGATACATATCATAGAATACCAGCGCTGTGACGTTTTTTTTAAATGTTACAGCATCATGCTGAGATAGGGGCCTTTTGGCCTCGTACAGGACCAATTTCATTTCATGTTTATATTTTTTATTTTTTTTCTCTTTGTTTATTTTTTTATTTTTACTATTTGTAAGTACTGTTAATTTAACCATTTTGTATTTGTGTTTTGTCCTGTGCGGGCTAATAATTGCTTTTTTTTTCTTTCTTTCTTTCTATAAAGACGGTTTTCGCAAAACAAAGCAAAGAATTTAGATGCTGTTTTTACTATTATTTAGAGTAGGTATTTATTTCGGAACATTGATGTGTATAAAAGTACAATGATAAAGCGATCTTGATGTTTTGCTCAGTCATAAAAAACCGTGCGAAACAGAGACGGGTCGATGGTAATAGGTATTTAGGTATAAAAGCTCATTGAAGCATGAATCCCAAATACAAAACAATTATAATGACATTTCAATTGAAATTGCAACTTACAGGGTGTTTTCTACTGCAAACAGCTTGGATATCTGTTAGTCACGGATTTCGTAAATTAAAATTATTTTCCTATAGCTTTTTTTTGCTTGTAGATTTCCACCACATCATCTAGTGGCGTAGCGTGGGTTTTCGCCGCTTGGGGCCGACCGGAAATACCCCTTGTTTTTTTATTGACCCGATATCTTGGGGTCTAAACTGGGTGGTTTTTGAAAAATCTAACTATAAAAGTTTTATTGAAATTATGTCACCTCTCCAACATAAAGTGCTTATGAGAAATCTACGCCGCCGTTCAGGTTGTTAAACTGATACTTTTTTGATAGCTCATGAACGAATGTATCCTTCGAAAAACAATTTGTCAAAAGATACATTTGCCTTTGGAAAATAAGCGCCCTAAAGGTCATGTTCTGAAAACTCCTTGAAACTTCCCTTGTTTTTCGAGGCAAGTATCTCAAAATAAATGTATCACACCGACCGAGTTCCTTGTCTCATAAGTTTTAGAAATGGTGTCACAGTATACCTTTTTTAGTAAGTGAATAACCTGAAAACAACGAGTGTTTCTGAAAAAAAAACTGTACTATCCAGTTTTATTAAAATATACTATCGTATTTTAATAAAACTGGATAGTACAGATTTTTCAATGTACCATCAGCTCGAACGAAATCTTACCATGTTTTAAACAAAATCCCGTGGACACGATGCCCACATCTGTTTACCACCCGTATTGTATTATATTTTTTTCTTTTGACCCTTTTTTTCATTAACAAAGACAAGGGATCAGATGTTGCGATGCTATTGGTTGATGAGCGTACATAAGCGCTTCAATAGCGACCGGGTGCTGCAAACAAAAAGAGCCGTATCGGTGGTAAGATTTCGTTCGTTGCGATGGTACGTCTTCCTTGTTGCAGATTTTCTTGTTACCGATATGTGATGTTATCTATTTGACTTAATGCACCGGATCCTGGTCGACCAGATCAGGTAAAATCTGTCTGTCTCAGGTGTATTTTAACATATCCTAGCAGACATAAAGCTGTAATTTTCTGCTATCAGAAAAGTATCAGTTTAACAACCTGGACGGCTTAAATTTCTCACAATCAGCACTTTATAGTGGAGAGGTGATAAAATTTCAAAATAACTTTAAAAGTCCGATTTCTCAAAAACCACCCAGTTTGGACTTTTTTTGACATTATGAAATCGAGCGAGATAGACATACGACTTTCCGAATCGAAAAGCGAATCGAAGGGTTGTTAACAGCTATGCAGGTTAGTCACTATATACCCACACGATAAAGAAAGAAGTCATTGTTTCTAAGTTTCAAACACAAAACCCGATGGACAGGTTTGTTAGACACGACCCAATAAAAGTAGAAGTACCTATCCACTTATTCATTCATCATAACGGAGTCATTATATCTCGGTCCTCGAGGCATTAAGAGTGCATCTTAACTAGTTTCTATTCATCGCTAGTCAACTAGCAAAAAAATATATGACTTTATCAAAAAAATCCCCAAAAAAGATGTCTGGCTAGTGATCACTTTTTAATGCCATCGGAAATAATACCAGTTTGATTAATTTATATTGAGCTAGACGATGAATAACGCGTGGGTCTTTTATTTGCTTTTTGCCTTTTTGTCAGGTCTAGCATTAATTGAAAACGGTCTAGTCTTTGAATTATACCTTTTTCTTGCAAATTATCTGTTGCTATCTCAAATGGATATTTCTACCCCTCGTTTTTTCCGGTTTCTAACTGAAATTAATTCAGTGATACGTAAATAATGAGTTTTACTTAGTTTTGGATGGTTTATGTTTGCATCAACTGAAAACAGGACGAGGAGATTGCATTTTAAGTGTGTGCAGTGAAATAAAATAAAAACATCTAAGTATTCGATCGACTTTCCTAGCTAAGTCAATGTTGTTTGAAGTATTTTCTAGTGTGGTTTTAATTTATTTTAAATTTAAACCCGTTTTAGCACCTCATTGTGTAGCATCGATAGCTAATTATTTGCTAAAACTTTTTAATGCCTACGAGAAATTTTCCTAGTCGTACGTCTCAAGTTATACACTCGCACAATCATAATGCATATCGCACGTTCCAAAGTTACGATAAATATAAAATATTTTAATTTTAATAGTAAGGAAGCTGCAGTGCAATGCTTTAGGTGGTTCATAAAACTAGTCGTGTGTCCCAAGTTTATGATTATCGCTGCGACGGCGGTATTTGAAGACGGATAGCCTCGACAGTTTCACATACATAAATTTTAAGAAATATTGTGGAATGAAGCCTAGTTATGACTACGAGGCATTATCCGTTGGCAAAGTAATAGTGCTGTTACTTGTTGTATGGCTAACTTGAAATATTTCTTGAGTTTCTTTCTTAGCAATTATAATGTTTGTGTGAAAGTTTACAGTGATTTTCCTTTATTGGTACTTGTTGTGCCTGCGTTAATTGGGTACCCGTTTTTTAAGGCATTTTGATGAGCGTATGCTGGCGCCTACACGTTTTTTAAAACCTGTAAAAGTTTCTCTGTTGCCGTACTAATGGCAAGCTCTTTGCAGTTTCTGGACGTTGTTGGTGCTGATATGTATTATAACACGAAGTGTCATCTTATTCTTTGTCTTAGTTGAGATAAGGTCGACGCGTTTGGTCTTCGCTTGTATTTCGACCTTATTCGAGTGTCTCATTTCGTTAGTTTTTGAAGAGATTTTTGTGTATTCGAGGCACTCATTGGTGTTAGTTACTTCCACAAGCTCTTCTTCTGCTGGGTTGCTTTACTCCTCTTTTGTATTATCATATCCAGTTTTGGGAAATCATAATTATGATAAGGAAAGGTTTGGAGAAAGGAGAGGCCTTTGCCCATCAGTGGGACACATGACAGGCTTAGAAAAAAAAATACGCTAACGTCGACGCTTCTAGCGTTAGTCGTACTTTCATAATTTCATCAAGATTGAATTATCATTGTCATCATTTCTTCAATTCTGGTGCTTATAATATATGGTATTCTTCACTCTCCAAATCATCATTTGTATTTATGGCTACCTATGCTACTGTTGACCAAACGGCATCATCATCCCCAGCCTGATTTAACCCATTGCTGGAGTTTGGCGCATGAACTCACATCACATCATAAAAAACCATTTAACATTAGAAGCAATAGAAATATTGTCTCCCAATCTTCAGACATCGATTTTGAAATAACGACAACACCTAGTCGGCACTTCACATTCCACCCAGAATCCTGCGAACGGTGAGAAGATATGCAACGTGTTCGTGTTATCAACTACCAAGTCACAGAATACAGAACAAACCAGAAGGCGTATGGAACTGAAACAGCTGAAACACATAGAATCTTCATACATTCATACACAAATAACTTCACGTCTCTTTCCCCAAGGGGGTAAGCAGCAACTTCATTTATTTCAGTTTAAGCTACTCCGTCAGTAAAGAAGTTGAAGTTGCAGCTGATAGATAAGGTGTTCTATATCATATGTTCCCCTCTATGTTATTTTTTGCGTATGACAGAAAGCCAAGAAAAGATTTTCTCCTAAAATTCATAAGGTATTCCGAAGCTATCGATGTTACCAGAATATGTAGCTGTCTACATATTCTGGCCTACAAGGCCGGAGTCTCGACAGAGATAACGACCAAAATCTCTAACTTTTGATTGCTAATTACTAACGAATAAATTCGGTCGCTAGTCTCAACCTCCAAGATGCGTTTCTCGCATACATAATTATTGCAACCGAATTTATTCGTTAGTAATTAGCAATCGAATGTAAAAAATCGCTAACTTCGATTGCTAATTACTCACGAAAGAATTCGGTTGCAATAACGATGCTTGCGGAAATGCAAGTCTCTACATCCAAGATGCGATTCTCGCAAGCATCATTATTGCAACCGAATTTATTCGTTAGTAATTAGCAATCGAAAGTTAGCGATTTTGTTGTGATCTCTGTCGAGACTGCCCTGGTAGCGTTTTTTTTATTTTTGGACACGTGAGCTGCATGAAATTATAAGGGCCCTCTGTTCTTTTCTATGTTCTGAGTACTGAGTAGTACTGACTAACTTTAGGGGTAAAGAAGGGTTGTCAAAGTGGACTCAGGTTTACAATAATTATACATAGTTATCGACATATCTATACAGTGCATTCTGTCTTAAGAATAGAGGTGTTCATTGTCCGATAGATTGTTGTTGCAGACTATTGAAGAGTTGATTGACAGCGCCTGAGGGGTCTATCGTAGATGTTAGTTCACGACTCATGTCTCATATTGATGGAGCGTTTGGATGTGTTGAATAGATATTTATTTTGCATAATGATGAGGTCGAATTTATAGGTCTTTCTTTCTTTATCGTGTGGTTAGTGCTTAACCTGGTGTCGAGAGTTTTTATGCCTCAGACTTAGCTTTAAATGCCGTCAAGAAATATCTCTCAGGGATGCTGCTTTGGTTTCCTCACGATGTTTTCCTTCACCGAAGCAAGTTATAATTACAGATGCTGGAGTACGTGCAAGGAACCCTGCCATATTTTTGAATACCTTTTATGTTATTATTGAAATAAATTTAACAAACTTAAATTAATCTACCATAATCTTAGCATCAAAGACCATGGCTGCTTCCCCCAAAGGGTATGATAGAGGTGTACATAAAGTATTCCCGCAATTCGCCTCTCGATTATTCTACAGTTCGAAGGATGTCTAATGCCATGAACCGGCCAAAAATCGAGTCTTCGAGCGATTCAATAACAGATTTACCAACCTAGCAATAGAACTCAAGATCCCATGGACAGCAGTGGCGTCTTCGACCACTAGACCACAGTGGCAGACCTCATAATATTTTTTAAATTTTCAAATGGTCTTTGGCCGTACCTTTGTAGGTAATTTAAAAGACTACTAAAATACAAATCTTACCCATGCACAACTCCTCATAAATACAGCATCAAGTGGAGTAACAGTACAGTGCACACAATGCTATAACTGATACACAGTGTAAGCTTGCACTTTGCGGCCACTTACCGGCCTACACACTTGTTCGTTTTTGCATCAGTCCCGTGTAATCATAAGTAGGGCCGTTCCATACTACTGCGTTAAAATACTAATACCAGTTTTTTTGGGCCCCGTGTCAAATTTGTCAAAAATTAGATTTTGTCTTTTTTTTTATCATAACTAGTGTGGCTTTATCTTCTTCGCGTCGATGGTTCCCAGGGTTATTTAATTAAATTTGTTTCGACCAGGGCCCTGTTTTATGAAGCTGACAATCCGAGAAGTCGACATATGTCAAAAAGTGACAATTGTAATTTTTTTCTGTTTTATGAAGCTGACAGGTGACATAATTGTCATGGTGGAAAATACACAAATACTCATGTCGAATTGTCGCGAAAATCCGACATTTCTCTGTTTTATGAAGCTTTATTAACGACAAGTGACAGGTGACAATTTGTCGTCAAAACTTGTCAAATCTGCTTTATGAAACACACAATATCGTCATGACGTCATGTCATATAATATGTAGAATTGTCCGACAAGTCTGCGTTGCCCACTGTCGCGAAATAATTCGACTGTGGTTTTTTGACATAATTATATCGAGTTTCATAAAACGCGTTCTTAGATGACAATTATGTCAAGATTTCATCTGTCGCTTTTTGACATATATGTCACGTTCATAAAACAGCCTAAGCACGACAATTCTACAATTTTGTCATTTTTTGACATATATGTCGGATTGTCAGCCTCATAAAACAGGGCCCAGAACTCAGCCACATCGACGGCGTTGGTGTTAGCTTCGAAAAAGTCCCTTAAAGTGTGTTGTTTTTTCGTGTTTTTCTCAGTAAACCCTTTTAATTGATACCCATATTATGGGATAACTAGTCCGCCTTTTTTGGGAGTCCGCCATATTGAATTTAGAATGACGTTACGCCACTTAGTTAAAAGCATTGTCAACCGAACTAAGCGTGTATGTAAACTTTCAGCACAATTGGTTGGAATAACTGCAGTTTTAAAATTCAGTTGCAAGACTAAATAAATATAAAAGCTTGTAAACAATAGGAGAAACCATCATTATTCTATATGATGGTTTGACTATTTAAAAGAGATGGTGTGAGCAGGTTCCGTTGTAGAAACGCACTATCATAGGCCACCACGGTTTTGAGCATAATCTAAAGTAATGACAATGTCAAAGCTATGCAAACAAACTGTCTGTTTGTAATACTTATTAAAATAACAGCTTTTTACTAAATGCATGTGAAAGTATGTACAGTACTTCTAACAAAAATACATATTTAAAAAAAAAAAAACTGTTTGTTCCGGCTAATCTCTGAAACGGCTGAATCGATTTTGACGGGACTTTGACGGGCAGATAGCTGATGTTATAAGGAGTAAAATAAGAAACTCTACTTTTAGAAAAAGAATTAGGGTTCCGTGAAAAAAAATTGAAACCCTTGAAATTAGTAACAAGATCCGATTCAAAAGGGGAAGTAATGTTTTTTTTTATAATATTTTCACACGAGCGAAGGTCGGCGGAACAACTACTAGTATCTAATACATAAATCTCAACACACACACACATATATTAAATGAGGTAACAGTGATGTGCGAAGCGAGTATAATTACTTATTGAGGAAGATTTATTTGGGTAGTAAATTGTACAAATAGGCAGTCGTATTTTATTGTCTTTGAAAATGGATGATAGTAGAATTTTAACGATTCGAAAAGCAAAATGTATTTTAAGAGTAAGCCACTTAAATTCCATCATAGTTAACACTACCATTGCTAATATTCATCTGCCGACGTTTAAAATCCGAAAAAAAAAGTACGGGATGTAGTGTAGATGTAGTTCCTATCAAAGCTTCGGCATTGGCCACCTTCGGAGCCTTTACGAAGGCGCAAGGGCACTGCTGGCAGGTCAGGTAGAATCACATCGTTAAGTAGTTTACCTAAATACAGGCCAAATACTTTTAATTTCAAATGTTATAAAAATCTGCTTAGGCTAGAAATCGCCTTTCGGAACAGATATCTACTGATGGTTGCAATTGCGACACAACGGATTGTATATCTGCAAAATACATTCGGCAATATTTGTAACCAAGAAATTCAGATTGGATTGAGATCATTTGCAGCCTAGCTGTACAAAATCAAGCCAAGCCGAACATGTGAATTAGCACCTCTAAATTCTAAGCCTGCGTTTTGAGATATCGACTTGATTGCCGGCAACTGAAAATCCTCAACCCTTATCTTAATCTATACATATAATAAAATAGTAACGAAAAAAAACTGTAAATTGAGAATTTTCGAGAAAAAATAAGTGGCTGTTGTTAGAAAAACGTAACTGATGACAAAAAGTGACTTTTTAGAATTTTTGTCTGTTTGTCTGTATGTATGGTACGGCTTCACGCCAAAACTACTTAATAGGTTGAATTGAAAATCAGCAAACATGTTCTTTGTAAACCAAGGAAGGCTTTAGGCTACATATTATCACGCCGTGTGTTATGGGAGGTAAGCAATATTGATTTTAAAAGGTTTTTGTTCGTAATTTAATGCACAAAATGACGCTATATTATGTGATGCAGACGAAGTTGCGCGGGTCAGCTAGTCTATACTAATATTACAAAGAGGTAACATTTGTTTCGCAAGCAAAAGCTAGTCTTATCTAAATAATAAGAAGTAAACCTTGCCATCTTAAAAATCAACGACTGTTACAAATACCATTGTGAACAGACCCTAATCGATTCCTACAATCAATAATAAGCGAATTACACGCACGCTCAACAGCTATTTGTTTTTACCTTTCTATGCCTGTGTTTAGGAACCCGGAATTTATTATCTAGTACATAAACTTTGTATGGGAAAACACCTAAACAGACGGATCGGTGGTGAAAGCTTCATGTTAACGTAAACTGACGTAGGTAAACAGATATTGGTTCAAGTTACAATGTATGCGGTGCAACGTTCTGTATATATTTAATGTGTTTTGCTTTTATTGTATGAGCGTGTAAGTACATGTCGGTGTATATAATTTTATGTACAGTGTAAATAAATTAAAAAGTTTTGTTTAAACCGCTATCTATACCTACATATAAAAAAACAGTAACCAAAAAAAACCTGTAAATTGAGAATTTTCGAGAAAAAATAAGTGGCTTTTGTTAGAAAAACGTAACTGATGACAAAAAGTGACTTTTTAGATTTTTTTTGTTTGTCTGTGTGTATGGTACGGCTTCACGCCAAAACTACTGGATAGATTGAATTGAAATTCAGCAAAAATGTTCTTTGTAAACCAAGGAAGGCTTTAGGCTACATATTATCACGCCGTATGTTATGGGAGGTAAGCAATATTGATTTTAAAAGGTTTTTGTTCGTAATTGAATGCACAAAATGACGTGTTATAAGCCGTATTATGTGACGCAGACGAAGTTGCGCGGGACAACTAGTTTAATTTATAGACTTGCTCCATTGGACTAGTGGTCGCGCGACTGCTGTGGGAAAGGAATAAAGTAAGTAGAAAGAAGGAATTTTTCAGTATTAGCCACGGTGGAGTCTGGATTTGTGCCAGATTGATGGAAATCTAAAACTCTCGCTAAGAAATTCCTGATAGATAAACCCAATATACCCGACCTGGGAATCGAACCCAGGCCGATATGCTCAGCAGTCCGCTATTACATGGGACTTAAACATAACTGGCAAAATGTGGGTGTTCAATCAGGTACGATAATAACTTCACGAACAGGGCCTCTTTTTTTTTTTTTTTTTTCGGATGGGAAATCATCAAAAAACTCCTCCCGCTCTGGGCGGAGCAGGAGGGAGTGCCAGACTTTTACTGACTAAAACCCATCCATGTTCCTTCATCGCCCTTTGTGTTCCGGGGCCGCGGTATCTCTTTCGAACTGTCCCGCAACCCCGGCAGGCATCGGTCCTTACGGACCCCTTCCTCACGAACACGGCCTCAAGTCTGATAATACAATAGTGTCAGAATGGTCTATCATTGATTTCATAATTGTTGGTTTTGACAAGTTTGGTAATCTATTAATATGATGGCGTCATTATGACTTTCCAATGGTCAACCACTGACACTCCATTGAAAGATATGGTATAGAATGGTAATCTGGTACGTAATGACAAAATGAATGACTGGTGCTATTTACGAACTTCTTACTACTTCAGATTGGTTAAAACACTAATAAAATAATATTTAAAATATATATAAATTTAATCTAGCGGGTTTTATAATAATGGCCATACGAAAATGTCATTATAACACAATTCTATTACGAGACCATTGACTGACCAATGATCGACCATTATGAATTTAGCGGATTACGAACTTTTAGCAAAATGACAATGGGATGAGAATGGGATCGTGTTGGAATGACGAATTTATAAAAATAGCAGACTTGGGACCCTGGTATGAAGTTACTACATGACTATAAGAGATCAATATGAACATTTATGTTTGTTAATGAACTTACCTACCTATTAAATCAATAAATCTAATGGATTTACAACCCGCCCCCGGTCAGGCGCGGATACAGGGGGGGGGGGGGGGCAATGGGTGCAATTGCCCCCCCCTGAAACGGACCAAATACATCATTAGCCAAGCTTGAACTAGTATGACGGAATTGAAACTAAATATTCTAGTTGCATATCTTGTCATGGGCATCCTCAGGAGGAGGCAGCTTGCCCCTAGAGGCTCAGGATTTTTAAAAGTTATAGCTTTTCCTGTCTGATGCCATAGAATGGTATTATACGTAATATATTGTAGCTTAAAATGGAATCACTGAAATTTTGATATTGTTTAACCCTGCGAAAAAACATTTATCAAATTGGCACTCCTATTGAATTTTTGCATGATCGATCTATACAATAGACAAAGCCTGAAATAAATTAGGAGCCCTTTGCCCTGAGGCCTAATATACTTATATGCAAATGCAATCATAGCATAATTATCTCAGGCAATGTTGTAAAAAATTTCGAGCTCGCTACGCTCGCTCTTGAAGCATGTTTTACATGAGTCTTAACTTTGTCTATAAGAGGCCCAGGTAACTCCAGTAGGACGGTAGGAAAAGTGTTAAAATTTTCGAGCTCGCTTCGCTCGCTCTACAGACTGTTTTCTCTTGAATTTATTTAAAATTCGATCAAGTAACTCCTATATCAACGTTCGAAACCATTCTAACCTGTCCAAGGCAAGGTGTAAGAATTTCTCGCTACGTTCCCCCCCCTGGCCCAAAAGCTGGCGGCCCCCTTGTATCGTGCATACCATACATACATACCTTGCATACTTTTTTTTTATGAATTTTCCAAAAATTGCCCCCCTTAAAGGAAATCCTGTATCCGCGCCTGCTTGGGGTACGGTAACGCGTTGTTGTCATGTTTCGTGTATTTAATAGGGAAGATGCATGATTTTTTTTTATCACTCTAAACAAAGCGTATTAACATCAAAAATAGCCAAGTGAAATTATTTTTTAAATATCTATTAAAAATACTAAGTTATAAGCATTTGAAACTGCTGATTAGACAGAGAGATCCGATACAACAAATGACGTCATTGCTGTGTAACGACGACGTACAGAATCCATACTAAATTCCGTTTATCTAGAAAGAGATAGAAA
The DNA here is from genome assembly GCA_905147715.2 of Xestia xanthographa. Lineage (NCBI taxonomy): Eukaryota > Metazoa > Arthropoda > Insecta > Lepidoptera > Noctuidae > Xestia > Xestia xanthographa. Next base: position 20,412,280 of record LR990653.1, on the reverse strand, counting down.
CAAAAGTTTAAATGGTTATAACTTTTGTGTTATTTGACCGATTTATGTCTTGTTTCCGCTTTTTGTCATTATTTTTGTAGTACTTTAACATTCCGTATCGAAATAAACAAAATAAAATTTATGCATCTTCCCTATTATTACTGCGTATCGGTTGCTTTGCAAATACTCGTAGTAGCAGGCTTACATAATAATCCTTATAATAATAATCCATATAATAAATTAACCTTTTTGCCCACGGCTTTTTCTTGGGATTTAAAGAATTGTTGGTGTCCATTTAATAATTTTCTCAGAGTTTTTTATATTTGATATGATCTCCTTGCAAGAGACAACCTGTAAACAAATAAAACACAAAAAGAAAAACACAAAAAAGTGAAAAATAACTTTAGCTTCAGAAGCCGGTGACAAAAACAACAAATCAATCAAACAAAGGTCAAGCTTCGGAAGTCGGTGACCTTTGTTTGATTGATTTAGTGTTTATGTCACCGACTTCTACGACGACCACCTAAGAATTTTGAGAATCGGTCCACAAAATATAGGTTAGAAATCGTGTCACATACATAAAAAAAAATACATACACACGAACATTATAACTTCTTCCTTTTTTGAAGTTGGTTAAAAATAGATTCTAAGAAATGTAAGAATAAACGGAAAGTTGTGGAATCGTACCGTTATAATAAACTATAGCTTCTGCCAGCGGCTTTGCCGGCGTGAAGGTTCATAATTGTCCCATGGGATCTTACTACCGGGATTAAAAGTATCCTATGTTTTTATCCAGGTTATAAACTATATGTGCGCAAAATTTAATCCAAATCCGTTCAGAAGTTTTTGCGTGAAAGAGTAACATACATCCATATATCCATACATCCTCACAAAATTTCGCATTTATGATATTAGTAGGAAGTAGAATATACATAATATTGTTCAAGAAAAAAAAATTATATACCGTTATATATTAGATATATACCGCTAGCCTCCACACTGGAATTCATGTCATGCTATCTTCAAACCTATCTACAAAGTCATACCATCACGTCTGTGATCCCCGAAGAAGTAGGCAAAGGTGTACGTATAGCACACCCACACGTCTCCCACCCACAAAACCATTTCTCTATTAAAATATTAAACTGAAAATCTAATCATTAAACCAAGTTCCCACAGCTGACAAGCCCACAAGAATGTTGGCTCTTCGGGAATCCTTTTCCAAATAATTAATGCGATAAAATAGTGGTGTGCGCTTGCGCCGGTCGGGACGCGTGACGAGAGCGCGCGCGCGGTCACGACGCATGCGCGCCGCAAAACGACCACAGAGGCCGCACGCGCGACCCTTCCCCTACCACCATCACTTACAACGATATTCTGCTTAGAACTGTGTACATTGAGACTGGGATACCATAGAAGTGGATTTTGATGTTATTAGAAATAACGTAAATAATAAATTGACTATAGAAAATTTAGAATCTTCCTGCTGAGCTGTTCCACCTCGATAAGGACACAGATAATTATTGGGAGTTGATGGCCTACCTCCAGTAGCACCAAAAGGAAGAAGACGAAGAATCTATTAGGTCCCCCGAATGTGTTTTTCCATTTGTAAATCTTATTATTGCTGAAAAGGAGTGGCCGTGTCTTAGCACTCGACGAAAATTATTTGCATTTTGTTTCTTGACGCTATGCCTTCTGAACTAACACATATCACTGTAAGATTATAAGGTAACGAAATTCATATGAAATAGTACATTGTTATCATAGGGGTGAAAGTAACTTATTTATTCCCGAGACGGGGTAATAATAGTTCGAGGGACTATATATATGATTAGTCTTTAACCCGAGGTAAACACTGTGCTTATCGTTACGAATACAAAGAAAGTAAAAATAAATTAAGAATGAATCAACTCGAAAAAACAAATTAAGATCGGATTGCCGCTTTCCCGCCTATTTTGCTTTTTTTTGCTGTGGCCGGCCAGCTATTCATCCTTTACTTATTTTTCATTTTCATCATCGAAAAAATTAAAAATATTTTGCCCAAATCTATGTTATTTTAATGAATTAGTTGAAACTTAATTATAATAAAGTTATTTCTTTATGTTATTTCAATTTTACATCGTGGCTGTATAGAAAGTTGGAACATGGTTAAATAGAAATAGTAGATTATTAACCAAGGGGATAAAGCAGTATCTTCTGTCGCGGGTGACGATTAAATCGCGAGCGTAACGAAGGACTCGAGGTTTACTCCCGAGCGTAGCGAGGGTGTTAAAAACTTAAATCACGAGCGAAGCGAGGGATTTAAGACGAGTCCTGAGTGTAGCGAGGGATTTAAGTTCACCCAAGACTAAGACAACTTTATCACCGAGGAAAATACTCTACTTTTCGTACCATTTGCGAAAAAATTAACACAATAATAATATGAGACAAGCATTTATTAAAAATAATGACAATGAGAGGTTTTCCTTTTGAGGTTTAAAAAAAAAACTTAGTTTCCAAGAACTCTATAGATGGCGTTGAACTTACTATGCCAAAGCCAAAACGCTTGAAAAAATAAACATTGTGTCACGTCACATACTCTCGTTGACTGACACTTTCATTTGCTTAACCTTCCGAATATAACCAACATTTCTCGCGCTTTGTTAAAATCAGTTTTTTTAGGTTCCGTTCCTTGCATTATCATACTTACTCCTAGCGCCATCTATCCAGCGACTAGGGAAGAGCTAAAAAGAAAATCCCTCATTAAAAGTAAAAGTTACGTACATTCGAAACATTGGTCCAATTACTGATAGAGAGAGAGTTACATTTTTGTTTGGTACATTTATTGTTGATGAGTTGATTTGAGTATTTTAGAACATTAACTTATTTATAAAAATAAATTAAAATAAACTTAACGTAATATGTATTTGAAGAAAACAAAAACGGGCAAATTCCTAGACTAATATTTTTTTTGTCGGAAAAGCAAAGGCATCAAGCTCATACGGCCTCGTCGGTTTTCGTAATTTTATTTAATAATCATAACTGCTTAGTAAATGCGTATTCCTTTTTCAAAAAGATGTATAATGCTTTATATATATACAAACTCAATGGTGTAAACACAGATGTAGTTCAGTATACATTTCGGTAAGTATTCCAAATTTAAATCACATTCTCCCCCTAGAGGATGAATTAAATTCAGTACAATTTTCTTTCTCTGTTTTTAACAGATTAAAAATGACTATTGTTATGTTCGCTTTTTGTGGCATAGAATGACACTTTTTTGAGCAAGTGGTCTGTGGTACGAAAAATGAACTTTTTTTAAAAATAATTTGACAGCTGTCAGTTGGAAACGATTCTCACTAGGGTTGATAAATATTATTTTCAACCCACTCCTCAGGCAACTTCAGACCTACTTTCCAAGTATGAGTAATGAAAATACTTTTAATGCAACCATCAATGTAAGCAACATAAAACCAACGAATCACTAGAACAAAATAAAGGGAAATACGCGCGAGTAAGAGCACACTGTGTCCCTACATCTATGGCCCTCTATTCTATTAAATCAGGACGCTGGTCGGCTATGCATGCATCTTTTACGTACGGAGCGCTTTTTGCGATTCATGCTATGCAAAGTTATTCCAGATTTGAGGCAGAAACAAGTAAAATAGGGCTCTCACTTAAGACTTTGTTGGTGGAATATTAAAACTGCACGTGCTTGTATATAGCACAAGAGTTTTGATTCATGATTAATTTTGTACGGAAGGAGACATAAAATTGAATATTATTATTATTTTGTTATTATTTTTGGATGCATTCAATAAAAGAAAGTTGTCTATGACAGAATGTCATGTTAGATGTAAAAATAGAAAAGAAAGTCTACAATTTATTAGTCTGAACTTCATTCAAATTACACTAGCACTTTGTTGCATTTTTGAACCAGTTTAATCGTTATAGTCTAGTTTTTCAAATAGAGATCAGGTTTGGCATGAATTTATTTAAATTAAATGGCATCACGCCACGTATAACAGATAAACAGGTAGCTATAGGAACGTATAGAATGATGGTTGTCATTCTAGAACATTCTTAATTCAATATTTACGATTGCGCGGGTACTCCCCGTTCATTGAGGTGTGCCGTCACTTGCATTGTAACCGTAGTACTTAAATCATAAACATGAATAAATTAATATTACTCAGACGTGATATAATATTTTATGTTCGCATCGTTGTCGTAAAATCAGCGACTAGTTTATTAAGGAGGCGACAGGACTACCTATTTTTATATTAATAAAGGATTACCTAAGCTCCTTAAAAAATGTAGTCTGTATTTTATTGACTACTTACCTATCTATAGCGTGTATCTTGAAATTTTCTTGGAAAAAAAAGGAATATGAGTGGAAAGCCCTGCAACTATGACACGTTACTAACTTCCGAATTCCAAAATCAAATTAATCAGCGATAAATCCTTTCATTCATTAGCCTACACTCAACACATTCATTCATAAAGTACGTATTACAAGTGCGGTCATAAGGCTGGGTTCACGACAGCTGGCGGCTTCTCAGGCTCTATTGGAATGTCAGTCGCGGTAACGAATGCCGCATGCTGTCTGTTACTGCCCTAACTGACGATTGTGCGTACACGTGCCGCTGCGCTTCTAATGAACACAACCTTTATATCTTTCATTTAGTATTTTTATACGATGTTAGGTTTAATTGCGTCACGTTTTCTTGGATTCAGGTAATAATTTTTGTTGTTTTTGTATGTTTGTGGACGTGGTGTTGTTAAAAGGCAAAACAGCAATTCAAGTTATATCTGTCATTGCATATAGTGATTCGTCTTATGGCTTAGTTTTTCTAAAAGTTGTCTTTTATTATGTTAAAGTACTGTTACATTACGTGCTACTGTTTCATTACACGACTGTTTCAATTTTTACTAGGTACTATCGGGGTCTTTTCCGCCTGACCATTATTTTTTTTTTTCGCTTAAATCATGCGGAGGCGCCGAGCCACGCCCCCTTAAAGTTTGGGCCTATTAGGAAAGCGTCAACTTTGGCGCGCAAAATAACAATAACTCTCGTTTGGCGTGCGTCGTCAATGCGCTCGGCCGCTTCGGTATCTTTTTATTGATTTTTTCTACACAAAGTCAACGGGGCGGGGCTAGAGAGCGTTATTATGTTGCGAGTGCAAGCGAAAATGAGCTTAGTGGTGGTCAGGCGGGAGTGTCCTCGATAGTACGTATCGAAAAAAGATGCACCGATACCTACTTCGATAATAAGTGGCCAATCGATATAGTTTATAATTCGGAATTCGTAGGTATTACTAGTTCACAGAAAATGTCAATAAACACGTTATTTGAGTCACATCGGGTCCATATTGGCTCACCTAAAGTTCTTTACCCGAAATTGTTCTTCCTAATGATTTGTAATCCGAATGATCACTCTTCCTAAAATTTTTCATCCTAAAGTTTTCATTCATACTATTTGTAGTGCTACTGGCGATGTTCATAACACTCATGTTTCCGAAAATTGTAATTAATAATATCATTAATGTGAATATATTTAATCTCCTACTGTTTTTTATCCTAACGCTTTTATCCCTAAACATAATTACCATAATATTTTCACTCATACTCAGAAAGAAACATTTAAAAAGTATAATAAAAAAATATATGTGGGTAGAAGATGATATTTATAGTTTTAATTTGAGGGTATGATTATTATTTGGGGGTATGCTTTACATAACGTACTTATTACTATAACTATACCTGAGATAATTATGTCTAAAAAACCAACTGTTTAGAATTATTAAAGGTCGTTTCACTGATTTTTGTCTTAAATGAATGATATTCAGGTCAGAGTGTCTCTCTTGCATCCAAGTCGAGGGAGATCCGGTCGACGGAGCCCCGCTACGCTACCATTCAGAAGTAAATTCCCACCATTCTGAAAGGTTTATAAAAAAATAACCACGAAGGGTATGGCGGGGTCTATTTGCTCGCTTCGCTCGCTCATTCGACCCCGCCACACCCTTCTAACCTAATCTATCCGTGTCGGGGTGCCCCAAGTCGGCCTAAGCAAAACTAGTTTGTCATCAACCAACTCATTAAAATTTGGTGATCAATTGATATTTTAGGTGATAGATGTTAGTGGTCACAAAGTTAATTTTAGTGGTCATTATATTTTCCCCCCTATTATTTTGTATGGTACTATTATTCTTATATGTTATACATGTTATGTGAAAATAAAGTTACGCAAAATTAATGTAGGTATATAATACTGACTAGTATTTGCGTGGGTGCGCGAGCTGCGCGCAGCTCGCGTGTTGTCGTGTTCTTCAGAAGTATTCCTCACCATCATAAAATTTTGAGAATCCATAGGAATCCTTAAAATAATTGGAAAAACCGTTACAACTACCCCTAGATCAGTATGAAAACCCTTAAGAACCCCTAAAACATTCTAAAAACTAAATCAATAAAAAAATGAGAATTCATTAGAATCGTTAAAAGCTGAGTTACGCTTCACCCACTCAACCTTCGTTACGCTGCGGAGGTCGCCGGCTCGCTTCGCTCGCCACCTCCCCCCTTCGCTCCACTCGGTCTCGCAGGTTCGCTCCACTCAGAACCTACCACCACCGGACAGGTTTCGACGCCTACTATAATATTTGTTCAAGCACCCAATGGCTATCTCTAACCGTTACGAAGTTACAGCCCTTTTAATTTTAGGGGAGGTTGGGGAGGGGAGGATACCCGCCGTATACAAATTTAAACGCTCCTCAATAATAATTTATGGTAAAAATTAAAAAGCCGCTACGTGTCCTAGTTTCCGAGATTAGATGGGGGTAGGGGTGAAGGGGGGGAGGGTGGGGAGTTTTGAAAAATGATTTTGACTAACGCGTTGCCCCTTTATATGAATCTGAAAAAAAAAATGTTCCAAGTCTCTCAACTTCCGAGATCCGCCTAAAGGGGGGAGAAGGGGGAAAAAGGGGTCAATTTTGAAAACTGGTTTTTACTTATCCAAGCCTCCTCTATACGAATCTGAAAAAAAAATGTTCCAAGTCTCTTTGTTTCCGAGATACGATATTGAGGGGGAGGAAGGGGGGCGAAAAGGGGAGGTTTGGCACTTTTCCCATACTCGCGGGAGTTACTTGTTTACGAATCTGTCAAAATATACCCACCTCCCCATCCACCATCTGGGAGAACAATTATGTCAGTGAGTCAGTCAGTCAGTCAGTGAGTGGTAATCGAGCTTATAGTATAATTATTATGAATAAAAAGAAATCTAAACAAAAAGATATGACTTTGAATAATAGTGTAAAAAATGGTTATGTTGAGAAAATATAGAAAACAAATAAAAGTATAATAGATGTTTATTGCTACTGACATTATGAAGTTGAATGCTTCGGAATTATGAACATTAGAGCCAGAGTAGTTAGGAATTGTGATTGTTAGGATGAAAAATGTGAGGAAGAACATTTTCGGATTTCCAATTATCGGAGTTGAAAATTTAGGTGAACTTTGGCGCACCCAGTCACATCACTATATTATAGAGGGTGCGATGTTGAATACTGTCAGCGAGGGTTGACGCGTGTGACACCGGACAATGCAATTCAATTCGCATGCCAGTCTGCGGCTTCATTGCAGATGAGATTTTTGTCCACCAGTCATTCTCGCGTGCCCACGGACAATAACAACATATCGTTTTAAATTCGTTACAATATACGCACACACAAAATACATGTAACCGAACCGCTCTACTCGACCATTCAACCCCTAATTGCTTAACCCCCACTTATTTAATTTCCGTACACATTTTGTGCACTTAAATACGTCTCAATTAGTTACAATTAATTATACAAATGAGCGCGTTGTTATCGTAACATTATCGACGTAACTTTGAACCAGTATGCGGACGGACGCGGCTTTCTACATGCGAAATGAGAAGCTTTACTCACGCCCCGTCCCGCATTAATTACTGAACAAATTATACGTTCTTTATCACCATTCTTTTTTTTAATAACAGGCATTGTTGTCCATTCGTGCCAAGAAACGATTCTTTTCAGCCAGTGACTGATTTAATTCGATTTCCACACGACTCGCGACTGACGTATGGTGGAACGTCTTCATCACTCTGGGCCAGACGGCTTAATTTTGAAATTCTTTGAGCTTTGTTTCCCAGTACGCGATTGGAAGGTGAAATAAAACGTTACTGCGTTTCCGGTCTGTCTAGACGGAGTTCCGTTTGAATTACAACCGTAGAGATTTCAAAGTTGGTTATTATAGATATGTATATGTAGATGTTTATTACTTAGATTAGGTAAATATCTAGTGTTTCAGATACGGCTCTGTTTCGATTGATGCGTTTCCGGTTGTACACTTTTCACTTTCGAGATCTATTTCGTAAAGTTTCACGTAACATTATTTGCTGAAAATTGTTAGGTATGTAGATAAATCTACTATAAGTATGCGACACCGTAATATCTTTTATGATTGTTCATAAATTAGTATCTAATGTACCTTCCTACTAATTTGTTTTAAAGTTAAGGTTATTTATTTTATTTAACGGTTTATGTACACACTACATACAGAAAAGAAGAAAGGAATAAAAAAATAGGTACAAAGTTGATGCTTATTTCTAAAGAAATCTCTTCGATAGATAAAAAGAGATGTAGACTAGCGTGTAAAGATGAGAAAATAGGATACATAAAAACTTAGCAAGTAAAGGATTTAAACATAACATACAATATGTATGTTAGTACTGTAGTTATGTACTTAGCTATTCAAAGTCATAGGTCATCGCATGTACAATTGTTATGTAAAAATGTTTGGCAGGAACCGCTTGCTTAGCAACGGGTAAACCATACAAAACAATCGGTTATGTAGATACATAGGCAAATAAATAGTCGATAGCACTTCCATAACTAGAACCAATTAAATATCTAAAAGGCAGCCGCTACAACAGTTAGACATAGACAGATTGCTAATTAACAAGTAAACAGTGTTCAAAACGCTAATTTTGTTTACTCCATTGGTGATACCGCGTTCGAACTAGGTGCACTTTACTAAATGAGTATACCGACGCACCTGGGAGGCACCTGCATCTTGATTAGTGATTGCACTTAGCTCCTTTAGCTTGCCACACTGGATTAATACTTGCGTATCAGCGAATGTGCTGTTATAATTAATTAAGTGACTCTGCAAGGTCCGCCAGCGCCCTCTGTGAAACGATTATCATCATAACTGTCATTTTTTAGACAGGTTCTAATAATAGTTATTAAAACGACCGACTTGAATTGCAATTTTATGCCTTTGCGTTTAGGTCAATTATTTCATTTAAGTTTAATTTTATTTCGAATTAATTTGTTTAACGATTTTATAAATATTACCTGCTTATTGGAAATTATGACACTTAAGACGATGATATTCTTAATATGAAACGTGATAGTTAATTAAGTGAAACTAGTAAATTTTTTAATTATTTTTAAAATTCACGGAGAGTGGTGGCCCAGTGGTGGCCCAGTGGTGGCGGCCCCAACTTACGAACAGTAAGTCGTGGGCTCAAACCCAGGCAGGCGCATTACTTTGTGTAATTTCATCACCACTGCTCTCAAAACTGTGAAGGAAAATATCGCGAGGAAACTGGCATGTCCTAGAACCAAAAATTCAAAGACAAGTAACATCTACCAATCCGCACTGGGCCCGCGTGGTGGCTTATAGCCCATTCCCTCTCATAGAGAGGAGGCCTGTGTCCCAGCAGTGGTAACATTAATAGGCTGATGATAATGATGATGAAAATTCACATTATTTAGTTTTATAGTTTAGTTAGTCTTCTATTAGAAAAATACTACTTTCTTCTTTAATTTTAGTTTGCTTCGTAATACAAGTTAAGAGACGGTAGCATCAATAACGTGTGGTAAAACAATCGCGAATCATCAGCAGTTTTCAATGAATAAACTTCAATGATTGAAAATATTGTTGCTAGGAGTACTGACAATAGAATCTGCTCAATAGACACTAGTGACTTTCATACAAGCCTAAAAGCTTGACTATAGTCTACGCCAGATAAGTAGGAATTAAAGGTCATTAACCCGCATACATTTATTCAAATACATCATTCCGAAAACAGAAATAATTACATAAAATTGTCCCGTTACCTTTATCGTGATCCTTGACTTTTTCTAGTAATAAAAAAAACGATTTATAATGTGTTGTCGGGATACCTACGCAGAGAAATTAAAGAAAGAGCAATGACCTTTAATTCCTACTTGGTCCATCTATCCTACTTACTTACTATTCATGATGTTAGAGTTTTTGAGCAATCTGCTGGCCGTGGGTTTGCCGTAATGTTGGCCCCTAGGCACGCCTCGCCGTGTCGTTAATATTTAAGTTTATTAATATTAGTAGGTTTTTATATATATCAATGGTTTTAGTACACAACAATTACCGTATTAACACTTGCCTGAGTAAAATTCAAACGATCTATTCTTAAGATGTAGATAAGAATATTATACGGGTGCTAACTAAACAAACTAAATAAAATTAATATTCATTTTTATTAAATTACTTTTAGTTAGAAGACATCCATGAGAGCATACCTAATTACTAATTGAAAAATAAATATAGACTTTATTTCGCAAGGTGTAATTTTAAGCGAGAATTTATGCATTATTTTATGTGTAAAGTATTATATTTGTAGTATGCGTTATGTTTTATTAAACAAATAATATTAGAATAGTTTATAGCTAGTTTTATTTCACAACTGGCCTGAGTGAAATTGTTTATACTTATATTTATTATTTGTAGGTAAAGCTTAAGTCGTAATTATTCTGATTGTTGTCTATTTGTTTGTTGGTATGCCTATCAACCTTACCACCACGTCGATTTTCTCAAATAACTACAATGGTTTGGTCTTTGTTATTGTGATAGAGTAGTTGGTACATGTGCAATTGTGCAGCCCTGAAACCGGCAGGGTGGCTCCCGCACCGCCAAAAAAACGCTAACGAGATAATTTTACTACTCGTTCTACTACACTACTACAATAGCCCATAACGTCCACTGCTGGACATAAGCCTCTCCCATGATGGGAGGAATTTGCCGTAATCTTCACGCCTGGCAGGCGGATTGGAGATCGCAGTGATGAAAGGCTAACAGAAAACGCTGCTGCCCATTCTCAGGTCTACGGAGGCGCAAGGTGTTCTGCCTCAGACATTAGTCGCCTTATACGACACCCGTGAGTGTAATGGGTTGGTTCTATTTTACTCTGCCGGATACCACACGGCTACTCGTTCTATTTCAATATATTTCAGGAAATCTAAACTGTCTTTGATTGTGACTGCTTTTATTATGTAGAAAGAAAAGTGTTTAAGTTTCAGTTTATGGATCAAGTGTGTTTATTGGGATCAAACAAACAAAAACATCTTAAAAAACATAAAAATAGGTACTTTTAATGATAAAAGGACCTCAGCATAATACCAGATGGCATAAGGTATACCACGCCTGACGCTGATTTGATAATTCGATATTTAATTCGATAGATAAGTCTCTTGAGAAGTCTTCGGAGAAGTCCACGCTTTTGATCTGCCCACATTGCAGGAAACGTAAGCGACACACTTAAAAAGTCGGCTAGAAACGGCTTAGTTTCGCAAAAGGTGCATCGATTGGTATAGCGAACTGCGAAATAATCTAGGGGATCGGCGCGTGCCTTACCATTGCGCCGACACGCCCACCGCTGCAGGCCGAGTTTGTTTTAGCACGACGTCGGCCTCGTCCTGTTTGACACATTGTGTTGTTGTTTGTTGTCCGGCTTTAGAGCATCTTTTGTCGGTTGTTTCTGGTGTTTAAATACAATGATAGAGCTGTACAGGTGACTACATATTCATCATCCGCCTAGCCTTTTTTTTTCGGCTTCCAGTTTTTACCGGATGCAGCTGAATACCAGTATTTTACATGGAGCGACTGCCTATCTGACCTCCACAACCCAGTTAGTACCGGGTAATACGATACCCCGTGGTAAAACTGGTTGTGAGACTTTTTTTTTGGCCCTCTGACTACCTAACGACTGTCAAAGATCTACAAATGACAGCCGGGACCAACGGGTTAACTTGCTTTCCGAGGCACGGAGGTATGTAATGGGCGGTCACCCATCCACAGACCAACCTAGGCAAGCACGGCTTAACCTAACGATCGACCCGAGCGGCTGTTATTATTTAGCCACGAGCTCCTACAAGGTGACTACATATTGGTTGGATAAATTTTAATGAAATCGACACGTAAAAAGAAGTGTTTGAATCTAAGTATGCTGATTGGTCAGAAAATGCTGTTTTGTAATAAAATTATAAGTGTTAGATGTTTCCTAAACGAGTTCAAGAATAAAAGCTCCCATTATTTTGTTTGCTACGAGCAGAAATAATGTTTTTTTTTTTTGCGACAAGAGATCCCGGTGTTTTAATTTAAGTGCCTTCCTAAATATCATTTACACCTGCCGGTATAAATCAGGTGTAGCATGTAAGTTTATAATTTGATACGGTTACTACTAATATTATCATTATCTCATTAACGCTGAAAACGGGATATTTACCATGTTTAATATTTGTAAGGTGTAGCATGTGTCTAAATCGATGTAATCTTATGCAGGGTTTAAAAGACCTCATCACGAAGCCGTCAACTAAGCATTCTGTACATCAACTAAGTAACTTTACGCAAAAATTATTGCTGGGAAACGCCTTTTTTTTTTGGGGTGAAAAATCATGTTTTGTTGTAGAACTCGATGTAACGCACTCAAAACATTGTGCTGATGGATGGATTGAATAGTACGGGGGTCGTGGAGGTGTTTAAAGTAAAAATCTTGCAATAATAACTATTTAAAAAAAACGTCAAAAAGTTAGAACTTTGACCCCCAATATCTCCGTAGGTAACTAACAGGTATGCAGGTATGGTGTGGAACAAAAAAATGATCGCAATGACGAGGAGAACAAGTGCCTTTCGGCTTCGTTAAGAGGTGTTTTACACCCTTTATACTAATATTATAAATGTGAAAGTTTGTGAGGATGGATGTATTTTGCGTGAAAGAGTAACAGACATTTTGATACTCTTTCACGCAAAAACTACTGACCGAATTTGTATTAAATTGGCACACAGAGTTTATAACCTGGATTAACACATAGGATACTTTTTATCCCAGGTAGTACGATCCCGTGGGTCAATACCGAATTCCACGTCAGCGAAGCCGCGGGCATAAGCAAGTGTTTACTATTTGTTAGGTGTAGCGTGTGTCAAAATTGATGTAATATTATGATTATTTAGCGTCATTGGACTTTACAAAAGCTCAACGCTACAACACCGCATGACTTTTTATCACTTTCCAAAAAAAACGGTATATTAGCTGAACGGAGTAGAAGCGCTATGGCATACCTAGTTTTTTTTTTCTTTTTTCCACAGTTTAGAAAAAAAAAAGATCCATCATCATAAACAATGCAAAAAAATTCAAGTAAACTTTTCATATTAGAACAAAGAAAGAGAAAGTTTGAAAATAAAAATGTCGAATTTGGAATTTTGAATTTTTTGTTTTTTTTTTTTTTATTCGTGAAAATAAAAACTAAGTATGCTATTTGATTCTACTCCATTCACCTAATATACCCATTTTTTTGGAAAGTGATAAAAAGGTAATTCTGTATAATGTATCTCCAACTAATAATCTGAGTTGGGACAATGCCGAGTTCACTAAAGCGATACTGATGGCCAGATGACGAACAACTAACTTTCCTGATGACAGCAATCTTAACTTGCAGCAGTGGTCAACAACATTTGAAGGACATTGTAAAAAGGTTACACGCATTTTGTTTGTATGTGACTTACTGCATCGAACTACTGAAATTGACATGTACGTTAGACCTTAGCGTGTTACCGCGTCTAAGTAGTATTAGTAGTGTCCCAGAATATTAATTTCCCAGAAAGGCCATTTCCCAGAATGTCCATTTCCCAGAATATCCATTTCCCAGAATATCCATTTCCAAAAATGTCCATTTCCCAGAATGGTCATTTCCCAGAATATCCATTTCCCAGAATATCCATTCCCCAAAATGTCCATTTCCCAGAATGGCCATTTCCCAGAATGTCCATTTCCCAGAATGTTTTCAATTTTTTTTAAACATTTAAAGTTTTTTTTTAATACTATCTAGGATTTTTCTTGAATAGTGGGTGCGTTTACAAACATTCAAATTCACATACACAAACAGCGATCAAAGTGTTGCCAGCGTCTGCAACAACGGGATTCCATAGTTGATATTTTCCGACGCACTATGATTCGATGTCCATTATTACGGACACCGACAGAGAATCGAAAATAATACGAGTTGACTATGTAACGAAGTTTTATTACAGGTAACCGCTGCGTTGGAAAAGCGGTCGGGCTTACGATCGCATTTTGGTGAAACAACTGTTTGATCGATGGACTTTTGTTTTTTGTTTATTGGGTAACTGCTTTGTACACTAGTTTAGCTTTTTGATCAGTTTGGGCATACTTTAGCGCTTTGATTTAGAAATGTTTGTGTCCAGAAAATATTTAAATGACTGTATCAATTTATTATTGACAATATGCTGGGATAATTTAGGCTCCATTTTTTAGTCAGCCTCGTATTTTCCACTTCTGGACAAAGGCCTCTTCCACACCAGGAGACCACCCAATGTCGTGCAAAATTATAAGAAAATAATATCTACTGAATTCGTCGGATTATCCGATAGACAAAAGTTGAGGATAAATATTATTTCTTGTTTAAAAGGAGACATCTCGACCGACAAAGTGAAAACATACCACGAAGTTAGAACTTCTTTGTTTTATGTTTTGTAAAGGCAACCGAGAGCTTTCCTACAACAATTTTCACACTACATAACACACAAAAACGTGATGTCTTGATAGTTTAGAGTCTCAGACTGTCTAGTTAGAGGGTATAAAATGGCAGGCCATATTTCCTAGCCAAGATCCGATGTTAGGATTTTTAGATAGGTTTCGTGATAATGTGTGGCGATAAATCATTGGCGATAATAGTTTACCTTTCTCTCAAGGAGAAGAGAACATTAATTTGTTCAATGGTGAGCATTTATGGGCAATAATATATAGATGTAGTGGAATAAAAGCGCGCGAAACTATAAACTGGTCCATAGATCAGCTAATTGTTGCAGAATGGTACAAACCTGGGTAATGGCGCGTTTGGTCGGGGCAGCCCGCGCAGCCGCTTCGCAATTTAAACGCTAACGACTTTTATGGCCAGCATGTATCTTTCTTTAACAAGGTTATAATGAAGCTTTATTTTATTCTTTTTTTCGTTAATGTTTTAGTAGATACTCTCGCGTATTGGTTGAAAAATGGAACCGTTTTGTGAATTGCAGTGATTTGTTGTAATAACTTTTTTGCCTCTATAGTTATAAAATGTCTCAGTGATCTCGTAAAATATTGTAATACGGGATATAGGTAGGTTTATTGCGGGTTCATTATATTATCACAAGAAAATCAACCTGTACCAATGGTTAATCGTATGTTTTTGTATAAATCTAGGATCTTTATTGTGTTTACAGCTGAAACCATGCAAAGGTAGACCACCCTTTATACGGTTCTGTTTGTATTGTTTACACGTGTTGTATAAATATATATGTATAATAAATGGGTACTAATACATATACGAAAATGGCAAGGTATCTAAACATCTTGTCATGAAAGTCATTAAAAGATAATTGAAAAATAAATAAGTAAGTACCATAAAATAAATTAAGCGATGCGGGATATAAAACAAAAGAAGGCTTTGATGATTAGGATCAATGAAGTTCTAAGAAATAAATAAATGAATCAAAAAATAACAAAAAAATGTTGAAGTCGTCAGGAGTGTCCGGCTATATAGTAAAACAATTTATTTATTTATTTTAATGTTAGTCGAATAGATTTTTATATTAATGTCCTCTCACCGAGAAAAGACATTTGTATCAATCAATCCTAGAGGTTATTTCATTTCAATGACAACCCTTTTTTCTTTGCTTAGTTTTTGTCTATGGCACAGCTGTCTATTCCTGTCCTGCCTAATAGAGTTGTAAATAATTGCCAATAAAATAAGATAAATTAAGTTTTTACGATCGTGATCACCGACCCATATCGACTCTTACTGTAAATACTCGTAATTTTAACTAGCGTCTATAAAAATAATTGAAAAGAAGAAAATAGCTTCTATATAATAAACCCTTCGTTTTAAAGAGTGTAACTTATTTAAAAACGTGGAAATATAGGTGTTATTTAATATTAATTGTTTCATCATCTCTGACCCCTGTTAACTTAATATGATTTTAATTTGTTTGTAATTGACTCAGAAATGGGAACACATATCTCTAGGTGCTAGTCTACAAAATCATCGAAAAAAAAAACCCATTTCCCATGAGTCTTGCAAAAAACTTAGCAATTTATTTGTAGGGGCATATTTTTTTAATAGCCTGTACGGTCCCACTATACCGGGAAAAGGCCACCGCGATTCCTTCCATGTGCTATTTTCCCGTGCCTCGAACCAGAATTTATTACTCAACATTTTATTTGTATTTATGTAATCATATGATGATAATCAAGTTTTTCATCAGAAGTTTTTATAACAAAAGTATTATGGAAACAGAAATAGCTGGTATGTTTCTATAATTATTTATAAAAGCTACGGTTTACGACAGACGTCCTTGAAAATTAATTATAAGCGAAACCTATAACTCTGCTATCCTTTCTTTTTTCAAGGCACTATGAAGAATTCATTAAAACAATCCCGGTAGGTATTTCACCGAAGGTAATAAAATCCTGTTTTCCCAGAATTCCACATGGCAATGGCATGGCAACACCTTGCGTCTTGCTGATAAAGTTACTTCATCAGCCATATTCTACGGTGTCTTGTCCCCTCGATCAATCAAGTTGGTAGACCAAAATACTCCAATAAAATTTTACAGCACGATTCAAAATATCTAGGCACGATGTTGCCTCGGTGTAAAATAGGCTGCCGAATACCGCAATTGCAGCATATGTTGGTTAATTGTAGCATACTACAAGATGACGCGAGCCACAATATGTAGCATGCAGCAATGCCGCACAATGTTGCCCCGGTGTAAAGCAGCCTTTACTGTGTGTATGGCAACACTGGTGTCACCGCTCTTCCTGTTCTCTCTGTCTGCTGGATGTACTAACTGTGCTATAACTCTGCTTCCATATTACATTATCATATATAAAACTAGTTTGTTTTATTTAAAAATCTCAACAGATTCATAGTCTTTTCTCGTCTCTACCTAGTCGTTTCTCAACTGCGGGTCTAAAATGGCCGCTATAGCAAAATCTACGCAGAATCTTAGCATGAATCCCGTTAAAAAAATTAAATTCTTAAAATGGCCTTAATGTCAATAATCATAAAGTCCATTTTAAGAATTTTAAATTTTTAACGTGATTCACGAAACGATTCTGCTAAAGCGGCCATTTTAGACCCCCTGGTGTTGTTGTGGTCTTCTACTTAAATCGGATACATGTGTATGCTCGTATTTCACATGAAGTGACTGCCTATCTGACCTTTACAATTGGGTAACACGGTACCCGGAAAAATAAATGCTGTACCCTTGGTAAGACTGGTTGTCAGACTTTCTGGCTACCTGTCTACCCGCAAAAAATCTTATTGAAGTAAAAAACCCGACTGCGTCAAAAATAACTAAAACTTTAAATAAAAACTGAAAAGAAAAATTCACCAACCTACTTACCTAGTCATCCGCGCGTATCTTGTATAGATAAATAAATAACATTTTTTGTTTAATTAAAATATGGTCATGCTAAACCATTTTGAAATCCTCATGATGAGCCCTTTAATTTGATACCCATATTGCAGTAGACAATTTTTTTTTAAGTTGCAGTACCTATCCATTTTTTTCTAATTTTCCCATGTTACCCGGGGTAACACAAGGATTATGACAATCCACGTACTATCGTGGTCTTTTCCGCCTGACTAGTTTAAATTTTTTTCGCAGTACGTCGAAATTGGATTAGGCTTTTAGAGGTTATGGTGGAATAAAGAAACTTACAAACAAACATACATAATTACATGAACCCTGAAAAGATAACAACTCCTTTTTTTGGGCAGTCGTGTAAAAACTGAACTGAAAGAGTAAACTAAACCCAAAACTTAAACGTTAGAAAGCTACCCAGCTCTTAATTTACATTATTAAGGAAGCCACAAAAATAAATGTTATTAGATTAGCGGGACCAAGTGGAGGTTTAAATTGGCGGTTAAATGGCCGCTGCAAATAGAAGCTCGCGACCAACTAATTGGTCCACAATGGGGTAGCGAGCTGCGTTCGCTTCACTGTTCAAACTATTAATGTACAGCGGCAGATAGTTTTAAAAATAGTGTCAAAACACATTATTTGGTAACTCCTCATGCTTAGGTAGTGTTTGTTTAGTGTGGGATATCCAATTTCCTATTGGTATAAGCGAATGGCGAAAGGGAAGTTTTGAGTATCAACGGATGAATTGTATCAATGTATTAATGTATAATCCGTATGCGAATTAATCCTTTGGTCTTCCAAAGGAACGAGGTATGGACTGTGTGAAAATGATATAACTAGAAAGGGTGTATAAAGGTAACTACAGAGATGATGGTTAAATTTGCAAAGAAGAAATATGAAAGAAGAAAACGTACTGTGATGACAAAAAATCACTTCGGTATTTTACGGATAAGAAAATGATGAAAATATAGATATAATACCTACCTATATAAAGGGTGTAAAACACCTCTTAACGAAACCGAAAGGCACTTGTTCTCATTGTCATTGCGATATTTTTTTTGTTCTACACCATACCAAGGAACCTTCCAGTTACGAAGAAATTGGGGGTCAAAGTTCCAACTTTTTGACAAGTTTTTTTTTTTAATACAAGTTTTTAATGTAATATTTTTACTTTAAACACCTCCACGACCCCCGTACTATTCAATCCATCCATCAGCACAATGTTTTGAGTGCGTTACATTGAGTTCTACCACAAAACATGATTATTCACCCCAAATTAAAAGTCGTTTCCCAGCAATAATTTTTGCGTAAAGTTACTTAGTTTGATGTACAGAATGCTTGGTTGACGGCTTCGTGATGAGGTCTTTTACACCCTGTATAGATGCTTTTGCAAATAGTTCGATTAACCCAAACCGGATTGTTTATACAATAACTTGTGTATCGGCTATTATCTTCAAGCTAACTAAAATGTAGTCCACAACAATAGTTCAAGAGGCCAGGGCGTGAACTTACGACCTCTCAATTGCCAGTTAGAGACTTAGCCTTTGGGCTATTGTCGCTTCTAATAAGTTTACCAATAGCTCTAAGCTATACCTCAGTTTTACCAAAACGATAAGCTTTAATGAGGTACGGTCGACTAGTTAACATTGTTCTGGAAAAAGAAAATGGCACACATATCAACTCGGAAAGGGATCGTCACCGTATCGCCTTTCGCCTCGTGTATTTCGTGAGGTTGTGCCGAGGTGAGGCGATTGCGTTACGATTCCGATTAGTGTTCTTTGCAGTAAGGAGTTTCAAATAAAGAATACTGAATGGGCTCGAGTTGATACAGTTGACGATCCCTTTCCGAGTTGATGTTTTGTGTGTTGATGTTTGTTTGTGTGATCACGATTCTTTTGTTAAAAACAAAACAATTGAACAACTGTTGAAACAATTTGGTGAAACAATTTGTTGCTTCTTTTCCAAGATTACGTCTAATGTTTAGGATGAGTTGAGTTCCAGTACTTCTTAGAATCATTTTCTAAATCAGATCCTGTAAAAAGCAAGTGCTGCTATTGTTCAAAGTAGGTATGAATAAACATTTACCAGTTTTATCGACACTATAAATGATAGCTACACGTAACCCTATACAACAAAAGCCCCACCCACTTCCCATAGATAGATTTTATGCAAATATTAAACAAAAACTTTCCCCGACTATCTTAGTATGGTAATACGGCGTCATAACTGCGTTTATTAGGCGCATGCGCAGTGGAGCGTGGAGCGTGGGCGTCCTATGTGTGCGCGCGCGCCGCCCTCTACGCCCTTCTGCGCTATCGCCCATCGATGCACGCGCAACTCGCTCGATGTAGGCTTTAATTGAACCTGGTCTGAGAAACGGACTAGAATTTAAAGAGTGAAAAATCTTTTTGGTCTAAAATGTTGTCATCACCGATAACCACGATCCCAGTATCAAATACGAATTGCGATTTGTTATTTATCAATATTATAATTTTATTGGAATTGGAGACTGATGAAAATAATGTCGAGTAAATAAAAAAAAATGGTAATGATATTAAAGAAGTGTGTAAGAAGAATAGATGCTGCGCCGACCCCTTAATACATTTGGATAGAGAATACTGATGGAAAAAGCAAAAATCATAAATTAAAAAAGGTTGCTTCAAATGTTGAGTGCTCCAGATTACAAAAACAAAAATCAACAGCCAAATAACATCGAAAAATCAAAACCATTGACATAAAATATCACAATCACAATACAATAAAGTCCATATTGTATAAAACAATAACATTAACAGATAAACATCTCGGTAAATTAAATAAATATTATTTTATTTAGGCCCCGGGCGCGCTGGCCAGTCGTATTTTGTGCGCAGACGCTGCCTACGATAAGACAAACCTAACTACCGAGTGGTGAGCTTATTAATTTATTTTATTTACTGCCGCAGTCTTGCCTGCTACATACGATATCGGAGATTATAATTTGTTAAGCTAGCGTTTAGAGTTGTTGAGATAAAGCTTAACTCTCATCAAATGCTCTCTGATTTTTTGATCAGATTGTCTTCATTACACCTTGGGGTGTCAATGTGAAATCAGATGGCGATCATGATGGATGATGATGGGAATCAGCCCGCGAGTTTTGTGCGCGTGATTCGTTTCTTCTTCTTCGTCGTCACACTCTTGGCAGAGTGGTCGTGGTCGTCACATCAGGGGTGGTGGCAAGTTTTACAATCCGTCGCCATTCCTCCCGTACTGTGGCTTTTTTGTGCATTTGTGGAGTGAACCATTGAGTGCAGTTTTGACTTGGTCGGTCCAACGCATTGGTGGCCTGCCGCGCGCTCTTGTGCCTTGCCTTGTGCGCGTGATAGTATCGTAAAAATATTATTTCCTTACTTGAATCAGATTTTGATAAAATTTCAAGGGTTTTTTTGCACTAATCGTTTTATAAAAAAAGTAGCTTTAGTATCAATTACCCTGTAACATCACCTATCTTCCAGTAAATTTCGACTAATCTACGAAATCTAGCTGATGTTATAAGGAGTTATAAGGCTTACTTTTATCTTAGACACCCATGATTTTTTTAACAAAATCCGATTTTAATATGGGAAGTAATAATTTTACGCGAACGGAGACCGGGGAAAAATCTAGTCTTTAGACTAGATTTTTATAAAAACTTTCTAGTTCAAAATACATCATTTTCCTTGGAAATATACAAACCTTAACTCTTCATCTGCCTAGCCTTTTCCCAAGTTTTTATCGGGGTCGGCTTCCAGCCTAACCGGATGCAGCTGAATACCAGTATTTTACATGGAGCAACTGCCCATCTGACCTCCACAACCCAGTTAGTACTGGGTAATACGATACCCATTCGTAAGACTGGTTGTCAGACTTTTTGGGCCACTGACTACCTGTAACGACTGTCAAAGATCACAAATGGCAGCCGGGACCAACTGCTTAACGTGCTTTCCGAGGCACGGAGGAAACTCACACAGACATCCATCATCACATCCACAGACCAACCTAGACAAGCACGGCTTAACCTAAAGATCGACCCGAGTGGCTGTTATTATTTAGCCACGGGCTCTTCAAACAAACCTTAACTGAATCATACTATATTCCTCACTGGCTAAAGGCATAAGCTAGTATCCTATACTTCTAAAGGCAGACTATCACATGAGGCCGTGCATTAACGACATCAAAGGGCTTAGCAGGAAGTAGTTAGTGCCCGGATGACTGACCGGATAAACCTATAAGACTTGCTACTTGCGCGTATCTGTAGATTATGTTGGTCCTTGGAGATGAAAGTATAGTAAACACTTGTTTTTGTCTTATATTTTACAGATATTTCTGATTGCAGAATAATGGGATTTAAAAGAATTAAAGAGTGGACATATACAATACATATAATAAATCAGTAACAAAAGAAAAACTGTACTACGACTACGACTTTTTAGAATTTTTGTCTGTTTGTCTGTGTGTATGGTACGGCTTCACGCCAAAACTACTGGATAGATTGAATTGAAATTCAGCGAAAATATTCTTTGTAAATCAAGGAAGGCTATAGGCTACATATTATCACGCCGTATGTTATGGGAGGTAAGCAATATTGATTTTAAAAGGTTTTTGTTCGTAATTGAATGCACAAAATTATTAAAGCACATAATGACATGTTATAAGCTATATTATGTGACGGAGACGAAGTTGCGTGGGTCAGCTAGTAGGGAATAATGTCATACAAAAATTGTGATCCCTAACGTTTTAGTTTTGACACATGATTGCTACCTGACAACAGACCGATTTGTTGCTGATCGAATTACGATTTTCTTCGTGTTGTCCCGTCTATCGCCCGTAAATATTGGAATGTCTTTGTTGGAGAAATATGAGAATAGGTTCACCACACACACGCAAACACTGTTTCTTTTTTATTCAACAAGTATTTTTTTTATTTATAGAGATGCATCCTTTTTTAAATATTCGAAGACTACATTTAATCTTCGAATATTTAAAAAAGGATGCATCTCTACACGAACACTATCTCTACATTTACAGACCATCGTCTGTAAATGTAGAGATAGTGTTCGTGTTCTGTCAAAGTCAATCTTGCTGTCTTATACCACTGAAAACTGAACCATAGTATCATCATATCACTTTCACACAACATCTTGCAGTATGTGCAATGTGTGTGTATGTGAGTCAGAGTTGGTTTTCCATTGTTTCGACCACACTTCAATACGTCATCTTAGATTTCAGGTATAACATAACATCACGCCTGTTATTCCCGAAGGGTAAGGCAGAGTTGTACCTAATAGTACACCCGCATTTCGCCAGTTATGTTTAAGTCCCATTTAATAGGGGGCGAGCCTATTGCCATCAACTGGGCACAAATCCAGGTTCCGCATCTAAATTCTGATGTACTAAAATTCCTGATGGAAAAACCCAATAACACTTTTCCCGACCTGGGAATCGAACCCAGGACTTCATGCTCAGCAGTCGCACTTGCCACCACTAGACCAACGAGGCAGTCAGGCATTTCAGAAATAATTTGCATAAAATCAAATGTACTAAAGCTATGCTTTCCCAGACTACCATCCTCGTGAATCTTTATACCATCACAGCCGACACTAGATCATAGCCTAGCCTACAAAAGCTGGCACCCAGTATACCCACAGTCGTGGTCCCGCGCCGGGTGTGCGGGCTTGTCACGATTCACGCAGCGCGGACGCAGCCTCGCTATTTGTTTTATATCCGAGACATATCGGTGAGAGGTACCCAGGCACCCACGCCACACCGTGCGTGATACAAACGAGAACTTTGCTCTTTACTTATTTATGTTCTACGATTTATTGTACTTCCTTGGTTTACTGTTTGGAATAACAGACTGTGGTCTAGTTTTCTGTTTGTGCTCATTAGTTTAGTTTTTCGTTAGGTAAGTTATAATTGTGTCTTCGTGACTTTTACACGTCTGTAATTTCCGGAGGGATATGTAGAGGTGTACTCCCCTAATACGAGTAGTACTCCCTGAATTAAATGTTTTAAAAGCTTTGAATGCATAATGCCATCTATGTTTTTGATTTCTGAACACTATTTTCGATTCCTTCGAAATCAGAATTTTTTTTTTATAAGAGCCGATTAAAAAGGAAAGTTTGGTCGCAATTGGTAGCAAAATATAACAACAGCCAAACAATAAAATCATTGCTGTCGTTAAAAATTCTTAAATAATATTACGACAAGTTCCAAAGAGTTCCACAACAATTTACAAATCCCTCCACATTTTAAAAAGCCATTACCCGATTCAACTTTAAGTGTATCATCAAAGAATAGCTCGTAATGTATGGGCGGCGCGATGAGACTCTAGAATCTAGATTTTCGTTCATAGCTTAGAGCTAGACTTTTGCTCCGAGCATATCACGCGCTATTACGCGGGTTGGTCGTGAGTGCGCTTTGCATATTTCAAGAACGCTTCTAAGCGTACGCGCCTCAGTTAAGTGAAATGGATCGACGGTTATGTTATGACGTTAAGGCTAAGAGTGAAGACACACGATGCGTTGTCGGTACGTTGCGATGTCGGAGCGGTGACGCTGCGTCGTTCTACATATTATAAATCAAAACAGCATGCAACAAGGCCATTCGGGTCTAGCCCCCTGCCTCTTTGCTGTCCTCCCCCAGCAACGCCTTGAGCCGAGCCACTTACCCTTCAGGGGGTGCCCTTAGCGCGTGGTCGCGTCGTTTGTAAGTTTTTGCCCTGGCTTGAGGTCTTACACTTAAGGCACCCAGAGAGATAGTCCTGTTAAGCAGACGGCAACCACCTAGGTTGACCTGAAAGATGCCATTAAAAAAAAAACGTGCGTTAAAGCAGCGTGTGGCAACACAACGCCTGCACGTCGGACAGGGGCCAGAGACACGAACCGGGAAGGGATGCTGCGGTAGGATGGTGCGATGTAGTAGGGTTTTTAAGGCTGTGACATAGCAATAGCATCATTGCGTTGCTCGTGGTACTCGGTGCGTTGAAATCACAGAGTTGCGTCAACGTAACGCACTGACAACACCCGTGTGGCTTCACTCTGACTGCTCGCTCCGTTCCCACGTTGGCGCGGTTCCTTGAAGTTCATTGTTGCGGTACTTGATTAATATTTGGACGCAAATTATGCTGTGTTTAACGGGATCTTGCTCTGTTTCCTGAAATTAAGAAAACACATTAAGGATACAGACTCGAAGTCGTGTGATGCTCTGGTTATAGCAGTTAAACTAGTCTTGGTGTCAATTGGTGTGAACAGGAGGTACCATACAGTAGACAGCACATTGGCGGCTGTGACAGTTTGACTTTGAGCTGGCCTGGCGTGGGCTTTTCAATAGTAAACCAGGCCTGGTTACATGTACCTACTGCTTTTGTTATCAACTTACCACGAATGTGCGGCCTACTGAAACACAATTGGTTGTTTTGGTTCGCAATTCTAGAGACATTTTTATTTCGAACAGTGGCTGCAGATGATAGTACGAAGTGGGTTATTAATCAAATAATTCTCCTTTTATACCACTAAACTATTATGCTTACTAACCGCTGTTGAAAATTCAAACTGCTAAAAGATTTAACAAACTTTTGATATTTGTCGAACATTGGGGCTGCATTTAGTGAGGCTCTATTTCTGGATCAGATTTAGTGCGTCTTTTACGATGAAAGTTTTTAAGTGTCAAACATTAAAACTTTTGAATAAACTGATTATAAGCCTATTTCCGCTGCAGTGGAATCGAGTGGACTAAATAGTCCACTCGATTCCACTGCAGCGGAAATAGGCTTAAACTTTAAAATTAAAGTTTGTTTTTAGGTCACCAGATTTACGTAAAAAAATGTACGTCTTGGTGAAAAGCTCTTCACTTGGTGAATAAAAAAGAGGCTGTTATCATTGAAAAACATAGAATAGTACATTTTGATACAAGTGGAGAAAGTTTTTTATTGCAATCGAGGCGGAATTATAACACACGAGCCGTAGGCGAGGGTGTTTTTGAGCCGAGAATTGCAATAACAAATGTCCACGTGTATCAAACGACGTTTTTCAATACACTTTTGAAGAAATAAAATAAAATAACGAATAATATTTTTGTCACGAACTATGAAACTATGATTTAAATTTTCTTTTTTTTTCGCGCTTTGGTCTCGCCAGGTTGAAAGAGAGGCAATGGTATGAAGCCGTTAAACAGCCTAATATAAAAAATAGATTTTTATTTTATATTTTTGAATTCAGAACACAAATACTTATATGTTAATTTGTGTATAAAAGTAACTATTAGTTTTAAATAATCATGTTTATCTATGATATTCTATTTAAAAACACAATTTGAAAATTCAAAAAATATTTATGCCGTAAAGACGCGTAGTGCTTTGACAAAATAAAAAAATAAACATTCACCTCAGACTATAGACATTGAACCAATTTGGACTAAGTATAGGTATAGTTATCTGTGGCAATTTTCATTCCCGCACACGTGCAGGAAAGTGGAAAAAATCGCACGCGTGTGAAATACATTGCATGTTGTACCTAATCGTAGTGCGTTATGGACCAGTTTTCGAGAAAGTGTATTGAAAAATTTATTTTTTCAGGAATATCTCAGTAGCAGCCACGAAATCTGGACATGTGCCTGGTTGATGGCAATAGGGTCGCCCCCTTTTACAAGAGACTTAAATATAACTGGCGAAATATGGGTGTACTCTTAGGTTCACCTCTAAAAATTAAAACACACACAACACACAAATCACAATTATAATCACAATAACCAATAATCACAATTATAACCAACCCAACACCTCACAGCATTGTCTTCTCAAGGAAGAGCCACAATAAATAGCAATACGTATGTACATAGTGTACATAGTCGTCTGCGTTAGCTTTGTGAATTGTGGCACTACGGAGCGCACGCTTGACCTGCGTAATTGTGTGCTGAGCCGAACAGCCGAGCCTATAATACCGCACTACTCTGTAGGGCTGTTTAGAGCTCACGACGTCTAAGGAATCTCAGGTCGGAAATGGATTACTTAAGTATTATCCATAACACTAAAACGGGACTGGTCGTTCTTCCCTGGTGCTTGTCTGGTGGGGTCTCATAAGCTTAGTGAACACAAAGGGTAGGCATTGGAACTCAAATATCTGATTTTGAAATTTAAATCTTAAGTAGGTACTTTTTGCTTGTGGAGTGAATCGGAATAAAAAGTAAGTATACTTTCCAAATATAACTTCAGTTTATCCATGATCATGGTGCTTGCAGCAGCGTCTAAACATCGGAAACTGAAAACAAATAGTAAACATGGCAACTCGTTTTCAGTGTTGATGATAATGTTAGTGACCATTTGTCAGTTTAAAAACTTAGGTATTATTGTAAGGTGTTCTTTGGCATAATAGTGGCCAAGATTATGCCAAAGAAATCAGTGCCGTCTTAAAGCTCGTTCGGTCGAAAATATCGTCATAGTCATGGGAAACACCTGGATATGGGACGCACAGAACCGGGAAGTGTAGACTATACCCAAATCGAACTCAGGAGTCGCGCATGCGTCTACTTTAGTAACGAGACAGTCAAAGGTTTATATCGAGGAAATGTGCTGCTAAATACTGTGATAAAAAAAAAGTTAAGTGCACCCAAAGTTGGTGTTTTCTATAAGAAACTTTTAGCGGGCAGTAATGAGTTTTTAATCCTCTTTATAAGTGCGCCGCAATTATCTTTGCCGCGCACTTTTTGAATTTGGAACATCTTAGTGTTCAGCGCCAAAGAAATCGAACGCAAACATTGTTTGAATAAAAACTGGCTAAAAGCCGGCTGAATAAAAAAAAAAAACAAATTAAAAACGCGCGAAATACAGTTTTCGTCAATTTTCACGAATTGTTAGAAATTCATGGTTTTGTTTTGAAAAATTAGTTCTTCAAGTGACAGTGAATAAAATATGAGGCGCCTTTTATTTTCTCATGGTGGGTGATTAAAAGTAGAGTGTATTACTCGGGCGCAAAATATATGTTAGGCTCGGGCGACGTACTTTGAATCCCTCGCTACGCTCAGGATTCTACTAAAGAATCCTTCACTTCGCTTTGGATTAAAAAAAGCACCCTCGCTGTAAAATATTATTTTGCTCCCTTATGATACAATCTACTATCACTCACTTGCAAGAAAGATTTTTATCTTTTTAATGCCACTTTAAACCCTAATGTTTCATTAAAGCATTGCAGGAAAGAAAATAAGATGCATTTTAAAGGTCCTTTAAATTTTAATTATGGAAATGTCAAACTTATCTAATGAAGTGTCATACCACCGGCATACCACCCATTAACGGTATTTTGTATTGCACGAAGCGACTTTAGCGCATCAGAGCTCATTAAATTACATTTTAGAGGTTAAATTTTTAATAGGTCGACGACGGGCCATTAAACTGATTTTACGTAGTGTTTACTTTTATTTTCGCTGCTAAATATGTCGTTGACCAGCCTATCGTCGCTGTCTGATCCAGAAGATGTTCCTCGCCGCCGCCAAATCCTAGACAAAATAAATTTATTCAAAAAAACATGATGGAGAAGAGCTCTGGTTGTGCTACTGAATTTCAAAGGAGGCAGCGCTGCAGCTTCGTGACCGCCTTAATCTGGAGCGGTTCTTCGCGATGGGGTCCTTCCAGATGGTACTAGCTGATCTGATGAACATAAACAGCTCTACAGTTTGCCGAATAGTACAAAAGGTGTCTCGCAAGCTGGCTGCATTAACCTCCACCTATATCAATATGCCTGAACGGAACGAAATATGCATGAGCATTGGGGGCTCATAAGCTGAAATGTTCCGCTGCAGAAAAGGATATTTTTCCATTAAGAGTCCTATTACATTTTTTAGGCAAATTTTTGATTTTTACTTCCTGGATCAAATTATTTCGGTCGGCGTACACGAGTCGATAATAATAGCGATATTTGGACGATTGTCGATTGATATTGACGAATATTAGAGACGAGACTGACATGAGACTGAGGAGCGAGTTGAATTGAGAATTATAGTAGGTACTTTAATTTTATTTATTGTATTTTTGTCTTATTATATTGACAAACGAAAACTAATGAAACTTATTCATTGTAGATCGAAGTTTTATATCATATTAATTTGTTTGATAAAATTGAGTTTATTTGGAATATAATGGACGCTGAATTAAGACATTTATGGCTTAAATTACTATTTCTTTACGATTTTTTCCATGAAAACTCAAGGAATTTAAAGAAATTCTAAAACTCCAATAAACAAGTAAAACGTTCAACTTATCTTTTAGTAATTTTAGCTTTTATAAGAATTGAATGTAACTATGTGAATTTGAGCGTCAATGTTCCATCGTCAACGGTTTTTCTTGCAAACTGAGTTCGTAAAATATTTATAGTAAATTACACGAAAAGAAAAATGAAAATGTGTAACTCCAACTTACAAGAAAGAGAATGGCACTATCGTTATTCTTAAGCAAATAATTAAAATATTTTACTGCTGCTGAGAATTACTGCGTCAAAAATCATGAATTTGCCTAAAAAATGTAATAGGACTCTTAAGTAATGTTTTATGAGATCAGCCAATAGTGCTTTTTCTTCTGGAGTGAAGTTTGCACCTCCTTCACATTTTTTGTTTTGGTTTTCAGACATTTTCACTCACAAACAAAATAAAACCTAAATAATAACACGCGACTTTCACATCCAATGAATTTGAAAGAAAAATGTTAGTCGTCTAATAAACCGTATTACGTGTCAAACGCGTTTTGTATCGGCTAATTAATACACAAATTGTGAATACTTTAAAAA
This sequence comes from Xestia xanthographa, assembly GCA_905147715.2. Taxonomy (NCBI): domain Eukaryota; kingdom Metazoa; phylum Arthropoda; class Insecta; order Lepidoptera; family Noctuidae; genus Xestia; species Xestia xanthographa. Next base: position 20,382,764 of record LR990653.1, on the reverse strand, counting down.
AAAAACGCAACCACTCGTTCAATCCTTTCATTTTTTCCATTTATTGTTGGCAACAATGTTTAATGCTCTCATTAGTTAAAGGATCAAGTTTTTAGCGTGAAGTAGTTTGATGCAACAAACTAATGAAATCATTATTTTAATGATTTCATTAGCGATAAAGTGGCATTAACTAAAGAAGATTTAATGTGAAGCTTCTTGCAATTGAGTGTATGAGTGTTATTATCCCTCAAAACAGCCCTGTCATTTTGTTATGCCAGTCAATCAGTCACTTGCAAGAAAGATTTTTATCTTTTTAATGCCACTTTAAACCCTAATGTTTCATTAAAGCATTGCAGGAAAGAAAATAAGATGCATTTTAAAGGTCCTTTAAATTTTAATTATGGAAATGTCAAACTTATCTAATGAAGTGTCATACCACCGGCATACCACCCATTAACGGTATTTTGTATTGCACGAAGTGACTTTAGCGCATCAGAGCTCATTAAATTACATTTTAGAGGTTATCATTTTTAATGGGTTGACGACGGGCCATTAAACTGATTTTACGTAGTGTTTACTTTTATTTTCGCTGCTAAATATGTCGTTGACCAGCCTATCGTCGCTGTCTGATCCAAAACATGTTCTTCGCCACCGCCAGATCCTAGACAAAATAAATTTATTCGAAAAACATGATGGAGAAGAGCTCTGGTTGTGCTACTGAATTTCAAAGGAGGCAGCGCTGCAGCTTCGTGACCGCCTTAATCTGGAGCCACAGACCCTGAGGAGTAAGGCCATTTGTGGTCTTACCCAGCTTCTAATCTGTTTGCGGTTCTTCGCGATGGGGTTCTTCCAGATGGTACTAACTGATCTGACGAACATAAACAGCTCTACAGTTTGCCGAATAGTACAAAAGGTGTCTCGCAAGCTGGCTGCATTAACCTCCACCTACATCAATATGCCTGAACGGAACGAGCTATGCATGAGCATTGGGGGCTCATAAGCTGAAATGTTCCGCTGCAGAAAAGGATATTTTTCCATTAAGTAATGTTTTATGAGATCAGCCAATAGTGCTTTTTCTTCTGGAGTGAAGTTTGCACCTCCTTCACGTTTTTTGTTTTGGTTTTCAGACATTTTCACTCACAAACAAAATAAAACCATAATAACACGCGACTTTCACATCCAATGAATTTGAAAGAAAAATTTTAGTCGTCAAATAAACCGTATTACGTGTCAAACGCGTTTTGTATCGGCCAATTAATACACAAATTGTGAATACTTTAAAAAAAAAACGCAACCACTCGTTCAATCCATTCATTTTTTCCATTTATTGTTGGCAACAATGTTTAATGCTCTCATTAGTTAAAGGATCAAGTTTTTAGCGTAAAGTAGTTTGATGCAACAAACTAATGAAATCATTATTTTAATGATTTCATTAGCGATAAAGTGGCATTAACTAAAGAAGATTTAATGTGAAGCTTCTTGCAATTGAGTGTATGTTTGTTTTAAAAAAGTTGAAGATCAATTTATAAGATAGCGTAACAATAATCTTCAAAGAGGATCTTTAGTATCTAAATGCCAGAACAATAACTAGAGTGTCAACACTATTCAACAGTATCAAAACTGAGTGTCAACAATTACTAACAAGTGACCTTTCAGATCATGCGAACACGACATAGGTACAAACAAAGTAACATCTACTCAAGCTTTTAACATACATACATATCGGCATTTATCATTGTCTAGCCTTTCCACAACTATGTTGGAGTCGGCTTCCAGTCTAACTGGATGCAGATTAATACAAGTATGAAACTGCCCATCTGAACTCCGCCAGTTACTGGGTTTCGCGATACCCCTCGGTAAGACCAGACTGTCGGGTTCCTGACGGGTAGTCAGACACCTGAAAGTACGACAAAGTAGCGATTGTCAAGAATCAACATGGCAGCCGGGACCAATGGCTTTACAGGACACGAAGGGGTCATGGTATATACTGGATGGACACCTATTCACTGACCGACCCTGGCAAGCGTGGCTTACCTAGAAGATCGACCCATGCGCCTGTTTTAACTTAGACATGAGCTCTCAGATCATGCGCACATCATCATCAACATTTCAGCTGAAAGACGTCCACTGCTGGACATATGCCTCCCCCAAGTGTCGCCACATTGACCGGTCCCGTGCAACTCGCATCCAGCGGATTCCCGCAACCTTCACCAGGTCATCGGTCCACCTAGTGGGAGGCCTTCCAACGCAACGTCTTCCGGTTCGCGGTCGCCACTCCAGAACTTTTCGGCCCCATCGGCCATCCGTTATGCGAGCAATATGCCCTGCCCACTGCCAGTTAAGTTTGGCAATTCGTCACACATGATTTAAAAATAAAATACAAAAGCATTTTTACACATGTCGGCTCTTCTAAAAGTCTTTAAAGCAAGATCTTGCCTATTAGTGTTGGGGCAAAAACGTGCGGAAGGCAGTGCAGACTAATTGGGCTGTATTGAGACCACAACGGCACTATCGTATCGATATTTCAGGTATTGTGAGCTTTAATACTTATTTCATTTGCTGAAGCCTGTCACTTTAATTTATTAATTTTCGTTGAAAGTCACTGAGCCGGTGATGTAGGCTGTCTGTGGGAAGATTGGATGCTCTTTTGTGTTCGATTTTAATTTAATATATGTATGGCTTTAAGCAGGACGATGGCTTTGAAGATTACTCGATGGAAGAATTTAATTTAACTTTATTATTTTTATTTTCTTGAGGCCGTTTTTGGCTGGAATTACATTATCCATGACATTATTCCATCTGTAAAAAAATTATATAATGCTGTGCATAAGAGACATTTGTGAAAGACATTTGTGAATTCCCTAAAAAAATCAACGACAATCAAGAACTCCTAAAGTCTGCAGAAAATGGCAACTCATCCATTAACTTCTGCAACAGTCATTTCGTTTCGGTAGGCAAGAGCTTGGCACTCAACATCTTAAATAAACTCCAGACTACAGAGAACAAACTCTGCAATGATGCCACTCTTGCAGACCGATCCAGGGACTCTCTGTTCCTTCATCCAACAGACAACTGTGAAGTTGGCAGTCTCATTACCGATATGAAAGACGACAGTGCACCTGGATCTGACGGGATCCGTCCACTACTTCTCAAGCACATCAAACCATTTATACTGAACCCCCTAACGCATATCTGTAATTTGAGCATGTCAACGGGTAAATTTCCTGACTGCTGGAAAGTCGCCGCTGTAACGCCGATTCACAAGAAGGGCGAAAAAGACTGTCCTGACAACTACAGACCTATCTCTCTACTATGTGTACTCTCAAAGATCTTAGAGAAGCTCGTTAACAACCGAGTCATTAGCTTTCTCGAAAAGCACGGCCTTTTATCCGGACGCCAGTACGGCTTTAGACGCGGGAAATCCACAGAGCAAGCCGTAGGGCTTTTAACTGATATTGTATCTTCAAAGGTTGATGGGGGAAAACGGGCAATTGGTGTCTTTCTTGACCTGGCCAAGGCATTTGACACAGTTTCCATTCAAATACTTTTAAAAAGCTAGATCGCCTTGGCGTTAGAGGCATCGCTTGGGACTGGTTCAGAAGTTATTTGATGGATAGACAGCAGTATGTTGTGATCGCGGACAATGTCAGTGACAGCCTTCCAGTCACGTTTGGGGTGCCACAGGGAAGTGTTCTTGGGCCGACATTGTTCACCATCTACATGGATGACATATTGAGGTTAAATATCCCACGGTCAGATATGATTTGTTACGCAGATGACACAGCAATCATATTTCACGGTGACACATGGGAGGACACCACAGACGCCGCAGAAAATGGCATGCGTATTATATCTGACTGGCTCGACAGAAATCTCTTAACCCTAAACGTTGAAAAGACTAATTTTATAACGTTTTCCAACAGTCGTTCCTGCTGTCCGGAGATCGATCATGTCAAAATTCATAACATCCACTGTCGTGCAACAAATTGCTGCTGTAACGATATAGGTAGAGTCAAATCAACCAAATATTTAGGTGTCACAATAGATCAGAATTTGTCTTTTAAAGAACATATCTCGTCACTCTCTAAAAAAATCCGTAAGTTCATTTATATATTTAAATCCCTACGTGCCAGTGCCCCGAAAGTCATATGCAGAAAAGTTTACCTAGCACTTTGTCAATCGCTGTTGCAGTACTGTGTAGGCGTCTGGGGTAGCGCGGCCAAGTCCTATATGCTTGAACTCGAACGTGCTCAACGGGCTGTTCTTAAAGTTTTCCTTGGAAAACCGCGACGCTACCCAACAGACGAACTATACAAAGAAGCAGGCGTCTTGCGTGTCCGACAGCTTTATATCCAAAAGTCCCTTCTTAAACTGATAGCTGCGTCAGGGAGTCAATTCACATACATCCAAAGAGGTAGGATAGGAGCTGACAGACTACCAATCCCAAGAGTTAGAACAGTTTTTGCTACGCGCTTTTCACTCTTTCTCCCTATTCGAGTCTTTAACACAGTCAATAAATCCACACTAAAAATCCCTGGTAATATACTTGAAGCCAAGATTATTATTAAGACATGGCTTCAGGACCTGACCTATGATGAGACAGAAAACCTCTTGTGCCCCTTGAAATAACTAGCACTCAAACGGCACTCACATAATCAAGACCTTTCCCTGCCCCTGTCTTAAACCAGCCAACACACACACTCACACACACACACACACACATACACACACACACACATACACGCGCACACATACCTGCCATCATGTTTGCAATGATGATTGATTTGAATTTGTGATTTTGATGATTTTATTTTGAATTATTGAATGAATTTATGATTTTAATGTTTTTTGTTTGTTTTTCTTTTTTTGTGAATTTAATTTAAATTATTAATGGTGATTGTTTTGAATTATGATTTGAATTTAAATTATTAGTATATTTAATAATAAAAACAATTAATATTAAAATAATTTCAATTTTATGTATGTTCATCTTCTTGTTTATTTTATGTTATATTCATTTATTGATTTAGATAGATTGATATTATTATTATAATGTAAATATATATATACCTATATTCATATATATATATATATATATAATTTTCAAAATTAACTGTTACTTGTGTCTTGCTGTGCTGTGTCACGCTGAAGAGTCAGTTACTCGATCTGCCTTTACTGTCTGTATTGGGCCACCAAGATACAGGCTGTGCCTAGTTTGGGGCCCACGGTTTCTTCTTTGTAGTTTTGAACTCCTATATGCTCATTGTTTTTGTTTTCATGTTTGTATAATTTGTAACTTGTGTGTGTCAATAAATTGATTTATTTATTTATTTAAGAAGTTCGAAAGCTCTCTGGTGCAAAGTGTAGTTCTAGTCCAATGGGGAGACACAGGCAAAGATAATCTAAGATGGCGCCACCATAGCTGGTCTCAATTTTGACCAATGAGGTTAAGCTACTTTGAAATATAAAATGACATTACTACATTTTCAACCAATGACGATGTTGGGAACTAGCTTTGCTAGCGCCATTAGTTCCACAGTGTGTCTTCAAATTTTAATCCCCGGTTTGTACAACTTACTTTTCGATTAACCTATATCCATACCTTTCTCCCCTTCTCTTTTTGAAGGCGTATGCGTATTAATTTTGATGTGGAGGTAGTTCTCTACAGTCACTATTGCAAGGGAAGGGATTAAAGGCGTTACTGTATTATAAATTCTTTCGCGGCCCTAAATTCTTTTTGATGTGAACACTTCTTAAGGCGCGTTGAGCTCTTTTTGGGTGAACAAAAATCATGGAACTCGCATCATCGTAGCGGAACACTTTCATAGAGTTAGTCAAAATCAGCCCTAAACAATTAAGATAAAGTTTATTTCGGATTGTTTTAAATAATCTCATGTATCACACGTAGTTCTACATTCAGATTATTGCCCAGGACAGAACCGTAATTCGATTCTCCTCTGATGACTGTTTAATCTTCAAATGACTACACGATAGATTTAATTGACTTGAAATTTATCCATACTTTTCTCCCTCTCTTTTCGATAATATCATGACGTGTTGACTGGCAAACGGACAAGAGTGACAATAAACATAAATAAAGTAAATTAGAACTTGTGTCACTGACACCTGTTCCTCAAAACGTTGATGTGCGGCAGGAGTCTTTAGGAGTCTCCGTTACAAATTGAGAAATGTCACTAAAGGGCAAATTCCGAGGCTTCGCGTTTTGAAATAAGAACTTTTTTTTATTTAGAACTGGCGACAAACGTATCTATGATCTTTGGTCGGCTTATTAAAGGTATTACGGTATAGCCATAGTTAGGAGACATATTATATTAAGTGTTGGATGGCATATCACGTCAAGAGAAACGGTTTTAGTGGTGCATCCGTCCTTTCCACTGGTTTTTATTAAGTCAGTGAAACTAGCCGGTACTTGGTACTAATTACTTGGTACTATTTTGAATTGGGAATAGAGTCAATTAATCAATCTCAAGTCATTGCAGGTCAAAATTGTAACTTTTTATGAAAAGTGATATGGTGCTAACTTCGCTGCTGTGCTTGCAAAGAAAGTCAAATTCATTTATTTTGAAATGATCATTGATCACCTCACTAACCCACAAAATGTTTGCCATAGTGGTGGCAGATGAGAAAAATAGTAGCACCTGCCACCAGACCGCTGGGGCAGATGGGAATAAACCATATCAGACAATTGCTACGTTTTTTCAGGATGTTTCTCCTGTGATTAGGGGGCATTGATAGTAAGCTTTAAAGCATGTTTTAAATTCAAAATATCACTCTCACGCTGTAGATTTTGAAGCCCACAAATAAATGCTGCAATAATCTTTTTAATCTGGTTAAAGAGAAATTATTTATTTCACTGGGGGCCTTATATGGTCACAGGTGTAGTTAATATTATAGATTGTCATTTTTTGATCATTTTAGGAATTGTGACGTAATTAATTTTAACCTCAGCACCTCAAACAAGCAGGTTTTGCTGTTTACAGACAGTGAACAAAATTCGATTTTGCTGCGAGCGTGAGACAAAGTTACTTTTTTTTTTTTAATACCGAGTACTGTGCAGTTCTACTCACAAAATTCGAAAGATTTCAATTTCACTTTGTTCTGTCACTTTCACTTCGATACAAAAAAAGCGAGAGATAGAAACAAGTCGAATCGAAATTCGATTTTCAAATTCCATATCTAGTACTAAAAAAGAAACAAACAATAAAACGTTCGGATACCGATATAAATTAAATTGTAAATCACGTGTTTAGGTTTTTAATGAAAAATTGTCATATTTCGAATAATCAAATTATATTTTTTATAATTAAATCAAGATGACGAATGTTGAAGAAAAAAATACGATGTTTATCATGTTTCTACTTATTTATTTATAGTTTTCAATAACAGTTTTACAATCTTTAATATTGAGACAGAATAGCGGGAGTGTAGTTTTCATTCAATATTTATTGTTTTATTCTCTGTTTCGCTAGCAATGATAAAGTACAATATACTTTGGATAATAAATTAATAGCAATAAATAAATATGAGTGAGTCCAGTGACGAAGTCTGCTATTTAACACCCGAAGAATTGAAGCATAATGTAAAAATGCAGAATTAAGTTTCTTGCCTGAAAAGTCTCGCGAAAAATATCTAAAAACTTTAAGCAATGGAGACTTACAAAGGGTGCAAACACTGTTATCGTACTCCATAGAATTATCACAAACTAGGCACAATGTGGAGTATTGACTCAATGTTGAAAGCCACAACAAAAATAAAAGATGACGTCTACATTGAAACCTATCCCCAAAGAGATTTAAAAGATATAGGTATAGAGCGGACATTGGGAATAATGTCATACAAAAATGTTCCCGAACATTTTTTCCCGATCCCGAACATTTTCGATTTTGACACGAGAATGCTACCTGACAAGCGGGGTTTGACACTAGACAGACCGATTTAATACTAAGCATATTACATACTGAATATTTGAATGTCAAACACTCACTTGCAAGAAAGATTTTTATCTTTTTAATGCCACTTTAAACCCTAATGTTTCATTAAAGCATTGCAGGAAAGAAAATAAAATGCATTTTAAAGGTCCTTTAAATTTTAATTATGGAAATGTCAAACTTATCTAATGAAGTGTCATACCACCGGCATACCACCCATTAACGGTATTTTGTATTGCACGAAGCGACTTTAGCGCATCAGAGCTCATTAAATTACATTTTAGAGGTTATAATTTTTAATGGGTCGACGACGGGCCATTAAACTGATTTTACGTAGTGTTTACTTTTATTTTCGCTGCTAAATATGTCGTTGACCAGCCTATCGTCGCTGTCTGATCCAGAAGATGTTCCTCGCCGCCGCCAGATCCTAGACAAAATAAATTTATTCGAAAAACATGATGGAGAAGAGCTCTGGTTGTGCTACTGAATTTCAAAGGAGGCAGCGCTGCAGCTTCGTGACCGCCTTAATCTGGAGCCACAGACCCTGAGGAGTAAGGCCATTTGTGGTCTTATCCAGCTTCTAATCTGTTTGCGGTTCTTCGCGATGGGGTTCTTCCAGATGATGGTACTAGCTGATCTGACGAACATAAACAGCTCTACAGTTTGCCGAATAGTACAAAAGGTGTCTCGCAAGCTGGCTGCATTAACCTCCACCTATATCAATATGCCTGAACGGAACGAGCTATGCATGAGCATTGGGGGCTCATAAGCTGAAATGTTCCGCTGCAGTCCAGAAAAGGATATTTTTCCATTAAGTAATGTTTTATGAGATCAGCCAATAGTGCTTTTTCTTCTGGAGTGAAGTTTGCACCTCCTTCACGTTTTTTGTTTTGGTTTTCAGACATTTTCACTCACAAACAAAATAAAACCTAAATAATAACACGCGACTTTCACATCCAATGAATTTGAAAGAAAAATGTAAGTCGTCAAATAAACCGTATTACGTATCAAACGCGTTTTGTATCGGCCAATTAATACCCAAATTGTGAATACTTTTAAAAAAAAACGCAACCACTCGTTCAATCCATTCATTTTTTCCATTTATTGTTGGCAACAATGTTTAATGCTCTCATTAGTTAAAGGATCAAGTTTTTAGCGTAAAGTAGTTTGATGCAACAAACTAATGAAATCATTATTTTAATGATTTCATTAGCGATAAAGTGGCATTAACTAAAGAAGATTTAATGTGAAGCTTCTTGCAATTGAGTGTAACACTCACTTGCAAGAAAGATTTTTATCTTTTTAATGCCACTTTAAACCCTAATGTTTCATTAAAGCATTGCAGGAAAGAAAATAAGATGCATTTTAAAGGTCCTTTAAATTTTAATTATGGAAATGTCAAACTTATCTAATGAAGTTTTATACCACCGGCATACCACCCATTAACGGTATTTTGTATTGCACGAAGCGACTTTAGCGCATCAGAGCTCATTAAATTACATTTTAGAGGTTATGATTTTTAATGGGTCGACGACGGGCCATTAAACCTATTTTACGTAGTGTTTACTTTTATTTTCGCTGCTAAATATGTCGTTGACCAGCCTATCGTCGCTGTCTGATCCAGAAGATGTTCCTCGCCGCCGCCAGATCCTAGACAAAATAAATTTATTCGAAAAACATGATGGAGAAGAGCTCTGGTTGTGCTACTGAATTTCAAAGGAGGCAGCACTGCAGCTTTGTGACCGCCTTAATCTGGAGCCACAGACCCTGAGGAGTAAGGCCATTTGTGGTCTTACCCAGCTTCTAATCTGTTTGTGGTTCTTCGCGATGGGGTCCTTCCAGATGGTACTAGCTGATCTGACGAACATAAACAGCTCTACAGTTTGCCGAATAGTACAAAAGGTGTCTCGCAAGCTGGCTGCATTAACCTCCACCTATATCAATATGCTTGAACGGAACGGGCTATGCATGAGCATTGGGGGCTCATAAGCTGAAATGTTCCGCTGCAGAAAAGGATATTTTTCCATTAAGTAATGTTTTATGAGATCAGCCAATAGTGCTTTTTCTTTTGGAGTGAAGCACCTCCTTCACGTTTTTTGTTTTGGTTTTCAGACATTTTCACTCACAAACAAAATAAAACCTAAATAATAACACGCGACTTTCACATCCAATGAATTTGAAAGAAAAATGTTAGTCGTCAAATAAACCGTATTACGTGTCAAACGCGTTTTGTATCGGCCAATTAATACACAAATTGTGAATACTTTAAAAAAAAACGCAACCACTCGTTCAATCCATTCATTTTTTCTATTTATTGTTGGCAACAATGTTTAATGCTCTCATTAGTTAAAGGATCAAGTTTTTAGCGTAAAGTAGTTTCATGCAACAAACTAATGAAATCATTATTTTAATGATTTCATTAGCGATAAAGTGGCATTAACTAAAGAAGATTTAATGTGAAGCTTCTTGCAATTGAGTGATAGCCTATCCCAAACTTATAATTTTTTTGAAAATTATGTCCGTAGGAATATCATTGTCCGTAGGGCTCAAATCCAAAAAGTCCAAAATATTTTCGCCCGCTAACATTAAAATATATATGGTGGTTTAATTTTTACCATGTTGTTTTTTTCCCTTTAGGTATTTAACCAAAGTTATTTGCATCTCACTCACTGAGTAAATAAAAAACATTTTGAATTTGGAACAATAAAACGTGCCGACAAGAATATAACACTGAATTTTGAAAATTGCTTTGAAAGATTGACCAAGGGCCAAGATTGAAAATCCACATACCGGCCTTGGAGGTCGACCCGATTGGCTGTTATTATTAACCCACGGGAAATATAAATACTTTACTTATGTTTATTTTCTCGGAGTCAATGGTAAAAAGTAGAGTACACACACAACTCGTGAAAAAAATTAATCTCCATTCTTGTATCCCTCGTCCTCCGTCCTCGTTGCATCCCGAGCGTAGCAAGGGATTATACTCTAAAATCCTTCGCTGCTCTCGGGATACAACTTAGTCCCTCGAATTAAGTTCCTTTTTAGGGTTCCGTACCCAAAGGGTAAAAACGGAACCCTATTACTAAGACTTCGCTGTCTGTCCGTCTGTCCGTCTGTCCGTCTGTCCGTCTGTCTGTCACCAGGCTGTATCTCATGAACCGTGACAGCTAGACAGTTGAAATTTTCACAGATGATGTATTTCTGTTGCCGCTATAACAACAAATACTAAAACAGAATAAAATTAATATTTAAGGGGGGCTCCCATACAACAAACGTGATTTTTTTATAATAATTGGTACGGAACCCTTAGTGCGCGAGTCCGACTCGCACTTGGCCGGTTTTTTTTTCACTTGTTGTAAAATCTACTATTATTATCCTTTTATGATTCTGCATTCTAAAGCGGGCATTTTAGACCCCCTGCTCTCATTATTCAGTCATCATAAACGAAAACTTCACAGTTCGCACCGAGAGTAGTAAAGCACGGAAGCTAGTTGCAACGTTCATCGCACGCAGGTCGGGCGCGTTAATTTTTCACGGAGCTAACTCGCCCCATTGTGAGGTGTTGAAATAGCCATTGTTTCCCTGACAATGGGCCGACAATGGCCCGTATCTCTCAAAAGGCCGCGAGCTCCCGACCTAGGCACTGTATCTTGGATACTACGATAGCGCGCCGCCGTGAGCTTTTGCTAGTCATGCCGATAATAGGAGCTTATATGTTTATTGGGGTTGCCTTGTGTTGTAATTAGGGATTACTTACTTACTTAAAGTTTTTCAAAGAAAAATCATCGTTGGGTTTTGTATTAATTCAGTTATAAGATTCAGGAACTGCAGAACGAATGCTGTCAATAAGAAAGGTGATTATCTGTTAAGTTTTGCAAGAAGACATTACGACGATAGGCATCAGCATCGCAGTGGCAGCAGCTATTTGAAAAGAGACTTAATTAGATTTCCAGACACCTCATTCGTCAAAACGTCATCTGTTACTATTAGCCTGTATTATCCCACTACTGGGGAAAGGCGTCTCCCCATGATTTCCAAATCTTCATACAGTACGACATCTACTTTAATATAACTATTTAGTTCATAGCTAGATGCTTAGAAAGTTTTTGGCGCGCCGTTCGTATCTAAAAAAGTATAACACAACAAGAAACCCGCGTTGCACTGTCTTAAACGATTGGCCGTTAAATTCAATGCACCTACAGGCGGCATAACTAACATCTAATCATTGCTCCATTAGACGTCTAGCAGCATTCTAATCTGTGATATTGGCATACCTAGCGTTTGTACCAGCCGTTTTACATCAGACGTCTCGCCACTGGCACTTCTGCCAATGGAATTTTATATTAGTGCCTAAGGAATGCTGGTTTTGGATCCTTTCTAACTGGGAATTAATGTCTTCTGAGCAGCTGGAGAGAATGCTCGGTATTAGAATGTAACGAATGTGGATTCGTGCTGTTTGTGCGAATGTTTTTTGTTTGGTGTGTGGAACATCAGAAGACGATTGTGAAGGAATTTATCTACATGTTAGATTTTTGTTGGTCCTGGGTTAGATTTCCGAGTCGGGCAAAGTGTCATTGCGTTTTTCCATCAGGAATTTCTCATTAGCAGCCATGAGCTCTGGATTTGCGCCCGGTTGATTCCAAAAGGGTCGCCCCCTATTACATGGGACTTTAAGGTACACCTCTGCCTTACTCTTCGAGAATTACAGGCGAGGTATTATGTTAAGTGTGTTGTTTTTTTTTGCTACTTCAAGAATTCTGTTTCCGCATTTCATCATTAATATGTCTTCCTCACTTTCCGAACTTTACTTACCTACCTTTACCTTAGCTTAAACAGCAAAATCAACTGTAAAATAGAAAAAATCTAATCACATTTATAGAGCAAGAATTCACATTGAGATCGACTTTCTATTCCCACGACGTTGACTACTAAAACCCATCAGCTCCCCACAAAAACATTGGCTTACAACCAAATTGGTTTCGTGATACATTTAGCAAAATTTCAAAGCAGGTGAAAGAGAATATCCGGATCTGCTGGTGTACGCGTTCCTTTTACGTCATACCGCCATTACGGCGGAATGGTGAAATCGATCAATTATTTTTCGCTCGGCGTACAGTAAAAAGACGGTAGAGACGGCCGGTTCGGATATTAAACGCCCGCCCGACGTAGAAGGATGAAACGTTCGCCTGAAACCAGCGATCCCTTTGACTGAGAGTTCGCGATCTGTCTGCGTCCTTATCGGGGCTCCAATTTCGTTGTGGAATGATTTGTTTGTGTTATCTTGGTTTGATGAGTGTTTTTGATTAATTAGTGATTGTTTTCTGGAGATTACGATGTGGTTATCATCGATATAGAACTGCGTTCAATACTTTTACTTTACCATTTTTTTTTTAATTTCTTTGAATCGCCATCGAACAGTATCTTCAAATAATCTAACTTTCTAGCATTCGATTGGTTTTCGATTTAACTGCCAAAAATCCTTATAACTATAGTTAACTTTCAAACCTGCCCAAAAACCTCGAAAGCAGTAAAACACGAGCAGTTTCGTTTCCCATATCAGCTCCCAATAAAAAAGCCTGTTATCTATTAATTCGCTAGTTTCGGCTGTGTAGTCTTGCGGTGGTGGGTGGTGATCGTATCGGTGTGATCGATGCGCGCTCGCGACGCCACCCCCCCTCACCTCCGCACTGCCCTAGACCCCCCCTTCACCCCCCCGCCGCATCCGAAACGGCTTCGGTAAAGCGCATTAGCTTTATTACTGTAACAAGGCCTTGTCTGTACGACCATGTCACATTCGATGCCTGGAGTGGTAATAACATGGGTTATTGGTTAATATTACAGAGTATTGTGGGGGGGACTATTGGTTGGTTCATAAGGGCTTTGCTATAGGTAATGGGTTTGTTATTAATGCCATAGTGACGGGTAATTTCAATAATTATGATTGATTTTCAGGCAGAGATTAGTTACGAGCTTACAGAAATCTTGAGCGTGTACACATGACATAATATCACGCCTGAAATCCCCGAAGGGTTAGGTAGAGATATATTTATAGTAATAGTAATAATAGGACACCTACATTTTGTCAGTTATTTTCAAGTCCCATGTTATAGAGGCGAGCCTATTAGCGTGTACATAATTCGTATCAAAAACAGGAAGCATTGTTTTTCTGAGTACGCATTACTATTTGCATTCTGTGAGCTGTTAAAGTCATTAAACTCCAAAATACAGTCCTAAAAATAAAATAATATCATTGATTGTTTCATAAATCTCATCTTCATAATAATAATACCCCATCATCCACAACATAATCAAAAAACAAAAAACCATCTTCAAAAAAAGCTTCACAAACATTCTCCTCTGAAGCATTAGCACCATATCATTTGAAATATAATTCTCGTTAAAACCGGGGAGGAGTTTCCAGGCAGGCTAGGTTTCCAAGGCTTGGTCTGAGCCGCCATTAGTATCGGTCGACGAGGCGACGTTGATCGATGGACGCCCTGCAACGTTCAGATGCACCCTCTTGCGAGCTACCGTGCGTCAGCTTTTGTGCAACGCTGTTTTTGGTAAAAAATGTACTTATGTAATTATTGTAGGTGGGTGGAGTGGTGGGGGGTGTTTTCTGTCATTAATTGTGACGCGTAGTTAGTGAACTGTAGGTAAAAAGCTCCCTGTTAAGGTTAAAAAAGTTAACTTTTCTTTAATAAATAACTAATAGTGTTTTGCACATTGCAGCCACATGGTAATTTTACCATTGTGTTTTTGTAGTCGACAATCATCGTCTTCTTCTTATTTCACTATGCACGTGAAATATCCATTCCAAACCAGACCAAAAATAACAAAAACTTATAAAATGCAAATAAACCATAACATTCCATCATTATGATTACCCAAACTAACAAATGAGCTACATTTCGGTGGGCTATCAACCCACAAAGAAAGTTGGGCGGCTGTCGGAGTTAGCTGAAGTTGTTTGTACCGTCTGAGGGCGGGCGGGGAGGCGGCCAGGGCGGGTGGGGGGGCGCTCACACCGTGCGAACAAAGCCTTCCGTGAAAGCCTTCGGACGTTGATAGATGCGATAAGCTCGGATGCAAGTAAGCTGCATACATTTCTTGCTACAGTTTCCCGCTAGCATAATCTTTTCGTTTTTAATAGATTGTCTAATTGTAGCGTGTGATTAAGCGATGTTAATTTTGTTCTAGGAACCTTTTTTTGTGAACACGTGAGTTTGTCCATTAGCTTGTAAAATCAGGTGAGATTCCGATTCTAAGAGTACTTTTCTTGTGTGAAAACTGAAAGCTTTTAGCGTGGGCCTAGTCGTGTACTGTTTGTTGACATGTTTGATAGGTACCTACTAAAGTTCGAAGTTCGAACTTAAGTTCAAACTGACGTTAATTAAAATTCTTATTTAACAAATAAAGTTTGATTTTCGGTAATGTTTTTATTTTAATAATATTTAAGTTTGGGGTTTAAAATTATTTTTAAAGTCAGATACACCGACTACCTAACTAATTTTAAACCCCTCAAAAGTTACATTGCCAAACTTAAGTGGCAGTGGGCAGGGCACATTGCTCGCAGAACGGATGGCCGATGGGGTCGAAAATTTCTGGAGTGGCGACCGCGAACCGGAAGACGTTGCGTTGGAAGGCCTCCCACTAGGTGGACCGATGACCTGGTGAAGGTTGCGGGAATCCGCTGGATGCGAGTCGCACGGGACCGGTCAATGTGGCGACACTTGGGGGAGGCCTATGTTCAGCAGTGGACGTCTTTCGGTTGAAATGATGATGGTGATGATGAAAAAGTTACAAGTAAATTAAAACAGTTAGTCATTGTGTTTCATAATTTAAATTGATCAGTTCTCAAGATTTTTCAAATCAAAAGTCGGAGCTCTTGTTATAGACAGTGCGTTTATGTCGTTAACATGGATGTGAAACTACGTGTAGCAAGATAAGATTTCGCTGCGAAAGCCATACTATTTAAAGGACCACTCTAAAAAAAAAACAAAAATTCAATTTTTTTCAGAGTTCATGTATTTTTTTTTTTATGTTTTTTTTTTTTGTGTTGTTATTTTTTTTGTATTGGTGTGAGTTTTTTTTCCATTTATTTCAGTTAAAATATCACACATAGTTTTCGTATACGATGTTTGTTGGTTTACAGTGTTATAACGTTCGCTCAGGGTATTTCGACTTGTTCAAATTAATTGATGGATTTTATGGTCGGACAAGAACAACTAAGCAACGTATCTATCAATATTCTCCCGAATAGATTTGATATTATGGACGCATATAGCAAACCTATATTAGTAACCTGTATGGTTGTAAGTAGTACCTGCCACTTCCACGACTGGAAATTACTAACATGACGGTGTTTGTAAGTTTAACTTCTAATACTTTTACCAAGCGTAGGAGTGGTAGAGCGTGTGTAAAGCAGATTTTTCAGTGAGATCATCATTTAATGATATGAATCCCATAGATATTATTGGAAAAGGTTAGGCTTTTCCTAAAGAGATAAGATCAACATCATAACAGCAAAAATATCAGCAGTCTCGTCTTTTGGAACGTTATGGTATTGAAGTTGTCTATGGGACAGCTGATTGAATTGTTTCACGATAACGAAGTTGATGTGACCACAATTTTCTTCTAATACATGCTTTACCAATACAATACATTCCCATTCATTAAACCCACACAATATTGATCAACAGACTACGAATGTCCTTGTAGGCCTACGCACCCTTCATTGTCAACGCACCCCTCGCGCTGACCTTGACCCACGCACCCTCCAAAAATGTTCGTAACCTTGACCGACTTACCCAAATACGAGGCAATGGAGGTTAAGGGTAAGGGTAACAAATTGGGACGATTTATGGGGTGCCGAAGTATCAGGACCCTTTTATATCGAAAGAAAGAAAGAAAGAAAAGTATTTATTGACTCACACAGGATAAACAGAAACAAAAAGTTACAATAGAAATTACAAAATTATATAAAAAAGTAAACAAGAGAAAAAAAAAAACAATCAAAATGGTCCTGTGCAAGGCCAAAAGGCTCCTATCTCAGCAAATTGCTGTGACATTTAAAAAAATAAAAATGTCACAAATAACCAGATAACCAACCACCACCATATATCGCAGATAACCTTCAAAATAATCATAGTGTAAGTACCTAAATAACTGAAATACTTCCACATAACATCACATCTGTAATCTAGGTGTACCTAATAGCAACACCCACTCCTACATTTCGCCAGTTATGTTTACTTAAGTCATTAAGTAATAGGGACCGAATCACCTACCTACCTACCTACTTCCATGAAAGTCATATGTGAATTTACTAAGTAAGCTTATTTTCCACTAAACTTGTTATGGTCAAAGAAATTTACTATTGAAAGTCAAGAGGTGACTGTTGACTATCAATAGCGATCATTTAATATAGAGATATCATATAGAATATAGAGATAGAGATTAGATAGGGGGATCGATATTATAACATAATAAATATAAATATCAATAAATATTGCTGGACATTACACACAGCGCCATCTAGTGCAACACTAAGTGTAGTGTCTGTGAGTGAAAGAGAGGGAAGCATTGTGTCGTCTCTCGGCGCGTACAGCGAGTTACTTTTGAACTGCGAAAGTGAACGGACGTGCGCGCGTCTGAGAGCCGATAATATAGAGGGAAATACCACACTAAGCAACGAGGCTTGTGTCGTGGACACCAGATAGTTGAAAAACTCATAGATACTTTTTTGTTTGTAAATACATACTTATTATATAATTATAAATATAAACATCCATGACTCGGAAATAAAATGTCCATGCTCATCACACAAACATTTGCTCCGACCGGAATTCGAACCCGGGATCCTAAGAACGTAAGGCAGCCTCACTACCGTAGCGCCATTTGGGTCGTCAAATAATTATGCATACACACATTTTTTCTGTATTTTTTTATAAAACTTTGGTAGCATTAGCCTTTTAAAAGAACTTAGTAAGTTGTTAATTATTAAGTAAACAAGAGCATACAAGTTTTTTTCTGTTCTTATATGAACGTTTATATTTTTAATTAAAATAGGAAATCATAAATAATGTTTCACAGAAAATACACCCATAAAAGATTTTATTGTCTACTTAAATTTTATTGACGTTAATAGTTATCAAGCTCTGCTGTTATTAAAAGTAACCTATGTTCAAAATGTCTAACAAATTACAAACCGCATCTGCTAAGAATGAGGTCATGCTGTGTTCCATTCCCGGGTCGGGCAAAGTACCCACTATTAGGTTATTCCATCAGAAATTTCTCAGTTTCAGCCACGGGGCCCATTGGATCCGTATGGTGTCGGATGTAAAGAATAGCACCATCCCATATCTTCCCGTGGGTGTCGTAAGAGGCGACTAAGGGGCTTACCAGAGAATGGGCAGCAGCGTTCTCTGTGCTCTTGTAACAACCGCACTGCGATCGCCAACCTGATCAAAAACCTCCCTTTGGGGGAGGCCCATGTCCAGTAGTGGACGTCTTTCGGCTGAAATGATGAGCCACGGGGCCTGGATTTGAGCCCGGTTGATGGCAATAAGCTCGCCCCAATTACATGGGACTTAAACATAACTGGCGATGTGGGAGTACTATT
Organism: Xestia xanthographa; assembly: GCA_905147715.2. Taxonomy (NCBI): domain Eukaryota; kingdom Metazoa; phylum Arthropoda; class Insecta; order Lepidoptera; family Noctuidae; genus Xestia; species Xestia xanthographa. Next base: position 20,364,212 of record LR990653.1, on the reverse strand, counting down.
AGGTACACTTCTGCCTAATCTTACGGGGATTACAGCCGTGATGTTTTGTTATATCACTGAAAACTTGTGTAAAAAAAAACTTGTGTAAAAAGTTGGTGCTTTGATATCTCCGTAGAACAAGAAGAGAACAAGAGGGGGCCTCTCGGCTTCGTTAAGGGTTTTTTACACCCATTATTCATAGACTAAAACGGATCACGGATGTTTCACAAACATAGCTAATATTACACATGTCGTATTTGGCTTATTCCTGAAATCCCCCTGAAATCGTATTCGAAGTCTGAATTAGCTAAAATTGCAACTGAATTACATTCTTATTTTATACTAGCTGACCCGCGCAACTTCGTCTGCGTCACATGAGAGAGAGAGAGGGTTAGAGAGAGTATATATTTTTTTTATTTTTATTTTATGACCTGGTAGCTGGTACCTTTAGGTCAAAGTACTAACAAACTCCCTTTGGTGCCAGAAATAGGAAAGCTATTCTCTATACCCTTACTACGCGTGGATGATATTCTCGATTTCCTAAAAAATCATAACGACTGCTTCTTCATATCGTTGCCGTGTTTTCGAAGACATAATATTGTAAGAATAATTAGATAACTACGAACCATTTTTTAAAAGGAATGGAATAACATTAAAACTGGCATTAATAATAACAAATACCGTACCGCGCCGTAATACCGTAATAGTAATTGGCTGTAACATTAGTTAATTATTCTTACTGTTTGTTTATTTAATAAATACTTTGTTTTTCGTACTATGGCTATTATTTTCTCACAGTAGGTGTAAAAAGTAGAGTATCCTCCTCTGGGCTAAAGGTGTCCTTGCCTTGGGCTAGCTTGAATCCCTCGCTGCATTCAGGATTCTTGTATTAACTCCCTCGCTTCGCTCGTGAGTTAATCTCGTAACTCCCTCGCTGCGCTCGGGAGTTAAATCCCGAATCCTTCATTGCGCTCGAGATTCAATATGACGCCCGTGACATAAGACACAACTTTAGCCCCTCGGTGCATAATCTACTATTTTTAATTCGAACCAGTAGTTCCTGTGATTAGGTCGTTCAACCAACCAAACAAACTCTTGAGCTTGCTATGTAAATTTTCTAGAGTACCTTATGCTATAATAACTTTTTTTAAAGCCGGTCAGTCGATTTAAAAGTTATCTGGTGAGCATATTTTTAGTCATTGGTACCATTTTAGTACAATAGATGTCGCTGCATCTTACATTTGATGATTAGTTCTTCTTGAACACTTTAAATTCATATATCTTTTGACAGAATTAACCGATTACGATGAAACAAAAACTAAATAATACCTCAAGATACGCACAATTTATGTGTATAAAAGTTATCTACAATGATTTCGTAAATTTTACGTGATGCCATGACAAACAGATAAACAGACAAAAATTCAAAAAATGCTAGAAATGAGTTCTGTTGGTTATCCTTTCACACCCTGGATTTTTTTTTCGAAATCTTTTCGATGTACAAAAATGATTTTTCTACAGATTTATTATATGTATAGATTGCACACAAAATTAAATTAAATTAATTGCCGAGCTTAACCCAGAATTGGGTTTTCTTACAGCAAACCTTTACACATTAATATTTATAACTAATTAAATTTATAACTAGTTAAATAAAATTTAAAGCTATGAGTCCGGGGCCAATTTTACACCCCGTCATGGGGTCTCAACCCGAACAAATTATAATTAGTCTTGAAAAAAATCAATAGATGGCAGCATAGGTAACAGTAATGAAATTGACAATCCCTAAAATGCGTTAAACGGTAGATTTCGGCCGAAATAAGATTAGCAAAAATCAAATGTTCACTGTTTAATGCTAATTTATTTATTTACACACATAAATCACGTTATTTTAACAAAAAAGATAAAGGAGGCCTTTTACTTCAATTCGAACCCTTAGATTGGTAAAGTTGTCAAAAGTCGGCCATCTGTAAATCATTCTGTTTAAACCTATTTGGTATAGATGGCGTTTTACTCAATTTACCTCACCCACGCAACGGAACAGTTTCGTTTGTGTGAGTGAGCTATCACTCACACAAATGAAACTGTTGTCAACTTGAGCACAGTAAAAACTCGAGCGAGATATTTTTTGTGGTTTTATGTACCCATTGTTATTACTTGTCCTTGAACGCAAGGTGCGATTTCATATTCAATGTGCGATTAAGAGAATCTAAACAAATAAATAATATTAAAGTGTCTTTTTACTGAATGAATACCTACCTACATTGTTTTTTAATTTTTGTCTTTGTCTGTCTGCCTGTGTTTCGGCGTTTGACGGGACAACTGGCAGATAACTGTTCGGAGGCCGCCTTTTAATACATCAATGAAGACTACTTTTATTTTAGAATAATAATTACTTAAGTCTTCGTGCAAAAAAAATTGAGACCTTTGTCATTTTTAACAAAATAGGTTCGATTTAAATAGTTCGCTGTTGAAATAGACTATTTTTGTTTTTTGTACTATTTTTGTAATTATTTCACGAAGGTCGAATCGCGGACCGTTTTTCATTCAACGTTTAACATCACCAAACCCTAACATTAATTATCAAAGATCGGTTTATAACGTCATCTAAAACTAACCTAAATAAAACAAAAGTTATTTTTCATTCAACGTTTAACATCACCAAACCCCAATAAGTCATCATCTGCCTAGCCTTTTCCCAACTGTGTTGGGGTCGGCTTCCAGTTTTACCGGATGCAGCTGAATACCAGTATTTTACATGGAGCGACTGCCTATCTTACCTCCACAACCCAGTTAGTACCGGGTTATACGATACCCCTTGGTAAGACTGGTTGTCAGACTTTTTTTTTTTGGGCCTCTGACTACCTAACGACTGTCAAAGATCTACAAATGACAGCCGGGACCAACGGCTTAACGTGCTTTCCGAGGCACGGAGGAAACTCGGTATGTAATGGGCGGTCACCCATCCACAGACCAACCTAGGCAAGCACGGCTTAACCTAACGATCGACCCGAGCGGCTGTTATTATTTAGCCACGAGCTCCTCCAATCCCAATAAGTATAAGAGAGAAAACAAAAGTAGACTAAAAATTTGTAGGTGTAACAATTGATAAAAATCTCCATTGAAAAGAATAAACAAAGCTTTTGAATACAAAAAAACAATTCCTTAGCTTGCTTACGCGCTCTACAAACTTGCACCCATTATACCTACCTACCTACTGAATGCGGTTTTATTGTCGGTTTAAGGATTGGCGTTATATTCTGAGGAAACTATCAATAAGCAAATGTTAATTACGTCCCAAAAAAAGTGCATTTAGGGCCATAGGGCCACGGTAATAGGGCTAAGTTTTGTCAAAGGTTATCGATAGCTCAAACAATATTATTTTGAGCATAATGTTTTAAGTTTGCCTTCTTTATTTAAATATGAAGTAGGTACCTACTTAGCTAATTTTGTCCAAAGTAATCCTAAATTATTAAAAAAATGTAGAAGTTCGATAGTCGTCGTGTTAATAACAAGCTAGAAATAGACCGAGCAGTGCACTGCAAAATGCATAATAGAATAGGTACTATTATTCTATTTGGCGCCAATAATAATTATTATAGCAAGTAAAAAAAACAATGATGTAGCTACCTAGTACTGTGCTAGTAGGTACCTATTTCCATCTTTCATCCTACTTCTAGTAGGTACCTATCTATTTCGTTTTATTTCCTTGCTGCAGTAACTAAATTAAATTACAAGCGATTTGATTAATTTGAGTAGGTAATGAACTAATGATACCTATTTAAGTACCTATTATGAGCTGCAAGCTAGTAAGTACTATTTTTTATTCTGTGCTGCAGCCTGCAAGTGACGGTCTACTTTATAGCGGCTCGAACCATCTAACGTAAAGCTGCGCAAATGGCACACTAGTAAATTTATCTTACGTTTTTTGCAGGTCAGTGTCACCTTGTTAATTAAAAAATATGATTCGCGGCCGTAACATGTAGGTATGTTACAGAATTGTAATCATTAAATCATCAATACAACCCTCTAAATTCATTTAATCCCATTGAATGATCTTTTCATGAAATATTTACTCAATGGGAATGTATAGACCACTTTAATTATTATAATGAAATTCTGTAAGCAGCGGTGGCCCAGTGGTGGCGGCCCCGACTTACGAACAGTAAGTCATGGGTTCGAACCCAGACAGGCGCATTACTTTGTGTAATGTATTTCATCACCACATTACATTTTTTAACGTGATCCTTATAATTATGAAAAATTTAAATTTTTAAAATGGACTTTAACCATAAAGTTTATTATAAGAATTTTAAATTTTTAACGAGATTCTTAGTACCTACGATTCTGCTAAAGCGGCCATTCATTTTAGACCCTCTGCTCCCAAAACGGTGAAGGAAAACATCGTGAGGAAACAGGCATGTCCTAGAACCAAAAAATTTGAAGACGTGACATAAACTACCAATCCGCACTGGGCCCGCGTGATGGATTATAGCCCATTCCCTCTCATAGAGAGGAGGCCTGTGTCCCAGCAGTGGGAACATTAATAGGCTGATGATGATGATGATGATAATTCTGTAAATTTCTGTCGGTCGCGAATCATACATATTTCGTTCAACATACAGGCTGACACTGACATGCGCATTGCATTGCAAAATAAAATTTCGCGGGCTACCCTGGCGTTTCTTTGTGTCGGTATTATCGTGGTGTGCGTCTTGCCGTATAGACGCTGCTTTTGTGTGCGTCCTACAACATCGTAAACTACGACTGCAGTTTTGATCGTTGAAAAATATGGTAATTGACAGCACCAAATAAAATAATTATTTATTTAAACAGGTTTTACCCGTACTATTTATTTATTTACGTAGGTACACATAAAAGTTGGACAAAGATATTTGTCTGCCTAGGGAGCAGAAATTTCTGAAGCTAAATTATCCTTTTACCTATTTAAAACCTGATTGCTTGGAAAACACGTTCGTTTTCAACGCGTTCGTTTCTAACCGCGTATTTAAAATGTAGCAGTAATTGAAACGTTAAAATAATATGAATATCGCGGACTTTATTCTCCTTTAAAATATATCTCGTACTATGTATGTTACAGATGTTGGTTATCAACGCTCGGTTACTGCGTCACAATTATATTTTTTTATGTTTCAACACTTTAATAAGTAATGAAAAATATAATAATACGAATTATAATAATATTAAATAACATAAAAATATCACATCAAAAGATTTTCCGTTCACCGAAAACTTGTATTACAGTGGATCAAGATCGTTTCGTCGCCATATTCGCAATATCTTAGTGCGAGCGAGTGAATAGATATTATGAATGAAGTATCGCTTGAGTTGGTCACCGCCCGCTCGATGCGTAAAATACCTAAATTTGCGTAACGTCGAAATGTAAAAGGGCTCCGTATGCATTGAAATACTCAAAAACACATGAAGATTCATTCGCCGGTGCGTGTATATTGCTAGCTCACTCGCACAAATGAAACTGTTTCGCCCACTCAAGACATTTTTAGGGTTCCGTACCCAAAGGGTAAAAACGGGACCCTATTACTAAGACTCCACTGTTCGTCCGTCCGTCTGTTTATCACTAGGCTGTATGACATGAACCGTGATAGCTAGACAGTTGAAATTTTCACAAGTGATGTATTTCTGTTGTAACAACGGCAACAGATAGACCCTTCAAATATTCATACAATATTTAGTTGTGTATTCAATTTAAAAATAAATAGTTAAATCAAAATAAAATAAATATTTATGGGAGGCTCTCACACAAAAAACGTGTTTTTCTGCCGTTTTGTCTAATGTTGTAAACATAATAGTACGGAACCCTTTGTCCGCGAGTCCGACTCGCACTTGGTCGGTTTTTTTGTATTATTATTACCTACTCGTCCTTGAAGGCACGGATCAGTGCGATCGGTGCGTTGGTGAGAATCTATATAAAAACAGCGCCATCTAGTAAAATCGATGCCACTTTGTATCTATTTATGTCATGTGATGGTAGATGGCGTTGTAAAACTCCAGTTTGTGGCAATTAGTGAGACGCTGGTGCTGCTATCTGTTGAAGCAATGGAAAACGAAAAATAACCAGTTCAATTACCCGACTTAGGGAGGTATCATTTCTTTGTATGGCATTGGGTATCTGTACGAAGTATTATATTATCTGTGACCCCGTTCACGACCCGAGGTGTTCTGCGACGCTACATGAGTCAAGCGTAACGTGCGTGAGTCATCTTATCCTTGTAGTGAGCACCGTCGCGTCGCACATGACGTCGCGGCCGAGGGGCTACAAAAAACGGGTCACGAACGTTCTACTAATATTCCCAATATAAATAATAATATAATTCCCATTTCGTGGTCACTTAATCAGTCTGAATTAGCTTAAGTTGCATCTGAGTTATATTAATTTATCGATTTAATTGGAGGCTACGAGTCAGCGACGACGCTAAGTAGCCGCTGTGACATTTACAACTATGTAGGTACATGTACAGGGTGTAAACAGACTCTTTACGAAGCCGTTAACCAAGCATTCTGTACATCAAACTAAGTAACCCTACGCAAAAAGTGCTGGGAAATGACTTTTTTTTGGGGTGAATAATCCGACTTTTCGATAGGACTCAATGTAACGCACTTAAAACATTGCGCTGATAGATGGATTGAATAGTACGGGGCCGTAAAGGTGTTTAAAGTAAAAATCTTACATTAAAAACATGTATTAAAAAAAAGAGCAGCGGTAGTCGTCGTGGGTTCGAACCCAGGCAGGCGCATTACTTTGTGTACTTAATTTATTTCATCACCGCTGCTCTCAAAACGGTGAAGGAAAACATCGTGAGGAAACCGGCATGTCCTAGAACCAAAAATTAGAAGACATGTGACATCTACCAATCCGCGTGGTGGATTATAGCCCATTCCCTCTCATAGAGAGGAGGCCTGTGTCCCAGTAGTGGGAACATTAATAGGCTGATGATGATGATAAAGTTGGAACTTTGAACCCCAATATCTCCGTAACTAGAAGGTTCCCAGGTGTGGTCTAGAACAAAAAATGATCGCAATGACGGGGAGAACAAGTGCCGTTCGGCTTCGTTAAGAGGTGTTTTAACACCCTATATAGCACATTTGCAAAGCTGATACTGTAGGTACAGTATGTGATAAACGCAGTAATTCTCATTTAATTATGTTTATCTACACCCATGCTATAAATCCTCTATAAAAGTATCTGAAACAGTTAGCTTATGGCCAACATTAAAACAGCCAGTGTCATAATAACCATTATAACACCCAAACGGGTGTTATAATGTTGTACTGAATTTCATTATGCAACTCGGTTTAAAAAAAGAACATTGTCTAGCACGTGCGATTCACTACCACAGCGCCGTAATTTAAAAAAAAACTTAATTCGAATTCACGTCGTATCCCGCCATTTTTGTTCGATATTTGGATATTAGTATTGCATTATGTAGGTAGGTACTTTGTTGTTTACAAAAATGAGTGATACAATACAAGCTTTGTGCATTTTAATAATAGTACAATCCAACATGTAAATAATTTTATTATTACCTATACATGCTTTCTTTGTAATAAATACTCAGCAATTAAACGTTCCATGAATTTACATAGACTTCTTACAACACTACAAAAGGTTTCAGAACCTTTTATGGAGGATTCATTTCATGGATGTAGATAAAGTCTTGTATGCAACTGTACATAATTAGGTATTAAAACACTCATGTGATACTATTATCACACTCGGCTTCGCCTCGTGTGATAAACCCACATTCGTGTTTTAATACCCCTCATTATACAACAGTTGCATAAATAACTATTATTGTTTATATATACAGGCTACACGTGCTTAACATTTACATAATTTTCGTTTCTATGTATAAAATTATGGCTGCATTTATAATTTATTTTTATTTTTTTATTTGATGATAAACGTCTATGCTAAGTTTTAAAATAAAAAAATTACCAACTTTTTTCAACTGGAACTGATATTTTAATCCCAACTTACCTAGGTACCTTCGAAATAACTTTATACCTACGTGATATAAAATTCACGTGAATCATGTCAGAATAAAACCCACCGAGTACTAGCCACGAAAACGTGGGGCCGTCTGCTCTGCGGCAGAGAGTCGTAAATGCATTTTCTTATAATTCAGAAGCGTCACGTAGACTGTACGTAGCGCAGCCCCAGGCTGAAAGCCCGGCTGCACAAGAACGCCAGCGAATTTGCAGTTACCTCTTTTTATCTCACGCCCGCACCTATAAAGCGAGATAAGAAAATTGGTTTGAATTCAACGCTATATTTTTTAATATAATATATTTTTAAGAGAAGAAATATTTAATTATTTTAGAGTTTTACATAAATTATGTTAAGTTCATAATATAGTTTTATATTAGTTTGTCAGCACTTTAAACTTTAATTCGTGTTTGTTTTGCATACCTTCTTTGAAGTTTTGTAATACTTTTGTTAAGTGAAAGTTGGCGCAAATAAACTGTCCTCAAATTCACATTAAAGTTATCTCAAAGTTTGAAAGAATTTAATTTTCTTGATTTTTTTTTGGATTATAGAATAGTAGGTCAATCCATGTTTGTAAAGAAAGCCTAAACATCCACTCCTTATATCAACCATGGGGAGATCCTAATAGTTCCGAAAATAAGTTCAATAATGTTATAACCCCGTAAACTAATACAATTTGTCATCCATCAACTCTGACACGTGACAACGGGTGTCATCTCTAAGCTTGCGAGTGCAGCGCTGCGAATATTTTATTTGGGCAGTGCGGGGACGTGTCGCCCCCGCGCCCCATGCCTCCCCGCGCCTATCCGGGGGTGTAACCCCCCCGTGGGGCGCTGAGTGCGACCGGGGGTGCGACGTTGATCGATGCACGTCTTGCGCCGGAGGCTGCACCCGACGTAATTCATTAAACGCTGAAACTCCAAGCGGATTTTGAGTATTAAAACGATTTCTCACGGGGTTGTCCAGTTTGGCTGCTCCTTTATGTAAGAGAGGTTTAAAGCGGTTTGCTTAGTTGATAAAGTGAATAGGAATTAAGTTTAAAAGCTGCAAAGGATTTTGCAGTCTGAGTCAGATCGTCGACGTAAATAAATTAACAAAGGTAAATGTTGAGGACTCGTAGGAAATTAATTCTGGGAGTAAGTGCAGTGTTGGTACTCAGTATATGTATCTAGTACTTAATTATTTACACCTAGATTTATATTCAAGGAAAAATATTTAGCAAAGGGATCTGTAGGGTTTTCTTTGTTCACGATTATTGTTTTATTGTTTCTCAATTCAAGAAGAAGGGAGTTTGTGACGCTGACGGAGAATGGAAGAAGAAAACGTATACCCCAATTATCATAGACCAAGGACAGAAAGATAATGATGATTTTAATTATTTTCGGCCAGCCAGAGTTTAATAAAAGATAGCACAAACCTAGAAAAAACACTTTTAAAACAATAAAAACATCGTAGCACCCTTTCCCATATCTACATCCCACAAATACATCACCAACGCCCCTAGATTACCTACATACACTACTGACATGTCCCATAAAAGAGTTCAATCCATAAAACACGGTGATAGTTGCTTACTTTTCCACTTCGTTCACGTCTTCGACAGTTTGACACCTATGACGTCACTCCTTTCCGCCTCCGTCGTCGACAAACACCGCGGTCGCGTCACTTCCTAGACTGTACATACATATACGTCTCGGGGACGCATGTATACGTCTTGTAGACGTACACAACAACACAAACATGTAACTTTCTTGAGAGAGTATTCTTCATACAATAAACTGTAAATATACAGAGGCTAAAAAGTAAACGAAAAGTTTGAATTAAAAGAGAAAGTTGTGAAATAAATTAATATTAAGTTTGGAATGATTGGTATTGAGATGAATTATTGTATTATTGATTGGCTAGGGGCAAGGAAAGACTGACGAAGTTTCTAAGGACCTCGATCCCAAATTGATTTCACTCGTGAGGAAACCTTCGTTGCTTTTTCATTTCCGATTCTTGTCCCGCGTTTGGTAACAAATGGACAAGACTTCAAATAATCGTACAATAAAAAGGTAAAGGTTTTTAAAAGCAAAATGAATAAGATTGGAATATTTATTTCATAAAAGTTTAGGGTATTTTTTAAATACAAAATTGGCTTGCGGTTGGCCGTAACTCGCCTGATTTGAAGCGATAATGCGGCCTGGGGTACAGAAGTATAACAAAAATACACGAATGATATTTTTATATTTCAGCCGCATAAAATTATGGCGAAATGCGCTGTCAACTATCGGAGCTTAACTGTCTTAACTGCACCCCTAGCCAAGTTACAAACGTTTCGTATCGATTCTCTTTCTACAATCATAAACGCCTCGACGTAAGCGATTGTAGAAAGCGCTAAATTGGTAGCCAAGTTGACGTAGCATTAACGATTGTAGATTGTCAACTTGGCTAGGGGTGCTGAGTAGCATGAATAATTATGCCATCAACATAAAAAAATATTCGTAGAGATCGGTAGCCGGAGCTATCTAGACAAAACCTTAGTACTGTACACTACGTCTAAAATAATTGCGTGTTCATTAAGGAGTCTGTGAGACCACCGCTGCAGTGTCTACGTATCACATTCTCAAAGACTTTGTGATACGTCAAGCGTTGTCAAAGCTTGGACCTGGCAGGCTTGGTGCTTTGTTCAGACTTGCAGGTCGCCTTGTGGCTTACTACGATATTACATTGAATATGTTTGATATTATTATTTAGTTAGCAGCTTTAACTTATAGTTCAATGTCGGGATATTTATGAACAAAGAACCTAGTTATATTTTATTATTATTTAGTACCGTTTAGGTACCTGAGGAGCTCGTGGCTAAATAATAACAGCCGGTCGATCTTTAGGTTAAGCCGTGCTTGCCTAGGTTGGTCTGCGGATGGGTGACCATGACCACCCATTACATACCGAGTTTCCTTCGTGCCTCGGAAAGCACGTTAAGCTGTTGGTCGGGACCAACAGCTAAAGATAAAGATCTTTGACAGTCGTTACAGGTAGTCAGTGGCCCCAAAAAGTCTGACAACCAGTCTTACCAAGGGGTATCGTATTACCCAGTACTAACTGGGTTGTGGAGGACAGTCGCTACATATAAAATACTGGTCTGCAGCTGCATCCGCTTAGACTGGAAGCCGACCCCAAAATAGTTGGGGAAAAGGCTAGGCAGCTTATGATTATAATAATAATAATAAAACTTTATTTCATAAAAACACAGATTTAACATGTTTTAAGTAAACACAATTTAAATGAGCTTAGGTAGTAACACAATGTAATACAATCTAGGAACTGAAATCTGTACACAATATGGAAAACCCTGCCTCTCAAACTAGGTAGGTAACCTGTATCTTGAGAGACAGTGATTCAGCTTAAAAAGTGATGCTATAAGTATAATAGTAGACTGTGTCGATCTACCTGAGCTATTATGAATACAAAGCTAATTCGATTTAGTACCTGTTTAATATTTTGTTTGATTTGCGAAATAGTTCTTAATCCGAAAGGTTCTATTTGTTATTCGTCTGGACACTGGATCTTAATTTAATCTTCACGAAAATATAATGTGCAGACGCCAGTATACATACCTACAAGGTACTACAACCGGTCAAACTCATTAGATTTTCAACTTTATCGCTAAAGCATTAGATTCAAAGTTAAAAAGACTCTTAACGATGTCAAAAGGCACTTGTTCTCCCCGTCATTGCGATCATTTTTTTTATTCTAGACCATACCTAGGAACCTTCTAGTTACGGAGATATTAGGGGTCAAAGTTACAACTTTTTCAAAGTTTAAAAAAAAATGTTTTAATGTAAGATTTTTACTATAAACACCTTCACGACTAATCACAACCCTCGTACTATTTAATCCATACATCAGCACAATGTTTTAAATGCGTTACTTTGAGTCTTACCGAAAACGTGATTTTTCACCCCAAAAAAAACGTCATGTCCCAGCAAAATTTTTTTGCGTAAAGTTACTTAGTTTGATGTACAGAATGCTTGGTTAACAGTCACAAAGCAAAAATCTATACATATAATAAAACAGTACCTAACGAAAGAAAAACTGTACATTGAGAATTTTCGAGAAAAAATAAGTGGCTTTTGTTAGAAAAACGTAACTTTTAGAATTTTTGACTGTTTGTCTGTGTGTATGGTACGGCTTCACGCCAAAACTACTGGATAGATTGAATTGAAATTCAGCAAAAATGTTCTTTGTAAACAAAGGAAGGCTTTAGGATACATAATATCACGCCGTATGTTATGGGAGGTAAGCAATATTGATTTTAAAATCTTTTTGTTAGTAATTGAATGCACAAAATAATTGAAAGCACAAAATGACATGTTATACCTAAGCTATATTATGTGACGGAGACGACGTTGCGCAGGTCAGCTAGTTCATAATATTAACCGAGTAACCATTTGAATTTTAACATGATTCATATTTTTATCCTATTATAATTCTGCTGAAGCGGCCATTTTAGACCGCCTGTACACTTAATTGCACAAAAAACGTAACGCTTCACGTTTTCGCACAGTTTGAAAGTTGGCTGCAGTAATGTTCAGGAGTGAAGGCATTTCTTGTTCACCTGCATCGATCAACGTCGGCCGCGCGGGACCTAGCAAACGCGAGATTATGGAGAAAAACTGGCCCGGGATTTTTCTTGGTGCTCCACGCCATGTAATACTTGGATTAACGATCTTTTTCGTCTTGGATAACGTCTTATGACGAGACTGAAGAAGCGTTTGAGTATTTGTGAGTCTGGGGTTTTGTGAATTTTATGACTGTCACTGGTGTACAATGAAAGAATAATTACACTAACAATAAATAATTTACCGTGTCCAGTGTCTGTGTTTCATGATGAGAAAATATTCTTATTCTTGTGCATAGTAGGTACCTATCTAATAAAAAAATCGGAGCAGTCTTTGGGGACTGTCGATAGAAGTGAAAACAAAAAGTACACAGGCCCCGCCCCAGTCGTAGCACTGGTAGAACCCGCGCATGCCTGTGGTGCTACGCTGTAGCGGATGCTACGAGTGCTACGAACGGCTACGAAGCGTGACCGCACGTTACGTTACGTGACGATGAGTCCAATGTTTTTCCTTCACCCAAAAAGTGCTCAACGCGCCTAAAGAAGTTTTCACTTCAAAAACAATAATAAATAAATATTGCTGGACATTACACACAGCGCTACCTAGTGCCATACTAAGCAACGAGGCTTGTGTCGTGAACACCAGATAGTTGATATACTACATACATACTTTTTGTTTGTAAATACATACTTATTATACATAATAAACAACCTTGACTCGGAAACAAATGTCGATGCTCATCACACAAACAATTTGCTCCTACCGGGATTCGAACCCAGGACCCCAAGAATGTAAGGCAATCTCACTACCACTGCGCCATTCGGGTACACTGAGAAAAATTGATTTCTGGCCTAAGGTGAATTCTGCCTTCCACGGCTAAATTGTAATGACGCGAGGCGATTTTGTAACGCTTACGATTATTTTAGCTTAGCTAGGCGTTTCCGTTAAAATGGTACGTCTTTTATGATAAACACGAACCGTCAAAAATGTCTTACCGTAAGGTAGTCTTGGAATTCAACTTTATACTGTTAATACAGCGGTAGTGGACTACTAAAAACGCTTTAAATTTACGACGTCGAATATGTGGTGAATATCGCGGTAATTAAGGCAATATTTAACTCAAATTAAGGCGATATAGACTTCAATAAAACCTAAACAAACGTAAACATAAGTCATAAAACCAACTTCAGAAAGCGGCATAAATAATCTTTAGCGTGGCATTATTCAACTTACAATAAGGCGGAATATTCTTCAGTCACAACAATTTAAACGTAAACGTAAAGTCTTTCAGCGATGTATGTATTTGGCAATATAAATGTATAATGTGGCCACATTTGCCCTATCATAAGGCGAAATATGCTCAGATTACGACGAATCAAATGGTAACCTTAGGTTTCATAACGACGTACATATACGGTACATATAAACGTAAATATGGCAATATTCACCTTATCATAAGGCGGAATATACTTCAGTCACAACAATTTGAACGTAAACGTAAAGTCTTTCAGCGACGTATGTATTCGGCAATATAAACGTATAATGTGGCCACATTTGCCCTATCATAAGGCGAAATATGCTCAGATTACGACGAATCAAATGGTAACCTTAGGTTTCATAACGACGTACATATACGGCACATATGAACGTAAATATGGCAATATTCACCTTATCATAAGGCGGAATATACTTCAGTCACAATAATTTGAACGTAAACGTAAAGTCTTTCAGCGAGGTATGTATTCGGCAATATAAACGTATAATGTGGTCACATTTGCCCTATCATAAGGCGAAATATGCTCAGATTACGACGAATCAAATGGTAACCTTAGGTTTCATAACGACGTACATATACGGCACATATGAACGTAAATATGGCAATATTCACCTTATCATAAGGCGGAATATACTTCAGTCACAACAATTTGAACGTAAACGTAAAGTCTTTCAGCGAGGTATGTATTCGGGAATATAAACGTATAATGTGGCCACATTTGCCCTATCATAAGGCGAAATATGCTCAGATTACGACGAATCAAATGGTAACCTTAGGTTTCATAACGACGTACATATACGGCACATATAAACGTAAATATGGCAATATTCACCTTATCATAAGGCGGAATATACTTCAGTTACAACAATTTGAACGTAAACGTAAAGACTTTCAGCGACGTATGTATTCGGCAATATAAACGTATAATGTGGCCACATTCGCCCTATCATAAGGCGAAATATGCTCAGATTACGACGAATCAAATGGTAACCTTAGGTTTCATAACGACGTACATATACGGCACATATAAACGTAAATATGGCAATATTCACCTTATCATAAGGCGGAATATACTTCAGTTACAACAATTTGAACGTAAACGTAAAGTCTTTCAGCGACGTATGTATTCGGCAATATAAGCGTATAATGTAGCCACATTTGCCCTATCATACGGCGAAATATGCTCAGATTACGACGAATCAAATGGTAACCTTAGGTTTCATAACGACGTACATATACGGCACATATGAACGTAAATATGGCAATATTCACGTTATCATAAGGCAAAACATGGTTAAGTTACGACTTATCAAACGGTGAATAACGTCTTATAACGACTTACATATCCGGTGAATGAAACCGAAGATTTACGGCAAAATTCACCATATGATAAGGCGAATGATAGGTACTCGAGTTAGGTACAATTTAATCAAACGTTTAAAGAGTCTGATAACGACGTATTCGGCTAATATAAGCGTAATTTTAGCAATTAAGGTCAGTTACGACGTATCTACCTACATAATATTCGGTGAATGAAACCGTAGATATGTAAGGCAATATGTATGTATATATGTCATAAGATGGTGACAATTTATTCAAAGGTTTACAAAGTCTAACGACTTACGCATTCTGCAAGTTAGGGTTCCGTGCCTTAAAATGAAAAAACCTGGCCAAGTGCAAGTTGATGATGACGATGCTACCTACCTATGTACCTACTTATATTGTATAGAAATACTTACTATAAGTAGGTTAGGTACTTACCTACATCAACCTGCTGAGTAGGTAACTGAGTGTGGAACATAGAACTCGTTGGTTGGAACTGGGTAGGGGTGTTATGTAGGTACGACGAAGGACCCTAGGTATATTAGGTATTGTAGTGGTAGGTAGAACAGAATAGATTTTTATTGACACACAAACAGCACACAGAGCCATCAACACAGTAAATAAAAAATAGCATTTACATTAAACCTACCTAGGTACCTACCTCATCCACACACCCTCATAGACTCATAGTCTATAGGTACACAAGAATACCTATTTTATGGGTTGGGTATCTACCCAACCCATAAAATAGGTATCTACCTATTCATAAATTGGGTGGTTTAGGTGTAGGTAAGTAAGTACCTACCTAATATGATTAATTTAGTAAAATTAATTTAGATTCCTAGTAAGTAGTATTACATAATAGTATTTAGTGTTTATCTCTTTATGGTTTAAGTATACTTACCTATAAAATAAAGGGGGGAAAATTATGACCACCCAAAATAACTTTGTGACCACTTACATCTATCACCTGAAATATCAATTGATCACCAAATTTAGTAAATTGAGCACCAAATTTTAATGAGGTGGTTGATGACAAACTAGTTTTGCCTAGGCCGACTTGGGGCACTATTTCATAAAAAAGTGCGACGGGGTCTCCCTCGACTCGGATGCAAGAGCATAACAGTTCAATTTCTGGTGGTCATAAACCAAAAAAATAAATTTTTGGTTCTAATTTCACGTTAAAATGGGGATTAATTTTGGTGATCATTTACTAATTTTGGCAATCAAAAGTGATTTTTTTGCCGTTACATTTTGCTAAATCTGGTGGTTCGTTAATTGTATGCCTAAAATAAATAAATTTAAGTTCCTTGTAGTACTTATTAAGTAACAGTGTACAAGCTCTGGTTATGTTTTATTAGAGTTGGTACACTAGGTACCAATTGGATCTTATGACTGTATAAACCATTCCCAATATCAGCTGTTCTATTGAAAGAAATTTGATAACGCTTTACGACTCTTTTTTGCCAGCCAGAGGCAGAGCCCTCGCTTCTTCACACAAGCCCTACCTTCCTGTACCTGTACCTGCGAGGAACCCAATCTGTCAAATGTAATATCTAACATAAGGTCATTTAGCACTACCTGCATTACAAAATGTAAATAACCAATAACAGCCAGGATACGAACTTGCCTATTAATATTGTAATGTTATAGGGTACCTGCCTAAGTGCCTACCTACTTAGGACCAAGCAATAATTATTTTTTATGTCTTATCTTATAAAATTTAATACAAATAGAGACTCGAGATAAAGTGTGATGAACTTAGTACATATATTTGTGTTTATTTTCTGTCTGCATAATATAAAATACTTTAGGTAGGTTTATTTAAGTATGTACCCATTTACAAAAAAAAAAGTAGTATCTAGGTATTATATCAGCTACCTGGTTCCCATATTACAAACATTGCTTTGGGGCTAGATACATAGTGTTGTGTGGAATGTCCACAAATATATAATATTAATTTGATAGTAGAAAAAGTCAATTTTACTCAGTTTTACTAGCATAACTACTTTCAGTCAGTTACCTATGTTCGTGGGTGAAGTTTAAAAAAGCTCTCTAGTTACGGTGAGAAACAACTTTTTAAGGCGCTTATGGTCGTACACCGAAAATGTCAATAATGCTGCCAGCTACTAAGGCAAATAACCTTATAAGCGATATTATACGAGTTTAAAAACTTGAAAACCCAACTTCAAAACAGCTGATCCGATTTTGGTGAAATTTAATTTTTCAAATCGGTTTACAAGTTATACGGAAACATACATAAAAAAATTCAATCTAATATCGTGGGTACAATAAGTAAGTAAGTACAATAAGTAAATATTTACATGAATATGTGTATTTCTAAGTTCTAATGTCAAGTGTGTGTTAGTTGTAATATTATACATAAAATTCAATCTCCAGTCCATTTTACCTCATGTAGGTATGACTTTTTTAATCTACTGATTTTTCCTACGATCTACTGCTAAAACTTTAATTTTTCTACTGATTTCTTCAGTTTCCATCGGGCAACACTGCGTTCATCGCTCGTTCCTTCGACTCGACACTCGTCGACACTCGACAGTTTGGAGTTTGGAGTGGTTGGTTTAGTTTTTGAGTCTTGTTTAACGGATTTTATTTTAGAAACGTTTACTAGTCCCTCATTTTCTGAACGCTACTGGCTGTGTCAGTGTCGAAGGCACATACAAACAGATGTATGCAGGTTGTAGGTGTGTAACACGTAGGTTAGGTAAAGGTACTGATTTTAAGCTCAGTGGTGTTGAACTACAACAAGCTACCAGACAGACATAACAACCAGTTTACCAGACAAACATCTTCGCTTCGTGCTTCGATGGCAGACCAGTACCTATACCATAGGTTTATTAACAAAATGGGGCTGCACGACCCTGATTGATACATTTCGAGGTAAGTCTATATAAAACTCGGTTGTTGAACCTAATCATATTTTGTAATTAAGTAGTTTAGGCAGGTACCAACACCTGTCTTTGTGTGTTGGAAACAGAAACGAAAAATGTCTTCTTTGGATGTGATGTCAAGTCAAACTTTTGTTGGTGTGTTGGTAGGTAAGGTAGGTTACCTACTCTTATATTTTCTAGTAGAACTACATTTTTAGTAGCATGCTGCGGTTATGGCTCTTAGGTACCTACCTACCTACTAACCATAGCTAACTAAACTAACTGGTGTGTTTTGCATTGTATTTACTTTGGTTCTCTTATTATTTAGATGCTAAAATTGATGCTGTCGCTTTGGGACTTCTCTAAGAAAATGATATAACATCATTAATCCCATTATTTGGTGATAGAGTGAAGTTTGATGGTAACTTGTCCATGTGGAAGGCTGGCAATCAATTGGTGAATGTTGGGGTTGGTTTTTTTATTATTATTTCATACTAACAGTTGTCCACATAATAGGAAGTCACATTATCATAACATAAATGTTTAAATAGTGTGCACCTATTTGTATTTTGTATATATATAAATTACTTTAATTAAAACGGTTAACACCAATTACAATACTTGTTTAAAGATTATAGACAGGGGATCTAAAATGGCTGCTTTAGCAGAATCCACGCAGAATCTTAGTATGAATCACGTTAAAAAATTTAAATTCTTAAAATGGACTCTATACTCATAACTTTAAAGTCCATTTTAAGAATTTAAATTTTTTAACGTGATTCATATTTCGATTCTGCTTAAGCGGCTATTTTAGACCCCCTGTACTTTTTCCAGTTTTTTCCAAAACTGAACTTTTGCATGTAACTTTGTATATTGATAGAAAGAAGTTTTTAAACTTGTGAAAATTAACTGTTTTTTTTTTTCAGATAAGTAACGTAAATTTTAAATAACACGCACCGAGGACGGGCTTTACTTAGCAGCCCACAAGCTGTTAGTGGCCTCCTTGGTGCAAGCCAGAGAAAGGAATTATGCCCCATTTATTATTGTACTCGGTGCTAGAAGCACATCCAAACACTCAAGTTAAATGGAGTGATTTCCAATCATGGGCGCGAGGTATTGGAGAACTTTTTAAAAAGGAATCACCAGTCATATATTACGCCGCATATATCGCTGTAAGTAAGCTATCATTGCTAAAACTACTATAGTGTATTAAAGTTATTAATTTACATTAAAGAGGTGATTAAAATTATAAATTAGACATAAGGTTTGAAATGTGCTCCATAATGTTATAACAATAAGTACCTAGTCCTCAAACTGCCGGCGGCCCTAAACTTAATGTTCTATTTGGTTTTTGCAGGGAGGCCCCTTTCAAGCCAAAAGGAATGCTTCAGGTATACTTATAATACATACCCGAGGAAGAGGAATAACCTAATTAAACGAAATGTAACAACGCCCTTCCGGAAACGACGCGCTACCAAGGATTCAAGCGACCTCTTTGACGTAGAACCTGCCAGGCCGACGTGTCCTCTAATAGACTGTCTAATATTGATGAAAGTAAGTTTTGTTACGTTTTGTTTTTATACTCGTACTCATTAAATAAATAATAAATAAAAAAGCAAATTTATAATATTCACATGCATTTCTAAAAAAATCTTCACTTTTTATTGCTTTGTACAGGGTTTCGTAAAAAATCGTACTTATTACCATAATAGAATGCTCTACCTTGTGGTTTGCGATAACTCTTTCCTAAAAAAATGCATTTTATTTCAGTTGAAAGCGATCGGGTTGAGGACGCTTCACTCGCAATTACGGTTGCCGTTGAAGGAGTTACACCATGGAATGAAATTGCTAAGCTTTGGGCGATAACGGCAAAGGCGCGTATGCAAAAACTATAAAACGAAAACAGCACTCTCAAGATTATTTGGATGAGTATCAGATACTCAAAGGGCCCAACTCATTTTGAATGACTTGTTTGTTAGGAAAAGTTTGTCACCAAGTTTCTCATGTGGTAAAAAAATAACTTTTATCTGTTAATCATGCTTTAGAAGTAGGCCCCAATGTTAAAATTTCATTTTCGGTTCCCTGGTTGAAACAAAAAGGAGTTATGTGGAAAAATTGGATGTGGCCACTCTAGACATTGTGTGCGTTACCCTGGCAAAATGTTGTGCATTTGAGAGGTGAGACCATAACAAATAATTAGTGTATCATGAGGAACAATTTGTTTACTAATAGCAAAATTTGTGTGAATTGTGGTTTTAAAGTAATTTGAGAAAAACACATTTTGCTGGAGTAACGTTTGAAACGTTACCCTGGCAAAATCGATTTTCATAAATTCGTTCATCCCGGAACCAAATACATAATAGATAGCTTTTGTTGTGTAGTAAATGTTTGTAAATAGCAAAATTTGTGTGTGATATGGCTCTTGAGTTATTTACTTACACAATGTAAAATGTTGAAAATTTGTATAATACATTTATGTACCTATCTTTTTTATCTTGTTTTAGTATCTAAATATAGTAAAGTATCTAAATTAATTTTCTAATACATTTTTATTTTTATTGAATGGTTTTATTGCAATGCCACATCATTCCTATAGGATACAGACGCTATCGTCTTATTAGGTATACATAATAATAGTTGGTTAGGTTGAGGTTGTAATGTTGGGTTGAGAAGGTACTAATCTATCTAGTATGTTTCTTTAGTACCTATCTCGTTAACAGTTATTATTGAAGTGATTAATAAATTTTTGTTCTATTGATTGCAGAAGCTTACAAAGACTGGGAGAGTAGCTTTCTGAGAACAGCAGGCTACGCTGTTCACTGAAGGCACGGTTGGCTGATCTACTATCATGAAGTTCATGTGAAGGATATTGGCTCGCGCTAACTTAGGACCAGCGCACACCGCTGGAGGCGCAGCGGAGTACATTTGAAGATAACAATTTAATATAAACCTTAACTACCTTGATATACGGTCAATATAATAATAAATTCGCACGCGGTACTCGAGTGCCCTCAAGCTACTACAAGAGCATGCCCGCGACCGTATATCAAGGTTGTTAAGGTTTATATTAGATTGTTGTCTTCAAATGCGCTCCGCTGCGCCTCCAGCGGTGTGCGCTGGGCATTAGAGTGAACGCGCACTTTGAGCAATGCCCTTAATATGAACTAAATGATAGTAAAGCAAGTCAATCATGCCCTTAGGGAAAAACGTTACCAGCCGTTAGAAGGCTTTTTTTCCGGTTTTCATAAAACGTTTCTGCTCGAAAATAAATCATTAATTACCTTACGAAACGGCTTACCTAATCGTATGGAACATTCTAATACAACTTACTAGAAGGTAAATACGACTTAGTAAACTTTGAAAACACTTGGTGGATAAGTTAAACCCACAGTAAGTAAAGACGTAAAACACCTTACTAAAAGTGAATTACGACTTATGAAAACATCAATAGCGCTTAATGCACAGATTAAACCCCAGTACGAAAAGACGTAAAATGCCTTACTAGAAGTCAATTACTACTTTAAAAAACATTAAAAGCGCTTATTGGACAGGTTAAACCACGGTAAAGAAAGACTTATGATGCCTTACTAAAAGTCGATTACTACTTTAAAAAACATTAAAAGCGCTTATTGGACAGGTTAAACCACAGCAAAGAAAGACTCATGATGCCTTACTAAAAGTCGATTACTACTTTAAAAAACATTAAAAGCGCTTATTGGACAGGTTAAACCACAGTAAAGAAAGACTTATGTTGCCTTACTAAAAGTCGATTACTACTTTAAAAAACATTAAAAGCGCTTATTGGACAGGTTAAACCACAGTAAAGAAAGACTTATGATGCCTTACTAAAAGTCGATTACTACTTTAAAAAACATTAAAAGCGCTTATTGGACAGGTTAAACCACAGTAAAGAAAGACTTATGATGCCTTACTAAAAGTCGATTACTACTTTAAAAAACATTAAAAGCGCTTATTGGACTGGTTAAACCACAGTAAAGAAAGACTTATGATGCCTTACTAAAAGTCGATTACTACTTTAAAAAACATTAAAAGCGCTTATTGGACAGGTTAAACCACGGTAAAGAAAGACTTATGATGCCTTACTAAAAGTTGATTACGACTTAGGAAACGTTCAAAATGCTCAGTAAACAGGTTAAACTACAGTAAGGTAAGACGTTAGACGCCTTACTAGAAGTCGATAAACATTAAAAGCGCTTAGTGGACCGGTTAAACCACAGTAAGGAAAGATGTAAAACGCCTTACTAGAAGTCAATTGGGACAATGATACGTCGGAAAATTTTATGTGTGTGACCCGAGCACCTTCTTTACCGTTTGTATCGCCTTACCAGAACTTAAATCTCATCGTCAATCCGTCGATCCTATCTGACTTACCACGTTTACAGCTTTTAATTAAGGCTTATCTGTTAATAATTACGTCTAAAACACACATTATAGAGTCTATTGTTGCTTATTTATTGCGCCTTACGCTTAAGGCGTAAAACGCCTTCAACCTAGGAAGGCGTTTTCGGTCGGCTGACTCGTGGTCGTTTTTTCGCCTTCATTACGAATAAATCCGCCTTCGTTACGAAACATTCGGCTTTACATTTTTCTCAGTGTAATGCTTGTAAAACCCGATTTTTTCAAAAGGGTATTTCTAAAAGACCCCCTTTGAACTCTCAAATAAAATACAGATAAGTCTCGGCTTATTTACTCATACCGAAAACAGTATTGTATCTCATACTCCAATGTGCTTGTGAGAACAAGATTCCAATTTGATTTGTTTGGGCAAACTATCTTGTATTGAATTTGCATGTAATGTATAAATTAAAACTAGGTCTTTTCAGTAATACCTTAGTCCTTATTTTATAATAGTACATTATGATATAAGTGCGGTAAGTTGAAAATTACAGCAGAGGCGATATTGCTAGCCCGAGCCGTAGGCGAGGGCTATAATAAAGCAGAGGCTGTAATTATCAAAGCGCACGTATGTCATACGACGTTTTATAACATATTTGCGAGGAAATAAATAAAACTCGGGACTTTTTTAAACGAATAAATCTTTTACTTGTTCACAAATTAAAGATGCCCGCGCATCAGCGCATTTTTTTTAAGGCAAAGACACAAAACAGCCAGTATTACCTACTAATAAAGTAAATTAATATTTTTGTGTTTTTGTTACAGATGAATAGTTGTAATTTATTGTCAAAATTAATTGAATTAAAGAATTAAATGTTTATTTATTATATTTCATCTCCCACAGTTAATTTTATTCATAAAATATTGACCACTTTTCTGACATAAAAACTCTTTGCTAAGATTTAAAAAAGTACCGTTCGTTTTAGACGGAGCATTTACATTACTGCACAAGTACGTAATGAGATACATTACGATATTGAAATGGGTGAAATAAGAGACCCTTTACGAGCAAATGTGTTATAAATAAAGGTTATTTACCGAGTCGGGTAAAAAATTCTAACTATTTTTATCTGACTACGCCAAAGCCAAAAAGATGGGTTATGATGTATGTATGTTTGTATTTACGTCATGTTCTTCCGTAGCGCCTAAACTATTAATCCAAGTTTGATGAATAAGTTGTTAATCGATTTGTTACTATGGCTTTGGTAATATAGCCTACATTTTAACAGACTTCAACAATAGGAGTCCATTTTACCTTGTAAACCCCAATTTTAATTAGAACGTGATTTTTCATTTGTCGGGTTTTTTAGTTGTAGTAGGTATACCACACAAATCCTTGTTAGAACTAACTACTCTAAATTGCCGGTGGTGTCGATTCTGTTGTGCACAAACTAAACTTAATTTAAGCTATTGCTATCTTTTTCTCTCTAATAAAACGAGAAAGAGACGGACGTAATTTAGAGCTATCAAATTTAGTTGGAACTAATATTTCCATACAAATGAAGGGTGCACGTAAAAACATGTCGACTAAAAACACGGTGAAGCGCAAGGCGTAAACTAGTTTGACAGCTCTAACTTAGTTCATAGCTATAGCCGTCCTTTCCTCGCACGGCCTTTTAGTAAAAGATAGCAATAGCCTAAATTAAGTTTAGTTTGTGAACAACAGAATCGACACCAGTCTCGTCTATTTTTGCAGATGTCAAAGTCATTCACAGTATACGGAAAGTCGCCTGATACTTATTACGATTCACAATTCTTCCCGTTTCTCAACCATGATCGCAAGTCCACACTAAACGTACAAGTGAAATGTATCCTAAATGAGTGGAGGCGGTAACAAATGTGTCTTCCACAAACAGTATTAGTCTTGTCGCGGCGGGCGCACTTCGGAAGCCTCGGAACAGATGCTGTGCTGACCATGTTTCATGGAAATCTTCATAAATTACTATTGCAGTGAATTCTACGGAAGGCTTGCATTATTACTTTGGTACTAGGTTCCCTTTTTAATGAGAAATGTTAGTGCGTAATAGATATCTGCTTTTAATGCAACTGTCTTTACATTAAAATTATGTTTTCACTTCTCATGCTCTGAAATAGCTCAGGATATAGGCTGTACAAAATCTAATTTTGTGCACAAGTGCATTAACATATCTAAGTACTCATAAATGTATCTACGTATATTAAGGCAAAGAAAATGAGCCATACAGCCAAATACAATAAAAAGTTCATAGATAGAATTTGTTATTTTATAATATTTTACTTTAATTTATTTGCCATCGGTGTTTTTTAAGACAAAAGATATTAAAATTTAAATTCAAGTACGGTAGGTTATTTAATTAATGTAAGAAAAATATTATTACATAATTAATTTGATAGTAAAATAAAATAAATAAATAAAAATAAAATAAAGTTTATTTGGAACAAATTAAGTTTACAGAGTACACAGGCTGTATGGGTCTGCAGCCCAAGCCTAATATCATTGTCATAAGATTTAAAAAAACCGGCCAAGTGCGAGTCGGACTCGCGCACGAAGGGTTCCGTACCAATTATTATAAAAAAAAACACGTTTGTTGTATGGGAGCCCCCCTTAAATATTAATTTTATTATGTTTTTAGTATTTGTTGTTATAGCGGCAACAGAAATACATCATCTGTGAAAATTTCAACTGTCTAGCTGTCACGGTTCATGAGATACAGCCTGGTGACAGACAGACGGACAGACGGACAGACGGACCGACGGACAGACGGACAGACGGACAGACAGCGAAGTCTTAGTAATAGGGTTCCGTTTTTACCCTTTGGGTACGGAACCCTAAAAAAAAACCGGCCAAGTGCGAGTCGGACTCGCACACGAAGGGTTCCGTACTATTGACTATATTTAGTATTTGTTGTTATAGCGGCAACAGAAATACATCATCTGTGAAAATTTCAACTGTCTAGCTGTCACGGTTCATGAGATACAGCCTGGTGACAGACAGACGGACAGCCTTCGACGGCCAACCCTTCGTGCGCGAGTCCGACTCGCACTTGGCCGGTTTTATTTTATTTCCTCGCAATCGAAGTGAAACGCAGAGTTTATAACTCGTCCACAAAACCATTTTATCCTCGACTATCTATCTCTACTATCTCGACTATCTATCTATCTTCTAGCAGCCCTCGCCGGACTGTATAATATTACATAACATAACATCACACCTGTAATCCCCGAAGGGTTAGGCAGAGTTGTACTATCGAGGACACTCCCGCCTGACCACCACTAAGCTTATTTTTGCTTGCACTCGCAACATAGAAACGCTCTCTAGCCCCGCCCCGTTGACTTTGTATAGAAATAATGAATGAAAAGATACCGAATCGGCCGAGCGCACTGAAGGCGCACGCCAAACGAGAGTTACAGGTCGCGGCACGAAAGTCTAGCGGTGACCGTTATTGCGCAGAAGTAAAAAATGAGAATGTCTTGGGGCGTGCATTGCGCCGATTGGCTCTCCAGTCGCATAACATGCGCAGATATCCCCTCCACGTTTCGTTCAGCACTAGACTTACGTGCCGCGACCTGTATTGTTATTTTGCGCGCCAAAGTTGAGGCTTTCCTAATAGGCCGAAACTTTAAGGGGGCGTGGCTCGGCGCCTCCGCATGTTTTAAGCGAAAAAAAATTAAAATGGTCAGGCGGAAAAGACCACGACTGTACCTAATAGTACGCTCACATTTCGTCAGTTATGTTTAAGTCTCAAGTAATAGAAGGCGAGTCTATTCCCATTAATCGGATGCAAATCCAGACTCCATGAGTGCTACTCAGAAATTCCTGATGAAAAAGCCCAATAATACATTGTTTGACCTGGGAATCGAACCACAGCGATGAGCGATGATTGATTGATTTAATTAAGCTAAACAAAACCTGTTTATAAGGATCTCTCATTGTACGGAAAATCAATACAAAGCGAGGCCATGTTATACTGGAAATGTATAGACTGTTGTGTCGCCGTGTGTACATTATCTGTCAAAGTCCGATGTCCAGCGTCTGGTCAGGTGGTTTGACCACTTCGTAATAGTTAAAGTGGTATGATGATAACAAATCATAATCACTGGTTATAACATGGGTCTGTTTCACCACCTAGGATTAAGTCTCACCTACAAATTCTGTTCCATTTTTGAATTTGATTCAAGTAGTGGCTGTTCGGAGTCGGACATTGCGGAATAGGCCCTAAAAGTAACACTAACAAACGAAGCAGTTGCAAACAACGCAACAATATTTAAAACTAGCTCTATAAACACAGACATAAAAAACCGGCCAAGAGTGAGTCGGACTCGCGCAACGAGGGTTCCGTACAAACTTTTGAAAGGACAAACTTAACTTTGCTGTTCGATCCCTAGAAACGGCTATTGCACCAACCGCAAATAATAAGTTTGTAATAGTGAAATCGCTTTTTTGTTATTAAACTACATAAATGTTCTGTGTGCTATAAGTGTGTGATTTAAAAAAAGTTGAAAATTAAGGTAAATTTTGGTACTTACAAGTTTTTGCGATAATCTAAATTTGCCCATATCTTTTAATCGCGTTGAGTCAGGACCTTGATTTTTATACACCTAATAGGGACTATAGACTTC
This sequence comes from Xestia xanthographa, assembly GCA_905147715.2. NCBI lineage: Eukaryota > Metazoa > Arthropoda > Insecta > Lepidoptera > Noctuidae > Xestia > Xestia xanthographa. Next base: position 20,337,095 of record LR990653.1, on the reverse strand, counting down.
AGTACCTGCTATAAATTTCAACTTGCTAGGTCCACCCGTTGCTGATAAAATCGGTGGTGACAGACGGACAGACGGACAAACGGACAAGAAAGTGATCTTATAAGGGTTCCTTTTTTACCTTTTGAGGTACGGAACCCTAAAAACTATTGGCACTGACAGTTTATAGTCCGTTAACCTACGCAAGCGGCACACACCGACTACAAAGATGATCCGAATATTGATATTTGGACATTTATTGAACCTGTAGTTTATCTACAACGTGACCATGACGCGGTAAGCATCCTGCATGACACAATACGTTACATAAACGTGCATTGTGATGTCAACAACCGAGTACCTACGCATGCATAAGAATCGCCTATATATTTTTAGAGTTATAGTCCTATAGAATACAGGCGTGGATATAAAATTTTATTCGAAACACGTGTAGCGTTATAGTTATTTGACGTAACGTGTTTATTTGTATTGTTGATAATTGCAAGCTTTGTGTTTGCAAGATGTGTGAATTAGTCCCTTATTTTCGTAAGAATTTAAGTATTTTTAGGATTTTTAGCATTCGAATTAGGTTTCTCAGATATCATATTGAGCTATAAAGTCCAGAATTTATAAAATAAGTAACCGACTTTAAAAAACAAAACCGGCCAAGTGCGTGTCGGGCCACGCGCAGTATTGGGTTCCATAGTGAGCTGTTATATTTTAGATTTTGTTTCTCAATGCAAGACTTTACCCGTTATAAACAAACAACTACTTCATCTTAGTCACTTTAGAGGATTTATTCTAAGGATTTTGTATTTAGTACAAAATTATATACTATAGTTTTCCTTTACAGTTTATGAAATGCACTATCATCATGAATTTTTCCAGATTTTTCAAGCCAGCAGTTTAGCTTTTATTAGAGGGGGGGGGGGGGGGACGAAACTGTCGACATAAAAAAACATAGATTCATCAGACGGGTCCCACCTTGGGTCCCTCGAGATTCATTTAGCGGGTAGCTCGCAGGGCGCCAATGTAGACGTCTAGATGGCGCCCTGAGCACCTTAACATGCGGCGTTCAGACTGTCTAACTTCCTACGATAAAATGCCCCGTAGCGTGCAGTGACAGAACTGACGGGAACGTATTGCGGATGATGGTCTAATATTAGGAAAGTAAAAACTTTGGCAATCAATGATCGAGGATGGAAAAATCTCGTCCTAAATACAATTCTAAACCTTTCCAGATTCCTTCGCTGTAAAGAAAATCTTAAAATTACGTCGAATTTTAAATAGAAGTATAGGTAGTTTAGATTTAGTAATTATTATATTATACAGTTTGTTTATACAGGGTGATTTTTTAAATGGGTGTGGATGGTGGCGATTTTGATAAAAAATATATTCCTAGCAGGAATCGAACTCCTTGATTTTGAAAAAAAAAAAACACACATACACACTGTTTTATTACATCATTCGATAGCGTCGCTTAAAGGTAAGTGTCCACCTGTCCACATCGTGCATCGCATGTATCGCATCAAACGGATCGTACTACTCTTTCAACTCTTTGTATAGAAAGTCACTGATCCGCCCCGTACGTATCGCTTGAATCTGTTCAATGATACTACGATCTGTTTGATCCGATGCGTACGATGTGGACAGGTGGACGCTTACCTTTAAGGATCCAATTATGGAAAGAACGACCAACTAAAGGAAAGAGTTCATTTTTGATAAAATACGTAACAGTATGCAAACAGTTAGTCAGGAATCAACGAAACATCGAACAAAAACACAAATGTACAGAGGTGGATGCATTTTCTATCTGCCGAATTTTGGGTTTTACACAGACAAACAGGTAGGTATGTGCAAATAAGTTTCGACATTTACAAAAAATGCACCAAAGAATGGCGCCAGAAGTGTCGTTACTTAAATGATATGCCTGACAATTATCTTCTGACAAAGTTTAGGCATGGAAAAATCGAATAAGTAATTACTGAAAATTCAACTATTAACATTTATTCTAAAACGAATTTAAAGGTCACTGCTACTGCCGCATTCACGGTGTTAGTATTTTAATCATGCACATAATTAGGTACTTACTTGAATAATAATTTAGTTTTTTTCATCACCAAGGCTGAAGTGTAGTGGGCTTCTTGATAAGTCACGACTAGGTACGTTTTACTTAGCAATTTTTGTATTACAGGATACATTTTATAAAGTATGCGCTATAATTTCCCTAACTGGTGAAAACCGACTTATTCTAGAACCAAAAATTCGAAGACGTGACATTTACCAATCCGCACTGGCCGATTTCGGAGGTTACTGCCTCTCACACAATGGAGGCTTGTGTCTCGGCATTATAGGCCGGTCATGAATTTGCTTAAGAGCCTATACTACCTCAAATGGCTTAGCATGATCCTCCGTTACGCCTAAAATACTGCAGCATTACTTTTGAAATAAATATATGGTAAAGTTAAGGATTAATGTTAAGTCCTGTATTTGGCGAAAACACGATTCCATAAAATTTTCTCGATAGAAAAAAATCCCAAAGTTACCTCTAAACTGAACAATAAACCGCTGGCAATCATAAAATACTTCAAATTAGATCATGAAACTTTTTATACTAACTGAACTTACTATAAAGCAGGTCTTATATTATTTATTTTTTTAGTCCAATCAATAGATTTTTTGTAAATCGCAAAAAAACACTAATTTCGCACTATTCGGCCCGCAGTAACAACAACTTTGTAGTGCAAGCTGATTAAAACTTTATTCTAACAGTATTTCAAACGAAGTTTGAACTACCAAATATAGAGTTCCTAATTTGAGGTGGTATAGGCTCTTAACACCGATTTCCTAATCGCAATGGTTTCGGATTTATGAGCATTCGGCTATCATTAACGACTTTCATAACTGTTCGTTTTTTATACGATAACTTGAGCTTACTAACGACCATTGGTCCACATTATTTGGAGGTCATGGGTCTTTGCCCAGCAGTGGGATGACACGAGACTAACAGTAACTTGTGCTTACACGTGTAAGTATACAGACAAAAAAAGGCCGCTCAATTAACATTCAACATATTTTTTTTAAATGATTTCATGGAAACCACGCATATTAAACAATCCGGAGACGATTAGTAACGCATCGGGGCTCCACGAGTATTGCCTGACGGTTGGAGCCATCTCTGCTTACAAAACGAAAGACCGAAAGTAATTATGTAATTAGGTTGTTGAAAATATAGGTTGTAATACATCGGCCTCCGAGCCTTGTTGGGTAAGAAAACGAAAAGTGATGGGAAAATAAAGTCACTTCATCAGTGTGTACACTGATATACAGCTGCATCCAGTTAGACTGGAAGCCAGCCACAACGTAATTTGGAAAGGTTGGACACGATGATATTTGAGATATGAAATGCTTCTTTTTTTTTCGGATGGGAAATCATCAAATGACTCCTCCCGCTCTGGGCGGAGCAGGAGGTAGTGTCAGACTTTTACTGACTAAAACCCATCCATGTTCCTTCATCGCCCTTTGTGTTCCGGGGCCACGGTATCTATATTAAATGCTCCTTTAAGATTAATAAAATTATGACAGCGTTGAAACGTACAAATTACACGCACAAATGAATAGACAGTGGTTTTATTTAAAATACTGGCATTCAGCTGCATCTGGTTAACCTGGAAATCAACCTCTATAAAATTGGGAATCCACAATTACAATATTCTGAATCTATTCAATTTCATCTGCAAATCGGCCCGCGATGTCTTGTATATGCAGAGAATGCGTTGCTACGCTGTCAAACACACTCGTCCTCTAGTTCACTGTCATTGTCATATTTCATCGCTTCACTAGTTTCGTCGCTTAGCTACAATACCGGGCAACTTAAATATGACAATATGAGAAGTATTTCATAAAATCTTCTTTTTTTTTCGTGTGGTTGGTACTAAACCTGGTGACAGAGTTTTTATGCCGCTTTTAGGCCTCTGACTTGACTATTATTTGATGATTAGAAAAAAATATCTTTTAGGCATGATGGTTTGGTTGATTTCTTATTCTCGTAATCAGTTCTTTCATTGTCCTGAAAACATGTCATATTTCATTACTAAGCGACGATTTGTCAGTTGCATTAGTCGTGGATACTTAGTTCGTAGCGTTCGTAACCTACACCCACAAAGTTTACACTCCACCAACTATAACGATAAATAGGCGGCATTCGTGTCCTAAGTCATTGTCTAAACCTACCATCAATTATGTAGGTACCACCTAAACTTAAATCCACAAACTGCAGCGCATTCGGGAATTATCCTTCCTATTTCCCTACTTAATGGGAGACGAATGTCGTTAGAAGTCGCAAGTGCTCGTAAAATCCGGCAGTTTTCGTATTGTCCACATTGGTAGACAAGGAAACTTGTAAGAACTGAAAAGGAGAAAATGTTCCCGGTGTAAAACTAATACCGTTGTGGGCCGTTGTCGTACTGCAAGTAATTGTACTGTGTTGGTATAAGTTATTTTGCTCTGTGGCGGTTGCTAAGCGTTTAGCAGCGCAATCTGAACGCTCAGCCAAGTAGGAATGGGGGGTGGAGGCAAGTCGAGCGAAGACGACTAATTGACCATCGACTACATGCAAATCGCTAATTACCGTCGTCGGTAGCCGAGCTTCGCATATAAATAATGGCCGATACAATTATTTTCTATTGCCCGACCTGCGAATATCTGATAGCTATGCTAATATTAAAACTATGTACGGCCTGTAACATCGGTAAAACATTGCAATTTTTTGCGTGACTCGGTACATAGATAAATGTTGCAAACTATTGTTTATTTATTACTATGACTTCGCCTTGGAAGCGTTCAAGTTTTATCTGCTAAGGTTACTGCGTACGTGTAGTTTGTTAGTAACTTCAGTACTTAAGGCTTTATGTGTGATTTTCAATACATTGTTATAAAAAAATACGTGTGTAATGGTTGTGAGTCGTGATTACACATTTATTGTTTGTATTACTTTGTTAAACTCCACACGTGTCATATTGCTTGGAAACAATGCCTAATGCCTTGCACCTGCCAATGTTTCTTGTTACATAACAATTAAAATCTGCATCTTCTTCAATTTTTGTCAGCTTGCTTGTCAGGGCCTGTAGTGTAAACAATGTACCCCTATACTAAATGGATTTTCAATTCCTTAGTAAATAGGTAGGTATGTTTCCGTGGATGAAACTGCATCGCTCTCAAAGCAATGGCAAAACATGAAGCTGTCGAATATTAGGCGTGAATTATACAGAAACAGCGTAAGACGAAGGCGCGGCGCAGGCATCTTGCCGCTTCAAAACGTTTCAATACAAAATGTAGGTAGGCGACACGATGTGAATTATACTCAAGCGGCGTGGCACAGGCACGTCGTTTCGTCGCCTGTTCCGCGTCGCTAGCAGTCGCGACTGGAGCGGCGCGCAAGCAGCACGACTTTTGTTTATACAGTAGGTGCAGAAAAATGAAAACCGTGTTTTACTTTCGACAATAGAATGTGGAAACATTCTAGTGACATTTTATACACTGTAAACGAAATACAGAAAACTATCAGGATATTCGCATAATTTTTCCATTATTTTAAAATATCTATGCTCTTGTGACATTTTCCACATAGGTTGCACCCAATATATTCGGTGTCTCTGCACGTTAATGAGTTGCAGCAAAGCAAGCGCATCTTCGTCGTCTGAAGAGGAAGACATTCTATCACGATAAAGTCATCCTGTATAATGACTAGTTGCGGCGTCTCTTCGCCTCTTTGATATAATTTAAATCGCGTCCGTGCCTTATCTGTTCCACGCCTGCTCTGCGCCTGCGCCGCGTCTTCACCGTATGCCTTTTCTGTGTAATTCGTGCCTTAAAGCTGCTGGACCAGGGGGCCTAAAATGGCTGCTTTATCAGAATTATAATATGAATCACGTTAAAAATTTAAAATTCTCAAAATGGTCTTTATGGTCCTGCTGTCTTCCTGTAGAGCTGGCCTGGTGCGTTACTCTGAGAACTGCAGCTGCACGACGCCCTTCCTGCAGAATTTCCCTGAAGCTTGATCCTTGGAGTTGTCCTGATAACCGTCCTGCAGCACTACCCTAACGCCTGTTCCTGGCTCCCCTACAGTGCTGATCTGATTATCTGATTTGTCACCAACTAGGTTCGTGATCTATAAAACTACCACCTTCATACTTTCCGTAGAGTGTGTGATAGGTAGGTCTTTTTATAATTAGCTGTATTTTTTATTAATTTTTATTTAAATACATTTCTCTCCCTTATTAAATTTAAAATGTACAAGTCTGCTTATATTCCTTTTATTTTGATATAGGATCAAGTATGTTTGTTACAAATTACCATAAAGACCATTTTAAGAATTTTAAATTTTTAACGTGATTCATAATTATTATGATTCTGATAAAGCAGCCATTTTAGGCCCCCAGGTCCAAACAGGCGCTGACATAATATAGTTTCAAAAGATATTTACAAAAAATGTGGATCTACTTGACGTGACAATCGCGATATGCAACTAGTGATTATGTGGGACTGCTTATTTGGAAACAGCCTTAAATACCTCCCTATTTTTCATTGTAGCGTAATTAGAGTTCTGTGTGTTTCCACTGGCGTAATACATTCACATAAAAAAAATTACAGATCTATTTCTCTCTCTCGCTCTCTTCTCTTTGTTTTATCTAATCAGCACCCCTAGCCAAGTTGACAATCTACAATCGTTAATGCTAGTAGAAAACTAATCAAATGAATGGGAATGACATCATCTCAACGTCAAATCACGTGATCAACAAAAACGAATAGAAAATACGTAGACAAGTTTACATCGTTCAAAATGATAGAATAATTATAATGTTATTGTTTCTACAATGTTGATCGCTATACTCTTAAAAGTGTAGGTTTTTTTCTACAGACATTAGAGAACGAGTGATCGACTCACTCGTGCCAACTTGGCTACCAATTTAGCGCTTTCTACAATCGCTTACGTCGAGGCGTTTACGATTGTAGAAAGAGAATCGATACGAAACGTTTGCAACTTGGCTAGGCCTACAGACAACATAGGAAGATGTGAATCTATGAAGTACCTAATGGTACCTAACGGTCAGTATGTAGCTAACCTAGTATTCGGCCATGTAGCTTGATAGAGCAGTGCATGACCAATTTTCATAATTGCAGGCGCGCCTCAGATTTGCCTGTAAATTGAACGGAAGTCCTTGACATTTGCAGTTCACCTACAAAAAGCCACGTGATTGCATTTTGTAAAATAAACTTTATGGAATAACTCATACTTGTATTATAAAGTGGTAAAGTTTGTAAGTATGGATGTAAGGGACTGTTCAAAAGAGATACCGTGGCCCCGGAACACAAAGGGCAATGAAGGAACATGGATGGATTTTAGTCAGTACAAGTCTGACACTCCCTCCTGCTCTCGTGGGCGTCAGGAGTCATTTGATGATTTCACACCCGAAAAAAAGGGTAATCTTTGAAACTCTTAAGCTGATCCCGAAAATTCTTTCAATAATGGGCAGTTCACGTTGTAGGCTATATTAAAATGTCCCCGTGGGATAATTCCTGACCGAAACGCGAGCGAAGAAGCGCGAAAAATTAGTAGAATAATAAAGTAGGTGATTAGCTCATGGGTTTAGTCGTCGAAAGACGGTTAGTAAACTCTGACGAAGGTTTGATTTCCGTAATAGGCAAATTTAAACCTATGTGATTTCACCTTACATATCTTGGTTAATCTTGTTTTTTTTTTCATTTCACTTGATCTCAGAATGTTGAAATTGAATTGAGTAACGGAATACCGTTACTTAATTTATGAAATGGATTTGCTTAAACACTTGGAAAACCAGTTTCACTAACTCCTCCAAAGCATGTACCTAGGTATTGTCTTGTATTACAAGATTTTTCTATCGAAATTCAGACTGAAGAAAACACAATTTCATAGAAAAAGTACACAAAACAATGTAGAAATATGCAGTTTATATAGTGTAAGTAAAGAAGCTCGGTAAGGAGGATAAGTTGCGCACAGTGGCGCCATCTAGACGTCTACATGGATGCTTAGCTAAATTAATTCGCACCCGAACAAAATGCATCACGGGATCTAACGAATAGATAGCGAATACATGACATTATGGTACAGGCAAATATTGTAGTATCGGTGGTGAGATAATCAGGGAAAACATTTTAAAAGAAAAGAAAAATTTACAGCCTGCATTCTTAGAGAGTAAAATTAACTCGATTAGAACAGCTAAATTAGCAACTCTATTTGTGGTGGTTCAAACTTCGTCTGAAATACTGTTAGAATAAGGTTCTAATCAGCTTGCACTATAAAGTAGTCATTACGTCAGTCACTGCGGGTTCGGCCCGGTGACTGACGTAACGACTAGTGCGAAATGAGTGGTTTTTTGCGATTTACAAAAAATCTATTGATTGGACTAAAAAAGTAAAACACTATGATGCTAATATGTTGCTTGTAGAATTATTTGCCAAAAAATCAGAATGATCGCATGTATTTTAGTATGGTTTTTACTAGTTAAAATATTTTTTTGAGATAAGTTCGTGATTTTTTTCTATCGAATAAAATTAGTTGTATTATGTTTTCAAAACACTACCGTACTAGCTTAGATCCTGAAAAATATCATATATTTTTCTGGTTTTGTTTATTGCAGTGAATCATATGCCTTTTTTGCATTATAAAACTCGCGTTTAGCTATGTAATCGCCTTAAATGTAAAAAGAATCGTTTTTTAAGAAAAAGATTCGTATTGTTTAGAGAAGGGTCAGTCCAGTGTTACAGTAGTGTAGTGACTGACTGAGTGGGCTTGAATTATAGTGATTTGAGTCCACATAAACAGTGATAGCTTAGTGTGTGTGACCGTCGAACTGCCAAGTCTCAAGTTCGAATCCAAGACTTTTCTGACAAGATTTTTCTGATTCATGTGCGTATTGTATAATTACCACTTGCTTCGCTTCGGTGAAGGAAATTAACGTGAGGAAACCAGCATGCCTGAGACCTATTTATCGACGGCATGTTGAGCCAAATCAGAGGTTCAAGGGCGGAATAAAAACTCTGACGCAAGGTTAGACAGCACTAACCACACAATAAAGAAAAAAGAAGCCCTCCTGCCGGGGTTGATGAACAGTTCGAAAGAGATACCGTGGCCCCGGAACACAAAGGGCGATGAAGGAACATGGATGGGTTTTAGTCAGTAAAAGTCTGACACTCCCTCCTGCTCCGCCCAGAGCGGGAGGAGTCATGAATTCCCATCCGAAAAAAAAGCCCTCTGAGTACACAACAACACCTGATTTTGCACTTTCGCATCTAGAGATCTGCCATTATCCTTTACAAACTTGAACGTCACCGGAATGATTATGAATCAATTATGCATTAGGCGAAACAAGAACGTTGACATAAGCGTCATAGAACATAGAATTAGAAATGAGAAGTGTATTTAAAATCACACTTTTCGATTACGATTCCACTAAATAACACTAATTAAGATAACAAAATTACCTATTTATTGTAATTTGAAGATGTGTAGTTTGTTTTTTTTTGGGTTGAAGCACTTAGTGACATTAAAAGGATGAGCCACAACGCCAATAGAATCTGAAGCACCTTGTACAATACATTAGGATATCGAAAAAAAAAACACATAATATTTTATCCGCCATTACGTAAATGTGACGAAAATGGAAGTAAAACATGGACAAAATGATAAAATGACGAAAATTTGGACGTAATTTAATTTACATAAACAGTAACGAAAGAAAAACTGTGCATTGAGAATTTTCGAGAAAAAATAAGTGGCTTTTGTTAGAGAAACGTAACTGTTGATAAACAGTGACTTTTTAGAATTTTTGGCTGTTTGTCTGTGTGTATGGTACGGCTTCACGCCAAAACTACTGGCTAGATTGAATTGAAATTCAGCAAAAATGTTCTTTGTAAACCAAGAAAGGTATTTAGGCTACATATTATCACGCCGTATGTTATGGGAGGTAAACAATATTGATTTTAAAAGGTTTTTGTTCGTAATTGAATGCACAAAATAATTAAAAGCACAAAATGACATGTTATAAGCTATATTATGTGACGCAGACGAAGTTGCGCGGGTCAGCTAGTACAATTCTAAACAGTTATTTCCCGACGGTCAATAATAATAAGGAATACGGTAAGGTAATGTTAATAACTTTTTATATGAAACTGAATTTATCAGTATTAAAATAAACATGAATAACCAATTATGGTGTTGTTATAAATATTTACAGGCGAATGCAAAAGGTTTCATTTTGCTAGTATTGCAATATGTAATTTTATCTATTTTACTTCCAATTTCATTGAATTTTAAAATTGTATGTCCTGTTTTTCCTTCTGTTTGCAAAAGCTTATGAAAATACGTAGGTAATAATAGCATTCAGTGGGATGGTAATTTAAAAGTGGCTGCAATTGTTTGTTTGACGAGTTGTTGAATAAACAGAACAATTACATTATTTTTATGAATACATTTTTTTGTCAACCCAGGTGTCTTTATATCAGAACAAGGCATATGTGTGTTATTCCGTGTTATTAGTACTTAATTACTATGCCTATAAACCAAATATCATCCAATCCATCGTTCAGGAGTTTTACCTCGATTTAGTAAAGAACATTATTATGTAATTATAGATATATTAAGACCTTTCTTGCAGTAAGAGTGCAGGTCGGATAGCGCGGCACGCTAGCATTAATGATCTCATCCGTCGTGCTCTTGCCACCGTGGGTGCCAGCTGTATTAGAACCCACTGGCTTGGCACGCGTCGATGGCAAGAGACCAGATGGTATGACCATAATGCCATGGAAGTTGGGTAGGCCTTTGGTGTGAGACGCAACTTGCGTCGACACCCTTGCGGATGGCGCAATTCATTCATTCCTAGTACAGTGTGCTGCGCTGGGGCGGCTGCTGCAGGTGCTGAAAACCTTAAACGGCGCAAATACAATAATTTAATTGGTAATTATGTGTTTGAGCCGTTTGGGGTTGAAACACTAGGGCCATGGAGTCCGAGTGCCCACCTAGTTTTTCGAGAAATCGCCAAACGGTTGGTCGACTCTTCACGTGACCAGAGGGTGGGCCTATTTTTTGGTCGAAGAATCAGCATTTCCATCCAACGTGGCAATGCTGCCTGTCTTCTGGGCACTTTTCCTGTTGACAGCAATATGGACGAATTTTTCGACGCCCTGTAACCCTTTTTGATACTTGTAAATATTTTTATTTCTATTATAGAGTTTTTATGTAAATAATGTAATTATCATGTATTGCCCATATTGTCCCAATGCTGGACAAAGGCCTCTCTCTTCATTCTTTCCAATGGTCACGATTCTGTGCTACTGCTTTGCAATTCTCAAGAAAGACATCCAATTCTTCCCACCATGTCCTTCGTGGTCTGCCTCGAGCCCGAGTCACTGTTTGGCCCAGCGTACAACGCTGGAGGCGCAGCGGAGCGCATTTGAAGACAACAATTTAATATCAACTTTAACATCTTGTTATACGGTCAATATAAGAATAAATTCGCACGTGGTACTCGGAGTGCCCTCAAGCTAGTAAAAGAGCATGCGCGCGATCGTATATCAAGGTAGTTAAGGTTTATATTAAATTGTTGTCTTCAAATGCGCTCCGCTGCGCCTCTAGCAGTGTGCGCTAGGCCTTTCATGGCACCAATCCTGAGCTTTACGGGCCCACAGTTCGTTCGGCATGCGACGGACACGGGACATGTCCTGCCCAGTACTAGGTAAGTTGGGCAGCCTTTGAGTCACGTCTATGGTTTGCGGATTATTATTACCTACCTATTATTTTCATTAATTTTCAGACATACATCTATAAAATTGTTAGTAACACATAAATGCTTACGAGAAACTAATGTTAGTAATCACAAGACATGACACATTAAAAAACTAAATATAACAATAAAATAAATAGGTTTAGGGCGCAGTGTACTGTTTCGAACACGATCTGTTAATTTTACACCTTTTTTTGTTTTTCTGATGATAAATCATCAAATGACTCGGGAGCGGGAGGGAGTGTCAGACTTTTACTGACTAAAACTCATCCATGTTCCTTCTTCGCCCTTTGTGTTCCGAGGCCACGGAATCTCTTTCGAACAGTCCAACAGCCCCGGGAACAGTCCCACAGCCCCGTGAACAGTCCCACAGCCCCGTGAACAGTCCCACAGCCCCGGGAACAGTCCCGCAGCCCCGGGAACAGTCCCACAGCCCCGTGAACAGTCCCACAGCCCCGTGAACAGTCTCACAGCCCCGGGAACAGTCCCGCAGCCCCGGGAGCAGTCCCGCAGCCCCGGGAGCAGTCCCGCAGCCCCGGGAGCAGTCCCGCAGCCCCGGGAGCAGTCCCAATCTTAGGTGTGGGCAACCTTGAGTTTGCAACTATACCTTAAAAATTCTCATTAACTCATCCCAATTTATTTAGGAGTCGACGCCGACGCAGCATAACTTTTTCTTCCCTAATTACAAACATATAGCCATCGCATTTCTTTCTTCGCCAGGATAAGTATAACAGTATTATTAAAAAAAATATAACAAAGTACGTGTCTTTTTGTCGTCACATTAAGCGGGCGCTGTGGGTGTCACACTGCTGTCATGCAATACTGCAATCATGGCGTGCATTGCGAGCGACGTTCTCCTTCCTCTCGAAAAATAACCGGGTATAAACCTATATATTTACGGGTCCTTTTCGGAATCTTTTGGGGTGGTTGAGGTTATTTCTTTTCTTCAGTACATTGGAGTAGTAAATAAACTTTTTGGTTTCTATTGAAATACTTGTTGTGGTTGTCGTTTGTTTCATCACAGTTGTATAGTTATTAACATAACATAACTAACATAAATTGATTCATGCAGGACCAACGGCACGAGTGCCTCTTCGTCAACTAGTGGAAACCTATAACACACTTCATGGACATAGATATCTTCTCTCTTTCTAGTAACAAATTTATAACATTGGCTATCAATATTCTTTCACCACAATCTTAATCTAAAATTAATTAATTAATTCAACAAAATTATCATTCCGTTCTTTATTTGTTCATTTATTAATCCGTGGACAATGGTGTGGCCCAGGATACAAAGCTGACCAGGTGCCTTCTGCGCCTGGACAGAGATAGCCTGCGTCTGGTGGCGGGGACCATCACTGGATACTGGCCACTGAATAAACACTTCCACACCCTAGGAATCACTGACAGTCCCCTGTGCAGAGCATGCATGGAGGCAGAGGAAACGGTGGCGCATGTGCTCCTTGAGTGCACAGGTGTTATACCAAGATTCGTGAGGAGACCCTGGGAACACCAAGATCCCTTGCGGGTGCCCTGAGGAGACCGGGAAGTCTGATCTGCTTCTGGAGGGAGGTGGGCTGGTTGGAGTAATCGGCCACCATGGCTCAAGCACCATGGTCCACTTCAAGGACTAAGTGCGGAAACCTAAACCCCATGATAGAATGATAGAATGGTGTGGGTTATATGTTTACCAATTTATGTAACTACTCATAATTTTAAACCTGAACATGTAAGTATTTTTTTTGTCCCTAATAAATAAAATAAAAATAAAAAAGACATCACGCCTGTAATCCCCGAAGAGTTAGGCAGAGGTGTATCTAATAATAGGTACACCCACATTTCGCCGCCATGTAATAGAGGGAAGGCTATTGCCATCAATCGGGCACGAATTGAGATTCCATGGCTGATACTGAGATACTTCTGATGGAAAAACCCAATAACACTTTGCCCGACCCGGGAATCGAACCCAGGACCTCATGCTCAGCAGTCGTGCTTGCGAATACTCGACCAACGACAGTCTAGTTATTAGTTTCAAGATAAATGATGTTGTATGTGAAACAGTTAAACAAATGTACTTACATATTATACGAGTGCCCACTATAATAAATACATGAGTAAACTTGTATTTATAAATAGCTACTGTGGTTAATAAAAGAACGGTTTGAGTCACTATTTCTTCTCGTCTACACTAATGTTATAAAGAGGAAAGATTTGTGTTTTTGTGTGTGTGTATGTTTGTAATGAATAAACTCAAAAACTACTGGCCAATTTCAAAAATTCTTTCACCATTACGAAGCTACAATCACCTTGAGTAAAATAGGCTATATTTTATCCCCGTACTCCCACGGGAACGGGAACTACGCGGGTGAGACCGCGTGACATCCGCTAGTTGTTTATAGGTATAGGTTTTCGTAAAGACCTTTATAATTTCTATTTTTATAGGATTTTCCATACCGATGGAGGAATAAGATGGTGTAGGAAAAGAGAAAATTACGGCGGCTCTTGTCCAGCAGTGCAACATTTGTGAATTACATGATTTGGAAAAATTCAATTTAAAAAACGATTCAGATTTTTCACTGCTTGGCGAAAGACTCCCACATTCCTTTCCAACTCTTCTTTTTCTCCGGCCAATCAGTCAGGAACGAGTCCAAACTCACATTATAATAGGCTAAATACATAATATATTCCGGCGTACAGAACAAGCTTGGCCTGATAGGTTAGTGCAGCAATTTTCACAATAGCGTGGCCATTAAAATAAAAAAGGCAACTGAAAAGCTCGAAGTTCTGTGTGCATTAGGTGCATTCGGAGTCACGCACCGATACCGCGTCACGCAATATGGCTGTTGTCACGTGATTTTGATGCTACAGGTATTATATTTCAGGACCTGTGACTAATGATTCATTATTTCATATTTTTCAGAATGAGTCAGCTTTTTAACGAGGGCCATTAGGAATTAGATCTTTACCAGATATGAAGATTACTTTCACGTGGGGCCTACCTGTGGGTCCACAAAGAGTTGTGTGCGAGTCACTTAAATCTCAATCGATAGCCCACATAATCTTGCCTCAAAAAGATTGAGCGTATTTTTTCATGTTTGTTTTAATTTTATGAATGCATGAGGAAATAAGTAGTTAGTTTTTTTTTACGTACTTACCTATTATGTGAAGAATATAGTAAAAAAAATTACTCTCCGTAAATATCTAAAATTACGATTTCAATCATCATCATTTCAGCCGAAAGACGTCCACTGCTGGACATAGGCCTCCCCCAAGGGGGGTGTTGCCATAATCGCCACGCTTGGCAGGCGGGTTGGCGATCGCAGTGCGGTTGTTACAAAAGCACAGAGAACGCTGCTGCCCATTCTCTGATAAGTCCCTTAGTCGCCTCTTACGACACCCACGGGAAGGTATGGGATAGTGATATTCTTTACGTCCGACACAATACAGATGAGAATTCAATCTTTATGGGTGAATTTTATCAATGAAACTGAAAGCAACACGTCTAAACCGCGTTCTCGAAGGCCAATATGCGGCATAAAACTCTGACACCAGGTTAGGCACTACACTACATCAGCCCATAACGTCCACTTCTGGACATAAGCCTCTCCCATGATGGGAGGAATTTGCCGTAATCTCCACGCTTGGCAGGTGGATTGGAGATCGCAGTGATGAAAGACTAACAGAAAACGCTGCTACCCATTCTCTGGTCTACGGAGGCGCAAGGTGTTCTGACTCAGACATTAGTCGCCTTATACGACACCCGTATAAGTGTAATGGGTTGGTTCTATTCTACTCTGCCGGATACCACACGGCTAAGGTTAGGCACTAACCACACCGTAAAGAAAAAAACATAAATGACATTACGCACCTTTCAGCAATTACCTCACTTAAAAATAATGTTATTTGTTTATTTTATCAAATAATCAAGCGACGTGAAATATAAAACATGGATATAGTGATAAACTATCATTTTTACGTTCAAACATGAGCGAATATGCGTTATATTGGATTGTAGTGTTATTCAATTTTCAATTTATAAATTGGTGTCTGCGTGTCCCGCCGTTACACGGGCGAGGGTGCGCCTGCGCATGGCACATGGCACTTGTAACCTTCACTGACCTTTATCATGCGTATCGTTAGTGCGTGCACATATACATCATATTTAATACGAGCACATAAGATTTTTTATATCGCAACATGTAATAATATATATGAGATTCTTTTACTTTATTTAACTGGTATGTCGTTAACGCGTTATGTACGACACGACGTAGTGTCACGCGGCTCCCAACTAGTGTCATGCAATAACGCCATTTTAATGTACATGCCTGCATAGGGGTAAAAAACACATTCATGATTGATCATAGTAATTAATACCGTATAAATTATAATTATTGAATTGTGCTGTTCTATATATGGTAAGCTGTTAGTCTCCACGTTGCATTTTAATTTTAAATAGATAAGCGTGACCATTTTACAATATAAATTGAGTGATTAAACTTCTTTACAACGATGTAATGAGTCGGCAGTTACATGGTTGCAAGAAAAACTTCATACGTTAGAAGATTAGGAATAGATCTATCATGAAACTTTACTAAGCCTCTTGGGAAATCGCATTTGGTTAAACGTCGACTTATCTTAAAAACCGAGTCCCATTTTTACGTTCTTTTAAAGTTGCAGAGACAAGATCTGTTCCTTTCTGTAGCAGGAATACTTCTATCGAGAACAATTTTTGTAGACGTTTACTGTAATTTGTATGAAAGGCTTGTATCTAGTTTGATAATTCTAATGGGGTATATTTCTTTGGACGTCGAAAAACGTTTTTCGAATTTACATTAAAGTTGTTGAGTAACTGTTTTCATTTTCCAAATCGTTTCACAACTCTGCAAAGTGTTTCAGTAGAAGCAGTAATTCATTAGTTAAGTAGAATTTACTATTCGTAACGAGGACGATGTACGACGTAGAAATTACTTAGTTCACAACATCTAAATTTAATTTAAAATAAATTAATACATAAAGCGTAAATATTTTCATGAAAATAATTCACTTCGCTCAAAGCTTCAACTTGAGTGCAGAAAATGTAAAATAGAGCAAGAAAATAATAAGTTATCGTGGAACATTCCAAGCGTAGGTAGGAGTCAACGCACTCTCCTATGTTAGGAGCGTCTTCCACATAATGTTTCAGAAAATCCCTGCAGCATTTGTGCACTACGGGGGTGGAAGTAGAGGGAGGTATGAAGTTGATAACCTGGATCGGGAGCGAGGGCGCAGGGTCGCGGACCCTGCCGCACGACCGCACCCCATCTAAACCTTACTACCCTCAGCTCTAACTACTCAGAGGACACAGATCCGACAAGCTCTGTATACTACTATTGTACCTATTTCTTGGGATAACGGAACGAATTCCACCAGATTTATGGTGTTGTGAATGTCAATACGTATACGTATATTTTGATTCTGTAATCGCCTTGAGTTGTCTGGTCCAGACGCCACCCTGCACCCATGTCATATACGCTCCCTTTTTACGCATCCTGAGAATTGGTTCTTATGTCAGTTTAAATAGAATCTTAAATTATATTAAGATATTTTATTTCTATAAATAAACCTTATATCACAATTTTAATCAAAATCCTGTCAAAAAAACTAACTAATTAAACACTTTCCTCACATCAAAGCAGTGTAACTTCTGCTGCGACCACATTTCCATGTTAGTTAAGTTTTACATGAATTTTTATACGGTTAGGTGAGGGGTGTTATTAAAAGTTGAGATAAGATTCGACACGATGTGGTGCACGCCATCAAATAGCTCATGACGTGTTCTGTCAAGATATTGTTCGCAACACGAAATAGAAATGAGGTCTCCCTGATAATGTTGGAGAAAACTTGCAGTAATTTTCGAAAGTGTTTAGTTGAAAAACATTATTCTAAACACAGCTCCTGTGCTACCCTGTTGTATCTTGATTGTCGTTTGAGTTGCATAATTATACGAATCTTTACGTATTACAAAAAATAATTAAGATTAAAGAGATAAAAAGTCACCTTACTATAAGTATTCATTGTTCTTGCAAGTACGATTTCAATATTGAACAAAAAAACTAATTTTCCCTCCCCGTATAAGCTATTTTCGTCAAGCGACAAACGAATGTTCTAGGCTCTAGTCTCATGTGGAAGTTAAGGGGACTTGCAACTTGAAGTCTTCCTCAGAATATTATGTTAGCATCACGCCTGTAATCCCCCAAAAGTTTAGGCAGACGTATACCTAAAGTACACCCACATTTCGCCAGTTGTTTAAGTCCCTAATAACACATGTAAATTAAAAACCGGCCAAGTGCGACTCGGACTCGCACACGAAGGGTTCCGTACCATTGACTATATTTAGTATTTGTTGTTATAGCGGCAACAGAAATACATCATCTGTGAAAATTTCAACTGTCTAGCTGTCACGGTTCATGAGATACAGCCTGGTGACAGACAGACGGACAGACGGACAGACAGACGGACAGACAGCGAAGTCTTAGTAATAGGGTTCCGTTTTTACCCTTTGGGTACGGAACCCTAAAAATGCTACCATAAAAAGGGCACGTTGCACTATAGTTCATAAAAGTATAATGAAAATTTGCTCTAAGATTTAAATTCGCTCACTTTTCCTAAAGGAAAATCTCCTTTACATAAAGGGCAATAAACAAATACACGGATAACTCCAAGTTCGTTGCCCAGGCTGCAATTGGAACGACGTTCTCGAATCATAAAGGCATTGACACAAGGGGGGGCTCCAAAATTCCTGCATAGGAGGCAATACCACCCGATCTAGTTGCGTGCAAGGTGAACGGACCTAGACGCTTAGTTTAGGCAAGCTGACATCTATATTGTATACTACGCCTTATGTAACATAACAACCTTTGTGCAAAGATGGATGTTTGCGAGGGAAATTTTGAAATTGTTGGTAAGATGTTTTGGGTTTGTGAGCTTGCAGTTTTTGTTGTTTAAATTTTTCTTTTAGCTATTTTGTCGCAGGATCTGATTACTGAAGCCGAATGAGAGGGGAGAATGGAATAAAAAAAAACGTGTTGCATTGACCCCAAATAATACGGGACGAGGACAAGATAGGTACTACTTTTCAGGTTTCTATCTGGAAGTAGATTTTATTTATTTGAGCAAAGTAGTTCCAAGTACATCACTATCGCTACATATTATAAAACAAAGTCCCCCGCCGCGTGTCTGTCCCTATGTATGCTTAGATCTTCAAAACTACGCAACGGATTTTTATGCTGGTTGTTTTAATAGATAGAGTGATTCAAGAGGAAGGTTTTAATATACATTTTGTCAAGCGCGCGAAGCCGCGGGCATCAGCTAGTAAAATATAAAAGAATTATAAAATTCTATCGGTTCGTATGATAAAAACTCTCAACCATTTATGTAAAGGTCAACTAATTCCGATAACGCACTGTGTAACATATCACTGTTCATATTATTGCATCAATGAAATGTCAACTCTCGATGTAGAGTCGAGGATTGTCAATTCAACAACAGTCTGTACACAACTAGTGGACGTACATACATAACTAGCGGACGTACATACATAACTAGCGGACGTACATACATAACTAGCGGACGTCACGCGGTTTCCCGTTCCCGTGGGAGTACGGGGATAAAATATAGCCTATGTTACTCAGGGTGAATGTAGCTTTCTATTGGTGAAAGAATTTTTGAAATCGGCGCAGTACTTAAGTAGTTTTTGAGTTTATTTATTACAAACTTACACACACACAAAAATACAAATCTTTCCTCTTTATAATTTTAGTGTAGATATTTATAGACTACCTAAATAAAACCAATTTCAATAGAACCTATAGACATAAATGCTATTATAGCTTAGGTGCCCACCACTTTTAAGGATATTAACCTTTTAGGATCGGAGACTCGTAAACAAATCGATATTAAGGGTGCACGTTAATCGGAGAAGCCTGTTTTGATATCAAATATTTTCTGAAAATGTTCTCTACTATTGTTGATTTTTATAAAGGCCAGAGGCCAGTGAAATAGCTCTTTGTGATTCAATAATATATTTATAGGCATCACACCGTTACAAAAATTAGAAGGAAGAACGATCAGCGAGTTGACATTTTGTCATCTGTCATTATTAAAAAAAAAACCGGCCAAGTGCGAGTCGGACTCGCGCACGAAGGGTTCCGTACCAATTATTATAAAAAAAATCACGTTTATTGTATGGGAGCCCCCCTTAAATATTAATTTTATTCTGTTTTTAGTATTTGTTGTTAAAGCGGCAACAGAAATACATCATCTGTAAAAATTTCAACTGTCTAGCTGTCACGGTTCATGAGATACAGCCTGGTGACAGACAGACGGACAGACGGACAGACAGACGGACAGACAGCGAAGTCTTAGTAATAGGGTTCCGTTTTTACCCTTTGGGTACGGAACCCTAAAAAGACTAAGTTATAGATAAATGGCATTTTGTCCTTTACATCTACAATTTCAACAACAGTAACTATCAAGTAAACGGACTAAGCTCATTCTCATTTTCTTTCTTATATATAAAAATCTCCTGTCACTGTGTTTTTTATCGAACTCCTCCGAACCGGCTTGACCGATTTTTATGTATATTGGGTAAGTCGTAGGTCGTACGCTTTTTTTATTCTCACACATAAACATCAAAGATGATCAGCATTTTAGGGCTCTCTTAATTTCAGAAGCGTTCATCAATGAATATGACCACCAACCAGTATGTAATAATGAAGCAATAGGCTAGTTTCCACCATCAATAAATTGCAAATCTATTTAGTCCGCCAGTTAGAGTATTGGAAAATGAATATTGACAAAGATAAAACGCATCAAATCTCGAGAGTGGGGGGGGGGGGACGTCTCGTGACGTCACAACGCACTAAAAATTATAGCACGAGTGACTTACTTATTAAGAATTTTAAAAGCGTCGTATCTTCGTCAATTTTGGTTTGCGTAACAAAAGCAAAAATACGTGTCAAATATTTTTTGATAATCTAACTGACGGACTAATTAGATTTTTTCAGGACCCAAGCCTATTACAGTGGTTTTCTTTCCTTTCGCGAACGAAGTCGCGGGAAACAGCTAGTTTTTTGATAATAATCCACGTATTTTACTTTCATTAACCACATTTCTAATTACAAAACCAAAATCTTTTTAATTTATCTAACTTACACACTTTGCCCATATCAGAATCATTTACAAATAATTATATTTCATTTCGTAGACTCTAAACAAGATAGGCATATCCATGATTGAATCGCTACAAATTGTAGGCCTGAGGTCCGGATGGCCGGTATAACGCTATTAGGACTTGGCGTAAACTGGCCTAACGTTTGGCCTGAGGGGGCCTACACTACGGTGCCTTGATGTCCTGTTATAGTTTTACGAAGCGGTGTCTTGGCTTAGGGCCCTTCTAACCCTAAAATTAGAAACTCTATTTGTGGTGGTTCAAACTTCGTTTGAAATACTGTTAGAATAAAGTTCTAATCAGCTTGCACTACAAAGTGGTTGTTACGTCAGTCACTGCGGCCGAATAGTGCGAAATGAGTGTTTTTTTGGGATTTACAAAAAATCTACTGATTGGACTAAAGAAATAAAACACAAGACCTGCTTTATAGTTAGTTCAGTTAGTATGCAAAGTTTCATGATATAATTTGAAGTACTTTTTGAATACGAGCGGCTTATTGTTCGATTTGGAATTTTTTTCTATCGAGAAAAGTTTATGGAATCGTGTTTTTGTCACACATAGGACTTCGCATTAATCCTCAACTTTACCATATATTTATTTCAAAATTAATGCTGCAGTATTTTAGGCGTAACGGAGGATCATGCTAAGCCATTTGAGGGATATATAGCCCTTAAGTATGTAGGTATGTTTAGGTCGAAACGGACAGAAGAGCATTATTTACCTATTAATAACTCTGATCGAGCAAGCAAGTCATTTTCATGGAACTTACTTTTTGATGTTTCCTCTTTTGGCTCGGTGATTGATCCTCTGGTGTATCCCCGCAGTCCATTTTTAATTAGAACTGCTTCAGCCTCCACGCTCTACGTATCATAGTTTTCTTTGGAGAGAGCTTGAATACGGTATGAGGCAGTGCAAAAAATATTAACACATAACATAACATCACGCCTGTAATCCCCAAAGAGCTAGGCAGAGGTGTACCTAATAGTACACTCACATTTCATCAGTTTTGTTTTTAAGTCCCATGTACTAACGGGTGAGCCTACTGCCATAGACCAGGCAGAAATACAGACTCCGTGGCTGCAACTGAGAAGTTCCTCATGGAAAAACCCAATGACACTTTGCCCGACCCGGGAATCGAACCCTGGACCTCATGCTCAGCAGTCGTGCTAAAAAAAACTGACTGCTGTGGCGACCACTAATCAAACGAGGCAGTCAGTTTTTTATATCCTAATAAATCCCCTTAAATTGTTAAGGCTGGATAAAGTCCGGAAACAGAGCTAAAAAGCAAGCCGGACGTATCTGGTCAAAAATGTTTTCATCAGCACTTCGGTCCGAACAACGAATGGTCACGGTTTCTTAACTACCTATCATTACGGGTCTTATAATACAACAGCCGGAAAAGTCTAATAGTTCAAATGCCAAGACAGCGATTTTAAAGATCTTGTTGGTTCCAAAACTTCCAAGTTTCTTCTCAAACATCAACGTGGCAGTTATGTCAAATTTATTTCACACCTTACTTTATATTATCAATGAAGTCACAATCTGTTTCAATTTTGGTTTTGTTTTTGTCTTTGTAAGTGTATTACTAACATAGTCACATTATGAGTCTTGTTGCTCGAATTAAATTATTAAAATAAGAGAGATTAATTATCTTTAAATATGGCATGTAGTGTGTTGACACGATGTTGTCGCCCAGCATAATAAGACTTCTTCAATGGCGTATCTTTTAGACAATTCAATAAAAGTCCGCAGTTAGTTACTTACTAATGTTGGCAACAACATCTACCTAAGTCCAATTTTCCAAGAAGCTCTATATTTTCTGCTCTAAAGACATATTGTTCCTAACGGGCACAGAACATATATCATCATCATCATCATCAGCCTAGTAATGTCCCCACTGCTGGGACACGGCCTCCTCTCTATGAGAGGGAATCCACCACGCGAGCCCAGTGCGGATTGGTAGATGTCACATGTCTTCGATTTTTTTTTTTGTTTTACAGAAATAAATCACAGATTATATATTAATATGTATGTCTGCGCCCGCGTCTCTGATCGTCAGTGTTGCCTGTGAAAGTCAGTCAACACAAAGTAGTGGTTACGTGGGGTGTAGATAAAATTATTATTTTCTCTATTTATTCTACCCATATTTGTATAATTTTTTTCGTTTACACTTTATGTATTTATTATTTTATCCGTGTCTGATCATAGCAACACTCTGGGCCCTATCAGAATACCAGCGCTGTGACGTTTTTTTTTTTAAAGTTACAGCACCATGCTGAGATAGGCCTTTTGGCCTCGTACAGGACCAATTTACTTCATTTTTTTTTTTCTCTTTGGTTATTTTTTTTTTAATTAGTTGTACTGTTAATTTAACCATTTTAATTTGTGTTTTGTCATGTGCGGGCTAATAAATGTTTTTTCTTTCTTTCTAAAGAAAAATACTAGTAGTTGTTAATATTCCTGTTAACCTCTCCAATTAGGCTCAGTAACGCAAGTATTTGCAGCATCACTGGCTTCTCTACGGTACGATTGGAATTCAAGACCTCTCGATCTTTAGCCTAACGCCGAGCATAGTTCATTTGTTAAACGACAGGCGTGGATTAACACTTAGGCAAGGGTTATAGTCATTGCAGTTGCTGGCTATGAGGTCCCGGGTTCGATGCTTAGGTTTGGCAAAAATGTGATTAGGTTCTCCCGTTAGGAATTTATGTAGCAGCTGGGAGTTTCTTGCCCGTTCTTCTCCATAGAGATCTACGCTAGGGAATGGGCAACTACAGTACTTTATAAGTTATTATGTCTTGTGACTGGGTCTGTAGCTTTTTTTTGTTGTTTTTTTGACATTCAAAAGTGCCGTAATAGTCTAACTGAAATAAATGCTTTGAGTTTGTCTTTTGAGTTTGGGAGTCTGAACTTAGTAACGCACGGGTAGGAGCTTTGTACCGTAGGTTGTGTTTTAAGTCACTTTTTAGACTTATTAAGCTAAACTATTTTGGAATGTTCGTTAAAGAGCCCAGACTAGACCAGAAGGACGTCTACATAGTTCTTAAAAAAATTGGTAGACTGAAACGACTGAAATTTTGGTCCGTGTTCATATTCATAATATCCTTTTAAGTAAGGTTTGTGCCAAGCAAAGATGTTTGAAAACGAGGAATTTGTTAACAAATTATTTATTTGGTCTATTCCGATTTTTGACTTAGTGTTTTCTTCTGGCCTACCTTATCTATACTAATATTATAAAGAGGAAAGATTTGTATTTTTGTGTGTGTGTATGTTTGTAATGAATAAACTCAAAAACTACTGCGCCGATTTCAAAAATTCTTTCACCATTAGAAAGTTACATTCACCCTGAGTAACATAGGCTATATTTTATTCCAGTACTCCCACGGGAACGGGAACTACGCGGGTGAAACCGCGTGGCGTCCGCTAATAAGTTATAAGCTAAACCGGTGTACTTTTATCCACCTGCCTACCTTGACTTCTGGTTTAATTTACCTAAAGATAATAAAAATGCTCATTTTCCTACTAAAACTATCCGTTATTTTTCTAAGATTTACTTGAATATTCGCTGTTTGTCTTAGTATTGTCGATGAAATGCTGATGTAAGTATACTGAAGTATGACGTCACGCGGCGATGTAAGGACTTCATTTCCTTGCCCGGTCGGTCATAAATGATGAATGAAATTCTTCTCTAATAAAGCGCTGGCGGGGTGGCTCGGCTAGCTTAGAGCCATGGCTTTGCTTGCTCGATATAGTTTCCATTCGTATATTTTCCTAAGTAGTGCTTTCAGAAAAAAAGAGTCGTTTTTGGGGTTCCGTACCCAAAGGGTAAAAACGGAACCCTATTACTAAGACTTCGCTGTCTGTCCGTCTGTCCGTCTGTCTGTCACCAGGCTGTATCTCATAAACCATGAACCGTGACAGCTAGACAGTTGAAATTTTCACAGATGATGTATTTCTGTTGCCGCTATAACAACAAATACTAAAAACAGAATAAAATTAATATTTAAGGGGGGCTCCCATGGGGTGCGATGTCAGAAGTCCTCCACGTGTGTCTGGCGGCTGCTGGTCCCTCTCGATACGTCTGGAGGGAAGAGCAGCTGCTGGGCCGGTGCACCCTGGACGCGGCGGTATCCTTCTCCGGGGAATGAGAGGAAATGAGAGTTTTCTTTTATCCCCCGGGGAATGTGACCGCCGCGGCTAATGATTCTGACAAAGGTAGGGTCCTTTCAGGACCAACGGTGCGTTCCTCTGCGTGACCCTCTGTAAGGCAGAGGGCACAGCTGAGGAATGAGGGCGGGCTCGGTGTGCACTCACCCTGTCTCCGAGCAGACAGAGAAGGATCCGTCCTCCTCTGTCACCGCCAATCTCGTAATCTGGCTATCGAAGCGCTGTGGATCACGTCTCGCGGTTTCGATAGGGGACCGAGGGTCTTGGCTTAACCGCCCGGACCGCGAGGTAGAAAACCTCTATAAAAAGTTACCCCGAATCCCAAGTGGCGACGCACCGCGAGGGGATGTATGGCTGACGGGTGTTCCATGGAACAAATCAGTCGCTAGTGCACTCCTCGCCAGGGTACCTGCAGACCCCCATGGCGAGTAATAAATACTTAAATCTGCCCTTCTAGGTACAGGGGTCTCTGCCTAGATTGTATCTTATTTCCCCCATTCTCGTGGGATCAGTATGGAAGTTATTAACAAAAAAAAAACTAACACCGCCGGCAACGGCAAGACAGAGGAGAGGAGGGATGCGGCGTCGGAGTCTGACGTAGCATCCAGTGAGGTGAGCGCGGGAGGCTCAGAGAGCTCCCGTCGCGTGAGGGCCGGGACGCCTGCGGAGAACAGCAAGTTCTTCCGCAAGCGGCCCAGGCGGGATGGCGACCGGTCGTCATCCGGAGATGAGGAGGCCTCGGCCCGAAAAATCCCCACCAACAAGTGTGGGGGGATCCGGGGCAAGAGCAGGGGGCTCTCTGCCCCAGTGAGGTCGGCAGAGGAGGTGCGCCCCCCCCTGGAGAAGGGCCTGGTCGTCCTAAATCGGGGTTCTGTCCCCACGTGTGTGCGGATGCGGGGCGAGTCGGTGGTGGACATTTCGTTCGCTAGCCCCGCTCTGTCGCCGCGTGTCGTTGACTGGCGTGTCATGGAGGGGGTGGAGACCTATTCCGACCACCGGTACATCCGGTTCGACGTCTCCACCCAGACCTCAAGCGCGCCGGTCCAACAGGCCCCGAGTGGTCCGCGTTGGGCGCTGAAGCAGCTGGACCGGGAGCTCCTCCTGGAAGCCTCGATCGTGCAGGCCTGGGTGACATCACCGGACAGGCCTGCCGACATAAACAATGAGGCAGGGTGGTTCCAGGAGGCCATGTCCGACATCTGCGACGTGGCAATGCCCCGCGTTCGGCCAAGAAGCGCCCGGCGTCAGGTGTACTGGTGGTGCGAGAGCTAACGTCTCTGCGCAAAGCGGGCGTCGCTGCACGGCACCTGTACGCCAGGCATCGCATTGAGACGGAGCTATATGAGGGGTACAGAGCGGCGAAGACCGCTCTCCGCGAGGCTGTCCTGCGGGCCAGGGATCTGGCCCGCGAGGAGATGCTGGGGACTCTCGACAGAGATCCGTGGGGGCGTCCTTACCAGTTGGTGCGGGACAAACTCCGCCCCTGCCCCCCCCCCACTGACGCAGAGTCTCCGGCCTGAGCTCGTGGAGGACGTGGTGAGCACTCTGTTCCCTTCGCGAGGGGAACACCCACCCCCGCCTATGGCTCCGCCGCCTGCGGTGCTGGAAGCGGATCATCAGGACGACGACGACGACACTCCGGAGGTGACTGGGGTAGACCTGAGAGTGGCGGTACGCAGGCTCAGTGCCAAAAATACCGCCCCGGGACCCGATGGCTTGCCTGGCAAAGCCTGGGTCCTGGCCTCGGAGGCTCTTGGGCCCCGACTGGAGGGGCTCCTAAGCGCATGCTTGGAGAGAGGCCAGTTCCCGCTTCGTTGGAAGACGGGGAAGCTGGTCCTCATCCGGAAGCCGGGGCGCCCTGCGGACTCTCCGTCCGCATACCGGCCCGTGGTGCTGCTCGACGAGGTGGGCAAGCTTTTTGAAAGAGTCATTGCAAACCGCCTCGCCGAGCACCTTGCGGGGACTGGGCCGGACCTTGCGGAACACCAGTTTGGTTTCCGCAAGGGGCGCTCTACGGTGGACGCCATCATGCGCGTGAGAGCCCTCACGACGGGGGATGCGGTGTCCAGGGGTGGGGTTGTCTTGGCGGTGTCTCTCGACATCGCCAACGCCTTCAACTCCATGCCCTGGAGCTGCATTAGGGAGGCACTCCGGTATCACCGGGTGCCGACCTACCTCCGTCGAGTAGTCGAGGACTATCTGACGGACAGAGCCGTCATCTACCCCGGTCGCAGCGGAGAATGGAACTCGCGAGAGATGTCGTGCGGTGTTCCGCAGGGATCGGTCCTAGGGCCGCCCTTGTGGAACATCGGTTACGACAGGGTGCTGCGCGCCGACCTCCCTAGTGGTGTCAGCGTAGTTTGCTACGCTGACGACACGCTGGTGCTGGCCCAGGGGAGGTCGCACGAGGCGGCGGCCGAAGCGATGACACGCGGGGTTGCGACAGTCGTTGAGAGGATCCGGCAACTGGGTTTCGAGGTGGCATTGCACAAGTCCGAGGCCATGTGCTTTTATAGGCCTCGGAATGCGTCACCTCCGGGATCCTTACTCACGGTAGGAGGGGTATGCATCGGTGTCGAGTCGACTTTGAAGTACCTAGGACTCGTCCTCGACAGCCGGTGGAACTTCGTGGAGCACTTCCGACGTTTGGCCCCCGAACAGAAACGGACTGGGGCTGCCTTCAGGCGGCTCCTGCCCAACCTGGGGGGGCAGAACGCCTCCTGCCGGAGGCTCTACGTGGGAGTCGTGCGGTCCATGGCCCTTTACGGGGCCCCGGTGTGGGCGCGTTCATTGAGGCGGCGAGCCGCCCACTACCTGAACGCGCCCCAAAAGGTGGTAGCCGTAAGGCTGGCCCGGGGCTACCGCACGATCGCCCGCGAGGCGGCGAGCCTCCTTGCCGGATTGCCGCCATGGGATCTGGAGGCGATAGTCCTCGCGCGCCTACACGAATGGCGCGCGGAGGCGCTACGCCGGGGGGAAACTCCGCTGCCGCGACAAATTGTCGCTCAGCGGACAGACTTCCGGCGGGATCTCATGGCGACATGGAGAGAGCGACTGTCGCAACCCCGTGCAGGGCACGCCACGATAGTGGCGATAAGTCCCCTCTTTGAGGAGTGGCTTGAGAGACGCCACGGCGTCCTCACCTTCCGCCTGACGCAGGTCCTCACCGGACACGGAGTGTTCGGGAGGTTCCTGCACCGAATCGGGCGGGAGGAAACGCCCGGGTGCTTCCATTGTGAGGATCGACCGGAGGACACGGTGGAACACACGGTAGAGGTGTGCCCCGCGTGGGCGGAGCACCGCCGTGTCCTCGAAGCGGCGATCGGCGGCGGCGACCTCTCGCGTCCGGCCCTGGTGCAAGCCATGGTCCGGAGCGAGACGGAATGGGACGCCGTCACCTCCTTCTGCGAAGCAGTAATGCTAGAGAAGGAGGTGGCGGAACGTGAGAGGGAGAGAACCTCTCAACGTCCCGGCCGCCGCGGGAGGCGCCCCGAGCGTCAGGGGCCACCACCACGTGGCCCCCGGCCACCGTAGGCGCGGGCCTGTGGACGGTGGGCTATGGGCTAGCTCGCCGTCCGTCCGTCTCATGACGACAGGCCGTGTCGACGGCGCGTTCGTGTTCCACGCGCGCCTCAAAGAGAGTCAGCAAAAGGGAAGGGGTCCGTAGGGACCGATGCCTGCCGGGGTTGCGGGACTGTTCGAAAGAGATACCGTGGCCCCGGAACACAAAGGGCGATGAAGGAACATGGATGGGTTTTAGTCAGTAAAAGTCTGACACTCCCTCCTGCTCCGCCCAGAGCGGGAGGAGTTATTTGATGATTTCCCATCCGAAAAAAAAGGGGGGCTCCCATACAACAAACGTGATTTTATTGCCGTTTTGTCTAATGTACAGATAATGGTACGGAACCCGTGCGCGAGTCCGACTCGCACTTGGCCGGTTTTTTTTTTTCATCTATTATGGGACACAGGTCGATGTCAGATGAATCTTGGACACCTACTCCTTTCTTGTGGTAAAGGTCTTTGGGTTGTATTTTTGGATAACAATGCTCGTACCTTTCCTGTATAAAAATATGTCCTAAAATGCGACTATTACAGATATTATATGATTTATTTTCAAAGTCTAATCAAAATACTTCGGTTTCAATACGTTACCTGTTTCCGACCAGCTGCTGGCCGGTCCGACCAGCTGCTGCATCGAACATGTAGATCGCTGGCACTGCCGTATTTCTTCTATAGGTACACCCAAATACTATTACTGGCTGCAAACAATGAGAAGCAAAAAAAAACACAATTATTATTAAAATCATTAGTGAATGTGCACATGCACAATATCATATTGAAACAAACGTACAATACTAATCTTTTCGCAGTACGTTTATAAACATTCTAGGATTTCCAAGTAGGTATTCAATACTTGGTAAAGTTTCTTGACACTGTAATTTGAGGTCCTATAGAAATTGGAGAGGTTACTGAAACTGCTTATCTCTCTACGCTTTTACTATGAATGATAGTGCTGATGATAACGCATTGACGATGGTAGACATTGAGTCGTCACGTAGTCAACTGATACTTTATACCTTAGGGTTCTTACAGACGAGTGGCACGTTGAAAACGGCAGATAATCGGCTGCCGTCGACGGGTGGCGACGCTTGCAGTCAAGGCACGCCACAACTGCAAGCATCGCCACCCGTCGACGGCAGCCTTCGACGTTTCGGCAGCTGCCGCCGACGCGTCTACGGCAGTCGTCGACAGGTGGCGACTGCTGCTGTTTATCTGCCGTTAGCAACGTGCCGCTCGTCTGTAAGATTCCTTAGCTTACTTTACTTGTATTTATTATATAAAGTTTATAATTTATAATTATATGTTGGGAACGATTGATAGTCATGCACTCATGTAGATTTAAACTAAGAGAAAAGCATCTTCGAACTTTCTGTTGTTAAAAGCAACGGAGGAATTAGGTAGATTTATAGCGACAGAGACCTTAGGAAAATTATGTGCTTCGGGAATCCTCGTCTGTCTTCGGAAATACGAACGCTAGACGAGGGCTGTTACAAGTAGCACCATGAAAGTACCTGACCATTTGTATTAGCAAGCTCACATAATAATCGAAATACAATTCAAAACATCTTTTGGGTGTCAGTTGACGTTGTGCGACCGAAGTAGAAAACCTAATAAAGGGAAAACTTTTACGATCGCAGAATGATTGGTACAATATAAAGCGCGGAAAAACAAAAATTAAAAGTTTTCCCTCTGTGAGAGGTTACTCTGTGGCGGGACGAACGTGCTAATTCTGACACAAGAAGATGACCGAAGCGCAAAGATTTTCTGGTTTACCTGTTCATACATCATTAAGATGCAAATTATTTATGTGAGATTTATAAAGTAAAGCAATGCAACAGCTGGCGATCATTTATTTTACTGTTTTTATTTACAGGGTGTAAAAGACCTCATCACGAAGCCGTCAAAGCATTCTGTACATCAAACTAAGTAACTTTACGCAAAAATTATTGCTGGGTAACGACTTTTCTTTTGTGGTGAAAATCATGTATTGTGGTAGAACTCAATGTAACGCACTCAAAACATTGTGCTGATGGATAAAAATATCACTTTAAAAACTTGTATTTAAAAAAAAACTTGTAAAATTGTAACTTTGACCCCCAATATCTCCGTAACTAGAAGGTTCCCAGGTATGGTGTAGAACAAAAAAATGATCGCAATGACGGGGAGAACAAGTGCCTTTCGGCTTCGTTAAGTGGTGTTTTACACCCTTTATTTACAAGATCGTTTAGATTAAAGTTCAATCAAATCACAAACATAATGAAATTAATTCTACCAAGTCGAACACGACTGATATTTATTTACCTAGGTATCTAAATCATTAAATAATGAATATATATAGATATATATAGATAAATTCAAATGTCATCTAATAAATAATTCGAAAATAAATTATTATACCGACCTGTAACTCTATACTGCAGCTTGAAATAGCTCCGTTATTAAATACATAAATAGCTGATGACAGCTATGCGCTGAAATGAATAATTGTATGTAGGTAAAATTGTACAGTTGACAAAAAAGTCAAGTTTACAGACACGCTTAGGGGTTAAAAAATAGTCTGTTGTAGTTGAATACAATGACTCTAAGTTGTTGACTTTTTGCAGCGATGCAAACGCGAAACGGCAGCGATACAGTTGCCATTCTGTATGGTTGCTATCGCGCTTTAGTCGCACGTTTGCCTCACTTCTATCGCGCGTTGCAAATGCGACTAATGTGCGACAGTGGCGTAAAGTCACCGTGACTCCGTGAATGAAGTCTCGATGCACACGGTGCGTTTCGACGTGGTTTAAGGCATGAGACATACCTGCAAATCTCAATACCCGGCCTTGAAGGTATCCGTATACTCGGTACAGAAACCGGGTATCAAAATACTTGTTAGATAAATGATCTCGATACGTAAACGTGGGTATGCGGTGTGCAATGTGCATGTAAGTAAGGTAGGTATGCGTACGAAGTACGTAATTTCAATATCACGAGGTGTAACCGAAAGATTTGTAACGAGTATTTCAATTAATGCTTTTTGTTGTTGCTATTTTATTTAAATATGTTGTGTATAGATAGCTAAGTAAGTTATAAAATAATAAAATAAAATAAAGTTTATTTGGAACAACTTAAGTTTACAGAGTACACAGGAAAAACGAAGATAACTACAAAAGTAAAGTACTGTGGCGCAGCTATCAACGCCCAATTCAAAATACATACAATCATAGACATTGTTCCAGATTAACCTAAAAGAAGTTAAATTGAGGATAAAAAAAAACAAACAAACACAAAAACAAATTAAAATAGAACAAAAAAAGAAAAAATATAAAGAACACTACTTTGAAATGGAATTTAAAAAAAAATGGACCTACCTAATAACAAAACAGACAAAAACACAAACAAAATAATAAATTTTCAAACACTATTATATTCATAAATATCATAAAAACATCACGGCGACCATTGTACGTTAAAAACGCACGAAAAAGTCAAGGTCAGTAGTTGGAAGTTTGGAACTAACAAAAAACCAAAACATTATTAAGTCTACATGAGGCTTATCCAACAGAAATTTCCTCTCTTGTGGTAACGCAATGAGGTAGTCCATGTCAATTTCCTCTTCGTTGGTGCAATTTTTTATTTATTTTGAATATTATAAGTCGGTGGGGACTAAATAATAGGGCTTGATTGTAAAACTTAGAAGTATCTTGGTACACGGTATCTGTACCACACGGCGATACCCATCCCTTCGCCGGGTATTGAGATTAACAGGTATTTGTGTTGCTGCTTAATACTGACAGCTGACAGTAGGACTCGCGACGCTGCCGCACCGTCCGTTTGCCCACCGACGAAATGGCGAAATCTTGCCGCGCCACCGCAATGCACCGTGTGGACAGGCTCTTGGCTTATTTTCGTGTGTCGAGTAGTCAATTCGTGGAAATATATGTCTCTCATCTGATTATACATTAAACACACATACTATGATAGTACCAATTATCTAAAGTCGCTATAGATATTTTTTCCAACAAAATCGCTATAGATATTTTTCCCATCAAAATCGCAATAAATATTGGTCCCATCAAAATCGCTATAGATATTTTCCCATCAAAATCGCTATGGATATTTTTCTATCAAAATGCATGAAGCGATGTTGTTTTCCTGTAATTTAAGAGTTGGATCTGGTAGTAACGCTTGCCCATTCTTATGCACTTTCACCCCTGAAGCATTGCCAATAAACTGAAATTCAACGTTAGTTGCGCGTGTTGTAAAAAACAATCGTATCCTTTTGTCTATTTATAACATATTACTACATCACTAATCAGAGGAGCTCGTGGCTAAATAATAACAGCCGCTCGGGTCGATCGTTAGGTTAAGCCGTGCTTGCCTAGGTTGGTCTGTGGATGGGTGACCGCCCATTACATACCGAGTTTCCTCCGTGCCTCGGAAAGCACGTTAAGCTGTTGGTCCCGGCTGTCATTTGTAGATCTTTGACAGTCGTTAGGTAGTCAGAGGCCCAAAAAGTCTGACAACCAGTCTTACCAAGGGGTATCGTATTACTAACTGGGTTGTGGAGGTCAGATAGGCTGTCGCTCCATTTAAAATACTGGTATTCAGCTGTATCCGGTAATACTGGAAGCCGACCCCAACAAAGTTGGGAAAAGGCTAGGCAGATGATGACTACATCACTAATCAGTGTTCTAAGTGTAGGGACGTTGTGGTCAATGGTTGGTCTATTTTCAGTAGAAAAGACAAACTAAATACTTATAAAAGTACAGACGCCAGGACATCAAACTACTACAATCTGTAAAACAAAGGAGACAATTTTTTTTGTTTGGAGAATAGGCCACCCACATAAATTGTAGCAGATATTAATGAAACGTATATAGATTTCTTCCATAAAATCTCTAGTTTACAGTGGTAATATTAGCTAAGCCATGTCTAACCGGAATGATGAGAAATTCGAAAATGAAAACGTCAATCTAACAATAAACAATCATAATAACACGTCTGTACCAGTCTCTGAAAGTAACTGTATTCGCACATTGCGTTGAAATCTTACTGCACAATTGACACAACTACCAGCAGATGCCATTTTCAAAAAATAGTTTTAAAAAAATCGCAGAAACGCTTTCACAACAATCAAAATAAACGGAAAGAGTAAATGTCAAATGAAGTTGTTTGTCAACCACCAAAAAGACGGATTTACAACGTTCCGTACCATGATGATTTTCTATAGGTAGGTACCTACCATCTAAAATATTTTAGCGGAAATCTCTAAAATAGCAATACAAAGCTCACAGTTTAATATTATTTCTTTATATATTATACTCTATTTTAATTAAAGCAGATATTATTACCAATGGATACCATACTTTTTTTTTGTAAACGGAAAAAACGCTGTTTACGTAAGTATTTTCTGTCAAATGGCATTGACCACAACAGGAATGATTTGACTCGCAAAAAAATATCATAATATAACTTATTTATTATGATTTTAAGATTCCGGTTTCGTTTCTATGTAATCTTTCGTTTATTACTATAATAAAATGGTTACTTTTTTTTGGTGTAAGTAATATGAATATACGCAACATCGAAGAGGGCCTAAAAAAAACTGTCTCCTTTCTTTAATAGATTTTCAACTTTGTCGCTGAAGCATTAGGTTCAAGATTGATTGGGAAAATCTGACAGTTTTAGGTAGCTGGTTCTGTACCTATGTGGAAGTCGAAATAGTACGTGCTAAATCCAAACTCTCAGCCCGGTGTACTGATATACTATTAATTAAAACACAGACGTTACTAATTAAAATATTACCTAAAAAAAAAAATTATAAGTTAAAATAAGGTGGTCCCCAGTCCCTCTGTGTATAGAGTTAACGGAACACTTTTATTGCGTAATGAATGAGAGGTCGGCGCTCGGGCCCGGGGGGTGTAAGGGGGTGCATCAGGGTGGGGTGCAATACCACCCCACGAGCCTTATTTCGGGTCATCGAGCCCGACCTCGCAAGCAACGAACGCAGCTTGAACCGCCTTGCAAAATGGAGTTTTCATCTTGGATTATTAATTTTAACTAAGTGTTAGATTTAACTAATTCAGTAAAAGCTCTTACCTTATTACATGCATGAATTATGGTCTTAGAATTATTTATATGTTTGTTATTCTTTTTATGAATAACAAGGGCTACCTATTTCTTAGCTTGTAAGCTAATTCGTTTTTTTTAATAGCCTGTTTTGTCCCACTATTGGGCAAAGGCCTCCCCCAATTCCGTCCATGTGTTCTTTTCCCGTGCCTTCTTTTCTTTTAATTGGAATATCAAAACTAAATTTATAATTAAACACATCTTAAGCTCCTGACGTAAACGTGCTTAAAACAACAATGTTGCCATACAAAACAGGTGGCGTTAAAAAAAAGATGATTAAATTAATAAAGAACATTAGCGTCCCAGCTAGAATATTAATAACGTACCTACCTAGGTCACAACCACAGTACAAGCCACTAAATGATTGTTAAGTCAATATGAGCGTGTGGCACGTTAGCACTAGGACCTCGAAGAAAAACTAATAAAGATCTCAAAGCATCGATAAGTAGCAAAGAAAATTAACATAAAAAGGGGATAAAGCAATCAATTTTCTTTTCCGTCACTCCTAATTAGTCTAATAATGACATACATTTTTTTAATAAAGCAATTAATACCAACTGAGGTATATGTTTAGTCAATACCACGTGAGAGAAAATACTGTTTTAACGACCTTCGATATGCATTTAAAATTCGGAAGCGTTACTCATTAACACTTTAATCTTTGTAGTGTTCCAAATAATAATGTAACGTTTGAAGTATGTGGAATCTAATCACGTTAACGTTGAATCTCTCACGTGCGGAAAACAGTTTCTTTGATGTTTTTCGAGGACGTTAAAGTCCACTATTATTTATTTTAACACGCTAACGTGAGCCTCCACCAAATGTTGTAAATGCACGTGACACGAGTGAAATAACTATTTGTATGTAATGGAAAACATTTATGGGAAACGAATTGCGAATAATTTTCTCGTATCGTGTTCGTACGTCATGTTTATCACTATACAATACAACAACAGCCCATAACGTCCACTGCTGGACATTAAGCCTCTCCCATGATGGGAGGAATTTGTCGTAATCTCCACGCTTAGCGGGCGGATTGGAGATCGCAGTGATGAAAGACTAACAGAAAACGCTGCTGCCCATTCTCTGGTCTACGGAGGCGCAAGGTGTTCTGCCTCAGACTATACAATGAAATGTCCGATTCT
This sequence comes from Xestia xanthographa, assembly GCA_905147715.2. Lineage (NCBI taxonomy): Eukaryota > Metazoa > Arthropoda > Insecta > Lepidoptera > Noctuidae > Xestia > Xestia xanthographa. The sequence continues at coordinate 20,301,099 of LR990653.1, read as the reverse complement.
CTTATTTGGACAAACGAATCGGTTTTCTTTTTAGCATTATTCAAGCATCGAAGTTCTATGAAATAAACATGATCTTCGGGCATGACTTGATTTTTTGGATAGTTTTCATGGTTATTAGATAAATACATATTTTGTCCCTGCAGAACCTGTAAAACTAAGGTCCAACAAAACAGGTATCTTAATAATCAAATAATTGGTAAGAAAGAAATCTATAACACTATGCCCGATTTGTTGGAAAATGAAGTATCGGGGCAGACGTTGCAAAGCCACCAGAGCAGATTTCGTTTAGAGTTAATAAAAATAAGCGTTAATATGTTAATTCGATTGATCCAGATTGATATCACAAATGAGCAACGATTTTATTATTGCAATCACTTTAGCATTGCCCGCGGCTTCGCATTCGTTGGCACGGAAATTATCCCATGGAAACGTTTTAATCAAATAAATAAAAATAGCCTATATTTGCTCTGACCTTCTTAAACACACTATTTAGTAATTTGGAAAAATATGAACTACACTTATTAGTTTTTTATATCTAAATTAAATTACAACTTTCACTAAACTTAAAGCATACTTTTAACATATACTTAAATTACTACTTTATCTAAACTTAAATTATACTTTTAACTATATTATTATAACTTTAACTTGAATAATATTTTCCTGTTATTTGTTAGTCTTATCAGCTACCAGGTCAGGCTGTCTTGCGACATAGGCCTCCTCAAGTTCCCTCCATAATTGTCGATCCCTTGCTATACTTCTCCAATCCTTAGGCAGATCATCCTCCCATCTTTTTATCTGCCTTCCTCTATGTCTTTTTCCGTCCCCCGGGTACCATTCTGTAACTTTTTTGGTCCACTTTAGTGTAACTTCCCAATGTTGATAGAATTTTTGGAATCAGAGCAGTAGTTCCGAAAAAAATACCCCTTACATCCCAACGCACACACTTTACTTCTCTGTAGTATTAGTAAATAGACTTTCATAAATTAACGAAGAAAAAACAGTATAAATATTAATTTCAGGTTATTTAGCCTTAAAGCCGATAGTTATCTAAATGCATTTTAGTGACATTGAAATACAGACTGGCTTTTTAAAATGACAACCACATCTTGAACGAAATGTATTTTCTATGCAAAGTTTTACTAATTATTATCCGTCACTACAAACGCAGTAGACATTCAAGGCTGTGTAATTGTACAGTTTTCATTAGTTACACGTACTAGTATAATGTAATCTTTTGAAATTCTTAATTGTTATAAATGTTTTTATAAGTCATTTCAGTTGCGGTTCAGCGATTTACCTACTAATGCTACTGTTTTGTATTTAGTCTCGGATTGTAGTGTGCGAATTCCTGAATTGTTTATGGTTAAAAATGAAAATGATCTCATGATAAGCTGTGAGTTTTCCTGATTTATTTTTTGCATTTATTAACATTTTTAAGGACACCAGTTTATGTCTTTAGTAGCAGCTGGATGTCAAGTCATTCATTATGTGTGGAAAACAAATATATAGGATGGTTTTCGGAATTCATGTTACCCCTTCAAATTCTATCCGTTCCTGAAAGTTTTTAAGCAATTGAAGTGGCATCATTATTTAATTTTCATGATTGACTAAATAATTATATATGCCTATTATCACCGGGCTATTTTAAACTGCAAAGAATTTTGATAGATTTTTTATTGTTAATTATTTACAGAATTTATTCCGGAAGTGCGTGAAATGCGCTGTGGTAACGTTAGACTTTTATAGGTTTGATATAAAACTCGATGTTTTGTGAAGTCGTAAAAGTCGTAGGAAGCAGAGGCTTCATCATCATCATCATCATTTCAGCCGAAAGACGTCCACTGCTGGACATAGGCCTCCCCCAAGTGTCGCCACATTGAACGGTCCCGTGCGACTCGCATCCAGCGGATTCCCGCAGCCTTCACCAGGTCATCGGTCCACCTAGTGGGAGGCCTTCCAACGCAACGTCTTCCGGTTCGCGGTCGCCACTCCAGAACTTTTCGGCCCCATCGGCCATCCGTTCTGCGAGCAATGTGCCCTGCCCACTGCCACTTAAGTTTGGCAATTCTTCGGGCTACGTCGGTAACCTTGGTTCTCTTGCGGATGTCTTCATTTCTGATTCGATCGCGCAAGGAAACTCCGAGCATAGCCCTCTCCATTGCCCTTTGGGTGACTTTAAGTCTTCTGATGAGGCCCATTGTAAGCGACCACGTTTCGGTCCCGTATGTAATCACTGGCAACACACACTGGTCATAGACTTTCGTCTTGAGACACTGCGGTAGGTTGGACGAGAAGATACCGCGCAACTTCCCGAACGCTGCCCAGCCGAGTCGGATTCGACGATTGACCTCTTTCTCGAAGTTAGACCTACCTAACTGGACCGTTTGTCCCAGGTACACATAATCGTCTACAACTTCGAGTGTAGAGTCTCCGATCTTGATAGGAGTGGGTGTGACATGGGCATTCAACATGACCTTGGTTTTGTCCATGTTCATTTTAAGACCCACTCTTCCGGAAGCTCTACTGAGGTCATCGAGCATTGTACTGAGGTCCTCCATGGTCTCAGCCATGACCACTATGTCGTCGGCAAACCGAAGGTGAGTGATGTACTCGCCATTGACGTTAATGCCTAGCCCTCTCCAGTCCAGAACCTTGAAGACATCCTCCAGTGCAGCAGTAAACAGTTTCGGAGATATGACGTCTCCCTGTCTCACACCTCGCTGCAGGAGGATAGGTTCTGAGACTTGGTCTTGAAGTCGGACTGACATGGTGGCGTTTTTGTACAAACACTTCAACACCTCGATGTACCGATAGTCGATTTGGCACCGTTGGAGAGACTGCAGTACAGCCCAGGTCTCGATCGAATCGAAGGCTTTCTCGTAGTCCACAAACGCTAAACAGAGAGGCAGGTTATACTCTTCGGTCTTCTGTATAACTTGCCGCAGCGTATGTATGTGGTCTACGGTGCTATAGCCTTTTCGGAAACCGGCTTGTTCGGGTGGCTGGAAATCGTCAAACCTGCGCGCGAGACGATTCGTGATGACTCTAGAAAACAACTTGTAGACATGGCTTAGAAGTGAGATGGGCAGAGGCTTGCTAGTATTATTTATTAAGCCTATAGGCTCAGTAGCAGACTTCCAACTAACTTTAGTACCTAACTGTCGACTCTAATGCACATATAAACAAACCAGGTGGCGGTAGTGTAGCGAAAGATGCCCACACGCAGTTCAATGAGACGCTCAATTCCATTCGCCATATATAAAAAAACTTTATAAACGTGTCTCTACAAACGTTGATAATATTATATTACAGAGTTATGGCTATAATTTTATTGTTAGCTATATTTCTTGAGGGTTAGACAAAAACGTATGTATAATGTTATTTACGAAAGATAACATTATCATTATGATAGGAAAGAAGACCGTCGTTTAGAGTAAGAGACAATAAGGTGGATCGCCTAAACGGTCTCTTCACGAAACCGGTTTTCTTTTTCAACCGACTTCCAAAAAGAGGAGGTTCTCAATTCGACTGTTTTTTTTTTTTTTTTTATTTGTTACCTCAGAACTTTCGACTGGGTGAACCGATTTTGATGATTCTTTTTTTATTTGAAAGCTGGTGCTTCTCGTGTGGTCCCATTTAAATGTTGTGAACATCTGATGCTGATCTTCGGAGATATACAATGGAACTCTTCAAAAACAGACGGCAAATCTGCCGTGATTGCTGAAATCGCTTGGATGTTTATTGTTTATATAATATCATGACATAACATCACGCCTGTATACTCTGAAGGGGTACGCAGATGTGTACAATACACCCAGATTTCGACAGATATGTATGTTAAGTTACCGCGCGCGCCTCAAAGCGATGTCAGCAAAAGGGACTGTTCTAAAGAGATACTGCGGCCCTGGAACGCAAAGGGCTAAGAAGGAACATGGATGGGTTTTAGTCAGTAAAATTCTGACACTACCTTCCGCTCCGCTGAGAGCGGGAGGGGTAATTTGATGATTTCTTTTTTTTTTGGTTTAAAATCGAAAACTCACGTTTTACGGTAGGACTCAATGTGACACTCAAAACATTGTGTTGATGGACGGGAGTTGTGGAGGTATTTTAAGTCAAGTTAGATCACCAGAAATTTACGATAAAAAAAAACTTGCGAAATAGTTGGAACTTTGACCCCTAATATCTCCGTACCTAACTAGAAGGTTCACCCGATCATTCCGGGTATGGTCTAGAACAAAAACATTATCTCAATAATCGGGAAAACAAATGCCTTTCGGTTTCGTTAACGATACCACCCCTTATATTTTATCCTTTTGGGTTTGTCATTATCTTATTTATAGTCAGAGAGAGTCAGTTGTTCTATGTCATCAATTGTTTTTGGAATCCTTAGACCGGTGTTCACTAACAATTTAATGTAGTCTCGGATTTTGAACGCTAGGTTCAGTACCGTGAGTTGAATTTCCAACAGGGCAATCAGGGCATTAATTTGGCAGTTGAATTAGATGTTTGTTTTGAAGATTAACACCCTTTTAACGACTCATTATACTCAAACAATTACAGAGAAATCCATTAAAATAATATACCTAAAAGACAATTCGACAAAAACATGAAGATTAATTCAATCGATATCGGTGCCGATTCTCTTGTCACAAATATCTCTAAACTAGACTAAAAATCACTAAAATTTAGTTTGTTCCTGTCAAACGACGTTTCCCATTCTGAAATTGATTAAAGTGACATGACTTAAACAGATTATAGTTTGACAGCACTAAGTTATTCAATTTGGTGTAAATGGCTATTTTGCTATTCTGAAATTGACGTTTTTCACCTAAAATTAAGATTGTCAAACTAAATCAGACTATTTTTAATCGCGATTAAAAAGGTGTGGAATAAAATTAGTTGTCATGAACTAAAATTTTCAAAGTACGTTTCTCTCGTATTTCTTGAGAGTTTGGATAATTTTGAGGTCAATAAGGAAGCACAACGTGATTGCAGTTGTTGTCGATTCGGTAGAAAGGTAAATGTAGTGTTATTTTATTATTTAAGATACAAACAAAATTTATGAAAATTTACCAAGGGATTTTTGTACTGAACATGTATTGCACTTGTTATTAGTTGGAAAAGAAGTAGTAAATTCATTTCTCATACTCAAAGCCACTTCCAGGTTCTGTGTAATATGAAATAACTATTTTTTAGAAACTTTCAAGAAAGAATAAAAATATTTTAGGTTAGATTATTTTGTGTTCTTTGGCTAATTATCTTGTTTTAATTTATAGATTAGAAGCGTATAATCGAAACCAGAACTTTGGTGCCGACTGCATGGGCCAAGACGACATCGTATACCAGTGTCCACCCTGTGATACATTCAGTGATTTATATGCGGATTCTCCACTTCCCATCACCAGACAGGCAATCCAAGAATATGTTCATAGGTGAATGAATACATTTGTTGGTCAAATTTTTAGAAAGCTCTCCATACTAACAGTGATTATAAAGAAAATACTATTTCATCTGATCACAGTATAATCAATAAAGCTTCTGAATATAATTTTTTGTTATTTGTTTTCAGCTGTAACACTCAGCGTAAAGGACAGCATTTATATGAATATCGCCATCTTTTGACCACCCGCTTTACCTCTGATGGCATTTACACTTATTTACGAGACCAGTGTAAAGCAATCAATCAAGGACAGCTATATTACTCCAGCTAACAATACTGTAATTTTGTCATTTACGCTTCTAAGGAAAGAACATATAGGAAAAATTACAAAAGGACATGAAGGCGAGATGATTCATATTTTAATGAAATGTTAACTCATTTAATTAACTTTTATGTACATCATTTAGAACCTGCAATTCTAAATAAATATATGTATAAACACTATTTGAAAATAGTAAAAAAGCAGAATTAAAAGTACTCTTTTATTTAATATTTTTCATAATACACTCTCCACAATTAGATTCTTCATTACACTTAGAGTTGAGTAAACTAACTGATTTTTTTTATAGGATTCGAAACCTGTGTAAAACTTTATGGATTTATCATCCTCTTTGTATCTAGTAATAGACCCGTAGACATACTAGTGGTCAATTTGAATACTTTTAGATAAACACTTAGGTGCACTGTATACATTCGTCTTCACTGTTGTTTAATGTGTTAACTTCTTCTTCGACACCTTTTCTAATGCTGTTGTATACATGGAAGTAAAACTACTGGTTGAAGGTTGCGGTTCTATTTCAAAACTTTCCTGAAATAGTTTTTTCTGCCTTCTTTTCTAATAACGATGCTGTCGGATTTTCTGGTTTAGCTTCAGTGAAACAGAATACCGATGGTACCGCTGTCTTTCTGAAATGATTAAGAAACCACCTATGTTAACTTATTGTTACTTACCTACCAAGAATGACACAAATTAGTAAGTAATGCAAAGTATGCTATGTTACTGTATTAACTCACCTGTATACTATGAAATACACTCCACACAAACGTGCGGTAAAAACTTTACTTGATTTTTTTTATTGCGTAAGGCAGACTCCCATTGTTTTTTGAGTTTGCTTTCCTTAGGAAACTAATGAACTCCCCTATTTTTACAATTTAACTCGCTACATTAAGGCATTATTACAATAATTGCGGCAATTAAAACGATAAACAAAAACGATTGAAGAAATCCATACGATTTGACAGCTCATAATTCAAAGTAACAAGGTATGGTCGTATTAAGTCCCCATGGCAAAGGAGTTTAATTTTTTATTATTTTTAAAAACCTATCGGTTGATTGATTATTATTTATAAATTTGGGTTGATTTTTTGTTTGTTTGAGATTTCAAGCAAACAAAAATTCAATCATAAGGACATGATGTCCAAAAATGGTTATTTATAATCAAACATTTTAACCAGGATAATATAATTATGTGGATAGACAAAAACGAACTGTACTAATTATAAAATACTTTTTTAAAGACCTCCAATTTTGAGAAAAGTCGTTTTTTATTTATGTGTGAATTTACACTTATTACTAGTTAAAACGAACAAACCTTTTCCAAACATCATGGTTAATAAAGCGAACACACCGAAAAAAGTAACTTGACAATGTCACTGTCAGATATTGACTGAAAGTGTCAGTCATTAGTGTCATTACTCAGGTTTTTTTTTGCAATTCAGATCATTTTCGTTCACTTTCATTCATTTTCGTTTAAGCTCTAGTGCAATCTTAGTCAATGGTTTACTCAACTTGGTGACTGTCAAACTCGAATTTAAGTGTGTCAAAACTTTATTTAAGTTTAGAGAATCTTGTTTTCAGAATAACTTAACAAAACCAACTAACTAAAAATAAGAAATTTTAGTTTTAGTTTAGGTTAGTTCGGTGTACAAGAGAATCGGCACCATCGTCTGCATACACGCATACTTGCAAATGCGTTTTTTTCGTTCTAACGAGAATATGTAATATCTAACTAAACGCTGTTTGCGTTTACCGCGGGGTTGCGGGGCAGGGGGGTAGTGTGGCGGTGTAAAGCAACGTTGGAAGATTGGGGAGATTTTTCCCTTTTTTCGGGGAAATAAATCGTTTTTGGGGAAATTAAAAATAAGATTTCATTTCCTCCATTATTTAATGGAGGAAATGAAATCTTATACACACAAGCACAAAATTCGATTTCTTGTCCTACATTTTGAGAATAAACTTAGTTTTATATCTCCAGATTTGTATAACTTCCTATTTGAAAACTGAAACTATGCGAAAAAACTGAAAAATGCAAGATTTTGGGAAAAAAAAATATTTTGGGGTAAATTCTAAAACGTGATCTAGCGACCCTGGCGTGGAGCTATTAATCCAATGCGCGCGCCCCGACAGGTGAGCCGCGATAATCTTGCGGACTGCGAGCTGCGCCTGCGCTTACAAACGGCGTGACCTTTCCGTAATTGAATAGGCGTGCGCGTCTCGAGCGCCGCACGCACGTTCTAAACGCACGCAACCGATTAACTCACTGTAATGATAAAAAATATCATCTTCACCTAGGGTTACCATTTCGCAAATTTGACTAAAAGCCGGAAATTTTACTTTTATTCATTTCTTTTTCGTAGTAATTTTATTTTTTTATTTTCTGAAAATCCTCGTATCTTGACAGAACCCTTACAGTTGTTGTAAAAGTCCGAGGAAATAAACGAAATCGGACAAAGTCCGGACATATGCCGAGGTCAGACAAGTGACGAGACTGGGCAAAGTCCTGACGAAGCCAAAAAGCTGCACATAGCCAAACAAATTCGAACAGATGACAACCCTAACTTCACTCAAATACAGTTGATTTTTGCAACAGCCAAGTACTAGTGTAAATGCATTGTTTAAACGTCACTCATAAATTGTCTATAGAGTTTAATGTGGACTTACACTGTTCCTTATTCAACAACAACATCTAGAAGTATTGTAAAAAGTCTTCGATGCATGGATGTCTATCTAAATCTTCATCACGTAGGTACTTATTTGTGGTGACAAAAACATAATTTCCACAATGTTGAAATGACTTAACAATTTCCTTGGACTCATAAAGCATTCTACTGACTTAATTCTGTTCGCGTACTGATGTAGACGGCTGCCTTTTTCGCATTTCCCTACATTTATAATGTATGTAAAACTGCCCTTACAATGCGAAGGGATGTAAAAAATGCGAATGTTCTCTCATCATTGTTTTGAGTTTTAGTCGCTTATTAATATATATCGTTATTATATGCAAATGCTTGTTTCTTGGTATCGAAGGCTGTTTCTTGCTTCAATGGATAAACGTTTGAGAATAGATAGAGAGATAAGTTTTATCCGCTTAGCGTTTATGCCTCTTACCATATTGTAATGTTTTTAATACTAAAATTAACTGGATTGAATACTGCAATGGTTTCGATTATGTTGTGCATAAACTAAACTTAATTTAGGCTATTGCTATCTTTTACTAAAAGGCAGTGCGAGAAAAGGACGGCTATAGTTATGAATTAAGTTAGAGATGTCAAACTAGTTTATGCCTTGCGCTTCACCGTGTTTTTAGTCGACATGTTTTTACGTGCACCCTTCATTTGTATGGAAATATTAGTTCCAACTAAATTTGACAGCTCTAAATTATGTCCGTCTCTTTCTCGTTTTATTAGAGAGAAAAGTAATGGCCTAAATTAAGTTTAGTTTGTGCACAAGCACAACAGAATCGACACCAATCTCAAGTTTAATTAGCGAGCATAACTCCAAAGATCTAAGTCGGGTGACGCTATCAGGTGACCCCTAGAAAAAAACAAAAAAATACATGTTTTGGTGTTTATCGTACTATTAAGATATAGGTATTTATCACTTGCTAGAAATTTAATATGATAAAAATTACACGACTTCAATTTATACGAATAAGCATTATTTTTAGAGAGTTATAAAATGTGTTATGTCCCAGCAAGATTAATACTTACCTAACCAATGAAACACATTAATGCATGTCAAAATTAATTCATGCAATTTTGCAATTTTATAGCTTAGAAGATTTTGGAGATTAAAAACCAGTCGAAAAAGTCAGTTGCAAACAACATGATTGCCATCTTCTATTCTAAGCTGCTAAAATGATAACACAAAAAGGTATTATTACGAATACATATTAATAAGCTCGTTAGAAGCGTCATTTGCGGCCAACGTGTGATCATTTATAATACCCAATTAAACATAGATGATAAAAAAGTATTTAATTGGACAATTAAAATGCTATATTGGCCATAACACCTTTCATAAGTAATTATAAAGGTAGACGATGAAGTATTTATCATTACCTAGCTATTAGATATTTTTTAGTCCTACAGAACCTATCTTCAAAGTCATAAAACAGACTGTATCAAGATTCATAATATTTAATTCCTCGGTACTAACGTTTGTAATCATTTTTCTTTTTTCCGTCTCTTTGATAGATTGCTTACTTTTGTATCTTAATTTATGCGATAGTCAATTGAAAACAATGATGAAAATAATTGACAAGAGAGTCATAATTCGTCCATCATCATTAATATTTGTCATTTGATAGACTGCCACTGATATCGATTGATCTATGAATTTATTGATTGAATAGTCAATAAAAACAAAAAGTGTATGGCAGGTTTTTTTATAAGATACATTGGTTATTGCTATCTTATACTTTCTATAAACTCGGGTAATAATAGACCCTTGATCATCTAATCAATCTATCACAAAAACGTGAACGAAAAGAAGTACCTACCTACATTGGTGTCGATTCTGTTGTGCACTTGCAAACTAAACTTAATTTAGGCTATTGCTATCTTTTTCTCTCTAATAAAACGAGAAAAAGACGGACGTAATTTAGAGCTGTCAAATGTAGTTGGAACTAATATTTCTAATATTTCTATACAAATGAAGGGTGCACGTAAAAACATGTCGACAAAAAACACGGTGAAGCGCAAGGCATAAACTAGTTTGACATCTCTAACTTAGTTCATAGTTATAGCCGTCCTTTTCTCGTACTGCCTTTTAGTAAATGATAGCAATAGCCTAAATTAAGTTTAGTTTGTGCACAACAGAATCGACACCATTTTCAACATTGCCTGCTACACTGTTTACATGTAAGCTGTTCCCCGAGGTTACACCCGCATTGGAGAATTCCCACAAGAAGATTTTTTTCTTCATGTCATTCATAGTTAGGGTTCGGTCCTGTTATCTACTTCATTTTTAGGGTTCCGTACCCAAAGGGTAAAAACGGAACCCTATTACTAAGACCTCGCTGTCTGTCCGTCTGTCCGTCCGTCTGTCCGTCTGTCCGTCTGTCTGTCACCAGGCTGTATCTCATGAACCGTGACAGCTAGACAGTTGAAATTTTCACAGATGATGTATTTCTGTTGCCGCTATAACAACAAATACTAAATATAGTCAATGGTACGGAACCCTTCGTGTGCGAGTCCGACTCGCACTTGGCCGGTTTTTTGTAATTAGATCAGTGTCTACTAGGGATATGTATGCTTTTACTTCGAACTTTATCTCTCTCTAGTATTCTTGGGGAAAATCAACGGACAGTCATACCCGTTTCATGGGGTTTAAGTAAATATTCGACGACCCGAATGGCGCAGCGGTAGTGAGGGTGCCTTACATTCTTAGGGTCCCGGGTTCGAATCCCGGTAGGAGCAAATGTTTGTGTGATGAGCATGGACATTTTGTTTCAGAGTCATGGATGTTTATATGTTTAATAAGTATGTATTTACAAACAAAAACTATCTATGTAGTATATCAACTATCTGGTGTCCACGACACAAGCCTTGTTGCTTTGTGTGGCACTAGATGGCGCTGTGTGTAATGTCCAACGATATTTATTTTATTTTAAGTACTTAAAAAGTACTTAACTGCCTACCTATAGATATTTTTTTCTGTACCTGTTTGAACCTATATAGGTCTCTGCGTTGTTCTTTGATTGACTTTTTCTAGTGAATTCGAACTGTTTCATCATCATTTTCGGCCATTTTCAATAACTTACTAACAGGTAATGGAAGGTTGTTATCTCTTTCTGTTTGACATTTAGCTTACGGACCGTTAGAAACAAAACGTCAAAGAAAATATTTTTTTGTTTTTTCTTTAAATCAAGTGACAGGTATTTGACGCGGATAGGATAAGCTAATTTTGTTTATAGAAACACCATAAAGATATCACCATGTTTTGTCAAATTGTGAAACCGTATAAAGCAGGGGCGGGTCGGGTCACTACTTCTAAACTGAAGTTTATAAAAGCGTAACACGGGGGCGAGATTGAACATGATAATTGATACATCCGAGTGCCTCTAATCGGCCGGAAAACCGCTTCACTAACCGTTGCACATTTCGATTTTTCTCCTTTGATGTGTTTAATAATGCATGAGCCGGATCGGCGCTCTCACGCGGCAGAGCAAATTTACGGACACTCTCTGACGCCCCCCGGACACCGATGGACACGGATGGACACGAGCGGACAACAGCGGACACACACGACTGAGCCGCGTTTGTTTTGATCCAGGGATCGAAGTCTAATTGGGTTAGAGCACATGATTATAGGTCACTCGATCTAGATTGTGTGTGAATTGGACTAGGGGTGTTCGATGTAGATGAGGGTAGGTAAAGGTATGCTTGATTGTAACCTCGCGAACGGGTGTAGAATCAATTCTATTTCCATTACTTTAAAGTGAATTTGAATGCCTAATTGAAATAGACTTTGATTTTGAATCATTCATTTTGAATTAATTCACAGTTTGTGATGCATTTTCTAAATCATTCGCTAATTGAGTAGACATTATTTAAAATAAGTATGCAATTAATTTTATAATTAGTATTTATGCCAATTCATACTCAAATTATTCAGATGCAACTTCTTAACTTCAAACAAGTTATTTTCTGTCCAAAAATGAATAATGCAATACCCAGTGCATAATTTTTAATTAAATTCTGTAAAATTAGTATAATATACTAGTTAACATTTGATTTTATCTCTGTACTTGCCTAATAGTCTTAGCACACTTTTTTACCATCCGTATTATTAATATTATAATTTTATTACAGAATTATAACAATTTTCTTCATCAGCAAATTGGCGTTAAGTTTTTTTTTTGACTATAAGTATCGACATAACATTTCCAATATTTTACTAATTACGAACTAAGTAAATCTTGACTATATTTTTCGTAAGAATGATATGATGTGCAGTTTTAGGTTGGTTGGTTAAGTTGGATCAATTTCCATTTCGCAGCAGCCTGAAGTTTGGATTTGTGCCCAGTGAAAAGGAGAAAGTATATCTAAGTCTAAGATTTTCTTTACGATTCTTTTTATCAGTAACAAAACGTAAAGTCAAACTGTCAAATTTCTCCAAATGATTTTAAACCATAAAATGTTCATGGTCAAGTTGAAAATCAAATTAGAAAATTTTACTGTTTTTGGGAACTTGATGCGTTGGCGACTGTAAGTACCTATCTGGTTTGACAGGAAGATGTTTGGGAAAAAGCTAGGCAGACGATGATATCAGTTGCAAATTTAGATATGAAATACAAACAAGCATACATAACACTTATAAGCAGAGGTAATGGTATTATGAAACATTCAAACGATAAAACAAAATCAGTTAAAAATAAAAGCTTTCCCATGTTCGTAACGAATAATCGAATAAAAACTAAAATTCGAATGGGCGTTGGAATAACATTCAGTTTGCAGACGTAGCCGTTTTATTTATAAATAGTATCGTCCCAGTTTGCACTGGGTCAGCGCAGCAGTGGTGCCGGAGTCTGTTTATTGATTTGCTAACGGGCCCGGTTAATTTTGGCAAGGTGGGCCAGACGGCTCATCTAGATACCGAGCACAATGCAGTTTTTAAGCACAGTCATTGTTTTAAAAGATATTTGTTATTTTCTTCTTTTATGGAGACTGAAGTGTCTAATAAGGTTATAAAATGAAAAGTACACTTTGTGGAAATCCATGACATTAAATTTTAAGCAAATATTTAGTTTTAAAAATTTAAATTTTGCATAAATAACATATAATTTTAAAAGTTATTGCAGTTTTTGCAAATGAAGTTAAAACACATGCGTTTACCAAAAGAAATTTGATAAAAATATGCAAATCGGATAGAACTTTAATTACAATGATTACGAGAAAGGCGGTTTGCTTACAACTATGCTTAAAATGTTACAAAAACAGGATGGCCGGCTCTAATAGGCTTAACCTTTTAAATTTCACCATAAACGCAATTAAATGACCGCGCATGTTCTGCACGCACCCTTACCTCATCCACATACATACATAGAATTATCTTTGGAATATTAGCTGTTCAAATTCACGCACACATCGTCGAAAAGTATGCGAGTAAAACATGATCACGCTCGCTCGGAAGTACAATGACAGCTGCTGCGAGCGTGCCATTTGACAGCTTTTGATGATCGAAGTCAATTAAAAAATAGTTCACATTCCTGAAATTTTGTTCATCTTGTTAGGGCCTACTTAATTGAATATTGTGCGTGGCTTGTTTTTGGAGCCTATTTTCACCTTTAAATGTGTGTCAAAATGTCTAGGCTTAGTATGCACTAGTTGGTTGATAAGCATCTATCAAAGTCCAAAGAGGATACACTCACAACCTTCAGAACCAACCTTTAAATCGATTAAGGTCTACATGATTAAAAGGTTATTTCTTAAGGGTCCAATACCGTTAACGCCTAGACCCCAGGGGTAACGAGAAGTTTCTTAAAGTGCATCGAATGATCGACACGCAACAAAGGTACCCCGTTGATATTTGACTGGTGAATAAAAGAGAGGTAGAGTGAAGTGTGTAAGTAACTTTCAATAAGAGGATCAAAAATACATGGAAATATGAAATATTAGATTTAAAAACTGTAGGCTAAGGTAGCAACCTTAGCCTACAGTTTTTAAATCTAAAATTGGATATCTTATCTTATCCGGGTTTGCGGGACTGTTCGATAGAGATACCGTGGCCCCGGAACACAAAGGGTGATGAAGGAACATGGATGCGTTTTAAGTCAGTAAAAGTCTGACACTCCCTCCTGCTCCAGAGCGGGAGTAGTCATTTGATGATTTCCCATCCGAAAAGAAAAAAAAATAGGTAGCATCTTATAAATAAACTCTAAAGCGTAGATCAGAGTCTTAAAACCCTAGTCTTTTGAACTGGAGTACTAATCTACTCAAACTCAAAGCATTTATTTCAAACAGACCTACGACATAGGTACTTTTAAATCGTAGATCTTAAGGAGAAGAATGGGCAAGAAACTTCTTGGACACTCTTTTCAAATCAAGTCGGATATTACATACGGTGAATTTGTCGTACACCGATTACATAGTTCTGAGTACAATATTGTTGCTTCTATTGAGTTATAATAATAATAATAACTATATCAATACTGCCGACATGAAACAATCGTTGAGGGAGCGATTCTTTGGCCGCCTGAATAAGGTGCTAGGCAGTCTTTTGTCAGGCGGAAATAAGGTGCGCGCCTTCAACGGTTGGGTCATGCCGGTTTTGATGTATTCCTTTGGCATACTCAAATGGACTCAGATGGAACTTGATGCCCTGGATAGGAGGGTACGGACACTGCTGACCGCAAATCGAATGCATCACCCACGGTCGTCGGTGATGAGACTGTATATCCCACGGAAGTGCGGGGGTCGTGGCTTCTTAAATGCTAAGACCCTACACAACCGTGAGGTGTGCAGTCTCAGGGAATACTTCCTAGAAGCCGACGGGGAGATGCACCGAGATGTGGTCTCAGTGGACAAGGGCCTCACCCCGCTCTCCCTGGCTAACGAGAACTGGCGCAAGCCTAAAGTATTAGACACTAATGACCGCAAGGTGGAATGGCAGGACAAGGAGCTTCACGGACGCTTTTACCGGGCCCTACATGGCCCCGATGTAGACTTCTTAGCGTCGGTATCCTGGCTGCGCTTTGGTGACCTCTTCGGGGAAACCGAAGGTTTTGTCTGTGCAATAATGGACGAAGTTATGATGACGAATAACTACCGGAAATACATTGTGAAAGATGGCACGGTTGACATATGTCGGGCATGCCACCGTCCGGGAGAATCGATCCGACACATTATTTCTGGGTGTTCTAGTCTGGCTAATGGAGAGTATTTGCATAGACACAACCTTGTTGCCAGGATTATCCACCAGCAACTTGCTTTGAAATACAACCTTGTGGAATCAGAAGTGCCATACTATAAGTATGCGCCCGACCCAGTTCTCGACAATGGTCATATCACGTTGTATTGGGATCGACCTATCACCACTGACAGGACTGTTGTTGCCAATAGGCCTGACATTGTGGTGATAGATCGATTGGAGCGTCGCACAATGATTGTTGATATAACGATCCCGCATGACGAGAACCTCGTGAAAGCAGAGAAAGATAAACAATTCAAATATCTAGATCTGGCTCGCGAGGTTGTCGACATGTGGGACGTGGATACAGCAGTCATTGTGCCGATAGTCGTGTCGGCCAATGGCTTAATAGCCAAGAGGCTCGACCAACATCTTAGGAGGCTCTCGCTTGGCAGCTGGATCAAGGGCTTGATTCAGAAAGCAGTACTTCTGGACACGGCACGTATTGTTAGGAGGTTCCTCTCTCAAGAGCCCTGACCACCGGCAGCTCGGACCCTGTTCCCAGCGCTGGTGGGCTACTGTTTTTTTATATTTTTAAATGTTTTTTTTTTATAGTATTTTGTATAGAAATATTTAAAAATGTAAAAGATATGTAACGTAATGAATAAAGATAATAATAATAATATATTTATTTAATTTGACAACATCGGTCCACTGGTTAGTACACAAACAAACTTATCAACTAAGTGTTAGTATTTATTAACTAAGAACATAATTATTTCTATTATTTTTCATCCCTGCCACACCAGCAACCGGACAAAGTGTCTTACTATCGGTGCATCGTGCTGTTCAGCTAGGGTTTTCAAACTACTGTTGCGGCTAGCCCTCATTCTGCCTATTAAGGATGCGGTCTTTTTCCTCATAATGGCATAAAAGCCATCAGTTCGTGCTACAGCAAACATGCTTGACGCGCTGCAGAACCTGAGCAACCTCAACAGCACCCTAAAGCCATTATTATATTGCACACACAGAGCATCTAGCGCCCTCCGCGTATAGCTGACCCACAAACTGCTCGTGTATACCCTTGAAAATAAGCTTTAAACAGAGTTATTTTGACTTCGTTGCTACAACGAGCAAATCTGTGAGCCAGCACGTTGCATCTGGCTGCTAGTGCCCTGCGCTCGCGATCCATATCTACCTGATCTTTGAGGTCCTCGGTGACATAATGTCCTAAGTATTTAAATTGGGGGACCCTTTTAAGGGTTCGTCCATTGAGGGATATTAAGGGCTCGTAATTTAAATGTTTCCCGGAAGCAGCAAAGATCAGGTACTCACGTTTCGTAACATTATATACCAGACCGTTATGCCCGGATCGTCACTGTTCCACATTCCTCCTCGTCATCAAAAAACAAAAGATCACGATTCAGAACTGTTTCAACAATTTTTGTTTTTGTATTACCGATTCGTCACCGATGCTAAAGTATCATCAAATGAACAACTATACAATTCATTTTTACCCGACTGCCAAGGAATTTAGGTGGCCAAAATTGACCCATAAACATGTGTACACAATGTAGAAAGAGAAAAATAAACCGGCCAAGTGCGAGTCGGACTCGCACACGAAGGGTTCCGTACCATTGACTATATTTAGTATTTGTTGTTATAGCGGCAACAGAAATACATCATCTGTGAAAATTTCAACTGTCTAGCTGTCACGGTTCATGAGATACAGCCTGGTGACAGACAGACGGACAGACGGATGGACAGACGGACAGACAGCGAGGTCTTAGTAATAGGGTTCCGTTTTTACCCTTTGGGTACGGAACCCTAAAAAAGACATAAAATCTTAATGGTTAGTATTTTATCTGTTGATTACTAGACTAGTACAGTAGGTATAGTATATCAGGTTAAGATAATAATATCATCATACTGTGATCATCAGACCACTGACCGTAGCGCGCGGGTTCAAGACCGCTCTCTTTAACGGTGTCTGGGAAAGACCCAACTTAGCTAGGTACAGATAGTCGCCAGTACACCAAGCTACCTAAAACTGTAAAATCTTCTCAATCAACCTGGAACCTAATGCTTTAGCCATACAGTTGAAAATCTAGAAATTTGACAGATTGTAGTAGCTTGAGTTTGTACGTAGACTTTCAGTGACTAATGCTTTGATAGAAAAAATACGAAACCACCAACTGTCGTATATTAGGAATTGTTCTATTTGTGTTTTATAGAACTTGTGTACTTAGATGGAAGCAACAGCATTAAACATAGGCAAAGGTGTAATCATGTGGTGATTCAATGTTTTTCTTTTCTTTCAGGCCTTTGTTGTGCCATGGGAATAACTGACCCTAATATTGCAGATGTTGTTTAGATATTTAATTCAAACAATACTTATAATTTAGCTCGCATCTGCAAATTAAGTGAAATAAGACGAAGATGTGTGGTCCTTACTCCATTTCTTATTCTTCTTTTTCTCCGTGCTCTAGAAAGCACATTAAACCGCTGATTTTTTATTTACTTATTTAAAACAGCACACAGCACAAAGTACAGAGTACCTAATAGTTCGGTACACCAAAATTCTGTGTTATGTTTTTAAGTCCGCACTGGGCCCGCGTGGTGGATTATAGCCCATTCCCTCTCATAGAGAGGAGGCCTGTGTCCCAGCAGTGGGAACATTAATAGGCTGATGATGATGAATAGGGGGCAATCCTATTGACATCAACTGGGCACAAATTCAGACTCCGTGGCTGCTACTGAAAAGATCTTGATAGACAAACCCAACAACAATAATAATTTGTCGACCCGGGAATCGAACCCAGGATCTCATGCTCAGCAGTCGCGCTTGCCACTAGACCAACGAGGCAATCACTTTTGTCTATAATATGCTTTAATATCAATGCATGCCAAAACAGCCTACCCCATTCCCTCAACTAACTTCAAACCAAAAAGAAACAACACTAATTCATTTCCATAATAAATAAATCATGAAGCGCGTACCCGTCAATAAAACTAAGTAGTGTGTGTCTCGACGCAGGCGCAGTTGCGTGAACCGGCGCACGCGCCTCCCCGCGCAGGCGGCGCCAACTTCACGCCTTTCAATCATTCGCTCGCCTTCATTATACAGTACATCGAGTTAAGAACACAGATGTCGGGAATTAAAGGTTTATTAGTAATAAATGGAATGGGTACAGAAGACCCTATATAAGTAAAGAAAATAACATAATTTGTCGATTGTACTACCGAGTCCACTGATGGTCTACCAATTTTCACCCTTATGCCTTAAATGATAAGGTTGAAAAATGGTCAGAGAACTGGTAGCACATAGATTAGGGCAGTAAAATACTAATCAAATCGATTTAAAGTCAAATGGGAGTAGTCTTTTAGAGTTCTCATTTATTAGAGGTTGGTATGTTTAGTTAAATGGAATCGCACTTATCACACTGATATCTATAGATAAATACATACTAGTTTATGCCCACGGCTTCTTCCGGCTGGAGTTCGCCCATAATAATTGATAGAGAGATAATTGTCGCACGGGATCAAACTTCCGCGCGGGATAAAAATAATCCTATATGTTAATCCAGGTTATAAGCTATCTGTATGCTAAATTTCATCCTAATCCGTTGAGTAGTTTTTGCGTGAAAGAGTAACAAACATCAATTCATCCATCCATTTTCACAAACTTTCACATTTTATAATATTAGTAGGATGATTCAAAGACCTACCAGGCACAGACGGTGATGGCGGGATGAGCTGAACTCACTCTTATTGTAGCAACAATAAGAACTAGTCGTTAAAAGCTTTAAATAGAGAGTAGGGGGCAGGGGCTTTAGAATTTTTTTTGCATGGTCGTGTGACACCACATGGAGCTCGTGGCTAAATAATAACAGCCGCTCGGGTCGATCGTTAGGTTAAGCCGTGCTTGCCTAGGTTGGTCTGTGGATGGGTGACCGCCCATTACATACCGAGTTTCCTCCGTGCCTCGGAAAGCACGTTAAGCCGTTGGTCCCGGCTGTCATTTGTAGATCTTTGACAGTCGTTAGGTAGTCAGAGGCCCAAAAAGTCTGACAACCAGTCTTACCAAGGGTATCGTATAACCCGGTACTAACTGGGTTGTGGAGGTCAGATAGGCCGTCGCTCCATGTAAAATACTGGTATTCAGCTGCATCCGGTAAAACTGGAAGCCGACCCCAACAAAGTTGGGAAAAGGCTAGGCAGATGATGATGATGGTCGTGTGACACCACAGGCTTTTAGCTTCACACATACTATTCACACATATTATTGCTTACCTAAATAAAAATACTAAATATATTTTTATAGATATGTCTTTTACCTTTCAGTCTTATAATTATTGTTTGTTCTACGAGATTATGCTAGTACCTACGCTCATAAATAGGGCAGATGCATGATTTTTTTTTTATCACTCTAAACAAAGCGTATTAACATCAGAAATAGCCAAGTGAAAATATTTTTTAAATATCTATTAAAAATACTAAGCTACAAGCATTTGAAACTGCTGATTAGACAGAGAGATCCGATACAACGAATGACGTCATTCTCTGCATCGACGAACAATATCCATACTAAATTCCGTTTATCTAGAAAGAGATAGAAACAAAAGTTTAAATGGTTATAACTTTTGTGTTATTTGGCCGATTTATGTCTTGTTTCCGCTTTTTGTCATTATTTTTATAGTACTTTAACATTCCGTATCGAAATAAACAAAATAAAATTTATGCATCTTCCCTATTGCTCGTCCACTATTTATGCGAAGACACTGCCTCCTAAGATACAGGATCTTCCTAGTTTAGGAGTCAGAGCTCAAATTTTGTATTGACTGTACTGTATTCATCTCTCGCACACAACTTCTGTTTGCTAATTTTTCTGTACCTTAGTGACTGTTGTGTACTTTAATATGTGTCAAACTTGTATTATCCTAATAAAGACTTATTATCATTATTAGTTATATCATCGACGACCCGAATGGCACAACGGTAGTGAGACTGCCTTACGTTCTTGGGGTCCTGGGTTCGAATCCCGGTAGAAGCAAATGTTTGTGTGATGAGCATGGACATTTTGTTTCCGAGTCATGGATGTTTATATACATAATTATGTATATTATATTCACAAACAAAAAATATCTATGTAGATATCAACTATCTGGTGTTCACGACACAAGCCTCGTTGCTTAGTGTGGTGCTAGATGGCGCTGTGTGTAATGTCCAGCGATATTATTATTATTATTATCATTTCAGCCGAAAGACGTCCACTGTTGGACAAAGGCCTCCTCCAAGTGTCGCCACATTGACCAATCCCGTGCCTCTCGCATCCAGCAGATCCCTGCAACTTTCACCAGGTTATTAGTTACATTAGTAACCAAATTTTTGTTTTGCTTGTATATTTACACTTATTTTGTTAAGTAAGTCTTGCGGCATCAAAGTTTAAAGAAATATTTTGCAAAAAAAAAATAACAAGTGCCATGCGTACGAGTATATTATTAAGAATTATTGTCATTTTTGACGGGCCTACATAAGAGACATTATTAATTAACAGACATTTAGCTCCACTAAATGTCTGCTAATTAATAATGACTCCTAAGAAGGCCTTCGTTACTCAATGTACACTGTATGTTTTTTTGCTCCATTTCATACTATGCGAGAGTTGGAGCTAGAACAACGTGATGCGTGCATCGCACACGCAAAACATCGATTAATTATGTTAATCTTTCGTCGACATTTACCTTCTACCACTTACCTTGGGTATAAGAAACCGTCGGTAACACATTATTGGCAGATTCCTTTACCTAACCAACCGTTATACTCACTATTTAAACTCAGAATTGCGTGCGTGTGTCAATAATATCAAGTCATTTTAAACAACAATAAACAACAAACAACACAACAGCAACAACAACAACAATATTATCTCATTTTTTCTGTCTAGATTTAAGTTTTTATTGTGTAGATCTTTTGTTTTACTTTTTTTTGTTGTGTGCACTTATGGCATGTGCCGAATAAATATGTTTTCTTTCTTTTTTTCTTTCATTTTTACCAATAGATGGATGAATGCATAGAATACGCTTTATTATGTCATCCCTGGCCGTTTCTCAACTATGTATGTTGGGGTTGGCTTCCAGTCTTACCGGATTCAGCTGGATACCAGTATTTTACATGTAGCGACTGCCTATCTGACCTTCACGACCCAGTTAGTAGGTAATACGATATCCTTTGGTGAGACTGGTTGTCAGCCTTTCAGGCCACTGATTACTTGTAACGACGGTCAAAAATCTATAAATGACAACCAGGACCAACAGCTTGAAGTGCTTTCTGATGCACGGAGGAAACTTGGGATGTAATGGGTGGTTACCCATCAACGGACCAACCTTGGCAAGCGTGGATTAACCTGAAGATTGACCCGAGCGGCTGTTGTTATTTAGTCACAAGTTCTACTTTATTATGGACTCCAGGCAAATTATAGGGATGAAAAGTAGATGAATAAAACGATACATAGTTACGAGGGATCATGTGGCTTGTAAGGAAGTGACTCATGAATTGAAAACTATTATAGAAAAGCATGGAAGAAGAAGACGTACTAGACGCTGATCCCAAATTAATTGGATTAAGAACAGGAAAATAATGATGGTTTGAGTTAGTGCCATTGTGGTGAAAGGATTATAGTCAGACTCTGCGTTACTAAGTGCTAGCTAGCTGTCCAGCACCCCTAGCCAAGTTGACAATCTACAATCGTTAACGCCAGTAGAAAACTATTCAAATGAATGGGAATGACACCATCTCAACGTTAAATCACGTGATCAACACAAACGAATAGAAAATTCGTAGACAAGTTTACATCGTTCAAAATGATAGAATAGAATGTTATCGTTTCCACAATGTTGATCGCTAAACTCTTTGGTAGGAACGCTCACCATAGACTAAAGTGTAGGTTTTTTCTACAGACATTAGAGAACGAGCGATCGACTCAGTTGTGTCAACTTGGCTACCAATTTAGCGCTTTCTACAATCGCTTACACCGAGGCGTTTACGATTGTAGAAAGAGAATCGATACGAAACGTTTATAACTTGGCTAGGGGTGCTGGGCCGGCAGATAACGACAAAAATGCTAACTTTCGATTGCTAATTACTAACGTATTAATTCCTGATTAATGATGAGTACCGCAAGTCTCTACATCAAAGATGCGTTACTCGCAAGCATCGTCATTGCAACCGAATTTATTCGTTAGTAATTAGCAATCGAAAGTTAGCGATTCAGTCGTTAACTCTGTCGAGACTGCCCACGGTGCGCCGGACGTTTGCAATCACAGTATGTTTTTTTTAACGTCAGAAGTAACAACAAGCAAGCTAGCAACAAAAAAAAATACCACTGCTAGTCAAAGAAAATCATTTTCAGACTAACCGACAGGTGAATTAAACTAATTCCATTCGAACAAACATGATTTAAATCCATTATGCTCCAAGAACGAGATTCAAAGAAAACTTTCCTAATTCACGAATATTTGTGTACATTCAATACAATTCTATTGATTCCGACATATTGCTGAATGGGCAGCAATTAAGGCCAGACAGACGTAATAAGTGTATTTATTTTTGTGAAAAAAAAAAATAAACAACTTATCGAATGATTTGATTCTAACAAAAGAGTAGCGAGGAAATTGCATTAGCAATCTGCTACTATCTCTTATTGTATGCTTTTGTTATTTAAGAAAGTACCTAGCTATGTAATAGCTTAGCCGTGTAGTATCCGGCAGAGTAGAATAGAACCAACCCATTACACTCACGGGTGTCGTATAAAGCGACTAATGTCTGAGGCAGAACACCTTGCGCCTCCGTAGACCAGAGAATGGGCAGCAGCGTTTTCTGTTAGTCTGTCATCACTGCGATCTCCAATCCGCCTGCCAAGCGTGGAGATTACGGAAAATTCCTCCCATCATGGGAGAGGCTTATGTCCAGCAGTGGACGTTATGGGCTGTTGTAGTAGTAGTATGTAATAGCTTACAAAATGCTGACGATTTATCCGGTGGCAAATAGATAGCACCACTAGTTTCAAGCAGTCAGGTCTTATCTGATCTGTCGTTACATAAATGTAATGAAAAAGTTAGCCTAATGTTTATTTTTTGGTACATAATACCCTTTGAACTGAGACACTAAACAGCGGTGCCTGTATTGCTAAAAGTACTAGTTCTAGTGACAATACGTACTTCCATGGGACCGTTAAGAGTCTATACTACCTCAAATGGCTTAGCATGATCCTCCGTTACGCCTGAAATACTGAAGCATTAATTTTGAAATAATAATATATGGTAAAGTTGAGGATTAATGTTAGGTCCTATATTTGGCGAAAACACGATTCCATAAAATTTTCTCGATAGAAATAAAATCCAAAGTTACCTCCAAATCGAACAATAAACCGCTGGAATTCAAAAAGTACTTCAAATTAGATCATGAAACTTTGCATACTAACTGAACTAACTATAAAGCAGGTCTTGTGTTTTTCATATTTTCCAAAAGACGAAAATTTGATTTTATAAAGAATAAAAACCACTCATTTCGCACTATTCGGCCTGCAGTGACTGACGTAACAACCACTTTGTAGTGCAAGCTGATTAGAACGTTATCCTAACAGCATTTAAAACGAAGTTTGAACCACCACAAATTGAGTTGCTAATTTGAGGTAGTATAGGCTCTTAACATACACACGTATACGGTAGAACTCAATGTAACGCATTCAAAACATTGTGCTGATGGATGCATTGAAGAGTACGAAGGTTGTGGACGTATTTAAAGTAAAGCTATAATGTTAAAAAACTTGCATTTAAAAAATGACTTGTGAAAAAGTTGGAACTTTCACCTCCAAAATTTCCGTAAATCTAGTGGGGCTCTACACGACCTTCGGGTACATTGAAAATGCACTTAGGCAGGCTTTTCATTTTGTACGACGCCTAATCTAATAGATTAGACGTAATAGATTTAGTATCGTCTTTGTCTTTGAAGTAATAGAGCTCTAATGCACGATATAAAAAATCCGTAAGGTCAAAATAATAATTTTTTCATTTGATTTGATTTGATTAAGTCACTCGGCTTGGAATGGATCTTGTATCTGGGTAACTTTGCGTAAAAACCACAGGCTAACAATTTCACTAGGACCGTGTGGTTCGTATTGTGTCAAATATATGTTTTTGTGTCTTTAAGGACAATATCTTATCTATATCTTTATTTTTAAATTAAATTTAATTATTTTGTTAAAAAAATTTTTAAGTGTGCTACAATATCGCATTGGGTCTAGCTTGTAAGGATATTTGTATGTTTAGAGTAAATAAATAATACGCGTTTAACAATTAGGTACTATTTAGTTTATGACCATTATCATTTCGGGAGCCAAACAATTATCATGCAATTTGTTAGTCTCTACTGCGTCGCAATCAATTAATCAAATTATTCAGAGAGCAACAATTATTGTCTTACACCACTTTCATTGCTTTTAATATTGGTTTATAATTTTTTTTTATAGTTACTTTAGCTACAATGTTATTTGTGTTCTTTACATCTTGTACCAAATGAAAAGAACAGTCAATACAGTTCTCGTCTACGTATATACATACTACTCTGCGCTGTGAACTATTATTGACTGTGTGATTTAATTGGCCTAGATTATTAGTGATACAGAGATCCGGTTTTTTTTTAATGTAGCCCGCGGGCTTTTTCATTTTTTCGATATCACATTAAGTTTTTGAGATACAGTTGATTTTATGCCAAAATACTCTAAAAAAATTATCGAATTTTTCACATTTTTGCGAATTTCGAAAAAAGTTTACGACTTTTTCGTTTTTTTTTTTGCCTTTGTCAATACGCGTCTTTTGAGACTCATGTAGCCCTTAAACTCACGACACCAAGGCGATGTCACACTCTGAGCGAAAATGGGGGCTATACTGAAGCGATCGAAAAACTTTTTCAATGTTAAAATTATCGCAATGACTTGGCAATCTTATTAATCATCATCATCATCTTCCTGACCTTGGGCCATGTTACTTGGGGTCGGCGCAACACTTTTCCTTCTTCCATTGTACCCTGTCATACGTCACGCTCACGGCATCATTTGCTCCTCACACAATCCCTCCGTCTTTTCTTTGGCCAAGTAATCTTGGTATCAGATGATTATGTTTTATAGAATCCTTTTTTTTAAGGGGTTCCAAAAAGTTTGTATTACTTTTTCTTGTAGCTCCAATGGGGAATTTTTCACTGACGTTTGGCACAATGCTTCAGTATATATCAATAGATGGCGCTGATCAGTTTTAGGGAATATTTTTTTAAGCGGCGTTCTAGTAAAATACAATGAAAAAATAATTTACTACGTATAATATAGGTCAATGGATCAATGTAAATTTTATTTTTATATTATTTTAATTTGAATGTTTTATTTTTATCTTTTTTAAATTTGATTTTTTTATGTTATGTTATTTTAATTTTTGAATGTATTTTAATTATATCTTATTTTACTTATGATTTTAATGTTAATTTTGATGGTAATTTTAATTTGTGGTTTCAATGTTAATTTATTTTATTTTTTAATACTGATTATTTTAATTACTGTATGGATATAGCTATCAAAGTAACTGAATTCTATTTATCGATTATTTATTAAAGATAATGGAAATTAAAATCAATTTATACAATATAATTATCATCCATGTAATTACAAATTAAGTTTACAATATAATCAAATTAAATCAAATTGTGTTAGTTTAGTATAGGTCAACTTTAAATCTTGAAATTTGTGTAAAATCTTTTAGCAGGGCAAAAAAAACTCTTCTAGACACAACATGTCAAACTCATTGTTTGTTAATATTTATTTTATTTTTCATTCTTTTTCATTATTAGTTGTTGTATTTAGAGTGAGAACTGTAAAGAATCTTTTTTCTGACAAACATTTTAACCTAAAAAGTCTAATGTTCTTATGCATCACTGAACTGAATAAGTTTTTGCATGGTTTTTGCTATTGTTCTTCTGAGTGTTTTTGCGTTACGTCTAAACTCCTGGTGCGTCGAGTCGAGCTTAGGTTCCTCCGTACTTCAGTTAAGGCTTTGTGGACATAAAAACGAGCCATTTTATTATTCCTAAAGTTGATCAGCGCCATCTAGTTAGTTCATAAAAAGCACTGGGAAATTCCCCCATGTTTGAAAACACAACTAACAGGCGTTGTTTCCAATTTCTACTGCTAATTCCTTTTTTAGGAGCTCGTGGCTAAATAATAACTGCCGCTCGGGTCGGTCGTGAGAGTTAAGCCGCGCTTGCCTAGGTTGGTCTGTGGATGGGTGACCGCCCATTATATACCGAGATTCCTCCGTGCCCCGAGAGCACGTTAAGCCGTAGGTCCCGGCTGTCATTTTTGTAGATCTTTGACAGCCGTCACAGGTAGTCAGTGGCCCGAAAGTCTGACGGCCAGTCTTACCAAGGGGTATCGTATTACCCAGTACTAAATGGGTTGTGGAGGTCAGATAGGCAGTCGCTCCATGTAAAATTCAGGTATTCAGCTGCATTCGGTTAGACTGGAAGCCGACCCCAACATAGTTGGGAAAAGGCTACGCAGATGATGATGATTTCTAAAACTTAAGTTTCACTGCAAGTACCCATGACGCCATGATTTAAAAGAAGAATAAAAGATGGCCGTCACAAAATAACCTGTCATCAATATAATTTAAGTGATGATGATGTTTTGCAATCTCTGTTCGTTGAATGATGATTGGACAAAATCTCAGAATTCAGTTCCTAATATTTTACACTTCAGTTAACAATCGCGCAGATTTAACAGGAAAACGATTTCAATATAAACGTATTTAGGTAGGTAGTAAACCACCTACTGGGTTAAGAAAAGTCTTTACATTTAAAAACAACTTGAAATGCTGATCCAAACGTTGAAAATTTTATTTAGGCATTCGTTAAGGTGTTCCTTGTTAGTGAAAATGAGCATTGAGTTGCTTCTGTCTCTAGCTTTAGGTAAATTTGGGTAAACACAGTGCATTCCTAATTTTATCACAGATAGCTGACGTCCTGCGGTTTCACCCGCGTAGTTTCCGCTCCCGTGGGAGTACGGGGATAAAATATAGCCTATGTCACTTAGGGTCAATGTAGCTTTCTAATGGTGAAATAATTTTTGAAATCGGTTCATTACTTCCGGAGTTTACAACATTTAACATAGGTAACATTTGTTTGTAAGTTTGTATGTTGGGGTACATACAAACTTACAAACAAATGTTACCTCTTTATAATATTAGTATAGATATAGTATTATATAGTATAGATATAGAATAGATAGACTAGCGGACGTCACGCGGTTTCACCCGCGTAGTTCCTGTTCCCGTGGGAGTACGGGGATAAACTATAGCTTATGTTACTCAGGGTGAATGTAGCTTTCTAATGGTGAAAGAATTTTTGAAATCGGCGCAGTATATTTTGAGTTTATTCATTACAAACATACACACACACAAAAATACAAATCTTTCCTCTTTATAATATTAGTGTAGAAGTGTAGATCAATATTAATTGGCAATCGAAATAGTAGTGTGACTGCCCCGTTGGTACAGTGAATGCAAGTGCGATTGCTGAGCATGGGTCCTGGGTTCGATTCCCAGGTCGGGCAGTCTTATTGGATTTTCCATCAGGAATTTCTCAGTACAGCCACGGAGTTTGTATCAGGTTGATGGCAATGGCTCGCCCCTTATTAAATGTGCCCTTCTAACCCTAAAATTGGCAACTCTATTTGTGGTGGTTCAAATTCTAATCAGCTTGCACTACAAAGCGGTTGTTACGTCAGTCACTGCGGCCGAAAAGTGCGAAATGAGTGTTTTTTGCGATTTACAAAAAAATCTATTGATTGGACTAAAAAAATAAAACACATAAGACCTGCTTTATAGTTAGTTCAGTTAGTATGCAAAATTTAAAGTTTCATGATCTAATTTGAAGTACTTTTTGAATACCAGCGGTTTATTGTTCGATTTGGAGGTAACTTTGGATTTTTTTTCTATCGAGAAAAGTTTATGGATTCGTGTTTTCGTCACACATATGACTTAGCATTAATCTTCAACTTTACCATATATTTATTTCAAAATTAATGCTGCAGTATTTTAGGCGTAACGGAGGATCATGATAAGCCATTTGAGGGATATATAGCCCTTAAACATAACTGACAGGCGTGATGTTATATTAAGTACGTAGCACTATAGGTACTAATTAAAACATCAATAGTATTTACATAATAAGAGGAGCTCGTGGCTAAATAATAACAGCCGCTCGGGTCAATCGTTAGGTTAAGCCGTGCTTGCCTAGGTTGGTCTGTGGATGGGTGACTACCCATTACATACCGAGTTTCCTCCGTGCCTCGGAAAGCACGTTAAGCCGTTGATCCCGGCTGTCATTTGTAGATCTTTGACAGTCGTTAGGTAGTCAGAGGCCCATAAAGTCTGACAACCAGTCTTACCAAGGGGTATCGTATTACCCGGTACTAACTGGGTTGTGGAGGTCAGATAGGCAGTCGCTCCATGTAAAATACTGGTATTCAGCTGCATCCGGTAAAACTGGAAGCTGACCCCAACACAGTTGGGAAAAGGCTAGGCAGATGATGAGTATTTACATAATAACTTAGCGTGACTTTTCCCAATAATTATGCAGTTTACCTGATTAACGTCGGGGTGTTAAGTATGAAAGTGCAAACTACTCAAGTGAGAAGCGTTATTACAATTATCTTCAAAGATAACAATGGCGAATAAGAAACTGAAATTAAAATTTCTCTCACTTTACGCCTCATTACTTATATATCGACACAAACAGCCGATAACTTTACTTTTTATTTGCGAATGGAATATAGGAGTAAGTGTACTAACTCCTATCCAATTTAGTCGGTGAATGGTCTTGCCTTTGGCACACATACACACATACACATAAATGGTGGTAGAGTCAGTGTTCCCAGGTGTTAATAGGAAGCTACTAGAAGGTACTTTGTGTAATTTAGTTCATCACCACTGCTCTCAAAACGGTGAAGGAAACATCGTGAGGAACCGGCATGTCCTAGAATCAAAAATTTGAAGACATGTGACATCTACCAATGCGCACTGGGGCCGCGTGGTGGATACGGCACATACGCAAAATACGCGCTTTGACGTGCAGTTGCGGACTATAACCCGCTATTCAATATAAAATATGTTATATATGTATATACAAAAACCGAAAGGTAGCTTTTGCAATAGATTCCATACAAAAACCAGCCATGGCTTTTGGTTTTGCGATTGTTCTTTTTAAAGGCAGTAGAATGACTTGCTACTTGCCTTTACTTTAACCCATTGGCCGAACAAGTCTATTTAGGAATTACTGCAGATGACCGGCTTTTAAGCCTATTTAAGTAGCCGACAGTGATCAAAGGATAACGGTAAACCCAAGTAATTGTTCCATTACCCCGCTATTAATTACTTTTCACCCCACTTATGCCACCTCCCCAAACCACCAGCTGGAAACATCATCTCCATTCATTACCTGATAAAGGAAATAATATAATTAAAAAATTACGCTCTTTATAAGCGCACGTGATCTCTGCTGTAATGAATCAAGTGCAGGTGTTGTGTCACTCGATTCCCGAGCGATCCGAGAATGTATCGAGTCAGCACCTCGGTATCGAGAATCGAGTTGTACTTGTGTCGTATGTGAACCGGCCGCACATTGCGCATGAGTCATATTCGTGTGAACATCGAATTAAATTACAATAAAACTAACGAAAGGACTGTATCAAGTGTCCGGTAAACGGAAGTTGGTACTATGAATGGATGGTAGGTTTACGCAATTCCAGTACTTTGCTTTATAAGCTTGATGCGGAAGGCGATTGATAAGTAGGTAGATTGGTGAGGAAGTGGAGCAGTATCTAATGGTTTCACACGACTGCCGGAAAACCGGAGTGTTAGATATCGTTATCCTATAGGATCACGATGCCGTCAACCAAGCATTCTATGCATCAAACTAAGAACTCAACTTTCTTTTTTGGGGTGAAAATCATGTTTTGTTTTAGAACTCAATGTATCGCACTCAAAACATTGTACTGATGGATAGTACGGGAGTCGTGGAGGTGTTTAAAGTAAAAATCTTACATTAAAAACTTGTATTAAAAAAAACGCTTGAACTTTGACCCCCAATATCTTCGTAACTAGAAGGTTCCCAGGTATGGTGTGGAACAAAAAAATGATCGCAATGACGGAGAGAACAAGTGCCTTTCGGCTTCGTTTAGAGGTTTTTTACGCTTCTTACAATTTTTTTCAATAGTCTTGTATGTCCCACGGCTGGTCAAAGCCTCCCCATACTCTTCCAGGCACTCTTCTCCTGCGTCACCTCGAACCAGTCTTACTGATGCGCATCTCAGCATCTCTTTCTAGGCCAGCCTTGGCAGCGCTGTCCATCCCATGGTTCTATACTATTAAATGAGAAATATTTGTAAAACTATTTATTTAACGATTTCGATGAAAGATGCAATGTGGTTTCATCATTTCAGCCGAAAGACGTCCACTGCTGGACCTATGTCCAGCAGTCCCAGTCTTGGGGGAGGCCTATGCCTCCCCCAAGTGTCACCACATTGATCGGTCCCGTGCGACTCGCATCCAATGTGGTTTACTGGGACGACAAATCGATCTAGGATCTAATCTATCGAGCTAGGACTCATATCATAGCATACCTTGGTCACCCAGGTACTATTAATAATATGTGATCTAGAAGAAGAAAATATGAACATTTACCAGGTATTTCTTGATATATCTCTATGTAATAGGTAAATCTTCATGTTGCAACTTTCTTGATAAGAGTTTCAGAATTGTACCTGTAAATTGAAACATAATCTGTAATAAATATGTACCAACATACATAATTCTATCGCTTAGTTCTAAGGATTACGTTCCTACTAAGCCTAAGGTTCTTTACACAATGCAGCAGGTGTAAGAATTTAATTATTTATTTACATAAATCAACAAGAAGAAATCCCGTAGGCTTGCTTGGGACCAAACATAATCGTGTCCCATGTATTGTATGCAGATTCTCTTTTCTCAAGGCGTGAATATAAATAAACCAATATTACCGCCTTCGGGTGAAATAATAAATTTCCTCTACTTACAAGGCTCGGGGTAACGACGTTATGATATCATTATTTCGTGGCTGTAGATAAGAGGAACTGATATAATATATTGTTTGGTTCACACTTTCTTTAATAATGTTGGTATCGTCTTAGTAGGTATTATGTGTGTGCTTGTATGATGGGGAATTAAAGCTGATCTTTAGTTTTCACTATCGAGCTGTCGATGCTATTTTCCTAACCCGGAAATTAAACCTAGGATAGATCCAGAGGAGGTTACTTCGATTAATTATTGCATTGCATAACATAACATCATAATGTTGATGCATGGAGAGGGAGAGGTAGACCAAAAAGAAAGAAAGATGGATTGTGTGACGAATGATCACCATCATCTGCCTAGCCTTTTCCCAACTATATTGAGGTCGACTTCCGGTTTTACCGGATGCAGCTCAATACCAGTCTTTTACATGGAGCGACTGCCTATCTGACCTCCACAACTCTGTTAGTACCGGGTAATACGATACCCCTTGGTAAGACTGGTTGTCAGAATTTTTGGCTTACGACTGTCAAAGATCTACCAATGACAGCCGGGACCAACGACTTATCGTGCTTTCCGAGGCACGGAGGAAACTCGGTATGTAATGTGTGGTCACCCATCCACAGACCAACCTAGACACACGGCTTAACCTAACGATCGATCCGAGCGGCTGTTATTATATAGCCACGAGCTCCGAGCTGAATGATATGAAGGAAAAAGGAGTTAATGATACCGTGATGATTGACAGGGGAGAATGGAAGAAAAAAAACGTATTACGTCGACCCCAAATAACATGGCACAAGGACAAGAGGATGATGATGATAACATAACGTCTGTTTGTCCTTGAAGTGTTAGGTGTACCTATAGTAGACTACATCCATATTTAGCTAGTTATGCTTAAGAGCCTATACAACCTCAAATGGCTTAGCATGATCCTTCGTTACGCCTAAAATACTGCAGCATTAATTTTGAAATAAATATATGGTAAAGTTGAGGATTAATGTTAGGTCTTTTGTTTGGCGAAAACACGATTTCATAAAATTTACTCGATAGAAAAAAAATCCAAAGTTACCTCCAAATCGAACAATAAACCGCTGGTATTCAAAAAGTACTTCAAATTAGATCATGAAACTTTGCATACTAACTGAACTAACTATAAAGCAGGTCTTATGTTTTTTATTTTTTCCAAAAGATGAAAATTTGATTTTATAAAGAATAAAAACCACTCATTTCGCACTATTCGGCCGCAGTGACTGACGTAACAACCGATTTGTAGGGCAAGCTGATTAGAACTTTATTCTAACAGTATTACAAACGAAATTTGAACCACCACAAATAGAGTTGCTAATCTGAGGTAGTATAGGCTCTTAAGTCCCAAAGGGTTAAAGGATCACACTCGAATACAATCTGAGAAATGGTGGACCTCGACACAAGGATGTAGGCAATCCAAGGAAGCTAGCCATCGCTGGATACAAAGCTGACCAGGCGCCTTCTGCGCCTGGACAGGGATAGCCTGCGTCTGATGGCGGGGACCATCACGGGACACTGTTCACTGAATAAACACTTCCACACCCTAGGAATCACTGACAGTCCCCTGTGCAGAGCATGCATGGAGGTGGAAGAAACGGTGGCGCACGTGCTCCTTGAGTGCACACCAAGATTCGCGAGGAGACCCTGGGAACACGAAGATCCCTTGTTGCCCTTGCTTCCCTGAGGAGACCGGGAAGTTTGATCTGCTTCTGGAGGGAGGTGGGCTGTTTGGAGTAGTCGGCCACCATGGCTCACGCATAATGGTCCACTTCAAGGACTAAGTGCGGAAACCCCATGATAGATAGTAGATAGTAAGTCCCAAAGAGCCTGTTACCAACCGGGTAGAAATCTAGATTCCACGCTGCACTGAGAAATACCTGAAAGAAAAAGACAAACAAATCAGTCACAGAGTTGATTTATAAAGTTATTATTTAAAATTAAAATTGAATAAATACCCGTCATTGCGAACATTGTAAAAACGTTAAACGTTCATTAATACCTAGTTTTCAGTCCAAGTTGAACCGTCATTAAAATAACGCATATTTACAATGACAATGGTGTCTATTGTTAATTCATTGCGCTCGTTTGTAAAAACCTGTCAAGTATTAATTCTAATTATCTTTGCTTACGAAGATAAGTTCATCATCATTTCAGCCGCAAGACGTCCACTGCTGGACATAGACCTCCCCCAAGTGTCGCCACACTGACCGGTCCCGTACAACTCGCATCCAGCGGATTCCTGTAACCTTCGCCAGGTCATCGGTCCACCTAGTGGGAGGCCTTCCAACGCAACGTCTTCCGGTTCGCGATCGCCACTCCAGAACTTTTCGGGCCCATCGGCCATCCGTTCTGCGAGCAATGTGCCCTGCCCACTGCCACTTAAGTTTGGCAATTCTTCGGGCTACAAGCTACAATAAGTTACTTGTAGATTGTCCGCATCTGATTTTAATTGAATAGTTGCGGTTCGCTACCTACTCTTTCACGACTTTATTTTGAATGTAGATATTCGTGTTCACTAAATCTTATCTTCCTTTGCCATGTTATTTGGTGTCGGCGCAACACGTTTTTTTCTTCCATTCCCCGTGTCAATTGTCACGCTATCATCTACTTCTTTTTCCATTATATCATTCCTCACACAATCACTCCATCTTTTCTTTAGTCTTCCTCTCCTTCTTCATCCATCAACGTTTATATTCATCACTCTTTTAGTTACATGTGTGTCCCTCCTCACAAAATCTATATCTATGTATTTAAAATCATTATCTGCCTAGCCTTTTCCCAACTATTTTGGGGTCGGCTTCCAGTCTAACCGGATGCAGCTGAGTACCAGTATTTTACATGAAGCGACTGCCTATCTGACCTTCACAACCCAGTTCATACTGGGTAATACGATACCACTTTGGTAAGACTGGTTGTCAGACTTTTTGGGCCACTGACTACCTGTAACGACTGCCAAAGATGGACAAATGACAGCCGGGACCAACAGCTTAACGTGCTTTCCGAAGCACGGAGGAAACTCGGTATGTACGGGTGGTCACCCATCCACAGACCAACCTAGGCAAGCACGGCTTAACCTAAAGATCGACCCGAGCGGCTGTTATTATTTAGCCACGAGCTCCTCTAAGTATTTAAAATATGTTAAAAAAAAATGAAATGTTATTAAATAATTGGTTTCCCTAATCATGTTGAAGTTATGTTCGTCTTTCTCTACTTCTACTATCTTATATGTTTTGTTTAGTCCAGTGCTTAGCAGGGGTGACCCCACATAATCAGGATAATCGTCGATATCACACATGTTATTTTTAGCAAGTTCTATGCAACTATGTAACACAACATTATGATTACACATAAACGCACTGAAAATGGTCGCGTAAACGTTTGCGTCACGTCAAAAATGTACTTGTAATCATTAGTCGGACCTGAACGAGACGATTGCGTGCTTACTAGGTGGTCGAGGTCGTAACTGCAGTGGACAATCGATTCATGGTACCAATGCGGCATAGTATGCGACACTATAAATTGAAATCGAACACAAACTTTTAAATTTACTCATTTAGCATACATTGACGACACAACTTAGCCTTAAAAAGCACCATATGTATAACACCAGCAATGTATCCATTGATACACGACAACTCCAACGCACGTTTCAATTTTTATATGGTACGCCCTCATCACACGCGATCGACACTTAGGTCGAAAGAATCGAATGACAAATGTTATGTTTGGCTACAGCAGAACTTTCTATGGGTCTATATTGATTTCCGATCGAACAGCTCGTGATATGGCCACTCATGTTGCAAATTTCGCTTAAAGCCTCCATTCATCCGATCCGAATCCATTTAATTTGCTGGTTACATAATAAGAAAGGATATTGAATTCACTTATTCAGTATTATTAGAAGACACATAGTTAGTATTCTGTAAGCCAGGTCGGCAACTTTAACGCTCAACTGGACGGAAACATTTTTATTATCATAATCTTTAGCGTGTACATTAAACTTAATAGGTCTAATTCTTTTAATTGCTGCTGTATAAGCAGAGCCACTCACGCATAATTGCGAATTAACGTGAAAAAATATGACCTTTAGTTGCACACGTCTTTTATAATTAACCTAGGTTGTGGAAGCGTCATTGGAGGTCTAACTAAGTAAATACTTTTTGTCGTCTAATGTCCCTTTGCTCGAGGTCCTACATACACAAGTCGTCCCATACTCGACAGTGGGGCTATGGTAAGGCTCTTGGCGCCTATTGCAAAACAGTTCTATCGCCTGTTGAACGAAGGGGCCAAAAAAGCGCGAGGAATGTCTAATTGTGTGTAATTTTCTGCGACTTGTAATCTATTATTCAAGGATCAGAGTCTCTATTGTGAGACAGCGCGTAGGTATCACCAGTATCTACGTGAGCGACAACGAAATGATCGATTATTTGATGGTAAAGGTTAATTAAAACACGTGTAAGTAAGTTACAATGTTCTGCCGTTTGATTATGTAATATTCTTTGCACATCAATATTTGATGATCGTGTATAGCATGATAATTTGATCATTTGTAGGTAGGTACCTACTTCTTATCTAAGTACTGAAGCTTAATTAATTAAGGGCTAGTTCTAGAATTGCGATTCACTTTTTCCTCTCATCAAAAAGAGGAAACGAATAAAACTGACGAAGAAAATAAACAAGTCTGGGCTAATTACGAAATTGTCATCGAGGAAAGGTTCGCAAATTACCCTCCAATTTAGATGTAAAATGTCGTCGACAGACGGACGGACGGACGGATGGACTGACGTTTTTACAAACACTAGTAATTGTCCATTGTGTACAACTGCTTTCCTACCTTCTAATTGAAAACTATGCGCCACTCTGCATTCTAGATATCTGTGGGAACGGCATGGGGACTGTGAGTGGAATATTTTTTATTAGACAAATTACTCTTTTTGTAATGTAATTTTTCAGCGAGAACACGCTAGGGAAAGGAGCTTTGTATTTATTGAATTCATTCATACATTGCACTGCACATGCATTTTATGAAGTCTTAAGGTATCTTTAGCTCGTATCTCGTGGAGATCGATCGTTCGACCTCCAGGTTAAGCTGCGCTTGCCTGAGTTGGTCCGTGGATGGGTGACCCTTTACATACCAAGTTTCTTCCGTGCTTCGGACAGCACGTTAAACGCTGTCATTTGTAGATCTTTAACAGTCGTTACAGGTGTCAGTGGCCCGAAAGTCTGACAACCAGTCTTACAATGGGGTATCATATAACCAAGTACTAACTGGGTTGTGGAGGTCAGATAGGCAGTCGCATTGCCAAGTGGCTGGAAAGATTTAAATACAGTGATGTTAAGGAGTAGACTACGTAAATTTTTGACAGATAAAGTGTACTATAGCATAAATGAGTTTCTAACAGAGAAAAATATATTTTTTGATTAATTTAAATAATAATGATATTTTATTAATTGAATTATATCATTGTAACAAAAATGATAATTTAGTAATTTAATGATAATTGTAATATAATGATAATTTATTAATTTAATGATAATTGTAATGAAAATGATAATAATTTATTAAATGATCTGTTGAATGATAATTGTAATAATATTAATATAATCGATCTGGTCTTGTTTCATAAATAATGTAAATGTTTGCATGCCGCATGGTAAAATATGGCTGAACTTTGAAATGTCATAACAACTATATTGTATTACCCATATTTGCAAAATAAAATTCTATTCTATTCTATTCTATTCTATTCTCTATGTCAAATACTGGTATTTAAATGATGAAAGTTTTTTCTAGTAGGTTCGAACCCAGACAGGCGCGTTGTTTGTGCAATTGATTTCAGCACAACTGCTGTAAAAACGGTGAAGTAACTGGCATGTCCTACTCTACCGCCAAAAATTCCAAGACTCGTGATATCTACGAACCCGCACTGTGCATTAAATCACATACATTCTTCTTGGTTTTAAATGGCTGTCACGTCCTACACTAACCTTCACAAAATTGTTTGTCTACCTGTAAAGATCCCCCACAATACCCTGAAAACCCTAATCAAAACCCTTAAAATCCGAATGATATCCATATAATTATTGAAACCGCCAATTAAGTATAAGTTAAGCTGAGCTAGGTTGAGCTTAACCGTTTAAGGTACCTACTATAATAGCCGGGACCTATCTACTTGAATGAATGACTTATTTTATACTAGCTTATGCGCGCGGTTTTGCCCATGCCGTGTTCGGTAATTATCCCACTATGTGTTAGTTATGGTTATAAACTATCTGTGCGCCGAATTTCATTCAAATCTCTTCTGTAGTTTTTGCG
This sequence comes from Xestia xanthographa, assembly GCA_905147715.2. Taxonomy (NCBI): domain Eukaryota; kingdom Metazoa; phylum Arthropoda; class Insecta; order Lepidoptera; family Noctuidae; genus Xestia; species Xestia xanthographa. The sequence continues at coordinate 20,263,027 of LR990653.1, read as the reverse complement.
TGAAAGAGTAACAAACATCCATAGCCATACATCCTAAAAAACTTTCGCGTTTTTTATAATATTACTAAACTAGCTGACCCGCGCAACTACGTCTGATAACATGTTATTTTGTGCATTCAATTACGAACAATAACCTTTTAAAATCAAAATTGCTTACCTCCCATAACATACGCGTGATATTATGTAGCCGAAAGCCTTCCTTGGTTTACAAAGAACATTTTTGCTGAATTTCAATACAATCTATCCAGTAGTTTTGGCGTGAAGCCATACCATACACAAGACAAACAGATAAAAAATCTAAAAGTCACTTTATGTCATCAGTTACGTTTCTTTAACAAGAGCCACTTAATTTTTCTCGAAAATTCTCAATGTACAGTTTTTCTTTCGTTACTGTTTTATTATATGTATAGATATTATATATTATACTTAGGTTATTAGGTTACGAAGTAGGACTAAAATAGTTTATTTATATTATTCCTGTATACATCTATTTTCTTCATATTTAGGCTGAACGCTGTCAGCTATTCGAGCTTATTTTCTATTCAACATTAGAAATTGTGTATATCAGTTATCTCTTCAAAATTCCGTACCTACTCAAATATTCGCGAAGGTCGGTTGACAAGCCGTCAATACCAACGCTCGACAGTACCTAACTATTATTGGTTGTGTACCCTAGTTATACATATGTTTATATATAAAGTTGTTCAGTATCCTCGGTCGTGACATTGGAGAACCACGCATTTATCTAGCGAACTGATCGAACATAGACTGAGTGAACTAATCTCTCACCTTATGGATTAATTGCCTGTTGATGGCAATACCCTCGGTTTTATTACGTGGGACATTAACGTAACTGGCGAAATGTGGGTCTATAATAAAGATAGATAATTAAGGTATTAGTTTAGCCCTAATCGTTTGATTGGAAGAGCTCGTGGCTAAATAATAACAGCCGCTCGGGTCGATCGTTAGGTTAAGCCGTGCTTGCCTAGGTTGGTCTGTGGATGGGTGACCACCCATTACATACCGAGTTTCCTCCGTGCCTCGGAAAGCACGTTAAGCTGTTGGTCCCGGCTGTCATTTGTAGATCTTTGACAGTCGTTAGGTAGTCAGTGGCCCAAAAAGTCTGACAACCAGTCTTACTAATGGGTAGGTATCGTATTACCCAGTATTAATTGGGTTGTGGAGGTCAGATAGGCAATCGCTCCATATAAAATGCTGATATTCAGCTGCATCCGGTTAGACTGGAAGCCGACCCCAACATAGTTGGGAAAAGGCTAGGCAGATGATGATGAGTTTAGCCCTAATCCTTCAGGGTAGTCGTGGTGTTACAACCCGGTTACATTTTCTCCGGACCTGGCGTCGATGACTTTTATAACAATAAAAGTCCAAGCACAGCACAAAATAAAGCGGTGATAGCACGAAAATGGTGTCGATTCTGTTGTGCACAAACTAAACTTAATTTAGGCTATTGCTATCTTTTTCTCTCTAATAAAACGAGAAAGAGACGGACGTAATTTAGAGCTGTCAAATTTAGTTGGAACTAATATGTATCTCTATACAAATGACGGGTGCACGTAAAAACATGTCGACTAAAAACACGTTGAAGCGCAAGGCATAAACTAGTTTGACATCTCTAATCATAGCTATAGCCGACCTTTTCTCGCACTGCCTTTTAGTTAAATATAGCAATAGCCTAAATTAAGTTTAGTTTGTGCACAACAGAATCGACACCACTATCACGACATGCATCGGCAACGAAAGTGCTAGGTTTTGAACATTTCATTGTAACGTTTGGACTTTTATGGTTTGAGCTGTATTACAATTACGTACCTTGATAGATCTGCCTTAAAAACTTTTAAAGATTTGGTTTGATTCTGAGCACACCAGACAATATCTGTTACGTCGGATATCTAATTACCGCAACTGTTTCTTTTGTGATCTGAACCCTGAGTTGATTAAATCCGCTAATTATAAGCTGTTCTTCTCCTATACCCTGTTCCTATGTACTATCTATTCGTTAGTGTCCGTATAGGGTTACCATCCATCCGGATTTGTCCGGAAATGAATGAATGATGAACTGACCTTTCGATTTAGAGGTTTTTAAGGAGCTGTAAAAGGATAACGGTAAGCGAAAAAATAACCGTTTTTTTTTAGATGTCCGGTATCAGTCAGGACTTTTTAAATATCGAAATCATACCCCTGATAATGTTGATTTCCAATTTTTTTTTATCTTTATCCTGAAACCGATTATTCCTCTAATTTTTAAATTTCCCCCTGATATGGGAAATTTCCGTTTGAAATTGGATGAAAACCTATTGAAAAAAAAAAGAAAGAATATTAAGAAAAATGTTTTGCTTTTTTTTGGATTTCCGGTTTTCTGACTTCAAATATCGAAATCATAGCCCTACTCATGTTCATTTCCTAGTTTTTCAACCTTCACCCTCCAATCCTCTAATTATAAGCTCCCCATACCCTATACCGTCGCACTATCGTTATTGTTAGCGTCGGTAGGCCCGCTCGTGACGCGCCGCGACCTCGCACTTATCTGGCGCGCTCTCACGACGCAGCGCTGCGCCGGCGCAGCTTGCACGACCACGCGCCGCTTTCGGATGCGAGCAAGAACTACGAGTGCGGATGCACTGGATTAGGGAAGCTTATTCTCTGGACTTTTACGACGAGTATGTACTTTTTACAAGAAAGTGGAGTTTCTTGTTCATTCTTTGCTGTGATGCGAATGGGCATTTCAATCAATTACATATATTTCCTCATAATTTTTAATTTTGTTTTTTTTTTGTCATTCCAAAGTGGTTAATTGCTTATATTTAGCTGTGGATATTGATGTACAGCAGTCATCATTCATAATTTCAGCCGAAAGACGTCCACTGCTGGACATAGGCCTCCCCCAAAAGGGGGGTTTTGCCATAATCGCCACGCTTGGCAGGCGGGTTGGCGATCGCAGTACGGTTGTTACAAAAGCACAGAGAACGCTGCTGCCCATTCTCTGGTAAGTCCCTTAGTCGCCTCTTACGACACCCACGGGAAGATATGGGATGGTGCTATTCTTTACGTCCGACACCATACAGACCCTGTACAGCAGTAATATTTGTGAATATAACAGGAAACATGCTGATGTACAGAAGTAGATATCTATATCTTATATATTATATATATCGGTAGATAAGAGAAAACTTTGTCTAAAAAGTATACTGTTTTAGGCCACCTATTATATGGGCTGTCGTGACATGTTTGAAGAAAATGACTTTTAGAATACTTTTTTGTAAAATTTTCGTTGATTATAAATTGCAATAACGTAGTTTTAAGATGAACAACTTTGTTATTATCTTTAATAATATACTACTAGCTGATGCCCGCGGCTTCGCCCGCACGCAAATTATATACTAAAACCTTCCTCTTTAATCACTCTATCTATTAAAAAAACCCGCATCAAAATCCGTTGCGTAGTTTTAAAGATCTAAGCATACATAGGGACAGACAGACGCGTGGGACTTTGTTTTATAATATGTAGTGATAGTGATAGTGATTTTCATGGCCTTATTTTTTGTCCACCAATGTCAATGTCTTAAGTAGAAACGTAAACCCCCTAGGGCTTTAAGGCTGATGCTCAAGGGTAGTCCGCGAAATTCAATTTTTTTCACGTTTTTTGCAATTTGCAGGCCAGTGCTAAGTTGTATGTTGATTAAAATATTGTTCGCGACTGTAAGACGTATGTAGTTACAGAATTATAATGATCAAAATCATCAATACAACCCTCAAAGTTCATAATGGTGGAAAAATTACTTTTCCAAGGTCAAAATCATTCTTGCACCTTTATGAACTTTGAGGGTTGTATTGATGATTTTGATGAATATAAATCTGTAACTACATACGTCTTACAACCGCGAATAATATTTTAATCAACATACAACCTAGCACTGGCCTGTAAATTGCAAAATACGTAAGAAAATTTGAATTTCGCGAGCTACCCTGGAGCATCAGCCTTAAGTAGAAACGTAAACCCCCTAGGGCTTTAAAATACAAACAACGGGATCTACTACGTGTTGTTAGTTGTTATCTGTAACGTTTCTGATTTTAGATAAAATGCATGAAAGAAATCATCAATTCTCAGATTTCAGGATTAGCTAGATAACTGCTTTATATTTTCAGATTCAATGTATGACTGAATAAATTTAAAGATTTAAAAACTCTCACATATTAACAAGTAAAGCAGTATAAGTGCTTTTACAATACATTTAAGAAGCTTTCGCAAAAGAATTACTGTTTTCCTCGAAGCTTTGTTCGACAGATAACAAGAATAATAATAATGAGCTTTAAACAGAGCTTTATCCATTATTTTTATTTATAAATAGACTAGCTCTTGCTCTCTATAATATTGTTATTATCAGCTTTATTAAATACTAAGAAGACCTGAAGTAGTTACAACTTTTAAGTGCAGCTTAATAAATCTTACATTGTTTTACTTGTTTTGTAGTAACGGCCTTCCTAGTGTTCCCTCCTTCCATACTAATGAAATAAATACGAAAGTAACTTGATATTAAAGGTATTTAGAAGGACTACACTTAGAAAAAAATACATTTTATATTATACTAGCTGATGCCCACGGCTTCGCCCGCGCGCAATTTATATACTAAAGCCTATTCCTCTTGAAACAATCTATCTATTAAAAAAACCCGCATCAAAAGCCGTTGCGTAGTTTTAAAGATCTAAGCATAAATTTATTTTTACCATTGCCACTCGAAAAAGGGCATTTTATTCATCGATAACAGTGAATAAAACTCTCTTTTAATCACTGAGTGAATAAAGACATTTTGAATTTGGAACAAACACGAATTACGTACAAAAAAAAAACGCTGCTGCTGAAAGTACGTACTGGGAGGCTGAATGGAGCTGTTCTATTCCAAATTAAAAAAAAGACCCGCCAATTTAGACGTTCTTTTTTATCTGTTATTGTGGTTGTTTTGTGTTATTGGAAAATCTACTATAATTATAATAAAATGAGTTCTTCCGATATCGAAAATGAGAGACTGACTCCGGAATCATTTCGTTCTAAAGCAGCAGTTATAGTAGATGATTTGTTGCCGCCAAAATCTCGGGAGTTGTACCTGAAAACATACAATTTGTTCTGCAACTGGAAAACCACGAATGGCGCCAATTCCTTCTCTGAGTGCATATTTCTTAACTATTTCAATGAATTAACCAAGACTAAGAAGCCGTCGACACTTTGGAGCATAATATATTCTATGCTAAAAGCCACAGTGAGAATCTAACACAACATTGATATTTCAAACTACTCAAAGTTAGTGACATACTTAAAACGGTTATCCGAGGGTAATAAGCCAAAGAAATCTAGAATGCTTAGCTCCGAAAACATTGAACGTTTTCTAAATGATGCGCCTGACCACAGTGTTCTGGCCGTAAAAGTAAGTACCTACTTAATATATGTATATTTATTTACAAACCTACTGTGCTTCTAAGGTTTTCCTGTCAATACATATTTTTTAAATTATTGTTCACAGGTTGTGCTAATTTTCGGCGTGAATGGAGCCTGTCGCAGTAATGAATTATTACAGATAACTATAAACGACATCCAAAAACACTCTGATAATTTATTACTTATCGTTTTAACTGATACGAAAACTAAAATTGATAGAATGTTTGTAATACGCCAATAATACGTAAAAATCGTCGAAAAATATCAAGCTTTACGGCCCACTAATACAAAAACCGACAGGTTTTTCTTACAATACCATGGCGGAAAATGTACTCGCCAACCTATTGGAATCAACAAAATAGGTGCGATGCCAAAAGAGATTGCCAGTTTCTTAAATCTATCGAATCCCGAAAAGTACACAGGACATTGCTTCCGCAGAAACTCTGCCACCCTTTTAGCAAATTCAGGTGCTGATCTTATAGAACTAAAACGCCGCGGTGGGTGGAGGTCCAGCACAGTAGCAGAAAGTTATATTGAGGATTCAATCGAAAATAAATCGAAAAGATGCAGCCGGATAGTTGAAAGTGTAAATCTAAAACCGTCTGCTGTTGAGCCTTCTGCCACTATCTCCGGCGCGCCCTTCTACATCGAAAGGTTGTGAAACGACTACATTACAGCTGTCTCAGCAACAGCAACCACAAAATACGGCGACTTTGCCAAATACCCAAGTGTTGTCTAATACAACAGTTTCAAACCCAAACCAGCCTATAACACTAAATTTTAAAAAATTGTTCTAATTTTACTATACATTTTTAATTTTAATTTAATATGTAATCCTTTGTTGTTATAATACTGATTATATAATAAAAACTGATAAATATAAATACCATGCTCCTTTTTATTTTCTCACAGTCAATGGTAAAAAGTAGAGTACACAACACGTGAATAAAAAAAATATCTCGGTACTTGTATCCCTCGCTCCGCTCAGGATTCAATCTAGAATCCCTCGCTACGCTCGTGATTCTACTCTAGAATCCTTCGCTGCTCTCGGGATCCAACTTCGTACCTCGAACTAAATTCCCTTTTTATTCACTTGTTGTATAATCTACTATTATTTAAACCACACATACAGCTATTATCACAGGTTTAGGTACCTAATACAATAGCGTACCTATATTTAAAGTCACAATAGTTTATTAAGACTAGAATTAATTATTTTGACAACAAAGAGTAATTTTGCAAAATGCGGGCATAAGGACAGACGCGGTGGTTGACTCTGTTTTAAGTAGTGATAGTGATTGATAACTAGCTGTTGTCCACGACCTCTGTCCACGTGATTTTATTATACAAAATATGACTTCCCTATTTTGCCTATTTTACTTTACAATTACGAGGGTTTTATATTTTTGTACGGAACCCTAATCCTTTTTCATATAAAAGTAGCCTTAGTTCCTCCTTATAACATCGGTTATCTGCCAGTCAAAGTGCCGTCAAAATCGGTACAGCCTTTTCGGAGATTAGCTGGAATAAACAGACAGACAAAATAAAAATAAACTAATTTCGTTATTAGTACCGTATCGCTCCATGTAAAATACTGCCAACCTCAACATAGTTGGAAAAAGGCTATGCAGATGATGAGGATGATAATAGTGAGTAAAAAACTGGTAGGTAGGTGTTTTAAAATTACAAACATATGTACACTAAGTTTATTTATTTGTATGATTAAAGTATAGATGGATAAGTCAACGATTTATTGATTTGACGTTTACCGAAAAGCTTATGTCAATAACCATCGTTGTAAAGTGATTACCAGCTATGTCCGATAGTTCATATATAATTATACTAATATTATAAAGAGGTAACATTGTGTTTGTAAGTTTGTATGTAGGGGGTAATCTCCGGAAGTAATGAACCAATTTAAAAAAAAAATACTGGTAGAAAGCTACATTATTCGTGAGTGCTATAGGCTATATTTTATTCCCGTACTCCCACGGGAACGGGAACTACGCGGGTGAAACCGCGGGACGTCAGCTAGTAATGTCTAAAATCGTCTGGTTCTGCCACACTGTTACTTTCCATGTTAGCCTATGCTTTTTTTATGTAAAAGTAGATTGAACTCGGATTGTATTCGAAACACAATTATACTGCGCTCCAAAACAAATACGAGTGATGTGGCTCAAAAGGCTGCTCGACTCAAATGGGACTAGGCAGGACATGTCTGCCGTCATCATAATCATCATCATTTCAGCCGAAAGACGTCCACTGATGGACATAGGCCTCCCCCAAGTGTCGGCACATTGACCACTCCCGTGCGACTCGCATCCAGCGGATTTTCGCAACCTTTACCAGGTCATCGGTCCACCAAGTGGGAGGCCTTCCAACGCAACGTCTTCCGGTTCGCGGTCACCACTCCAGAACTTTTCGGTCCCATCGGCCATCTGTTCACTTAGTTCACTTAGTTAGCCGTCTGTGGTTCAAAATAGCAGAAAGCCGGTGCCCTGTCACAGTGAGGCGGGGTCGTGGTAGGCCACGAAGGAGATCGCGGGACAAACTGGACACAAATAATGGTGTTAAGCCAATGATATTATAAAGAAGATACGCCATGTTCATACTGAATAATAATAATAACTTTATTTCCCAAATACACAGATAGTTGTACTTACAGTTTACAATTTTTAATTAGTATTAAAGAACAATTACATTAAACATTTGGATGCTTCAAAAATCTGTACACAATTGATTAAACTCTGTCTCTTAAACTAGGGTATCCTGTATCTTAAGAGACAGTGTTTCACAATGAGGTTCCAATTGATTGATGCATGAGTGGACTGTGTCGATTTACCATCAGAAGGGTGAGAAGTTATTGGTTACTCTAGTTTTTTTTAAATAATATAGGTATGTAAAGAAAAATTTTCTTTATAATATCATTGGCTTAACACCATTATTTGTGTCCAGTTTGTCCCGCGATCTCCTTCGTGGCCTACCACGACCCCGCCTCACTGTGACAGGGCACCGGCTTTCTGCTATTTTGAACCACAGACGGCTAACTAAGTGAACTAAGTGAACAGATGGCCGATGGGACCGAAAAGTTCTGGAGTGGTGACCGCGAACCGGAAGACGTTGCGTTGGAAGGCCTCCCACTTGGTGGACCGATGACCTGGTAAAGGTTGCGAAAATCCGCTGGATGCGAGTCGCACGGGAGTGGTCAATGTGTCTTTTTTATAGCAGGAAACGACAACGCGGCAGGCCCAGAAGGAGATGGCGGGATGAGCTGGACTCTTTCGCAAAGGATTGGCCTACAATCGCGCTAGATCGCGAAATGTGGAAGGAGGGAAGGGAGGCCTTTGCCCTGCAGTGGGACAATACAGGCTTATAATAATAATAATAATGGGTATGTGAGAGGATGAGGGTGAATAAATGTGATTGTGGGTGTGTAAGTGGTTTGTGTGTGAGTGTGGATAAATGGTGTGTGTGGTGTTGGTGTGTAAGTGAGTTGGGGAGTTGTATGTGCGAGTGTGTATGTACGCAAGGATAAAAGTATTCGTGCAAGGATGGAGATGGATGTGTGCTTATTAGGTGATGTAGGTAAGTAAAGTCTCTGTTGTGGCATAGTCTTGTTGAAGTAGCCATTCTGTCACTTTTAATTTTAGGTTGTGCTTGTTGAGTGGCGTTCAGATATCGTTGCGAGTAATTTAAAACTACGACAGCGATAGATAATACGGAACGTATAAGATAGAAAGAGATAGCTAGCTATCAAAGTGCAACAATTGTGTCACTTTGTCCTCAACAATTTGTGCGTGCTAGTGCGATATCTACCTCTTTTTACTATATATAATATCATTGTGTTAAGCTGCATCCGGTTAGACTGGAAGCCGTCCCTAACGTAGTTGGGAAAAGGCTCGGCAGATGATGATGTTGTGGCGTCGTGGCGTCATGTTCGTGAACGAGCTCTGTCAGTTGGACTGGTCAGCTCTTGGTTACCACGGCTTATTTGAATTAATTAATTAATTTTATTTTTGAATAGATTTTTATTTTTTGTTTTTACTATGGACATTTTAACGTGCACATCTTGCTACATTGTTCTCACATAATGTACCATCTCAACATAAATGATGTAACCAAGGTTTTGTAAAAATATTCTGATTTAAAATATTATCCATGGAGTTTCTTGCCCGTTCTCTCGTTCCGTTCTCCATGGAGATCTACGCTAGGGAATGGGCAACTACAGTACTTTCACAGTTTTTATATCTTGTGACTGGGACTGTAGCTACATTTAATTTTCATCTTTGTTTCGACAATTCAAAAGTGACTGTAACTGACCTACTTGAAATAAATGCTTTGATTTTGATTTTGTAAAGGGTGAGTCAGGCTTATCTTTTGCATTTTTTCGCAATTGCGAAGTAGGCCCCATAGGGGAAGTTGATCATTCTTTGTTGTTGTTGAATTAGGCCCTTAAATATGACCATTACTTTCTGATACATGCTGTATAAGTGTTTCAACAGTGTAGTGAAATTGAATAGCTTAGTTAACAGTCCCTTGGGTTACACTTACATTATTGCAAGCACGCATGACTTCGTTTGATGGCCAATGGAAATAATTAGCTTCTATATGGAAAGGTTTAAGGTTTAAGGTTATTTTTAAGTCCCATGTAATAGGGGGCGAGCCTATTGCCATCAACCGATGATTCTTGATGGAAATACAATTTTCCCGATTCAGGAATCGAACCCAGGATCTCATGTTCAGCTGTCGCGATTGCGACTACTATACCACATTGCACATTACTTTAGATGTACGACACAATATAATAATCAAGCTATATTAGGTAGGTACTGGTTTTCATCTTCAGTTCTTTACAATAGGCTTGTGTCCTGAAAAAATCTAATTAGTCCGTCAGTTAGATTATCAAATAATATTTGACACGTATTTTTTCTTTTGTTACGTAAACCAAAATTTACGAAGATAGGACGCTTTTAAAATTCTCAATACGTCACGCCGTGCTATAATTTTTTGTGCGTAGTGACGTCACGAGCCCCCACTCGAGTTTTGATGCGTTCTAACTTTGTCAATATTCATTGATTTACAAAAACAAAAAATACGTGTCCATTATTTTCCAATACTCTAACTGTAGATAAAATAGATTCGCAATTTACTGATTGTGGAAACTAGCCTATTGAGTTTGAGGAGAGTAGACTGAAATCCAACATTCGGGATAAACAATCTTACACCCACGGTTTGTCAATTAAGGTAAGAATTAGTTTCATAGACACATCATTTCTCAAAATTGTTTTTCTTCATATCTCATGGTTTCTATGACGAGCTTATTACGACAATGAAACTCAACAAACAATTTGTCGCTTTTTGAGAAACGAAAGTCTAAAATTGTATGACGTGTTCTGTGACGTTTCTTCCCATGTTTGGGGTCTCATACAAATCTGCTTTCTAGGTCTTATTGTCTGAGACATGCCTGTAGATCCTTCCTTGTTCAACGCAGTCAAAGATTATTAACACATAAAACCATAAAACACGTACCTCGTAAAATGTGGACGTAAATTTTGCGAAGAGGAAGTGTTTGTAGAAGGCTCACTTATTAAGGCGGGTGGGTCCCCGAGCAAAATTAGCAACTCTATATGTGGTGGTTCAAACTTCGTTTGAAATACTGTTAGAATAAAGTTCTAATCGGCTTGCACTACAAAGTGGTTGTTAAGTCAGTCACTGCGGGCTGAATAGTGCGAAATGAGTGGTTTTTTGTGATTTACAGAAAATCTATTGATTGGACTAAAAAGTAAAACACTATGATGCTAATATGTTGCCTGTAGAATTATTTGCCAAAAAATCAGAATGATCGCATGTATTTTAGTATGGTTTTTACTGGTTAAAATATTTATTTAGAATAAATAGTTCGTGATTTTTTTATCGAATAAAATTAGTTACATTATGTTTTCGAAACACTATCGAACTAGCATATATCTTGAAGAATATCATATATTTTTCTGGTTTTGTTTATTGCAGTGAATCATATGCTTTTTTCCATTATAAAACTCGCGTTTAGCTCCTGTAGTCGCCTTAAACAAACGGTCTACAATTTGCTCATCATAATTCTTCTGCCCTTACCCCAATCTATTTGGGGTCGGCGCAGCATGTCTTCTTTCCCCTTCTTTCACGTACTTCTCAGGTCCAGTTGAAAACCAGCGTCGGGCACTAGCTGCTCGGCAGTTTGCTGAAATGGGCCTTTTTGGCGCAGGTGTGAGACACACAATATTATTTATTTTTCTGTTTAGTTTAAGTATTTTGTTGTGTAGTTCTAAGTTTTTTATTTTATTCTTATTTTTGTTTAGTTGTGTGCACTTGCGGCATCACATGTGCCAATATGTTTTCTTTCTTTCTTTTTTCTTTTACTCGTCATCTTAGCAGTTACCTCTTTTCTACCCAATATCATCCTTCGCACAGGCCATCCATCGTTTCTTTGGTCTTCCCAATAACCATCCACATTCATACTCAACACTTTCGATTACAGTCATCATAACATCATACACTCACTCACGTACCCCTCCCCATACACTCACTCACACTTAACTATTCCACACACCGTCTTAGTGACAAGCACATTGACTTTCTTACTTTTATTTATTTTACATCTTAATTTTGTATTTTTCTAATCTATCTTTTTACCTGTAATAATTGTAAAAAAAAACAAGTTTGTTAATGTTAATTTAAGTTATGGAAGAGTGGAGTTTCCTAACACAGGCTTTAGACACCTAAAAGGAAACTCCAATCACTAGTTTGTAAGAAAAACTTGGCAAAAACAATAAAAAAAAAAACATTTAATTTTTACACTTTCCACCATCACGCAATAATAATAAAGTTGGTAAACCGGTAGCTTGGAGTCTGTGCCCAAAACCGGTGGGATACTAATTTTGTATTCTCAAATGTTTAAAATAAATATCTTATTAAATGCACATAATTGATATGTCTTTAAATAAAATTTATAAAATAATTTGTAAAAAAAATATGCCAAATTAATTAAATTGGACTGTAAAATACGAAGCTATTAGGAGTGCATTTGTCTTAAGACCGAACACTTCAGCGTGACATTCAATAAGACCGATTATTGTACATCTAGCTTTACTTTATCAACGCTTCTTCAAAGCGACTTTGTATCGTTTTGCATTTTTAGGGTTCCGTACCCAAAGGGTAAAAACGGAACCCTATTACTAAGACTTCGCTGTCTGTCCGTCTGTCCGTCTGTCTGTCACCAGGCTGTATCTCATGAACCGTGACAGCTAGACAGTTGAAATTTTCACAGATGATGTATTTCTGTTGCCGCTATAACAACAAATACTAAATATAGTCAATGGTACGGAACCCTTCGTGTGCGAGTCCGACTCGCACTTGGCCGGTTTTTTTTATTTTTTCGGATGGGAAATCATCAAATGACTCCTCCCGCTCTGGGCGGAGCAGGAGTGAGTGTCAGACTTTTACTGACTAATACCCATCCATGTTCCTTCATCGCCCTTTGTGTTCCGGGGCCACGGTATCTCTTTCGAACAGTCCCGCAGCCCCGGCAGGCATCGGTCCCTACGGACCCCTTCCCTTTTGCTGACTCTCTTTGAGGCGCGCGTGGAACGCGAACGCGCCGTGGAAACGGCCTGTCGTCATGAGACGGACGGACGGCGAGCTAGCCCATAGCCCACCGTCCACAGGTCCGCGCCTACGGTGGCCGACGCCCGTTTTGCCTTACACACAGATTTTTTCCAACTGATACTTCTTTAGACTTTCTGTTTGCCTGGTATACCCACAACGCGTTGCAGGCTCTCACGCTTTTCTGGTTTGACATTGATATTATCAGTACTAGTTAGTTGTTTTGAAAATAATAACAATGAGGCAATTGCGTTTTAGAATACCTAGGACTTAGATCATGCTTAGTCTCTGTAATTTGATAGTTATTTAATTAATGTTGGTATCGTAACGTGGGACAAAGTTGGATGGACCCCGGACCCGTCTGATTACGAATAGATATTCTGATAATTATGACATATCACCACGCCTGTTATCCCCGTAGGACAGACAGATGTGTACTCTATACAGAGGTGTTGTGTCATGTTATATGGGCGACCCCATTGTCATCAACCGGGTGGCAATTCAGACTCTGAGCAGCTGATAAGAAATTCTCGAAAACCCAATAACACCTGACTCGACCCGGAAATGGAACCCTATGCTCAGCAATAGGGATGATGACTGACTAAAAAAAATATGATTCTGTTTAGTCCGTCAATTAGATTATCGAAAAATATTGGATACGTGTTTTTGTAACTTAATAAAAATTTACGAGGATAAAACGCGTCAAAGATAATGAGTGTGGGCTTGTGACGTCACATTTGAGTAAAATATGTACTCAAATGTGACGTCACACGAATTTTCGACGCACTGTATCTTTAAGTTTGTTTAAGTGAAAAAAGAAAAAATATGTGTCTAATATTTTTTGGAAATCTATCTGACGGGTTAATTATTTTTTTTGTCATCTAGGGTTATTGCACTTGGAACCACTAGACCAATTAATCCTATTTCAAGATTGGCTGACGAATAATAGACACTAAATACACAGGAGTTAAGTCCTCTTTAACAAAAATGTAGTAGGCAGAAACCATAAAAAAAACAACTTTTGTTCTAAACTTCAGACTTGCGTGTGTCATTCATGTGTTATAATAGTTATTTATGCAACTGTTGTATAATGAGGGGTATTAAAACACGAATGTGGGTTTATCACACGAGGCGAAGCCGAGTGTGATAATAGTATCACATGAGTGTTTTAATACCTAATTATGTACAGTTGCATACAAGACTTTATCTACATCCATGATATGAATCCTCCATAAAAGGTTCTGAAACCATAGGGTGTTGCAGTGTTCTAAGAAGTCTATGTAAATTCATGGAAAGTTTAATTGCTTGTATTTAATACAAACAAACCGTGTATAGGTAGTAATATAATTATTTACATTTTGGATTGTTCAATTATCAAAATTCACAAAGCTTGTATCACTCATTTTTGTAAACAACAAAGTATATAATGCAATACTAATATCCAAATGTCGAACAAAAATGGCGGGATACGACGTGAATTCGAATTAACAATTAACCTATAAGTTTTTTTTTTTATTACGGCGCTGTGGTAGTGAATCGCACGTGCTAGACGTTCGATTCACTACCACATTCGATGTTCTTTTTAACCGACTTCCAAAAAGGAGGAGGTTCTCAATTCGATCGGTATTTTTTTTTTTTTTTTTTTTTTTTTTTTTATGTATGTACACCGATTACGCTGAGATTTATGATCCGATTTACGTGATTCTTTTTTAGTTTGATGCGGAATAGTTGCCATTTGGTCCCATAAAAATTTTACATAGTTTGGCCTAGTAGTTTTCATTTTATGAATATTTTTACTTCAGTCGTGTGGTATAATTTCATGTATGTTCACCGATTTCTCCTCCATTTGTGGAGTGATTTTCAAAATTATTTTTTTATTTGACAGAGTATACTCCTGAGATGGTCGCATTTAAATTTGGTGAAGATCTGATGCTGGTCTTCGGAGATATACAATGGAACTCTTCAAAACTAGACGGTAAATCGGTCGTGATTTTTGCAATCGCTTGGATGTTTATTGTTTATACAACATCATGACGTAACATCACGCCTGTATGCTCTGAGGGGTACGCAGATGTGTACAATACACGTAAATTTCGACAGTTTAGATATGTTAAGTTCCATTTATTGGGGATAAGCCTATTACCATGACATGTATTGTTAACAATGTAAAATAAATGCATAGCATAATGTGGTTAAGCTATTACGACTAAAAATGGAAAAATAAAAAAACTTTTTGCAAAAAAAATAAAACCGACTTCAAAACACAAAAAAGTGAAAAATAAATTTAGCTTCAGAAGTCGGTGACAAAAAAAAAACAATGAATCAAAAAAGGTCACCGAATTCTGAAGCTAAATTTATTTTTCACTTTTTTGTGTTTTGAAGTCGGTTTTATTTTTTTTGCAAAAAGTTTTTTTTAAAACGAGTTGCATAATGAAATTCAGTACAACATTATAACACCCGTTTGGGTGTTATAATGGTTATTATGACACTGGCTGTTTTAATGTTGGCCATAAGCTAACTGTTTCAGATACCTTTATAGAGGATTTATAGCATGGGTGTAGATAAAACCATTATTTTAACGTTAAACGTAGTGTTAGTTTTACTTGGTAACGTGACCCTGTATGCTCTGCTTGTCACGTTAGATTGCTCTATACAACCGATGTGTGCATGATTGACTGCATGTAATTGTATGTACCTATGGCAGCCTAGCCCTAATCACTTTGACACACAATCGAATAAAAATAGAAAAAAATAGTTTTGAAGCTTAGTTCGAGTTTGTAAGTGAGAATCGTTCGAGTTATGTTTGTTTGGAAGTTCACAACTATGCTAATTACACTACATCCGGCAAATCAATCCATAAAAATATTAAGTACAACGTCACGCGGTTTAACCCGCGTAGTTCCCGTTCCCGTGGGAGAAAAGGGATAAAGTATATATATAGCCTATGTTACTCAGGGTGAATGTACCTTTCTAATGGTGAAAGAATTTTTGAAATCGGTTCATTACTTCCAGAGCTTACTCCCTACATACAAACTTACAAACAAATGTTACCTCTTTATAATATTAGTATAGATTATATAATTATATATATTAGTAATGAGTATAGATAAGTATTAAGTATAAAGAGGTTAAGTTTGCAAGTGTGTCCCTGAAACTATAAGTGCTGTAATAGTACATAGTTACCCTAGGGGTAAAGGTAACTTATTTAGATGGGGTTTGGTGCCCGAGCGCAGCGAGGGCGCTAATAGTTCAAGGGACTAAATAAGTCTTTAACCCGAGGTAAACACTGTGCTTTTCATTACGAATACAAGGAAAGTAAAAATAAAAACAAATATCAACTCTAAAAAACAAATGCAGATCGGATTGCCGCTTTCCCGCCTATTTTGCTTTTTTTCTGTGGCCGGCCAGCTATTCAGCCATTACCTATTTTTCATTTTCATTATCGAAAAAATGGTAAATATTCTGCCCAAATCTATGTTATTTTAAAGAAATAGTTGAAACTTAATTATAATAAAGTTATTTTAGAAATATATATTCTTTAGTTAATACTTAACTTTATGTTATTTCAATTTTACATCGTGGCTGTATAGAAAGTTGAAACATGGTTCAATAGAAAAATGAACATTTTTTTTTATAATTTGACAGCTGTCAGTTGAAAACGATTCTCCCTAGGGCTGAAAGTATTACCTACTTTCAACCCGCTCCTCTGCCTGAGGAGCGGGTTGAAAGTAGGTAATACTTTCAGCCCTAGGGAGAATTGGTCTGAAGTTGCCTACTTCAGACCTACTTTCCGAGTATGAGTAATGAAAAATGTGTTTTTCATGCGGGCGAAGTCGCGAATAAATGCATGTAAGTTATAAGGTGGCTTATTGATTCTCCCTAAAATTTTATATCGCTGTCACCATACCGACTGCACTATTATTATCATCACAATAATCAAACTTGTATTTATCAGATGGAATTAGTCCACTACTTAATTATTATAAGTAGCAGGTCTTAGCAGATGCTACCTATAAAAACTTCTGGAAGCTCATAAATATGGTAATTCACGCGCAATTCTAAAGTCCATTTTAAAATATATTTCTAATATTTAAATGTCTCGTAAAAATGTTTTAATTTAAATGGCTTAGACGGCATATCAGATGGTCGCTTATACCCTGTAAGGGCCACCGCACACGTTTCTGCCTGAATGCACGCGGGTCGCGCGGTATCTCGCGATCTTGCCATTTGCATCCAACGTCTTGGCCGCGAGAGAGCGAACTATGCTTCCAGTGTGAGGCTCTGAACGCGGTTAGGTTTTTGATAGGGCTGTATTTATTTAAATCCATGTTGTTCCCGTTATAAGAATTCAGATGCCCGTGAAAGGTGTGAAACCTAATTGGCTTCAACGCCGCAGGCTCGACGCTAACACGAATAATATTTGGGTACTGCCTTCAGATAATAATTGACATGGGACTAAATTATTACCTATACATGTTTTTTTATATATATTCTTGTCTTTATAAACCATAAATATTTTGAAACGTTCTTGTGACGTCACGCCTATATTCCCACAGAATATAAACATGCCTTCAGCTGTTCTACAATTTCAGTTCAACAGATTCGCCACAACATCAACACTACGAGTACACTGCCCTGGTAACTGTAAACACTTAACTTTCATAATATAATGGAGACTAAAGTCAGTCTGTTTCTAGTTCCTGGTGCATTATGGCTATACGCATCCCTGTGCGTGGTCGTGCACTGGCAGTAATGACAGGCCGCACGCGCGCGCGCCGCCTAATTGATAATGGTTGCGGACGTGCGCGCTTGCCAGGCTCCATGGGAACTGCGCACGACCATCTTCGTTGGCTCGGGGTGGTGCGACTCTCCTACCTACCTCAATATACAACCTTAGTTTTTGTTACACTGAACTTTTTAAGGGGTCATCGTACGCATCATTATAAGTAGAAGTAATCTACTGTGAGACGAATCCTGAAATCGTGAACAAAATTGCTGTTTTGTTTCCATTTTGACGATTTATTCGAACACAAAATGGAACAAATGTTTTTTCTTCTGATTTCAAGGTGGTTCCCGCAGTAATAGGTATGCATAATGATGAATACAATGACCCCTTATGAACGTTTAGAATAAACAAAAACTAAGCTTCTATAAATTAACCGTGACTTCCAGGCCAGTGTCTTGTGTAGTTTTGGAAGTTGAAGATTCGTCATGTTTGTTTGATTCAACAGCTGATGTAGAGCCGTCAGCTGGTCGCTATAATGGAAGATCATAGAGGAGTTTAGTTCGTTATACTGAGCATATAAATTTATAATAGTTACGAACCTGCGCGCTTGCCTTTTACATATCGAATTTTCTCCGTGCTTCGAAAAGCACGTTAAAGCCGTTGGTCCCGGCTGTCATTTGTAAATCTTTGACAGTTGTTACAGGTAGTCAGTGACAAGTGTGACAACCAGTCTCACCCATGGGTTTTGTATTATCCAGTACTGACTGGGTCGTGGAGGTCAGATAGGCAGTTGCTCCATGTAAAATACTGGTATTCAGCTGCATCTGGTTAGACTGGAAGGAAGCTGACCCTAACGAAATTTGGAAAAGGCTGGGAGATGAGGTAGATAAGGTTCGCCCAGAACTCTGTCCCGTTGCCAGCGTTATCAGTTGCTTCGGACAGGTCCCTCAAAGTGAAGTTGGAGTTGCACAAATAGCAGGACATCTCATATGCAACAGCTGATTGTGGTACTCCTAGCTGTTCGATACAATGTAAGGTCTTTGAGATATCTAGTGAGGGTTTTCTCTTATTTTAAATTACCTTGTGCTCTGAATAACTTTACATTAAGATTCACATCGCCCTTACCAGCTCTTTATGTTATAGTTATCGTAAAAACTTTATCGTTGACTTGACAATGTCCAAATTACCTTTATATTTTTAAGTCAACATTCTTGAACGCGCGTTACGGATATTAACGCTAGTACTAAAGTAAGTTTAGAACGAAGAAATTACTAAATGAGCATCTAACTCTAATAGAATAGTAGGCAGGTGTAAATAAATAGGAACCAGAGATCGTTATTGATGCATAAGCCGTAATTCTTGCACACAGTTATTTCACATATGCATACATTTCATGGCGAAACGTTGTTTAAAAAAATAATTAATTAGTTTAATTACGTATTTTATTTATGCAAAGGCGTGTAATTTATTATCGATTGAAAAAAAACGTTCTATGAAGTCATGTGCCTGTGCTAGCTTCGTAATTACCGGAAGCGATAGACCGGAACATAGACGCATGTTTACGTACTTATGCAGTTTTTAATAAGGCAGTTTTAAAGTAAACAAACAAATAGGTTGTTCAATGGAACGTAGAGGCTTGTTCAAGAGTTTCGTAATTTCCTGTGAAATGAGGAAGATAAGAAATCTCCCAGACTTAAGCCCTCTCTTTATAAGCCTCTAAAGGCGAAGTGACGCGGACGGCCTAATCTAATTAATTCTGATCTACGAACAAAATTTGGCGAATATGCACTTACTTAAGTGTCTCTAATAGGCCTTTTATCCCCATTAAAAAAGTGACGGTCTAATCAAATTGATTCTGATCTACGTACTATTTCGGTGAACTTGCACTTACTTATGTTTCTCCAATAATACTGGTCTTTTATCCCCATTAAAAAAGTAACGGTCCAATTGATTCTGATCTACATACAAATTCGGCGAACTTGCACTTACTTAAGTTTCTTCAACAATACTGGTCTTTTATCCCCATCAAAAAGTGACGGTCTAATCAAATTGATTCTGATCTACGTACTAATTCGGTGAACTTGCACTTATTTAAGTTTCTCCAATAATACTGGCCTTTTATCCCCTTTAAAAAAGTGACGGTCTAATCTTATTGATTCTGATCTACGTACTAATTCGATGAACTTGCACTTACTTAAGTTTCTCCAATAATACTGGCCTTTTATCCCCTTTAAAAAAGTGACGGTCTAATCTTATTGATTCTGATCTACGTACTAATTCAGCGAACTTGCACTTATTTAAGTTTCTCCAATAATACTGGCCTTTTATCCCCTTTAAAAAAGTGACGGTCTAATCTTATTGATTCTGATCTACGTACTAATTCAGCGAACTTGCACTTATTTAAGTTTCTCCAATAATACTGGCCTTTTATCCCCTTTAAAAAAGTGACGGTCTAATCAAATTGATTCTGATCTACGTACTAATTCGGTGAACTTGCACTTATTTAAGTTTCTCCAATAATACTGGCGTTTTATCCCCATTTAAAAAAGTGACGGTCTAATCTAATTGATTCTGATCTACGTACTAATTCGATAAACTTGCACTTACTTAAGTTTCTTCAATAATACTGGCCTTTTATCCCCTTTAAAAAAGTGACGGTCTAATCTTATTGATTCTGATCTACGTACTAATTCGGCGAACTTGAACTTACTTAAGTTTCTTCAACAATTAAATACTAGTCTTTTATCCCCATCAAAAAAGTGACGGTCTAATCAAATTGATTCTGATCTACGTACTAATTCGGTGAACTTGCACTTATTTAAGTTTCTCCAATAATACTGGCGTCTTATCCCCATTTAAAAAAGTGACGGTCTAATCTTATTGATTCTGATCTACGTACTAATTCGTTGAACTTGTACTTATTTAAGTTTCTCTAATAATACTGGCCTTTAATCCCCTTTAAAAAAGTGATGGTCTAATCTAATTGATTCTGATCTAGGTACTAATTCGGCGAACTTGCACTTAGTTAAGTTTCTCCAATAATACTGGCCTTTTATCCCCATTAAAAACCACCCATAATTAATACCAAAGTGTCAAACAATATTGTCATGTCATGAAACACAACAGTAACAAAAAAAATAGCAAAGAGTATAATTACCTCATATAAAATCCATCTTTGACCCGGTTGCAACCTAAATGCAAGCATTAGGCACACGCAAGTTCACAGCGCACTGCGTGTCTACCCGGCCGGGGTTCGCATGCAAGCCGTTACTACAACACACCTAGGTATTGGACGCAGACGTGGAAAGTTAAAGAAGCGTAATTTTTTAAACCTCACACTAGGAATTTCTCCTGTATTTACAAACATTTAAAATTACACCCACAAATAGTCAGACCCGGAACAACTATATGCAGGTCATAGGATTTTGTTCCGTGCGGGGAACGAACCCGCGATACGCAGAGCCAACCGTGTCGTCAATTAGACGTTAGTTCTATAATATAATTATAATTGGATGGGATGGGATGGGTGACGGCTTTGCAGGGCGCAGTATTGACCCAGTGGTATCGGTTCGTACTTACGAGTATCTTAGAAGCAGGCACTTTAATTTTTTCTTATTTATTTCATTACCCAGGTGGCCTAGGATCGTTTTAATCTTGTTCCAGTGTGGGTAAGAGAGGGAGCTATAGAGGACGTCTAGCGCCATCTCTTTCCCACACTGGAATAAAATTAAAACAATCCTGCTTTAAGACGTCATGGAAATGGAGAAGGAAAACGTTGTAAAGAAATCATCATGTCCTAGAATTAAAAAAAAACACAATATCCTGCATTGAGTGCACGGGTGGTTTACGGCCCAATCTTCCACTTACGGAAAGGTGACCTGTGTCCCAGCAGTCGGAAATTCATTGGCTGTAATCATACTGTTTGCAGGAAATCTAAGGCCCGTTTTCTATAACTTACAGCAACAACAACAACAGCCCATAACGTCCACTGCTGGACATAAGCCTCTCCCATGATGGGAGGAATTTGCCGTAATCTCCACGTTTGGCAGGCGGATTGGAGATCGCAGTGATGAGACTAACAGAAATCGCTGCTGCCCATTCTCTGGTCTGGCGCAAGGTGTTCTGCCTCAGACATTAGACTATCTTATTGACTTTTTTTTTCTATAACTTACCGTAAGTAAGTTATAACTGTTAGTTAATATGCCACGTCTCGTAGCTGTTTCTATAAACAAAGTTAGCTTGAAATATCCTATCCGCGTCATCTACCTGTCACTTGATTCATAGAAAAATCAAAGAAAACTTTTCTGTGACGTTTTGTTTCTATCGGTCCGTAAGCTAAATGTCAAACAGATAGAGATAGCAACCTACCGATACCTGTGAGTAAGTTATTCAAAATGGCCGTTAGTCTAGTAGGTAGGCGGTTGCAGCTTTGGGAGTCCACCTAAAACGAGACAGGATGTCCTGTATAAAATAAAAAACGTTGACCGATACAAATGGGAGTCATGGAGACTTTACCCAGCAATGGGAATATGCAGGTGCACATAATCTAAGGATCTGTTTTTTCTGGAACATTAACTTTTCATAGCAAAATAATCTAAGTTTTGACCTTAAGGGCCTATACTACCTCAAATGTCTAAGCATGATCCTCCGTTACGCCTAAAATAATAGAAAATAATTTTGAAATAAATATATGGTCTAGTTGAGGATTAATGTTAGGTAATATGTTTGGCGAAAACACGATTTCATAAAATTTCCTCGATAGAAAAAAATCCCAGTTACCTCCAAATCGAACAATAAACCGATGGTATTCAAAAAGTACTTCAAATTAGATCATGAAACTTTGCATACTAACTGAACTAACTATAAAGCAGGTGTTATGTTTTTTATTTTTTCCAAAAGACGAAAATTTGATTTTATAAAGAATAAAAATCACTCATTTCGCACTATTCGGCCTGCAGTGATTAACGTAACAACCACTTTGTAGTGCAAGCTGATTAGAACGTTATTCTAAAATTATTAGAAACGAAATTTGAAGCACCACAAATAGAGTTGCTAATTTGAGGTAGTGTAGGCTCTTAAGCACAACCCTGGGCAAAAACATCCGCAAATAAATACAATATTTAAAGAAAAAGGCTAGAAAGGTGGGAAGCTAAGGATAGGGGAGATCTTCTTTTCCTATCGTTGACCTATTTAGGTTATTGAGAATTTAGCCATGTTCCAATTGGTTGACCTAAATATAGGTAAACCACCAACCATAATACGCTTATTAGCACGATGCCGGGTCTGCATCAATTCACTTCAGTTTCACTAGAGCCTGATCTCGATCCAAAGAATGTGGGAAAAAAGAATATGGAGGTTCGTACAAAGAAAACCAAACTGCTCGAGTTGAAGCCATACTGATCCCGTGCAGTGTTCATTAATAATTGTGCATTGACTTACACCCGTGTCTATAAACAAGTCTAAGTAATTACTTCAGTAAAAGTAATTATATTTAAGATACGATTTTTGGTAATGGTAGTACTCTCCTAGACACATGTCAAACTCATTGTATAGTAAAATTTCTCTTTATTATTCATTGTTGTATACGTATATAAAGTGAGAACTGTAAAGAACCTTTTTTTTGGCAAACATTTTAGCCTAAAAAGTCTACTGTTCTTTTGCATCACTGAACTGAACTACAAGTTTTTGCATGGTTTTTGCTATTGTCACAGAATAGATAATAGTACTAGCGTACTATTGTTCTTCTGTTTTTGCGTTACGTCTAAATTCCTGGTGCGTCGAGTCGAGCTTAGGTTCCTCCGTACTTCAGTTAAGGCTTTGTGGGCATAAAAACGAGCCATTTTATTATTCCCAAGGTTGATCAGCGCCATCTAGTTCGTTCATAAAAAGCACTAGAAAATTTCCCATTGCTTGAGGTTAGAACTGTCAAAAGTTAGAATTATTAGCTTTGTTTTGTTTGGCGGCTCTCACTGCGTTCAAATTCTTGTCTATTGCATAAAAATGGTTGCATAAGTTATTACTTAAACTCAAGTTATTAAGAGTTAAAGTCGACATCACGTTTTAATGCAGATTATGCCGAACAGGCTCCCAACATAAAGGAGTTGAGCTTAGAAAATGTCATTCGTGACCTGTAAAAACCGTTGTGCGGGGATCAAATCTCCGATTAAGGAAGAAATATTAATTCCATTTTCAAAAAATCGAATTTAATCCGGTTGTACTGCAACAGTATTGCCATATTAGCCATGTCTAGCCACAGGTCATCCATCTGCATTTAATGTTGCAATTTAAATAAATTATATTTCAGTCAGAAATTATAATTTGAAAAAAAAAGCAATTAACCGGTTATTGACATTCAATAAAAAATGAGTTACTATGCAACTGTATTATAAATAGCTAGGGCTCTTCTAGTCGGAATTCATGCCTGTCTAAAGTGATCAATTAAAAATAATGCTTAAGACATTGCTGCGCAGTATATTGTATGGAAATCAATTAGGATCTATAGGTTATGTTAAACTGTTAGGATTCAATTTGAGGGAAGGGTCTAATCAAACGTCATATTATTATGTTACATACAAGGTTTCTAATGACCTCTTCACGAAGCCGTCAACCAATCATTCTGTACATCAAGCTAAGCAACTCTACGCAACAATTATTGCGGGGAAACGACTTTTTTGGGGTAAAAAACCATTGATTCGAACGCGATTGAATAGTACGGGGGTCATGGCGCTATTTAAAATAAATATATACTTAATATTTAAAACAAAGTTGGAACTTTGACCCCCAATATCGCCGTTACTAAAACGTTCCCAGGTAGGTATGGTTTATAACAAAAGCATTATCGTAATGACGGGGAGAACAAGAGTGCTTTTCGGTTTCGTTTAGGTTACTTTTGCACCCACTAAAACTTGTGACTTTTTATAAATTCGGTGTCTCAAAGCTTAATCAAGTCTGATCAGGAAATCGTTTGCATAATATTATTCTAGCCGTAACGATTGGTTTATATACTAAAAATAAACTTTTAAACTTTAATTTATGATCTTAAATGTATGTACGTCCATAAACAGACTTCTAACGTTATACAATTAGTGACGAAGTAGATAATGGTGTCGATTCTGTTGTGCACAAACTAAACTTAATTTAGGATATTGCTATATTTTTCTCTCTAGTAAAACGAGAAAGACACGGACGTAATTTAGAGCTGTAAAATTTAGTTGTAACAAATATTTCCATACAAATGAAAGGTGCACGTAAAAACATGTCGACTAAAAACACGGTGAAGCGCAAGGCATAAACTAGTTTGACATCTCTAACTTAGTTCATAGCTATAGTCGTCCTTTTCTCGCACTGCCTTTTAGTAAAAGATAGCAATAGCCTAAATTAAGTTTAGTTTGTGTACAACAGAATCGACACCATTTGCTATCTCTGTTTGCGGACGAATATTCGAATCCCGCAAAGGGATGAACGTTTGTGTACTACGAATGTTGGTTCCGGCTTCGAAGTTTGATGCTTCAGAATTATCTCTGAGTGCATTTACACTTACAAGAGGACTGGAAATCCTACCTGGTTTTAACAAACTTTATCCTTGATAGAATAGATAGGGATAATTGGAAAAGTGGGACTAGGTTACACATCCTGTATGTGTGACTTTTTTATCACTCTCCATAAAAAATGGGTAAGTACCTATAATAAGGTGAACGGAGTAGAAGCAAATGGCATACTTAGTTTCATTTATTTTTAGCAAAAAAAAAATGTAAATAATTTGAAATTCAAATCATACACGTATTGCGTATGATTTGAAATTCGATTTCATTTTTTTTTCTAAATTTCTCTTTCTTTGTTCTAATATGAAAAGTTTACTTGAAATTTGTAGAGTATTTTGATGATGGATCAATTTTTTTCTAAGCTGTGGAAAAAAAAAACTAGGTATGCCATAAGCTTCTACTGCGTTCACCTAATATAGGTACCCATTTATTTGGAAAGTGATAAAAAGTCATCCGGTATAAATAATGAGATACATAAGGCGCTATGACATTTTTTTAAATATTACACCACGATGCTGAGAGGGGCTTTTTGGCCTCGTACGAGTACAAGACCAATTTAGTTTAATGTAGGTATGTCTTATTTTTTAACTATGTTTTTGTTTGTTATCCGTTTAATTAATTATGTTGTATTAATTTTCTATCTCTCTTTCTATTGCCTTTGTGATACTTAGTGTTGTAGAGCAAGAAAAAACATCTCAACTCAACTCAAAGCATTTATTTCAATTAGACCATTACGGCACTTTTGAAAGTCAAAAATACAAAAAAGAAAATCAAAGCTACAGTCCCAGTCACAAGGCATAATAACTTGAGAAAGTACTGTAGTTGCCCATTCCCTAGCGTAGATCTCTATGGAGAAGAACGGGCAAGAAACTCCATGAACACTCTTTTAAAATCAAAATATTGTTACAAAATCTTGGTTACATCATTAATTTTGAGATTATACATGTATGTGAGAACGATGTAGAAATACGTGCACACTAAGAGCATCCAGAGTAAAAGATTAGATCAAAAATTTATGAATAAAGTAATTAAAATGAACCTTGGCAGCTAAGAGATGACCAGTCCCAACTGACAGCGCCCGTTCACAGACATGACGCATGTACCGGTGCCATTCAATTCAACCATATTGAAGGGAACTAAATGACCCGACACACCCGCCACCATCAGCGAGACATCTAAGTGAGCATGACATTCTCTCAGCTACCAATGCATATTCAAGTCAATGAAAGATAAATAAATGTAAATGGTGGCTGAACAGTACAAAGTACTCACACATGTGCTATGCAATTATATAATACAAAGAACTGGAATCTATACAATGCAAGTATATTTTTACAATCTTCTGCAGCTTCCACAATACATTAACATGGGAATCAATTCTTCATCTTCTTCTTACGTGACGATGGACTCAAATAATGCCCGACCAGTACAAACAATTAGTTTGCCCCCCCTCCCCCCACCTATGGTTGTTGAGCAGGACCAGCATTTAGCCAAGCATTTTTATCATCAATGTAATCCCCCAACTTATAATATGCTTGCCTACATAGTGTGCGTTTTATACAAGATATAAATTTCGTCTCATTCAGTTGAAGAATGTGGGGAGGTATTTTATTGTAACATTTCAAACAGTACCCCATGAAAGATGAATCCACTTTAGCAAGCCTGAAACCTGGCTGAACTAGTTGGTCCCTATTTCTAGTGTTATAGTGGTGTCTGTCTCCTCTCTTACTGAATAAATGCCGATTTTTTCTAACGTACATGATGTTTTCATAGATGTATTGACAAGGTACTGTCATGATATTAATTTCCTTAAACAGTTCTCTTAGAGAATCGCGTCTACGTAATTCATAAATGGCTATGACGGCTCTTTTCTGCAAAATAAATATAGACTCGATGTCTGCAGCCCGTCCCCATAGTAAAATACCGTATGACATAATACTATGAAAATAAGCCTCGCGGTATCAACATCAGTAAATTGACGGATTTTTCTAACAGCATATGCTGCTGAGCTTAGCCGTCCTGCAAGAGATGTTAGATGAGATTGTAACCTTGAGTCGAGCGTGATTCCCAAGAAAACCGTTTTATCGACAAATTCTAGTTTCTCTTGATTCAATATTATGTCACAATCACTACTTTTGACATTTGGTAGAGCAAATCTAATGCATTTAGTTTTTTTCCCATTTAGTATTAAATTATTAGCGGTAAACCAATTGTGGACCTGCAGTAGGGCGTTATTTACGTCATCAGGATTAGTGGCACGTCCGTTTATTTTAAATATTAAAGAAGTATCGTCAGCAAACAACACCATATGCGGATGGTTGTTAAATAGATGGGGTAGGTCATTAATATATACTAAAAAGAGGAAGGGACCCAATATCGAACCTTGTGGTACACCCATTTTTACTTTTAAACCCATTGAGTTGACTCCATTTATTTGTACCTGCTGCTGTCTATCATGCAAATACGATTTTATTAAACTGAGCGCAAGTTTACCTAAACCGTAATGCTGAAGTTTCAAGATCAGGGTTTCGTGATTTACGCAATCAAATGTCTTCGAAAGGTCACAGAAGATTCCTATGGCATCTTGTGCCTCTTCCCACGCAGTAAATATGTGTTTTAATAAAGTGACACCGGCGTCAGTTGTACAACGTCCTTTGGTGAAACCATACTGTTGATCGTGTAATATTTTATTAGTGTTAAAATGGTTAAGCATTTGATTGAGCATTATCTTTTCAAACACCTTGCTGAAAACCGGCAACACGGATACGGGCCTATAGTTATTGGTGTCTTTACTGTCCCCGGATTTAAAAAGCGGTATTCCCTTACTGAATTTCATCAGATCCGGGAAGACCCCTTGATCCACGCACAAATTAAATATTGAGGCTAAATACGGCACTACAGTCTCAATAATTGAGGTACAAGCTTTGATAGACATACTCCATAGATCTTCCGTTAATTTTACCTTGATTTGCTTAAAACCTTTTATGACTGTTAAGGGATTTATATGTTGAAATTTAAATTCATTTGGACAGGCTGAAACGTGCGCTTTCAATAAATCAATAGAGAGCAAGGGAGAGGAATTTAAGGTTTCAGTAGTTTTAAGTGGGATACTGGTAAAGAAATTTACTAATTCTTGAGCAACTTCATTGTTTGAGCTCACAAGGCCACGCGGTGTCTCTAGTGTGAAGTCATTACCTTGTTTTTTATTTCTATTTGTTTCACTGTTGATAATTTTCCAAACCGTCTTTATTTTGTTGTCGGCTGATTTAATCTTGTTGCTAATGAATAAGGATTTGGCTACCTTGCAAGTGTTTTTAAAAATTTTCGAGTAAGTAGCAACATATTTATTAAAAGCTTCAGTGTTGATGTAAGGCTTAAGGCCGTACAGCTCAAACAATCGTTCCCTACTTTTCCGAATACCCTGTGTTGCCCAGTCACTGAAAATAAACTTTGGGCCAATAGTTTTAGATTTCTTTTTTAAAGTATTATTAAATTGTGTGCACTACCGAAAATAATTCTTCATAAAATACATTTGCATTGTTTCTAATATGACCCGGTATACTTAACTTGCTAATTAAATTATTATTAAATTTGTCTAGATTTCTGGGTGTTATTAGTCTAGTTTGTATCTGAATTCTTTGTAATTGTCTATTGTACGCGAAAGTAACCGTCTGACCACTATGATCTGAAGGCAGGTAATTTACGATGGATTTATTTATGTAATCGCAGCAACAAAAAACATTATCGATACATGTAGCAGTATTTGTAGTAATTCGAGTTGGTTCTGAAAACACATTTGACAAGTTAAATGATTTAAAGAGACTTAAGAATCTACTGCTATTCACATTATTCTCTATGATATTAACATTAAAGTCACCACAGATAATTATTGGTTTATTACCAGTTACAAGTTTTGCCAAAGCATCTTCCATTACTGACTCAAAGATAGAATAGTTCAGGTAATTAGGGGGTCTGTAAACGCACACTATTACATGCTTATCTAGCTCAACACAAGACAATTAAATGCTATGTTCAACCGATAGATCGACTATATTTTTTACTAGGATTAATGAACCCCCACGCATCTTAGATTTTCGGTTAAAGCAACTGCTCACATTGTAATTCTCATAATTTATTTGCATTACTTCATAATCTTTCATCCAATGTTCAGTAATACAGATAATATCAAACTTAGTTTTTTCTAAAAATAGTTCTACTTCTAGTTCTTTGGAAGAAAGTCCCTGAATATTCTGGTGAAACAATTTTAAGGAATTCTGCTCAGCCCCTTTTTTACAGTTATTTGATTGAGAGCTAGAAGATACCTCGAAGTTGACGAGATTAACTAAATTGTCACTCGTACCTTCTATTGTCTTATTGACTAGTTTAAATCTAAGCTAATACTATATTTGTATAATTACAATTAGTATAATTTCCATCGATGCAGATATACCGAATCCTTATCCGTAGCTTAGTATAATATGCTACCAATCGCTACACATTGTCATCACCGTCAATTCTTCATCGTTTATCAAGTGAAAATGACATCCTTTGGCTTTGTACTTTTTGGACCTTGTTTAGAGAGGCCTTCGAACTCTGTATCTGCTGATACGTGGTTGCCACTCCAGAACCTTTCCACCTCATCCTGCCACATGTGCCCTGCCCATCGCGATTTAGTTTGGCAATTCTTCGGGATATATCGTTTACCTATAGGTATGTAAATATTAATTACTGATCACTCACTTTGCCGTGTGGTATCCAGCAGAGTAGAATAGAACCAACCCATTACAGTCACGGGTGTCGTATAAGGCGACTAATGTCTGAGGCAGAACACCTTCCGCCTCCGTAGACCAGAGAATGGGCAGCAGCGTTTTCTGTTAGTCTTTCATCACTGCGATCTCCAATCCGCCTGCCAAGGGTGGAGATTACGGCAAATTCCTCCCATCATGGGAGAGGATTATGTCCAGCAGTGGACGTTATGGGCTGTTGTTGTTGTTGTTGCTACGACCTCTGGCTCCTAGTCGGGCCTGGCTGTTTGAGTATGTGAGTTTAAATGTTTGTTAGTGCACGGGGGTGCATTTGTACACTCATTCCCCACTCATTCCTTCTTCTTCTTCTTCGTGTCAATGATTCCCATTTTTAGGGTTCCGTAGTCAACTAGGAACCCTTATAGTTTCGCCATGTCTGTCCGTCCGTCCGTCTGTCCGTCCTCGCTTAATCTCTGTGACCATTAGCACTAGAAAGCTGAAATTTGGTACCAATATCAATCACGCCGACAAAGTGGTAAAATAAAAATTGGAAAAAAATGTTTTATTAGGGTAGCCCCCCCTATATGTAAAGTGGGAAGTGATTTTTTTTTAATTACAACCCTAACGAGTGATATATTGTTGGAAAGGTATATAAAAATGAATAGGGGTTTCCTAAAATCATTTTTTGATAATGTCAATAATTTCGGAAATAATCGCTCCAAAAGTAAAAAACAATGTGTGTCCCCCTCTAACTTTTGAACCATAAGTTTAGAAAATATGAAAAAAATCTGAAAAGTAGAACTTTATAAGGACTTTCTAGCAAAATCATTTTGAACTTGATGGAAACAACAGTTTTTGTACAAAAAAGACAAAAAGTTGTTCAAAATAATTTTCCAGAAATTATTTTGTACAACTTTTTGTCTGATTTCTGTTTCTTTTTGTCTGATTCTTTAAACTCATAAGTGGGAACACTTATTGTGACGGACGGGAAACTACGGAACCCTACACTGAGCGTGGCTCGACACGCTCTTGGCCGGTTTTTTTATTTATTCAAATTTGTTTCGACCAGAACTCAGCCACGTCGACGGCGTTGGTGGTGGCTTCAGTCAGACAGGTCCCTGGAGAAATTCCTAGTGTGGCCCAACGTTTTTATAAAAAACAAAATACCCATGGTTGATGGGTACTGTTTATTCTGATAAAAAATTATTTGATTAATAATAAAAAATAAAAAAATAAACTTTTTATTTTTTATTTTATTTTTTTGTTTTATTTTTTATTATTTACATTGAAAATATAGTTGGAAACTCGTGTCTTTATTACCTCTTGGAACCTTGGACCTTTCATTTGAACAAAGTAGACCGTACACTTTTTATTTCTTCACTTTTTAGGTTTTATAGTCGAAAAAGTTTCTAAGTTTGGTATTCATAAACAATCGTTATTACCATTATTAATCTTTTTATAGATCCTTCTTTTCAAGTTGCCTTGTCTGGTGATCCGGTTATGCAAAAACTTGATGCAACGACCGGTTTAGTGCGTTAATAAGGATATATTTTTAAATCATATATATTAAACATATTGTAGCGATGCTTTTATATTTTTTGCCGTAATAACGATGCATTTTATTATAATTCTTGCTGTCTAGGATTTTCAACCAATTATTTATTTCTGTTTAATGCCAATATAAATTATGTAACTGTATAATATTTTATTAATTTAACATAAGGTGTCAAATGAGGTGATACACGAATCGCCAGCAACGTCGCTGAACAATGATTTGAATTTGGAAAATAAATGTTTAAGAAATTAAAAAAATAACTTAAAATAAGCAGAAGACGTGCCATCATCGTAAGCATCAATGGATGGACAAGTGACAATCTGAATCAATAGGGTATATGCATGATTTTTTTTTATTACTCAAAACAAAGCGTATTAAACATCAGAAATAGCAAAGTAAAATTATTATTTTAATATCTATAAAAAATACAAAGTTATAAGCATTTGAAACTGCTGATTAGACAGAGAGATTCGATATAGCGCATGACGTCATTCGCTACATCGACGTACAAAATTCATACTAAATTCTGTTTATCTAGAAAGAGATAGAAACAAAAGTTTAAATGGTTATAACTTTGGTGTTGTTTGGCCGATTTATGTCATGTTTTCGCTTTTAGCCATTATTTTTATAATTTTTTTACATTCCGTATCGAAATAAATAAAAAAGAAACTGTATGCATATTCCCTATTCAAAGTGTCTCCTCAGCATCTGCCTAGCCTTTTTCCAACTATGTTGGGGTCGACTTCTAGTCTAACCGAATGCGCCCGAATACCAGTATTTTACATGGAGCGACTGCCTCTCTGACCTCCACAACTCTGTCAGTACTGGGTAATACGATACCCCTTGGTAGGACTGGTTGTCAGACTTTCGGGCCCTGACTACCTGTAACGACTGTCAAAGATCTACAAATGACAGCTGAGATCAGTTGGGTTTAACGTGTTTTCCGAGGCACGGAGGAAACTTAGTATATAATGGATGGTCATAAATCCACAGGCCGATCTAGGCAAGCTAGGCATGTAAGTACTTAAGTAAGTATTATTATTTTTATGATAACTAGGTAATATAAGTCATTATTTTTATTAAGGTTAGTTAGATCCATAGACTTAGCAGTATATACTAAGTCTATGGTTAGATCCACAGAAACCTATTCAGTATCGTAATAATCTTAGGTACGAATTTCCGAGGACTAAATTTGACATCATCATCATCAGCCTATTAATGTCCCCACTGCTGGGCCGCAGGCCTCCTCTCTATGAGAGGGAATGGGCTATAATCTACCACGCTGGCCCAGTGCGGATTGGTAGGTAGATGTCACATCACATGTCTTCGAATTTTTTGGTTCTAGTTCATGCCGGTTTCCTCACGATGTTTTCCTTCACCGTTTTGAGAGCATTTTAAGGCATAACTTTGTTTTCAGTAAAAGCAAAGCGTTTTTATTTGAAAAACAAGGATTTAATTATTATTTCCTAAAGAACAAGTCTAGGATGTAAAAAAGTTAAATCCTTGTTAAGTTAAATAAAAGACTGGTCAGACGTGAGAACAAAGTTACGAAACAATAGACTTAACTTCAGGGTTCTACCAATAACTTGTAAAATAAAACTGTTTTTTTAAACTACTGTTTTAACTTTAAAACATATGCCACAAAAAACTGAATGTGTTACAAGCTTGAATATTTAAAAAAACCTTGAAACGTTGACTCATGTTTTAAAAACCGTGTTTTATAAATTAATTAATTGTTACCAGACGAATACACTCGTAAAACTGCAGAATGTCTAGCCGAATCGGAAAATCTTTATTTGCTTATTTACATAATTAGTAGATAACAGGAACAAACTTAGAGAGAATGTCGGCTTTTTTCAAATACCTAAATTGACACCGCGACATGCGCTTACAAACCATTGCACGTTCGAGAAAACCAAATATGGTGGCTAACACAAATGTTAGCAATAATTGAAACGTAAATGTATTTCGAAAAAAGCGTGTGGTATAACCGTTAATCGTCCTCGTACTAGCCGTGGTACTAGTCTAGTGGCCTTTGCCAACATCTGCTGCCTATGAAAAGTCGAAAAAAATAACGCTGTGTGTATTCGATTGTACTTCCCTCGGAGCAAATGCCAACTGTGTGGTATCTTGAATTATGTCATTAGACACGTACACGTACAATGTTCGAGGTATAATAACGTCTGCAGTTTAAGAAAAAGCTTTTTTATTGCTAGGTTTTGTTCGCGACTGTCTGCGTGATTAAGAGCGACAAATTGTCTTTTGGCCGATTTAATAAACACTAAACGATGTCTAAATAAATACCTTAAGGCGACTACATGGGCTAAATTAGCAACTCTATTTGTGGTGTTTCAAACTTCGTTTCAAATTTTGTTAGAATAAAATTCTAATCAGCTTGCACTACAAAGTGGTTGTTACGTCAGTCACTGCGGGCCGAAAAGTGCGAAATTAGTGTTTTTTTTGCGATTTACAAAATATCTATTGATTGATTGGAATAAAAATGTAAAAAACTATGATGCTAATATGTTTCTTGTAGAAAGCCCCCCCCGAATTATTTGCCAAAAAATCAGAATGATAGTATGTAGGTATTTTAGTATGGTTTTACTTGTTAAAATATTTTTTTAGAGATAAGTTCGTGATTTTTTTTCATCGAGTAAAATTAGTTGTATTATGTTTCCAAAACACTATCTTACTAGCATATATCCTGAAGAATATCATATATTTTTCTGGTTTTGTTTATTGCAGTGAATCATTTATGCTTTTTTGCATTATAAAACTCGCGTTTAGCTCCTGTAGTCCCCTTAAGGGGCAAGTAACGTTCGAAAATTTGAATTTAGCGGTCAACCTTGTCTGCCCGCTAAATTCAAATTTCTGACGTTTTTTTTGCAATTTGCTAGTCCAGGCTCAGCTTGTACGTTGATAATAATAAGATTAGCGACCGTAACTTAACACACAACGTATGTCCTGTCGCTTTCACCTTAAGGTGAATGCTTCGACCAGCCCGCGAAATTAAAATTTTCTTACGTTTTTGGCAAATTGCAAGCCAGTGCAAGGTTGTATGTTGATTAAAATATTGGACGCGATTGTAAGACGTATGTAGTTACAGAATTATAATCATCAAAACCATCAATACAACCCTCCAAGTTCATAAAGGTCTAGCAATGACTTTGACCTTGAAAAAATCGTTTCTCGACCTTTATGAACTTAGAGGGTTGTATTGATGGTTTTGATGATTATAATTCTGTAACTACATACGTCTTACAATCGCGTCCGTTTAATCGCGTTTAATCAACATACAACCTAGCACTGGCCTGCAATTTGCCAAAAACGTAAGAAAATTTGAATTTCGAGGGCTACCCTGGAGCATCAGCCTTAAGGGGCTCCCCCATGCACACTAGCGCCACTTTAGTAAAAAAATTAGAACTCGTTAAATACACATTAATATAAAATCTGATTGACAAAATCAATCTTTTGGTCTTCTAAATTATTTACGTCTGCATAACTCATTGAAACATAGCTCGCTGTCGTTACAGATACAAAATGGAAAAAAACGGCCGTTTTTAGCAATTTTTCTAACTGTAACTACAGTGAAGCATATTTTAATGAATTAAATAGACATATCAGATTTTATATTAATTGTGTATTTAACGAGTTCTGATTTTTAGACTTAATTGGCGCTAGTGTGCCATGGGGGAGCCCCTTAATATTATTGCACTGTTTGAAATGGAATTTCAACTGCTAGCGATGAGCTGCTCTTTGAAAACGCAAGTAGTAAATACAAGGTGCAAACGCACCCTTAACGAAACCGTGAACCAAGAATTATGTAGATACATCAAAGTAGGTAACTCTACGCAAAAAATATTTCTGGGTAACGACTTTTTTTGGGGTAAAAATCACTTTTCAAGGCAGGAAATTATGGTTGTTTGGGTTATCGGCGAGCGTTCATAAAAAACAACTTTTCTGAATAAAAATATAATGAACTTTTTGTATAATATGTTGTCACATGAACAGGGTAGGAGAGTCTGAACTTAAAACTAGCTTACATACTACGCGGCCGGAGTGACGCCTACGTACACGCACACACTTGCACATATGCACTACCGACACACACTATAACACAGGACTCAATGTGCGTTGCATTGAGTCCTGACTGGATGCAAGAAGGTATTTAAAGTAACGTTGTTAGATTTAAAGTTTGTTTATTTTGGAAACTTGTGAAAAATTTGGAGCTTTGACCTCCATTAGATCCTTTCTATTAGATATTGGAGGTCGAAGTTAAGAGACTCAAAAATAACCTAAAACTTTTTCCGTAACACTAAAAAAAGCCATCATCAATACTTTCCCGCCGGATTGCACCGTGGGTTTCGTTAAACTCAGTTTTAACAAAAGTACAAGTAACGTAATAGTACTACGAATACCTGTTTAAATAGTTTCGTGCATATCATTATACTTATGGTTTAAAAACTACTTTCAGATAGTAGAACTGTCTGGCTAGAATTAATTTATTATGTCGTGTAGATATAGTATTTTCAAAGTTATTTTACCTGTGACTTTCCATCACTGTCAGAATCATAGTGACCTGTATGTTCTTAGCAATAAGGTTCCTGTTGGACTGCAGCTGTCAGAGGTAAAGTAATGTTAAAGTAGTTTAATGTGTCTGGCACAATACCGCTACCGCTAGACTATCCGAGACGATGACTGGAAACTAATTTAAAAAAATGTATAAATTATAATATCATTTCTCAAGCTGAGTAAATAAATATAAATCATATATTTATTTCACACAAATATAAATATATAAATATATACATATTTTTTATATATGTACCTATATATATATTTTATCTTTTTTAGATTCGTCGACTGACAAAAATGAATAATTAAAAGGCGGCAGTCGGGAGTTCATCTACCAAATGTAACAATTAGGTTAATTACTTATTATTTATGGAAATAAGCGCCAGACAGAAGGCTTAATATGACCGGAAGCGGATTTTGATATAAATAGTCGAACCTGTCTGGCTAAAATCGGATGTCGAGCAAACTATGCCCGCTGGGCTTTTGTGTAGCGCAACGAAGCTGAATAAAAGCATGAAGAATTGAACACTATTCAATTCAGTAGAGAGAGTAAAATATAGGATTGATTTTATAATTCATTTTAGTTGGCCTTAAAATACTTAAAGACTTGGTTGAGGCAAGTTGGCATAGCATAATCAAACTTCGATGTTCCCGTAGCTGGGACACAGGCCTCCTCATTAAGGATTGAACAAATATTCAACACGCGCTCCCAAGTCTGGGTGGCTCGACACAGTGTGCACAGGCTAGTCCACAGTAGTAGTATTTACCAGACATTGGTGTCGATTCTGTTATGCACAAACTAAACTTAATTTAGGCTATTGCTATCTTCTTCTAAAAGCCAGTGCGAGAAAAGGACCGCTAAGCTATGAACTAAGAAATGTCAAACTAGTTTATGCCTTGCGCTTTACCGTGTTTTTAGTCGACATGTTTTTACGTGCACCCTTCATTTGTACGGAAATATTAGTTCCAATTAAATTTGACAGCTCTAAATTACGTCTGTCTCTTCCTCTTTTTATTAGAGAGAAAAAGATAGCAATAGCCTAAATTAAGTTTAGTTTGTGCACAACAGAATCGACACCAATGTCTGGCAAATCTTCTCATTACTACAGACAAGAAAAAATATAGACTAGAACAGCCTATGACCGTGATCATCAACGGTATCTGGAACCCAAATTAATGCCTAAACAAAAGCGCACATCATAGTATACGATGTGTACTGTATAGTCAACGCTAGGTTTCACAAGAAAAAAAACAGGGTCTGGTGCTAAAAGTCTCGGAGTAAAATGGCTGTGACAAACGGGCACATAGACGGACAGGACGAATCTATAAGGGTTCCGTTCATTTGGCAATCACCACTAATTATAATTGGAATTTATTGCTCAAGCAGTCAAAGCCTATTGGATGAGCAATTAAGGCCGTCTACGCCAAGCAAAGTAGGTATTTAACGCTACCACCCTTTACGCGAAACGAGTCGTGCACACGCGTTGCCGACTTGAACCCAAAGCTGAGCGAAGTGTCACAGTATAGGTAAGCGTGTCGTGTAGGCAGTAGTTCAACTTATTTTATTAAATTGTCAGCTTGATTTATTATAATAGGTAGTAATTGCGAAAACCTAACATTTAAATGTAATAAATTAATTTGAATAGATATTGTAAATGCAAATTGCTGCAAGTCGTAATTTATTCAATTATTTGTGTACCAGACGGGTGGACTCGTGTTTGGAAATTCAAAAACTATAACGGAACCAAATCTGAGCCACTAACCGCCCTGTACCGAAAGTTCCGGGTGTAAACGTTAGCTTCGTGGAACGGAGAGGTGGGTTTGGAAAATACTGCACTATTATTGTAGATGGAGAAGAAATGAAACACTATTTGACTATGGTAAGACACTACAAGCAGACAATACTGGAAAAACTGAGGTATTCCTCGAAGCGCTCCCGTTTTGAAACGCTCCCATCTAAGCGCTCCCGTTTTGTTCCTCCAAGCGCTCCCAAAAGGAGCGCTTGGAGGAAATAAATGTTAATATTTTTAAACGTAGGAGCGCTTAGAGGAACAAAACGGGAGCGCTTAGATGGGAGCGTTTCAAAACGGGAGCGCTTCGAGGAATACCTCGAAAAACTGAGCTGAAACTATAATCGGAAAGAACTGTTAACTATTCGGATATCGAAACGAAACTGACTGCTTGAATATCGTAAACAAAACTGACTGTTCCAATGTCGAAAACAAAACTTTAGCAGACACACAAAAAATATTCGCGAATCCTCTAGCGGTGTGTAGTATTTGTTCGCTAGACAATCTTTTAATTCATACAAAAAGCATGAACAAAAAACATTAACAAAAAAAAATACAAAGGAAACTATAAGCAAAAGGATAATAAATAACTTGAACGGAAGAAGGAAGTAGGTACTTTACGCTCTCGGCGTACGGTCGAAATTAAATTAACATTTCTCGATGTTTTTAATAAGTAGTTTGCGTACGCGCACCTGTGACGAGACTTCTCGAGGGAATTTGTACCTACTTACTTTTAAAACTAATAATAACAGAAAGTACTCGACAAAGAATCACAAACACGGCAATAGCGTACTTTCTCGAACGTTCTTTCTATAGCTATATAAAAACACTGTTTGAGACACTTGTCGCGAACAATTTGACTAGGTTTCTTACATTGTTTTTATCTCACGAAGAGACATGCTTTATTTGTTGTATGTGTCACCGTAAAATTGTAAATACCGTTAGATTATAATCTATCTCGTGAGATTGTAAACTCGTTCGTTGAGGAATTCCCTCGACTGTCTATGGTCTCCATCATCAGACCAATGGCACTTACAACCCATATGGGTGCAAAGTTCTCATCAATAGAAATGAATTAAATCCAAACACAAGGTAGCTACTGTAAAACGTTGAGGAGTTCCTTTGACTGTCCTTCGTCTTTATCATCAGACCCCTAAAGATGACCACAACCCATTTAGGTGTAAAGTTCTTATCAATACAAATTAATCAAGCCCAAACACCAGGTAATTATTGTGAATCGTTGAGGAGTGCCCTCGAATGTCTTCGGGTTCCATCATCAGATCGAGTCCAGACTTTCTTTAAATAGTAGTGCTCTAAAATACTCAATGAACAAAAAAACAAACGCACTAGTCGCACTACGATGTTCAAAGTTTCCCTCGATTTCTCTAAGATGCCATCATCAGATCCCAGTTTCATGGTCATGGTACTACTCTTGGAATATCTTCTTTCCAACAAAAAAAGAATTATCTAAATCGGTTCATAAACGACGAAGTTATCCTATGGTCAAATTGTGAAACCTCCTCCTTTTTTTAAGTCGGTTAAAAAAGACTGTACTGTTATAATTACACTACGTTCTTTAAATAAATCGTTCGATAAATCAACGGGACAGCCGTGCGCCAGCAAAAGGGACATAGGTCCTACCTCGTCAAGGCCTGGCGGGCGACTGAATCCACG
The DNA here is from genome assembly GCA_905147715.2 of Xestia xanthographa. NCBI lineage: Eukaryota > Metazoa > Arthropoda > Insecta > Lepidoptera > Noctuidae > Xestia > Xestia xanthographa. The sequence goes on along the minus strand of LR990653.1, from coordinate 20,223,334 downwards.
TGCGCAAGCCGTTTTCTTATATAATAATTTATTATTAAAAGGATTAAATTGTTTTGAAAAAATTAACCACAAATAATTGTTCTATATGTTATTAACTTTGCTTAGATATTTTTTTTGGAAGTAAAACTTTCATATTCTCCAAGTAAAATAAGAAAAACATAAAAAAATATTCGAATTAGGCTCCTGTTCGGATTTTTTTTTCATCGAGTGAAGTTTTTGATATCATGTTTTGAACCACAAATTATCTTAGTAAATATAGTCAACTATAATATCTATTTTTTTTGGCTTTAAAAAATCACTATTTCTTTGATTACTATTGAATCAAAGTTATGTAAAATTGGGAAAATTGGGACTACCTGCCCTTAACCTTTTTCTACAAGATGCATTTGAATTAAATTTTTGATCGTTTTCTTAGGACTCTTGGGTAATAAACTGAACCAGCCTAGGTTCAGACTGGTTAGTCTAGTTTGATTCGAGCCGACAAACAAGGTCATCAGGTAGTCGCCGAAAAACTGAATTTATTAAATTATTTTTACATAATCGTAGAATAACGTTACGAATATACAGAAGTATGTGTTATTGTTCAGTTTGCGGATTTTTTTTAAGTACTTGCTATAGATATTTATGAGAAATCACGTAAGGCCGTTGGTCGCGGCTGTTAGTTCCATCTTTGATGGTCGTAGCAGGTAGTCAGAAGTCAGAAGTCTCTTCCTCAATATCTGGATTCTTTTCTTCTTCTTCTTCCTCTTAGACCTTATCCCATTTACTTGGGGTCGGCCTTCCTTGTCGGCATCTTCCATTTAGCACGATTTTGTGCTGCGTCCTTATCTAAATGAGCTTCTTTCAGATCTTTTTCGATCGTCGTCAACCAGGTGGCAGGTGGTCAAATAGACAGTAGCTTCATGTAAAATACTACGTAATATTAACCTGCGCCCGCGTCTCTGTCAATGTTGCCCTTGCCATATATAAACATGCATAGACAAACTGTGGTGACGTTGGGTGTAGAAAAAATTGTGATATTTTTATTCTATAACCTTTAATTGTAACACATTAAATATTTATATTTGTTTATTAGTATTATTTTGTATTATAAATTTACATTTTTGTTTAAGACCGTGGCATCACTTTGGGCCCTATCAGAGTACCAGCGCTGTGATTTTTTTTTTTAATGTCTCAGCACCTTGCTGAGATGGGAGCCTTTTGGCCTTGCACAGGACCATTTTGACGACCCGAATGGCGCAGCGGTGGTGAGGCTGCCTTACGTTCTTAGGGTCCCGGGTTCGAATCCCGGTTGGAGCAAATGTTTGTGTGATGAGCATGGACATTTGTTTCCAAGTCATGGATGTTTATATGTATAATAAGTATGTATTTACAAACAAAAAGTATCTATGTAGTATATCAACTATCTGGTGTCCACGACACAAGCCTCGTTGCTTAGTGTGGCGCTAGATGGCGCTGTGTGTTAATGTCCAGCGATATTTATTTTGATTGTTTTTTATTTTTCTCTTGTTTACTTTTTGTTTCTGTTATGTCCTACTGTGTAAGTTCAATAAATACTTTTCTTTCTTTCTTTCATCCGGTTACACTCGAAGGAGAGGAGCTCGTGGCTTAATTATAACAGCCGCTCGGGTCGATCTTTAGGTTAAGCGGTGCTTGCCTTGGTTGGTCTGTGGATGGGTGACCACCCTTACATACCGAGTTTCCTCCGTGCCTCGGAAAGCACGTTAAGCTGTTGGTCCCGGCTGTCCTTTGTAGATCTTTGACAGTCGTTACAGGTAGTCAGTGGCCCAAATAGTCTGACAACCAGTCTTACCAAAGGGTATCGTATTACACAGTACTAACTGGGTTGTGGAGGTCAGATAGGCAGTCGCTCCATGTGAAATACTAGTATTCAGCTGCATCCGGTTAGACTGGACGCTGACCCCAAGATAGTTGGGAAAAGGCTAGGTAGATAATGATCCGGTTAGACTGGAAACACTTTGAATGGATTCAGATTGACACTTGTCTGTGTAGATCCCTTGGAGTGAGCTCCAAGGGATCTACACAGACAAGGGTCAATCTGATCTGATTTCACATCTTCTGCACAGTTGAGAAAAAGATAAGTAGACATAAGAGTTTGCGACACTGATGTACCTAGAAAACACTCTAAAACTGGATGGTACCTACATGTTAAGTTTTCATATCTTTAAGGTGGAAGCGCCGCGCCGGGGTGGCACGCTAAATTCAAATTTTCCTACGTTTTTTCAGGTCAGGTTGTATGTTGATTAAACATAATTCGCGACCGTAAGAAATTCTACATACAGCCCGACACTGACCTGCAAAATTGCAAAGCACGTAAGCAAATATAATTTAACAAAAAAAAATATTTTGAATTTTTTTTTAGTTTTTAGATATTTTCTGCTGTGTTATATTGATATAAAGAGTTCGTTTAAACTATCATTGGAATCGGCATAACCTACTCATAATGGTATACTTTGGTTCATAGGGAACCGTGAAAGGTTAGTAGGTACTACAATTGTGCTATTTTAGACCTTCTAGAATGAAATAAACACGTAACTAACACAAGGATTTTAAAATATAAACGAAGTAACTTATATACCTACCTATAAAACATACTTATTTAATTATTAGTAGACACAGACACTAATTTGCATTTTAAACTGTCTCTATTTTCAAGGTTCCTAAACTTGCGATAGACGCAAAATATTCAACCTCATAGAATTCATTTTTGCATTGCGCGTTTTTTGGGAATAAATAATATTTTTTTGGTAATAAAATTCAATGCCATCATTCGTGAGAAAATGATTCACAATGAAAATTAGCTTAGGTTTTGATTTATTCAGCTTAGCATCAATTTAGTTTAAAAAAATAAGTATTTGGATTGGATGATGGAATTTTAAGATGATTTCCTGGATTTTTATATTGGGCCTTTAATTGATAAAAAGTGACAAGAAAGGCAACTGGTTTTATTCCACTTTTTTTTAGTTTTTCATCACATGGAAATATAATACGCAACGGCACGCCACGACAACATTTTCATGCATTTAGGTAATCTAACATAATTTTGTTTTTCATTACTTTAATGCAAGGCGGAATCTACGAACAAATTCACGTTAAAAAATGCAAGAAATAACGTAGGAATGTATCTACTAATTTATAGGTATCAGCAAAATTATTAAGGTTCCGTTACTCCACCTACTGCATAGCGTTTAAACAGTATCTAGATACGTCATGCACCTAACAACTAAATAGACAAGTTATATGGATGACCATGGTGGGTGTCTGGTCGATATAAATTTAATATCCGAATAGAATTTTGTTCGTAGCCGCTGGCTAGTGGTCAGTGAAGCCAGTACCTCATGTAAACATAGCCGCGTTTAGTCGGAGCATTGGGCCACGACTGGAACGTACTCGTGAGTCAAGTCGTAGGGCTAAGGTAGGGCCCTAACGCGCGAGGATTTGAATTTGGAAGCTCTTTTTTTTCTTTGGAAAAAATCAGTCAGTGTGCAGTGATTGCAGAAATGATGAAAACTTTTTTCGCAAAGGGGTAGATGACACACCAATCAATTGAGATACTTTTTAAGAGCTGTCAAAACGCGGTTCTCTCATAGACTGTTTAGTCAACTCAATGACTCAACTATTTATTAATTTCAAAGCAACTAAAAATCGAATTTGGTAATTAATTGATAATAAATCGGGTTTTCAGGCCCAAAATAAAGTGTTTTTTTTTTTTTTTGTAGAGATTGGTGTCTTGGAATTATTGTTTTATAGTATCATCTACCCTATTATAGAGCAGCGAATGTATTTGATGGTTTCGTAAATTAGATTTGTATGAATGATTTAAAAAAGGAATAATTAACGATAAAAAGTGGGGATTTCAATAAATGTAATGATGTATTAAATAACTTTCAGAATAATAAAAACGCTGACAAAAAGTCCGTTTTTTCCCGTTGAATTAAATCCAACTGATATAAATGTCTCCACGTGTGCCAACAAGGAGACCAAGGGCCTTGATGATTCTTGTTCTTCATCATCATTAATAAAAAAAAAAATCTCAAAGTCATACGTCCTAATAGAACATGTATCATAATATCTTTTAATCACTGTGTAAACCACGCCCCGACTAGATTTGGCCTAGCACTGACCTCGCCGAGTGCAAAAATAATAAATGTCTATTAGTTTCAAATGCTGTGGTGATGGTCGCTACAGAAACGGTTGATGCACATTTATGATATAAAAAAAAACCTGTTTGTAGCATATTTTATTCTACATTCCATAGTGAGGTAATCTCCTAGTCTAGAAGTTGTCTACAGAATGCGACGCCTACGTCTGAGAGCCTGAACAAGAGAAGATCGCTTTTAAAGCGATTCGCATTTCTATTGTTAATACAATCCAAAAGTGTATTGGATTAACAATAGAAATGCGAATATATACTTTTCTGTCCTCGTTTTCGCTGATTAAATGTCTCTTTGTTTAGGCCCTTAGGATAAAACATGACAACCTATACCTACGTAGCTATAGGTTAGAAAGTGATGAAGAAAAATTGCATGTTCATTTAATTTTCAACGCCAAGTCCGGCCCAGAAATAGCTAACAAGACAACCTAGACGCGTACCATGAGGTCTGGTTCGAGATGGAGCGAAAAAAAAGATCCTGGGACGACTTGCCTTTGCCCAACCAAAGGAAGAGGATAAGCTAAAAAAAAAAGTTTTGTTGTAGCGTCTCAATCAAAAATATTTCACCTAAAACTTGTTTATAAAGTCGACAGCAAACTTTCGATTACAACAATCGCCTCAGACAAAGCAATGACAATAAAATCGCATCGCACAACACTACAGATCGCTGCTCGTATAAGTTTAGTGGCTCGCTATAAAGCATGAAGCGCGCGTGCACCGTTTTCAGTCAAAAACAACGCTATGGCCACGACTGCGAGTGTTGCCGCGGTTTGACCGACCGCTGCACCGTCTAGCCTAGCACAGGGAACACGTGGAGACGCACGCCTCAACAGGAATAAGACAATCTATAGAGCAACATGCTTTAGTAATTTAGTCTTATGCTTCACTTTAGCTTGATCAATATAAAAAAAAACAGTATGAAGACTCAAAAATATCACCCGATAATAGTTATGTTAGGAATATAAAGATCCTTAACGATGTATAAAGGCACTTGCTCTCCCCGTCATTGCGATTTTTTGTTCTGGACCACCTTCTATTTACGGAGATAATAGAGGTCAAAGTTCCAACTTTTTCAAAAGTTTAAAAGAAAATACAAGTTTTTCATGTTATAAACTAATTACTTTATAATAATAAAACTAATACCTCAATGAAGACCAAATATTCATTTGATTTTTTACCCCGCAAAAAAGTCGTTTCCCAGCATTATTATTAGCGTAGAGTTACTTACTTTGATGTACAGAATGCTTTGTTGAAGGTTTCGTCCTGTGGTTTCGTGAAGGTTTCATTTGCACCCTGTATTTCCAAAGGCAGATGATGATGATTTCCAAAGCAAGACGTGAGTACCTGAAACTTTGTGAATTTTGCAAGCAGTGAACAGGACAAATAGCCAAATTGGGGTAAGCGTGGTGGATTAATTTGGTGGATTCTCGACCCTTGTTTTGGCTGAAGCTATACATACGAGAATATTAGACTATTCAGCGGAAAAAAATGGTGACCCTATTTTAATAAATGACGTCACGTTTTTAACCGACTTCCAAAAGGTTTCTTCCAAAGGGTTCTCAATTCGATGGGTATTTTTTTTATTTTTTGTTATTAAGTTCTTTTATTTCCATCAACTGCATTGTAGGCTCTTTTAGTGGTGATTCATTTGACGATCTGATTTGAAGATGAAATGCTAAGCAAAGTTAAAAAAAACAAGAGCGTGTCGGGCTACGCTCAGTGTAGGGTTCCGTAGTTTCCCGTCCGTCACAATAAGTGTTCCCACTTATGAGTTTAAAGATGGGTATCCATTATGTAAAAATGCTTGCATATACGAATATACTACCCTAGTAGCATTTACCGTTGGCTTCCATACGCCAACAGTTGGGAATGTATTGGCAGACGGTTAGTTATTCCGCCAACCTAAACTTTAAATAGGCCCGTTGTCATAAACACGCACTATTTGCCCAACGGATAGCCAACGACGGGTCTGCTGTTACTATTCTTACTGTTGGGAGATTTTTGTAGGGATTTAAGTAATGATAGCAACATCGGTCCAACTTAAAAACCCTTCAATGGGACTGTTACTGTTACTCCTACGGGGTGGTAGCGGGTAGCGGGCACTTGTCGCCCGGCCCGCCCGCTATTGTTTTATTCATTTGTGAGGCGTGCGCCTGAGGCTGCGGAGTATTTGTTTTGTTCGCATCAACCAAGATATTAGCCTGATGATAGGCAGGCTGTCTGTCTTTACCAAGGACACCACCCAAGGACAGGCCCCTCTTTGTGGCACCGTGTCATAACTTTATGCTATACAAAATTTATATCTCCTTTTATAATTACATGTTTTTTTATTAACATTTATTTCACCATATCATTGAAAAACGTAATAAAAAATGTATAGGTAGGTATCTGAATCTCAGTACATTTGATAACGAAACCTAGTTTAAATGTTGCCAAATGTCAAACAATATTTCAATTAAAATCAGAATCGATTGATTGAAATCGATACTTAATTTCAATGTCTAGTTTACATCAAACACTGACATAACTGTATTTTTGGTAATGTTTTACTATTGCTAGGCCCACTTACATGACATAAAATCAAAAGAAATTACAAATATAACTTTACAAGCTATCTTTTTTGTACAAAATAACAAGAATGTTCTTTACATCATTATGCATCTGTCATGCATGACATTAAAACAACTGAATGACTTAAAAGCTTGAACAAAGAAGTTATTTTGAAAAAATACGTTGAAAATCGATATTGAAAATCGATTGAACAATAATTATACCTGGCAACATGGTTTATGACATGACAGAGATCTATCTGTCAAATCAAACATATTTTTATATAAATTATTTTTCCTTTATTTGAATTATATTCCTCCGTATTTACGTCTGTAACGTTACGATATACTGCTAGCGAGTTGAGCGTTTGCGTTCCTCAATTGGTTTTGTTGTAAGACATCGAACTTTTGTTTTAATGCTAGGTGAGCGAATTGACTCAAGTTATAAAATGTCTACACCGGGTTGAGATCGGACAAACCGTCCACTCTCTCGACGGTGTGTAAATTGTTCCCTACGTTCGGCGCCTACCTAATCTTCGTAGACGACCTATTGAAGATCTAGACGAACAAATGCTCATCCTTCTACGATCCTGGGTAACGCCGACACCGGTAAGTTTTTATTATCTGTATCAGATTTCCATGCACACGCTATAGTGTTCATTATTTTAGCTTATGAGTTTATGCGGAGGCCTAAGTTCAACTGTAAATGTCTACCTACAAGCTGGTATTTTAATAAATGTGCATTAATGTTTTAAAAGCGGATGCAAACAAAACATTATTATGTAAGTAATTGGTGTAATTATCATCATATGTCTGTATAATAAAACTTGTACAAAATAATTGGGTTGTATAAAGGGTCTCAACTCACACATGTTTACCTGCACTACTTTATGTGAAAATATATCCTAATAGTGGACATAATTATATCTTACAAAGGTACATGTACATTTTTTTTTTACTTTTCAGGTATCATCTGATGATATCCTGTGCATGGAATGTTTCCTGTTGTTGCAAGTTTGGATATTATCAAACACACCTCCATGTCTAATTGAAGTATCCCCGCTTCTTGGACATCTAAACATATGTTTTGGATGTGGTATCTCTATTGCAAGTCGCAGAACTCACCGAGTTTCCCAAGACTGTCCTCAAAGGACCTTTGTTTTAAGATGGACTCCAGCTCATCACGTAAGTGTTATTGACTTGGCAGCATTGCTGCATTTAATTGTTGGTATTATTAAACAAAAGTTTTTGTCAATAAAAATAATAATTTGTTCTTTTTTAGGTCATTCATTTGGATAGAGTTTGTCGTGCATGTTGGGCGGCTGCAAGTAGAGATATTCAAAATTCAAGACAAGCACTTCCTGTCATTAACAGACCTGCACTGGAGTTGGTGGATTCTGAAAATATTGATTGAACTGTATTTAGGCATGATTTTTACAAAACGTGTAAAGATCGTCTTGATTTGTCAATAACCTAATTTACGAATATAATTACCTATTCAACTAACATTATTTGTATTTCATTTAATTTCAGCTAATTAATTGACAAAGTAGGCCAACGCAGACGACACAACGTTCTCTCATGTGCTCATCACGTCAAAGTGCTAAAGAGAGAATACTGTATGGTAGGTAACTTTTGTATGTTATCATCAGGGTTGGCCTTATAGGGCTGTTTTCAGAGCGACGCGTCTTGCCAGCGCCGGCCGTACGCGCGTCGCTGTACACGAACCTTATCGTCTTCAAAATAAGGTTGGTTTTTCAAAACACATAGCTGCAACCAACCTTATTTTGAAGCTGATAAGGTTCATGTACAGCGACGCGCTTACGGCTGGCGCTGGCGAGACGCGTCGCTCTGAAACCAGCCATAAAACCAACCAACATACAACCGCTTGCCTAAATGTATTATGTGTCGTTGGGCCTACCCATAACACGTTTTCCTCGGGCCTTCGTAGGGCAATGCACGTTGGCCCCATCGCAAGTTGGGCCTTCGTAGGCAAATCCACGTAGGCCATCAGTTTTGGGCCCAACCCGCAAACTGCCCGCCAATTGTATGCATTTGCCAACTAACCAGAGGTATGTGGCCCAACTAAATGCCAACAAAAAATGCTACTAGGGTACAAACTTAGTCCAGAAATTATTTTGTACAACTTTTTGTCTTTTTTGTACAAAAACTGTTGTTTCCATCAAGTTCAAAATGATTTTCCTAGAAAGTCTTTATAAAGTTCTACTTTTCAGATTTTTTTCATATTTTTTTTTTACTTTTGGAGCGATTATTTCCGAAATTATTGACATTATCAAAAAATTATTTTAAAAAACCCCTATTCATTTTTAAATACCTTTCCAACAATATATCACACGTTAGGTTTGAAATTAAAAAAAAAACACTTCCCACTTTACATATAGGGGGGCTACCCTAATAAAACATTTTTTTTTCAATTTTTATTTTACCACTTTGTCGGCGTGATTGATATACATATTGGTACCAAATTTCAGCTTTCTAGTGCTAACGGTCACAGAGATTAAGCGAGGACGGACGGACGGACAGACATGGCGAAACTATAAGGGTTCCTAGTTGACTACGGAACCCTAAAAACACAGAAATAATTTCATACTTTTAAAAAACTTCGCTGGCTTATTTGCACGTTTAGGCTTCTGGATTTCAGCGACGACAACAAGCTTTCATGTAGATAAAACTATATGCTAAAGAAAAAAATAATATCGATCAGCGTCGCAATCAATGCATTTTAACAGCCACGAAGTGCTATAATTAAACCGTTTAATGAAGCGGTTTATTTACTTGGGCCCAAGTATGATGTGAATAATTACGTCAGTAAGAGCGCCAACGCAATGATGCAGTCTTTAATAGATGTTTTTTACAGTTTTGATTTATCTTTTTGTACCCGTCATTCCATATTTCCGCAGACGGTCATAGGCTCATAATCTTTGCGCTACCAGTTTTTCTAATTATTTCTTTTTACTGTTATGTTAGCTTCTGTACATGCAACTCTTAGGCAAGGATTCCTTAAACGGTTTCACAATTCTTATGTGTGTTATGCATCATTTCGCTTACACTTGCCAAACACGTATGTTCTTGAAGAAAAAACGTCTATAAACCTCTAAGAAAAATAAACTAGCTACCAGATTACGAGAAACAATGCGTCAACAATAACTACTGTCCAGTTATGCAATATGTAGGTTAGTATGCAAACAAACACGTGAGCAAAGAATAGAAAAACATCTAATTCTAAGAAAACTTAGTGCTTCAAAAACAAAGTGGGTTTTGTGCATGAATAGAATAGTGACAAGCAGTATTTTTGCAACGCTTAAGGCATTACAGTGAACAGACAAATATTATTCTTTAGCCTTCAGAAGTAGTTGCATGCATCGTTAGAGCATTAAGCAAGGACAACTTGTAACGTTACGCATGAAAACGCTTATTAGCGACTGCATGGTTTTTTTGTTCTAGCATCGGTGGGGGCGTGGCGGGAAAAGTTGCACATTATTTACGACGGCCACGAAGGCGATGCGGCGATAAGGCGCGTCGCAGTCGCCGCGTCACGATCTCTACTATCTCCCGATGCCGATATTGGAACTATAATATTATTAAATACAACCCTAGTGCGCACTCAGCGTTTGCGACGTAAAGACTATTGACCTAATACGGATCAGTCTAAATCGATTTCGGTTCGACAGCAACGTGCGAGGCTGCCTGGGGATGTTCGCTGCGTAATTATATTATTATTCAATTTCGCTGACAGTTGAATGCTTTCTATATAATTTGGAGTAGGTGTATAAAATGATCTAGGTATTCTAGGTGTTACGAATGTCTAGACCAGTCATAGTTCTGTCTAGACAGGTTACCTAATGATGTTGCTGTTATCAGGCGTGGATAAAGCGGAGCCGACGAGAATGTATCGGCTGGCTCGTTTTATTATATTGTATTGAACGAGTATTTTTTAGACAAATCTAACTGAACATTTGTCTATACATTCGTGTGCATTGTTTTAGCACAATGTGTGGTCTTTGTTTAGTCTTCATCTCTTATTTCGTAGGAGTAAATGATGATGTATTTCAGGAAGACTGACATTAACATGCATTATTGTCTGCTGATCAAAGTTGCATGGTATAAGTATGTAAATGCAACTTTTTACACGACTGCCCAAAAAAAGGAGTGTTATGTTTTTAGGGTTCATGTATGTATGTATGTAATGTATGTTTGTGAGTTTCTTTATTCCACCATAACTTCTAAACGCCTAAACCGATTTCGATGTACGTGGTATCGTTAGAATCTTTGTATTACCCCGGGTAACAAAAGCTAGTGAAAAATTAAATAATTTATAAAATACTGCTATAAAATCTAAATATCTTAAATATATAAAAGAAGAATCTGACTGACTGACATATCAACGGACAGCCCAAACCACTGGGTCTACAGATTCCAAATTTGGCAAGTAGGTTCCTTAAGTAGCTTAGGGGTGCACTAAGAAAGGATTTTTCAAAAATCACCCCCTAAGGGGGTGAAACGGGCTCAAGGTTTGTACTGTTTTATTCGAAACTTCACGGGAGTACTCCTATCGATAAAAGAGTATATACGTACATTTGTATTTCAAGTTTTTTTAGAAATCAACCCCTAAAGGGGGAAATGGGGTGACAAAGTCTGAAAATCAACATGTTACTCAATACTCAATTTTTTATTGCATTCCACAATGTAGGCTTAGATGGTAAACATTTCTTTGGGAACTATCGTAGACCCTGTCGGGCACAGCAAAAGTAAGATTTGGTGCCGATTCCCTTGTTTACAAACTAAACTAAATTTAAGTTCAGTGCATCTTTTTCTTTCTATTTCATTAAGAAAGGGACAGAAGATAAATTTTAGTTATGTTCTGTCAAATTAATCAGCGCCATACAAGTTTTAGACGCGATTAAAAAGTTGACTACTAAAATTACATCAAATTACGTCAGGTGCTGACTAATTTGACAGGATTAAACTAATATTTATCTTCTGTCCTTTTCATAATGAAATAGAAAGAAAAAGATGCATTCAACTTCGACAGGGAATCGGCACCAATGTGGAGAGAACTTATCATTTAAGTATCCTATAATCTAATTTATTCTAAAAACACTTATTGTTTGTATGGTGAATCGGATCGGGTATATTACAAAAACAATGATTTTAAGATTTAATGTGGCGGACCTGAAATACCATCATCCCCTGTTGGGGTGCGATGGGGTTGAAATGTCTAAAAATCAATATGGGTGTCGATTCCGAGATTATCAGGGGTGCCGATTATATGACACTAGTGGACGTCCCGCGGTTTTACCCGCATAGTTCCCGTTCCCGTGGGAGTACGGGAATAAAATATAGCACTCACGAATAATGTAGCTTTCTACCAGTGAACACAATTTTTAAAATTGGTTCATTACTTCCGGAGATTACCCCCTACATACAAACATACAAACTTACAAACAAATGTTACCTCTTTATAATAAGTATAGATATAGATTATTATAGAATCTATACTATAATAATCTATATCTATATATATTATATTTTGAGATCCAGAAGATGGTGGATTCGACTTATATACAGGGTTATTGTTGATTTATTGTGATCATTGTGATAACGATGATGATGATTGTGATAATGATGATAATGATTGTGGTTACGATTGATAGTGATTGTGATGAAGATGGTGATTTTGATGATTATATTGTGAATTGTGATGATTATAAAATTTGGCACATAGATCGTTTATAACCTGGATTTACACGTAGTATACTATTAATCCCTTTAGTATGATCCCGTGGGACAGCTACCGAACATCACGCAGGCGAAGCCGCGGGCAACAGCTAGTAATTTATATAATAATTATTAAACACTGCAATATGGGTATCAAATTAAAGGGCTCGTCATAAGGATTTGAAAATAGTATGTCATTACATATTTTAATTTTTTTAAATGTGTTATTTATTTATCTATACAAGATACGCGCGGATGATTATGTAGGTAGGTTTGTGAACTTTAAAGTGATAAATGTACACCAAAATAAATAAAATGCGAAATTCTCCATCGTCTTTCTTTTAATTCTAACTAGTGCTAGTTCGAATTAGAACTGTGGTTTTAATTCGAAATAGCACACACACACACACACAACTGCTGCTGCACAGGTCTTTCGGCATGTGTGCCGAAAGACCTGTGCAGCACTATATTTCAATTGGCAGAAAATGCGTAATTGCTTAATTAAATTAATGGTTTTCTATCATAACATCACGCCTGTCATCCCCGAAGGGTTAGGCAGAGGTGTACCCGATTATAGTACACCCACATCTGGCCAGTAATGTGTATGTCTTATCTTTTGTTTCCGAGTCATGGATGTACAGTAACAGTCAGAAGTCGACTGCCAATCTCGCAACACAATGGCAAAGCAATATTGGTGGTACTTATGACCTTCTTCTTAAATATGCGTATGTGTGTATAGGCGCCGCCGCCCGTATAGCGCAAACGATAATGTGCATTGCGGTGGAAGTGGAATTTTGACCTTTGACTGTACATTCACGGACTATAATGATGAGCCACTTGCCACCATTCGTATTTTAGCCGTGTAATGCAAATCGGGTTTAGTCGGTTATATTCGTACATAGTACAGAGCAGTATATATACTAAGTCTATGGTACAGAGTGACTACATAAAGTTGACGAGTTGCAGGTGTAGCAACCGTAACCTAGCGACAATTGTTTTAGCGTAGCCATAGTAACGTTGGCGTACCTACGGAGAAATTTTGTCTTTTCTGACATCGACATTTCAACTGTCACTCTGGCTTCGGATAGGTTTTCAGAAAATAATGAGTATTTAACAAAGACATTCAAATATTTACGCTTTTAAATCTCTTTGGTATTTAATAAGGACTATTTCAAAGGAGGTCAGTATCAAATAGATTGGGATACACGTCAGCTCCATTGTATGGATTTATCATTGACAACAGTCATTTTTCAACCTCTATGGATAAGACTATTTCCGATTATTAGTAGTGTGTCATTTTGTTTCCGAGCATTCGGTTTGAGTTCGTGTTTAATCGTGCAATCTTGTTAATGTATAAAACTGCAAAATTGGAAATCTTGAAAGTGGCTTATCAATTATAGTCCGTGACTGTACATATTTGATGTGTGTGATAAATATTTTACATATTTACAATAAGTATGTATTTACAATAAAAAAGTATCTATGTATAGTTAGTGCCAATTAAGATGAGAATAGCGGTCATTGCCCTTTCCCTAATATATCTTCGTACGAACCAAACAAATAAACCATGCGTCGTTTTTCATTAGAAAAAATGTTTAAGATTACGATTCAAGACTTGAACAGGCTTATTTTTGGTTTTCAAAGTTTAGTTAGAAGTTTAATAAATGTAGGTGGGTCAATGACCGCTATTCTCATCTTAACTGGCACCAACTGTAGTACCTTTATCAACTATCTGGTGGCCACGACACAAGCCTCGTTGCTTAGTGTGGCACTAGATGGCGGTGTGTGTAATGTCCAGCGATATTACACACACCGCCATCTAGTAGATAGGGGGCGAGACTATTGCCATCAACCGGACACTAATTCAGAGTCCGAGCCAATTACTGAGAAATTCCTGATGGAATAATCCTATAATGCCCAACCTAGGAATAGAACCCATGCAGGACCTCACGTTGCTGCTGATGATGAGCAGTCGTGCTTGCGACCACTAAAGTCGAAGTGAAATTTATTTGCATAGATACATAAAATAACTTGTTATAGTAAAATGGATCAGCCCTGTACAACAAGCATGATTTTATCAATAATGAAATCATATAAGTACGTCTAAAATCAAAACAATAAAAGTGTAAACATAACAAGCGCAATAGAATAATTAATTAATTATAGATATTAAAGGAAAGTTACAACTCCACTTTGGATTGGTTCTGATGACCTTTACAAACGTCTGATTTTAATAATAATATATCTTATCGATGCACCTGCGATGCCCACAATTCATAATAACTCTCTTGATAACAAAACAATAATCAATTAAGTACTATAGGCATATGATTAATTAATATGCGATTAGTTAATCTAGATATTGTTGCAATTGATTACAGTCATTGCCTTTTTAGGGTTAGGGAATTATTTTTAGTATTACGATTTACGAAGCCTTCGCTGTCTGTCCGTCCGTCACAGGTTTATATTTTTTTAACCATAATTGATAGAGACTTGACATTTCTGCAGAGTGTATACGTATATTACTATAGTCACTCTTACCACAATTAGATTATAAAAAACTAAAAAATACAAGGGGTGACCCCCTTTAATTTACATACAAAAATGTGTTTTCGTACCAAAAAAATTGTAGTGTTAAATATTGTGTGGGGTGTACGGAACTCTTTGTTAGCAAGTACGGCTAGCACTGGGCCCTTATCTATGTAGGGTAGACTTTTTTATTGCCTGTACCTACTCCGCCACCCAATGGTTGCGGAGTACAGGCAATATAAGTCAACCATACACACAGACAGATATAACAATCCCACTGCTGGTATAGGGGACACATTTTTCCTATTCCATCGCTATTCTCTTCTGATTAACTTCGTTGCGGGGCCCAAACATAAATTGTTTCTCTGGGACTTTGTCGAGCTTCAATGTCTTGGCGTTTTTCTGGTGGGACTGTTGATTTTGACTTTCAGGTGTTGCAGGGGATTGTTGGTTGTGTGGAGGGCATTCTAGGACACAGGATTCTTCTGTGAGAGGGACTGGGAGACAAGCACGTATCCAAACTTTTGGTTCGGGGGGGGGGGGGACAAACATTGAAAATAATAAAAGACTAAGAGAGAGAGAGATTTGCAATAATAATGACAAATTAATTTAATTAATGATAATATTGTAAGATTATGTAAGTACTATTAAATGCATAACTTCATTATCCGTAAATCCATTATCGAATATGTATAATTTAATTTTAATTATACAACTTATATATAATACTAATCATAATGTAACTGCTATGGGTGAACTGTATGTGATTACGTGCAATGCCTGAAATAAAATGATTTATTATTATTATTATTATTGAAACACCAAAAAAATCGTTGGAATTAACTGTACTATAATTTACGTACTTTGCAGTGATTATGATCCCGTTTATTTTCAGTCAGATTTCGGAGGGGGGGGGGGATAAATCCCAATTATCCCCCCCCCTGTGTACGTACCTGCTGGGAGATAATTAATTAATTAATTCATATGGACCCAGTGAAATCCAATTGGTGGATGTCGAATTTTTGTCCTAGAAAGGACATGCCGGTTTTGTTGTCATGGTCGAGTCTGCGACGTAAGGTGCAGTTCGACGAGAAAATTTTCATCGACATGTTTTTTTTTTCTTCCTCGCACAGGACCACTTTTAGTTTAATGTTAACTTGTCATCTTTTTCTACTTTAGTTTACTTTTTAAATAATTTTGTTTAATTATTTTGTTTGGAACTAAAGCACCCACCTGTGCGAGACAAAGAAATGCTTTTTCTTTCTTTCTTTTATTCAAAATTGGTACATTTATTTTAGTTCTCCGTTTTCCTGTCTGCACAGACAAGTTAAGTTAGTTGTAGTATTAGGACACCATTGCTTTAGTTACAAAGCAATAATTTATGGTTACATTAATAATCACCTGTTTTCTGGTTGCTAACGACCGGTAACGACTGTCACAGACGTACTGCGAGCACTGCGAGGACGCCGGACGCGGAGGACGGAGTACTCATCAAAGCCAAGGTCTTTAACCATTAACAGCCATTTTCTGTGACTTACACTACACTACAACAGCCCATAACGTCCACTGCTGGACACAAGCCTCTCCCATGATGGGAGGAATTTGCCGTAATCTCCACGCTTGGCAGGCGGATTGGAGATCGCAGTGATGAAAGACTAACAGAAAACGCTGCTGCCCATTCTCTGGTCTACGGAGGCGCAAGGTGTTCTGCCTCAGACATTAGTCGCCTTATACGACACCCGTGAGTGTAATGGGTTGGTTCTATTCTACTCTGCCGGATACCACACGGCTTCTTCTGTGACTTACTTACGTATAACTGTTGGTTAATATGCCTACGTCCATAGCTATCGGTGTTTCTGTAAACAATGTTAGCTTAAAATATCCTATCCGCGTCACCTACCTGCCACTTGATTCATAGAAAAATCAAAGAAAGCTTTTCTGTGACGTTTTGTTTCTTACCGTCCGTAAGCTAAATGTCAAACAGACAGAGATAGCAACCTACCGATACCTGTCAGTGAGTTGTTGAATATGGCCGTAAATGAAATAAGCTAAGAAAGCATAAAGACACTGTTTTCTTTCTTCTTTTATTGACATGTTTTTTAGGGTTCCATAGTCAACAAGGAACCCTTATAGTTTCGCCATGTCTGTCCGTCCGTCCGTCCGTCTGTCCGTCCTCGCTTAATCTCTGTGACCGTTAGCACTAGAAAGCTGAAATTTGGTACCAATATGTATATCAATCACGCCGACAAAGTGGTAAAATAAAAATTGGAAAAAAATGTTTTATTAGGGTAGCCCCCCTATATGTAAAGTGGGCAGTGATTTTTTTTAAAATTTCAACCCTAACGTGTGATATATTGTTGGAAAGGTATTTAAAAATGAATAGGGGTTTTCTAAAATCATTTTTTGATAATGTCAATAATTTCGGAAATAATCGCTCCAAAAGTAAAAAACAATGTGTCCCCCCCTCTAACTTTTGAACCATAAGTTTAGAAAATATGAAAAAAATCTGAAACGTAGAACTTTATAAGGAAGAAAAATAATTTTGAATTTGATGGAAACAACAGTTTTTGTACAAAAAACACAAAAAGTTGTACAAAATAATTTCTGGACTAAGTTTGTAGTATATTCGTATACGCAAGCATTTTTACATAATGGATACCCACCTTTAAACTCATAAGTGGGAACACTTATTGTGACGGACGGGAAACTACGGAACCCTACACTGAGCGTGGCCCGACACGCTCTTGGCTGGTTTTTTATTAGTGTGTAGATAAAGCAAATGGTCACCCATCCACTGATTAAACCTGAACTTCACAAATCAATCAATGCAAACAACTTCTTTGACAGGAGTTCTTCGATTATCATCATGACCAAAGATTGCAATTAAGTTTCGTAATATTATCAAAATATATTAAATCAGATAACAACATGAACACAATAACGCGTTTTTTGTTAGGAAACCGCAACCAGGAGATTAGAGATTTGACCAGTAATTGAGGTCACACGAGCCTCCAAAAATTGAGAACATGGACCGTCTTACAGTGCCTAGTGAATGTCTAAAATGTTTTTACTTGGGGGGATTCCCCACGGAAATTTCCAACGGTCTTGATTTTATCAGCTTTATCACAAAAACAGCGTCCAAACAGTTTATTTTTACGTTTTAAGAATTTGCAATTCGATTGTATTTTATTTTAAATAGCTTTATTTGAACGTGAAAAACAGTTCTAACCGTTAACTTTCTTCTTCCACGTGTAATGATATAACTTTATTTCAAGCTTATTATACCTACGTTTCCCTGAAAAACAAGACTCATAGAGAAACAGTGGAAAATGGGTTGTTTGGAAAAAGTTAAAGTACTAGGTAACGCGATGTTTGTGTATTTCAGCATTTTAGTTTGAACTTTAAGGGGAATCCGGGACCGCGGTATTGGTCCCGGAAGCCCCCCGACCCACAGCATCTTTCAAATTGGCTTATTTTTATATCATTTTACGATTTATATTATTTGAAGACCCGAATTGCGCAGTGGCAGTGACGCTGCCTTACGTTCTTAGGGGTTCTTCTTACATTTGCTCTTACCGGGAATCGAACCCGGGAGGGTTCGATTCGAGCAAATGTTTGTGTATTGAGCATGGACATTTGTTTCCAAGTCATGGATGTTTTTAGGTATAGTAAGTATGTATTTACAAACAAAAAGTATCTATGTAGTATATCAACTATCTGGTGACCAGGACACAAGCCTCGTTGCTTAGTGTGGCACTGGATGGCGCTGTGTGTAATGTCCAGCGATATTTATTATTATTATTTATTACCCTCTGATATTAAACCTCCATGCATCCATTATTAGTTCAGGTGCTTATGTAAAAACTATAATTCTACTCAATATTTTATTTTTTCACAACAACAAATTAAATATTTAAAATGTTTCAGAAGAAAATCATCTGTAACGGACAAGATAAGATAAGACAAGTTTTTTTTTGTTTGTCCACAAGCACCAAAGTAATTCCATACTCCATAGATTCCATAGCACTTTTATTAGGTTATTGTTCCTACTCGTGGAGTCATAATTAGGAGGTTGATTTTGGGCTCGCGTAGACAGTCATTGACCCAAGCTTTACTCGATCAGGGGAAATCCTAACCCAGCAGAGCGTAACAAATAAAAACTCGCTCTTAATGACAGAAAAAAAATTGTACAAGTACTGTTTAGACTTGAGTCACCGAGGGTTCCTTACAAAAAGTAAATATTTGTTTTTCTTTTATATATGGACGTATGCAAATCTAAAACTGTGTAGTTTCTTGTGACCACCAATTTACCTCTGTAACAAGGAGATTCCGCCTCGACAAAATTAAAAATGCATTGAATGATATGATTAAAATAATACGAATTTAAATATCGAATTCAAATATTTCAGTTGTAACCTATCACAACAAGATCCCAGACAAATTATTCAACTTACGGAGGGAAAGTTCGACCGCAAAAAGATGATAATGAAAGTTCTATTGGCGAAAGCGTAACGTATAGCGAATATAGTATTTGGATGTAGCGTAATAACGTCTGAAGACTTCTCGAATATACAAACACAGCACTTGTATCTTTTTTATAATGATACTTCATAGTTTAGGCCATGTTTTTGTTACATTCTTCAAAAATCATGTTTTGTCGTAGAACTCAATGTGACGCACTCAAAACATTGTGCTGATGGATGAATTGAATATTACGGAGGTCGTGGAGGTCGTGTTTTAAATAAAAATCTTACATTAAAAACTTGCATTAAAAAAAAAACTTGTCAAAAGGTTGGAACTTTGACCCCCAATATCTTCGAACTTGAAGGTTCCCAGGTATGGTGTAGAACAAAAAAATGATCGCAATGATGAGGAGAACAAGTGCCTTTCGGCTTTGTTAAGAGGTGTTTTACACCCTTTATGAAGCCTTTTATTCAGAGTGCCTACCTATTTTTACTAATGGCAATAAAAAATGTAAATCGTTTTACATGATTCTTTCTTGTCAGTGGAACCCTAAAATCTAAAATAAATGGGTGGCTTGCGGCTTCTTTGCTGAGGCTTAAATTAGGTTACCGCATGGCGGAGGAGGCAACCTTACTAGTGCAGATTGTCATAGGTTACCTAAATATATTCTATCATTTAATAAGCGACGCTGATACCTTTTAGTGTGGAAAAGTTTACAAAGCAAATCGTACAGATAAGTACTTACATAAGACGACACACACATTTCCTGTTCCCAGTATAACATGGCCTCACTTTGTATAGATTTTTCGTACAATGAGAGATTTTCATAAACTGGTTTTGTAAAGCTCGATTGGTTGTCGTGCGTACTACAGTTAGTTATGACATTATTGCATTGTATAGTTAGGGGTGAAGTTGTACTTGCGTTCATTGAAATTGAACTGACTATCAACATGAGTGGGAAGTAAAGGAAAAAGAATGAGATGGAAGATCAGAAAGTATAACGTTTTAGTAAGTTACAGGTATTTTTCATAAAATAATACGAAAACCACCAATGTATTTTATAAAGTACTAGCGGACGTCACGCGGTTTCACCCGCGTAGTTCTCGTTCTCGTGGGAGTACGGGGATAAAATATAGCCTATGTTACTCAAGGTGAATGTAGCTTTCTAATGGTGAAAGAATTGTTTAAATCGGCGCAGTAGTTTTGGAGTTTATTCATTACAAACATACACACAAAAATACAAATCTTTCCGCTTGATATTATTATTACTGTAGATACCATAAGTAACTAACCTAATAAGTTAAGTTCTCTTTCTGTACAGTAATTAAATGCAGTTAGAATTAAGCATAAAGAATAAAATATGAGTAAATGCGTCTGTTATATAACTAAACACTAACCTATAGGACTCTTCCATACCTAGTCTAGTTAGACAGACTTAAAGTTAAAACATCGATTGACTGAAATAATCTAATTTTAATATAACAAAACTTTCACTGGATGGATCAACAAAGATTGAAGTTGCTTTTAATTTATGCATTTCGAAGTATTATACGTATAAAATGGAGCACCAATATAACTAACAAAGTTCTGTTCAGGTAGACGTTTTGTAACTCAAGATCATTTTATTTTGACTCTTACATTTACTTGCCGAATCTTTTATTTTTTATTACCAAACGTAAGACTAAGAAACGTAAGTTGATGGTATGTTACAAAAAAAAGTTTTATTAAGGTAAGCGTCCACCTGTCCGCATCGTACGCATCGGACGCATCGCACCAAACAGATCGTAGTATTCTTTGTATAGAAAGTCACTGATCCGCAACGTACGGATTGCTCGAATTTGTTCAATAATACGTACTCGATCCTTTTGATGCGATGCGTCCGATGCGTCCGATGCGTATGATGCGGGTAGGTGGACGCTTACCTTTTGGTAGCAAACAAGTTGCTGACTACCCGTAAAGACTGTCAAAGATTTACAAATGACAGCCAGGACCAGCAGCTTATCGAGCTTTTCCAGGTATGTAATAGGAGGTCGAGACGTCAAATTTTATCAACACTGATGATAGTTCACAAAACAGACTACTATTAAATGTTCATACAGCGATTTAAATACACACAATATACTTTTGAATTTATAACTTTAGTTTTCATGATTTTCCTTTCATTTAATATATAATGTTTGTGAGAGAGTTTTGATCCTTATGATTGACCCTATCGATTGGTGCCATAAAAGTACAGGGTGTTATTTTTTTGGAATTTAGCCGGTTCGATTCCCAAGTGTGGCAAGCGAATTTTCAAAACCTTTGAATGCAGATTTTTTTTTTTTTTTTTTTAATAAAGGAATGTTCCCTTTGAGTAAAATTTTCTATCTCCGGTATTTAGAGAACTTTCCCTCCAGGTGGCATGTAAAAATTCCCCCCTGTAGGTATTAATATACAGGGGGGAATTTTTACTTACTTACTTTTACTGAATAATTTCAGTAATGATCATCAAACGGAATAATCAATGAAGCCAATATTAGCCCCGTAATTTGATTAATTATGGGGAAAACCTCAAGGTGTTAAAATCTAAACCGTCCAAGCTTAAATAAAACCGCAATAACGTGACAACGACCCATACTGAACTGCTGAACTTACCGACAAACTTAATTACTAAATGACAAGTAGAAACTACGAAACGTTTTTTCTGATCGTACATATGAGTTGCAAAAAAAGTTCAAGTGTAGGCTCCAGATTTTGTCGACACGTGTAACTATACATCTATACAAATAAATAAAATTGAGGTGTCTGTTTGTAATTTCAAAATAACAATTTTTGTCTGTCTGTTTGTATCGGCTAATCTCCTAAACGGTGGGACCGATTATGATGAGACTTTTACTGGCAGATAGCTGATGTTATAAGGTGTTAGTTACTTTATTTTAGAAAAACGGATTAGGGTTCCGTGCAAAAAAAATTAAAACCCTTGTTAACAAATTCCGATTCAATTATGGAAATAATATTTTTGTAATAATTTCACCCGGACTACGGCTGCGGGCAATAGCTAGTATTTTAATATTAATAGAATAAAAATAAATGTATTACTCTGTAGGTACTGTAATATCACAATATATTTTTACATTAAATTAAATTAAAGGGACTCAGAAATTAGAACAAAATGGGCTAAGGATACATTCTTGGTGGCTGAATTAATTTAAATTTAAAGCCATTTAAAGCCTAAGTACTAAGTACTAAAAGTTAGATTTATGCTTTGATGGAGGCCTCGTAGGGCCCAAATCGTACCTGGAATTCTAACCATAAGAGAATAATGGTCAGTGTGTTTGTATTCTAGTAAATTTTGGCAAGCATACTGGCTTGAGTCAGTGACATGGAGGCCTTTGCCCTGCACAGAGTCAATACAGGATAATTAGTTTACAAAAATAACAAATTAGTCCGTTAGATAGATTTCCAATAAATTTTGGACATACGTTTTTTCTTTTTTCACGTAAAAATAAATGAAGACGATACAGTGAGTCGAAAAGTCGTGTGACGTCACATTTGGGTACAGTTTTTACTCAAATGTGACGTCACAAGCCCCGACTTTGACACGTTTTGTTCATAATTTTTTATTAATTTGATAAAACAAAAAACACGAATTCAATATTTTTCGATAATCTAACTGACGGACTAAACAGAATCATATTTTTTAGTCGAATTTAATGACTGACGAATTTATTGTTATCAGTTTTACATCCTGAACGGCGCAGATTTCTCACAATCAGCACTTTATGGTGGAGAGGTGATAAAAATTCAAAAAAACTTTTAAAGTTCGATTTCTCAAAAACCACCCAGTTTAGACCCCAAGTTATCAGGATCAATAAAAAACGGCGGCGTATTTCCGGTTGGCCCCTAGTGGCGAAAACCCACGCTACGCCAACTCTCCTACCAATCCGTTAGAATGAGATTTCATTAAAAAAACAAAATTCATTTTTAAAAATAAATAAAGGTAGATAAACTTGGTCCAGACTTGATATAACAGGTGTAGACATTGGCAGCCTCTTGCAAACGAAATTGAGTCGCTTATTTGATTTCAATTACAAGTTGAGTCATTCATAATTTGCTTATCTAATTAAGGTTTACTTTTTAATCCTAACCATGAATATTTCTCGTTCCGAAGATTTGGTTTAACCGTTGGTATTGTCATCGCTAATTCTTTGGCGGTTTATACCTAAGTAGGTACCTACTTGAACTGAAATATTTAAATTCATTATATTCTTGACTGAGTAGGCAGCCGCTTCACGTAAAATACTATTTAGCTGCACGCAGCGCGCAGGTTAGTTTCATGATGATTTTCTGGAGCAAGCATCCATAGATTCATCATAGGCCTATCTGATGAGAGAATTTTTAAAATATTCGTTGGATTTGGTCGCAAGCTCTACTGTTTGATTCCCAAGTTGGCCAAACAGTTGTTGAGATGGGATTCCATCAGCAATTTCTCAGTAGCAGCCCGGCCAATCTGAATGTGTGTCTGGTAAGTGACAGACTCGCTCCTGTTAAAATGTATTAAAAAAACCTGAAGTTAAGTAATAAAACTGAAATTATTATAGGTCGTTAGGTTTATTTTTCTAACTGACCTTTCTGATCATTCAGTGTTGATGGTCGGTAGACGCCTTAATCGCGAATGAAATTAGAGAAGGCATTTTGTTATTACTTTTAGGCTATAAAAGTGGTAGCCTCAGGATTATAGGATTTACGGTAACTATGCGGGAATTAAGTCTTGGGATCTACTTCAGGTGTCGGTTTCTTTAGTTTTACTGATAAGCACCTACGCCAGAACATATAATAATCATATATGAAATCAACGATGACTCCATTTTAGCCCATTGGACGGAGCAATTAAATCATTGACATCATCTCACCCATGTCTTTTGTTTGAAAAGCTATTAAGCAACCAGAATAACAAAAAAACGCAGAGGTTTTCTTGTATAAATGCATACCAAACACTTTTGTTGAGTGGTGCATCCATACCAAAATTTAAAAAAAAAAACTATTCCTATAACTTTTTGTTAGCCCTGTTAACGTCCACAAACTAAACCTTAAGGCCGCGTTCAAACCAAACTTATAGTCAGCCGCCGACTTCGCAAATGTTTGCAAAACAAAAGCGCTTCAGGCGGCGGCTGAAGTAATTTTTTCGTTCATTTTGTTCTGGATGCTCAGAGTCGGCGGCGGACAATACGTTTGGTGTAAACGATGCCTTTGGATGCAACGTTAGGTTCGTTGTAGTATCCAGACTCCAGAAAAAAGGCCACCATTCATTTCCAGTACCTACCTAAAATCCGAAGTACCAACCATTACCTACTAGATTATTACAAACAAGTAATGTGACTTAATATAATTGCATGTTAATTTAAAACCATGACTTTTCATCTTTAGATTAATAACCTAGAAACACCAATCCATATTATGACCTTAATATAACTAACCCAAATTAGGGGTAGGGGAAGTACAACCCTGCCTCTCTTCTCCTTCGGGACATAAGTTCCTAACATATTATTATTGTAGGCTCAACATGCGGTTGAGTAGCTAATGGTGTCGATTCTGTTGTGCACAAACTATACTTAATTTAGGCTATTGCTATCTTTTACTAAAAGGCAGTGCGAGACAAGGTCGGCTATAGCTATGAACTAAGTTAGAGATGTCAAACTAGTTTATGCCTTGCGCTTCACCGTGTTTTTAGTAGACATGTTTTTACGTGCACCCTTCATTTGTATGGAAAAATTAGTACCAACTAAATTTGACAGCTCGAAATTACGTCCGTCTCTTTCTCGTTTTATTAGAGAGAAAAAGATAGCAATAATAACCTAAATTATGTTTAGTTTGTGCACAACAGAATCGACACCAATATTTAAAAAAAAAAACAGCTCAAAAACAGACTCATAGAGAAAGAAGATCCAACCCAATTCGTAATTCAAATCTAACCGCTATCTAGGACCGTTCAAACATCACACACTTCAGCCAATTTATCTGTGCGGGTGAGAATACACAGAACTAAAAAAATTGTTTCAAGTTTGACATATCGATGCATTATTTCTTAACAAGCACCGCCAGTAAAGTGGTCAAAGCGTAGAAGTTCTGTGAAACTTGGTACAGATGCCAGCACATCAAACTACTCGAAACGAGTAATTCATCAACTCGTCCCACATGCCGACGGCCCATTTGGGACGAGTTGATGAAAATCAAAATAAATAATATTTTGATTCCGCAACTCGTCCCACGTTTCTTTTTGTGTGAAACTTTAAACTTTATCAACGTTAGGTACAGTTAGTAAGACAAGATTATAACATTTTTTTTTTTTGTCAAATTTTCCCAATCAACCTTGGACTTAGTCACCTAATGCTTTAGCGATAAAGTTGGTTCGAGGGAATTTGACAGATTGAAGTAGCTTGATGAACTGGCATTTCTATACCGTCACATTCATTTGGCGATTTGTCGATGTCCGGTGTCCAAAATTGTTTTCTATTACTTTTATTTTTTGTCACGTTTATTCAGGTAACCACTTTTTTATCTGCTTATACTTAAGTTTTTTCTACTTGAACGGCCCAAAAAGCTCAATTGTAAAAGTAGCGGGACTCGTTTAAGGAAAAATGTTTGAAATACTACTGTTATATGGATTTTGCAAGTGCCTACTGTAATAGATTCTTTGAGTGGTCTTCCTTTATCATTTAATGACATGTTAGCTACATAAGTACATTGAAGTTTTTTTGGCTGAGGACAAATGATTTTACGGTAGCACTTGATTGAATTTGTTTTGGGCATCACATTTTTTTCAAGTGAATTTTGTTCGTTTCATTCTACCTAATTTTCTGTTCCTTTCTTCTTTTCTGTGTTAGTAATGTTTACATAAACCGTTAAATAAATAAATCATCATCATCAGCCTATTAATGTTCCCACTGCTGGAACACAAGCCTCCTCTCTATGAGAGGGAATAAATGGGCTATAATCCTCCACGCGGGCCCAGTGCGGATTGATAGATGTCTCGTGTCTTAGAATTTTTTGGTTCTAGGACATGCTGGTTTCCTCACGATGTTTTCCTTCACCGTTTTGAGAGCAGTGGTGATGAAATAAATTACACAAAGTAATACGCCTGTCTGGGTTCGAACCCACGACTTACTATTTGTAAGTCGGGGACGCCACCACTGGGCCACCACTGCACTGCTGCAAATAAATAAAATAATCTTGAAATACAAGGTATAAATCTATTATTAATACAGAAGCTTGCAAATTAAAATCACCAGAAAAAAAAAACGAAAAATCTCGTCTCTTTTTAAAAATACGACGTCGCATAAAAACTGTATCAAAGGATCTGCATAGGTGGCGCTGAGGTCGCCGTCCGTTGATAGTTTGCATAAACGCGGGACAGGAATATTCTCCCAAGTTTGTTTTTCGAAGAGGTAGTGTTAGAGCGATAGATTTACGGGGGGTAAAGGGAGGGGGGTCTTACAAGGGTCTCTGCGGACTTTTTTGTTGGCCGTCCATTTTATTTCCATGTCGTGAATATTTCTGTTGGTCTTTTTCAACAATTAGTTTCACGAAATTTAGAAACTGGGGTTTTATTTTTCAGTGATTTGATTGGGGTTTTCACCATTGTGTATGTGAGTCATTGGTCGTAGAACTTGTTTAATTATTGACGAATCCCAATCAACAAACAATCAGACCTAATTAGTTTCCGTTGTGTAATACCTTATTTTTGAATTTTAATTTTGTATTGAATTGTCACTAGACAATGAAAACTCATATTAATTAAATTAAAATTCGGTTGATAAAATTCAGCCGTCGCGGAATTCAGACTACAATGGATAGGTATAGGTCAATAGGGCATCTAGCTCTTTATTAAGTACTGACGCATTCTGGATACCAACCTGACAAACGAAAAATAGGTACCTGACGTCAAAATCGATACATGAAAAGGTTAATAAAAACTATATTCGCTTTTACAAGTTTTGATGTTGGCAGCGCTGCCAAAATAGGATACGCAGTTTTACTTTTCAATACTGTAGTTTTTTTCCCAGCTATGCAAATCTAGCACTCAAATAGAGTATTCTCATTAACCTAGTTTCAAATAAAATGTGCAGACATGTTCGACACTTTTAGTAACAAAACGAAAACGAAAGTGATGACAAATGGTGACATATTTGGTTGCCATTTTTAATATTTGTAAAGTGTTACAATCACATAGGTTTGGTATTTGTGAAGATGAAACAAATAATGTTAAAAATAGTGAAAGGACCTAAATTAAACAATGGAACACTGAAAAGTAAATCTTTGGACAATGAGCCTTAGTAACAAAATTTGAACTGAAATTATTTGAGTTTAATTTAATTGAAAGCTTGTCTCGTTATCTAGGCTGTGTCCGCTCACCGCCTGTCTGCCAGTGTCTGACAGTGCAGCGGGCGTTGCATCGCATGAAATTCGTCTGGTGTCTCTTACGTAACGCCAGCCGCGCGGCCGATTGATCAACCCTAAATTAGTGGATACGGGGAGAGCGCGGCGCGCGGAGGGTTACGGCAAACTAGGTTGGCCGCGGAAGCACACTAACCCCTAGAAAACTAGGGGTGCGAAACTCCTCCCCCTTTTCTGGTCACGAGAGCACAGCGATTGGTCCGTCCGCCTCAACCGCTCGCCCCTCACCCAGATTACAATCGGTGGGGTGCGCTCATAGAAATAGTGCTATGTGCTTATCTATGTATACCTATATACCGCATGAGTATATAATATATGGGGAGCCCCCCAATTCGTGACATTGAAACAACCCTGCACTGTCACTTCTAACGCTATATTTG
The DNA here is from genome assembly GCA_905147715.2 of Xestia xanthographa. Taxonomy (NCBI): domain Eukaryota; kingdom Metazoa; phylum Arthropoda; class Insecta; order Lepidoptera; family Noctuidae; genus Xestia; species Xestia xanthographa. Next base: position 20,195,066 of record LR990653.1, on the reverse strand, counting down.
TTGGCTTAACTCAATGCAAATATAACGTAAGTAATTTATTTTTTCAAAACTGTGATTTTGTATTTGCCGTAAATCCAATAAATAATCTATTGCTGAACATGTTGTCAAGTGACATAGTATCGCCAATATTAAAATTTAAGTTTCAGTTTCTCAGATTTTTTTTGCATAAATAAATTTATTTATTTAATTAAATAAATACATAAAATGCAAAAAAATAGCTTATCGTCTGATATATTTTTGAGTTAAGGTCGAGCTATTCTTAGACTACACTAATGTATGCAAGACTGACCTATTTTCAAGGCGCTCAATACAATGCCCAAAAAAACTAAAATTAAAGCATTAGCAAATCATTTTTACAACAGACATCTATTTGCATAAGTGTCGTTTTTCTTTTGCTCTGTAACTCTCCCTGCCCAAGTTTTCTTTATTTTTTATTACAATCGAGGCCATGTTGAACTTTGTTTTGTATCACTGAAAATTCAAATTCAGTTGAACTGCTGATAATTAAGATCATGTGTTCTGGGTATTCTGAATCCATCCCAAACATAGTTCCAGTGTGGAGGTCCTTCATAGAATATGGTTCACTTTCTGCCCTGCCTATCAAAAAAAGGAGGTCATGTGTTTAACCCGTATTTGTATAGGTCTGATATTTTCTCAAAAACTCAATAATTATGATCATTCTTTGAGAGAGTTTATGTTCAGCAGTAAATGTTAACGACTAGACTGAATGGAAATTAATAGACCCATTCTTCCTCTTCAAATATTCTACCATTATACGTTCCATCATTCACTCACTACTGAATAAAGACTTTGGCCAAATCTAGGGGTGTGTTCTCACGCATTTTATAGACTCCACCCTTCATAAATCTGCATCCATTGTCTATGGTAAAAAACATGTTCTTCTTATCAATAAAATGCACTCTGAAATATCTCATCAATATTTTTTTATGATGAGCAGTAGGACAATGTACTATTCTTCCTCTCCTCTTCTTTAATTATCTAAGATTTTTCTTCCCTGTAAAAATATTTATATTTTTCTCCATCAATATTATCCTAGACTGTACCATCAAGTGGAGCACTGGGGCAATGCAGACGCAACATTCACAACTATAATTTGTTGGCGGTTTATTAAACAGTAAGTTAGGAGTCTGGCGAAGTTTAACTCCAGGGATGTAGGAAAAGATTGACTCGTCTTTGGAAAAAGTATAAGTAGTTTCTTTTGTATTTTTTATTATGGTTTCTGTCTGTGAAAATCATAAGACGTCTGTACCTCCGTCTGTTGAACCCCGCCGAATCGGCGTAACGCCATTGTTTAACTATTGTGTCTACTTCGCTAACAGATGAAAGGATAACTGGTAAAATCTGGTTTATTTAAGTACCTACATAATGTTTACCAACCTACTAAAGTTAGATCTGCACATTAGACAACAAGCATAATATAATATATATATTTATAGGTAGATATACCTACAAGGTATGAAATGAACTTTGCTAGAATGTTATGCTAGGTACATTTTTATCACATGGGAACATATTTGTAAGTAACACGCTACCTACTTAATAAATAGTCGAAATATTTAATAATCAATACAATACCTTTTAGTGTTATGACGATACGGTTTTGATACTGGGGAACGTCTATCAAAATCGGGATTGAAACCAAATATCTACAATAACGCCCAAATCTTAGTTTGACTTAACTGCGAGACGCAAGAGTTTTGCAGGCTTAGTCTTGTTCTTGCTCAAGTCTTGCAGGGTTCAGTCTTGGTCTTGGTCTTGCTACAATAAGTCGGTCTTGGTCTTGCAAAAATGCAAGAACAAGACCACGATTGCAAGACCAAGACCGATTTTGGGCAACACTAATGAATACGTATAATTTTAGGGCGTATGTTACAATCTCAACACAGTTACAACAGTATTGTGGTTGTGGAGGGCAGTTAAGCAGTTGCTTCATGGAAAATGCTGATATTCAGATGCTGAAAATATTGATGATTTTGTTTTTTAATTGTGTGGAGTTCATTTTCAGGCATGAAAAGATAGCCACTAATTTGAAAGAGTTACGGAAAAATAATTTAAGAAAAACTACTGTCATCAATCATCATGATTGTCCTGCCCTTATCTCAATTTATTTGGGGTCGGCGCACCATTTGTCTTCTTCTTCCATGCATACTTCTCTATTACTTATTGATTGATTGATAGATTTATTTTTATTCTCTTAAAAATTTCTTAACGCTAGTTACATTGCCCCACAAAACTGCTTCCGCAGTTTAACTGTGAGATCGTTGAGTCTCTCTACAGTAAATCAGGTACATCTATAACCTATATATACTTACATGTACACTTATATAGAATCTAACAAATATTTTTGAAGTTTACGTGCGACTTTTACTTTATTAACTTCTTGTCTGATCGTTTCATCAGACACCTCCTTTCTTACCATATCATACTTCACACAGTCCATCCATTGTTTCTTTGATCTTCCTCTACTCTTTCTTCTTCCATACATCTCTATTACTTATCGTTTCATCAGACACCTCCTTTCTTACCATATCATACTTCACACAGTCCATCCATTGTTTCTTTGATCTTCCTCTACTCTTTCTTCTTCCATACATCTCTATTACTTATCGTTTCATCAGACACCTCCTTTCTTACCATATCATACTTCTCACAGTCCATCCATTGTTTCTTTGATCTTCCTCTACTCTTTCTTCTTCCATACATCTCTATTACTTATCGTTTCATCAGACACCTCCTTTCTTACCATATCATACTTCACACAGCCCATCCATCGTTTCTTTGATCTTCCTCTACTCTTTCTTCTTCCATACTTCTCTATTACTTATCGTTTCATCAGACACCTCCTTTCTTACCATATTCATACTTCACACAGCCCATCCATCGTTTCTTTGATCTTCCTCTACTCTTTCTTCTTCCATTCTTCTCTATTACTCATCGTTTCATCAGACCCCTCTTTTCTTACCATATCATACTTCACACAGCCCATCCATCGTTTCTTTGATCTTCCTCTACTCTTTCTTCTTCCATTCTTCTCTATTACTCATCGTTTCATCAGACCCCTCTTTTCTTACCATATCATACTTCACACAGCCCATCCATCGTTTCTTTGATCTTCCTCTACTCTTTCTTCTTCCATACTTCTCTATTACTTATCGTTTCATCAGACACCTCCTTTCTTACCATATCATACTTCACACAGCCCATCCATCGTTTCTTTGATCTTCCTCTACTCTTTCTTCTTCCATACTTCTCTATTACTTATCGTTTCATCAGACACCTCCTTTCTTACCATATCATACTTCACACAGCCCATCCATCGTTTCTTTGATCTTCCTCTACTCTTTCTTCTTCCATACTTCTCTATTACTTATCGTTTCATCAGACACCTCCTTTCTTACCATATCATACTTCACACAGCCCATCCATCGTTTCTTTGATCTTCCTCTACTCTTTCTTCTTCCATTCTTCTCTATTACTCATCGTTTCATCAGACCCCTCTTTTCTTACCATATCATACTTCACACAGCCCATCCATCGTTTCTTTGATCTTCCTCTACTCTTTCTTCTTCCATACTTCTCTATTACTTATCGTTTCATCAGACACCTCCTTTCTTACCATATCATACTTCACACAGCCCATCCATCGTTTCTTTGATCTTCCTCTACTCTTTCTTCTTCCATACTTCTCTATTACTCATCGTTTCATCAGACACCTCCTTTCTTACCATATCATACTTCACACAGCCCATCCATCGTTTCTTTGATCTTCCTCTACTCTTTCTTCTTCCATACTTCTCTATTACTTATCGTTTCATCAGACACCTCCTTTCTTACCATATTCATACTTCACACAGCCCATCCATCGTTTCTTTGATCTTCCTCTACTCTTTCTTCTTCCATACTTCTCTATTACTTATCGTTTCATCAGACACCTCCTTTCTTACCATATTCATACTTCACACAGCCCATCCATCGTTTCTTTGATCTTCCTCTACTCTTTCTTCTTCCATACTTCTCTATTACTTATCGTTTCATCAGACACCTCCTTTCTTACCATATTCATACTTCACACAGCCCATCCATCGTTTCTTTGGTCTTCCTCTACTCTTTCTTCTTCCATACTTCTCTATTACTTATCGTTTCATCAGACACCTCCTTTCTTACCATATCATACTTCACACAGCCCATCCATCGTTTCTTTGATCTTCCTCTACTCTTTCTTCTTCCATACTTCTCTATTACTTATCGTTTCATCAGACACCTCCTTTCTTACCATATTCATACTTCACACAGTCCATCCATCGTTTCTTTGGTCTTCCTCTACTCATATCTATAGACTACTGTAATGATCAATGTTTGGATAAAATCAGTATGTCGATTTATTTGTGGCATTGTTCTCTCGTTACACAGTTTCATTTACGAATTGTTTGATCAAACTTGTTATGAATAACCAAAAGCTTCTTTAAATAAAATATTTGTACAGTAGAGTACCATTGTACTTTGTTTGTTCAAATAATGCAAAAATACAGCAAAAAATCAACATTAATGATCTAGTAAATTATTCTAAGAAATTCATACCCGTTTCTCAGAATGCACTCTTTTTGTTAGTATTTCTAGACTGCATTTTACCGGTCAGATTATTTTGTCACCGTAGCGAAGTTTCTGATTAGAACTTCCACGAATCTCTACATCTATTGAAGCTGTGGCTTTCCTTAGAATTTAACATGTTTCAAACGGAGTAATACCGTGCGTCGTTCTAATAGTAGGGTTGCTCTTTGATGAATTAATCGGATTTCCATCATCCATAGTATTGAATTTCTAAGCGGGTATAAACCTAAGATATCTAGACTTTCAATAATGACAGATTTAGTATTCATACTGTGTGTGTAAAATTATTTCTAGCTTTAATCTTTTCCTTTGTAATTTTATCTCAATTTTAGTTGCCATCGACACGCCAAGAAGATTTTACCAAAGAGCCTACAGAATTATCTTTTTGACCTGATGCCGTACACTAAAATAGCAGGAAAATGCAGTACTATTATTTATTAGATATTACTTTCTTTTACTTCAAGGGTCACCGACAAATCAAGATACAAGAAGCGAAACTAATCTGCTTAGAATCGGGCAGACGGTCGATCTCATTTCTGGGTTGAAGCATGATTATTGTAAGATTTTAGCGTGATATTCACACGTATTTATTACAAGGCTACGGATATAATGAAATTCAAAAAGGCGGACACGCACGGGGAGGAGATTAATGCCGGTTTTCACAGACACTTAGTGATATCTGAATAAATGGCTTAATTATTGGAATGTTTCACAATGCATCGTACGGATTTCGACGTTCGGCGCTGATCATTCGGCGCTGTTCGTTTAGGTATAAATCTATGTGTTGCCTTAAGGCGCTTTTCATTAGTTTCTGTATAATTTTTTGTTTTGGACCAGTTTGTACTTAGACCAGCTACTTTTTAGACCACTTGCTAATTAGACTAGCTGCTTTTTTAGACGAAATAATACCAACCCACATTTATAAATTATTGTTACATTACAGGTGAATACTCCCGGTGGAGGAGCGCCTTCTGGTAGTGAAAACGGGCATTCTTTTAGTATTACAATATGCTTCGAAGAGTGGTGAGGTTGTACGCGTCATCGACTAAACTGAGTATAGCAGTTCCTCAACTTCTCATTATGCATCAGGGTGTGATGAAAATTGCAATACTTGATGAAACCGATTGCAAAGTGATCAGTGTATAATTTTAGGATTTACAAATTAAGTTAGATTTCACTTTCTCCAACACTGTCTTCTGTAATTATTACGTTGCTACTATTAAAAAGCTGATGAATGATCGTCGGGCAAAATGTTATTGGATTTTTCCTTCAGGAAATATTCAACAGCACCTTTGAGTCTTTAGTTGATGGCAATAGGGTCGCGACCTATTAAACTTAACTGGGGAAATGTAGAATTTTGCTCACTTATGTTTTTTTACCGTGCGCGTTTTTGTGCAGAATAAACAGTTTATCTTTCTTTTTCTTTCAGGGACACATCAGCCTTATCCTACTGGGATCACCGGCGTAATTTTATGTTAACATTATTCCTTCACTTGTCGAGTCCAAGAGATTCGTGTGCTCAGTAGCTTCCAACATTGTCGTACAGCAGCCGCGAGCGAGCCAACTTCGCCTGAATGAAACTCGCGTCGAAAGACTTTCGTTTTCCATACGAGCGGCTCACATGTTCGCAGCTTTGCATTTTGTTTCCCGCTTTTTCACTTGTGACGTCACACGATTCATGAGAACGCTTTTAAAACAATATCTTTGATGCTGCGCAGAGAGATTTAAAAAACTTATAGAGCGGATATTGGGAAAATTTTCATACAAAAATTTTGATCACGAACATTCTTGATTTTGACCGATGAATGGTACCTGTCAAGCTGGCGTATGACACTTTACAGACCGATTTGTTACTAAGTAGTAACAAGTACTCGATTACGATTTTCTTCGTCTTGTCTCTAGTACTCGTAAATATTTGAATGTCTTTGGTGCTGCTTTACGCAATTTTTATTGGCATCCATTTTGGAACCGGGCTATCGATTTCTGCATGTTGCATTATGTATTTTTTGAAAATAAATGCATTTCACAAGGTGAAAGTTTTGAAAGTTTTAGGCAAGACTTTCAAAAATGCACGAGTCTAGAAGAAGTCACTCGGAAGTGACCTTTCATATGCTGCATTGCGTATTGCATGATGCAAGTATTCAAAATAGATAAATATTATATAACATCAATCTTGTAATGTATTCCCGACGGCATAGGCAGAGGTGTAGCTATAGTTACAGTATAGCCAGTTATGTTAAAGTAGCATGAGGTCCTGTGTTCTATTCCCAGGTCGTGCAAAGTGGGGAGCGTTGGTTTTTTAATAACGCGTTTAGGATACTGTTGGGGCTGTCGTGGCGTTGGAGTGCGTCCACTATGTTTGCGGAGGCGCGCACAGACGATTTTTACGCCATTGTAAGAAAAACGACCGCCTCGCGGCTACGCACTGCCACCAATAGTCTCCTGAGCGTGTTCTCAGATCGGTGGGACTCCCCTCTGCTGTGCCACTGGGTGAAGATCGATACCAATCAAAATTTTAAGTATATCTCCTTATTACTAACACTAGTTATTAAGTTATTTTGTTGCTACTAACACCATGGACTCATGTCTGAAATAAAGAATTTGAATTTGAATTTTTCTATCTGGAATTTCTCAGTAGCAGCTACGGAGCCTGGATTTTTGCCCGGTTGATGGCAATTGACCCGCCCCCTATTACATGGGACATAAAATAACTGGCGAAATGTGGCTATATTACGAGGTACATCTCTGCTTAACCCTTCAGTGTTTACAGGCGTGCGATTTCATATGATATGTTAAAGAAATACGCGAGGTTACCCATTCCCAGTGATCCAAATCCAATCCTGATGGAAAAACCCAATAATACTTTGCAAATATATGTGTCAACAAAGAAAAAGAAAACAAAAGATTGATCATTTGCAGGGTCACTGACGACTGCACCTTAAACTTGGAAGTGCACGCATTGAGCGATAGCGAGCATAAGGGCAAGGTGAGTCGCAGTCATTGATAGGGCGACAAATGCAGTCGCGTATCCATCGTATGAAATACTTTGGTGGTGGCTGCATCTTAAATTGGAAGTGCACGCATTAAGAGATAGCGAGCACAAGGGCAAGGTGAGTCGCAGTCACTGATAAAGCGACAAGTGCAGTCGCGCATCCACTCGTATGAAATACTTTGGTGGTAGCTGCACCTTAAATTGGAACTGCATGCATTAAGAGATAGCGAGCACAAGGCCAAGGTGAGTCGCTCTGTCGCAGTCACTGATAGAACGACAAGTGCACTCGCGCATCTACTCGTATGAAATACTTTGGTAGTGGCTGCACCTTAAATTGGAAGTGCACGCATTGTGAGATAGCAATCACAAGGGCAAGGTGAGTCGCAGTCACTGATAGAGCGACAAGTGCAGTCGCGCATCCACTCGCATGAAATACATTTGATGTTATTGTTTGTCCGTTTTGTAGAGCTCACTTCGAATCAGTGATCCCTAAATTAATATTTTTCATCATCACCATCATTGAAGTCCGGAGCCACCTTTTGTTTTCTGCCCCCTGCTCCTTTTTCTGCTATACTCCCCGGATCCGTGCTTTCCTCAACCAGGTGCATTTAAATTATGATTTCTAATGAGGAGAATTACAATATTTAAGGGTTTCTTTTTCATCCGGGGTTGCGGGACAGTTCGAAAGAGATACTGCGGCTCCGGAACGCAAAGGGCGATGAAGGAACATGGATGGGTTTTAGTCAGTAAAAGTCTGACACTCCCTCCTGCTCCGCCCAGAGCGGGAGAAGTTATTTGATGATTTCCCATCCGAAAAAAAAAAATGTTTCTTTTTCATTTTCATACCTTAGGAGTATGAAAATCGCTTTGACAATAAATGTAAATGAACATCCAACGAGACTTCGTCTAGGCACGTTGTGTTATAAACACGATTACATCATTGTTAAGAAGAGGTACGAGAAGAGACCCAAGTTTCGCAGTTATACTTCACTCTCACTTCACTATCACTACATATTATAAAAACAAATTCGCCCGCCGCGTCTGTCCCTATGTAAGCTTAGATCTTTAAAACTACGCAACGGATTAGGATGTGGGTTTTTTTAATAGATAGAGTGATTCAAGAGGAAGGTTTTAGTACTAATTTGCGGGCGGGTGAAGCCGCGGGCATCAGCTAGTAACTAATATAATACATGTATTTAATAGATTTATTCCTGTTTTCTTTAAATGTATCTCGCTTTTTTAGATGTATCTCGCTTTCGACGATATCATTTAAAGAATTAAATGATATCGTCGAAAGCGAGATACATCAAGGAAACTCTTGTACTCAGTAGTAGGCAATTGGCACAGAAGCTAAGTGATTGCCTACTGCATTTTGGCGTGGTTTCGACTTCCGCACCGAACAACTGTTTAAATAAGTGGCCTACAGACTTGTGACTTCAGTTTTGTGTATGAGAACTGTGAAGAAAATATACAGCTGTACGGGTTTGGATAGTAATTGGCTCTCAGATAGACCATTCATATCTTGGGCTTACATAGTTATTACTGTTGACTAAATAAAATAGTTCACCTAGGAAGTTAGTGAAACCGCGGGAAACTATCAAGGAGTTTTTATTCTTCCTATATTTTTAAAGAATTCAAATATAAAACATAGTTTGACAGAACACCTCAAAGAGCCTTAGCCCATAGCACATTTTAAACGCGAAAACGACGCGCGTTTTCTGCGCCGCGATTTTTGCGTTTTTATAGATTCAAACGTGCGTAAAACGCGATACAAACGCGCGTGTGAAGCGCGTTCGAAACTCGTTAGAAGCGCCTACAAAGGGTCAGAGCCAGCGTAAGCAGTGTTGTCTCAACCGACGCCATTGTTCAACTGACGAGGAGTCTTTGACCAAAACACGGAAGCTACGAGCGACTACATCGCGTCTGAATCGTTGTATCTGCGCGTATATGCGCAGTAGACACGCGTTTCACGATCGCCCCGTGTGCTTAGGTTACAAGGTTGCGTTCAGATCTCGTTTGAAGCGCGTATACGCGCGTCGTCTGCGCGTTTAAAATACGCCGTGTGCTTATGCCCTAAGTCCAGACAACGGTAGATCTCGCCAAGATACCCAAAGTTAGTCACGGTAATATTGTTAAGTTGACGGGCTAGACCGAGTCTGCAGAGTTGCATATCAGTACACAATAGCAAGTAGGTCACAATATTGAGATGCTACGTTTTCTAATTGGCGAGGCCAAGTTATTAGCTTTTATTTTCAAAATGGTCGTTGGTCCCGGCACTTTTAGATCTTGAAGCCTGAAAGTCTTATCAAGGGGTATCGTGTTACCCAGTAGTTACTGATTTAACCCAGTTGAGATGTAAAGGTTAGATAGGCAGACCGTTGCAAAATACTGGTATTCAACTGCATCCGGTTAGACTGGCAACCGACATTATCACATCTGAAAAGACATAGCACTAAGCAAGTATGCGAAAAACGTAAAAAATATGAGATCACATTGAACTTTGGTTTAGTTAGTTAAAAATCTGACTTGACTCACAAAACATCACTAGTTACTTTTACTTGTTCTGACTCACAAAATGTTAGGTCTCTCCTTCAGGGCTAATAATGCCAAGAACTGTTTCTGCTTATAATTTAAATTGGAAGTGTCATTAGACTTGAGGTGAAAACACTGTGTTAACATATTCTTCAAGTTAACACATCAAATACATTAATTACTGCACCTATAACTGCGCAGGCGGCTGAATTACACGATCACGTACGCACTCCCAAATTTTCGTTCAAGGTCGAAATATTTATCTCATATTTTATAACAATTCTCTGAAACAGCTGTCAATATATGCAAAGTATAAGTAAGAGTAGACTGTTTGCCACAGACTATACATCTGGCTCTGAAGGCCTATGTTGTTTGAACAGGCATTGTAAACTTTACTAGTGGATGCGTGCTACATTATTCTTCTTAGATAATTCGCGAACACAGGTGTCACGATGTCTTATCGTGCTCCGTGGCTATTTTAGTGACAGTCAAGCCGAGCTCCATAGATAACACTCACTTACCTACCAAAAGATACTGCCCGAAACTCACGTATTGCATTCAGCCAAATAATGCAATAGATCAAGATTGTACTAGAGAGCTAGGAAGTCTGTTAATTCCTCTTTAATTTATCTTAGTCAATGTTCCTACACCTGTCGCTAAGACATGGGTGATGCTGCACTTTATTCGTACTGTTAAAATAACAAAAGAATTCGTCTAGGATTTTTTGTAATCTTATTTGAAATTCAGGCAATAAAACAAATGTATATGAAGAGGCGTCTAATGATTTCCGTCTGGGATCTAGTGTCTGTTTCATTATTTTAAAATATTATGCCCGGCGGGCGGGCATTCGAAATACTTCTCTTTCAAAATAAAAAAAATCTGTTATTTTCTATAGACTGTAGGTAAGTCGTTGATCATGCCTTCTAATTACTTCGGGTTTCGCGTCGCGTTCGCTTACGTAGATGCGTTAGAGTGTATTCACACGTCGCCGTCGCGGTGCAGCCTTAATAATAAGAGGAATTTATTTTTGATATTATTATTCATCAGTTTTTTGCGATAGAAACAGGTTTCACACTTGCAAATGTATGCAACCGTCTAGCGCATAAATTATTTTGGTAGCTATTTCTTTTGTGAGGTCTAGGATCTCTCTGAGCGCCGACAGTTACCTATGACAACATTGCGTTAAAATAATTATGTTACTGCTGCTAGTACAAAAAACCAGGCTTTTGGTAGCGGGCCGACGTGTGAGTCGACCTCAAGGCTTTGTGGCCGGCCAGACATAACGAAAAACATCTAACAAAAGAAGCCATATGAACACGTCTAGTCGGTTTTAGGAATTCGCGCTAATGCGTCTGGCGACCCACTTGAATACATTTGCGGCCATTCGGACGTTATAAAATTATTTAATAATATAGTCTATTAGATGCGTCTGCGGCGGAGTCTGCGTCTGTAGCGCGAACTAGATGCAAACTTGCTTTGTAGTCATTGGTCATCTTAATTTGGCTAACTGTAATCAAATGCATCATACGAGACTGGGCCGCCATTTATAAACCTGAAAACTGTATAGAGTGACGCAGGATTTAAACGCCACATTTGCAAACGCTATCGCATTGAGGTTTGAAACTCAATTTGGGGTAAAAAAGTTGTTTATAATTATATTTCAACAATATGTGAAATGTTTAGGTGTAAGTAGTGTAATAAGAATAGCGATGTTTTTTGAAGTTTGGTACTCGAATCCGTAATGTAAAAGGTACATGAAAATTAAGAAGAAATACCATATTTTAAATAAAAACCGGCCAAGTGCGAGTCGGACTCGCGCACGAAGGGTTCCGTACCATTATTTGAAATAATTTTATTCTGTTTTTAGTATTTGTTGTTATAGCGGCAACAGAAATACATCATCTGTGAAAATTTCAACTGTCTAGCTGTCACGGTTCATGAGATACAGCCTGGTGACAGACAGACGGACAGACGGACAGACAGCGAAGTCTTAGTAATAGGGTTCCGTTTTTAACCTTTGGGTACGGAACCCTAAAAACGCAAATAAAATAGCCACTGCTCTTTGGAAACTTTATCTATGTAATTTTATTAATAATATTTGGTCTTGTTGTTGCAGTTTACAGTAACTTATCGACTCACAGTTACTAGGCTAGCATAAGATTACACCAGTGTCAAAACATTCGCATGCCTGTTGAACACGTGTATTTAGTAGATATATAAGCATTGTCTTTCAGACACAGACATTAGTGTGAACTTTTATGAGCTTAATAAGAATTAGTAATGATTAAAGCTTCGTACTAAGGGACCAGAGAATGGGCAGCAGCGTTCTCTGTGTACTGCGATCGCAACCCGCCTGCCAAGCGTGGCGATTATGGCAAGAACCCCCCTTTGGGGGAGGCCCATGTCCAGCAGTGGACGTCTTTCGGCTGAAATGATGAAAGCTTCGTACGGGATATGATAACCGATTTCGAGCCGACTTTCTCAAGTTCCATGGAAAATACGCGTGAGGTTATATTATGTATATGTACCTAAAATTGACGTCTGGCAGTCTTTATATGGCGATGGTCAAAAACTCATAATTTGCAGGATTTACCTACTAAGAAAGCATAAACGTTTGGTCGAATTCGAGGTTTTTATGCCAAACAATTCATAACATCAGATTATAATATAAATTTTCGAGAACACGAATAAGAACCGCTACTTTTTGAAAATAGCGATTAAGTAGGTACCCATTGATGATATATGGTTTTTCGTTTCTCTAATTTAAAAAGCTTTCGTAGACAGGAAAGTCTATCTTAGAAAATACCAAAGTTTTGTCACACCAGACGGCGAAAGAAAAGCTTTTTTATTTTACGAATACTTTTCCTAGATTCTAGTTCGTCCAGGCTTCCTCACAATTAGTACCAATTAAAATTTTGTTGTAAACGAAAAAATGAGCTTTATGTCTACCAAGATTTTTTTTCTGTTTTGCAAGCAAGCCAATTATAACATAAAGATATCCTATTAGTTGTAATTAATAATAAGGTCATTGCATGGTGAAGTCGACGTGTTCAGATTACCGTAGTTATTAGATTAACTTAGCTGTAGAAGCTTAAAGTTTTGCTTAGTATCTTTCTACCAATTGGATCAGTTACAATTCGCTTAAGAAACAACTAATAAACTGCACAAATGCTGCTTTTATAAAGTTCCTTTTATTCGATTTGAATAGTTGATTCCATTTTCCCATTTTTTGAGAGCAGCGGTGGCCCAGTGGTGGCGGCCTCGACTTACCTACGAACAGTGAGTCGTGGGTTCGAACCCAGACAGGCGCATTACTTTGTGTAATTTATTTCATCACCACTGCTCTCAAAACGGTGAAGGAAAACATCGTGAGGAAACCGACATGTCCTAGAACCAAAAATTCAAAGACATGTGACATCTACCAATCGCACTGGGCCCGCGTGGTGGATTATAGCCCATTCCCTCTCATTAAGAGGAGGCCGTGTCCCAGCAGTGGGAACATTATAGGCTGATGATGATGATGATTTCCATTTTCACTAAAACTAGGCGGCATCTAAGTGAATGCCGAAATAACAGCACAATCTTGGACTTTCAAAGCTCGGCTTTCTGCTCACGGTTAAAAATCTAATGAGCGCTTTGGCCACAGATGCGTTTGGGTGCCATTATTCTGTGATACTATATAACAATTCGGCTTTTAAGAAATTTGACCATTGGTGTCGATTCTGTTGTGCACAAACTAAACTTAATTTAGGCTATTGCTATCTTTTACTAAAAGGCAGTGCGAGAAAAGGACGTCTAAGCTATGAACTAAGTTAGAGATGTCAAACTAGTTTTATGCCTTGCGCTTCACAGTGTTTTTAGTCAACATGTTTTTACGTGCACCCTTCATTTGTATGGAAATATTAGTTCCAACTAAATTTGACAGCTCTAAATTACGTCCGTCTCTTTCTCGTTTTATTAAAGAGAAAAAGATAGCAATAGCCTTTGTGCACAACAGAATGGACACCATTGTCAAATTATCAACCAGACTATAAACTTTTGAATAAAAAGGTTTTGTATCCAACACTAAGTTAGTGTTCTCCAGACATTATCATCATCTGCCTACCTTTTTCTCAATTACATAATTATGTTGGGGTCGGCTTCCAGTCTAAACGGATGCAGCAGAAAACCAGTATTTTACAAGGAGCGACTGCCTGTCTGACCTCCACCACCCAGTTAGTACCTACTGGGTAATGACTGGCTCTGGTTCAGACTTTCGGGCCACTGCATGACTACCTGTAACGACCGAAGAAAGAAAGACGAAAGATCTACGAATGACAGCTGGGACCAGCGGCTTAACGAGCTTTCCGAGTCACGAAGGAAATTTAGTAGGTATGTAATGGGTGGTCATCCATCCACGGACCAACCTAGGCAAGTGCGGCTTAACCTAAAGATCGACCTGAGCGGCTGTTATTATATAGCCACGAACTCCTCGAGCCGTGTGGTATCCGGCAGAGTAGAATAGAACCAACCTATTACACTCACGGGTGTCGTATAAAGCGACTAATACTAATGTCTGAGGCAGAACACCTTGCGCCTCCGTAGACCAGAGAATGGGCAGCAGCGTTTTCTGTTAGTCTTACATAACTGCGATCTCCAATCCGCCTGCCGAGCGTGGAGATTACGGCAAATTCCTCCCATCATGGGAGAGGCTTATGTCCAGCAGTGGACATTAAGGGATGTTGTAGTGTAGTATAGTAGGTCTTATGCTCGAAGACAGGTCTATCTATGACGTCATTAATTTTGTCAATCTTTAGTACAGTTTTCGATCCATGTTTGTTAGTACACGCACGATTTTTATGACTAGTTATGATTCTACGCCTATAGCCATAATGCTTTGTTGTCTGTGACATAAAACAAAGTAGGTAGGTTCACTAGGTTCTTATTGTTATTAGTTCTATCATAGTTATTACGTCACTGACGGGTTCTTTGGTCTTCTAGATAACTGTCACTGTGATTTGTTGAAATATTATTGAAGGAACATTTGAAAAAAGTTATTGAGAGCTTTTCATAGGAGAGGATGGTTTACACACAATATAAACCTATGCAGGCCTTAAGGTATTTTTAATATCTATTAAAATAATCTAATCAACATCTATTATGATAAAACATCGTCTTTTACAGAAGTTATATTGTACCTTACAAAATAATAGGCATTGCACAGAAATATGTCTATTTGACTTTCTGAATTAAAATCGTAAAAAATCAACCATGAAACAAAGCACCCTCACCTAATTAGCGAATTTGCGTAATTACCTTTATTGTCCAATAATATAATAATAAACAAATAATTTCGGCATGAATGCAGACAGTTTACAAACTTGCGCTTTTTAATTCTTTTTTACTTAACGGTTGCCTCACGACGTCGAAACAGGGGTCGTTGACCAGCAAAGATAGTCTGGCCTTGTAAGTCTGTCTATGAATTTGTCTAGTACTATACATAGTATATACGTAGCTCTACAAACGCATGATACGTACTGAAAATATTCCATTACATAGCTACATGAAGACTGAATTTACAAAAAATATTTTTCTACGGTCACATGCAAAACTATGTCTAACATTGAACGACGTGTTTTTTGTACAATTGTTATGTTAATTCTAAAATACAATTGTGTGCGAAGATGCGGTTTGTATAAGACCATGTTTAATTTCAATCAATGCTTTTGGAAAAATCGTTATTGATTTTCACTGAATAATATTTTTGCACAAGGCTGTACTTCTTATCTTATGGTGAATCAACACCGCATGTTGAGGTAACATTCTCTAACAATTTTATCAATTGTTACCACGTGTTGACTGTTTTTAAAAGTTAGGCAACATTACTTACACACTAGCACTATTCTAAGCTTTCACGGTTCATAACTATATTTAAAATGTCACTTACTGGGATATCTTTAGTGATTATTTTTCGTTTTTCATCCACCCGCATTCTCCAGTTAACCCGCGATCATGGCGCTTGCAACAGCGTCGAAACATTGGGAGCTCAAAAAATAAACAATAATCACGGAAGATTAGGAAGTAAGTGACATTTTATTAATTAACATAATTATACTAACACGGCAACATATACTAATAAATTAATAATAAATAACACTTGGAAACGTAACTCTACAAAAAGTAACTGCAGTGTGGATCCACCAGTAGTCACAATAAAATGCCTATACTTAATAAGTAAAGAAAATTATTTTCTTTTTTTACGAGTAGAAGCCCGAAAATCTGGAAGCCAGTCTTACCAAGGGCTATCGAATTACACAGTAACTGGGTTGTGGAGGTCAGATAGGAAGTTGCTCCATGTAAAATACTGGTATTCAGTTGAATTTGGTCAGACTAGAAGTAATCCCACCACACAGTTAGGAAAGGCAGACGATGACTTATTGTATTGTATTGTATTGTATAACGGGCTGGTGTCCGCAACTCCACGTCGAAGCGCGTATTTTGCGTGCGGGTGGGAAACTATTCTATCCATCCCAATTCCCCGAGAAACGCCAGCAACGCCCCAATGTTGCTGACTATCTCGCGGAGAGTACCTGGGTTACCAAAGTACTTTGCCCTGTATGTTGCAACCACTGGGCAGTGCAGAAGCACGTGGGCTGCTGTCTCGTCCTCCTCCATGCAGGCACGGCACAGGGGGCTGTCTGTGACTCCTAAGACAAAGAGGTGTTTATTAAAAGAGCCGTGTCCGGTAACGGCGGCTGTAACTGTGCGCAGCTGTAGTTTGGTCAACCGCAGCGCGCGTTTGGTGAAGCGGCCATTGATAGCAGGAAGTGCTTCCTTGGCCTGCCTACACTCGCCGTGGTCCAGCCACAGCTTGTGGTGTTGTTCGCTAGTTCGTTTCCTTACCAGTGTACGTAGGTATCCGAAAGGGAGTGGTACGATAGGTTCGGGTCCCACCGCTGCCGTGCTCGATCCCCTTCTAGCGAGTTCGTCCGCCGCATCATTGCCACGGGAATCGCTGTGTCCTTTGATCCATTGGATAGTTATATTATTGAGATTACCAACCTGGTTCAGGCGTTGGTGACACTCGTGTATTAACCCAGAGTTCACTGTGTGGTTATTCAGTGCTAGCAGTACAGCCATGCTGTCTGAGAGTATACGAATTGAGTGGTCCACAACCTCCCTGGCTAAGATGGCAGATGCCGCCAGGGAAATGCCCATGCATTCTGCCTGAAATACCGTGTTGTGGGCCCCCAGAGGTTTGGCTATGTGGATGTTGAGATCCTCCGAGAAGACTCCAGCGCCAGTGCCAGTACCTGTTTTAGATCCATCCGTGAAGATCCGCAGTTCCGCAGGATTTAATCCCTCGCAGCGGTGATCCTCATGGAGCTGGATTTTATATTTTTTATCGAATACGAATTGTTTTGGTATCCGATCGTTTGTTGCTTTCGCCAGGGGGAAGTCGTTGTAGAATCCCTCCAGTACCGCGGTGTGCTGTGTTTCTCTCTTACCCCAGATTTGAAGTGTTTTGAGGCGTACCGCCGTCATTGTCGCTTCCTGCTGTATGAACAGATGTAGCGGTGGCAGCCCCAACATGGCTTCAAGAGCCGCAGTCGGAGTAGTCCTCATGCAGCCTGTGATCGCCATGCAGGCATGCCTTTGCAAGCGTTGCAGTTTGATGGAGGCTGTAGTTAGTTTGGTGCGGGGCCACCAGACCACTGCCCCATACGTGATCATAGGTCGGATCACCGCGCTGTATAACCAAAGTATAATTTTAGGAGATAAGCCCCACTTCTTACCTATCATCCTCCTGCATTGCCAGAAGGTAATGCAGGCCCTGTTTATTTTATTGTCTAAGTGGCTGCTCCAGTTTAACTTGCTGTCTAGGATGACTCCCAGATACTTGACCTCATTAGCTAACTGGAGTTCTGTATCAAAGAGTTTGGGTAGGCGATAAGGGCCTAGTGTTCGTTTTTGGGTAAACATGACTAGTTCAGTTTTCGTGGGGTTCACTGAGAGATCGAACTCTCTGCACCATCGTTCAACGGTGCGTAGTGCCTGTTGAGTGAGGTCGCAGATTGTCCCCGTCACTTTCCCCGAAATGAGGATAGCGAGGTCGTCGGCATACCCTATCGTGTAGAAATGGTTCGCGTTGAGTTTCGTAATGAGGTCATTTATAACCAGATTCCAAAGGAGCGGGGATAGTACGCCACCTTGGGGGCAGCCTCTGGCTATCATGGCCATCTGCTGCTCCCCTTCAAGTCGAACCACTCGTTTACTTAGCATGTTAGTAATCCAGTCTATAAGTACCTGTTCTGCTCCGTGACGAGAGAGCGCGGTGTTTATGCTGGAAAAGTTTGTTTTATCGAATGCTCCCTCGATGTCTATGAAGGTGCCCAGGCAAGTGCCCTTCTGATGAATCGCCTCTTCTATCCGGCCGACCACTAAATGGAGGGCGGATTCCGTGGACTTACCCGAGCTGTATGCGTGTTGGTTAGTATGTAGTGGGATAGTTTTTAATACGCCGTCCCTCAGCTCTCTTTCGCACATTTTCTCCATGGTTTTAAGGAGAAAGGAGGTTAGGCTGATTGCTCGGTGGTGTTTGGCGTTGGTATAGTCACTCTTACCTGGCTTAGGAATGAATATGACTTTCACTTCCCTCCATCCTTTTGGAACGTATCTGAATGCCAAACACGCTCTCATTATGGGTACCAGTCTGTTCGCGACGGAGGTCCCGCCCCACTGCAGTAAGGCAGGAAAGATTCCGTCCGGACCAGCTGCCTTAAAAGGATGGAAGCACCGGATCGCCCACTGGAGTTTTTCCAGCGTGATGACTTTGTGTGCATAGCGCCAGTCGTTTTCTGACGGTGTTTGGGTTACCTCTGTCCAGTCGATGGCCTGTGTAAAAGCGCAGCCTGGGAAGTGAGTTTCAATAAGGACGCGCATCGCCTCTTCTGGCGAGGTGGTAAGTGTGTTGTCAGGTTTGCGGAGAACAGCGGGCCCAGTCGTGTTCTGCTGGGCCAGGATCTTCCTTACCCTGTTTGCTTGTTGGCAGGATTCGATGCTGCCACAGTATTTTCGCCATCCAGTGGTGCTCCTGAACCTGATGCATTTTTTGTAGCATTTTTTGGCCGCGTAGTACGCGTCCCAATCCTCATCAGCACAGGTGTTCATGGCTCTGTTTAGGGCTGACCTTACCTTCCCGCGCTTGCGTTCCAGATCCGCTCCCCACCATGGTTGTTTCCCTGGTGTTGTGGGCGGAGTGGTCTCGGGGCAGGATAAGTGGTAGCTGTCTAGCATTGATTTCGTGAGATGACTTACACGCTCGTCGATCTGCGGCGTGTCCTCGTAGGTCATCCCGTAGTTTGTTGACGCAAGTTTGGTTTCGAGGAAGCGTGTGTATGCAGCGCAGTCAGTATTACGCGGGTTTCTCCGTGGCAGTATTGGTGTTACACAGACCTGAATGTCAAAGCGGATCCACCTGTGGTCCGAGCAGGAAGCCTCCTTGGAGACCTGCCAGCCAGTGGTGATGGCCGCTGCACCCTCCGATGCCAGAGTGAGGTCTATGATAGTTTGGCTACGTCTGTTTACGAAGGTTGGTTCAGAGCCTATGTTCAGTAGGGTTAGGTTTGTTGTAAATAAGTAATCTACTAAAGCCTTACCCCGAGCATTTAGCGTGTCCATGCCCCACAGAGGATGATGAGCGTTCGCGTCAGCGCCTATGACAACTTCAAGCCCTGTGCTCTCGCAATAAGTCACGAGGCGGGCGAGTTCATGCGGCGGCGGGTCCTCTTCCTCGGGCATGTAAGCGGAGGCGAAGACCACAGATGCTACTGTGTCCCCCCGCTGTATCAGTAGCCTAGCTGCAGAGACATCCCTGCAACAGAAATCTGTTAGTGGCTGTGTTTTAATGTTACGTGTCACATAGATGCACGATCTGGGCTTGTCATGATCTGTACTTACTAGGAGCTTACCACCGAGGTTGGAGAGTCCTTGTATTTGGCCCGCCCTGATCCACGGCTCCTGGATCAAGGCAATGGCCGTGTGCTGAACCTCCAGCCACTTCCGCAGCTGAGCCGTCGCGGTCTGGCTGTGGTGGAGGTTGGCCTGCAGGACCTTACAGGTCGACGAAGGGGACGCCATCGCTGGACGTTCCTTCCTCGTCTCCTGCTAGCCGCAGCCCGGCAAACAGGTCGCCCGCGTCGAAGCCGTCCCCCTCCAGGTCAGAGGCCGAGGACAGGATGTTGTCCTCGAGCTCCTCCCCCGAGAGGACGGCGCCCACGCTAGCGGCTGTAGGGGCGGCTGGCACTGCTACTGCAGGCTCAACCGCGGGTGTTTCCGCGGTGTTTGTTGGGGGTGGAGTTGCCTCCACCGCCTGTGTGTCGGCGCTGGCTTCAGCGGTCGGATAACCCTGAGGGACGTCGACAAATCTGCCGTTCGGACCCTGGAATTTCACGTACACCGTCCCAACACCAAATTTGAGACGGCGCTCGGCCTTCATCAGGGTCGGAATTTGGTCCTCAGGGACCCCAACCACCACGTACCATGCGTCGGCCTGTTTATAGGCGCCCTGCATCACCCACTCCCTAACTCCAACCCAAGGGTTCTGGTAACACAGAGTACGCCCAATGATGGACGGCTCCGTGAAGATCCCCTGTTCGTCGGGGATGGAGATTCCGCATCTCACCCGGCGCCTGATGTCCGCCTGCCTCCTGATCACTAGCGTGGTGCTGGTAGGGGGAGGCAACTCGGAGATTAATTTCCTTATCCAGGATAAGGTGTGGTCGTTGTCGCACCACAGTCTAAGGGCCCCGCTGCTGAACACCGGCCTCGCTCTGAAGGTCGGTGCAGGTGAGTCCTGTGTAGGGGAAGAGGCCTCGGCGACTATCTTCAATTGGATAGCCGCGAGTACCTGATTCGCCACCTCCTTGCTGATGTGACCCGTCCGTTCGCAGGTGACTGCGACATCCAGGTCGGAGCTTGCAGCTTGGGCGTAGCTTCTGTTAGCGTCCCGTTTAGATTTATCAAGACGCGGCCGCTTGCGCTCTCCTCGAGGTGTTAAGGTCTCGTTGAGAGCTCGCTTGGCCGCGGCCTGATCCCTCTGAACAGGTCGCTGTGACGTGGCTGGTCCACTCGCTCCGCCGGCTGCTGGTTGGCTAGGTCCCGGTCGGCTGGTGCCGGCCTCGGCTTGCGACCGCTTGCCTGCGGAGAAGTTGACATTGCCGCTAGACGGTTCTACCCGACCAGCGGCGTTAGCCTGTTTAGATTGTGGAGTCTTACCCTTCCACAGTGTCTGCCGCTGCCTCTGGGACGGCCTGTTCTTCCTCTTCGGGTTGTCCGTCGAGGGGGCCGGGGCATTCTGCACTGAAGGTGCAGCGCAGTGGCGTTTCGTATCCTCCTTCCTGCCTTTGTGCCTGCTCCTCTGCACCTGCCAGGTGAGCGCGAACGCGTCGCCCGGGGGGGGAGCAGTAGGCGGGGGAGGATGTATGAGGGGAGCCCGGCCAGAGGAATTAACCTTCGTGGCGGGCTCCACACCTGAAAAAGAGGGAGGAGCGGTACTGGTCCCGAGCAGCGCCTTCTTCCTCCGTTTATTACGGGACTTAGATTTGGACCTGGCAGCGGTTCCCGCCACTGCCGGACCTGTACCCGCACTGGAGCTCGCTGCGGTAGCAGCGGAGCGTCCGGGGGCTAGAGAGGTGCTGCAAGCACCCCTCTTGGGAGAATCATTGGCTTTCGCCTCCTCTCCGGTGTGTATGTGTGCAGTGTGTGCGTGTGAGTGTGTTTTAGGTGTGTGTGTTTGTGTGGTTGTTGTGTGTGTGTGTGGTGTGTGTGTGGTGTCTTTTGGTTTTTGGGTATCCATAGTTTTGTGTAAATATTTCATCTCTCCGGCTTCCCACCCTCCTTGGAGCCCGCACCTGGGAACGTCTCGCTACAAACTAGCTCAACCGTTAGGACTACCTTCGAGATATAGGGGCGTGAGGCTGGCTTACAGTGCGACATCGGGTGCTTGATCTGGTTGACGACTAATCAATCCTTCACTTGCACCTTCAGCATGACCTTCACCAACCGCTTTGGCCATCCGAGGACGACCTCCGCGGACCTCCCACCCCTCGCCGTGACCCTCTGACGGGACACTATGACCATTTCCCTACCCTTGGCTATTGGGTAGGGCCACCGTTTCGCTTGAAATCCAGACCAAAGAGGGCGTGTTGCTTCACGGACGCATTACCGCCAGCGCCGCTCGGCTCAACCCTCCAGGACTCCTTCATCCCCGCTTACGGCGCTCAACTGCGCAGGTCCTAGCGCAGGTGACCTATTTACCTACTCAGCGCCAGCTGGGTTTAGTGGCGGCCGAGCCCACGCCCACTCGGTCACGGAGGGTCATGGTTAGGTTGAAAAGCGCCTGGTGGTTTTTGTTACGTCTATTTCTTAAGGAATTAGACCAAGAACAGGGTGGCAACCACGTGAAGGAGAACACACCAGACTTGCCTTGAGGATCTACGCGACTGTAGCGCTCTCCCTCAAGACCCCGCCACCTTACCGCATCTGAAGGAGGCAGTAAGGTAGGCCTGCATCTATACTACCAAGCAAAGCGCAAGCAAAGCATGTCGTTGTGCAACCGCAAAAGCATAAATTCAAGCCGACGGCCGACGATGACTTAACAAACACATAACTGGCGAAATGTGGGTACATTTCGCCAGTTATGTGTTTGTTAAATTAAAATCTGTACACATAAAACTATACTTTAACGTTAATTCTTATCGTTTCTGTATCAGTTTAACGTGAATTTCGCTCCGTGAGTCATCCAGAAGTAATTCAAGCCGTAGTGCTAAATCATCAGATTCGTCACGTAGATTTTATGCTCTTTATATAGACAAGTATCGAAGAGTTTTCCTCAATATGTCATTGACTTCTGGTTTGCTGTATTAACAAACCAGGCCTAAGTAAAAAACTCTTTTTAAAAACTTGAGATCCGACACAAATAAAATGCTGGTGGATTTTTGCAGCAAAACAAAGAAAAAAAGCAAGTCCTTTTATTAAAATCTACGTACCTACATCTTTCATGACATTCTTGTTGAAATGAAAGCACTAATTTAAATATTATTTATATACTTATTAAATATATGTACTTATAAAATATAAAATGCTATTTATAGCTCAAAAATTCAAATTGAAAGTTAATTCTCAATATTTGTGTCATCATAAATAGATATTATAATGACTTGAAGAATTATAGAAAGTAGCACCCAAGAAGTTAAAAATAAACTTATATATACTTATACTCTCGTTTGCATAAATGCATTTGCATGCATATTATTACTTATACTTATGCAAATGCATCTATTATTGATTATTGTTTTTATTAAAATTTGTGATGGGTTAAGTTTTATCCCCTCCATAAACATGCAGGGAGGCCTTTGTCCAGAAGTGCAGTGGGACAATATGACCCCATATTGTTACATAATAATACAATAATTGAAAAAAAGTTCAAAACTATCACAACCATATGGCAAATTATTACAACAACGTTTAAATAAATTACAATATTTCACTGAATTTAGTCTCATTTCAAAGCTTGCTTTTAATTACAAAACGACCCGTCATCACCGTGTTGTTTAAATTAATCAAACCAATTAGTTTTACTTTATTACTGAACAAAACTAAATGATTCTGTTTCTTTTTAATTTATGTTTGTTATTGTAAATCTTAGACAATCGCAACCATCCGCTTAAAGCGTAGAAAGGGGTATCTGGCTTTTAGGATAAATATGACATTTAAGTTTTCTGTAACCTGGACTTCTGCACTGCTAATCGTTTTTATCTATGAGCCTAAATACTGGGTGAGAAAAGTTCCTTATCTTTATTAACGATTACCTTACAAAGACGAGGGAAGGAGAGGAGATATTATCAAAAAAACTATTTTTGGCTAAATAATAAATACTAGATACTGGGGAAGAAGAGTCCCTTATCTCTATTAACGAGTACCTTACAAGGCGAGGGAAGGAGATATTATCAAAAAAATCTATATTTGGCTAAATAATAAAAACTAGATACTGGGCGGGTAAAGTCCCTAATCTCTATTAACGAGTACCTTACAAAGACGAGGGAAGGAGATATTACCAAAGAGCTATATTTGGCTAAATAATAAATACTATAGATACTGGCGAGAAGAGTCCCTAATCTCTATTAACGAGTACCTTATAAAGACGAGGGAAGGAGATATTACCAAAAAAACTATATTTGGCTAAATAATAAAAACTATAGATACTTTGCCAGAAAAGTCCCTAATCTCTACTAACGAATACCTTTTATAGACGAAGGAAGGAGATATTACCAAAAAAACTATATTTGGCAAAATAATAAATACTAGATACTGGGCAAGAAGAGTCCCTAATTTCTATTAACGAGTACCTTACAAAGACGAGGGTAGGAGATATTACCAAAAAAACGATATGTGGCTAAATAATAAATATTGAGAGAGTGCACACTTTTGCAGAAAAAAACATGGATCCATTACGAAGAAGAAGAAGAAACACGAAGAAGGCAGCAAATAAGAAAAAATAATATCAAGGCCGCTTTGAAACAACACGTTACCATTGAACAAGCCTAAAGTCTAGACCGACCCGTGAACGTCTGAAGTAATGAATGTCAAAACCTGAAGCAACAAGGATTATAAGGAAACGTCTACACAAAGACCGAACGGACCTTTATTTTTCTGTCTGCTGTAGAAAGCGTTTGTTAGGACAGGTGCACATTATATTCGGCTCAGACGTGTAGTGACGTGAAAGAAAACGTCTGAATCTCTCTGATAAGGAGACGAGAGTACGAGACGTCTCACAAAGCTTGTTTCAGCAGAAAGTAGCACGTGTGCGCAAAGCATAACCATTTTTAATGTCAGCCGAGGTCACGAGTCGACAGGCTAGTATAAAAAACGATGCCTAACACGCTTTTTAAGCGGTACGAAGTAGACATGCCGCAAAAAATGATTCCGTCGCGACGACGTGCAGCCAGAACGTCAGTCGCGACCTACACACACGGATTTACGAATAACCAACTCTAATTGTATTTGCCTAGGTTATACTTGCAGACAAAATACTATTATGTTAGTTACGACTACAATAATGACCGAATCCATTATGTTAGAAGTAAATTTAAGAAGTTAACCGAACCAATTTTATTGTGATTAATTCATTAGAAGACTTTTTATGAATTTGTGTGTACTGCAGATAGTTACAGGACGTCTGGTGACCTGGTGCTTGTTGACGGTTACGTGTCACATACGTGGTTATTTTTGTAACTTGTATGTTTTCTTACAATAATTTCCGGGGTTTTGTAGTTGAGCAAATTTAAAAGGTTTTTTTTTTGTTAATGTTCCGTTTTTTTATATTCTGAATGTTTGATAAGCTTATTGTTTGTGTTTTCTAATTTTGTATTCACGTCATGTTCCTGCGATAAATAAAGATGTTTTCTTTCTTTCTTTCTATTTGCTCCCTTTCTTTTATTTCTTCTATAATTACTTTCTTCCTAATAGTTTAATTGTTAATAAAAAAAAATGATTGGATTTTTTTCCTACAATTTTTTCGACTTAATATTTATAAAAAGCTTTTTAATTTTATGTTTAATGGAAAACGTTAAATTTATTTCAAAGTAAGGAAACACTGTATTGGAATAACGATACTCTGAAGGATACACATTACACAATCTTTTAGGAAAAACAATTCGCCTTTTACAAAAACTAATGCCAAACCTGTAAGTTACATAATATGCAAATAGTTAGTATCTGCATTTGTGAGATAACATTTAAAAAATGCAAAACTTGTACCGGTAGACTTGTACGCTTGGCTCACCAGCATTTATTTAAGTCTAGACCAAATTGAGTAAAAAAAGAAAAATAAATGCAAAGTTAATTTTATTACATATTATGTGCGATAGTTTATTGCTCTTGGTACAGTAGATAATTTCGTTACTAAAATGGACTTAAGTATATCCCAGCGTATACCTAATGCTTATTTTTTCTTTTTATTGAATGAGCAGTATTTGTATACTTGTAATCACGTTCTCGAAAATGGCTCTAACCATTACGGTGAAAGTTGCAATACAGGGGTTTACGGGAGCGAAAAATCAATCTGGATATTGCTCATTTCTGGGAAAATTAATTTTCTATATTTTCACCCGAGTTATAGGGCTCGGTCACACATTATGTAAGTAGTGAACATATTACCTGTAGGTAATACGTTCAACAAAAAAAAAAAATACTTTTAAGCTAGTTGTAACTAGCTTAAAAGTGTTTTTAAAAGTTACGCAAGATTTCAAGGAAAAGGGAACCTTTCTAGGAGCTTTTATATTCTGTATAAAACATGTGGATCTTCTACGCAATGTAAAAGTACTATGAAAGTTCTATTCATAATAAAATGATGTACTTCTCATTAATAAGAAAGGAACCTAATGGTTACAGTTTACGTACAGCTACAAGAGGCTACATTGCTGGAATGTCTATATTGTTATTGCTTATAGCTACATTGCTGCTTGAATTGTTAACTTGTAAACACAATCCACTGATAATTTTAATTAGCAGGAAATACGACATATTTTGATAATCATATTATTTCGTACTTAAAAAACATGCCTTAGGTACCGAAATAGTTAATCGTTCAAAACGTTCCAGAAAATACGTTTAAAATTTTGCTTTAAAAGGAATGCTCTATACCTCCACCTAAGTGGGCTGTGTTTATAAAATAATTGTTTCCTCGAAATATAACGATACTCCCACATGAACCTTCTAACAGAATATCTCAAAATAGAAATGACTAGAAACGCCTCACTCCTCTTCTTCCTTTAGCGGAAATTGGAAATAATTGAGCAATCTCAAATCGTCAAATAGATTCTTGTCTAACAAATATTTATTTATCTAGTCTATAAACTGTAGAAGGATTTCGCCATTTTGGTGCTTTTCAATTTCGAGAGGGGGAAGTAATCAGGATTATCTTATAAAACTAAATAAGATCCGAGACCCTAGCACGAGTGCGCGGTCTACACGTAACGTAAATACGACAATTTTTTAAATATAAAATACTCGATAAACGAAATAATATTTTCATACCTTTATTTATTTCTTTACAAATTAATTACATTTTTAAATAAGTATTCCTTACAATAAATATATATATATATGAGTATATAAAAATAATTTAAAATATTTTCATAATTATTAAAAAAATATTATAAAGAAAAAAAAAGATAGTAGTAGTAAAAAAGTGCCCATCAGTGGAACACAATGACAGGCTAAGAAAAAAAAAAGTTTAGTATAAAAACAGAAAAGTTTTATTATTTTTGTTTAATTAATTTTTAACTTATTGTGCTTGTTGCAAACAATTTAACTAATATTCCATTGGATACTTGTATTTTTATTTTATTTGTTTTACACCGCGCGCTTGTGCTGGGGCTTCGGGTCCGTGCCTTCAAGACTTACATCGGAGTTTCTTTGAAGATGTTTTGCTGACTTAGCACGTGGTATTGCCACCTATAGAAATTGCCACCACGGCTTGCCACCGTACCGTTGCCACCCACGTCACTGCGATTACGTAAACTGCATCATGCAATTACCGGGATTGAATGACTGTTGTTTTTGCGAATCAGTTTACATGATATTGAGTTCTTGAGATAGTTTTATGTTGGGGACGGTTTTATTTTTTACAGAGCGGTGTTTTTTTTTTTAATAAGAGTTGTTTTGAGTTAGGGATGTCTTGTTTTAACAATTCTTTCTTTAAGTCTCATTAAGTGAACGCGGTTCCTGCTTGTAGCAGTAATGAGAACAACTGTCAAATTCTTGGACACTGAACTTATTGTTGAGGAGGCCTTTACCTAGGCTGGTAACTGGTGGCCAAGTTTCTATTACTCATAAAAATGGTGTTGTTTCCATCATCTGCCTGGCTAATCATAATCTTTTTCAGGAAACTCGTGCTGAAAGCACACATGTAGGAATATCATCTTGTTGAGGAAAAGTATTTTTGGTATGGGACCAGCTATTTTTAACCACATTCCTAATAACATAAAAGAGGAACCCGTAACAATGTTCAAGAAAAAGCTAACTGAACTTTTATTAAATAACTGTTATTACTCCGTATCGGATTTCCTAGCTGATAAATTTTAGTTTTGTGTCAATGTTTGTATGTTTGATGATAAACTGCGTCAATGTTTGCATGCCAAAATTGTAGAATGTACAAGGATTCTCCAACATTATTGTAACCATCTTATTGAAATTACCTACATTCTGAGCAAATAAATGACTATTCTATTCTATTCTATTCTATCCTCATTCCGTCGGTTTTTAATTAGGGGGCACGGTCTGTCATCGTTATCATTGATGGATCGGTCAAAAATGTATGGGACTGACATAAGCTACTTAAAAGCTTTTATCAATCCTGTTGCAAGTTGTTATAAGAATATGTAATACACACGACGACCACTCACACTATGAAAAACCAGTATAAACTGATCTCTTATTTCCCAATCTGTGAGATTGAAGAAAGTTGAAGAGTTACTTTAGAATAGCATTGTAGACGCGTGGACGTTAGGCTTTAAATTCACTTTACAATGTAGGTAGACAGATAATATTCTAAATCTTTGTTTGTTCACCAAACCATGAATAAGTGCAGTCTGTTTTCGCTAGCTTATAGTCACCTTTTCAAAGGAACCCACTGCTAAACTACGCAGCTTAACTTCACTTTATACGAATACTAGCTTTTGTTTGCGGCTTCGATCCTGTTATATACGGAAATTAACTAATAGAAACATTTTAAATGTAGCCTATGAAACTCGGGGATAATGTACCTTCCTATCAGTGAAAGAATTTTTGGAATCGGATCAGGGGCCCTACTCTCTTACGTCAATCCGTCCGTCCGTCTCTATCCGTCTCTCTCACTCGCACTTATCTGCAGACGTGCGCGAGAGAGACGCATAGAGACGGATGGACGGACGGACGTTATAGAGTAGGGCCTCAGTAGTTAGTTAAACGCTTGGCATGTCAGATATGTTCGTAGCGCCACCAGTTCGTGCTTGCTTCGGTATGGGTCGCTTTTTGTCGCTGCTACCGATGCTGCTAACGATGAACTATTTCTGTGTATTCATTTATTTATGGCCGTGACATAGGCCTCCTCTAAACATTTCCATTTTTCCCTGTCTTTCGCCACTCGGATTCATTCTGGACCCGCCACTTTTTTGATATCGTCCTGTAAGAAAATATATACATAATATGGTTAGTTAGATTTAATGTTTTGTAGGTTTAAACGGCATTAAAGGCTAATTTTTATTTTTTATTATATGACCGCGAAATAACAGAACATAACACCACGCCCGTAATTTCCTGTAGGACATACAACCGTTTTTTTATCATGTTCATCATTTTCCCCAATACCATTTCATTTGGGGTCGCCGCAGCATGTTTTCATCTCCATACTTATCTCAGTAATGGAGGACCTTGAGGGTAAATAATAACAGCCACTCGGGTCGATCTTTAGATTAAGCCGTGCTTGCCTAGGTTGGTCTGTGGGTGGGTGACCACCCTTACTTACCGAGTTTCCTCCGTGCCTCGGAAAGCACGTTAAGCTGGTGGCCCGGCTGTCATTTGTCCATCTTTGACAGTCGTTACAGGTAGTCAGTGGCCCAAAAGTCTGACAACCAGTCTTACCAAGTGGTATCGTATTACCCAGTATGAACTGGGTTGTGGAGGTCAGATAGGCAGTCGCTCCATTTAAAATACTGGTACTCAGCTGCATCCGGCTAGGCAGGAAGCCGACCCCAAAATAGTTGGGAAAAGGCTACGCAGATGATGACTTATCTCAGTAATCACTGCCTTTTTTACAAAAGCCATATTATAATCTTTCACAAAGCCCATCCACCTTTTCTTTGGTAATACTCTCATAGCCATCCATATTCACCCTAAAAACTTTCCTCACGACATTTTCTTCAATAAAACATACAGAAATAATTGTTCTACAATTCCGTCACGACATTTATGAATAGCCATGATTGAAAAATGCTTTATGAACAAAAAAGCAAGCTTCAGGAACAACAACATTGAAAGAGGTCAAATCAATATTGCTTTTACAGACTGCACTTTTGTCATACTTTTTACACTATTGACAAAACTTTCACGACTTGCAGACTGCTTTCAGTGACAACGCAGAAGAATTCAGGAACGAATTGGTATTTTCCTCATTTCCGTTTCGATTAGTAAGACTGTAAAAGAGTTACGTCGTATTTATCTTTTTTTTATCTTTTACAGTCTTATGGCATCTGCGTGCTAACTTATAAATCACTAGCTTTAGTCCGTGGTTTCGCTCGTGTAACGGTCGTAATTATTTACGCGAGAACGTTGTAAATGTAGCTTATGACATTTGGGGATAGATAATGTGGCTTCCCATTATCAGAAGTTCCGAAGATTGCTCCCTACATCCAAACTTAGAAACTTTACCTCTTTATACAATTAGAAGATATAAGTATTTATGCACATGCATTTCTTTATCTTAAATGGTTACCACAATTTTTAGTGATGGATTGGTTATCCATCTGTTGACATGTAAACGCTTTGTCGGTGGGTACACTAGGCAATGCCTAAAAAAAAAAGTTTTTAAGAAAAACTTCACAATAAATCAAAAACGGAAATACTAGCTTACATGGTATTTAAAAAAAAGGCAGTATTATAAGCAATATTTGTAGCAAAAGAGCACAAAATCAAGAGCACGTAAACAATTATTTTACAAAAAAAATCTTAATAGGGTCTTGCTCGCCTCGTTAAAAGAACTTTAGCAAGCTTATGCATCGTCTTGCCTTGTTATAATATCTATAGGTTTATTTATTATATAATTATCTTCCCTTGTATTGATCACGTAATAGCCTCGACTAATGAGTCCTAAGTGGGGAAAAATTGTATCTAAACAGATATTTTAGTTTGTAAAGATTAAGAAGCAGACGAGTGGAAAAACGTCGATGGTTTCTTCGTTAAAAAAATATTTTCTTACCTTTTAATATATTTTTTTCTAAGTCCTCTAATTTCTTTTTTTCATGGGGTTTTAATATTACCGTCGAATTGTAGATGTTTACTATACACCTTTCAGAAAAAACAGGCGTTATTGTATGTTAACATTAGGTACTTACAGCCCCTAGAAACAGTCATAAGCATAACACAAAATATATCAGGCTTTTAGATAATAACCTACTCAACTTGAATTATCCTTACTTTATAATATTGAAAACTAAACCACCGTCAGTGTGCTGACTGCGAAAATAAGTCACCGAATAGAACTAAACGACAGTTTTTTCGGAACGCCCGATGTGTTAAAGTTTTTTGTGCGTAAACACACAAAAAACTTTAACATCAGACAGTTTTTGAGGAAGTGCGATGTTTCTTGATAGCTTTATGTAAAACAACCATTTCATTCAGATAGCCCATCGTAATATAATTAGGTAAGTCACGCACCTGATGAAGAAAGGCGTCACCAACGAATCCTGTAGTTTCTCTACGCACTAAAGGCAGTTGCAACTTTTATTTTTCTGTCCGCATCTGAAACGGGCGATGTTTAAAAGAAAGTTTGCAACGTCGACTAGTCGGTTCGGCTTGAAGCTTCAGTAATACCCAATTCATTGACCGGAGCAAAGACCAGACTAGATTTTATCACAGACAGAGATTATAACAGTAAAAACGTGTCAAAATGTTTGAAAGTATTTTGTTTTATGTGTTTCTATTGAAAATTCTTAATAATATTTGAAAGTTTTTGAATTTTTAATGTTAATCATTTAATATTTAGAGAAAGCTAGTTATTTTCAAATCGTTGAGCATTTAATATCTCTCTAAGCACCACATTGGACTAATTAGGTATAACAAGAAGTCTTTAAGCAATGTTTAATAATTAATAAAATATCAGACTTAACGGTAAAAAAGTCAATGAAACAAACAAAAGTCACCGACTTCCGGAAGTAAAGTTATTTACAACTTTTAAGTGATTTTTTGGTTGTCGGTTTTTTTTTTGCAAAAATGTTTTTTATTTCAGCCTTTTTTGTTGTGTTAGGATGGTGGAGGCGGTTCTGAATTAGGCTGTAATTGAGAACCTCTTCCTTTTAAGAAGTCGGTTCATCATCATCATCATCATCATCAGCCTATTAATGTTCCCACTGCTGGGACACAGGCCTCCTCTCTATGAGAAGGAATGGGCTATAATCCACCACGCGGGCCCAGTGCGGATTGGCAGATGTCACATGTCTTCGAATTTTTTGTTCTAGGACATGCCGGTTTCCTCACAAGTCGGTTAAAAAAGGGAAAACACTTTAAATATGGACATAGGGTGTCAATTTTCTTAACACTGATTTCCCTGACGATACATAGGTACTTAACTTAGTAATATTATAATACATACTAAATACAAAACTTTGGTCTGCAGTTTCTAGTCCAGGCGAACCACCCCGTCTTGTCCCATGAGTGTCTTTAAGGGTGTGACATCAGTGGGGTGGGAGCAGCATCCACCTGTGAACTAATAATATCATATACAGCGATCGTCAACCCTAAGGGGCCACCTCCACGAGCGAGAGAATCGCGGCGATTCAACGTATTTCTATACGAACGCCGCGATTCTCTCGCTCGTGGAGACGGCCTAAAAGAGAGTGTATAGAAAAACGTGGCAAGGACGATAATATTGCCGCGATTCTCTCGCTCGTGGCGGCCCCTTAGACTTAACCATTAAGTATGGGTTAGGTAAACAGGGTGTGAACAGTACAGATAGATAGACAAAGCAGACCAAGATATTCTCAATCAAGTTATTTTAATTTTAATTCGTATTCACTACATACCTACATATATTGCTACTAACTTAGTCTAAAGATAATTAATTTGTTACTAACAAAATATAGACATAACTTAGTCTGAAATAAACAAATTTTTATTTTGTTTTATTTATTTATAATCGTAGATCTGATTTGTGAATTTATTTTTTTAGCAAGAAATAAGAACTAGACTGCACGGTTACGACAGGCCGTGTCGACGGCGCAGGAGTATTCCACGCGCGCCTCAAAGAGAGTCAGCAAAAGGAAGGGGTCCGCAAGGACCGATGCCTGCCGGGGTTGCGGGACTGTTCGAAAGAGATACCGTGGCCCCGGAACACAAAGGGATGAAGGAACATGGGTAGGTTTTAGTCAGTAAAAGTCTGACACTACCTCCTGCTCCGCCCAGAGCGGGAGGAGTCATTTGATGATTTCCCATCCGTCCGGCACGGTTGGCGCAGTGGCTGAGATCTGAATTGCGGGGTTCGATTCCCGCACGGAACAAAATGTTTGTGTTACCTGTAGGTAGTTGTTCCGTGTCTGACTTTTTGTGTATGTGAGTTTAAATGTTTGTAAACGCACCCATACAATACAGGAGAAATCTGTAGTGTGGAGTAAGGTTAAAAAAAAATGTTGAGTACGTTATTGTTCTCAAATTAGCCTGTTATATGTTTTACAAGCTTTGACCCGTGGTTATGCCCGCCTGGAAATATGAAGTTTCGTATTTACAGGTACGTATATATAAGCTACATATTCTAGAAAGAAACTATCCTGTTCCTATCATGGGATAAAAAGTACCCATGCAAGTCATGAAATTCATGATCTGTCGATGAGCAAAAGGTCATCGAAATCCGACCAAAAAAAGAAAAGTAGAGAAATGTATGCTAATAGTAGGTATAAATCCGAAAGTAACTCATAATTTCAGATGTATAATAAAAGCATAGATTTCTCTACTTTTCTTATGCAATAATTTTCTAGAAACACTAACTACGTCATAGACAAACAAGACGCATTTGATGAATGGTCGAAATTGATCGCACATACAGTCTGTTTAAATTAAATAATTCATTTTGCACTATTTTCTTGTTCATAATTATTATTTTGGTGTAGTCTTTGTACGATCTGAAAACTTTTATCTGCACCTACAATCACCACAGATATAACTAAAATTAACAAATAACTAAATGTCCACCACGATTTCACATAAGTAGACACATTTTTGTTTGGACTCAAGGTAATTTTTGCTTTACTCCAAGGTGTGACAATCTATAAGTTTACGCAATTCCGGTACCAATATATTCAAAGTGAATGCTACACATCCTCCACTTCTTTTTATCATCATCATCATTTCAGCCGAAAGACGTCCACTGCTGGACATATGCCTCCCCCAAGTGTCGCCACATTGACCGGTCCCGTGCGACTCGCATCCAGCGGATTCCCGCAACCTTCACCAGGTCATCAGTCCACCTAGTGGGAGGCCTTCCAACGCAACGTCTTCCGGTTCGCCACTTCTTTTATACTGGGTGATTTGTTAAATTTTGGCAATACTCTAGGGGCGTGTAGTACTCATGAAAATGATCATCTTTTACTATGGGACCGACCATGAAATCGCAAAATAATCAGCTGCTCCATACATTATTAGCCGCGTAAATCGAAAAAATGTGCTCAATAGCAGATTTTTAACGTATTATTTCGTAAGTCCCATAGCAAAAGTTACATATACAATGACATGTTTATGAGTCGCTCACATCAACCAATCATTCTGTATACGAGAAAATGATCCAGAATCACTTAAATAACTACGTAGATACTAATGACTTACCTATGACGCTAATATTAAATTGCAAGAAAAGTTTATTTCTGATAGAGAGAAATTACCGCCATCCACCTACTACATCCTTTGAAGAAAATGTTCTAGACTGCGTTCTGCCCGCGACTATGTCCGCGTGGCGTTAGGTTATTAATTATCCCACTGGAACATACTACTGATAAAACACTAACAATACTGACCTATTTACTTAAGCACCGTTGTTACTAACACAACAAAGTTAAGGACTGTAGTCTGAAAATAGAGTTTAATTTATTTTATTTATTTATTTAAAAAGTGTCCTGTGACCTAAGCTGGATCATGGCTTATCCTTATTTCAGACATTCTAGTCTGTCTAGCCGTAAGAGGCTCCGTAGACTGCAGACTTTCTATCGGCCGATAGTTTAGTCAGGTTGGGCTGCTAGCGCCCACACTATAGTTGGTGCCAGTTAAGATGAGAATAACGGTCATTGACCCACTTACATTTATTAAACTACTCAACTTTGAAAACCAAAAACAAGCCTGTTAAAATATATAATAAGCCTGTAAACGATTGTGATTCCAGACTTGTCTGGAATCGTCATTTGTCGTGATCTTCAACATTTTTGTAATGAAAAACGATACATGGTTTGTTTGCTTTGGTTCGTACGAAGAGATATTGGGGAAAGGGCAATGACCGCTATTGTCATCTTAACTGGCACCAACTATAGGCCAACTTAACGGTCGGGTTGGTGATGAATGCGCGAACCAGACCAACAGTCGGTCGTCTGGGTTCGAACAATTTGCTAGTTAGTAGGTGGCTTTTGAAGAGAGCGCTCGCAGAGATTTGGCCGATTTAACAATCAGCAAGTGTGCGCGTGGGATAAGAGTGCAATACTGATCTAGCAATTGGCCGATATCTAGTTTGCCGAGGGTAGTTTTTTAAAAAAAGGAAATCGTATAACCCATCAAACTGATTTCTGGGTCGATAATACCTTAACGTTGCACTATGCGCACTTAGCATAGATGTTTATACTGATTAAGAGCCCCACTTAAAAGTTAGCAGTCTGCGGGGTCTTAAGGGAAGAAAATTAATAGACAGACAGACGGATTTCGTTTTGCTTTTATAATAACAAGTATGGATGAGCCAAGAGTCTCATCACAACATTTTCTTCGACGATTTAAATAAGAATCTACCCACTGCATCCGTCAAAGAAAAGGCTCACGATTGAATTAATTATGAATAAGACGGAAACCTGATGTTATTTTTATTCACCTTCGTTGTTGTTTTAAATAACGACAGTTCAATCCCTCGCCATGTGAAAGATAGGAAGAATCTCTTCTTAATTCCAGAATATTGGAAGGAAAGGCAAAGCTTTGCCCTGCAGAGCTACACTTATTAATTAAACGATAAGTGAATTTAAGGGCATTCATATATGCTTATATCTGTAACCGGCCACACCCGATTTTAGGCCAAACCACTTAGCTTGTCCTAGAACGAAGTTACCAGACTAGGGCCCATCATAAAAAGACAATCATAAGGCAACCGGACTGAGTGGGTTAGGTTAGGTTAAAACTACGACCACTACTGTGGTGATGCACATGTGTGTTCGCACCACAGCCAGAAGTGACTGGGAGGAACACCGTAAGGTTCTATAAGTCAGTAACAGTCTGACAGACCCCTCCGCCCGCCCTACGGTGGAGGACATTCTTGAGGACACGACACGTTAAACAAAAAAAGGTTAAAACTGCGATCTAGCACGCTCGAGCCGAGCGAGCAAAGCGAGCGGTGTCACGGCAGCAGCCGATGAGCACTACATCCACCTTGGTTGTAGTGTAATTGCTTGGTTTTGGGTTGGCATATCCTGGCACGATAAACTAGTTTGGCTTAGGACAAACTACTCTGACCAGAAATAGAATTTGGCCTGTCACATAAATTGTGTGTTAATAGGTATTAAATTCATCAGCTCCTAGACAAGTTGCAGTTCTCATAGAAACCTTTATTAGTATTTACACAGAAATAAAATTGTGCACTTACAAACACCTCGTTACCTATAAATACGAAACACAACACCACACAACTGTGGTAATATTCTTAGAATTCGAAATGTGCTTGCCTTAAATTTATGACTATGTTAAATTTTTGACGCAAACGGTTATGATGCAAAATAATCATACCTAATGCACTATTACGTACGTACTATTTTAACTATTATTTTTAGGTAGGTAAGGATAAAAATGGTGTTATTTTTTTATAACTGCTTTTTTTCGTATTTTTTTTTTAATATTTCTTATATTCATGTATTTAGGTCGAGGTGCAGAAGTATTCGCAAACTAGTTGAAAGTTTCATAAAAAGTTTAAAAAAAAGTTTCTACATCAGAGGTTTTTGTGACCAACACTTGTAATATTTTACAAGTATTTATTCACATCATTGGCGAGCACTATCCTGACTGAATATAGTCGATTCTAAGTTTTCATGTTCGAAGAAATTGAATCCGGAAATAACACGAAGCTTGCGTTTGCGTCTAAATCCCATAAAAAAGTTTAACTCCCAAATGCAACATGTAAATTACAGATCAAACAAAAACACCCATGCCATGAGGCTTGAATATAGTTATACTAGACTATAGCTGTTGTCCGTCTGCCTAAACCCTTCACGGACAACAGGTGTCATGTTGTTATAGTTTTTAACTTTCACCAAAGCTAGTAAGCCAGAAAAACAAATCCAATTTTATCTAAAAAAACAAGGTTTTCTTAAAAAACATAGACATCATACGATACGACCTTAAAACGGTGTCTGGGTCAAACTAGATGCGGAAGGACATGGTATCACGAGAGGCATATTATTTAGCAGTGTACTAAAATAGGATGAGTAGATGCTTAATAAATTAAGCTTAAAAATAAATAATTAAGCTTTTATGAAAATTACAATTATAGTTGGTGCCAGTTGAGAATAGCGGTCATTGCCTTTTCCCTAATATCTCTTCGTACGAACCAAAACAAATAAACCATGTAAGTATCGTTTTCCATTAGAAAAGATGTTTAAGATCACGATAGATGACGATTCAAGACTTGAACAGGCTTCTAAATGTTGGCGGGTCAATGACCGCTATTCTCATTTTAAATGGCACCAATTAGAGAAACAGTGCTATTAGATGCGTGCTATAAGCCGTTGAGGAGTTCTCTAGTGAGGAGGCGCTCCTGGTTGCAGGACCAACTCATGTCGGTCATAAAAATATATTGTCATCAGAACCAAGGTGTGTGCAAAATTTCAGTTCAATCGGTTGGGGGGAACTGGTTTGAAATTCAGTTGCAAGATTTGACCATACCATACTAACTAACAAGAGAAGTTAACTAAAATCCAATAAAAAGATATATATCATTGATTCATCGACATGTTTCCTCTTGGATTCTCTACTTCTGCTGACGAAATACGGGATGGAGCTCGTGGCTCCATAAAAATAGCCGCAAGGGTCGTTCTTCAGGTTGAGCCATGCTTGCCAAGGTTGGTCCGTATGTGGGTGACCATCCATTCCATAGAGTGTTTCCTTCATGCCTCGGAAAGCACGTTAAGCCGTTGGTCCCAGCTGTCATTTGTAGATCTTTGACAGTCGTTACAGTTAGTCAGTGATCTGGAAGTCTAGTACCCAGTCTTACCAAGGATCTCTTATTACCTAGAACTAACTGGCTTGTGGAGGTCAGATAGGCAGTCGCTCCATATAAAATACTGGTATACAGATGCATCTGGTAAGAACGGAAATCGAAAAAAGGCTGGGCAGATGATGATGTGAATTATAAATAGAAATAAGAGCCAATCTGACACTGGTTTCCGGGGAGAACAGCGATGCAATTTTACAGGAGACCTTGACGCGACCGATGTCGCTATAATTAACAAATTAACTTTAAAATATCGAGTTAGCAAAGAGAATTTTAAAATAAGCAAAAGTTAAATTTGTTTTGTAACTGTTTATGCAGTTGCGAAACTAACTTGTTTTTGTTGCAGTTTTTTATCTATTTTAGATTTCGAACATAAATTTGTGTTTTGCTCACGATATTGGCAACCATATTTTAACCAAGATTTTATGTTTAACTAAACGTCAGGACACGCACGACAAGATGTTGATTACTAATGAACTAATCATAACCATTGCTTGTGTAATTACCTAGGTAGGACTGAAACACGTTCAGTCTAACCGAATGCAGCTGTAAACCAGTATTTTACATGGAGCGATTGAATATCTGACGTTCACCACCTGTCACTGGGTTACTAGCTAGTATATCGCATCGCAAGATTGGCTACCAGACTTTTGAGTTACTACCCGTATCTAATAGGGAATATGCATACATTTTCTTTTTTTCATTTCGATAGGGAATGTTAAAAATCTATAAAAATAATGACTAAAAGCGAAAACAAGACATAAATCGGCCAAACAACACAAAAGTTATAACCATTTAAACTTTTGTTTCTATCGCTTTCTAGATAAACAGAATTTAGTATGGATTTTGTACGTCCATGTAGCGAATGACGTCATTCGCTATATCGAATCTCTCTGTCTAATCAGCAGTTTCAAATGCTTATAACAGGGGTCACCAATTAGTTTCACTCGGGGTCCGATTTAAGAAATTAAGTTATTTTATAGAAAAAACAAAAAAATTAACAATTAATGTGATTTACATATTTACGTATTTTTTACATAATTAACATTATGAAAAATGCCATTTTTTTGTTGCGGACTATCTGTCTTGCTCTTGACGTCAACAAAGCTAATGCGGGGTAAACATTTTTATTAAATTACGTACTCTGAGTACAAGCTGCTGTGTTCTCGAGGTCCGAAGAAAATGGGTCGGCGGTCCGGATGCGGACCTCGGTCCGCCATTTGGTGACCCCTGGCTTATAACTTAGTATTTTTTATAGATATTAAAAAAATAATTTTACTTTGCTATTTCTGATGTTAATACGCTTTGTTTAGAGTAATAAAAAAAAATCATGCATATACCCTATTACTGTGAAAGATCTACAAATGACAGCCGGGACCGACTTAACGTGCTTTCCGACGCATGGAGTGGTCTTTTTGTCTAGTTCTTGGTGATCTATCCACGGATCTGCGCCAGCAAACGTTGCTTAACCACGTTTGTGGCAATTATTATTTATCCAAGAGTAACTTATAATGAACTTATCTCTGTTTTTATTTATTGTTACCAGTGTTACTTTCTAACACAATAAAATACTTATAAAATACTTATATTCTTCTATAATCGAACTCACAAAAACACACTAGTTATATTTATATAGTACATAGTTAATTTACTCGTTATATATTTATTTGTAACCATTTATTTATACATTTTGTTGAAACTGTTTTCCGTCACTTACCACCCCCTTAAGGTTCATTGGAAGGCCAGCGTCCGACAGCATCACCTGTCTGGCATGAATGCTGAAATGGACCTTTTTGGGGCAGCCGTGAGGCACACAGCACATACTATGTTTTCCTCCTTATTTTGTAACTTTTTTAGGGTTCCGTAGTCAACTAGGAACCCTTATAGTTTCGCCATGTCTGTCCGTCCGTCCTCGCTTAATCTCTGTGACCGGTAGCACTAGAAAGCTGAAATTTGGTACCAATATGTATATCAATCACGCCGACAAAGTGGTAAAATAAAAATTGGAAAAAAATGTTTTATTAGGGTAGCCCCCCTATATGTAAAGTGGGAAGTGATTTTTTTTTTAATTTCAACCCTAACGTGTGATATATTGTTGAAAAGGTATTTAAAAATGAATAGGGGTTTCCTAATATCATTTTTTGATAATGTCAATAATTTCGGAAATAATCGCTCCAAAAGTAAAAAACAATGTGTCCCCCCCTCTAACTTTTGAACTATAAGTTTAGAAAATATGAAAAAAATCTGAAAAGTAGAACTTTATAAGGACTTTCTAGTAAAATCATTTTGAACTTGATGGAAACAACAGTTTTTGTACAAAAAAGACAAAAAGTTGTACAAAATAATTTCTGGACTAAGTTTGTAGTATATTCGTATATTATTATGCAAGCATTTTTACATAATGGATACCCACCTTTAAACTCATAAGTGGGAACACTTATTGTGACGGACGGGAAACTACGGAACCCTACACTGAGCGTGGCCCGACACGCTCTTGGCCGGTTTTTTATTTTAAACGTGTGTGTGCTTTAATAACTGACGTCAAATAAATAATTTTCTTTCTTTCTTTCTAACTTCTATTACCGTTAAGCTCCCTTCGGAGTCTGGATTTTTGCCTGGTTGATGGCATTAGGCTTGCACAGAGTACAGCAGATGCTTTGCGATTCGCGATTGCTACAAAAACATAACTTGCTAAATGTAGGTAATATTAAGTTTTTTTTTTTTTTTTTCATTTATTTACCATTTAAAAATGATTACATTTGTTTTAGCAGAGTAGCATTTTTAAACCACTAAGGTTTGTACTTAATGCTACATGTAATTCTACATCATAATAAAAACAAAATCAAGGTAAACAATAAAATACAACATAATAATATAATTATGTCCCTTATTTCGAAATTTGGTAACTTCATCGCTGCGTTGAGCATTCAATGTGTTGTTGTTGTTGTTGTCAAGTACACCTCTGCTTATCCCTTCGGGGAGTAGGTGCAGACGTGATCTTACATAAGTCCCATTTAATAGAGGAAGAGTCTATTGGGTTTGTTTTTACACTGGTACTGTTAAACTAGTCACCTTTCGTCGCACTGACCGTGAATGAGAGAGAGTGATCTACTTTCCTGAAAAGAAAAGACAGATACATGTTTTATTTCAGCTTCTGTGGTCACTGCCAACCATAGAAACAAAGTTTGGAAGTCCAACAATGTCTATGGTTTTAACAACATAACTAGCCTCCAAAGATAAATTCAGAAAAGAAGAAAGGAGTAAGTATCAACAAATGTGGGGTAGAGATCAAAGCAAGAATAGGCCTTTTAGGGGAAGATTTAGGCCTTTTTAAGGTCTAGTCCTAGTCTTAGCCGTAGTAGCTCTAGTATATGGTTTTAACAACATAACTAGCCCCAAAGATAAATTCAGAAAAGAAGAAAGGAGTAAGTATCAACAAATGTGGGGTAGAGATCAAAGCAAGAATA
Source organism: Xestia xanthographa (assembly GCA_905147715.2). NCBI lineage: Eukaryota > Metazoa > Arthropoda > Insecta > Lepidoptera > Noctuidae > Xestia > Xestia xanthographa. Next base: position 20,153,215 of record LR990653.1, on the reverse strand, counting down.
GGCCTTTTAGGGGAAGATTTAGGCCTTTTTAAGGTCTAGTCCTAGTCTTAGCCGTAGTAGCTCTAGTATATGGTTTTAACAACATAACTAGCCCCAAAGATAAATTCAGAAAAGAAGAAAGGAGTAAGTATGAACAAATGTGGGGTAGAGATCAAAGCAAGAATAGGCCTTCTAAGGGAAGATTTAGGCCCTTTTAAGGTCTAGTCCTAGTCTTAGCCGTAGTAGCACTACTACTACAAGTAGAAGCTTAAAAAAAAAACCGGCCAAGTGCGAGTCGGACTCGCGCACGAAGGGTTCCGTACCATTATCTATACATTAGACAAAACGGCAAAAAAATCACGTTTGTTGTATGGGAGCCCCCCTTAAATATTAATTGTATTCTGTTTTTAGTATTTGTTGTTATAGCGGCAACAGAAATACATCATCTGTGAAAATTTCAACTGTCTAGCTGTCACGGTTCATGAGATACAGCCTGGTGACGGACAGACGGACAGACGGACAGACAGCGAAGTCTTAGTAATAGGGTTCCGTTTTTACCCTTTGGGTACGGAACCCTAAACACAATCGAATTGAGAACCTCCTCCTTTTTGAAGTCGGTTAAAAACAACTTTCATGAATAATACATAAACATAACATCACGCCTGTAATCCCCGAAGGGAAAAAGGTCCACCTTATTGTAAACCCACATTCTACCATTTATGTTTAAGCCACATGTTATAGGGGGCGAGCCTATTGCCGTCAACCAGGCATAAATCCAGACTCCGTGGCTGCTACTGAGAAATCCTTTATGAAAACACCCAATAACTCTTGGCCCGACTTGGGAATCGACACCATGCTCAGCAGTTGGTAGTTGGCAGTCAGTAATTCAGTAATGATTTTGTGAATTATTCTCAGGTCCATAACCCAATTTATTTATTTATTTAACGGTTTATGTACACACTAAATACAGAAAAGAAGAAAGGAATGGAAAAATAGGTACAAAGGTGAACCACACCAGGTGAGGTGGTTTATGTTGGGTTTAGTTCTGCATGATTTTTTCTTCTACATATCGCTATCAGCTGTAATCTCTGCTTTCATCCCCGTTCTACTACCCTCCATCTTTGAACCGACTTGTTTGAATAGGGTATTGGACAAAAAATTTGAGTTTTGGTCAAAAAACCAGTTTTTGAACTTTTGAATTTCACCCCACAATCTGGAAACCGGGACACGGATCGCGGACCAGAAACATCACTTATTTTATAAGAATATGAAGAACTTATCTTACCGGGGTATCGTATTACCAGGTCCTAACTGGGTTGTGGAGGTCAGATAGGCAGTCGCTCCATGTAAAATATTGGTACCTATTCAGCTGCATCTGGTAAGACTGAAAGCCAACTCTAACATAGTTGGGAAAAGGCTAGGCAGATGATGATGACGATAAATAACTGACCTAATCTCCACTATTTTTATAATTCCTGAAATTCAGTCGTTCAGAAAGTAAAGTTCAAAGGTTGCAGGTGCAGCTGGTAGTTAGTCCATCGTTTACGAGCACAATTTCCTGAACCCGACTTTTACTACTTGCACGTAATAAAGTACTGATATACGTGTCTTTATTTTTAATTGATTTGTTATACCCAATTTACATGTCAGTTACGTAATGCATTTCTGAGTTCCTTAAGGTACAGTCCTATAAACCTTAAGTTATGATATTTCCAATGCCATGGAGTTTATCCGGAACATATCTTGCGTTAGAAGAAATAATTTAAATATAATGCAATTCTATTGTACCATTTTTCAAACACATTCTTGTTGTAAATGGAAAACAGTATGTACTTAGTTGTAATGCAAATCATTACGGCATAACTAATTTTAAACTACTTTTTGAGTAGGTACCCATGTTGAAATTCGCTCGGCTGCCTCGAACGAACAATAAACGTATTAAAGAAAAACATCCAAAACATTGTTTTGAAGGATTCTTCCTGTTGCATTATACAGTTTATTTAGCCATGATGTTCGTGGTGCCGGAATCGGCTACAAAAGAATTGAACACAATAAAAGTAGATATAAAGGTATTTGAAAACGAAACTGAAATGTGACCATTAAATGCACATGCACAATTTGAGATACCTACTTTATCTTCGGCTTTTTGGAAGCGATAAAAAATATGCCGTTTTATATCTTAGTGGCTTTTTATCTAACCTTGGCAATAACATGTTTATAATATCAGTGATATTATATAAACGAATAGTAGCGAAAGATAGCACAGCGGCTAAGTGGCGGCGGGCATCGTGCAGTTCGGCGACGTCGCACAGTGAAAGGCGATGCGCTTGACCGTCGCGGTAGCAGCGGCAGCGCTGGCCGCCGGAGAGGACGCAAGGGCGCCGTGCGTCTTGCCGAAATTATTCGGGGCTCGCTGCACAATCGATTTTTCCCGCCCGATGCGGAAAATTCTTCGGGGCGGGGCGGGTGTAGTGCGACGGGAGGAGGGGGGCCGAGCGAGGGGGGCATAGCGCCAGGGGGGCAGGCGGAGTGCAGCGGGGCGGTGCAACGCGCGCCGCCGTCCCGGCCGTCGGGCAGACAGTAGGACGGCGACGCCACTGAGAGTCGGTGACCACGGCGCGAGGAGCGCGCTCGCCGCACAGTGACATGTAGCGCGGCCGCCGCGCCGCAGCCCCGCGACACTCCGCCGGTGGCGGCGCGCCGATGCGCCTGCCGCCCGGCCCCACGCCGACGCCCGCGCCGCGACACGACCCCGCGATCCGCAATATCCTCATCAGTGTCACTTTCACTGTTACACCTGAAGCGAGCCCTTCAGCCCGTCTGTATTGACGACAGTCGTCGGATGGAACCCGGAGTGCGCCGATTCGCATCAAGGTTAGACGAATATTTGAATGTGAGTGTTAGTGCGCCGCCCGCCGACGACCCAGCGCGCCCTAGCGCACCCCTGTACTTCAGCTGTTCGCGCACACTACAGTAACACATAGGTAGGTCGAAAACACGTGAGACCCACTCGCCACGAGCCACTGACTCATGTAAAATTCCAACAGGCCGTTTTCAGACAACAAAACAGTTGAAACAGATTTCCCAAAAACTTCCTTTCATGCATCCTGAAGAAAATCAAAGCCGAATCTTACAAACAAGAGACAAGAGATTTGAATCGCTGAAGATCGTTATAATCCAGCGCCTTTCTTAGATGAATAAGAGTTGTTTTCCCGCCTTTGTGTATTTAGCGCCAAACTGGTTTATTATCCTTCGTAGTATATAGATGGTCTGAGATTTCGTTTTTTATAGTAGCCTGTATAAACATCAGTGAGCATAGATGAGTTCTATGTAAAAAAATCGTTGGTGAGTCAGTGTTGGACAATAACGTGACATCGCACCGGGCGAAGCATGCTGTGAAATTGGACTGTGTCTAGTTTTTATTTATTGTCTAAAATAGTGTAATTGATATAATATAATAGACAATAAATTAGTTTATTATGAGTAGAGTATTCAGCGAACAGAAGTGCATGCAGGTGGAACCTGGTATGTAGAGCTGTGCGTGTCGCACATACAGGGGTACGGCGATCGCACGTACAGTCAATATTTAAAAAGCAGCTTTTATCCGTCGCATACATCGCGTGACATTAGGAATTAAAAAAAATACTACCTCCCGTCTATGTAGCGATGGTTTTACCCTTTAGCTAATCGATTATATCGATAAGAATTGCATTTCATTGTCGGTTAGATTGAAAACAGCGAGCGGCTTACACCCAAAAGTTTGAAATCTTGTCGTTTTCGTGACAGGAAACTGAATTTTCTTTGTCTACCCTCAATATTGAAACAATCTTTTTTTTCATACTCATGTAATAAAGTATGAGAGATGTATGACGCCGGTCATACATCTATCATTATGTTTTTAATTACGAACCTCACATGTAATGACTTTAAGACAAAGCCTCGTTGCCGCCTGAAATAATATTAAACTCTTACGTTCGCATCAAAACCATTAACTTTGATAAAAACGGAGTTAGTAACGTAATACACAAAAGATTAGGTACCTGTATAACTGACTCAAACGTATTATCCTTTAATCACTAAAATTAGTTGCCTTTGTTTCCGGCTAACTGAACTGGAAAAATATTGTTATTCAGGACTTCTATGTCATAGACAACCTGCTTTTGTTTCAAATGTTAAAGATAACGGTTTTCTGTAACGATAATAAAAAGATGATTGATTTAACTAAAAAGTCTTAGTTACAATATGTGGTCCTAATGTAATAAGATAAAGCAACCTCCTTGAACGGAGTAAAGTTATGCCGAACATAATCTGGTAAAATTTATTACTTATTAATCTGAATGGTTATAATATACTTGTTGTGGCGTTTATTAATACGGGAGTAAAAGTTTATAACTAATTATGAAAGTATAAAATAGTAATTCCGCGCAAACAGTAAGTAGATAAACTCCAATTTAATTAACTATTTTTCGGACAACCAACTCATTGTTGTACAAAGAGTTTCAAATAATTACTATTTATTTTAAACGAGAAAACATCTTTGAGGCTTCGAAGCTTTAAATTTTAATACTTACTGTAGTTTTCTAGCTATGATTCAGTTTTAAGACTTCTGCCAACTTAACATAAATGTTTTTACTTCAAGATAAGTTTAACATGTTTAAAAAAAAGTTAAACATAGTTGTTATGTGTTCTCTACCGTCATGCGTATGCAACACTGGTTCGGGAGTACCCAACTTTTTTTTGGCAAAAGATATAACTACAACAAAATTGTATTTGTTACAACTATGTTACAAACATTTGTAATCATAATCAACATGCTCCAGAACATATTTCCCTTTACAATGATTAAATAGTTTTACTTATAAAGAAAGGTACACAACAACTTTCTTAGTTTATCGTCAGCATAAATATATGTATAGTAGTTCCTTGTGGCGCGGCGTTCCAATGGTTAATGTACCTAATCTTTCTCAGAACAATCTCCTATGAAAACACTATGGATGTCTTCGATTTCTTTATTCCATAAACTTTTATAGCTGTTGAATTGTGTTTCATCTTTTGCCGAAACTTAAACATAGGAGGCCGGGTAACAGTCATCTAGGGTTTAATATAAAAACGTCAATTAAATTTAAACTAAGTTTAAATTTACGTCTGCAACATATACATTCATATATATACACATATATATTTTTTTTTACACTTATTCTTATAACAATAATATCTTAATTTTAAGCAACGTTAAAAATAATATAACGTAATCTAATACAAATATAAAATATAGCAAACATTTTAACAATACATTAAATTATTGTAGAGATAATTTAATTTCATAGGAATGAAAATAAAATAAATTATTTAATTTAAAATCAAGTTGAAGTAAATCATATTATACATACCTACTTCTTTTTGTTATGAAAAATTAATCAATTAATATTGCAATGGACGGATGGATACTTTATCAATAAATAAATGTGGTGTGGTATAGTGCTAATAAATGTTTCTTGATTATATCACATTATTACCTATTTTATAATTATTACATCACGAATAATGAACATATTATCAGATAATATTTGTTACAACATACGATTATTAATACGCTAGTTTATCTTTAGAACGCTGCAAGTTTATGACATGAAATCGATACACAGTTAGTTCACATTTCATATCAAAAATAGAAAAATAAAAATGGAATTAAGAATTATTTACTGAATAATAAAATATGAATCCCATATCTTCCCGTGGGTGTCGTAAGAGGCGACTAAGGGACTTACCAGAGAATGGGCAGCAGCGTTCTCTGTGCTTTTGTAACAACCGTACTGCGATCGCCATCCCGCCTGCCAAGCGTGGCGATTATGGCAAAAACCCCCACTTTGGGGAGGCCCATGTCCAGGAGTGGACGTCTTTCGGCTGAAATGATGATGATGATGAATAAAATATTTATTAATATGAAGCTGTGAAAGACTATATTTTCCTAAAACTGTTGATTAACATGTGTACAATAGACTACTTACAAGGAGATGATTTCTTTTTGTATCAAGGGCAAAGTTTTTACCATCAAGAGACAGGTGAACAAACTGAAGAATCATTTAAATCTTTCCAAGGCCTTGAAAACTTTAATTTTGTACTCCAAGATAAACTAAAGAGATTAATAGAAGATAACTAGCACAACTTAAAAGAGATAGAACAATAGGCCTACAGATTTCAATATCTAGTTTCTGCAGTAAATGACTTAGAAAGAAATACACATTTGCGATCAATATTTACCAACTTTAACTTCTAAACAATAAGTAATTTATTTGTGTAGAGTTAAATAAACACGCAGTTCACTCACCTTAATATTCATGTGACACAACGTAGCACTTCAAAACCCGCAATTACAACAATGCACCGTGCCCGGGCACGGCTGGGAACATAAGGGATGGGTACAATGTAAAAGTATCTTTAACGAAGCCGAAAGGCATTTGTTCTCCCAGTGCGATATTCTTTTGTAAAAAAAGTCGATTACCAGCAATAATTTTTGCATAGACTTACTTAGTTTGATGTACAGAATGCTTGGTTTGACAGCTTCGTTTCCACCTTGTATTTGTATAATAGTGAACTTTAACCTAAGTGTACTTATTTATTTATATAAAGGTCCTCCCGGCTTCTGAGGTATTCTTAAGTTTATCTGATTGAGACTTGTCTGAGGTTTGATATCTTGACACATTGCGTTTCTGAAAACTAAGTTGGAATTATAACATTTTAAATCAGTGGCTTTGTTGATAAGTTTATTTGAAGATTTTTGAAACCGGACATTCGTTTCGTTAAACTTCCCTTAGTGAGACGTTTCAATTGTAAGTGTAGATTGAAAATATCAGTACGTATTTGTAAAAAGTCTTTATTCAAAATAGTAGATAGACGTAATTATACGTCCAAATTAATTCAAACCTGCCACATTCAATATAACCTTATTGCGCATAACTAGTAGTGTTTTGTCCGTAAGTATAATTTATGAAGAATTACTAAGTGCCAAAAAAGGTTGATACTTATACACACTAATTCAGAACATCCTGCCTGCATGTAATATTCGCGGTTTACGTATGAAACAGTAATAAAATTCTAACTTAGAAACACGAAACGGACATTTTCATGATATAACAAATGGTCAAATATCAGCACATTTGTACCACTTTGTAATTTTACCATATTTTGTCAGGATTGTATCATCTTTCATCCGTCACTGACATCTTACAGTCAAATGATTTGATCGAGTTTTCAGACACTTTCAGTGTAGTTCAGATGACAATACATGGTGTAAACATACTCTTCACGAAGCCGTCAATCAAGCATTCTGTACATCAAACTAAGTAACTTTACGCAAAAATTATTACTGGGAAACGACTTTTTTTGGGGTGAAATATCACGTTTTACGGTAAAACTCAATGTAACACACTCAAAATATTGTGCCGATACACGCATTTCATAGTAAATGGATTGTGGAGGGATATAAAGTAAAGTTAGTAATAAAGTATTGAAAAAAAAAAAAACTTGTGAAGAAGTTTTAACTTTGACCTCCAATATCTCCGTAACTAGGGTTCACAGGTATGGTTCAGAACAAAACAAATACCGCAATGACGGGGAGAAGAAGTACCTTTTGGCTTCGTTAAGGGGCTATTTACACCCTTTATAATCATGTTGTCTTAAAGATATTCTTAAATAAGTCCAGTGCTTGAGATGCTCCACCAGTACTATAAATAAATAAAAACCGGCCAAGAGCGTGTCGGGCCACGCTCAGTGTAGGGTTCCGTAGTTTCCCGTCCGTCACAATAAGTGTTCCCACTTATGAGTTTAAAGGTGGGTATCCATTATGTAAAAATGCTTGCATATACGAATATATACTACAAACTTAGTCCAGAAATTATTTTGTATTACTTTTTGTCTTTTTTGTACAAAAACTGTTGTTTCCATCAAGTTTAAAATGATTTTCCTAGAAAGTCCTTATAAAGTTCTACTTTTCAGATTTTTTTCATATTTTCTAAACTTATGGTTCAAAAGTTACAGGGACACATTATTTTTTACTTTTGGAGCGATTATTTCCGAAATTATTGACATTATCAAAAAATTATTTTAAAAAACCCCTATTCATTTTTAAATACCTTTCCAACAATATATCACACGTTAGGGTTGAAATTAAAAAAAAAATCACTTCCCACTTTACATATAGGGGGGCTACCCTAATAAAACATTTTTTTCCAATTTTTATTTTACCACTTTGTCGGCGTGATTGATATACATATTGGTACTAAATTTGAGCTTTCTAGTGCTAACGGTCACAGAGATTAAGCGAGGACGGACAGACGGACGGACGGACAGACATGGCGAAACTATAAGGGTTCCTAGTTGACTACGGAACCCTAATAAAGGGTGTAAAACACCTTTTAACGAAGCCGAAAGGCAATTGCTCTCCTCGTCATTGGGATCATTTTTTTGTTCTACATGCACCATACCTGGGAACCTTCTAGTTACGGAGATATTGGGGGTAAAAGTTCCAACTTTTAGACAAGTTTTTTTTTTTAAATACAAGTTTGTAACGTAAGATTTTTACTTTAAACACCTCCACGACCCACGTACTATTCAATCCATCCATCAGCACAATGTTTTGAGTGCATTACATTGAGTTCTACCACAAAATATGATTTTTCACCTCAAAAAAAGTCGTTTCCCAGCAATAATTTTTGCGTAAATTTACTCAGTTTGATGTACAGAATGCTTGGTTGACGGCTTCGTGATGAGGTATTTTACGCCCTGTGTAAATTCACATCATCAATCATCATCATTCTACTGCTCTTATCCCAATTTATTTGAGCTCGGTGCAGCATATCTTATAACTTCCGTACTTCTCGATTACTCGTCATGCATCAACTTCCTACAAAACCATATCATCCTTCACACAGTCCATCCAACGTTTCTTTGGTTTATAAATGTACTAGCGGATGTCCCGCGGTTTCGCCCGCGTAGTTCCCGTTCCAGTGGGAGTACGGGGATAAAATATAGCTATGTTACTCAGGGTGAATGTAGCTTTCTAATGGTGAAAGAATTTTTGAAATCGGTTCATTACTACCGGAGATTACCCCCTACAAACAAACTTACAAACATACAAACAAAAATGTTACCTCTATAGAATATTAGTATAGTTAAAAGTGAAAAAGTCGCATGACGTTTTATAAGACGACCTATGTAAATTAAGTATTATTTATAACGTACCTAAATCTACTATACGACAATGTAGCTACCTAGATTAATTGCATAAGAAACCCACATAACTACTATGGTTTTTAAATCCAGACATGCAGCTGTAATTAAATACTTTGTACAACTTATTCAGGTAGAACATTACGTTCGTTAGTCTGATTTTTTTCAACAATGATCGTTTGAAGCTACGCCTTACATTAACGTCCGTGCATCGGTCGATTACGTCTCTTCGGAGATTAAAAGCAGCCGCTTTTCACGTAAAATTAACCATGTAATTAAAAAACTATAGAGCCGACGGCTTCAGTCTAGACACTAGCATTCTTAGCACTGATTTAAGAATGTCTATGGATGGCTAAGCTGCAAAACTCAAGTTTTAAATTGGTTAATTGTGCTGTGATAGATGTGACTAAAAGAGTGATGAATATAAATGTAGATGGATGGAGAATGAGAGGAAGAACAAGGAAACGATGGGTGGATTGTGTGAGGAATGAAAGAAAACCGGCCAAGTGCGACGGACTCGCGCACCGAAGGTTCCGTACAAACTTGTAGGTATTTTGTTATTAAACTACATATTTACGGTTTTCAGATTTTTCCTTTACATGTGCTACAAGATCTTGCTTTTTGCCAAATTTCGTGATTCTAGGTCAACGGGAAATACCATATAGGTTTTCGACCTAAAACCTATAGGATACCTACTTGTGGTTGACCTAGAAATGTCAATTTAGGTCAAAAGCAAGGTCTTACAGCACAAGTAAAGAGAAAATTCCGAAAAATAAAAAAAAGTCGAAAATTTTGGTAAATTTTGGTACTTACAAGTTTTCGCAAAAATCTAAATTTGCCCATATCTTTTTAACGTGTTGACTCAGGACCTTGATTTTTATACACCTAATAGGTAGTGGGACTTAAGTATCTGGTATAAATTTCAACTTGCTAGGTCCACCCGTTCCTAAGAAAATCGGTGGTGACACACGGACAGACAGACGGACAAGAGAGTGATCTTTAAGTGTTCCTTTTTTACCTTTTGAGGTAGGGAACCCTAAAAAAGGAGTAAATGATAGCGTGACGGTTGACAGAGGAGAATGGAAAAAAAAACGTGTTGCGCTGACCACAAGTAACATGTGACAATGGCAGGAATATGATGATACTGTTATAGATAGTCTTTTAGGCCGTTGATTGACTATGTTTTTTCGATATAGAAATATCACATATGAATAATAACAGAAAAGATCATCATCATCATCAAGACGTCCACTACTGGACATAGGCCTCCCCCAAGAGTCACCACATTGACCGGTCCCGTGCGACTCACATCCAGCGGATTCCCGCAACCTTCACCAGGTCATCGGTCCACCTAGTGGGAGGCCTTCCAACGCAAAAAGATACTATATAAAGGGTGTAAAACACCTCTTAACGAAGCCGAAAGACACTTGCCCCCATCATTGCGATCTGTTTTTTGGTCTACACCATACCTAGGAACCTTCTAGTTATGGAGATATTGGGATTCAAAGTTCCATCTTTTTGACAAGTTTTTTTTTTAAATACAAGTTTTTAATGCAAGATTTTTACTTTTAACACCTCCACGACCCCCGCACTATTCAATCCATCCATCAGCACAATGTTTTGAGTGCGTCACATTGCTACCACAAAACATAATTTTTCACCCCAAAAAAAAGCAGTTTCCCAGCAATAATTTTTGCGTAAAGTTACTTAGTTTGATGTACAGAACGCTTGGTTGACGGCTTAGTGATGAGGTCTTTTACACCCTGTAATAATACATGGAGACTTTTTTTTTTGTAATAGAGCACAGTGGTCAACAGTCACACAACACATATAACAGTCAGTAATTGATTTCGAAAAGAACACATCATTTTTATTACGGCTACTGGTTTTACTTGCTTCTCACTTTCGCATTTTCTTCAATAATGTATGAAAAATATTCACCAGTTAACATTTGTAGGCAATTTGAATTTTAAGCATTAGAAAAATGCATTATCATAAAATAAACGTTATGCGATTAGCGTGACTGTCAAAATGCTTAAATTATAAATATTGATAAACCTATAGTTACGTTTCGTTTGCAGACAATTACTATTTCAGTGCAAACATGTAGCATTGAACCTGTAACCCAAGCTTACCGAAAAAAATGCAAATTGGTTACTAAAAATAATTCCCAATTGTAATAGTTTAATAATACCTATGCTAAATAGTAATAATGCAATAGTTTTATTACTTTTAGTGAGTTCCGAGGTTTTGTTTCTATATTAACCATACCTACACCATTTCATGTGCGTGTGTAGATATCTTTTTTTTTTAAATTCGATATTTAAATTTAGGCTCCATGAGTGGCAAGCTTCAAATATTTTTTGCTGCCGCACCCTGCGCGGTAAACTCGCTAAATATAACCTTGCTAACTGGTTAAAATTTTTACTACCCTCATGCATTTCATGTCGATATGAGAATAGAATGTCGTGAGGAACGTTTTGAATGTGGAAGACTATAAGAGTTAGAGCATCATCATCTGCCGGGATTTGAGACGAGGACCGCGGTCCCGGATTCCCCCTAAATATTTTTGAGTGGTATTTTGAAAAAAAAAACAAAGTTATGTCTTGGGAAAGTACGGTCAACCAAACAATTTAGATGTTATACAAATAAAATTATTTTTATAAAACCTTTTTTACAACTGTTGGGGTCGCCTGCAGCTGAATACCAGTATTTTGTATTAAGCGACTGCTTATCTTACCACCACAACCCAGTCAGTATAGGGTAATGCGATACTCCTTGGTAAGACTGGTTGCCAGGCTTTTGGGCCACAACCTGTACCTGTCAAAGATCATATTACCAAAGAATGTTTAAGAATATAGGAGCATACAAATAATTTATTTTCTATCACAAGTTATGTACTACATCTAGTGGTTGAAATAACCTTTTAGATAAAAAATGCCTGTGTTAGGTCACTTCATACCAGATAAACTTTCGATGGGCTGTGCAAAAAATGATACGTATAGATTTAAAGGGGGTGACTGGTGGGATTAAAATTAGGTAATAGAGAATTATGGAATTAGAAGACATGCTGTTTCGACCCCAAATAATTAGGGTAAAGGAAGGGAATAATGACAAGAGTATAATAAAAGTTCAAAATAACGTGAGAATATATTATAATACACATTTAAACGGGTTTTTATTGCGAATTTTACCTTTAATATAAGCCCGACGTTTCGACCGGATTGCACCAGCCGTGGTCGCGGGAAGACTGAAGTATTGGAGATACCGCCACAGCAAAGCGAAGGTGTTTATTCAACTACCCTCATTTGATCTTCATAAATGTTAATTAGGGCCGGTTCACACTAGGACAGCACACTAAGAGAAACAGAGTGAGAATACTTAAACTGGTGAAGAACTAACAAAGTTAAGAATGTTAGTAGTTCTTATTAACATAGTTGCAAACATTCATTAATAACTTGACATTAGATCAAGAATCTAAGATAAAATTTACGATTTTCTTTAGGATCTTTTCAAACTTGTTTTGGGATAGTTTAAATACCTACTTCTGTTACAATCTTGAAGTTATTTTACACATATCAATGATGATCAACAACGACAAAGTGTAAAATATACAGGGTTGAAGAGTTGCGTAAGTTGTAAGTATAAATAATAGTTGTAAACTGGAAATTATCAAAATATCCAGAAACTGTTATGCTTTATAAGTTGTTTTCGTGGAGGATTTATTTAGTTACTAAAAACAGAGGAAATTGAAGTTATGAAAGCGATATCAGAGAAGTGAAAAATTAAGTACTTAGATAATTTTTGTTGATTTTTTTTTCCTAAATATTGCTTTCTACCGGCAGTCATTCAGTCGCGCCATGTAAAATACTGGTATGCAGCTGCATCCGGTAAGGCTGGAAGCCGATCCCAACGTAGTTAGGAAAAGGCTAGGCAGATGATGATGCTATGGACCGGCGAGTGTCGCGTCGGAGCCGACGATTTATTCTTCATTCGGCCCACTGAATTTCGTCCCATATAACAAAATCCCGGGCAGTCTCGACAGAGATAACGACAAAATCGACAACTTTCGATTGCTAATTACTAAGGAATACATTCGGTTGCAATGATAATGCTTGCGAGAAATGCATCTTGGATGTAGAGCCTTGCGTCTCTGTCGAGACTGCCCTGGTTCGTCCCTAACAATATACTTTCTTCGTCCCAAAATGACGTCACTTCTGCACCAATCAACAAAGTTATTTCTTCTGCTTGACCACGTTACTTATTCAACTCAGAAATACATTATCTACACATTTTATTTATAACAGATGCAAAACAATAATAAAAATACGTACATGTATCAACAAAGTTGTAAAGTTGAGAGATTGTATCGAGTTAACAGCCCTGTATACTACCTAACTCAGTACGAGAAAACAATAATAAAACATAAGACCGATAGTGCTTTAATGTACTTACAGATAATATGCCTACTCAAGTACTCAATAATAGTGATATTATTGAGTAGGCTTGTCTGTAATTTAAATTCATCTATACTAATATTATAAAGAGGAAAACTTTGTTTGTTTGGTTGTTTGTTTGTTTGTAATGAATAGGCTCAAAAACTACTGGACCGATTTAAAAAATTCTTTCACCATTCGAAAGCTACATTATCCACGAGTAACATAGGCTATATTTTATCCCCCACGGGAACGGGAACTACGCGGGTGAAACCGCGTGACGTCCGCTAGTCATATATACGTATAGGAGCCCATGGCTAAATAATAACAGAGCCACTCGGGTCGATGTTTAGGTTAAGCCGCGCTTGCCTAGGTTGGTCTGTGGATGGGTGACCACCCATTACATACCGGGTTTCCTCCGTGTCTCGGAAAGCACGATAAGCCGTTGGTCTCGGCTGTCAATTGCAGATCTTTGACAGTCGTTACAGGTAGTCAGTGACCCAAAAGGTCTGACAACCAGTCTTACCAAGGGGTATCGTATTACCCAGTACTATAGGCAGTCGCTCCATGTAAAATACAGGTATTCAGCTGCATCCGGCTATACTGGAAGCCGACCCCAACATAGTTGGGAAAAGGCTAGGCAGATGATGATATATACAGGTACCTATGTATATATCATCATCTGGCCATAGGCCTCACCATCATAGGCCTCTCTCCACGTTTTTGTGCTAGCTTCATCCAGGATATTCCCGCAAGCGCAACAATGTCGTCTGCCCATCTTGCCACCGGATGACGAATTTAAATGACCTTTGTGTAATTAGCAAACTAAAAATAATTTTGCAATTAATGTCACGCGTAGATTATCATTAGAAATTGATACTCGAAGTGACTGATAACAACATTGTAACAATACCTTTATCAGTCTTCAGCAATTTTACAGATTGATCGTGAGTAGGTTTTCTGAATGATGGTTAGTTGTATGTTGTTAGTATTCAGAAAATGTGGGCAAAGCGAGGTATTTTTCAGAGAATCTCATTGCTTTTTCTCTTTGAGCTCGTTGAGCTTCTTGAGTTATAAGTCTAGCTACACGATAACTGACAAATGCTTGCACTGACTGGACAGGTCCACTCAAATCTGCATGTGTGGTTCTTTCTTCAAAAGACCATCTCAGGCACTAATCTGCATAGTCCTCATGTGAATTGAGCAAGATTATGTCTGGACTTCAAAAGAGACCTCTGAGTTTGTTTCGGCTGTTTCTTCTCAGATTAGTCAGGGACGAAACAGCAGCCCCATCTAGTTTTAAAAAATGACGTGTAAAAGTGTTTTTAAAAACCTACTTGCAAAATAAACATCATTTTATCATTTGAGTTTGCCGACATTCACCGCGTGGGTCCAGCCAGTACTGGTTTGTTGTTTGAAATCATGAAATATCATCATCATATCTTCCTAGAACCACCCTCTGTTCGGTATAGGCCTCCACTTTCTTCGGCCATTCTTCTCTGATCCGTGCATCCCTTATCCATTCTGATATCTTAACGATTTCGTCAACCCAACGCGCCTTTGCGCGGGCCTGGTTTCTTAGGCCGAACCTTAGCCACCATTCGGTCAAAATCTTACTCCATCGGCCATCTCCGCGTCAAGCCAGATGTCCTGCCCAACTCCATTTTAGGCGTATCGCCATATCCCCGACGTCGAAGACTTTCGACCGACGCGCGACGGCGAATTTCGGTGTTACGCACTCGGTCTAGTAGGGTTATGCCGAGCATGAAATGTAAACGAAGAACATACTCTTTCTTATTTGTTTAGAAAATTTGAGGTATTCTCAGTAATTTGTTTGTATTTCTTGTAAATAGAGACTTGACTTTCAGGCAGCGTAGGCAAGAAGTTACGGGAGGCATGTATTCAAATTCAGCAAAACTTAAAAAAAAAACAATAGCAAACAAAATACTATGAAATCATTCATTTGATGCCTCTACAGACCTACCAGATAAGAATAACGAATAAAACATTCTATTTTGTGTACTTTTAAACAAAAAACCTACATGATAACAGAAAACTTAATTAAAACGCACCGTTAACGATTTAAAATTATTTCAACCAATTTTAGTAACAGCGATATTTGATTGACTTTTCCTTTAATTTCAATGTCAAAATGCATTTATCTAATTAGACTTCCTTTAAAATTTCCTATAGGCACTGAATTTTAAGGGAAGTATGTAAATGCTGCCATATTAATCGTTTTTTTCCAATCTGTACCTATATTTGTATCATACACTATGTTATGCCCGTGGCTTCGCCTGCGTCGAGTTCATCAATAATTGTCTCACGGGATCATACATACTGGGATAAAAAGTATACTATGTGTTAATCCAGGTTTTAAACTATCTGTGTGCAAAATTTCATCTAAATCCGTTCAGTAATTTTTGCGTGAAAACGTAACAAACATCCATCCATACTCACAAAATTTCACATTTATAATATTATTTAAAGTAGTAGGATATGTTTTCAGTAATGTATAATTACATCATAACGTTGTCGTGGGACAGGAAAGGTGCAAACGAAAACAAACATGTGATGAAGAGCTCGTCCGCTAATAGAAACACCTTATTATATACACAACTGCATCCTATTATATCGGTAAATACCTATAACAATGTACTGCGATAGGAACTATTAGTAAGGTATACAAACCACTTGTAGTAGCGACTGGATGACAAACGGCAAACAAAAAAAAAGAATTTTGAAAATCGGTCCACAAATGGGAGAGAAATCAGGTAAATTGTACACATCTGCGTACCCCCTCAGAGCATACAGGCGTGATGTTACGTCATGATATTGTATAAACAATGAACATCCAACCGATTGGAGCTATCACAACAGATTTGCCGTCCCTTTTTGAAGAGTTCTATTGTATATCTCCGAAGATCAGCATCAGATCTTCACCAAATTAAAATGGGACCACCTCAGGAGTATACTTTTTCAAATAAAAAAAGAATTTTGAGAATCGGTCCACAAATGGGAGAGAAATCAGGTAAATTGTACACTTCTGCGTACCCCCCCAGAGCATACAGGCGTGATGTTCCGTCATGATATTGTATAAACAATGAACATCCAACCGATTGGAGCTATCACAACAGATTTGCCGTCTCTTTTTGAAGAGTTCCATTGTATATCTCCGAAGGTCAGCATCAGATCTTCACCAAATTAAAATGGGACCACCTCAGGAGTGTACTCTATCAAATGAAAAAAGAATTTTGAAAATCGGTCCACAAATGGGAGAGAAATCAGGTAACATACATAAAAAAAAAAAAAAAAAATACATACACACGAACATATAACCTCCGCCTTTTTTGAAGTCGGTTAAAAAACCGCAGGCATTTTTTGCTAAAAGCAAGAATTTGTATAGTCTGCGGGGCATTTATATCTAAAACTAGCTGACCCACGCAACTTCGTCTGCGTCACATAAGAGAGAAAAAGCTAACAAAAGGAATACATTTTCCCCGTTTTTGCAACATCTTTCATTTATGCTCCGCTCCTTTTGGTCGTAGCGTGATGTTATATAGCCTATAACCTTCCTCAATAAATGGGCTATCCAACACAAAAATAATTTTTCAATTCCAACCAGTAGTTCCTGAGATTAGCGCGTTCAAACAAACAAACAAACTCTTCAGCTTTATAATATTAGTATAGAAAGTATAGATAACATAGGTATAATCTGTATTTATTTTAACATAAAATATTATTTTATAGATTAGTCTAAACAAGTTATGTGAAGCACTAGCCTAAGTAGCCTAAGCACAATAAATATTCTAGATATAAATCATAGTTTTATGCAAATTGTGAGAATTCTATAGCTCACTCACGTGTTATGGATTATTTTATTAAAACAAATTTATAATAAAAAAATCAATGGGTGAGATTGGACGGAGACCAGTATGCGTAAAATAAATAAAAAATCCTTTTCAGCGCTGTATGTAGCGCACAATAGTTTACGTAGATTATCTAAAACGCGCGGGTGTTGCGCTTGCGCTGCCTGCCGTCTGACATCGGCGCCGACGCCGCTCAGTGTAATGCCTAGCAATTAACATTGACGCGAAATTCATCCGCGTTATATTTCGGGCATAGCAACTATATCTGCAAGCGAAAAAGTTACCCGCCGTCACTGACGCACCCACACTAGCAAACACTTACACTAACACATGTGCATGCAGCGCACAATAGGCCTAGGTATATAGGTATCGTTTATGCCAGTCTACACACATACATCGTCGTCTATGCATGTGTGCGTCCCGCCGCAGACTTTACCCTTGAACGCATGCGAAACGCTAGATAATTCCACGCCGAATTGGTGCATTGATAAAAAATGATAACCTGAATAAACCGTTGGCAGGTTTCAGCGATGACATACCTACTTTGCAATTCTTTTCGATTTTTATAGTTATAGTGTCATAAAAAATGCATAAACTGTATTAAAATTACATTTAGAGTTATACAAAGAAATGTCTTTATGCTCTTGTTTCTAAGCCAGCTATTGTAGCTGAATTTTTTTATCCGTCAACGACATCATCGTGAACGGCTCTACAGATTTATCTCGAATACTAAAATAAAAAGAATAACGAAACTGCAATTACTGTTTTGGCAGCACTTCATGCAATATATCGAGCCTATTTATCTTAGAGTACCACTTTATAACGATGAATTTGCGTGTTTTCAAAATCCAGTTGTTATGCGCGTTTAAACCTATTTGTTATTTCTTTAATTAAATATTAAAAAAAAACTACGCTGAAACATTTTCTTTTAGTGCATGCCCACGTAAACGTCTCTTCCAAGTTATAATGAAATTCTAAACAACATTTTATTTCACACCACTTACGCAACATGTCTTGTTTCGTCACGAAGACTGACACCGAACAAAGTGGTAGACATCAAACGAATTAGTCAGTCTGGAGTGTAGACATACTTGTGTTCGATTGTACGATCGCATGCGCCGACACAACACACAATCGCCTTCCCCGTATTAGATTACCTCAATTTATACCATCTCTATCAAAAGTTCCTTGTACAAGTTCTAGGTAACGCAGGCTTTTTATGTCTTCCCTCTTTAGTAGATAGATGTGAACTTGCGATTGCAGTATCGTTAATTTTATG
The DNA here is from genome assembly GCA_905147715.2 of Xestia xanthographa. NCBI lineage: Eukaryota > Metazoa > Arthropoda > Insecta > Lepidoptera > Noctuidae > Xestia > Xestia xanthographa. The sequence continues at coordinate 20,134,424 of LR990653.1, read as the reverse complement.
GCCATGTAACGAAGTGCCAGGACTCAAAGGAATATAGCACTTTGTTGTTAATACGAGTAACAAGGTGATTTTAAGAGAACGATCTTCATGAATTTATCAGTCGAATTCGAATTCACCTAGTATAGATGCTAGAACTATTTTTGGAACAAGTTTCATACTTGCATATTAAGTACTTGCCACACAATTAGTTTTGTAGCACTCAATTAGCTGCAGACGAACGCAAGAAATGAGAAAAACCCGAAAACTTGTTCTAAAAATAGTTGCATCCGCCATTTCGATCGTAATTTTATTCATCTTGTCTAGTCAAATGAATATTATATTTTTAAATTTTTTAACACATTTTGTATCATTACAAAAAATAATTAAGATAGATTAGAATTAAGTAACTACTTAATTTACATTTTATAATTAAATAAATTCATTTTAAACGTTGTTTTAATTATAAATTTATAACATGTTTACTAAATAAATATACAAATTGAGTGATTGCCCCTTTTTACGGTCTAATTATTTACTTACTACAAGAAGATGAGGTTAGATTGTATTTAGATATCGATCTGCCAATCTCATTTTAAAGTAAATTAAAGAAAACATCGAAATCTTTACGAATATCTACATCGCTATTACAAATTACAAGTTATCTACTCAAAAGTAGTTAATTTTGTTTTTTTTTATGATTAAAATATAGACTACAGATATGGACGTTTTTCTCAAGGGGGTAAGCAGAGACTACAAAACGCCACCTGGTTCAACCCTTACATAAGTAGAGTAGTAACATAATATTTCAGTCAACGTTCGAAAATATTATCTGCATCACATTTTTTATAAGGGCAAGGACTTATACTGCTATTACGATACATCCTCTTTGTTTAGTCTACTAGTGACGTAACTACAAATCAGACGTCACTCGAGAGTTCCTGTTTAGTCTTAAAATTAAAGTTTGCATAGTTCGAATTTTGAGTTAATTAATTTAAAATAAAAAAGGAATTTATAAAAAGGTTTTATTATTTTCAGGAGGTAGATAAAAATCGAAGAGATTAATGAATTAGGCTTCTTAAATCATGCAAAACAAATAGGTTCTAAGTGTGTTTTGTTCCGAAAGTGGAAAATATTGATGACGCCATTATATACTCGAGCTATGTATCTATATGTACATATAATCACATACCATTCACACACAGTAAATCAGTTTACACTAGTCTTCATTTTTAAGCATGCATCGGCCTTGCTATTTGAATTCCGCTTAAAACATGCAAATTCTATTTTCTAGTCGGATTTGGGCAATTTAGCATGTATCTAGCGAAACTAATATACTATTATGAATTGGTTAATAAAATATAAATGTATGTTTAATTTAATAAATGAAATACATTCAGGATACGATTCATTTCCTTGTTCATATTATTTAAATTATTATTTAACGTGAGTAATAATATCGATGTTAGAATTGTGTAGGTATTTACTTGAAAGGTACTGATTTTTTTTAATATAAAATGGAAAATAATTGATCATCACATTTTTTTTCAAAATGACGTTAGTAGCTTTTTATTATCTAGCCAAAGCGCCGACAAACTCAAAATAATCCCAATGAGATGTACTATCGAGGACACTCCCGCCTGACCACCACTAAGCTTATTTTTGCTTGCACTCGCAACATAGAAACGCTCTCTAGCCCCGCCCCGTTGACTTTGTATAGAAATAATGGATGAAAAGATACCGAATCGGCTGAGCGCACTGACGACGCACGCCAAACGAGAGTTATTGTTATTTTGTGCGCCAAAGTTGAGGCTTTCCTAATAGGCCCGAACTTTAAGGGGGCGTGGCTCGGCGCCTTCGCATGTTTTAAGCGAAAAAAAATTAAAATGATCAGGCGGAAAAGACCCTGACTGTACCTCTCCCCTTCTATAAACGCATTTCTAATTTTTGACGAAGTTGCTTACATTAGGATTTCATCGCTTCAAATTCCTATCTTAAACCTACCGAATTCTAGCGACGTAAATCGATATTGGTGAAGACATCGTAAGATTTCAATGCAGTATAATTTCAGGATTTTGATCTCGTCATTGAAAAGATGTTTCTTTAATTGCACTTTTAACCTTTGCCGAATAACAATTTGTAATGAGTAATTTATGTCTTACAAAAAATAATAAATGCGCACCGTAAAAGTGTGGATTTATAAAATTTTGTAAGTCACATGACTGATATCAAATTTTATAAATGCATAGATAGAAGATACTAATCAATTAACATTAAAAAAAAATGTTTTAAACGTGGCTTGCGTCAATACTACATTAGCATGAATTTAAGTGCTGACAAAATTAGACAATAGCGTTTTTATTAAAGACTAGCTGACCCTCGCAACTTCGTCTGCATCACATAATATAGCTTATAGCTGTTCCCCGCGGTTTCACACTCGCTGCTCAGCACCTGTTGGTCGTAGCGTGATGTTATATAGCCTATAGCCTTCCTCAAGAAATGGACTATCCAACCCTAAAAGAATTTTCCAATTCCAACCAGTAGTCCCTGAGATTAGCGCGTTCAAACAAACAAACAAACTCTTCAGCTTTATAATATTAATATATATATATAATATATAGTATATAGTATATATAATAATATATATATATTTGTATAATAAGGAAAAGTAAACTTGTATAAAGTTTTGCATAAATGAACATCAGAATAGCATGCCTGCGTATTTTTTCAAAGAACCTACCTCAACGCGTTCTCATTTGGTTTTGAAAAGCATATTTGAATGTACGCAGCGTTACTACGACACTTGGGTGACTTAGGAATACGCGTTCAAGGTTTTATGAGGTAGCTGTCTATTCGTATTCATGCGATTCGTGTTTGATCAACTGAATTCCTGTCATGATAATAATTTTCCTGTTAATTCGTTAAAAACTAAATTTGCAGGGAGTTGCATTTTTAGTAATATATTTGTAGGACTGCAATCATTTGCCTAGCCTTTTCTCAACTACATGTAGCTGAAAACCAGTATTTTACACCTTCACAACCCAGTTAGTACTGGGCAATACGGTTCCCCTTAGTAAGACTTAGGTTTTCAAACTTTCGGGCCACTGACTATAGGTATTACATAACGACTGTCAAAGATCTCCAATTGACAGCCGGGACTAACGGCTATTAGACTTGTTTTCCGAGGCACGGAGGAAACTCTGTATGTAAAGAGTGGTCAGACTATTTCGCAATCCAACTACTGGGTAACACGATATCTTTCGGCAAGACTTTTGTTACAGCCATGGACCAATTGGTTAACCAAAGTTTTTAGACCAAAGATGCAGTTATTTTAATAAACTATTTGACAGACTACAACTACACAAAATCAAAGGCATTCTTAGCTTCCGATATACAGCTTTCAATTTAGCAAGAACTCCCAACGCCTTTACGACCTTCAGATAAGGGCATCGATAATAAATATTTCAAAAGTCACTATTATCGATACCATATCGAATCAATCACTAAGTCGGCGATAGCGGAACTGCATGTTGCAAAAAGGATTGCGTGTGTGCTTTTCGGGAGGGTCTTTAAAAATCATTTATTCTTCGTATTATAGTCTGCGCCAGATACTTAAGTAGGAAATAAAGGTCACTAACCCGCATACATGTATTCAAATACATAATTCCGAAAACAAAAATAATGACATAAACTTTTCCCGAAACGACCTTATCGTGATCCTTGACTTTTCCTAGTAATAAAAACGATTCATAATGTATTGTCGGGGTACCTACGCAGAGAAATTAAGGAAAGGGCAATGACCTTTAATTGATACTTATCTGGCGCAGACTATAATTCTTATGAGCCTGTTGTGTCTCACTGGAAAAAACAGGCAAAGACGGAAGGATTTCGTCTTTCCATTTTTCGCTATCTGCAGCCAATATAGCCCAATCCTTTAGGAAAGAGTCCGTCTAATTCGTCACGCCGTCTTCTTTTGGGCATACCGCGTTGCTGGGTTCTGTTGTTCGGAATCCAATCTGCAGCCACTTCGCCAGATTCTGATTCGACATGTGGCAGATGGCCTGCTCAGTTCCATTTTAATTTGACGGCTGAATTGCTTACGTCTGCGATATGTGTCTTTGAACAAAGTATGCTATTTCTTATACAGACATGACATCAATAATGCAAGTATTATTTTCATAGGACTGCTTCACATTATACCCAACTAACTTGTGCCCATGTCTTAGTCCATGTCGAAGAAGTGATTAGTTTCGGAAATTGTCTCCTACATCCAAACTTACACTTCCTTATTATATTAAATGTAGAACAGAATACTTACTGTAAATGCCAAAATTATGTATACAAGTGGGTCTAACGTCATACTTAATGAATGCGCTAAGCCTGTAATCAAAATAAAGCCTATGAAAGTATGAAGAAATCTGGCGCCAAAGTCGCTTACGTAAATGATTAAGTATGAACAACACCGCTATGACGTGTGCCCTAGAACTTATACTGGTTTAATATCCTTTTATTTATACTCCTCTATACGTAGAATAAAAAAAATAAAAATCAAACAAGTTTGGACCAAAAATCTTTAGAAACATTATGAATTAAGTATTATTAGAAGAAAAAAAAATGCTAAATTGTATAATTTAATGATGACTTGAGTAATTGAATATACGTTCCAGAAAATAAGAATAAGAATAATTTATTTAAAAAAAGAGTATTACCAAAGTGTACCTACATTTAGGTGCAGTAGTGTTTTTTCTCAAACAACGGTATAATTAGTGCATACAAGTAAACTTTAACTAAAATATTTACAACTAAACAATTTCGGTTATTTTTGTGCGCCCGTTGATGTCTAATGAAGGGATTCTTTCTTCCTGTAGCTAAGGACAGTCAACACGACAAGTATTAAGTGAGAGCGGGTAGAGTTTGAACTACTTTTTTTTGCATAACTTTTTGTTTTTTCCAAAATTACCGTTATTCGGTTCTGCTATCGTGCCAGACATCATTGTATCTAAGTTTATTTTTAGAACACTTATAATCAACTTAGGTTTGGTTAAAAATAGAATGATCTTACCGTGAAGTCGGACATGTATCTTAAATTCGTCAGTCTAATTTGATTTGAAGTAGTTTTTTCTTTATATTATGCAATTTTACCACCAAAAACCTAACAGGATGCAACATTAATAATTTAGTCAATAATGACGTCAAATCATCAAATATTATAGTAGGATAAAAAATATTTGCTTAGAGAAACCAGGTAATGTCATGGTAGGCGATTAAAAAATCTCAAGGCTAGCAGGTCGAGATGATGTCGGTCGCAGATCTACAAAAAGCCTATGACGTGAAACACTAACCTTCGTTCGTCACTTCTAGCCTGCCCGCTCATTGTGTTCTATGTACCTACCTATCTGCGACTAAATTGTGCGTCCGCGCAGTTTTTATGTCTTCTTTTTTATTCGTTTGACATTTGATTAACTTTGTAAAATGTTTGTAGTGTTTAACGAAATGTGGGAAAATAACCAAATGATGTTTTTTTTCGTACCGTTTTGCTATTTTTTTTTAAACTTGAGTGTCACTGGCACAATTTGAAGTTATTCTATTACCTAGGTTTGATAAAATTATAAAATGAAGCTAGCTAGATACTGAAGTTCAAGTAACGATTAGTTGACCATTTACCAAATAATTTTACCGCACATTACCTTTACTCCTTTCCCACATTGCCTACCTTTCGATTTTTAATCACGTCATGGAACAGGTAGGTAACTGAAAAGAAATCATTAAAAGAAAATAGGTGAAGAAAGAAAGAAAGAAAGAAAAAGCATTTATTAGCCCGCACAGGACAATACACATAAAATAAAAAAAATGTAAAATTATCAGTAGGTACAATAGTAAAAATTAAACAGAAAAAACCGGCTAAGTGCGAGTCGGACTCGCGCACGAAGGGTTCCGTACCATTATTTAAAAACATTAGACAAAACTGCAAAAAAATCACGTTTGTTGTATGGGAGCCCCCCTTAAATATTAATTTTATTCTGTTTTTAGTATTTGCTGTTATAGCGGCAACAGAAATACATCATCTGTGAAAATTTCAACTGTCTAGCTGTCACGGTTCATGAGATACAGCCTGGTGACAGACAGACGGACAGACGGACAGACAGCGAAGTCTTAGTAATAGGGTTCCGTTTTTACCCTTTGGGTACGGAACCCTAAAAATGGTAAAATTATCAGTAGGTACAATAGTAAAAATTAAACAGAAAAAACTATATAAAAATAAAAAGAAACGAAATTGGTCCTGTACGGGGCCAAAAGGCCCCCCTATCCCAGCATGGTGCTGTAACATTAAAAAAACGTTACAGCGCTGGTATTCTAGAAGACTGGTTAACTAGAAGAGTCATTCTTGTCTAATGTACCTTAAAAATGCTAGTAGATATAGATTAGTAGTGGTAAGAAAGATGATGTTTTCTAAACGATTGTTCTAGGATGCTGTTTTTTCAATCAGAGGTTTTTTCCATAGACTTCTTGGGTACTTAGGAAAATCCACTGACATGACACTGTTAGGCTAAAAATAAACCATTAGCACTTGGTTCTTGTGTAACTTGATGATAGAGGCTGACTTAATGAGTTATCTTGCGTACCTACCCTTCACGAAGCTGTCAACCAGAGTTACTTAACTCCACGAACAAAAAAATATTGATGGGAAACGACTTTTGTTTTAGGGGTGAAAAATCACGTTATTTGTTAGGACTCTATGTAACGCACGCAAAACACACGATACATTAAATCATAAAGGGGTCACGTAAAGTTAAAACATTAGTTGAAACGTTGATCTCCGTAACTGTTCTATAAGGTTGGTTGTATATTTAATAAAAGATAATCGCTATCGATCGCGATCGTTAATAAAATATGACGGAGAGAAACAGTGCCTTTCGGCTTCGTCAAGGTATTTTACACACCAGTATTTTTTTTTTTTTAAGAATTACGGTAATGGGTAATTTCCCAGTGCTTTTTATGAACGAACTAGATGGCGCTGATCAATCTTGGAAATAATAAAATGGCTCGTTTTTATGTCCACAAAGCCTTAACTGAAGTACCTACGGAGGAAACTAAGCTCGACTCGACGCAATAGGAGTTTAGACGTAACGCAAAAACACTCAGAAGAACAATAGCAAAAACCATGCAAAAACTTTTATTTCAGTTCAGTGATGCAAAAGAACAGTAGACTTTTTAGGTTAAAAATGTTTGACAGAAAAAAGGTTCTTTACAGTTCTCACTTTATATACAACTAGCGGACGTCACGCGGTTTCACCCGCGTAGTTCCCGTTCCCGTGGGAGTATGGGGATAAAATATAGCCTATGTTACTCAGGATGAATGTAGCTTTCGAATGGTGAAAGTATTTTTGAAATCGGTTCATTACTTCCGGAGATTACCCCCTACATACAAACTTACAACCAAATGTTACCTCTTTATAATATCAGTATAGATAATAAATAAATAAATTTTACTATACAATGGGTTTGAAATTTGTCTAGGAGAGTTTGTTTTTGCTCTGCTAAAAGATTTTATCATTGACATACCATAACCATTGGATTTTACTAGAACGCCGTTTAAAAAAATATTGCCAAAGCTGATCAGCGCCATCTATTGATATATACTGAAGCGTTGTGACAAACGTCAGTGGAAAATTCCTCAGGCCAACTTTTAAGTTTTTATTAAAAGTGTTCAATAGAAAAACTCTATGACTGACCATTTGTGTTTGAGCACTGCACTTTGATTGCGCTACCAACTTGCTGGCTGGCTTGGTCCGATATTGATATAAGAACTTCCGAAATGGCACATGTTAACACTGGAACCGTCAGATGGCGTTATCAACGATCTCCGTCGTATCATTAACCTGCGACATTTATAGAGATATTTCTTCCCTTTAACAGCTGTTGACAATGTTATTATTAGCTCACCGCTAGTAATTATCAACTTGAATTATTATAGAATTCTATGGAACAACTCTACCACAGATGCAGTCGGAATTAACCTACCCTTTACGGCCCTAGATTGTTTTTTCTACTATAATATCTTATTGGAGAGAAAGCCTTTTTTTACCGTTATTTTTTGGCTAGGGAATCAGAATTGCCATCCAACGTGGCAATACCTAGGCATTAGGCTTAGGCTGTAGGCTTTCTGGGCACTTTTCCCGTTGACAGAACTGCGGATGAATTTTTTGGTACTCCATATTTCTTTCCTTTCGGAGTCTCTTTATTAACTAGTAAACTGTGATTCTATTTTTCTCTGCAAATAAGAGCGTATACACATAAACACGATACGATGTCGCATCGTAAAACGATGCCGCCTCGTAGCACGATGCGACGTCGTATCGTGTTTATGTGTACGAGCCGTAAAGGTCCAAAGATGATTTTCGACGGTTGTTGCAAATAGCGCATCACTATAGTTTCAACAATTGAAAGCATCGAACTATCACGTTCTCAAACGATGAACTTTTATTTGCACTATTATGGTTTCCTCGTGTATCATAGCATTATAATGAAGTTCAAAACGCAGTATGCGAACTCACGTTATTATAATGTCATAACATTAAACATGCAAATCGAGTAAAATAAGATTCTAATCGATCCAGCGCTACCTGTTACGTGAACGTATAAAAGTACCGATGTTCTGGTCACTAATTGCCCGTCTCTAAATCGTCCTTAAAGTGCTTATTAGGTACACACGCATTGCGTATGTGTAATTACTGTGAACTTTAACGTGCAATTAGCCGACGAACTAGTAAAACGCCGGTACTTTGTACTTGCCCTGTTAATTCGATCAAGTTCAATAGTCAAGCTTGTGCTTAAGCTATGTACATACCTATATATGTAATAAAAAACCCATAACTGTTATTTCCACGAGCGCATATTCGCATCACTATAACAACGCCATTGCAAAGGGTTGCGTGTGTGTGCGAGTCACGAGTCTGTATTTTTCTTGTCTTAGACGCACACATGCGCACCAGAGAGCATCTATGGGTCTGTAGTTACATAATTCTGTATGCAGTAACGCTATGTATTGTTGAGCGTCGTTTTAAAATCGTGTTGATGCTGATGTTGAGTTTAATCATTAAATAGGGTCACGTCATGAGCTTATCATAAGTATTTTTATCGTGTAACTGTTATTTTCATTTTTGCATCAAATAAAGCGCTATCGCTACTATTTTGCTGTTTAATTCCTGTTTTTATTAAAATGTTAGTTGGTAATTCAAATTACGGATACCTATTTGGTAAATTTGGACAAAATAATTATAGACAAAATATTTATCAATACAATATCCAGCGGTGAAGAGAGTACTTTACTTTGAAGAGAGCAAACAAAATATTTGTAAAATAAAAGTGGTTTTAAAATTAAGTGAGACTTAAAGTTACTGAACTTAGCCCTTTGTGAGTGACGATGTTGACGACCCCTTTGATTAAAATAAAGAATAATAAATTAAATTAAAATATTAGGTTCGAGATTAAGCCTACTTAATTTAATTTAAGATAAAACAAGCTTCACATTTGAAAAGGACTCAAATATGTAACGTAAAGAATTTTCAAAGGCTCTAACGCCTTCACATTTTATTTGAAGTAGGTATTAAACAAATATTTATTGACAGGTATTGCCAGTATATCAGACTCAATCTTAAACATAGATTATCTACTCCCAGTAAATAAGTTAAGTTCCTTTTATTGCTCATCACTTAGCTGGCGCGACGACCTCGCGAGCGAATTTTTTTGCTGTTCTCATAAATTTTGGGAATCCCACCTCTGAATCGTTGTTGATCTATAATTTAGAAATAATAACACGGCACTTACTACTAAAGGAGCAATAAGCATGGTTTTTAAAACCGTAAGAGTGGATATTTGATTTGAAGAATGAATAAACTGTTCTCTTTGAGAAAGGAGGAAAAAAAAACGTGCATTTTTCGAATTTGGAACCCGGAATCCGGTATCTGCAAAAATAAAAATAAAAACAATTAAGTAATAAACTTACATAATAAATTAGTCTGTATGGTGTTGGACGTAAAAAGAATAGCACCATCCCATATCTTCCCATGGGTGTCGTAAGAGGCGACTAAGAGACTTACCAGAGAATGGGCAGCAGCGTTCTCTGTGCTTTTGTAACAACCGTACTGCGATCGCCAACCCGCCTGCCAAGCGTGGCGATTATGGCAAAGCCCCCCCTTGCTTGGGGGAGGCCTATGTCCAGCAGTGGACGTCTTTCGATGAATGATGAATGATGATGATGCAGTAATAAGCCTTATAGATAACTTAAAATTTCGGTTTTCTATTTTCAAAATAGCAGCTTAAAAATCCTATATAGAACATACGTTGCACCAGTAGCTATATACTTCCGCATCACTTATTTAAATTCATTATAGCTATTAAATAAGATTGATCAAATCTATTTTTCGAACAAAATTTCAAATTTAACGGACTAAAACTGCTAACGTTTAGTCTAAAATCTCGGGTGGCTAGACAGGTTTTACGCGCCAGAATATAAACAAAAAACCAGCCGAAATCTTCGTAGCTAGGTATATATTTGGAAGTTTTTGCTAGATATTCTGACTGGAACTTTGTATGATTTGATCTGTAATACCTACTAACTCAGTTCAAAATTGAAGACTAGAATTTGGGCATCTACACTTTGTTTAACACTTCCGAGTTTCCTCCGTGCCTTAGAAAGCACGTTAAACTGTTGGTCTCGGCTGTCATTTGTAGGTCTTTGACAGTCGTTACAGGTAGTCAGTGGCTCAAAAAGTCTGACAACCAGTCTTACCAAAGGGTACCGTATTACCCAGTACTAACCGGGTTGTAGAGGTCAGATAGGCAGTCGCTCCATGTAAACTACTGGTATTCAGCTGCATCCGGATAGACGGGATATTTGGGAAAAGGCTGGGCCGATGATGATGATGACTTTGTTTAACACTTTGTCTATTTAACGTGGTCATGATGGGTACAAATGGAAAACCTTTTCTATGCGCTAGCTGAACATTCAAAACAACTAATTAACCTTAAGAAAAATCTTAACTTTTTGATATTTGGAAGAGTTGCTCTGATCCTATCACAGAAACTTTTCTAAATTTTGCTATCGTATGAATAGGAATTGATTTTGTATCGAAAAGTGTGTATGTACATCGAAGTACCATAAAATAGTAGGTAGGTACCTACACACACACAGGTAACGCATCTATTATAAGACCGTCACTATTACTGGTAGATAGGAGGTAGAATGTAGTGTAGAGGGATATTTTTTTATTTGTGAAATAACGTCCAAAACGTCGTGAATTTACCTCTACACTACATTCTACCGCCTATCTTGGTAGATAGGCGGTAGAATGTAGTGTAGAGGTAAATTCTAAGACCGTCACTATTACTGGTGTAATAGGGACGGTCTTAGATGTGTTACCTGTGTGTGTGTAGGTACTATCGAGGACATTCCCACCTGACCACCACTAAGCTCATTTTTGCTTGCACTCGCAACATAGAAACGTTCTCTAGCCCCGCCCCATCGACTTTGTATAGAAATAATGAATTAAAAGATGCCGAATTGGCCGAGCGCACTGACGACGCACGCGAAACGAGAGTTATTGTTATTTTGCGCGCCAAAGTTGACGCTTTCCTAATAGGCCCAAACTTCAAAGGGGCGAGGCTCGGCGCCTTCGCATGATTTAAGCGAAAAAAAAATTAAATGGTCAGGCGGAAAAGACCCCGATAGTACCTACACACACACAGGTAACGCGTGAAATAACGTCCAAAACGTCGTGAATTTACCTCTACACTACATTCTACCTCCTGTCTACCAGTAATAGTGACGGTCTTAGATGCGTTACATGTGTGTGTGTAGGTACCTACCTACTATTTTTTTCACGATGATTCACGCACACTAATTAAGTGAATGGCATTAAATCTGTCTGGCACCCAGACATGGAAATGAACATTTATAATTTTATTACCTACTAATCTGTCTGCAACAAGAAATCAACTTTTGAGAATGCAGTCATCTCATGAACTTTCACGGGCTAGACTTTATTCTGAACTCAATAAATCTATAATTCGATTTATTTATAACTTAGATATGAAATGTTTTTTTTTTTTAATTTTCATTTAGGTAAGTACTTACAAGACCTTCATTTACCAAACAATGATTTTTATTTAAAAAAATCTGGAATTCTTGTGTGAGTAGGCAATGTTACCTAAACCTCTATGTAACCCCTCGCAGATTACAGTCGTAATGTTATATTGTTTTTGGACGACAACATAACATTGCGCCTCATTAAATTGGACTGACCTGTTACCCACGTTCATATATTTTTTTTGGTAACATTACTGTTCTTGCCAGTAGGCACAGAGGTCATTATGATGACTGTACCATACTTCCGGAGGATATCGAAGTATTCAATTATAGTTTTTGCAACACATAGTCATTGCTTGTTGCTTTAGATTCCAGCCAAAGTAAACACTACCTTAACTTAATCAGCTTAATCTCTCTTCTAGAACTTTCCTCTGAACCAGGAAGTGATTCTTCCCACGCTTCAGCCTCTCATTTACATCGCCTTATCTCAAAGTTTTTAATAAGCATACCTAGGTGAACGGCCTACGTATAGACATAATCATAGACACGTGTACGATTTGCTTTCGACACCTACAGAATGGACTTCGTTTCCTGTGTATTTGTCAAAATATATCTTCAGATATGGATTTCCTTGCTTTATTTCTGTCTTCCAAAATATACAGGGTGCAAACTTTCAGAGGGGCAGTAAGGGGAACTACCTCAACCGTTGCAGCTACACGAAAATGGTATTTTATGACAATTCATAGTTTTTGTGAAAATAGGATTTCCGTTCAGTTTTTTTTTTCTTTATCATCAGCCTATAAATGTTCCCACTGCTGGGAAACAGGCCTCCCTATGAGAGGGAACGGGCTATAATCCACCACGCGGGCCCAGTGAAGATTGGTAGATGTCGCATGTCTTCGAATTTTTTTCTTAGGACCTACTTACAAAAGTTTTTTACAATTTCTGTCTTTTTTAGTACTCCAACCTGGGTTGGTCCCATTGAAGTTTTTGATCAGAATTAGAAACAAAAAAAAAAACTGTAAAATGGCCATTTTCTTGCTAACTGTACACTTTTTTGAAAATCTCTGAATGGGGATTAAAATATCACGAAAAATTATAGATCCCAAAACCATTTTCGTGTACCCACAACGGTTAAGATAGTTCCCCTTACTGCCCCGCTGAAAGTTTCCAACCTGTATATCATCGGACACACAACAATATCATGTGATACATCAAACTGTAACCGTATCAATATGAGGGGAACATAAATCGGACATTTCGCAGTGTCACGCCCAAGCCTGTGACATGGTTTCCTACAATAATAGTGGATTTATTGCGACGATGTCGGATAGGCGGTGTGCCGTGCAAAAATCTTGCGTAGGCGCTACATATGCTCCGCCCGCGCTATTCGTGTACCCCATCACTGAACTCGTACGCATAGTAATATCTTATTTTAATGTCGCTTCTATGTCACGATTTAATTAACGTTTGTCGATTAGAAGTGGTGGAGGAGCTCGTGGCTAAATAATAACAGCCGCTCAGGTCGATCTTTAGGTTAAGCCGTGCTTGCCTAGGTTGGTCTGTGGATGGGTGACCACCCTTACATACCGAGTTTCCTCCGTGCCTCGGAAAGCACGTTAAGTTGTTGGTCCCGGCTGTCATTTGTAGATCTTTGACAGTCGTTACAGGTAGTCAGTGGCCCAAAAAGTCTGACAACCAGTCTTACCAAGGGGTATCGTATTACCCAGTACTAACTGGGTTGTAGAGTTCAAATAGGCAGTCGCTCCATGTAAAATACAGGTATTCAGCTGCATCCAGTTAGACTGACTGACTGACTGATGATATATTGAAGTGCTGCACCACTTCTAACCATCATCTGCCTAGCCTTTTCCCAACTATGTTGGGGTCGCGGTACATGTCGCTACTGCCTATCTGATCTCCACAAACTAGATGATACTGGAGAAAACGATGTTCCTTGGTAGGACTGGTTGTCAGACTTACGGGCCACTACCTGTAACGATTGTCAAAGATCTACAAATGACAGCCGGGACCAACGGCTTAACATGTTTTCCGAGGCACGGAGGAAACTCGGTATGTAATGGGTGGTCACCCATCCACTGACCAACCTAGACAAGTGCGGATTAACACTTCAAATTTTCAGTTTATTTTAATTGAGCCGATAAGTTGGTACGGACAAAAAGTATAGAAAGGGGGCGATTAATCAAACGTCAATTAATATAAAAGTATGGAAGAAGACTAGCTGGGCCAACTTCAAATAAATCTATACTTAATATTATAAAGAGGAAAGATTTGACTTTTTTGTTTGTGTGTTTGTTACGATTTAACTCTAAAAGTACTCGACCGATTTTAAAACTTCTTTCACCATTAGAAAACCACGTCTTTACAGAGTAACATAGGCTATATTTTAACCCCGTACTCCCACGGGAACGGAAACTACGCGGGTGAAACCGCATGACGTCCGCTAGTAGGAGATAAAGGCAGAAAAATGATGATGATTTCGGTAAAAATTGTTGAATAAATCAACCCAATGGGTATTAGCAATTGTAATCGTGTGAGATAGCAGATAATGATCAGACACAAGCCCATACAAACGTGGAAAAAAACAGCAGGCTCATTGCCTCGTGTTCTAAAACAGATCAAATAATAATAGATGATAGGAAACATAAATTTACCGCTACGTACCACCTACATCTTAAGGTCAAACACATTTCAAAAAAATAATAAACACCATTTTCAAGCTCTACATAGTAAAATCAGTAAACAGTTTTTATTGATTCTGATATGTATCTTGTATAATAAAAAACTGAATTGAAGAAATTTTCTAAGACCTTGTATTTTGTGACCTTTTGTTCGAGCGTTGAGCTCTTGCAAAATCGGACGAAAACTTAGCATAACAAAGTGTCTGTGAAATTCCAAAATATTTAAATTCTAATTATGTATAAAAATATATTCTTTAAAATACACAAGTTTACGGCTTTTTTAAAATGTGTAATGTTGATTTATTATTGAACGCATAAACCTTTTAAAAAGTGATTACTAAAATATCATCAAATATCATTTTTTTTCTTATCGTACATTTTATGTTGCATATTTTGTGAGGTAAATAAAAAATAGAATGACCTTTAATATTATCGCATTTCGTCCAAGCGATTAGCATAGGCCTGTATTTGTTGGTCCAACTATATTTAAATTATATTTGTCGCCTGACATATCTATCTACATCAATGTAAAAGTTTGCTACGCACGTTCTACGAAAGTGCTACGTGAAATTATGCACGATTATCTTGCTACGGCATTAGTAATTACATACTTTGACAGCCGTCTCCGGCAGTCAGTACACCGGAAATTTGACAGCCAGTGCATACCACCCAATAATTGGGTTGTGGAGGTCGGATAGGGCGCTAACTGCATAGTTAGACTGGAAACCGACCCTAATTTAATTTATATATACCGACACTACTGAAAAACTATGGAATAAGTTTTTTGCGTCTTAACTTTTGACATTTGACTGTACTACTATCTACATCAATGTAAAAGTTTGCTACGCACGTTCTACGAAAGTGCTACGAGAAAGTATGCACGATTATCTTGCTACGACATTAGTAATTGCATACTTTGACAGTCGTCGCGGGCAGTCAGTACACTGAAAGTTTGACAGCCAGTGCATACCACCCAGTAATTGGGTTGTGGAGGTCGGATATGGCGCTAGCTGGATAGTTAGACTGGAAACCGACACTAATTTAATTTATGTATACCGACACTACTGAAAAACTATGGAATAAGTTTTTTGCGTCTTAACTTTTGACATTTGACTGTACTACTATCTACATTTATGTAAAAGTTTGCTACGCACGTTCTACGAAAGTGCTGCGAGAAAGTATGCACGATTATCTTGCTACGACATTAGTAATTACATACTTTGACAGTCGTCGCGGGCAGTCAGTACACTGAAAGTTTGACAGCTAGTGCATACTACCCAGTAATTGGGTTGTGGAGGTCGGCGCTAGCTGGATAGTTAGACTGGAAACTGACCCTAATTTAATTTATATAAACCGACACTATTGTGTCTGAAATTACAATATAACAATGTCCTAACAACCAATTTGTTGACCGTCGTATTTGCAGACAGTCGTACATTTTTTTTTTTATTGTTTGCATAGACGTTTTACGATCTCAGAACAAATCTAAAAAGCGTGTAAAGAATTATGCGTTACCCTTGGCTTGACTAAAGGGATGCCGCGAGAACTGTGCGTTAAACAATTTTTTTCTCGATAGTAAGTAGTAGTATGGTAATAGTATTATTAGAGATTTATGTCGCAGGAAAATAAGTTTTTCAGATGAAAAATTACTTCCTATGAAGTCAATTAGTTTTATATTGGTCATCTTTGCTACCATACATCAGGCTGATGAAAAAAAATATGATGAGAAAAACTATGGAATAACTTTTTTGCGTCTTAACTTTTGACATTTGACTGTACTATTTTTATACCTATCGTGACAGAACGGGTTAGACAACAACAAAAATCCCACCTCTTTCTACCAGAAAAAAATGGTTGACGCCCACAAAACACTGCCTGCCTCATAATTACTTCACATACAAAATAAAATGTTAATAAGGAACACGTATCGTGCAAGCTCGACTCGCTCTGCTGATGGCCAGACCTCCCCTAGAACGCTGCGTGATCTTGCCAGGATAGTACCAATAATCACTGAGTTGGGAAAGCAGATAGGCTATCTCTAATTCTCTATACTTTGATTAAGCGCATATACATAGTCGGAGCATTCGGTTGTCCGTAGGAATTTACCCGAATTCGGGCACCCGAAATGAGAATTTTGAAAAAATCTGGCAGAATAACACAAATAATGAGCATATTTTATCTACAGAAAATATTCTTAGACATTTTTGTGAACTTCGTCTTCTAGGAAATCTACACTAATTTATAAGTTTGGATGTCCCCGAAGTTATCACCAAAACTTGTCATCTGATTTTCAAAATGATTTCACTCAGGAACAGCTATTGGTACTATTGCCGAGTTACATGTTTTATGGTGTACCTAAGTGTCTACATCGAAGTCGTGGGCAGATGGAAGTAAGTAAATAATCAAAGTATCCTTGAATAAAAGAACAGTTGTTTTTTACACCACCATAATGTAAAATAGTAATTTTTCCATTCTTCTTCGTCTTCACAGACGGCGAATCACGCTTGCCCATTTTTTATTAGATACGCGTATAAAATGAGCAACCTTCAGAAAATGCAAATACCGCCAACTGCATGTCAGTCGTTGCCCGACTAGTCTGGGAGTGATTAGAACCAAGGCCATAGTGCTAGCTTCGAATTTTAAACTACTGTTGGTTTTTTTTTTTGACGAATTGTAATTATTATGCATAGGTATAATATATTTGAATATTAGGTACCTATATTATAGGTATTAAGGCGTCAGTCTGGCGATAAGGATGCAGAAGTAGTTTTATGTTCACATTAGTGCTTCTATTAAATTGAGTCTACGGAAATGTAAATAAGGCTTATCGAACTTTCCTCGAAAGAAGTATTGAATTGATGATTTTCTCTACCTAATTGTATAACAATTTAGACTTATATATACTGTTAATGGCAGTTATGTCAACTATTCCTTATTGCCTGCAGACGGGTTGTAATGAAAATCGTAGCGCTCTTGACATGACTGTCCTGCCAAAGAGGGTCATTACTCACTTAGATACCTATCAAGTCCGCATCGACTTTGGTCCAATTTTATAGCTACTATAAAGCCCTTTTCACATTGGTGAGCCGGCGCCGTGAATCTAGCAATGAATGAAGATATGGGTAAGCCAGAGTGGTTGTAAAAGTCAAACTCCACCCGGCTAAGCTACACAAGAAAGTAATAAATAAAAAAAGGAAAAAAAGAAGTGTTTCTTTTGTCTCGCACAGGACAAAACAAAATAAGTAGACTACGCTAGAAAGAAGAAGGCTATGCTAGGGAGTAAGCTACACAACAGAGAAAGCTACACTATGGAGTAGGCTACAATAGGTAATAGACTAAACGAATTAGTAGGCTAGACTAGGGAGTAGCTATAGTAGGGAGTAGGCTACACTACGGAGAAGGCTATACTATGGAGTAGGCTAGACTACTTAGCAGCCCAAACTAGGAAGAAGATAAGCTAAGGATTAGGCTACACAAAGGAGAAGGCTACACAAAGGAGAAGGCTACACTATGGAGTAGGCACCACTACGTAAACTAAACTAGTTAGGTAGACTAAATTAGTTACTAGACTAAACAAAGGAGCTATAGTAGACAGTAGGCTACACTACGGAAAAGGCTAAACTATGGAGTAGGCTACACTAGTTATTAGACTAAACTAGTTAATAGTCTGAACTGGGGAGTAGCTATGCTAGGAATTAGGTTACAGTAGAGTAGTAAACACTAAGCTACATTACATCGCTACCATGCAGGTTCAGTGCCAGTTATCTGGCTACCCGAGCGTGTGAAAAGGCGGAAGAGACGTCATGACAAATGCTATCATTGGCGGACATCTAAACTACCTAGGTCATTATTGACCTGTAAATGCTCTTGGCTGAACATGGGACTTCCTACGACGGATGCAATGAATAACCAAAGGCAATTTTTCATATTCGTGCTGTAGTTTTTCGCATCCAGAAGGACCCATGAGGCTCTTCGCGTTGTCTTTTAGTAATCTTTGAATACATTTTTTAGTACATATTTAAGGGCTGCATCTATAGGTTTCAACTAGTCGAACAACTAGGTACCAATCAACCGATACCAACAACCAATTAACCGCATGTGCCGCGTCTTTCCCCAAACTGTGTGGTAACGGGCTAGTGTCCGCGACTCTACGTCCAAAGTTCGTACCTATATTGTGAGGACGCTTATACTCTGACCGAGTGCCGAGTTACCTTTGCCGTATGGTATCCGGCAGAGTAGAATAGAACCAACCCATTAACTCACGGGTGTCGTATAAGGCGACTAATGTCCGAGGCAGAACAGCTTGCGCCTCCGTAGAGCAGAGAATGGGCAGCAGCGTTTTCTGTTAGTCTTTCATCACTGCGATCTCCAATCCGCCTGCCAAACGTGGAGATTACGGCAAATTCCTCCCATCATGGGAGAGGCTTATGTCCAGCAGTGGACGTTATGGGGTGTTGTTGTTGCTTATACTCTGAAAACTTCACGCAATTCAAACTCGACTCATTCTCCCATGTATTGAATGTAAAAACAAAAGGTATGAAATTATTAGAAGATATTGAAAATAAAGTGGACATTAAACTGTCTACCTCAGTGAAATTATTTAATAAGCTGGGCTAGCTATATAATCATTATAATTACATGTAGACGAACAATCGTGAAAATTAATCACTTGAAAGTTTTCAGATCGTTGGGATTAGTATTAAATTTCAATAAGCAGCGCATGAGAATTTTTTTTCTCATCACCATTTTTTCATAATTTGATTATTATTATTTTATTTAGCCCGTATTTTCCCAGTCCTGGTCAAAGGCCTCTTCCTGTTCCTTCCACTTCTCACGATGATTTGATTCTCATGTTTAATGTACTTTAAAATAATGTATTTTAAAATACCTACTCGTGGATGTTACATAAAGGAATGCACTGAAATAAAACTATGACCTATTGACCTATACACGGCGGAGCAAACTGTGACCATGAATTCTGTACAAAATTCCAGACACCAGCGAAAATATTCGTCAGTTATCATTGACTACCTATCCAAGTATTCAACAAAAGCACTTAGATACCAAAGCACTGAAAACCCTAGACACAAATTGACAATCGCAAATTAATCCACTGATCAATTTTGAAAACCGAAAATAACTTTTATCAAATTGAGTCGACATTCTTAATATCACACTTCCTTGTTCAACTCGTTCCACCTATATGTGTATTATTATACTTATGTAGTTCTTCAGCCTATACATGATACCTATACATTTATCGAAGAGGAAAATAGGTCCAAAACATGAAACGTGAGCCTAGATTAGAAAACCGCATTTATTTTGAAATAGCCTAAAATAACACGCTTGTGCAAAATGTTGCAGTTTGTGGTTTTTAACACGAATTTTACTTATGGTAGGTACCTATGTGCGATAAGATTATCAGCCTTCTAAGGACATTGGAGTCAAAAATAGAAAGGAAATTGGATGCATTAAAGCAAAAATACCCAGAACCGTCATGAATTTGATAAGACGTGTAGCTCAGTGTTAGGTATAGATTTAGGCGCGACCGGATGCTCTTGCGTTGTCGGGCGTCGAGCAGCGTCGGGAAGCGTCGTCGGGCCGAAGATACCGCGTCCGACGGCGACCGGGCGACGCGCGAGTCCGCGCGACGTGCGTTCGACCTGCACCGGCGCGTATGCGTTATTTCGCGCGGCCTTGATCCCCCACGCCGCGCCGCCCGATCCGCGCGTGTTACGTAAGGCCACTGCCACACACTGCAGTTTCAGGACGTGTGACGTCACCCTATTGATTGGAGAACAGAACAAAAATAGAAAATGTTTAATGCAATTATAATGACAAACGTCTGTGTGCGTTAGGCATGCGTTTCCCGTTTGATTGTTTTGTTTTAGAGTTTTATAATATTTTTTATATAATTGCGGTGTTTATTGAGGTTTGAGTTCAATGGGCAGTGAGCGGAGAAATGAATTGTAATAGTTATTTATGCAACTGTTGTATAATGAGGGGTATTAAAACACGAATGTGGGTTTATCACACGAGGCGAAGCCGAGTGTGATAATAGTATCACATGAGTGTTTTAATACCTAATTATGTACAGTTGCATACAAGACTTTATCTACATCCATGATATGAATCCTCCATAAAAGGTTCTGAAACCATAGGGTGTTGCAGTGTTCTAAGAAGTCTATGTAAATTCATGGAAAGTTTAATTGCTTGTATTTAATACAAACAAACCGTGTATAGGTAGTAATATAATTATTTACATTTTGGATTGTTCAATTATCAAAATTCACAAAGCTTGTATCACTCATTTTTGTAAACAACAAAGTACCTACATAATGCAATACTAATATCCAAATGTCGAACAAAAATGGCGGGATACGACGTGAATTCGAATTAACCTATAAGTTTTTTTTTTAATTACGGCGCTGTGGTAGTGAATCGCACGTGCTAGACGTTAGATTCACTACCACATTCGATGTTCTTTTTTTAAAACGAGTTGCATAATGAAATTCAGTACAACATTATAACACCCGTATGGGTGTTATAATGGTTATTAAGACACTGGCTGTTTTAATGTTGGCCATAAGCTAACTGTTTCAGATACCTATAAAGAGGATTTATAGCATGGGTGTAGATAAATAAAATACTTACTTATGTTAAAAGAATTAACAAAACAAGATTACTCACACATGCATTCTCCATACCTACATAAATATTATGAAATTAGGGGTACCTACCTGCTCAGTCCAATTATCTTCGAAACTTTTAACTCGATATTTGACATTGTAGATAAACATAAAAAAATCCGGCTATCGTGTCTATAAAAACTATGCATAATGTTAACACTAATATTGATAGATCACCTAGGTGACCTATCAAGGAAGATTGACTCTGACATTCGCACTAGCAACTTCAGTCGATTGTATTGGTCATAGCTATATCGGTTAGTCCACGTGACCACACATATTATCTAGGTACCTACGCCTAGGTTATAATAGGAAACTGCACACGCAAAATGCATGAAGTGACATACAAGTGTGAAAGACACCTAATGTACCATTAAATTAACATAGGACAGCTCATGATGCGAACTGCATCGTAAAGTCAAGGGTACACTGATTGCTACAGCAAAAACTTTGTTTGAACATCTACCTAATTACATAAATAACTATATAATATTTTTGTGTGCTATAATAAGTGTTTTATTCAAAATTATTTTTGAGCAATTTTTCTTAATAGCTTTGGATCATACCAGTAATTTATGTGCAATTCCTACTCATACTGGGATGACCCGGTGACTGTCTCTAAAAGTTAGTTCCTATGCTCTCTTAAATTAACAATGTCATCACTCAGTATTTTTTGTAGGCACGTCCAGAAAATGACAAAATAATAATGCATTATGTAACTGATGATTTGTCTGTACTTACCCAAATATAGTTCTATTTTTTTTCCTTTTCCCTATAAAATACCTTTTGGCCAGCGTAGAACACAAAAATTGTAAAAACCTACGAATGCAAATATCCAATCAAATAAGTTTTTGCATGCTCTATCATCACTCAAAAATAATAAAACGACCTTAACAACGGTCTGAGTTAATTAAGCCTACATACATATAACATAAAAGAAACACAATGTAGCGTTCGTTCCGTCTGTCCACTCCTTTAAACATGTTAGCTAGACTATTGTGCTGTGAAGGTCGCCCATAGCTATACCTAACTAGGTTTACAAATGTGTGCTAGCATTTGAGCTAAGCGCGCTAATCTTACCTACTTCCTATTCTATTATAGATGACTTGTTTTGTCCTTCATTTGTTTGAGGTTGCAAGGATTTGTCATCATCAAATCACTAAGGCCTTGCACGGTCAAATCTGCACCCCTAGCCAAGTTGACAATCTACAATCGTTAACTCTAGTAGAAAACTATTCAAATGAATGGGAATGACATCATCTCAACGTTAAATCACGTGATCAACACAAACGAATAGAAAATTCGTAGACAAGTTTACATCGTTCAAAATCATAGAATAGAATGTTATCGTTTCTACAATGTTGATCGCTAAACTCTTTGGTAGGAACGCTCCTCACTATAGACTAAAGTGTAGTTTTTTCTACAGACATTAGAGAACGAGCGATCTACTCAGTCGTGTCAACTTGGCTACCAATTTAGCGCTTTCTACAATCGCTTACGCCGAGGCGTTTACGATTGTAGAAAGAGAATCGATACGAAACGTTTGTAACTTGGCTAGGGGTGCTGAATATTCTGAAAGCATAGAAAGTTGCCTTCGTAAAAGAAGGTTGTGAGCCAATATTGCCCTAAAGTAATATCCATAACATTTTTCAAACGGCACAGTAGCGTATCGTATCGTCCTAAATAATCGGATGAAAATCGTTTCTCGTTTATTCGTTTTATGAAAAGTAAAACGGGAGTTTTTTTTGAGATCTAAGTACAGAAAATCACTAGGACGTTTTCTGCAAGCCAAAACAAATCATGGTCTAGAGTAATTTCGTGTATAGTACTCTTAAGAATATAATTTAAGTATTTTATCAATACTTTTAGTTACGCTTTCAAAAGCAGTGTCAAAGCACATAGCAAAAAAAAGAAAACACAGATTCTGAAAGAGTAAATTATAGCAAAGAATTCTTGCTACCAGTAACAAGAAACAATTATTTGTTACGTATGTTCATTGGTAGATGTCTAATTGCTAACCTGTAAGACGTGCCTTAAAGAAACAAGTGCATTGCTACAGGCAGGCATTTCATTAAAGTTTGTAGTTTTTAAAGAATTTACTATCAATACCTATGCTCTTAACAAAAGTACCTAGGTATGTAAGGAAGTCTTTTAAGGATACTGCACACAAAGTCCATTTTAGCTCTCTATTTTGACCCTGAAGACATGCATTTTTAACTGGTTTTGCGTTACTTAGGAACAATGTATTTTGGTGCAGATATTTAAGGTCTGAAAAACATTGCAATCGTAAGGATAGAGTTCGGAAGAGAAGAAGTTTCTACGTAAGCAAACCGGAACAAAAATATTCCTATATTTTTCCTTTGAATAATTTATGAATAAAACGCATGAATTCACGCCATTAGTCGATTGTATCTGGAGAGATAACATCAAAATGCCTGCGTAGCGTGTTACCGGCAATTTATTGCATTTTTATCTAGTGCATTTTAGGAAGGTCATAAGATTGTAGCACCATTTATATCACGGACAATGTTGTCCTGATAAGTTGATAGATTACGTATCACGAAAATACCTAACTCGTTCTTCATAAAAACAGAGAAAACATTTTAGAAAAACCGGATAGGAATAGAAAGATAAAACCTGTGAGTTTTCAATTATTAAATAAGTACCATTACGGAAATTTACCAGGAAATAACTTTAAAACTGTTAGAGTAGCTAGGCACAGCTGTTCCTGAAAATTACAGCAAATTGTTCAAGATACCCATCAACACAGCTCGTCGGCCATTATATTCTCTAGCCGTTTACTAAGTCTAAAACAATGATATGACGTTTTTCTGAGAACCGATGGATGTGATGAGAAAAGGATCCAAAGGCTTTTGAAAAAAAGAAGATCTAAACACAAAGCGTACGGTCAAAAATTTAAAATAGAATGTTCCGCGTCCGCGGCCTTTACAACGAGCGTGTGATGAAGTGAGGAGTGGGGGGGGGCTGGGGGGAGACAGACGGACCGATGACATCACACGGAGTTGCAGTGCGGTGCGACCGCCAACTCTTGCGCAATCGTGCGCCCTTGATCTTGACTGCGTCGCGGCCGCACGCGTGTGCGCACAACACCTACGTTTAAATACTAGGTACACTCGCAGCTATATTTATCTTCGCGCATGTAGGCGCGAAGCGGTAATCACAGAATAAAAAATAATACACAAGTGGCGTTTTGTACTTATTAGCAAATCTGAGTGTTCCGGCTGCTGCGTCGGGTAGGTAAATGTTGTAATTAGTGGCGTATGCGCACAAAATTTGATTTTAAGTTCATCTGCAGCGGTGCATTATGTTTTACAGTTTGTGATCTTCAACTTCAAAACAGTTAGGTAGGTACCTACTTAATGAAACAAAATTATTTAAAAGGCCACCAATCACATGGCAACTAAAACAATAATCCAGATGAAATAAACACGCGCATTAAAAGGACTTATCAACGAGACGATTAAACATTTTTAGCATACCTATCGAGGCTGCGTTGAACAAAATTAATTTATATATATTATTCCATGATGTTTCCGAGGTCGCAGACTAAAACGATTTATGTTCACATATAAATTAGTATTATGCCTAGACACAATACCTTTTGTATTTATGACGCTTCGTGGATGATTTAACATGTATGTGTTGAGGTACGCAGTTATACTGTATCAGTTAATAAGCAGTAAATGGATAATGAGTCGTGACTGGTGTTGAAAATAGGCCTTAAAATTGATATATTGATAGCACATAAGTCTGTGGCAGACGCAAATACACGTGTAACGATAACCATGCGTACCTATGTATGCCTAATACATAAACTATAGGGCTGGGACGGCCTACGCGACGGACAGATTTAGATCCTGTTTCCGACAACTGACAACCCAAATAGGGTTGGAAATCGGCCTAGGAAAATATAAACAAGAAAATGATGCGTCAATCTATACTAATATTATAAAGAGGTAACATTTGTTTGTATGTTTGTAATTTTGTATGTTTGTAAGTTTGTAAGTTTGTATGTAGGGGTAATCTCCGGAAGTAATGAACCAATTTTAAAAATTGTTTCACTGGTAGAAAGCTACATTATTCGTGAGTGCTATAGGCTATATTTTATTCCCGTACTCCCACGGGAACGGGAACTACGCGGGTGAAACCGCGGGACGTCAGCTAGTATTTAATAATTACATCCACATGGCGATGGACCTTCTCATCTTATTTCTTATTCATAAACGCTCAAGCACATGTTTTGTGCATTAACAAAATATTAACCGATAAAAACCCAAGTTACTTACCGCAATTATTTTTATTCACTGCTACGAACGCTGGTTAAGACGAATGGCGCTAATGACATGTTGTAGCGATTTTGTACATAGGTACATAAGTAATGTACATAAGTTAAGATTGTTTTGTATTGTGTACCTCAAGTTTAAGCTGTTATCTCAAACTGGACGTTTCACCTAGATATAATCACGTGATGTTTTTTAAATATATATTTATCGGTGCTGAAGTGGATACCGAGACGCACCGTGAGCTATTAGGTACCTACCTACTTATTATTCGTTTTGGTTGTCATACTGATTGTGAATGAACTGGGTACCTATAGGATAAATACCTACCTGAAGGCATAGACAACTCGCAAGACGCTAAACGGATTTTAAAGCGTTTGGTATTCCTGTTTAAGGTGAAAGCGTCAGGGTAGCCCGCGCAATTCAAATTTTCTTACGTTTTTTGCAATTTGCCGACCAGTGCTAGGTTGTATATTGATTAAAATATTGTTCGCGATTGTAAGACGTATGTAGTTACAGAATTATAATCATCAAAATCATCAATACAACCCTCCAAGTTCATAAAGGTCTAGCAATGACTTTGACCTTGAAAAAATCGTTCCTCGACTTATATGAACTTAGAGGGTTGTTTTGATGATTTTGATGATTATAATTCTGTAACTACATACGTCTTACAACCGCGAACAATATTTTAATTAACATACAACTTAACACTGGCCTGAAAATTGCAAAAAACGTAAGAAAATTTGAATTTCGCGGACTGGGACTACGACAATTTCTGTTAAGGTGAATGCTCCAACATTCACCTTAACAGAAATTGTCGTAGAGTACCTACCTACCTTACCTTTTCGGTAGCTTATGAGCTCGTCGGGTGTTCCGTGCCTCGAAAGTCGTTGAAAGAAAGCCGTTGGTCCCGGCTGTCATTTGATTCTGACCCGAAAGTAAGACAACCAGTCTTACAAAGAGAGAGGTATCGTATTATCCAGTAGGTACTAACTGGGTTGTGGAGGTCAGTTAGGTAGTCGCACCATGTAAAATACTGGTAGCTGCGTCCGGTCAGTCTGGAAGCCAACTCCAACATAGTTGGTAAATGGAAGACTCAGATGATGATGATGTCAATGCAATAAGTACCTACCTACCTACATTTCTAACTTTTCCATCACTGTTTTCTGTTAAACATTTTTTATTTTATTATTTAACCTTGGAGCCTGGTCTTATGGAAAAACCTTAAACAAACATATAAACAATAAACATTTTGATGCAGAGTTATGGCAGAGGCAGATATTTAGCTAAACGGTCATTTTCTTGCGCCACTTTTTCTATTCAACCTAAAATTAGGGCAGGACCTTGTGACCTTTGACTTTCAAAAATTACTAATCGTTTCCAGTTTAGTCGATATTTTTCATTTATCATATTATGTAGACAATAGGTACACATAGTTTGGACTACTTGCGGAAATACCAACGATAATTAACTAGTGATCTTAGTTAACGAGAATTTCGGAATTTGGTATAGGTTAGAGGTCGGTGGTGCGCTAATTTGAAAGTGTTTCATCACACATTATGAAACTGAATAATTTAGTACCTAACGTGATCAACAAAAAACTTGTTATATTATTATGTTGATGTTTTTTTTTGTGTTCATCACGCTCGGATGTTAGAATATTTTTTTGTAGTATCTTTTCGTTTCAAGCATTTTTCAAAAATAAATTAAAATATACATTTTTAAACCGTGAAATTATATTTTGATGTACTTACTAATGTTATGTACAGATTTCGGTAGCTTTTTCAAAGAAATAATTTATTTGTGATTAAAATGTTTCCATTTGCATGTTACAGCGGCGGGAGCTAGCTCAGACATGGGAAGTGAGCACTATTGCCTAAGGTGGAACAATCATCAGAGCAACCTGCTGGGAGTATTCAGCCAGTTGCTGCACGACGAGAGCCTGGTCGACGTCACGTTAGCCTGCTCCGAGGGTGCATCCATTAGGGCTCACAAGGTAAAGAACGTCCTAATTTATTTAACTAGCATAACAGCTGGTCGGAAATTATCCAAGAGAACGTATTAAGATTATCCCCGACATTCAAACTAACAAACATACAAACTCTACCTCTTTATAATATTAGTATAGCTTTACTGAGTAGTTTAAATGACATAACGCCACGCCTGTAATCTCCGAAGGGTGAGGCAGTTAAATATGTTTTAGTTCCATTTAAAAGGTGGTTAGCCTATTGCTATCAATCGGACGTGTGTCCGGTTAGGAGTCTATTTGTGTACCTATACAGTCTCTGAACTGCTACTGACAAATTCCTGATTCAATACCCAACAATAGTTACTGGAAACAGCTGATACGATCAGAAAGGAGGTGGTGATTCCTGAGGTGATGAACGTGTTAAATTCAAATAAAGAAATTCTATGCAATTCCTAAATAAAACATGATTTACCTAATTTGCTCAACAATGAGGCCAAAGTTTCGAAAATGGAATCATCTTGATACCCTCGATTAGCAGCAAACAGAAGTACATAAGTGGAATTAAGGGAGCGTGAAGCTTTGCCTGGAATACTGGATCGAATAGAATGCGCGATAGAAAGAAACAAAAAAGTGGTATTCAGCTGCATAGGTACAGTTAGACTAGGTGCTGACTCCAACTTAGATGAAAAATAGCTAGACAGATGATGTGATGATGATGGATAGATAGACACAATCGCGCATGCTAGCATTGATGGGAAAAAGTTATCCCAAAACCAAACGATTTGATTGGACTTTAATGATCCTTCAAGATTTGAAAACATATAAGTACCTACGTCAGTTACGACTTTCCTTCAAAGTTGCACTGTTGGCAAAGGCATAGAATGAGCGATAGTGATTCCGTATAAGTTTAATGACTTCTGTTTAGCGCGACACGTGTAGAAACCTCTCGTTACGCTTCATTTCATTACTTTGTACGTACCTATTGTTAATCTGAACGTTCCTAAGGCCCGTTTATACGTTCCGTCATTTGACGGCATCGCTCATAGATATCTATTAACGTACCTACTTGCTATGAAGTTTTCCTTGTCAACAAAATACGGGCATTTGCGGAAGTGGCGAGAAAAGACGGAGTGTGTAAAAGCTCTTTTATAAACATTACTGAGCATGATAAAGGAAGTAGGTACCTACATAAAACAGCTAATTTGAGAATTTATGTTGATAGCGAAGTTGAGGAGCTCGTGGCTATATAATATCAGCCGCTCGGGTCGATCGTTAGGTTAAGCCGTGCTTACCTAGGTTGGCTTGTGGATTGGTGACCACCCATTACATACCGAGTTTCTTCCGTGCCTCGGAAAGCACGTTAAGCAGTTGGTCCCGGCTGTCATTTGTAGATCTTTGACAGTCGATAGGGAATCAGAGGCCCAAAAAGTCTGACAACCAGTCTTACTGGTATTCAGCTGCATCCGGTAAAACTGGAAGCTGACCCCAACATAGTTGGGAAATGGCTAGGCAGATGATGTTGATAGTGAAGAAGTAACGTGGTTGGTAGGGTCTGATCGTGATTACCAGAGGTTGAGGTTGCGGTTGTCACATCTCCCTATTATCCTTTTCCCAACAATCCTAGTTTCGGCTTCCAATCTAACAGGATGCAGTTAAATAAATAAATAAATATTGATGGACATTACATACAGTGCCACCTAGTGCCACACTAAGCAACGAGGCTTGTGTCCTGGACACCAGATAGTTGATATACAACATAGATACTTTTTTGTTTGTAAATACATACTTATTATACATATAAACATCCGTGACTCGGAAACAACTGGCCATGCTCATCACACAAACATTTGCTCTGACCGAGTTAAATGTTACATAGAGCGACTGCCTATGTGACCTCCACAACCCATCATGGAACTACCAAAAATTGAATTGGGTGTTTTCACAGAAGTTGTGGTAAACGCAGCTCTCTTCGTTTCGGGCTTTCCTATTCTATCTTCTCTAACTAAGCGAAGCGGAGATGGGTTAAATAACAAAACACTTTTGGCGTTAAGCAGTTGGTTCCGGCTGTCTTTCGTATCTCGTATACTGACTTTATGGCTAATCATAACAGAATACCGAAAGTCTGACAACTACTTTCGCAAAGGGGTATCGTGCAACCTATTAACTAGGTTGTAAAGTTAAATAGGGGTAGAGGTTAGACAAATGATGAAGTTTCCCGACACGTCCCCTCTTCTCTCGGCTTTGACGGATACCGGACCTAAGTCCTTTTAAAGTTAGCCGACTTTTGTTAGTATGCACGTCTCGACGGCACGACATTGTTAATGCAAGTATATAATTGCATTTCAATACGACTCGATTATTATTAATTGCATCATAATTCTGCAATCACGCACTCTGCGTTCACCGAATATGTTACGTACCTACCATCTTTTGTTTCGTATTAGGAATAGGAAGTTGTTACTTAATCCTAGTCTGGTAGGATTATACCAAAGGATTATTATCCGAGCTAGGAAGAATCTGTTTTTAACGGGTCTCTCCTTTTAGATTGATAATGGTTTATAGAACCTACAGTACTGTGGTTTGCGTTTTATTTTAGTTTTGTTACAACGATTGATCATAATGGATCTGTGTTAGGTTTTCTCTACATAACGTCACACCTATGGAGTCTAAAGTGTTAAAGTTAAATCTGCTCCTATTTAGGCAAAGTTATAATTTACCATAATACTTACTAAGGCAACCAAACGTTAAATTAAACACCAGTCAAAGGGACGACAGCAAAGGAAATTATGCAGTTAATCCTGTTTTAAGATTTAGTGGCCATTAATCGGGAATACGAGGAAATACTTTCATCTTTAACGCGATCAGTTTCTGTGAATCGAGATAGGCAAAGAGTTTTACCGCGTAGGTTTGCCTGTCTATTGAATTCTGAGTAGAAGACAGAATACGAATGAATTGAAACCTCATGTAGGGAAATGAAAGACGCATCAACGAACCAACGAACACTACGAAACAGATTCATAGTTTAGCTCTTACCCTAGACTTATAACATGCTGATTAAAGTTAAGAGATGATTACAATTAGGTAGGTATATGGGACTTATTTAACTAAACATGACAGCGAAATGTGGGTGAACTATTAGGTACACCTCTGCCTAATTCTTCGGGGATTACAGGCATGATGTTGTTTTATGTAGTTCTTCATCTCTTTACTTTTGAGAATTTAATTCTTTTGTAGTTTTTTAAGTTGATTATCAACAGATTACAATTGTGTCTCGAAGATAAAATGTCTGGTTTAAATCCGTGTTTGAGTAATGCAATATCACAGTATTCTATTCACTAAGCATCGCACCCGTAACATCAATTAATTAAAATAAATGATAAAGCAGAAACTTCACATCATTTTCAGGTAGTGCTGTCTGCGTGTTCATCGTACTTCCGATCTCTGTTCGTGGACCACCCGTCGCGTCACCCCATCGTGATTCTCAAGGACGTTGGTCTTGAGGAACTTCGGACCCTGGTCGATTTCATGTACAAGGGTGAAGTCAACGTCCAGTACTGTCAACTGCCTGCTCTCCTCAAAACTGCTGAGAGCCTTCAGGTAATAACAACTTTATAACAAATATACTTAGTGTTCATTATTTTTGCCGATAGAAAATACTATCAAACAGCTTGTTTCTGAATATTCGTCCTTAGGTATGCATGGGTCGCAAGGTGTCGCTTAGGTACACGTGTAGACGACTAGGAATAAAAATAATAAAACTAGCTTCTATTGGGACTGGTTTTCTGCCAATCCACTATCGCTAATAAAATATTAAGGTCAAGTTTATTTGAATTACCCACTGAGTGGGCAGACCATCGCCTATTTTTTATACTAACCTACTGTCATATTCTGTTTAGTGTTATGCAAGCAACTTAATTATACCGTAATCAGATTTTCAAAGAATTATTTTATATTTTCCAGGTTAAAGGACTTGCTGAAATGACTACCCTAAGCGCCGCCGGCATTGAAACAAGAAAAGTTCAAGAACCAATGGAAGAGTGCCAACCACAGGACACGAGGGAAAGTTCAGAAACTCATGAAAAGTTGGACGGCAGAGATCACAGGGAGAAAGAGGATCGGCGCGAACTGAAAGACACACGAGAAGTCCGTGAAAGAGATAACAAAGAGACTAGAGACGTCAGAGAAACTCACGTTAGAGAGAGTCACACAAGAGATTCTCGGGAGTCAAGAGAACCAAGAGAACATAGGGACAGAGATATAAGAGAACCTCGGGATTTAAGAGAGTCCCGAGACATTAGGGAACCAAGAGACCCTCGAGACTTGAGGGATCCCCGCGAACTGCGGGAACATAGAGAGTCCAGAGAATCTAGAGATATTACACGAGATTCGAGGGAGGTTCGGGACCCAAGGGAGTTACGTGAATCTCGAGAAACTCGTGATCACCGAGAAATGCCGGAAGCATCGCCCCCAAGGATATCCCCGTTGCTTTCAGTTCGGCGATTTAGGCCTGACATTACGGGCGAGACTCCAACCCTCTCACACCCTCCTATCCCAAAAGATGAACCTCCTGATGAGCCTATGCGATCGTCGTCACCAGAAGACGATACGGTGTCGACTCGATCAAACGGAGCACAAAATGAAAGTATCGGTACGTAAAAGTTGCGATACATAAGGTTACAAAAATTATCCAATTGTCAGATTTATTTTAGCCAATCCACTGTAACATATGAGCATCTATGATTGTAACTGCTGTAAGAAGTCTATTAATCGACTATTATACTATATGTCACCAGAAAATAGTGAACAGATAGCAGTTCCAAGTTAAGTTTAACTTTATCTTAAAAAATCGGCCAAGTGCGAGTCGGACTCGCGCACGAAGGGTTCCGTACCATTATCTATACATTAGACAAAACGGCAAAAAAATCACGTTTGTTGTATGGGAGCCCCCCTTAAATATTAATTTTATTCTGTTTTTAGTATTTGTTGTTATAGCGGTAACAGAAATACAACATCTGTGAAAATTTCAACTGTCTAGCTGTCACGGTTCACGAGATACAGCCTGGTGACAGACAGACGGACAGACAGCGAAGTCTCAGTCTTAGTTCCGTTTTTACCCTTTGGGTACGGAACCCTAAAAATTATTAACATTATATATCTCATGTTGGTAATAATTATTATTACTTTGAATAATTGTTTCATTTATCTAAAATGATGAATAATTTTTAATAAGTATACTTTTTTCAAAAACGATTTGTTTTTATAGTTGGTGCCAGTTAACATCGGAATAGAGGTCATTGCTCCGACTTTCATCCCGATATCTAAATATTAGCGATACTGTCGCTCCATCCGTACAAACCTGTCGCAAAACTGATATCGCTTGAGTCTCATAATACATCCACAGTGTCCCACTTAGATAACACAGTGCACAACCCAAAAAAATAAGAAATCGAGCAAATGTACTCTACGAAATTAATTGATTTAAATACTTTATTTTCGTTTTTAACACTATTTTAACTTACTGAGACAATTTTAATAAAGTAAATATATTATTATACATCTTAAAATTAGGATCTGAGACTTTTGCGTGAAAGACATTTGCGCAAAGAACACTTGTTGCGCGCACCCACTTGCGCGAAAAGACAT
Source organism: Xestia xanthographa (assembly GCA_905147715.2). NCBI lineage: Eukaryota > Metazoa > Arthropoda > Insecta > Lepidoptera > Noctuidae > Xestia > Xestia xanthographa. The sequence continues at coordinate 20,101,053 of LR990653.1, read as the reverse complement.
ATGCGCACATGGACTTTTGTGCTAACGAACTTTTGCGCGAATGGACTTATGCGCGAAAGGAATCTTGCGCGAATGGACACTTGCACGATTGGACTCTTGCGCGACTTAATGGCCACTGAGGTTTACTCTGTAAAGTAAACATAACATCACGCCTATTATTACTTGAAGGTGTTTTTTTTTTGGTTTTTCCGTCATAAGTGTCATTTTCATGGTTTTCGGGGTCGCTGATAATGAAAATGAAAATGATTTGTTGAAATCAGATTTAACCAAAGGCAAGGTAAATCATTGAATCCATTTCACTATTCGTCATTCAAAAGTGCCTTTGAATGACCTAATTGAAATAAATAATTATTGACCTCATTTTCTTTATCCTTTAACCATGAAAACGACGGCTATAACGGAAAAACCGAAATTTTTACTCGGCTTCATCTTGTATTTTCATTTTGAACTAATTTTCGTAATCAACGACCCCGAAAACCATGAAAACGACATCCATGACGGAAAAACCAAACAAATCTTGGACGCCATCTTGGATTTTCATTTTGAGCTCATTTTCGTAATCAACGACCCCAAAAACCATGAAAACGACATCCATGATGAAAAAACCAAAAAAATCTTGGACGCCATCTTGGATTTTCATTTTGAGCTCATTTTCGTAATCAACGACCCCTAAAACCATGAAAACGACACCCATGACGGAAAAACCAAAAAAAACTTGGACGCCATCTTGGATTATCATTTTGAGCTCATTTTCGTAATCAACGACCCCGAAAACCACGAAAACGACACCACCCATGACGGAAAAACCAAAAAAATCTTGGAAGCCATCTTGGATTTTCATTTTGAGCTCATTTTTGTAATCAACGGCCCCCAAAACCATGAAAACGACATCCATGACGGAAAAACCAAAAAATCTTGGACGCCATCTTGGATTTTCATTTTGAGCTCATTTTCGTAATCAACGACCCCTAAAACCATGAAAACGACACCCATGACGGAAAAACCATAAGTATCTAAATATAATTATGACATCACAAAAACTATCTCATCACAAAAAATTATAATTCTGATCTTATGCTGTTTTCGTTTTACGAGGTCATCGCGTCAGGTGTGCAGCACATTATGGTCACGGTGCGGGGGCGTTTACGTCACACGTAAATTTATAAGCATAAAATTAGTTTTCAAGCAAAAAATAATAACAAATTCGAATTGGAACAACACAAGATTCTCAACCCCTGTATGTCTAGCCGACTAGTATTATGATACTCTAGCGATGTAGCAAAGTATCGCATAGTGGTCGATTTAGGTAACTAGTAAGTGTCGTTATCGCTTTGTGATCAAAAACTTGGAAGGTAGGTGTTAATGACCTCTATTCCGATGTTAACTGGCACCAACTATAGTCATGCTATTATTCGACGAAAGTGAAATCAAAGTTCAGCTTTACGTAATTTATTTACATTCAACTGAAGCCCAAATATAATTTCGCGTTGTATTCGACTAATTATGGTAGGATCCATAATCGCCTAAGTAAACGGTTACGATAAGCGGAGAGTACATCTCTAATTTATTTTGACGTTTGAAATGAAAGTGACATTTTCAAATAAACACAATTTTCTAACACGAATTTTCGTTTTCTTACACGTATTTTATAAAAGAAATGGAAAATTTTGTGAAATGTTACACAATTCAAATAAAGACAACAAACCTACACATGATGTCAAAGATTTTTCTCAGACAATACTGTTTAAGACATAAAGTAATTTCAATGTATATCTTGGGTGCAGTAACTTGAGAAAAGGTAAAACTTATTGTAATAAAAATTCAATAAACAAGTTGTCCTATGATTCAATTTATCAGTTTACGTATACTCTGTCGAGTAATGTCATGAATAACTTAGCTGAAAATGTTTTGAAACAACGAAATACTTCTACCTTAATGCTGAGTTAAATTAGATCTCGGATTCACAGAATCGTTTATTTGCACTGAAATACAATTTACCACCTTCAGTCAAGCGCAAACGGTTCATTTCACCTGTGTATGGATTCCTGACCATACCAAAGTTATCCAGGCTTGTATAAGATGTACAAAACAACGAAAATCACAAATCATATGCTCAATTTTCAGGATTAAACATGACGATAAACAGTCACGGCAGTAGCAGTATACTGGGAGCCCATTACTCTCCAGTGGAGCAGCGGCTAAGTGTGCTGAACACTATATCGCACCCTGGATTGACCCACCCTTCCCATGCATCATTGCCTAGTCCAAGGAGTGAACCTATTGCAGGCCCCTCCGGACTGCCTCCTGTTCAACAAGTACCCCTGGTATGTTTCATCAGTAAAATGTTTTATTTTTTATATTCAATTATTTAATATAAATAATATATTCCAGCAAGTACTGTGCATTATCAGGCATACTACTGCACATACAAATTACAATTTGAAGAAAGAAATACTCTTGTATGTCACAGAATTTTTATTTAATAATTAAACAGCTAAACTGTGAAGTTATATTTATTGCACTGCATCTTTTAATTTGTCGCAAAGAACTGCATAAGTATGTTCAATCGACAATTGTTTTTTTATGACGTCTCTACTCGGGAATCAACCACTCGTCGCCAGTGTGTTGCCATAGAAGTTTCCTCATTTTAGTACATTTAATTAAATTTTCATCATGGTATTTTTTTACTTGTTATCTAAAAAGCATTACTTAAATAGAAGCTAATCTCAATACCTAATAATATCCTCACGGATCGGACAGGTTTTTTTTTAACATGACATATTGCATAGGTACATGTATTTTTTTTAAACTAAAACCTATTTTATAAAATTCCAGTCTTTGAAGAAAGAAATTGATTGGGACAGGAGCAATGAAGATAAGATTGGGGAGACATCATCAGAATACCGTATGCAACATGAATCCGTGAGTAAATTTACTGTTTATATTAAATGTGTAAAGATGTGTATGTATGTAGATAGAACACAATGTAACACAATGTAAATTGAATGTCAATTGAACACAATGTCCTTTTAAACAACTTTAATATATTATATTTAGCTAAAAAACATTATTCAGTGTCTGGTTGATGGTTAGCCTTCCTGCTATCCCATGGGAATTAAACAAAACCAGCCATAGCAAATTTCGGTGTACTATAAGTACTCCTATGCCTAATTCTTCTGGGATAGCAGTCATAATGTTATAATATTATGTAAAAAAAAATTGTCACAAGTTTTAGTAGTCTACAGCCGCTACTGCTGGACTTAAAGACTAATTTTGATATGGAAAAATTGTATGGGAGAATATCCCTGGAAAAACGTTTCAATTCTACAAAATAAATAATACTATCATTTAAAAAAAATTGGCCCTGATATATCTTGATCAATACTTTACATTGTGTTCTTACAAATGTTGATGAATGTCAAGTTTTTAATGTGACATTTGCTGATATTTATATAAAGTACTTAGATAATAATGCATGTGTGTTTATGTAGCTTGTAATAAATGTCTCTGTATATTACGATAGATCTGTGTTGTATTGCATGTTTCATTTATTTTTCCACAATCATAAAATGTTTGATGTTTTTAACATACTTAAGAGTTCAAAAAAATGCCAGTGTTTAGCAAAACAGAGGAAGTGTTTTTTATGTCCCCGCTGCTCCTACAAAACAGTATTTTACTTCTAAAAAAAACATTGGCCCAATTAATTTAATGTTCAGTTGAGAGTGCCATAAGCTTGTCACATTCCAATAATTTAAGACTAATTTATGTGTGTTGTGAGTGTCTGCTTTATTAATACTATATGCTAGGAACTTTTTTGTATGTACGCCTACTAATTTAAGTGGTGGCACAAAATAAAGTAACTAACTAAAAACTAACACCGTCTTGTGAAGATCCCGTAACTATTAACTAACATTTAATTTGGCTGTTGGTGTTTGTGTAAATTGATTAGTTACACGCATGCTTGTTTGATATGCTGCGCTATTTGAACATCGAGTATTATGCCTTGCTGTCAAGAAGTTGACCTTCATTTTGTTGGCCATCATTTTTATATCCATTCATTTTGTTTGATATATATTTTGGGCAGTTTTTTATTTTAAATTTTGGCCATATTACATGCATACGTTTTTGTACGAATCTGTGATTCAGTACGCGTGCGCGTTGCTAAACAACAAGGCATTACGCGTAGCCGGCTCCCGGGTCACTCCTGCACATTTTGTTGGGCAAAAATGAGCGTCAACTTCTTAATTAGATAGTGGAAATTAAAAATATACCGAGACTGCATCTCAATTTAGAAAGTAGTATGGTAGAGATATTGCACACAGTTTGGTCCGTGTAAAATGGAACAAGAAAAAAGAAGTTGATGTTCTTTTTTGTGGTTGCAGGAGTACGATGGTAGGGGGCGAATTGATGAAGGGGAGAGAGGGTATCCTTGCATACACTGCGGTGCGGCGTTTCCACATCAGAGCAAACTGACGCGGCACATACTGACGACGCACACGCTCGACACGCTGAAGTACCGGGACGCCCTGCTGGGCCGACCCATCGGGTTGCCGATGATAGGGCAGTTCAGTGACTCCCCGTACATGAGCATGCACGCGGAGGAGTCCCCTATAGAGCTGGACATAGGCGCCGTGGAGCCCGGGAACGTAGTGCTGTGCAAGTTTTGTGGGAAGAGCTTCCCGGACGTGTCGTCGTTAATAACACATTTACCTGTGCATACGGGGGACCGGCCGTTTAAGTGTGAATTCTGTGGCAAGGCGTTTAAGTTAAGGCATCATATGAAGGATCACTGTAGAGTTCACACAGGTAAGCAATGTCTTTGTTTTTTATCCTTTCTACTTCTACAATATATTACCTAATCAATATAGTATTTCTTTACTCATACTTACAAAGTTTACAGTTCATTAGATACTAGGTCTGATCATGATTTATAGAGTTCTAGTCGTTGGGCCAACAGAAAAGAGATGTTTTCAATTTTCATCTTTTTTGTTAACAGCAATTTCGTCTTTTAGAATTTTTAATTACTTTTCTGAAATTGAATTTTTCTGTCTTTCTCATGGAATCGCTATTTAGTTAGCCTTTTCTGAATTTTGTGGTCGGATTTTTTTCCGCCATTTTGATTTTTTTCAAAGTAGCGCCACGCATAAGACTTATATTAATTGATAGCTGGCATCAATACAAACAAGTTTTGTACGAGACAAAACGTTCTAAAGGGACACTTTTCCGAGATATGAGCTACCAAAGTTAAAATCCACTGATATAGCGATGGGCGATTCCGAGATGTTTTAACAATCGAAAGAATCGGAGTCGTTAAAGTAAACCATCGAGTCGACCATCGACTCGCCGTTTTTCAAAACAATCGAGATGTTTTTCGATTGTTTCGAGTCAACGGAATCGACCGCTAGTTTTCGAATCAGTCACTCTCACTTAACGAGTCTCGATCGATCACCAGGGTCAGTCGATTGCATGCATCGAGTCGAAGTGCATGTAAGACGAGAGTGTGCCAGACTCGAGCTAAGTATTCGTACGTAAAGTTAACTACTTCCATTTTATTCCCGTCGAGGTTTTGATTATTTTCGATTGCTCTTGTTGAAAGAATTAGCTAGTTTGAATTCGCAATCACAACGCAAGTCAAGAACTCGCGAAGCTCTAAACCATCGAGGAACAACTCTCGAATGAACGCGCCATGCGCCAGTCGCAATAACAGACCGAGTCGGACTCGAGCCCAAGTCGAAACAATCGAGAACCATCGAGATGTTCGAACAATCGAAACAATCGAATAAAACCTCTCGCCATCGCGCATCGCTACACTATTGTCCGGTTAAGCAGACGACAACCTCTCTAGGTTGAACTGCGAGATGCCATTCCGCAAAAAAAGCATCGCTACACTGATAGTATCTTCAGCACAACTTAGATTTGATCGGACACGCTTAAAATGTATTTCAATCGATAGCTGGCAAGAATACAAACAAGTTTTTTCTGAGAAAATAGTTCTAAAGCGTCACGTTTCCGAGATTTAAGCTATCTAAGTTGTGCTGGTAGCAATCACGGCGCCATATATCTCGGAAACTTGACACTTTAGAAGATGTTGTCTCAGACAAAATATTTTGTTTTGATGCCAGCTATCGATTGATACACGTTTTATGCGTGTCTGATCAAATCAAAGTTGTGCTGAAGATGGCATCAGCGAATGGACTTAAACTTTGATAGCTCATATCTCGGAAACATGTCACTTTAGAACGTTTTGTTTCGTACAAAACTTGTTTGTATTGCATGCCAGCTATCGATTAATATAGGTCTTAGCGGCGTGGCCGCTACTTTGAAAAAAATAATCAAAATGGCGGAAAAAATCCGGCCACGCTTCATACAAAAATATTCCAGGCCCTTTTCCAGTGCTTTGGAGATTTTATTTAAGTTAGACAGTCTAATATTTCGAGTCTCTATAACTGATCACCATGTTACCCATTTCAGGTGAACGGCCATTTCGTTGCGGGCTCTGCGGCAAGACGTTCTCGCGGTCGACTATTCTGAAGGCGCACGAGAAGACGCACTACCCCAAGTACGCTCGCAAGTTCCTGTCGCCCAGCCCCGTGGACACGGAGGAAGAGAGTCCGCACCAATGAGCCTGGGACCCCATTAGTGCACAGTTAGCCTTCCACATATTCACCAGTAACACAAACTATTACTGGAAATAGTCAATGTGAGCGAGAAGTGATAGTTGAATGAACAAATGAAGGACAATATGTTGTAATTAGTTAAGAATGTGATTAAAACGCCGCAACTGTGATCTGAATGATATGAATAATATTTGATATTTCACTAATAGATAATTGACACACTAAAGTTGGAACTTCTTAAATTTATTTGAACATTTTCGTTACGTTGTGTTTGCTTCATTTCCTTAAGAGTTTTTGAACGTTAGGTGCTTTCTTTATGCTTTAGTTTTTAATAAAAAGTAAACTCATTCTACGATGGGTCATTAGACGGCATAGCCAAAGTTAGATAGAGAAGTATGAATCCTTTTAATAATGTTACTTTCCAAGTCGAAATAATAACAATTGCTTTTTAGTTTTATTTGCTTGTACAAAAATGTTTTTGAACGACGTCGCATTGGTTGCAATTTCGAAAATTATCGGAATTAATGAAGAAATTGTAAAATATCATATTAATTTAGAGCTGGCATAATCTTTAGAGACTTGCATATTTATTATAGTAGTGTCTTGTCAGAGTTGATTTTATAAACAAAATTAAAGATTGATTAAGAGTGCTTTAATTATTATTATTAGAGACCATACGAAAATTGCACTCAACATAGTTGGTAACAATTAAGAAGTTAGGGATTTGAGATTTTTACTAATTTTATGTCTTTCGAAGTTAACGACGCACGCTCCCCAGAGGTAATTCAAAAGCAATATTATGACATATAAAAATGTAAATAACATATAGTTTGATAATATCGGAATTTTTAGGAAATTTATTAGAATGTAAACGCTTCGGTAGTTCTGTATTCGGTATACACGGGGAGGGTTGTGGATGTGATCATGGGAATCAAAGCTTTAAGCGCTGTTTCTGTTCTGTCCGAGTGCCGTGCCTCTTGCGTCGTGCCTCATTTCTCTTCGTTCACTAAGTGCCGTTACTGTCACACACAACCTTGTCAAACAGATGAATCCACACCATGTAAGAGGCACGGCATATACATATAAAAGTATATATTATCAAATTTTCTATCTATTTTCATACTGCAGAACCACATTAATTTATGATTATTCCAAAGTTTCAAACCCTGCGGATATCGACGTTTATTAATGAAAGCACCGCACTTTAGATTTTATCGTCTGAATTAATCCTTTTTCCATTAGTTAAATATAATCAGACAATCACTTGATCATTCGATCCCGACTGATGTGCCCAGAGTTTGAAACTGTACGCGATAATCGCTGTGTTCAATAAATTCAACAGAGTCAAATACAGGGATATTTTATTGATCTTAAGATTCAATATTTTTCAACACCACACCATATTTTGTTCAAAATACGATTTTAGACATAGCCTTTATTTTTTGGGCTCAGAATTTATATAAAATATTTGTTTGTATAATACAAAGTTTCATATTTCGACATCACAACCGAGAAATTTAAAGCTTTGATTTGGAACTGATTGGATGTTGGCTCATATAGTCTGTAAGTTCAATGGAAAATTACTTATACATAATGTTGATCTGCCCACGGTACTCTCTGGCTAAAGCATACTAATATCTTTATAGAAATTTATATCATTATCATAATGTACCTAAATGGTTTACGTACTAGTAGATAGACTGAACTGCCTAATCATTTCATAATCTTTTGGTCATGGGACATATCATTTTTATATAAAAAATATTATAAATTTCACGGATTAAATAAGGGTGACTTACACTTATTTTACGAATATATAATATATATTTTAAAGTAGGATATTGAAAATTCTTTGTAAACGTTTCGTTCTGAATGTAGGCGTTTAAATATCTTTGATTGTAAATTAGATATTTAGTGATTCATAATTTTGGGTTCACTCAAAAGAAAGTATTATGGTAATATAGAAAAAGATCTGTGATATATGTCTAATACAAGTAAGGGTTTTACATCTGGGAATTTATGATGCGATCTCAGAATGTGATTTCAAATATTTAGAATTTTAGGCCACACAGTTGAGATCTTTAATCTTAACGTTATGATGAATTTAATTTCGTTTTTGACAATATTAAGAAAGCTTCTTAAAGATTGAAGTTGCGACCTGAATTATTTTATTAACGTTAGCAACATTTAAAACGATAAATTCGTTATTTTGTAAATTTAAATTAAAAGTGCAAAGGAGAGCATAACTGTTGGACGAGAAGCATTAAAATTAGGAAACAAAAATTCTGTAACAGATCTCATTGCTATTTTTATTATGCATATTTTTATTATTCATTAAGCATCATGTAGAAATTAAGGCCAGTATGCTATTCGTTGATTTAATTTTGGTATATCTAAAGTACTTATTTTAACTCTTATACATATTTGGATTGCGAACGCCTAACATTCCAAAATTATTCCAGTGTCAACTTGGTTACTTTTAGCAAATGCCACCGATACATTATAGGTAAATATTATATGAGCTATTTAATATAGAATGTCTAAATTCTGTAGTATGGTCGCCGTGAGTACCGGGGCATTTCAAACTCGTTTATAAACTTAAGTTTATTTCGTTTGAATGGAATGTTACGATAATAGTTATTGAATTAATGAAGTGGTAGTGTTCTTAGTGGAAACTCTTTCAGCACGTGGTATAATAACACATGTTTGCCGAGTATTATGTGATTGTTTATGTAACATGGTTGATGAGAATGTGTGTTTTATATTGATCGAAGTGATTTGAAAAATTGCTAGCAATATAATTTACATTCCAACCACTCGATTGTAAATCAACGACGACGCGCTTACGATATTTACACTTTGTTTCCTTTTTCTGCTAGAACTTGGCCACGTGTTCGTCGTTTAAAGGCTCTACCACACAGGCGCGTTATTATCGCTCGATAATATCGCATGCGTTATTGCGATATCTGTTTTTAGTATATTATCATGTACTATCGAGTACACTCCTACCTGACCACCACTAAGCTTATTTTTGCTTGCACTCGCAACATAGAAACGCTCTCGAGCCCTGCCCCGTTGACTTTGTATAGAAATAATGAATGAAAAGATACCGAATCGGCCGAGCGCACTGACGACGCACGCGAAACGAGAGTTATTGTTATTTTGCGCGCCAAAGTTGAGGCTTTCCTAATAGGCCCAAACTTTAAGGGGGCGTGGCTCGGCGCCTCCGCATGTTTTAAACGAAAAAAAAAATTAAAATAGTCAGGCGGAAAAGACCCCGACTGTACTAGCTTTTGCCCGCGGCTTCGTAGCGTGGCAATTTTGATGTGTATGTAAGTACGAACAAAAACCTTTTAAAATCAATATTGCTTACCTCCCATAACATAGGGCGTGATAATATGTAGCCTAAAGCCTTTCTTGGTTTACAAAGAACATTTTTGCTGAATTTCAATTCAATCTATCCAGTAGTTTTGGCGTGAAGCCGTACCATACACACAGACAAACAGACAAAAATTGTAAAAAGTCACTTTATGTTTATGTGTGTCTATATATTTCATCAGTTACGTTTTTCTAACAAAAGCCACTTAATTTTTCTCGAAAATTCTCAATGTACAGTTTTTCTTTCGTTACTGTTTTATTATATGTATAGATTAGGACGGCTACTTAGTTTCACACTACCGCGATAATAACGACGCCATAGAAGTAGGACGCTTGCGTTTCTGCGTCCTGCGATAGTGCGATATGAGTTCTTAGAACATTTGGTATTGGGACGCATGCGATCCCACACACTACTGCGATAATAACGACGCAATAGAAGTAGGGCGCTTGCGTTTCTGCGTCCTGTGAGATTGCGATATGAGTTGTTAGAACATTTGGTATTGAGACGCATGCGATCCCACACACTGCTGCGATAATAACGACGCAATAGAAGTAGGACGCTTGCGTTTCTGCGTCCTGCAATATTGCGATATGAGTTCTTATAACATTTGGTAATAAGACGCATGCGATTCCACACACTACTGCGATAATAACGACGCAATAGAAGTAGGACGCTTGCGTTTCTGCGTCCTGCGATTTTCCGATATGAGTAGAATATCGGACGATAAAAACGCATGTGTGCAAAGAATAGGGACGCATTATCGCAATAACGCATGCGATATTATCGAGCGATAATAACGCGCCTGTGCGGTGGAGCCTTTAAGTAAATATAAACATTCATGAACGATTATGTGAATTGTTTGAATACCTACATATTATTTCGGACACTCCTGTGTAAAGTTTAGCGAATTTACTATGAAAATAACTTGGGAAAGCAAAAAATAATGTTGGTCTATTGTTAAAACTCACACAGTATATAAGATGCATTTTAGATATAATAGATTGGTAGATGCGCTACTTTCCGGAGCTAGAAATGAGAAATGAATAAAATTCAATAAAAATTATAAAAAAATGATACACCAGAATGTTGCTATTTGAAAAGCTGCACTCGTTTTTGTTTTATCAGAGTCGAACGTTACCAAACTGTATAGCAATACTGAAACCTTGATTAATGTTCCTCTTCTTATTTTAAGAAAGATTAAATATTTACAATTTACAGAAATACTTAATAGCAATAAATAAATGGTTAATAATGATGCGAATTAACAATTTGTACGAGTTTTTATCGAAATAGTTTTTATAATAATACAGAATGCAGTTTAAAATACTATTTTGTTTCCTGACTTTCAGAGGTAATATTTATTATTAAAATAATGATATTCAAATAGATTTATATCTATGTATTTACGTGTATATAGGCAATGTGGTAAATGTTGTTAGTGAAATATAAAGTAGGTACATGAACAATAGGTTATAATAAATATTATTACCCCCAAGTGCAGTTATTCAAATTTTAACATTGCCAGTTGTTACCACGTCCCCGCAGAGTTCTCACGCCGTTAGCACAAATAAATGATACATATATAATTATATATATTGATAAACTTTATTATATATATATTTTAAATTTACGTAGGTATCTTTCTAAGTACCTACAGAGCATGATAACTTTTAAGAAAACACTAGCACGAAATATTTCATGTGTTGAAATAGATACGAGGTAGATTCATTTTTATATTATCATAAATTGTGACCACAGTTTTATATTTAGAGTGCCTCTTGCCTATACAAGACTTATATAAAGGCTGCAAATCACGGATTAAATAGAGAATATGTAGCAGATAGAGAAAAACTGTAATTTTTATGGTGAAAATTGTAAGTTCCGTTATGATATGTGACTTGCACACTATTCTGTCCTATGATTTGTACGCCGAGGCGATGTATTATCGAGCTCACTGACGGTCGACTACTTTTGAACCTTATTACTCAGGGTATAAAGGGGCGTACACTAATTACGTGAGGCCATTTTGGCCATTTTTCGACCCCCCTCCCCCCTTAGTGAGATATCATGAGATTTGACTTGACCCCCTCACCCTCGACCTAGTCTTACGTGAGATTTATCAAAACGCGTAGTTTAGTATAAATACGCTGCTTTCTCGCAATTTGACACTGTTTCTTGCAGGAAAAAAATACGTGATATTTGCAGACAGGGGGTCTGCAAATATCACGTATTTTTTCCACTCTCTCCCTCGTGAGATTGTGTGAGATTCGGCTCGACGCCCTCAAACGCCTCACGTAATTATTGGACGCCCCCCTAAGGGTGAAAAGTGAGCGCGACCGTCAGCGACCGGTAGTACCTACGAGCTAGCGCATTCCAGTCGTGTGGTATCGGAGTATCGAACAACCAGTGCTAGATTATGTTCTTGACCAATATGTCGTACATTTGTGTTGTATAGTGTTAGATAGTATTGTTAAGTTTCGTCCAACATGATCGACCTAGAGGTCCCTGAAACCTAAACTGGTTTATTTTAATTTAACTTACCATTTTATATAAGTGGCATACCTAAATATAGAACTTATATTGCAATTTTTCTAAGTTCCTGTAGGTGTATTAATTATTGTATATCGGTACAATTTGTTTGAATAATTATAATGTGTTTATTTTAAATTATTTAGAGTTAAACTTTCGTGACTAATATTTGTATTGGCATAATATACGACTAGGTTTTAGTCGCTTCAGTTTCTGTAGTGACTCAAAATTTTAATCATTGCTGTTAAAATTTTTGGACTTAGGAATGTCTTTAGGTATATAATTAAACTTCGTATATTATGCTAGTATAGAATATTTTCAGCACAAGTTCAAATAACGTAGGTCCACTTTATTTATAGAGCTTAATATAGTTATCGTTTCTTCGTCAGTGAAACGATAATTGTTTCCCCTTAAGCTCTTTTATTTAACATACATTGTTGACATTTTAGATTAGAGAAAATCTGTTTTGCCTTAACATTATTAATAGTTCATAATGTTGTAACAAAGAGCAGTACAGTTTTGTTGAAAAAGTGTTACAGTATATCAGAACGGATCAAGGATCAAACGGTGTAATATTTTGTCAATTTTGCAACAATCTAAACAGAGACCCATCGCTGTTGATCATTGTAACTTTTGAAACAAATATAAGCATATCATAGCTGTAAAAATACAATTTTGACAAATAAAAGCTCTACAATCATTACAGACCTATTCTTTTATTGAAATCGTCGTCCTGCTTCACGGATTCTTACAGGTATAAATGTTTAATTTACTCTTTTAGAAATCATTATTTGGTTCACACATAACATTAGTTATTTTTTCAATTCTAGATGTGCCTGGACATGTCTTGCGTGTCTCCAAGCATCCCGAGCCCCATCCCGGCGCGCTCGCCCACTGCGCTGCCGCTGTGGTCCCCGTTGCTGGCGCTGCAGGCCTGCCGCCTACGCCGCTACCTCAGCGACGACTGCATGATGTATCAGCACCGCCACATGATGCACTCGGAGCGGCGCCGCTGCGGCGTGTGCTTGGCGTCCTTCCCGTCCGCCTGGCTGCTGGAGCGCCACGCCGCGCTGCAGCACGCCTCGCAGACCCCATGCGACGACAAGCCCTTCGTGTGCGAGCAGTGCGGCCAGAGCTACAGGTACCGCTCCGCCTACGTCAAGCACCGCGAACAGAACCACCGCGCGCGCCTGCCCGCAGACAAGCTGTTCACCTGCGACGTCTGCGGCATGCAGTTTCGCTATCTCAAGTCATTCAAGAAACACCGCCTCAACCACACACTAGAACGACTCCACACTAAGAATACCGACACACCCGACACTGCCGACCAAGTCTCCAGCACTAACGAGGCTCTGATCGGCCAGTGCGGTGAAATGGATCTGTCCATAAAGAAAAAGAACCGAACTGATCCCGCGAAGACGCCTCCTGAGGTGATCCGGGACGCCGAACAAGACAGTACCGTTGACTCGAACGGCGCTTCAGACTCTGTCGTTACCGTAGACGACTCAGTAGACTGTCGTACTTCGGGCGCTGAGAGCGAGAGCAAAAATGACGACAGGACGTCCGAGGAGAAGAGGCGAGTGCCAGTCTCGTTTGCCAGCATCAGCTCGATGGCGGACAGTTCGGAGAACGAGTCGCGGGCCGACAGCAGTAAGCATGAGAGCTCGAGCTCGCATTCGGGGATCCTAAGCTTCATGCAAAACGATGAAAGACAGAGGGACAGGGAGAGGAGATTCGCTTGCCCGTTCTGTGGTAAGTGCGTTAGGTCAAAGGAGAACTTGAAGCTGCACGTGCGTAAGCACACGGGCGAGCGGCCATTCGTGTGCCTGTTCTGCGGGCGCGCGTTCGGCGGCAAGAGCGACCTGACGCGCCACCTGCGCATACACACGGGCGAGCGGCCCTATCACTGCGAGGCGTGCGGCAAGTGCTTCGCGCGCGCCGACTACCTGTCCAAACACCTCACCACGCATGTACACAACACACGCTGATCTACGAACGCGCCGTCCTTTTCTCGATCTTCGCATACCTCTGGCACAATATAACTGAACTCCATACAGTATAATTGCAGAGTAATCGTACTAGGTTTGCGGGATGAAATGGTCGGGGCTGATGTCTCATCTTGACTTCAGGACCTTTAGGCTGGCGCGTTCTGTCGTACGAAGTTGCGACTATTTGATATTGATGAGCGTTTTTATTTATTATTCTTGTCGTGTGGCACCCCTGCTTGTACTCCAGGGGTCCGCCACTCTCCAGGCCGTGAGCTACTGTATGGAGTCGGTAGTTACATTGTGCCCCTATAGTTAATGACCGAGTCATATTATAACAGTAAAGCGGAATATTTTTTAAAAACGTTTTTAAACTTTACAACATTATTGATATAAGCAGGTTTAATTAGAATTTTACAGGACTATTTTTCGTTTTGGAGTGGTTTATGTATATTTATGACATAATTTTCTACATTGATTCTGAAAACAAATAGTGAAGGGAATCTATTTGTGTTTACCGCGGAGCAATAATGATAACTATAACGGCTTAATTTTCATGCTGCAACTATGTTTTTGTGTTAAACACATGGCTTGGAAAAAATGCTTACATATATTTTGATTTGCTGTTTCGAGCCAAAATTAATTATTTAAGTTTGTGCACATTTGAATCTTTAACGTAAGAGTTTTGCATTACGAATGCAGTGTTTGTTTGTCTCTCATCACGCCAGTAATTAGTATTGTTTTGTATAATTTAGTTGTGCAATGCAGCGCATTTGATTAAAGATGGGGGACCATGAATATTACCCGCTTTGCATGAACACGAGCATTTGACGACGTCTATATTTATATCTACCGGCGGTGTCGATCGATCACGATGAACCTCCACAGGTGACAAGGCACACCATTCGCGTTTAATGAAGGCTTAAACATAGTTTTTTTTGCCATATTTTTGTATGCCTACGTATAATAAGATTTTTAAATAACTCATTCCATTAAAGAGGAACTAGAAAATTGGTAGTCGTGACGATAGGTTATTAGGAGAATGCAAAAACTGTGATTCGTACGATTAAGACCAGTCAAACAAGTTTTAGAACATCGAAAAATGTTTTATGTAATTTAAAATAACGTTATCTAACAATTAATATACCTTTGTATTAATTAACTGTAGTTTTAAGAAATCTCTCTGTGCCAAAATATGTACCTCATAAAATAAACAGTGAAGTAGATAAATTAATTGTCAATAATAATTGTTTGTACACATTTTGTTTTAGATTTGATGTTACAGTACAGAATACCACTGCGATATATAATCGACTACAAGATATATAATAGACAAACTGATTGCTCAGTCAGCTACAGAATTCTACCAGCCTAAAGGTTAGATTATATTGTCTATGGACTTTATTCAGTTGGAAAATATTCGCCTGCAATGTTCATTAAACGCGTCCTGTTATTTCGCGCCATTTCGAATTATAAGAATCATATATTTATATTAATGTTTTCTGTTTTCTAAGAGAGCATTGTTCACAATAAGTATAAAACGTTATCTATTTTACCGGAAATACTGTGTAAAGTTAGTTATATTTTTAATAATATTTTCTTCAGGACGAAGTTTAACTGCGATTTTGTCATATTCTTCTATATACAATATAGTATATAAAGTTGAATTAAATACGCTCTATAATGAAACCCATAAAAACACGCATACGTCTTTAAATCAATTCTTGGTTTTCCTGACTTTCAAATGTCATGCCATTTTCTATAACTAATATTATTGTTTTTAACTTTATATAAAGTATATATTTTTGATATATTCATGGAATATAATTGCATATTTCGTTTTAATCATTTCTTATAATATAAAATATGATTTTGGGTATTTTCTCTATTTCTGTGGCACATAGTGTCCCCTCTATAAAAAATAAAATCCTCAATTTGTAATTTTTAAACCTCAAACTTTAAATGTACAACAGAGAGCTTTATTCTTTAAAACATACTAAAAAAAACATTCTCATTTATATTCTGTCCGGAAATGAGCCTATAATGATACTGTCAATTAAGTCTAGGATAAGTGGAAATGCTGTCTATACCGCACAGTCATCAGATATTTTATTGAATAACACCGCGGGCGAATATTTCTAACACATTTTAGGAACCAACGAGTGTTAAACTACTCGTGTACGTAAAACGCCTACATTTTACCACAGTTAGATAGGAATACAATGCAACGAAATATTCAGGTACAGGAAATGTTAATCGAAACATTTTAATATATAGCGTAATTGATTTAGTTAGTACTTTAACATAAGCCGGTTTTAACTGAGAATATATTAACTTTTTTTAATAGTTTTATTTGTTCATTGTTACATGATACAGTTAAAATAATGTATATTAAAATATAATAGTGACTTTGCCAGAGGGATATAATAAGTAAGATAGGTAGTCGAAAACTTTTAGTATAAACGAGAAGCAATACTCTGAAATTTTTATTTTTACTACCGAAATACTCTAATTGCTAGAGGAGCGAATACGGAGACTCGTCATCTTATGTACTAATGGAAGAACTCGATTTTTATAAATTATAGCTACCGTGTATTAAACATTGCCATCCAGTAACGTTTCACAGCCAGTTTTCGTATTCACTCTTGACGAGTTTATACAATTCTATTAAAATAAACAATGTAATGCATTCACATTGTGTATAATGTAGATATTTTGCCATTACTTCAAATTAAAAAAATAAATATTATTCAAAATTGATGTTGACTGTTTTTATAAGTATATCAGCGGTAGTTACTTGATGTTGTGGTGTAATTTAGTGTCTTATACATTTAAGGTCATAAACCACTCAAAGTATTAATGATTGTCTATGTCAGGTGGCCAGTTTTAATATAAATGTCGTTTCGGTATTCCAAAAATGTTGCACTTACTTTGAGTGGTTCATCATTTTGAATTTTCGTAGTGTTAAAATTGGTGTGGTATTCTTTATATCTGTTCTTGTAACATACATTTTAACTCTAATATATATTAGATAATTTAATTTTAAATCAGATTCTAAAATATAGAGAGCACAGCAAACGTTATGTAAATATGCATGTGCTAACCAGGTCAAATGTGATAAATTAGGATTTAAGTGATCTTTAATTTCGTCGAGAACTGTAAAAAATTTCAAATGAAAACATTTTACCATTATGAGTTGTATCATATCTTCAGTTTTGGTATAAGAAGTGGGCATGTAATATTTTTGTAAATTTTCATTATTACCTATTTTAAACGTCGACTGTGAGGTTAACGGGCATTATTTATTGTACTACTTTTTTATAGTCTTCTTCTTAAGAGAACTTCCATAAAGGGAAGGTAGACAAGTAAGATTGCGCCAGTCTGGAATAATGTAAGAACGTGAAGTGTTACCGTGTTACAGTGACGCACAATTTTGACACTTTTTAAAGCGTTTTATATATTATCTCCGTCCACTAAGTATTGTGTCTTGTTTCATTCTTTTCACCGACTGATGGCATTGTAGTGTCAAATTATACTGATTGTTCCATTCATTATTTCAACATCTTAATGCAATAGACATATAGGATTAATGGTTATAAAATACGGTTACAACGACTATTTATTACAAGTTTTTACATGTTTATGTACTGCAATAGGAGAATAATATACTGACGATCTTGTGTAGCTGACGTTATCTGGTGGGTTTAGTTATTTATATGATGTGAGGCCTGCGGTCACGTCTCTGTCAGTACCGGGCTTTATTTGTGGAAGAGTTACAAGGAAGCGTCGATACGAGCCGATACGTAGGCTGCTAGCACACGCAACTAATGACAACTGTAGGGTATTGAATGTAGGAATAATGTTGTACGGAGAAGACGACGAATGTGATATTATTTTACGAGGAGGCGATGAAGGAACGAGGTACGGTCGAACAAACTATTTGGTTTACAGTTTAACCCACAAATTACATTGTAAAATTTAAACCAAATAGCTTGTTAGACCGTACATGCCTCTCACAGAATAGCCAACGACGATCGAACGTAGATAGACTGATTTTCGGGTAGAAGTATAGTAGATCAGAAGTGTCGCAGTCAGTAAGAAATATTTATAAATAGGTGTTGATTTAAAAATGTTTTACAAGCCAAAACACAGTCTCAATAGTCTACGACATAAAACAATAAGAGAGTTTATTTAATTTTTAAACATAATTATACAGAATCTTTTATATACCAATCTTAAATTATTTTTCAGATGTATTGATTTTTATACATCTCCATATACAACATTGAATAGAGGTAAGTGTAGACATAGATGGGTCTATTAACCGCGTGGTGCTACAATGTGTAATGATATGTGATAGAAACTGTTCTTCAGAGACATTTTATTTATTGAAGCTTCCATAGGTAATAATATAGTCACATTACACTATGATATACCCACATCAGCAATAATTTGGTTTAGGTAATTACATAAGGATTTATTTTGTCCAGTATTTTAAAGGTGTCATGTGGTTGGTCGAACGTGTCTCTTAGAAACCAAAGTATCCAATAATGTAAGGAATTGTGTTCGTAAGACTTGATGGTGTAACCATTCCACAATTTTGATATTGTATCTTTCACTTGTAATTTATTTCTATGAGATTTAAGTCGACCAAATGCCATCGACGTGGCGGTGCGAGTTTTAAAAATTGTAGGTTTTTTAATTAATTATTTCTTATAAATACGTCCAAGTCTTATTACCATTCATAAATAAGGCGAGATCGTTAATGTATTTAAAGGTAATGCAGAAAATGCTAGTTAGTAAATTTTCATTAGGTTTTGGCTGGTCGGAAGTATTGGCTCTTAAACAATACTGGAATATTATGTGTACATTGTTTTATGGCCTTATTAAAATAAAGTTATGTCTGAATAAATTGTATGTATAGTTATAACATAAAACTTTCTTACCTGGTAAAGTAATGAATATCGGACAAAGAAGTATTTAATTGGTTTCAGTTTTTTTTTTTAATTATATTATTCGTATTTCCAGCGGAGTGTGTATTGTGCCAATGGCAGGCACCAGCTATGAATATATTGTATATATCTATGTATATCTACGTACGACGAACGGTTTTTGTTGACAAACTTAATTTATGTCTTGGGTCAGTTTATCCGATACCTAGTTGATAGTACATACATACTGTTACATAATATATTTTTTTTACTTGTATATTTCAGATAATTATTATTGTTATATACAGATCGTTTTATATTTTTATCGTGATTAACTATTACTTGTTTTCAAGATTTTTATTTTGCAATATGACTATTCGTCTATAAAATAGTCCATTTAATTTATAATATCTTGTCCATTGTCCAAACTAACTTAGGCATAGTTCCATATTTTGGATGTGTATTATACCACAGTCTAAATTTAAATGCTATTGTGTATATTATTTCATTTTAATATCGATGTGCAAAATTATAGTAAATGTCTTGGATCTCTAAAAATAAGAAAAAAAAAGACAAAAACACTTTACGAAATTTCTAAATGTGCAATAAATATGTGTGTTGTAGTGTTACCGTTAGGCGTAAAATTTTTAGCTCTGCAAGTGTGGCTACTGGTAATATTGGACGATGCTGTCGTATCGGCCACTTTATGTTGTTTAATATTACAATGATCTCAAAATATTGCCCGCAGCCGCATTTGTACAGCATATTAAATGAATATTTGGCACTTATAAAAAAGGCACATTTCCCTATCATATTGAAAATGGTTTGAAAACGTGTTGAAAATGGATTTGTTGGTAATTAATTTCATAATGAAATATATTTGTTTCATTAATCGTGGTTCTTTTATTTATGTTTTTGCTACCCTGAAGGTTAAATACCTACCTATTACTGTCCCACTGCTGGGCAAAACGGTTCTTCCCCACTGCTCAACCATATTGCTCAACTAGTTGAGCAATATGGTTGAGCAGTGGGGAAGAACCTGGGGAAGTGGGACTGCTCAACAGACTAGTCTGTTGAGCAGTTGGGCTGGGAGGACATAGTTTGTATTACCGAACATTTTATGCTTTATAGCTCAAGAGATTAAAGAACATAACCTACTGCTCAACTGCTCTTGAGGCACTGGCCACTAATCTATTGTTAATACCTATATAATACACTTATTTATAATTGACTTTGATAATGTGCAGTTTTAGTTGATCAGCGGGTACCTATTACTCACTGCACAACTATTCATAGTTGAGCAATTAGCAGTTGAGCCGTTGGTATTAGGTACCCACTGCTCAACTTTAAGCAGTTAAGCAATCTAGTTGAGCAGTGGGGCAAAGGCCGAATCTTCTGCATATAGAGATGGCACGAGCATTGATCACCTGACTCACACAGATTTTAGAATTTTAATAGGTAATCACTAGCTATTGCCAGCGATCTTCCGTCCGTGTGAAATTATCATAAAAATACTATTTTCCTCGTTTTTGTAACATTTTGCATCGATGGTCCGCTCTTTTTGGTAGCCTTCCTCGTATGAGCTATCCAAATCTAAAAGTTTTTTTTCAAATCGAACCAACTGGTTCCTGAGATTAGCGCGTTTAACCTTAGCTTTATAATATTAGTACCTATTGATAAGACCAGGTTTCTTCACGATATGTTTTCCGGCATTGATGTTAGTAACGTCCAAGATGAACTATATTTGCATAGAAAAAATCACATTGGAGCTCTACTCGGATTTGAACCCACAACCTCGTATATGAGAGACGAGGTCTTAACGGGTTACTTCCCGAAAATTTTGAATTCCTGAATGTTGCTCCAATGCGCATACAAATTACTACACTGCACGTTGATGACTTTCACAAGAAAAGCTTCTCAGTCATGACTTTATACCACGAAAGTATGATATCCTAGTGGTTTGACCATAGGACAGCCAAGTCATAGGTCTCGAGTTCGAACCCAAGTTCAAGTTTATTCCGATCCGAGTAGTAAAAAAAATAAAAACAATGAGAAGATAGGTATAATTTTTCAGAAGTAGGTAGGTAGGTACCTACTTAGGCACTTTATTATTTAAGGCTGTCCGAATCTTTATTACAGTTTTTTGTATCAACTCCGTCTGTGAGACGCACTATAGACAACTTTTCTTCGAAACAAGTGGCCTACTGGTTATTATACTTTTGACCTAGGTATTTTAAATGACACGAACTAAGTGTTATTCTAGGTCTTTGATCGCAGGCCTCATCAATAACAGAAGTTAAGTAAATAAGTGCATCTAGTTATGTTGTGTTGGAAATCTATACCAGCAACGCTATGACATAAAACGAGGTACCCAAGTCAATATCTAAGACCGAATGTGGATTTGCAAACCTTTTAGAGTTTGCGTGTCATTCATCACATTTCAGTGTCCCAATGTGGGAATCAAACGCAGGACTCATTGCTCCAGAAGTCACGATGAACATAGATTACCTAAACCTAAGTATACCTACAGGTTGGATACGGTACCTAACCAGGGCAGTGGGGAACAGGCGCGGATACAGGATTTCCTTTAAGGGGGGGCCAATTTTTTGAAAATTCATTAAAAAAAAAATGATAGACTTTTGATAATAAACGGGCGTTAGGACAGGTTAGAATGGTTTCGAACGTTCATAAAGGAGTTACTTGGTCGAGTTTTAGATAAATTCAAGAGAAAGTAGTCTGTAGAGCGAGTGAAGAGAGCTCGAAAATTTTAACACTTTTCCTACAGACCTACTGGAGCTACCAGCCCGCTTAGCATGAACGCCGTAGACACGAAAGAGAAACGACAAATCTTTTGTTCATCTGTCATTGAATCGACAAAATGACAGATGAACAAAAGATTTGTCGATTCTCTTTCGTGTCCACGGCGTTCATGAGCGGGCTTGGGCATCGTATAGACAAAGTTAAGACTCATGAAAAACTAGGCTTCAGAGCGAGTGTAGCGAGCTCGAAATTCTTACAACATTGTCTCAGATAATTATGCTATAATTGCATATAATTTTATACATATAAGGCCTCGGGGCAAGGGGCTCCTAATTTATTTCAGGCTGCGTCTATTGTATAGATCGATCATTCAAAAATCCAATAGGAGTGCCAATCCAGAGGTAGAAAAAAGGAGCCTTTTTGATAAATGATTTTTCGCAGGGTTAAACAATATCTTAATTTAAGCGATTCCATTTTATGCTACAATTTATTACGTATAATACCATTCTATGGCATCAGGCAGGAAAAGCTATAACTTTTAAAAATCCTGAGCCTCTAGGGGCAGCTGCCTCCTCCTGGCGACCCCGATGATAAGATATACAACTAGAATATTTAGTTTCAGTTCCGTTAAACTTTGGCTAATGACGTCCGGTTCAGGGGGGGCAATTGCACCCATTGCCCCCCCCCCCTGTATCCGCGCCTGGTGGGGAAGTACCCTAACCGTTGCAGCAGTTTTTCGAAAAAATATAATTATAATATTAGCAAGAAAATGACCATTTTACACAAAACACTTTTGATGCCAATCGATCCTGTTACTAATAAGTAGATACTGATTAAACAGTTGTATCGGACCAACCCAGGTTGGAGTACCTACAAACAGTCTGAAATTGCAAAAAAGTTTTCCCTCAATTTATTTTTTGTAAGCAGAATTAATGATTCTGAAATACAAAAAAAAAAATACCTACAAAATACTGATCACGAAGCGGTATTTAACTTTAGTACGTTTTTTGCGATTTCTGATTTTAACCGACTTCAAAAAGGAGGAGTTTCTCAATTCGATTGGTATTTTTTTTTATTTTTTTTATTTATGTACACCGATTACGCTGAGATTTATGATCCGAATTACGTGATTCTTCTTTAGTTTGATGCGGAATAGCCATTTGGTCCCATAAAAATTTAACATAGTTTGGCCCAGTAGTTTTCATTTTATGAACATTTTTACTTCAGTCGTGTGGTATAATTTCATGTATGTTCACCGATTTCTCTTCCATTTGTAGAGCGATTCTTCAAAACTAGACGGTAAATCGGTCGTGATTGCTGCAATCGCTTGGATGTTTATTTTCTAAACAACATCATGACGAAACATCACGCCTGTATGCTCTGACACGACAGTATAGGTATGTTAAGTTCCATTTATTGGGGATAAGCCTATTACCATGACATGTTTTGTTAACAATGTAAAATAAATGCATACCAAATATTTGTATAGGGTATTACAACTAAAAATGGAAAAATAAAAAAAGTCGGTGACAAAAAAAAAACTAAATGAATCAAACAAAGGTCACCGACATCTGAAGCTAAAGTTATTTTTCTGTGTTTTGTGATTTTTAAAGTCTGTTTAATTTTTTTTGCAAAAATTTTTTTTAGTAAGTACTCCAATGATGGTTGGTCCAATAGAACTTTTTGATCAGTATTAGAAACAGGATCGATTGGCATAAAAAAAAATGTTTTGTGATATTTTTTTTCGAAAATCTGTGAATGGGTATCAAAATTTCACGAAAAATTATGGATAGTCTCCTAAGACTATTTTCGTGTAGCTACAACGGTTACTTCTCCTCACTGCCCCGATTACTGTTTATCGACCCTGTATTATTATGGTTGGTTCTTTATATGAAGATTATGTAATTTTTATCGCGATGCATAACGAAACAGTGAAGAGTTAAAAGTATTAAAATAGGCGAGCGGTATAATGGGGGGTATCGTTTTTGAGCTCACCAGATGGCGCACTGTCGAGTAAGGTCCTGTCAGTAATTCTGTTTAATACTTTAAAGCACCGATAACTTCGTAAAAAACTTTATTTTATTACGTATAACAACACAGTGTAAGCTAGGTATATTATATTTACAATATTCTTCCTAAGATTAGCAAGCATGAAACATTTAAAAATCATTCTACCTCCAAGTACTAACAATATTATTATCTTATGTTGACTTAAAATCTTCAAGTCATAATTAATCAGGAATGGGCTCAATCTAGAACACAATCGTGAGTATTAGTATAAATACGTGATAAAAAAGCACGCAACGCGCGAACACTGTATGACATCTGACATTTTGGAGGACCTCAGTCTACACTAGCGCCTCTAGTGGCAAATTCACACGCGATAGCCCCCATTGTGCCTAAGTGTAGGTAGAGTATTTTGTCGTCCTACACTAGGTTTATGATTCTAGAACCACTTCTAGAATCATAAACCTGCTGAAAATTTAACAGTTGTATCACACATGTCGGAATTAAAAACCGTGTAGGTAGGTACGATACAGGATGCTTCGAGCAAACAGAAAAAAAAAACTGGTAAATAAGGAATCCACCAGTAATTTATTATTAATTCTCAAGACGCTGGAGTTCTCCCTATCTACCTACACATCTACGTGTCTATGCCAAATTGATGAGAACGTTATAATTTCGCAGCACGGACGTGATTCTGTGTAATTCAGTGTCATGAATACAAATAGTGACGAAACTTGGGTACAAAGTGGGGGTACGATGTTCAAGACGATCTCACTCATATTTTGGGGAAGACAGATTTTCAGGTAGTTTCCTCTTTGTCTTGTGGTTAGTGGCTGGTGTAAACTGGTGTCGGACTTTTTGTGCCGTTCATGGGCCTCTGACTTGTTAAATGTAGGAAACTAAGGTAAGAGTGAATATGCAATGACGTATTATATATAGACACGTCATGAACCAACATCGCGGCGCTTAAAAACGGCGAAAATACTAGAACTACTTATAAGCGTGAAGAAAGAGAAAGAAAATATGACACCGAACGGCGGGATGCCTGTTGCGAGAGGGAGATAAATATACATCTTCAGTCACGTCACAGGATTTATTAAATTATAAACAAACGTAGCGTCGCGCGACAGGTAGGTGCGTAACTAAGCGCGATGTGGCCAATTGGCTTCATTTCATGTTGTCATTTTAGAGTGCGGACAACGTATCTATAGTTTATATATCATTGTGTATTCACAATGATATATAAACTATAGATACAATTAATTTGATATACCCAGTGTCACTCTCACCGTAAATATGAATCTAACAACACCTCTCAAGCTAAAATCCATCGAGCCTTTCCGATAGTAGGAAAATGGCCCTCTCAGGACAGTTACCTATTGGTAACTGTCCTGAGAGGGCCATTTTCCTACTATTTGTCCCTAAGTATTATAATCTATTATATTCTTGTAGATTGAAATGTGGGTCTAATTACTCAAGCACTATCTATTTAGATAGACCTATATTTTAAAGATTTTATATTTTAATGTTTAATTTTTCTTATTTTCCTTCTTTGTGTTTTCTTGCTTGCTGTGTTTTCTTTCTGTGTTTCACGGAAGACCATGTTGTAGTTTTATTTGGCAGTCATTAATGATCCACGTGGTATTCATGAAATAAAAATAAAGATTACATGTGAAAATGATACAGGTACCCACCTAGTCACAGTACGTATAGTTGCTGCCAGTTAAGATCGCAATAGCGGTCATTGACCCACCTACATTTATTAAAGTTCTTAACTTTGAAATCCAAAAATAAGCCTGTTCCAGTCTTGAATCGTCATCTATCGTAATCTTCAACATTTTTTTAAAATGGAAAACGATACATGGTTCGTTTGTTTTGGTTCATATCAAGAGAAATTAGGGAAAGGACAATGACCGCTATTGCAATCTTAACTGGCAGCAACTACAGGTAGATCAGATATACGTTATTTTGTAATTAATATCTACCAAGACATATTTCATAACAACACCTAGCTCAACCACATTTTAACGACTAAATTAAAACCTTTGACCTTCAAGTGCCTTCAACACATAATAATAGCCTAGTAGAAATATTAAAAGGTTTAGTCGCAATTTCCGGCGATCGAGATTTGGCCTGTTTTCCAACGATAAAAAATTTAATTCAGTAGGAAATAAACGTACCCATTAGATGTACAAAGATCTTTTGGCGCGTGGCCAAAATCGGATCTTTTTCAACGAACCAATTTTTTTTAATTTTTCCATCAGTGGGCTTCAATGTAGGTAGGTAATCCAAGCGCCAAAAGATCCCTATGTCACTGTTTCTCCACCTATTGAGACGAAACGAAAGCGACACTGTGTTTCGTTTATAGGTATAGTCACCACCGGTAGACACGATATCTTGAGTGTTCCGAAACTTAAAATGAAGTGGTTTCAATTTCGAACACCTGCTTTTTCTCAAGAAAACGATGGCTGAAAAGTTTGCTCTCCGAAGGCATGACAATCTGTATTATTCTATGTTGCCGAACCGGTATTTCGCATAGTTTTTTTCGATAAGACGATTCAAGATTTTCTATTTTTAAGTAAGGTAAGTACCTACTTAAGTTTACTCTAAGGTATCGCCATATAAACAACACATAAACCTACACCTTTTAGAATATTTTCTCCAAATGATGGTGAAAACCATATCAAGATTGGGTTACACAGAGAGACACGAAAATTAACATTAATCAATAACAGTGTAGATGTATTGGAGTAGATAACCTATCTAGCTACTCCTTCGAGAATACATTTAAATTGATTTTCATCAACTCGTCCCAAATGGGCTGTGGGCATGTGGGACGAGTTGATGAATTACTCCACTGTTATTGATTAAAGTTGATTTTTTATTTTGCCCGTAAAAGTTTGGAGATTTTTTTTTAAGTTACTCATGCTCTAGTTATGGACAACGTTTCCCGCCTCATTAGCCAACTATTCTAAAGCTTTTTAGGTCAATGCAAGGGTTTTTTTGCATCCCAAACCTTCCTATTTTAAGACCATCTTTTTATTCGCATACTTTATTTTAGCAACGGTTTAACCTTGTGAAATTGGTGGAAGATTATTATTAGGAAAATTATGGGTGCTATCTTTTGCGCAGTTTAGCAGTTTGGTTTTCTTTGTTTAGTTTTTATATAATTACTACAATATCATCATCAGCCTAGCCATTTCCCAACTATGTTGGGGTCGGGTTCCAGTATAACCGGATGCAGCTGAATACCAGTATTTTACATGGAGCGACAGCCTATCTGACCTCCACAACCCAGTTAGTACCGGGTAATACGATACCCCTTGGTAAGACTGGTTGTCGTGAGTGACGACCGTGAACCGCAAGACGATGCGTTGGACGACCTCCCACTAGGTGGACCGATGACCTGGTGAAGGTTGCGGGAATCCGCTGGATGCGAGTCGCACGAGACCGGCCAATGTGGCGACACTTGGGGGAGGCCTATGTCCAGCAGTGGACGTCTTTTGGCTGAAATGTTGATGATGATGAAGGGTATCGTGTTACCTACTTTACCCAGTAGGTAACTGGGTTGTGGAGGTCAGATAAAGAATCGCTCTTGCAAAATACCGTCAGTTATAAAGCCAATTTACGAAATGCACATTATGATTTAAAGTCACCCCAAATATATATATAAGTTGATGATGAAAATGAGGTTGTTGCAATATCTTAGCGAAAAAAGCCCTCCATAAACCCAATTATAGGCTTTAACCTTGGTACCTACCAATATCAAACACATACAGATTTTTAGCTACCGAGATTCTGTTGCCATAATACTAAGGTAGTTTGATACTTAAGTAAACTTCTTGTTTATTATAAAACTAGCTTTTGCTCGAAGATTCACTCCCGTTATGTACGGAAATTAACCCACGGAAACGTTTTAAATGTAGCCTATGACACTCGAAGATACTGTAGCTTCCCGTTAGTGAAAGAATTTTCGGGATCAGATCAGTCGTTATGAAGATTACCCCCCTACATAAAAACTTACAATCAAATTTTAAGGGCTATGTATCCCTCAAATGGCAAACTCTCAAACTCAAACTTAAAGCATTTATTTCAATTAGACCATTACGGCACTTTTGAAAGTCAAAAATACAAAAAAGAAAATCAAAGCTACAGTCCCAGTCACAAGGCATAATAACTTGAGAAAGTACTGTAGTTGCCCATTCCCTAGCGTAGATCTCTATGGAGAAGAATGGGCAAGAAACTCCATGGACACTCTTTTAAAATCAAAATATTGTTACAAAATCTTGGTTACATCATTAATTTTGAGATTATACATATATGTGAGAACGATGTAGAAAGACGTGCACACTAAGAGCATCCAGAGTGAAAAATTAAATTTAAAATGTATGAATAAAGTAATTAAAATGAACCTTGGCAGCTAAGAGATGACCAGTCCCAACTGACAGCGCCCGTTCACAGACATGACGCATGTACCGGCGCCATTCAACTCAACCATATGGTTGCTACCACCATGTGGCTTCAATATTGAAGGGAACTAAATGACCCGACACACCCGCCACCATCAGCGAGACATTTAAGTGAGCATGACATTCTCTCAGTCACCAAGGCATATTCAAGTCAATGAAAGATACATAAATGTAAATGGTGGCTGAACAGTACAAAGTACTCACACATGTGCTATGCAATTATATAATACTAAGAACTGGAATCTATAAAATGCAAGTATATTTTTACAATCTTCTGCAGCTTCCACAATACATTAACATGCATGGGAATCAATTCTTCATCTTCTTCTTTACGTGTCGATGGACTCAAATAATGCCCGACCAGTACAAACAATTAGTTTGCCCCCCCACCTATGGTTGTGGAGCAGGACCAGCATTTAGCCAAGCATTTTTATCATCAATGTAATCCCCCAACTTATAATATGCTTGCCTACATAGTGTGCGTTTTATACAAGATTTAAATTTCGTCTCATTCAGTTGAAGAATGTGGGGAGGTATTTTATTGTAACATTTCAAACAATACCCCATGAAAGATGAATCCACTTTAGCAAGCCTGAAACCTGGCTGAACTAGTTGGTCCCTATTTCTAGTGTTATAGTGGTGTCTGTCCCCTCTCTTACTGAATAAATGCCGATTTTTTCTAACGTACATGATGTTTTCATAGATGTATTGACAAGGTACTGTCATGATATTAATTTCCTTAAACAGTTCTCTTAGAGAATCGCGTCTACGTAATTCATAAATGGCTCTGATGGCTCTTTTCTGCAGAATAAATATAGACTCGATGTCTGCAGCCCGTCCCAATAGTAAAATACCGTATGACATAATACTATGAAAATAACTAAAATAGACCAGCCTCGCGGTATCAACATCAGTAAATTGACGGATTTTTCTAACAGCATATGCTGCTGAGCTTAGCCGTCTTGCAAGAGATGTTAGATGAGGACCCCACCTTGAGTCGAGCGTGATTCCCAAGAAAACCGTTTTATCGACAAATTCTAGTTTCTCTTGATTCAATATTATGTCACAATCACTACTTTTGACATTTGGTAGAGCAAATCTAATGCATTTAGTTTTTTTCTCATTTAGTACTAAATTATTAGCGGTAAACCAGTATAGTACTAGTAGTAATACCAGTGCAGTAGGGCGTTATTTACGTCATCAAGATTAGTGGCACGTCTGTTTATTTTAAATATTAAAGAAGTATCGTCAGCAAACAAAACCATATGCGGATGGTTGTTAAATATATGGGGTAGGTCATTAATATATACTAAAAAGAGGAAGGGACCCAATATCGAACCCTGTGGTACACCCATTTTTACTTTTAAACCCATTGAGTTGACTCCATTTATTTGTACCTGCTGCTGTCTATCATTCAAATACGATTTTATTAAACTGAGCGCAAGTTTACCTAAACCGTAATGCTAAAGTTTAAAGATCAGGGTTTCGTGATTTACGCAATCAAATGCCTTCGAAAGGTCACAAAAGATTCCTATGGCATCTTGTGCCTCTTCCCACGCAGTAAATATGTGTTTTAATAAAGTGACACCGGCGTCAGTTGTACAACGTCCTTTGGTGAAACCATACTGTTGCTCGTGTAATATTTTATTAGTGTTAAAATGGTTAAGCATTTGATTGAGCATTATCTTTTCAAACACCTTGCTGAAAACCGACAACACGGATACGGGCCTATAGTTATTGGTGTCTTTACTGTCCCCGGATTTAAAAAGCGGTATTACCTTACTGAATTTCATTAGATCCGGGAAGACCCCTTGATCCACGCACAAATTAAATATTGAGGCTAAATACGGCGCTACAGTCTCAATAATTGAGGTACAAGCTTTGATAGATATACCCCATAGATCTTCCGTTAATTTGATCTTGATTTGCTTAAAACCTTTTATGACTGTTAAGGGGTTTATATGCTGAAATTTAAATTCATTTGGACAGGCTGAAACGTTCGCTTTCAATAAATCAATAGAGAGCAAGGGAGAGGAATTTAAGGTTTCTGTAGTTTTAAGTGGGATACTGGTAAAGAAATTTACAAATTCTTGAGCAACTTCATTGTTGGAGCTCACAAGGCCACGCGATGTCTCTAGTGTGAAGTCATTACCTTGTTTTTTATTTCTATTTGTTTCACTGTTGATGATTTTCCAAACCGTTTTTATTTTGTTGTCGGCTGATTTAATCTTGTTGCTAATGAATAAGGATTTGGCTACCTTGCAAGTGTTTTTAAAAATTTTCGAGTAAGTAGCAACATATTTATTAAAAGCTTCAGTGTTGATGTAAGGCTTAAGGCCGTACAGCTCAAACAATCGTTCCCTACTTTTCCGAATACCCTGTGTTGCCCAGTCACTGAAAATAAACTTTGGGCCAATAGTTTTAGATTTCTTTTTTAAAGTATTATTAAATTCGGTGTGCACTACCGAAAATAATTCTTCATAAAATACATTTGCATTGTTTCTAATATGACCCGGTATACTTAACTTGCTAATTAAATTATTATTAAATTTGTTTAGATTGCTGGGTGTTATTTGTCTAGTTTGTATCTGAATTCTTTGTAATTGTCTATTGTACGCGAAAGTAACCGTCTGACCACTATGGTCTGAAGGCAGGTAATTTACGATGGATTTATTTATGTAATCGCAGCAACAAAAAACATTATCGATACATGTAGCAGTATTTGTCGTAATTCGAGTTGGTTCTGAAAACACATTTGACAAGTTAAATGATTTAAAGAGACTTAAGAATCTACTGCTATTCACATTATTCTCTATGATATTGACATTAAAGTCACCACAGATAATTATTGGTTTATTACCAGTTACAAGTTTTGCCAAAGCATCTTCCATTACTGACTCAAAGATAGAATAGTTCAGGTAATTAGGGGGTCTGTAAACGCACACTATTACATGCTTATCTAGCTCAACACAAGACAATTCAATGCTATGTTCAACTGATAGATCGACTATATCATTACGAGACTTAGATTTAATACAATTTTTTACTAGGATTAATGAACCCCCACGCATCTTAGATTTTCGGTTAAAGCAACTGCTCACATTGTAATTCTCATAATTTATTTGCATTACTTCATAATCTTTCATCCAATGTTCAGTAAAACAGATAATATCAAACTTAGTTTTTTCTAAAAATAGTTCTATTTCTAGTTCTTTGGAAGAAAGTCCCTGAATATTCTGGTGAAACACTTTTAAGGAATTCTGCTCAGCCCCTTTTTTACAGTTAATTGATTGAGAGCTAGAAGATACCTCGAAGTTGGCGAGATTAACTAAATTTTCACTCGTACCTTCTATTGTCTTGATGACTAGTTTAAATCTAAGCTAATATTTGTATAATTACTATAATTAGTATAATTACTAATTTCCGTAGACCTATTTACAAAAAACTGCGACATACTACATATTATTTCGTCTGAGTTTATATTAAAAGCTAATAGCCTTGCTATTTGGTTTTGCATGATCCTCCGTTACGCCTAAAATACTGCAGCATTAATTTTGAAATAAATATATGGTAAACTTGAGGATTAATGCTAAGTCCTATGTGTGACGAAAATACGATTCCATAAACTTTTCTCTATAGAAAAAAAATCCAAAGTTACCTCCAAATCGAACAATAAACCGCTGGTATTCAAAAAGTACTTCAAATTAGATCATGAAACTTTGCATACTAACTGAACTAACTATAAAGCAGGTTTTATGTGTTTTATTTTTTTAGTCCAATCAAAAGATTTTTTGTAAATCGCAAAATAACACAAATTTCGCACTATTCGGCCGCAGTGACTGACGTAACAACCGCTTTGTAGTGCAAGCTGATTAGAACTTTATTCTAACAGCATTTCAAAAGAAGTTTGAACCGCCACACTATTTGTGGCGGTTACTAATTTTAGGGTTAGAAGGGCCTTAACTCTTTTTAGTAAACTTCTTGCTCATTACCTATAAAAGTTACACAAGTATTGTACATGTCGAAATTCTCAAAATCAAGAAAATACTGTTACCTTAACTAGTACGAAACCATTGACATAGTTATATCAGTTTGGATAAAAGCGTTTCCAGCACTCTCCAGCCCATATCTCTACAGGTCAAGGGTTAAACTTGATTAAAAATGTACAGACACACCTCTGTTGCCTACAGTGTAAAGTTAAAGCGCTTTTTAGCTTGGAAAGCGACGCAGAGGGCCAACTGTTCCTAGTAACTTAGTTATAAATGTTCTGTACCTAAAGGCTAAGGCTGTTAGAGCCCTAGCACACTGCGTATTTTAAATGCGCGTTTCTGCGCCGTAGATGCTGATTTTGTGCGTTTTTATAGATTCAAACGATCGAAAAACGCGATATAAACGCGCGTGTGAAGCGCGTTCGAAACTCGTTTGAAGCGCGTACAAAGGGCAAAGCCAGCGTAAGCAGTGTTGTCTGAACCGACGCCATTTTACAACTGATAAGGAGTCTCTGACCAAAACGCGGAAGCTACGAGCGACTACAGCGCGTCTGTATCGCTGTATCTGCGTATACGCGCAGTAGACGCGTGTTTTGCGATCGCCCCGTGTGCTTAGGTTACAAGGTTGCAAATCTCGTTTGAAGCGCGTATACGCGCGTCATCTGCACGTTTAAAATACGCTGTGTGCTTAGGCCCTTAGTGGATTTAATTTCAATTTTCACCTGTTTACATGCGTAAAGTGAAAGTGAGTTGAGTTGAGATTTGATATTAACTTGTTAAGCAAGGGTTGGAGAAGACTGAAAAAACGATGGATGAACTGTGTGAAAGATAATATGGCTTGAAAGGGCGTGACTACTGAAGTGACTGTAGTATGTAATGGAAGACAAGAAAAAAATTGGGCTCCTGGCTTTATCGCATTTTTTTCATTTCTGGATGTCTGGATTCATGTCATGGATGTTACCTATGATGTCTACCTTGATGTTATGTCCTACCTTGATCAGTGTCGGAGGTGGTGGAGTTTTCAGTTAAACCAGATATAAACTACCACTATACACCATAACCACTACCAATACTATACCAATACTATACCAATGCTATAACAATACTATACCAATATTATACCAATACTATACCATTGCTATACCAATACTATACCAATAATTTACCAATACTATACCAATACTATACCAATACTATACCAATACTATACCAATACTATACCAATATAATATCAATACTATAACAATATTATACCAATACTATACCAATACTATACCAATACTATACCAATGCTATACCAATACTATACCAATATTATACCAATACCATAATATTTTTCCATTTAGTAAAAATCTGCCCTCCACAATCCAGAAGCTGGAGACAAGAGACATCATAGGCTCTACTGGACTGGTCTGGTCTTTAGCCTGAAACTAGACCAGCCTAGCCTAGCTGTTACAGTCTCACTGCAGGGCTAAAGTCTCTTCTCTTAGGTATAGGTAAGGCACGATTATTAATCACCACACTTGCTCAAGGTGGATTATCACTACATACATATCGACGCTTAAAAGGCAATCCTCACTAAGCGACATCGAGTAAACTTTACAGGAGAGTGATTTAAAGTTCAAAATATATAAAAAAAAATCATAAAAATGTACCTAATTGTTCGATTAGAATAATGTTGACACGCGTAGAAATTATTTTTTTATAGCTATCCAAATTGTCTAAATAAGACACCTGACACTTTTATAAACACCGGTTTGTGTCGGTTATCTAAAATTTACCTGATTTGATAAACAGGTTAAATTATCTAAATCATCAATCACTGTAGTGTGTGCAATAACATGTAAAAATAGGTAAACTTACAAAGTTTAGAATTTTGATACAGAAAGATTGATCTGAAAAGATCTGACAGTTTAGAGCAGTTGTTTAGTTTTCGTCACCGCTGGGTATTCTTATAATCACTTTTTTTTGGTCGTTTAGTAAGCACAAATGTAGATTTGACCGAAATAACGCAATATCTAAGCGACAATTAAACTCGTTGTGAACTACCTAGACCAAACGACGCAGAAAAATCTGGTGGTTCGAATGGTATATATAACTCATTTTACGGATCTTTGTCGCTTATTAATGATTGCCTTTCAAGCGTTGATATGTTTACCTCGAAATAATAGGTGTAAAAGCCCTTATCGAAGCCGAAAGGCACTTGTTCATCCCGTCCTCGCGATATTATTTTTGCTGTAGAGTCTACACCATACCTGGGAACCATAGTTACGGAAATTTTGGAGGTAAAATACAAGTTACTAATGTTATAACTTTAAATTATATTCAATGTATCCCTCAGCACAATGTTTTGAGTTACATTGAGTCCTACCATAAAACGTAATTTTCGAGCCCAAAAAAAGTAATTTACCAGCAATCTTTTTTTTGTAGAGGTACATAATTGTACATAATGCTTGGTTGACGGCTTCGTGATGGTTCTGTTAAGAGCCTATACTACCTCAGATTAGCAACTCTATTTGTGGTGGTTCAAACTTCGTTTGTATAGACTTGAGCAAAAAGGGCGGCAGCACTTGAAGGAAAACTCCAACGACTTTAAATAGGTTTATTAACAATTTTGTTACATTACATACTTGCACAGCAATAACAAATCGGCAACAGACTATCTTAATAATTGTAAATTGTCTTCGACGTTCAGCACCAGAATGCCCTTCTTGCCCGCTCGGGCTCCTGACCAAGACTCCTGCCGTTGGAGGGAAAATCCAGCGCCCTGATT
Source organism: Xestia xanthographa (assembly GCA_905147715.2). Taxonomy (NCBI): domain Eukaryota; kingdom Metazoa; phylum Arthropoda; class Insecta; order Lepidoptera; family Noctuidae; genus Xestia; species Xestia xanthographa. The sequence goes on along the minus strand of LR990653.1, from coordinate 20,065,614 downwards.
GGCTCACGACTTTACGCCACGTCAGTCTCGTGATCCAATCAGAGAACCGCTTCATTCTCGCGCCAAACATTTTACAAATCAAATGATAGAAATATTGCCATTCTTACGGAATGAATGTTACCAGTTTACATAATAAAATATAAAGCATTTAATATTTTACATTTTAAACAAAATTCTTTCTGAAAACATAGGAAATTGACTAGTAAAATCCGGAAACCTAACAATCGTCCGTCCTGACATCGTGTGCGTCCCTGCACACGACACGAGGTGGTAACCTAACAATCAGGTATCTTGGCCAGTAGCATAATAACGTTACGTCCCAAAAAAAAACAATGACTGTATTACAAAATATGGCAACTTAAAATTATCCAATTGATTGTGAAAGAAAAAAGAAATTTGTGCTGAGTATGGAACTAAACGGCTGAATACTATTAGTTACTAAATTAATTTGTTATTCAATAAATAATAAATAATCTAGGCACTAGCTTATACAGAATAATTTAAAAACATCAGCAGTTGCTTTACTGGAACCGAGTACAGTGAACACAAACGATCGATTAATTGCGTCACTAAACAACTTCACAAACTTTAACAAAAAATGGCGATATTCTGACTGAAAAACAAGTAATAAACGTTGTCTATCAGATAGTCTTGATAAACTTTAATAACATTACAAGTAACAAGATGTTAAATTCGTCAGCAATCGATTTGCTGGTACTAAATATAGTGAACCCAAACGATCGATTAATTGGGACAAAAAAACCGGCCAAGTGCGAGTCGGACTCGCGCACGAAGGGTTCCGTACCATTATCTATACATTAGACAAAACGGCAAAAAAATCACGTTTGTTGTATGGGAGCCCCCCTTAAATAACATTAATTAATAAATTATTAATTAATAATATTAATTTTATTCTGTTTTTAGTATTTGTTGTTATAGCGGCAACAGAAATACATCATCTGTGAAAATTTCAACTGTCTAGCTGTCACGGTTCATGAGATACAGCCTGGTGACAGACAGACGGACAGACGGACAGACGGACAGACAGACGGACAGACAGCGAAGTCTTAGTAAAAACCAAAGTCACAACCAATCGATTAAGTCGTGACAAAATATGCATACGAGTATTCTAAACGATCAAAGAATACTATTATTCCCTGACGATCGATTAATTCAGGATGCCTAACCAAAGTCACAACCGATCGATTAAGTCGTGACAAAATATGCATACGAGTATTCTGAACGATCAATTAATTCAGAATACTATTATTCCCTGACGATCGATTAATCAGGGTGCCCTAACCTCCTGAACGATCGATTAATTCAGGATGCCTAACCAAAGTCACAACCGATCGATTAAGTCGTGACAAAATATGCATATGAGTATTCTGAACGATCGATTAATTCAGAACACTATTATTCCCTGACGATCGATTAATCAGGATGACTATCGACGCCAGTACGAGCCGATCGATAAATGCTCATAGTGACTGCCGTAGGTCTTGCCTTCGTTGCACCAAGCCGCGATCCGATCGATTCTCGCGTACTTGATCTGTAACAACGAATAATATCTGTGTAAGTAATTGTTCGCACATTCCATGCAATTAAAGTAAGGTTTTTATTTTAACTCAATATACTGCCAGAATCATCTATGTCACTATCTGAACTCTCATCGATATCATTATCATTTACTTTTAAGGCAGTCACATGAATCCACGGCTTAATGCGATCCGCGGCCACGGTTGTCGACCGTGTCCTGTGTATCAACAAGGCCTGATATCGGGGCTACAATATAACGGTCCCTGACTAAGACCTTGCTAACCCGATATGGACCTATGAAGGCAGACATCAATTTTTTGCTTTGTCCATTATTATTAAAATAAGTCTTTGTTATTTTAACAAGGTCCCCTACACTATATGAACGGGTAGGTTTTCTACCTATGTTAGGTATAACATAGGTAGAAAACCTAAAGAAAGGAAAGGAGAGGTATCTCCTTTTGCTTGACCTGCCCTAGATCTATCAGAGCCTTAACACTTTCGCGGATCTCTGTCAAGTCATCATCTTTACGAGTGTCTGCAGTAGTATCATTAAGCATGGGGTTAAATTCGCTATTCATACAAGTTCCAAACATCACCGCTGCCGGTGTTCTGCCCATAGTTTTCTGTATAGTGTTATTGAGTTCCTATTGAACTCGTCCAAGATGACTGTCCCAGCCCTTTTTTTTACCATGTTTAATGCTCAGTGCCTTGAGGGAATCGAGAATCGTGCGGTTATACAGCTCAACCTGTCCGTTGGACTTAGGGCTAGAAACCGCATTTAGGACATGTTTGATTCCCTTATCTAAACAGAACCGTTTGAATGAATGCGAAGTAAAACAAGTGCCACGGTCGCTTATGAGTCGGTCAGGGTTTATAAATATACAGAAAGTATGTTCTAGAGCCCTAATTGCGTTTTGGGTATTCGTGTTTTTAACAGGCCTGAGGAAACAGAATTTGGTGACACCGTCAACAACTACGAGTAAATGAGTAAAAACCCCTAGTCGATTTCATGAAAAGTCCAAGGTGGTCCACGTGAACTGTGTGGAAAGGAATCTCCAACTTTGCGATAGGATTATAGTACCCTTCGCGAGTGCTGGAATTGTTCTTTGCATATGCACACTCAATGTAAGCACCTACATACTTCTTACTACTGATAGACATTATGGCTGGAAACTGATCGTCGAGACATTCCGACTATTCGACAGGATTCCGCGACAATGCGTTGACATGGCTCATTTTAACCCCTGCCCTGTACTCTATAGTGCAATCGAATTCCTGTAACGTCAGCCACCACCGTGCTATTCTTGGAATCAAGTCCCGTTTTGAAAACATAGAACGCAAAGCGCTGCAGTCGGTGATAATCTTGGATTCCTTCCCTAACAAATGAACCCTAAACTTACAAAGGGAGTAAACCACCGCTAGGGTTTCGAGCTCGTAAGAGTGGAAGTTTTTCCGGGTAAGTTTATCGGCTGTAAAACGCCACGGGATGGAAGTTATCAGAGCCCTGCGTTCGCTGTAAAATAATCCCTCCAATTCCTAACCTACTTGCATCCGTGTGCAGCTCCAACTCTGCATTAGGGTCATATTTAAAAGAACCGGTCTAGTAACCAAAAGATAGGAAACGATATTTGCGCAAAATTTTCTATAAATTTACGAAAATAACTGGTCAAACCCAAAAACTGCCGGACATTGTGTACGTTCTGAGGTCGGGGAAAATTGATAACGCTGGATATCTTGTTTTCACTGGGCCTGATACCACTAGCGCTCATTTCGTAGCCTAAATAGTCTACCTTATCACGCAGGAACTCGCACTTTAATAGGTTCTGAGTAAGGTTCGCCTTTTCCAGCATCTGTAACACTTATTCAAGATGTTCAAAACACTGCCGAGGGTTTTTTCCATAAATAAGAACATCATTGATGTACGTGGTTGCCTTATTAAATCGTGCCGATCCCAGAATGTTATTGATCATCCGTTGGAAAACGGCAGGCGCATTTGTTAAGTCGAACGGCATACGGTTGAATTCGTATTGACCGTCCTGCGTAACAAAAGATGTCAAGTGTTTGCTTTGCTCAGAGATTGGCACTTGGTAGTAGCTAGAAGCAAGATCGAGAGTTATGAAACAGGACTGACCAGAAAGTCGTGATACTTCATCCTCGATAATAGGCATGGGATACCTTTCCTTCATCGTCATTGAATTCAGCATACGATAGTCTACGCACAACCTTGAGGAACCATCTTTCTTTCGTACGAGTAAAATGGGACTAGAGTAATCTGAAACAGATTCTCGTATCACACCGGCATCCAACATGTCTCCAACCATCGAACGTAACTTCTCCCGTTCGTAATGCGACTACCTGTGTGGACAATAAACAAATGGACGTTGACTATTGAGATCAATATTCATCTTTGTAACACTGGTACATACTACCTCCCACAACGAAGAAGCAAAGCAATGCTGATATTTCTGCAACATGTTTATTAAGTCTTTCCTGCAGGGGTATTCTAAACTATTCGATAAGTTTCCGTGTCGGTAAGGAACCGTATTCGACAATCTCATTTCCGAGCCGAAGAACTGTCAAAACGCTATTCACAGATCCGAACGGATGCGTTTTTTTCTATCCGATAGACCGTTGTGTTTATGGGGAACGCTACAAAATGGTAGTAAATAGATGATCGTGGTAGAAAATTTAAAATAGTAAATAAAATAGGTTTATTTGAATATTTAGTTCCGTTTAAATAAGGAATATACAGCTAGTAACTTAATAGACAGCAAGCGATACAAAATGATTTTATTAGTAACTGAAATAAACTTTATTTCATTTCGAATAAACCTGCTTTGTAAACAGCCTCTGTCAAACGGGCAAAGCGGAAAAACTTTTTTTTTTTAAGTACTAGTTTTCTTTTTCATAAATAACTTTGTTTAGAAAAGGAAAAAATTACTGCAAGTATTTGATATCAGTATTATACAATTCTTGCTATTTGCTCATTGTCAAACAATAATTAAATGTCTATGGGAATTACGGCAGATGATTGCGTGTGAGGGAAATAGGGCCTTATTTCTTCAATGAGGCCAAGGGCTATGTCGAGTGTTAGTCTATAAACCAACTGAAACCGCGGCTCGGCAAAAGGATTCGTCCTCTGTTGTCCTGCACGCCGACGGTCTCTGGCTCGCACAATCACTTAATCCATCTACCAAAGATCAAACAATGTTAACTAAAATCTAGAACGAATATCACATTTCTGTAAACACTTTGAATTTATGTAAATGCGGATACATCAATGAAATATTGTCAATACAATAATAAAACTTCATTTACTTACTAAAAGCAGTGTTTAAAAAGTTTACAGTCTTTTTATTTCACTGAAATAAGCTGGAAATATGGTTTATTTCTTCGTTTTAATTTTGATCGATATGACTCCCGATAGCAAACAGCTGTCGGAAAGATTCTAGTCTTCAAATCGAATTTGAACTGTCAAAATTATTCGGTTTCGGATTTGTGAATTGCGTTTGGAGGACATCTTCGATATCTTTGACGTTCGATTCGGTACGGAATCGAGTCGAATGGTTCTGAATAAGGCTGCTGATCTCTGCAGGGACCCCCTCACCCACGCGGACCTTAGTTTCATAAAACCTCCGACTATCTACAATCCCTATAGATCGCTCATTAACAATCCTTTTCACCACATCAACTATTTCAGCACGGCAGAGAACCTGTTTAGATGAAATGCGGCAAGATTCAGAACAAGGCAAGACCATTATCTTGATTTCACCGTTGATCGAGTGATGTAGCCCGCCGGTGATGATCAGCTGCTCGTTAGGTTTCCTTGCAATACTACTTCTCAGAAGGACATCACCACTGAAAGGGGACTGAGCCTTCACTTTAACGGAAGCTGGACCATAAACTACAACTGATCTGGCAGGAGAAAACTTCACCATCATCGGCGTGTTCTGAACTAGGCAATTCTTTCACAATATCGAAAAACTGCAATCTATTCTTGTCCTTATATAATAATAATATTTATTCAAAATGTATAATATAAACGTATAGAAAGTATAAACCAATATACGTGACTGCTCCGTGAAAGTCTGCCCCATAAGCACAGGGACCTCTAGCAAGTGATCATTTACGACTTTGCATGTCACTCTAGCCTCTACCCCATCAACGATCATGTCAATACTCAAGTTGCCTAACGACTAAACTACACTATTCCTAAAAGAGTTCTTTAATGAGAGTAACGTCGCTTCCAAAATCTACAAACGCTAGGAGTTCAGAATTGTTGACATTTATTTCTTTCAAAAATTTTGCTCCGGGGTTATGTACGCTCGCGTCTTCATTTATAAAATCGATTCTCTTAGTTTTCTGTAATCGTTGTCTACCGGGGGTAATGCAAGACCATCCCTCAAATTTAAACAAATCGAATATATATCTTTTATATAAAGAAGGGCTACGTGACCTGTCAATCCGTTCGTGCCGTTGTCCACGTTCGACCTGTCGCTCCGCCCGTAGCCCAGCATCCCGACGCCTCGCTGCCTCGGAGACTGTTCGCCCGTGGCTCGCTGATGCGTCGCGATGCGTCGCGCAGATCTTCTGCGGCGCGCACGTGACCACGTTCCCGTCGAACTTCCACCTCCAGCATCTGTAGTCGCTCACGTCGCAGCTCGATGTCCAGTTCCGGCCTACTACGGCTGGGGCTCCGACTTCAAAGGCGACTTCGGTTCCGGGTGGCAGAGTGGATACCCCTTCGACTCGGTGTTGCGAGCCTTCGTCAGCCCGGAGGCTGCGACATCGTCTGAAATCTCACGTCCACGAGTTTGAGAATCTAATTTTTAAAAGTCTAACGCATTGGGAAGTCAAGTTGAACACACAAAACACGATAGAAATTGAAATGTTATTAAAGTCAAGACATTCAAAAGGTGTGTCACCTCTAAAAATATAATCATGAAATATAAATTACGTAAACCTTTTAAATATTATTCATTTTAACCGACGTGGCTCAACAAAATTAACTAAAAAAAAAAAAAACGCAATAGGGTTTATATACAGGAAACCTCAGGGAGTTTATAGGTTTTAATGGGAAAAGAAATACTAGAGTATTTAGCTAAGACACTTAAATGCGTTCCCAGTTAAAACCAAAGAAACAATATGCATGTGCACTGGGAAAATGTTATTAACTCACAATTGTTGATGCGTCAGTTCTTTTTATTATTTCAAATCCAACCAAACCGTCCAGCCGCTGACTAGGATACCATTGAGTAGTTCTTATTTTCAAAGATTATATTAATTCTTAACAACAATGACCGCGTAGCATTGTGTAAAACATTTATTTTATTTCTGTGTTAAACGGGCCTTTGTACTACATAACTAGCATTACCAATAGATAAATTGAATTTACGAGAGTTTATTCAGCCTTGCGGAAAACTAGATCTACCCTCCAACCAAAAATATGAGTACAAAGGGCAATATTAAATAATAAAACGGAATGAGTTAAAATAATTGACGGCTTTAAATTCAATATGTAACCGGTAGATTTACTTGAAACCACGGGTAATATCGTTAACTAAAACGTTAAGATTCTAAACTGGCTTCGAACCGAATTACGAACAAAAAAAAGAAGCATAAAATGTTGGGCGTGTACTTACGTTTTAATTGTTCTTGTCACTTCTGATATATAGACTTGACCAAAAAGGGCGGCAGCACTTGAAGGAAAACTCCAACGACTTTAAATAGGTTTATTAACAATTTTGTTACATTACACACATGCACAGCAATAACAAATCGGCAACAGACTATCTTAATAATTGTAAATTGTCTTCAACGTTCAGCACCAGAATGCCCTACTTGCCCGCTCGGGCTCCTGACCAAGACTCCTGCCGTTGGAGGGAAAATCCAGCGCCCTGATTGGCTCACGACTTTACGCCACGTACGTCAGTCTCGTGATCCAATCAGAGAACCGCTTCATTCTCGCGCCAAACATTTTACAAATCAAATGATAGAAATATTGCCATTCTTACGGAATCAATGTTACCAGTTTACATAATAAAATATAAAGCATTTAATATTTTACATTTTAAACAAAATTCTTTCTGAAAACATAGGAAATTGACTAGTAAAATCCGGAAACCTAACATTTGTAACACTGTTATAATAACGTTCTAGTCAGCTTGCACTACAAAGCGGTTGTTACGTCAGTCACTGCGGCCGAATAGTGCGAAATAAGTGGTTTTTATTCTTTATAAAATCAAATTTTCGTCTTTTGGAAAAAATAAAAAACATAAGACCTACTTTATAGTTAGTTCAGTTAGTATGCAAAGTTTCATGATCTAATTTGAAGTACTTTTTGAATACCAGCGGTTTATTGTTCGATTTGGAGGTAACTTTGGGATTTTTTTCTATCGAGAATTTTTTATGAAATCGTGTTTTCGCCAAACATAAGACCTAACACCAATCCAACCAACTTTACCATATATTTATTTCAAAATAAATGCTGCAGTATTTTAGGCGTAACGGAGGATCATGCTAAGCCATTTGAGGTAGAGAAACTGATAATCGCTCATAGTCATCCATTTAGTCAGCAAAATTTTAACGCAAAAACAAATCTGGTTACTACGAACAGAAACCATAATAAACCCCTGAGGGTTAAACTGTGCCAGACAAAGCATAATAGGGTCGCCCCTATCGTATTGGGAACTAATAATGATATCGGTAAGCTATAACTACCAGGCATACATAGGTACTAACAGTTGTAGGTACTATTTATATCAATCGATACGAACGTTACCTTGTCTCTTTGACAGCTGTACGGTGTAAAGTATTTCCTAGACAGATTTAGTATTGATTGTTACGGTAGGTAACTATCTTCAATCTAGAAAAAATACAGTCGATTTTATATGAGTTTGTTTTTAGGGTTCCGCCGTACCCAAGGGTAACCAACGGGACCATATTACCTAATAAACTTCCGCTGTCCGCCCGTCCGTCCGTCTGTCTGTCTGTCAGTGGACTGTATCTCATGATCCGTAATAGATAGACAGTTGCAACAAATCAGTACATTATTATAAAACAAAGTCACCCGCCTCGTCTGTCCCTATGTATGCTTAATCTTTAAAACTACGCAAATGATTTTGATACAGGTTTTTTAATAGATAGAGTGATTCAAGAGGAAGGTTTTATTATATTAATTTGCGGGCGGGTGAAGCTGCGGGCATCAGCTAGTTATAAAAATAAATTAAAAATTAAAGGGAGCCCCCCCACTACGATGGTACGTAACCCTATTTCCATTGACTGGAAAAACCCAATAACACTTTACCCGACCTGGGAATCGAACCCAGGACCTTATGCTCAGCAGTTGTGTTTGCAACCTAGACCAATGAAGCAGTCTGATAGCGTAAAAGTAGCTGTTAAGGCTGATGCTCCAGGGTAGCCAAGTTCATAAAGGTCGAGAACGATTTTTTCAAGGTCAAAGTCATTGCTAGACCTTTATGAACTTGGAGGGATGTATTGATGGTTTTGATTATTATAATTCTGTAACTACATACGTCTTACAATCGCGTCCAATATTTTAATCAACATACAACCTTGCACTGGCTTGCAATTTGCCAAAAACGTAAGAAAATTTGAATTTCGCGGGCTGGTCGAAGCATTCACCTTAATTACTAGTGGTTGAACGTTCACGTGCTTATACTAATATGTTACGGTGCTACGAACCAATCAAACTCACATCTAATATCCTACTGTTTTTGCTTTGTCCGTGTATATAGGGAGAGCAACGGTGGCCCAGTGGTGGCGGCTTCGACTTACGAACTGCAAGTCGTGGGTTCGAACCCAGACAGGCGCATTACTTTGTGTAATTTATTTCATCACCACTGCTCTCAATACGGTGAAGGAAAACATTGTGAGGAAACCGGCATGTTCTAGAACCAAAAATTCGAAGACATGTGACATCTATCAATCCGCATTGGGCCCGCGTGGTGGATTATAGCCCATTCCATCTCATTGAGACGGGGCCTGTGTCCCAGCAGTGGGAACATTATAGGCTGATGATGATGACAGGGTTAGTTTTCAATGACCGGCCAAATTTTCAGAAATTGTTTAGAAACGATAATATTTTCGATATAATGAGAAAAAAAACATATTTTTTTAAAATAAAAATTTCACTCCTGTCCACCACTAAAAAGCAAAAGTGTGGATATTACAACAGCACAATTCAGTTCAACACCATAAATAGGTAGCAGTTAGCTAACATACATTTGGCGGTGCATGCATGCACACAAGTGCATTGTTTTTTTTTTTTCATTTATTCAATAATAAATTCCATTGTGTCTGAATGTGATACATAAGAAATAGTTACAAACATAAAAAAATAACAAAATAAAATAAAAAATAATCAATAAAAATCAAATAAACGATAAAAATCAAATAATCAATAATAAAATCTAATAATCAATAAAAAATCAAATAATCAATAAAAAAGTCAAATAATCAATTAAAAAAAAACAAATAATCAATAAAAATCACATAAAACAAAAGCAAAATCTTAACAACTGTATTTAATTAAATTTAATTCGTAGTCAAAAATCGTTTACAATTCATCTATTGAATAAAGGCTGTTCTGTGAATAAAGGCATTTTTCTAGTAGAAATGCCTTGAGCCTTCCCTTGAATGAGCCCACTAGGTTTATGATTTAGAAAATTTTTAGGACACTTTCAAATGAATGCTATTACTTATTTTATATTATATTTTTCGACAATAATATTTAAAAAGCACTTTTGGTTTGAAATCTAGATCTTAATTTTAAATTTTGGCTGGTCATGAAAACTAACCCTGTATACGTCACATCTTGTCAAAGGGGTATTAACTACGGATACCATACTACTACGCACTGTTACCTACGAATTACAGTTATACTGTACTGTACAGTTATACTTTTACTTTTTTCACCATTACCCCATATAAGTGTACCTAATAAATTTTCCAGATCTTTTTCATGTAATTTTCCTCTTATTAACAGATATTTAAACCTAACTAGAAACTATAATCTACTCTCACACTTTCTTAATCTTCAATTTAAACTTGACAATTCTCCGAAGCGCACTTAGAACGAGCTTATTCTCTTAGAACTTGTGATTCTCAGTAAGTTTTCGTCCCTATGAAACTGTCCATGAATACAAAATATACATGAATAAGAATGTTAGTATACGCTCTACGTAGATGCAACGAGGAGAGGCGACATGGCGCATGGCGGCTCGTTGCGCACGTACGCTGCCCTACAATGATACTCGGAGCGTGGCCTGCAACTAGCAAATTTAAATCTAACGTACTATACACATTTTCTACGGAACGTGAGAAAAATACGGAAGCGCGGAAAACACCCCCGTTTTTATCCGTTTGTCCGTTATGAGCTACTGGTTTAATCAAACCAATAGAGGCAGTACAGGCAACTACCTACCAACTTTTTGATTAAAATAAGCCAATAAACGAAACCCTGTCTTAGTATTCAAAATCTTTAAAAACGCCGCCGCAAATAAGAACTGAAAACAAAACCCTTCAAAACCACTCCATTATTTATTCATTAGGTTCAATGTAATCAAGAAACTTCCCACCGAATGCCCCAATTTCGTCGAAATTTCACGAAAGAGCCGAACCACAACCGCGAATCTGCAATTATTTAATCGTTTTCGAGGTGTTGCTCTACGGAAACTGTGGATTTATAACAATATCGGCGATCCCTCGTGTAATCCAACTAGTTCGTAATACATTGGAGTTTAGTAATGGAATAGTAAATGGTGTTAGTTCATGAGACGAGTAATGGAAGTGACGCGAGTTGGGTGGGGCGTTCGGTATCGAGGACGTAGTGAGAGGTCATCGTATGGGGTGCCCCGGGCGCGATACCGTTCGGGGAAGAGTGATCATCCGCGGCGAGTGAGGGGAAACTGGGAGAATTCCCCGAAATGATCAAAAATTTAACGGCTTAGTGCCTCCGTAAACTAAATGATTCAAGGGCATTTTATGACGCCTTTATTAAACGGATTAAGTATTTATTGATTCACAACAAAAATGTTGGCTTCCTAGGCTTGAAATCTAATAAAGGTATACCTACATACCAACAGTATTATACGTAATTAACTACCTAAAATATCTGAATCTTTATAATAACCGTTAATTTAATATATAAATCACAATGTTTCCCTTATACTGCCTTTGAGGCACTTGACTTACTAACTCATAAGTAATAAGAAAGCACAAAAATACAAAACTACTCATAAAGCTGCAACATAAAAGGCTAAAAACTACACATACCGCGCATTCGATAACAATACAACTGAAAAGCTCAACCTTAGATTTATCGGAAAAGTGGAAAACGGTTTTGAGAGCTTGCAACCCTCGGAGTCACCGGGCCAATTTTACTTCGGCGCTTAGTCTACGCTGACACGTCGGTGGGGACGCATCGCTGTCGAGCTCTCCCGAAAATAATACTTTATTATATACACAAAACGCGAGTGAGTGCTTGTGAACTTATATCAACTTTAAGTGCCGGTTCCACGAGACCCTTACCCTTCGAACAATCCAGCCAAGGTCATCCATCAGCAATTTGACACCTGTTGTGTTGATATACTATATGTATGTAATTTCATATGTAATAAAATAAACAGTAGTATTGTGTAACATTGTAAGTATTGGCTTATGTTGATGCGGACTTGATTTGCGGACATTAATTGACTAATTAATTACGTTATGTCACGGTGACAATTAGCTGATTGGTGCTTAACGTCTCTTGCAGTTAGTATGATTGAAGCTTTGAATTTATTAATAGTTAACGTAGACATGATACCGTTTTAAATATTTTATTATTATTTCTGTGTCTCTTTCAGGTTTTTATTAATACGATAATTGAGTGACCTTGTGTTTGCTATAGATACCATCGTAAGTCCTACTTTTACGGTTTTAATAGTTATATCGATTTACTATTAATTATAGGACAGTAGGGTCAGCATATACCTACTTAATGGTATAGAAACATGCACTATAATTTCTATTTGAATATCCGGTTTAAATTAAACTTACAAGATGATGGTATTGAGTCACAGCAATCTCGCCGTTAATTCAAATTTCTAAAGGAGACTGCCCGTTTTTTTACTTCAAAGAGGGCTGATTGAATGCCAAGACGATACCGTGGGTTAATAAAATGTCTTTAGAACTATACATTCCTTTGAATGATTTACATACAAACGGCGATAAACCGCCACCAAATTCCAGGTCACGCAAAACATAATTCACAACATTTTCGTCTTCTGCCAACAGTTACATAACGTAACCCAAAATCGCTCACAAATCCAAATGTTTATACTAAATACGACACACAACTCATGCAGCATTAAACAAACAAACAGAAATACATATTTTAAAGTGGCAATTGGTATATCCTGCACAGTTGGTCGAGCCAGCACCGGCCTGGCGGAAGCGTCGGGCTCATTCAAATAATTCAATTAAATCTCGTGTTGAGCTGAGGGCAGTCTCACTTTATACTGCTACGGAATAGGGATGCCTAAACGTTTTTATTTTTTAAACGGTCGGCAATTATTTTGTGGGATAGAGCGGTAAAGCGTGTAAGTCAGCGTTCGATTTTTGGGACGGAAAAAATGTTACTGTTTTTTCTCGAATTACTGTTACTGAAAATTCCTGATTACTATGATAGTACTGTTACTGTTAGCCTGTGTCATCTCAACGCTGGGAAACGGCCTCTTCCCATGACTTCCAAACTCTTCGATCCAGGGCCTATGTGAACCACTGGTCGTTGGTTCTGTCCAACTCGTTCCTCCATCTCCTGCGAGGTCTACCGCATCGCTTTTTGGCTGCGTCAAGGCTCGTCTGTCGAGTCAGTCGTCAGTCCACTCGGCATCGTGGTTATTCTATTCCACAGCTCGTCGGGCATACGGCAGACATGGCCAGCCCAGTCCCACTTTAGCTTAGCGGCTTTTTGAGCAGCGGCATTAATTTGTGTTTTGGTGCGCAGTGTGGTGTTGCGTACATGGTCGGATAGTTTCATGCCTAGGATACTGCGCTTCATTGCACATTGGCAAACCTTGAGCTTGAACTTTTGAATGTTTGTCAAAGACCAAGTCTGTGATCCGTAGGTCAAAATGGGAAGAATGGATGAGTTTTCGCTTGAGTGACAAAGAAAGATTTCCTTTCAAAAGCTCTTCCATAAAGGTAGATCATAATAGTTCAAAGTTATAAATTACCAATGAATATGACGATGTCAGAAAGCTTCAAATGTTATCACAATTTGCCCACGATAGAAAGTCAAAGGCGACTAAATTACATACATCGAGTTGTCCCGTTTTGGTAAACATATTTATGTTTTAGACTGAGATGTTGCTACGGCAGAAGACACTAGCAATTAGCAGGCACAAATATGTAATCAAAATTGGAACTTGACAAGAAAACTCAGTATCACGACCAGCCTGCTTAGCATGAACACCGTAGACACGAAAGAGAAACGACAAATCTTTTGTTCATCTGTCATTGAATCGACAAAATGACAGATGAACAAAAGATTTGTCGATTCTCTTTCGTGTCTACAGCGTTCATGCTAAGCGGGCTGATGATGTTTGACAATCATTCAAGAATATATAGTGTAAAGCACAATGGACACTAAACAATTCTTATATGACTGTCTGTCTACATCATTCTTCTTATTTCAATTAATTTGGTATCCGCGCAGCATGTCTTATTCTTCACATCATCTGCCGAACCTTTTCCCAACTATGTTGGGGTCAGCTTTCAGTCAAACTGGACAGTTAGTACTAGGTAATACGATACCCGTTGGTAAGATTGGTTGTCAGACTTTCGTGCCACTGACTATGGGTAGTACGATATCCCTTGGTAAGATTGGTTATCAGACTTTCGGGCCACTGACTACCTGTAACGACTGTCAAAGATCTATACAATTGACAGCCGGGACCAACGGCTTAACGTGGTTTTCGAGGCACGGAGGAAACTCCGTATGTACGTAATTGGTGGTCACCAATCGACGGAACAACCTAGGCAAGCGCGGCTGAACCTGAAGATTGACCCAAGCGGTTGTTATTATTGGCCACGACGTCCTCTTCAAGCATGTCTTGATCTTCTATACTTTTCTATTAGTCATCATCACATTTACCCTCTTTCTAGCCAAATCATCGTTCTGCAAGTTCATTAGTTCAGCAAGGGGTCAGCGAATGAATAAAACAGACCATATAATTAAGGGGTTAATGTCATAATTCCTCTACCCATACCCTTAGGTCGTTACGGGAAAATAAAGTAATTAGGTGATCAACAGAATGTACCGCAGTTTCTTTGGTTTATGGGAGGGTTTAGGTATGTATCGGTTTGGCTGATAGAATTATCATTATTGATATGATTTTTTTTCCTGGTTTGTGCTAATCTCGGCTAGTTATTCCTCCGATATGATTGCATCGTATTTTATATCTTAATTGAGAAATGAAGTTACAATAAGAAATACCTCTCTTCTTTTCTTCTTCTTCTTCTTCTTTGCGTGTCGATAACTCAAATAATACCCGACCAGTATGTAGCCACCTGCACAGCTCTGTCATTGGCTTCGTTTAAATCCTGGAAGGTGCAGGTGGCTGTGCAGGATGGGCAAGAAAGGAGGTGGAGCATATCCTGCAGAGGGGCTCCACACTGACATCGTATTTGGGACAGGTCGGGTATTTCTTTTCTTTATAAAGTGTAAGTTTATTACCGTCAAACATTCAAGCTTATACATTAAGACATTTCCGAAAAATCCATTTTACCACTTACTTCCCCAAAACCGAAACAACATTTTCGTGAAAATGGGATTCATAGGTGTTTAAATCTTGTTTAATGTATTTCTTGGCTATATTTACATTTGTTTTATAAGAAACGTGTTCACGATCATCTCCTTGTGTGTTTTTCTTTTTCACATTGTTTTCTTCAGTATTTGAATCATCATCATCATTCTCTTGCCCTTATCGCAATTCATTAAGGGTGGGCGCAGCATGTCTTCTTCTTCCATACCTACTTCTCTATTACTCGTCATCTCATCAGACTCCCTATTCGTGCTATATCATCCTCCACACATCATTGTCATGTCATCATTTCAAACTGAACCATAATTATTTGATGTGTTCTGTCTTATTCTTTTACTTACCTTGTACATTGTTTTCGTCAGTATTTGAATCATCATCATCATTCATTATTCTCTTGCCCTTATCGCAATTCATTAAGGGTGGGCGCAGCATGTCTTCTTCTTCCATACCTACTTCTCTATTACTCGTCATCTCATCAGACTCCCTATTCGTGCTATATCATCCTCCACACATCATTGTCATCATTTCAAACTTAACCATATTTTTTTATGTGTTCTGTCTTATTCTTTTACTTACCTTCTACATTGTTTTCTTCAGTATTTGAATCATCATCATCATTCATCATTCTCTTGCCCTTATCGCAATTCATTTGGGATCGGCGCAGCATGTCTTCTTCTTCCATACCTACTTTTCTATTACTCGTCATCTTATCAGACTCCCCGTTCGTGCTATATCATCCTCCACACATCATTGTCATCATTTCAAACTTAACCATAATTATTTTATATGTTCTGTCTTGTTCTTTTACTTACCTTCTAATACGCATTATCTTTAGTTAAGTCAACATTAACATAACCCATCCATGTTCTCTTTGACTTGTCTCCTTTCTAAATGTTAAGCTTCAGTGAGTGTTCTCGGAAATAATTAGACGCTTACATACGTTTCCCTACAATTAACATTAGTACTCTCATGCCTATGTATCTACATGTAAGTGAAGGCTATGTTTTTTTTTCTTGATGTAGTTGTCTTCTTTTGTATAAGTATAATCTCATTATATTTCCACTTCTGATCTTATGAGTTGCGAGATTTTTTTTTGGTTCTTCTATTATATTCAAGGATGATCTTCAACACTCAATATTTCTCCATGTTTTTTGTAATTTGGATCTATCGAACACTACTCATGACTCCAGATATAAGATCATCATCATCATCAGCCTACAGCAGTCCACTGCTGGACATAGGCCCTCACTTGAACGCCACTCAACTCGATTCTAAGCAACTCTCATTCAGTTGCTACGAGGATATAGGATGCTATAATGAAATTCCATACTTATCGTTCCCTTCGTTAATTTACGAACTATCCTCAGCCAATTCAGGGAACCGATCGTAATAGTACACTACACAAAGCACAGGTTAATTTACAAGGCAATTTACTAATGGAGTACTTAGCTACTCTATCCCCGAAAAGAAGATTTTCCTCGCGGATTTACGGGTTCCCGAAAATGTTTTCTTAGCCACTGATAAATTGATTCCATTAATGAAAGCCAACTTCAATAAATTCCGCGTTCGGTTCGCCGCTATTGAAAATAAGGTTTTCTAAGAGAAAAATTCTTTCAAAAACTTTGATGATGTTTATTGAATCCTTGAAAAGGAAATTGTATGTATTCGTTACGTATCCTTATAAAATTGAGTTTTATAAGTTTAAAAAACAACGTTGTTTTTTCCAAATATGAGAAGCACTTCAAGTAGTCGTTGTAACAGATATGGGTAGAATCAAATACAAAATAATAAGCCAGGTTAAACAAATATTTTGGAAGGTGAATAAAAATATTATCGACAGAGTCCCATCACTAAGACTACATGTGGCTGGGACGTGAGTCTAGCTCACACGTAGTGACGTTGACACAAATGCATCACCGCCTCGTAAATCCATGAAGGATAGAGGGGTAGGCGTTCATTTTTAAGATACGTTTTTGGACGAATCAAAATAAAATACTAGGTAGTATATTATTTCTTGGGATAGGCCCGCCACACTATTCCCAAAACACTGTAACTCCTAAAAGCCAGAGTCAACAGTGGCGACCGCCAGAACACTAGGTGTCTAGTATACTCTAGAAAATGTTATGTCAGGTCAGGCCTGTTATGTTACACAGTCGGTCAAAATCCTCTGTTCTATATATTTTGATTGTAGTGAGCCAATACTGTAGGTACATACGAATTACGAGTCAGTTGTGCTTTTGTGGATTTGTTACCACATCGGTTCCTGCTCTGTTATCTGTGTAGTTTTTAATCATAAATTCTTCTGAAGCCATTAAACCCAAAATTAGAGTTGGTAGAAAATTCAAAATAAGTGTTGAAATTACAATTATAGTACTTCGTTCATTATTGCGCAACATCTGAGACTATGTATATCAATACAACTTCTTCCACATTCCCTGTGACAAAGCTATTGAGTACCTAATTAATATTGCGGTCAGAAACAATAAACAATATAACGAGTAGGAAGCCGAAGCATTTGTGCAAACAAATCATTACCACTCCGTCGTTCTATATTGTATTGTTCGAGCTCAGGGGCTTTTCCGCCATCGCCATCTCTTGTTCTAGCTGATTCGCACCAACTTCACCCGATGGCGGATTTTCATACTACTTTTCAACCTCAATTTCAACTGCTTAGAGGTTGAATTTTCGTAGCGGCTGCGTACGTCATAATAACTACCTGTTTGCTGCATTTTAGCCCAATCCATTCAGTTGCTTGTTCAGTCAGGATTTTATAAGTATAAATAATTTTAAGGCTGTGGTTCACCAGAGATGAGCGAGAAAGCGTAGCAAGGAATGTGTGTGATACTAACCAATAAAATGGCTATATATTATATCCTTTTTTTTTTGAAGCCGTGTGGTATCCGGCAGAGTGGAATAGAATCCACCCATTACACTCACGGGTGTCGTATAAGGCGACTAATGTCTGAGGCAGAACACCTTGCGCCTCCGTAGACCAGAGAATGGGCAGCAGCGTTTTCTATCATTCTTTCATCAATGCGATCTTCAATCCGCCTGCCAAGCGTGGAGATTACAGCAAATTCCTCCCATCATGGGAGAGGCTTATGTACAGCAGTGGACGTTATGGGCTGTTGTTGTTGTTGTATATATCTTTTTCATAGCTTGAGGTATTAGTTCCACACATCCCTTGCTACGCATCTTTGTTCATCTTTGGTGGAAAAGCAGGCTAATGTCACTTCATTGTGAGACAGAGCTATACAGGACGGTTAGCTCCGTCTCTTGGCCCAACTGAAGTAAAATAATACTGCCATTCGTACAAAAGGTGATGTTAGGCCCTCTGTCCTTCGGGTACAGTCTGGCAAGTTCGCGTGACACGTAAATTAACTTTAAAACTTAAAGTTTCATGGGCATTTGGTTTTGTAGCAGTAAATAAAAAAGGTTTTATTGATTATCAGGGAGTATTATTAGCTAAATGTAGAACTGATCATTTATGACGCACAATAATCGTTATTATTTGGATGAATTGATATGACTGGGACGGAACGGCCACTGAAACGAGGACTTATAGAGACACGTAAGGAATAAAACGCCTACCTAAAGCGGAAATCCTAACTACTACTACGGTTACTGACGGTCGAAATAATGAACCAACATAATATAATTACACTCTCTTAATTATAGTTTCGTCTATGCTTACATAATAATTAAAAACAAATGCAGTTACAATTATTCTTTAAGCAAAACCTAACCTAGCAGACTTGTTGCTAAAAGATACACATTTCAAGTTAATATAATGAACGTAGACTGTAAAAAGGAAAATATATACTTACGTTGAAACTGTTGCAAAGGTAAACGCAGTCTTAATTTTAAGAAAAGAGTCTCTAGTTGAATATAATAGGGTAGATGACAAAAAAAATCTAATTAGTCTGTCAGATACATTTCCACAAAATATTGGACACATATTTTTCTTTTTCACGTAAACAAAAAATGAAGACGATACAGTGCGTCGAAATCTCGTTTGACGTTACATACGAGTACATTTTTTACTCACATGTGACGTCACAAGCATGTCTCACTCATGATTGTCACTCATGATCTTAGACACGTTTTATCTTCGTTAATTTTTATTATTTTGATAAAACAAAAAACACCTATTCAATATTTTTTGATAATCTATCTGACGGACTAAACAGAATCATATTTTTTTCAGTCATAATCCCTATTATGGTGTAGTTTTAATTGTCTTTCCACTGCCTTCATTTTGTTGTTAACAGTCAAACGGTCACATATATGTATAATCTCAACATGAATGATGTAACCAAGATTTTGTAACAATATTTTGATTTAAAAGAGTGTCCACGGAGTTTCTTGCCCGTTCTTCTCCATCGAGATCTACGCTAGGGAATGGGCAACTACAGTACTTTCTCAAGTTATTATGTCTTGTGACTGGGACTGTAGCTTTGTTTTCTTTTGTATCTTTGACATTCAAAAGTGCCGTAATGGTCTAATTGAAATAAATGCTTTGAGTTTGAGTTTGAGGTCTCTTTTGACTTTATAGTGCAAAGATAGCCAGGTAGTTAGTGCTAGTTTTGACATGTGACGCGTAGAAAAGGAAAATGTAGTGAGGGAAATTTTGAGTATGAATGTAGATAGCTCTATGAGTAGAACAAGACCAAAGTAACGAGGGATAGACTGTGTGAAGGATGATATGGGTAGAAAGGAGGTGACCGCTGAGATGACGAGTAACAGAGAAGTATGTAGATAGCTCTATGAGTAGAACAAGACCAAAGTAACGAGGGATAGACTGTGTGAAGGATGATACGGCTTGAATGGAGGTGACCACTGAGATGACGAGTAACAGAGAAGTATGTAGATAGCTCTATGAGTAGAACAAGACCAAAGTAACGAGGGATAGACTGTGTGAAGGATGATACGGCTTGAATGGAGGTGACCACTGAGATGACGAGTAACAGAGAAGTATGTAGATAGCTCTATGAGTAGAACAAGACCAAAGTAACGAGGGATAGACTGTGTGAAGGATGATACGGCTTGAATGGAGGTGACCACTGAGATGACGAGTAACAGAGAAGTATGTAGATAGCTCTATGAGTAGAACAAGACCAAAGTAACGAGGGATAGACTGTGTGAAGGATGATACGGCTTGAATGGAGGTGACCACTGAGATGACGAGTAACAGAGAAGTATGTAGATAGCTCTATGAGTAGAACAAGACCAAAGTAACGAGGGATAGACTGTGTGAAGGATGATACGGCTTGAATGGAGGTGACCACTGAGATGACGAGTAACAGAGAAGTATGTAGATAGCTCTATGAGTAGAACAAGACCAAAGTAACGAGGGATAGACTGTGTGAAGGATGATACGGCTTGAATGGAGGTGACCACTGAGATGACGAGTAACAGAGAAGTATGTAGATAGCTCTATGAGTAGAACAAGACCAAAGTAACGAGGGATAGACTGTGTGAAGGATGATACGGCTTGAATGGAGGTGACCACTGAGATGACGAGTAACAGAGAAGTATGTAGATAGCTCTATGAGTAGAACAAGACCAAAGTAACGAGGGATAGACTGTGTGAAGGATGATACGGCTTGAATGGAGGTGACCACTGAGATGACGAGTAACAGAGAAGTATGGAAGAAGAAGATATGCTGCGCCGACCACAAATAAATTTGGATAAAGTTGTTGGACCATGTTTTACTGCTTTCAGGGCTTCAGCAATTATCGACTTAAATACTCAGTTTTACAATGCAAGTAATAACATCTAAATTATTTCCTAATGGGCCGTGTGACCCAACCCATTATACTCACGGGTATCGTATAAGGCGACTAATGTCTGAGGCAGAACACCTTGCGTCTCCGTAGACCAGAGAATGGGCAGCAGCGTTTTCTGTTAGACTTTCATCACTGCGATCTCCAATCCGCCTGCCAAGCGTGGAGATTACGGCAAATTCCTCCCATCATGGAAGAGGCTTATGTCCAGCAGTGGACGTTATGTGTTGTTGTTGTTGTATTTCTTAATATATTATATTATTTAACGCACCTCACCCATCAAAATCTCCAAGCTCATGTACTTAAGACCTCTAATTCAATGTTCAAATTTATTATTTAACGTAACCAGGTGCTTCTTCAACTCTGAGTAAAGTACATTAATTTTGTACCTAGAGTTTTAATAAGATGATAATTGTCTTGAGCTACAGTTAATAAAATTACTCACATAACTTTGTAATTTAGAGCGCTCAAATGAAATGAATAATCGTTTTTGTTTTAAAAGAATGAATAAGTGCTTTTGTTTTTTTTTTTGAGAGATGATAGATTTTCTTGAAATTTTGCCGAAACTTATACAAAATTACTGAACGTAACATCAAGCCTGTAATCTTCGAAGGGTTAGGCAAAGGTGTAACTAAGGGCGCCCACTTATCGCCAGTTATGTTTAAAGTCCCATGTAATAAGGAACGAGCCTATTGCCATCTGATTTAAATAAAATAGTACATGTGTTGTTAGCCTGTAAGTAATTGTTGCACTTATAAATGTTTGTATATATGTATGTAGGGCCTCTGGGCTCGATTCCTACGTCGGGCAAAGTATGTATGTTTCTGGAATTTCTAAGTAGTAGCTAAGGAGTCTGGATTTGTGCCCGCTTTTGGTATTAGGCTCGCTCCCTATTAGGTACTATCGAGGACACTCCCGCCTGACCACCACTAAGCTTATTTTTGCTTGCACTCGCAACATATAAACGCTCTCTAGCCCCGCCCCGTTGATTTTGTATAGAAAAAATGAATGAAAAGATACCGAATCGGCCGAGCGCACTGACGATGCACGCCAAACGAGAGTTATTGTTATTTTGCGCGCCTAAGTTGACGCTTTCCTAATAGGCCCAAACTTTAAGGGGGCGTCGCTCGGCGCCTCCGCATGATTTAAGCGAAAAAAATTTAAACTGGTCAGGCGGAAAAGACCCCGATAGTACATGTGACTGAAATATAACTGACGGAATGTTGGTAAACTATTGGATAAAGTTCTGTTTAACTCTTTGGGGATTACAGGCGAGATGTTATGTGTTATAGAGTTGACGATAATTTACAATTATTATTTTTTTTCACTGAGAATAATACTATACAATAATAATAACAATGAAGTGCATAATAATCGGAAATGCCCGAAAATACAATTTGTGCCTGTTCGTTCTCAGTTCTCAGATCTTGCATGTTTTTTTCCCTGCACACATTAAAAGACAAATTGATGATGAGGAAAAATAATAACAGCCTCGTGGCTAAATAATAACAGCCGGTCGGGTCGTCCCTTACATACCGAGTTTCCTACGGCCTCGGGAAGCACGTTAAGCTGCTGGTCTCGGCTGTCATTTGTAGATCTTTGACAGTCGTTACAGGTAGTCAGTGGCCCAAAAAGTCTGACAACCAGTCTTACCAAGGGGTATCGTATTACCCAGTACTAACTGGGTTGAGGAGGTCAGATAGGCAGTCGCTCCATGTAAAATACTGGTATTCAGCTGCATCCGGTTAGACTGGAAGCCAACCCCAACATTGTGGGGAAAAGGCTAGGCAGATGATGACACAATAAAAGACAAATGAAAAATGTTAAATGCACAAACAAAATAACATGAAACATCGCAAACATGAAAATAATAATATAATTACACTACTAGTTTCTTCGAGTTTTTATATGTAGTTTTTAGGGTTCCGTAGTCAACTAGGAACCCTTATAGTTTCGCCATGTCTGTCCGTCCTTTCTAGTGCTAACGGTCACAGAGATTAAGCGAGGACCGCTTAATCTCTGTGACAAAATTTTTTAAAATTTAAAATTATTTCCTAATGGGCCGTGTTGTGGATACAACACGGCCCATTAGGAAATAATTTAGATGTTATTACTTGCAATATAAAACTGAGTAATTAAGTCGATAATTTGAAACTGAAGCCCTGAAAGCAGTAAAAACATGGTCCAACGTAGTACCTTTATCTCAATTTATTTGAGGTTGGCGCAGCATATCTTATTCTTTCATACTTCTCTATCATTCGTCATCTCAGCAGTCACCTCCATTGAAGCCATATCATCCTTCACACAGTCTATCCCTCGTTACTTTGGTCTTGTTCTACTCATAGAGCTATCTACATTCATACTCAAAATTTCCCTCACTACATTTTCCTTATTTCTACGCGTCACATGTCAAAACTAGCACTAACTACCTGGCTAACTTTGCACTATAAAGTCAAAAGAGACCGTTTGACTGTTAACAACAAAATGAAGGCAGTGGAAAGACAATTTAAAACTACACCATAATAGGGATGATGACTGAAAAAAATATGATTCTGTTTAGTCCGTCAGATAGATTGTCAAAAAATATTGAATAGGTGTTTTTTGTTTTATCAAAATAATAAAAATTGACGAAAATAAAACGTGTCTAGGATCATGAGTGACAATCATGAGTGAGACATGCTTGTCACGTCACATATGAGTAAAAAATGTACTCGTATGTAACGTCAAACAAAATCAAAAAAATCAAAATCAAAGCATTTATTTCAAGTAAGCCAGTTACAGGCACTTTTGAATTGTCGAAACAAAGATGAAAATTAAATGTAGCTACAGTCCCAGTCACAAGACATAAAAACTGTGAAAGTACTGTAGTTGCCCATTCCCTAGCGTAGATCTCTATGGAGAAGAACGGGCAAGAAACTCCATGGACACTCTTTTAAATCAGAATATGGTTACAAAATCTTGGTTACATCATTCACGTTGAGATGGTATATTATGTGAGAACAATGTAGCAAGATGTGCACGGTAAAAGTGTCCACAGCAAAAACACACAAACGAAAAATACAATTCAAAATAATTCATTCAAATAAGCCATGGCAACCAAGAGATGACCAGTCACAACTGACAGCGCCCGTTCACGGACATGACGCATGGATCAGCACCATTCAACTCAACCATTTTGAAGGGAACTAAATGATCCGACACATGCGCCACCATCAGCGAGACAATTGAGTGAGCATGACATACTCCAAACCGCTAGGGCACATTCAAGTCAAGAAAAGACGTAGGTTTCCAGTGAATGATAGCTTTCTAGTACATAGTACTCACACAATATGGGCTATGCATTTATATAATACTAAAGAGATTGATTCTATACAATGCAAAGATAGTTGTACAATCTTCAGCAGCTCCAACAATACAATTTAATGCTATCAATTTATGCGCCCCTGTCCATGCGGAGCAGGACCAGCATTGAGCCAAGCATTAGGGTTGAGGAGGTCAGATAGGCAGTCGCTCCATGTAAAATACTGGTATTCAGCTGCATCCGGTTAGACTGGAAGCCAACCCCAACATTGTGGGGAAAAGGCTAGGCAGATGATGACAAATGAAAAATGTTAAATGCACGAACAAAATAACATGAAACATCACAAACATGAAAATAATAATATAATTACACTACTAGTTTCTTCGAGTTTTTATATGTAGTTTTTAGGGTTCCGTAGTCAACTAGGAACCCTTATAGTTTCGCCATGTCTGTCCGTCCTTTCTAGTGCTAACGGTCACAGAGATTAAGCGAGGACCACTTAATCTCTGTGACCGTTAGCACTAGAAAGCTGAAATTTGGTACCAATATGTATATCAATCACGCGGACAAAGTGGTAATAAAAATTGGAAAAAAATGTTTTATTAGGGTAGCCCCCCTTTAAGTAAAGTGGGAACTGATTTTTTTTTTTAATTTCAACCCTAACGTGTGATATATTATTGGAAAGGTATTTAAAAATGAATAGGGGTTTTCTAAAATCATTTTTTGATAATGTCAATAATTTCGGAAATAATCGCTCCAGAAGTAAAAAACAATGTGTCCCCCCCTCTTACTTTTGAACCATATGTTTAGAATATATGAAAAAAATCTGAAAAGTAGAACTTTATAAGGACTTTCTAGGAAAATTATTTTGAAGTTGATGGAAACAACAGTTCTTGTACAAAAAAAGACAAAAAGTTGTACAAAATAATTTCTGGACTAAGTTTGTAGTATATTCGTCTAAGCAAGCATTTTTACATAATGGATACCCACCTTTAAACTCATAAGTGGGAACACTTATTGTGCCGGACGGGAAACTACGGAACCCTACACTGAGCGTGGCCCGACACGCTCTTGGCCGTTTTTAGACCACTTGCTAATTAGACCAGCTGCTTTTTTAGACGAAATGATACCAACCCGGTTCTACATAATAATCTGTTGTCAAATATGAGTTTTGTTTTTTACAACAGAATTGTTACGGTCGTGAGGCGCGTTGTTCTTCTCGTCATTGCGATTATGTTTCCATTTTTTGCGTATTACTTTTTGTATTGAACCATATCTGGGGCCCTTCTAGTTTTGCATATATTATAGGTTAAAGTTCCAACTGAATCAAACATCTAAAAAAACAAGTTTGAAATGTTACAACTATACTTTAAAGTCTCCAGTAGGTACTATTAATAATTTTTGTGCAGTGTACGTTTCATGTACAGAATGCTTAGATGACGGTTTTGTTAAGGCTCCTTTTTATCCCCCACCCAAAAAACAGCATAGCTCCTGAACGGATAAATACCGATTTAGATTTTTTTTTTCGTTTTAGTAGAGCTGTTTTTAGAAAATTTTGCTCAGCCTGGTTATTATCATAAAAAATTAGGGACACTAAATGATTCCATAAACTGTTTGACAGACACTCAAACACTTTTATCTATGTTTTCGATGGGGAGACACAGGCAAAGATGATCAAAGATGGCGCCACCATAGCTAGTCTCAATCTAATCAATGAGGTTAAGCTATTTTAAAATATAATATGACATTACCACATTTTCAACCAAAGACGATGTCGGGAACCAGCTATGCTACCGCCATTATTTCTACAGTTTCCTTCCTCATTAACTAATTAAAAAAACTGAAGTGATACTCGAGTTTTGTTGCTGCCCGTACCAATGTCAAACTACTTTTTGTTGATTTAACCGTTTAGTTAAAGCAAGGTACGCACTTTATTACGGCCGTGCTTGTAGAACCGCTGATAAATTCTAAACTTATGTTATTGTCGCGTCTATTTTATGGAATCACAGTTTTTGTTTTGACTAACGGTTTTACCACTGTTTGGTTAAAGGATTTATGTTATTATGTTTCTGTTTATTTAACTATTTATATACACACAGTAGACAACACAGGAAAATACCATAAATAATACTTTGAGTAGGTATTTAGATATTTCCTAAGAAACCTGTTTTATCTTCGATTTAAATAGATCGTAATGGTTGTGCCAAAATCCAAAACGGTGGGATTGATTCACTTAAGAATCCATTTTTCACTTTTGAATTATTTATGTTCAAAAGTTTCATTTCGAGTGAAAGATTGCTCGACAGATTGAATGACAAAAAAGAATATAAGCTAAGTACCTATCTGACATCGGTTTTGCGAATTGAAGTTATAAGTAATACATTATGAGTATGTATTTTCAAGAAACTGAAAATGAAAACTGAAAAAACCGGCCAAGTGCGAGTCGGACTCGCACACGAAGGGTTCCGTACCATTGACTATATTTAGTATTTGTTGTTATAGCGGCAACAGAAATACATCATCTGTGAAAATTTCAACTGTCTAGCTGTCACGGTTCATGAGATACAGCCTGGTGACAGACAGACGGACAGACGGACAGACGGACAGACAGCGAAGTCTTAGTAATAGGGTTCCGTTTTTTACCCTTTGGGTATGGAACCCTAAAAACTGTTAAGCTTTTTAGATAAAATGCTTCTACTGAAATTGAAGCATTATTGTTTGTAACGACAAGACTGCTAGATTAATTTCATAGAAAATCATGTTATAAGTTATAAGAAAATCTAGACTGAGCTACACTATTATACCTTCTACTGAATTCACAACAACAATAATTCATCGGGTGAACTTGGAATTTACGAGCTGCCTTCCGTCGACCGCATACCTAGGTAGGTAGGTACACTATGACGTGACTACGCCCGTAATTCCAAGATCTTGGCAAGTAGTAGCTGTTTAGGAAACAGGACAATAATATTTTAAACAAATTTATCACATATAGACTCACTGCTGAGCAATGGCCTCTTGGAGGAGCCTCGGGTCGATCTTTAGGTTAAGCCGTGCTTGCCTAGGTTGGTCTCCGGATGGGTGACCACCCATTACAAACCGGGTTTCCTCCCTGCCTCGGCAAGCACGTTAAGCCGTTGGTCCCGGCTGTCATTTGCAAATCTTTGACAGTCGTCACAGGTAGTCAGTGAGCCAAAAAGTCTGACAACCACTCTTACCAAGGGGTATCGTATTACCCAGTACTAACTGGGTTGTGGAGGTTAGATAGGCAGTCGCTCCATGTAAAATACAGGTATTCAGCTGCATCCGGTTAGACTGGAAGCCGACCCCAACATACACACATCAAAAGTATCTAGGGATCAACATATATTTTTGCAATAACTTTTCTCCTGATTGATATTAATTAAAATTTTCTTTAAGGATTCATCAAATAAAGTGTTTTCGTTTGTCACAGTAACGATAAACCAAGTCACCTTTGCATTAATAAAGAAATTTGCCATTTTCCTAATAAAGGGATTTTTGACATTTGAACCACTAACATTAAAGTTCGAAAAAATGACTGAAAACACAGTTTTCTTTAAAATTTTATTGGGTAACTTAAACAATTAATAATCCGTGTTTCTACCGCGAACACTAACAACACAAGAACATCGGTTTGGCATACTCAAAATGAGTTCATCCAAATCACGCTGTGGAATGGCCGCCCATGTTCGTTGCAACAACAAAAAAAGGTCTTCTTGCGACTGGATACCCTCCATATTCGGCAGAGCTCTTCTCTGTAGCATATCCCATGCATGCTCAATCGGGTTCAAGTCTGGCGACTGAGCAGGCCAGGGCAGGACATTGATGTTAGCTGCGGCGAGAGTCTGTCTTACAACTCTTGCGGTGTGCGGTCGTGCATTATCATGCATTAACTGAAATAAGGGACCGATTTGCACTTGTAGAGGAACGATGACGTCTGATACAATCGTCTCAGCATAAATTTGAGCGTTGAGGTTGCCTCTGATCCAAATCAACTCAGTTCTTCCGCCGATCCAAATACCCGCCCATACCATGATGGTTCCACCACTATAAGGATGGACTTCCTGGCAGGATTTTAATCGCTGTTGGCGTCCAGGGGTTCTCCAGTGTCGTATACGTCTTGTATCCGGTCTCATACCAAAACGAGACTCATCAGAAAAGCACACGAAACGCCATTGTTCTTCTGCCCAATTTCTGTGTTCAAGAGCCCATTGATATCGAATCCTACGATTGTGCATTGCTATAGGTGGTACCCGTAGCGGTCTTCGGGAATGAAGGTTCACTTCATGCAAGCGGTCTCTGACTGTTTGGTCGCTAATTAAGTTCCCTGAAGAGTGATGAAGCCTCACGGCTAACATCATGGCGGTTATTGTTGGAGCTCTTCGAGTTAAGATTTGAATGTATCGGTCTTGTCTCCGTGTGGTGCAGCGATACCGTCCTCCATGGCGCTCAGCCACGGTACCAGTGCTTCGGTAACGTGTCCAAAGTCGACTGATAACACTCTGACTTGTATTCAGAGCTAAAGCTACAGTACGTTGCCGGGAACCAGCTTCTATCATTCCCACGGCTCTGAGCATTTCTTCCCTGCTTAAATGACGTCGCCGCTCCATAATAACGTTGGTTTTAATCAGTAGTAGGGAAACAGTAGCACTAATAATGTCTTCAATGCGTTGTATGTTTTTATAGGGAAAATATTGACAGCTTATTTTCATCTTTTACTCGAATTTGATTGAGAGTTCCTGATTCAAATTATGAAATGCACCAAAAAGGATCCATATAAATTTATAAAATCATAAATTTATTACAAAGCCACATCTCAATCTCAAGAAATCCGCATAAAAATGCTTGATCCCTAGACACTTTTGATGTGTGTAGTTGGGAAAAGGCTTGGCAGATGATGAGCAAAGGCCTCTTATCATACAGAGAAAGCACGGGCATTGATCACCACGCTTGCTGAAAGCGGTTTGGTGACTTCAGACCTACAGGGTGTAAAAGACCTCATCACGAAGCCGTCAGCACCAAGCATTCTGTACATCGAACTAAGTAACTTTACGCAAAAATTATTGCTGGTAAACCACTTTTTTTTTGGGGTGAAAAATCATGTTTTGTGGTAGAACTCAATGTAACGCACTCAAAACATTGTGCTGATGGATGGATTGAATAGTACGGGGGTCGTGGACATGTTTAAAGTAAACATCTTACATTAAAAACTTGTATTTAAAAAAAAATGTCAAAAAGTTAAAACTTTGACCCCAATATCTCCGTAACTAGAAGTTTCCCAGGTATAGTGTAGATCGCAATGAGAAGAGAGAGGGGAGAACAAGTGCTTTTCGGCTTCGTTAAGAGGTGTTGTACACCCTTTATATGTAGGTAGGTACTTACTGTTTAGTCCAGGTTTCCTCTCAATGTTTTCCTACACCGATGTCAATGATGTCCACAATAGATTTTAGAAAGAAACACAAACTTCACATTCATACAGACTAAAATTCACTCCTTTTTCCCATGGGGAGTAGGCAGAAATTCAGAACGCGACCTGCTACGAACCTCACATACTCCCCTTTCATAAATATTCCTGGGTTATCGATTACACAAAGGCAAAGGTCCATCTTTATCGTCGGAACTTCCTATTTTTGGTTCACCTTTACACCATTTCCAAAATAAGCACCCGTGACGGAAAATAAAGGCTGGTTGACCGAATAAATCTTGAAATAACTAACCTTTGTATCGAAAAATGTTGAATCGATAGATATTTTTCACGTGAATGAAATTAAAAACGTGTTATACCAAGAATTGCTATCGTTACTAGCCTTACCTTAGTTGGTTTTGTGGCTGCAAATAGTTCAAGGGCTGCTGTGGTTGGAAGGTAACTTTAAATCTGAAAGGTCATGAAAATATTTTATTTACTATATATTTTAAATACATTCCACGCCAAAAAAAAAATAAAAAACTTTTTGGCAAAAAATAAAACCGACTTCAAAAAACACAAAAAAGGGAAAAATAACTTTAGCTTCAGAAGTCGGTGACTTTTGTTTGATTGATATTTTTTTTGTCACCGACTTCTGAAGCTAAAGTTATTTTTCCCTTTTTTGTGTTTTTTGAAGTCGGTTTTATTTTTTGCCAAAAAGTTTTTTATTTTACCATTTTTAGTTGTTCCCAAACAAATATTTGCTATGATTTATTAGACTGATAATAGGCGTGAGCAGCGGTGGCCTAGTGGTGGCGGCTCCGACTTACGAACAGCAAATCGTGGGTTCGAACCCAGACAGGCGTATTACTTTGTGTAATTTATATCATCACCACTGCTCTCAAAACGGTGAACGAAAACATCGTGAGGAAACCGGCTGTCCTATAACCAAAACATTCGAAGACATGTGACATCTACCAAGTACCAATCCGTGGGCCCGCGTGCTGGGTTATAGCCCATTCTCTCTTATAAAGAGGAGGCCTGTGTCCCAGCAGTGGGAACATTAATAGGCTGATGATGAATAGGCGTATCCCCAATATATGGAACTTAACATATCTTTTTTTTCGGATGGGAAATCATCAAATTACCCCTCCCGCTCTGGGCGGAGCGGAAGGTAGTGTCAGACTTTTACTGACTAAAACCCATCCATGCTCCTTCTTAGCCCTTTGTGTTCCAGGATCGCAGTATCTCTTTAGAACAGTCCCTTTTGCTGACATCTCTGAGGCGCGCGCGGAACACGAACGAACTGTCGAGATCTGGGTGTATTGTACACATCTGCGTATCCCCTCAGAGCATACAGGCGTGATGTTACGTCATGATATTGTATAAACAATGAACATCCAACCGATTGGAGCTATCACAACAGATTTGCCGTCCCTTTTTGAAGAGTTCTATTGTATATCTCCGAAGATCAGCATCAGATCTTCACCAAATTAAAATGGGATCACCTCAGGAGTATACTTTTTCAAGTAAAAAAAGAATTTTGAGAATCGGTCCACAAATGGGAGAGAAATCAGGTAAATTGTACACTTCTGCGTACCC
Source organism: Xestia xanthographa (assembly GCA_905147715.2). Taxonomy (NCBI): domain Eukaryota; kingdom Metazoa; phylum Arthropoda; class Insecta; order Lepidoptera; family Noctuidae; genus Xestia; species Xestia xanthographa. The sequence continues at coordinate 20,034,131 of LR990653.1, read as the reverse complement.
CCTCAGAGCATACTGGCGTGATGTTCCGTCATGATATTGTATAAACAATGAACATCCAACCGATTGGAGCTATCACAACAGATTTGCCGTCTCTTTTTGAAGAGTTCCATTGTATATCTCCGAAGGTCAGCATCAGATCTTCACCAAATTAAAATGGGACCACCTCAGGAGTGTACTCTATCAAATGAAAAAAGAATTTTGAAAATCGGTCCACAAATGGGAGAGAAATCAGGTAACATACATAAAAAAAAAAAAAAAAAATACATACACACGAACATATAACCTCCGCCTTTTTTGAAGTCGGTTAATAAGTAGGAAAAAGGAGTCTGGTGTATAAAACCATCACTTTTTAAGATGTAATTTAAATTGTAATTTTATTGATAAACATTCAAGTAGACAATTTTTCTTCATATTTACTAACTAGCTGACCCGCGCAATTTCGTCTGCGTCACATGAGAGAGAGAGAGAGGGTTAGAGAGAGTGTGAGTAAACCTTAAAAGATCTATCTTTTAAGGTTTACTCACACTCTCTCTAACCCTAACATAATCCGCGATAGCATAATAATGTCTAGATTATTATGCTATCGCGGATTATGTTGAACTTTTTAAGAGGAACAATTCCCTAATGCATGATTGTTGCGTAACTTTAACCGTTTATGCAGCGCTCGCAACGAAAGTTCTCAAAAGAAATAAATTTTCCCCGTTTTTGCAACATTTAGCATTGATGCTTCGCTCCTATTAGTTACTAAATTTACATCATCACGCAGCGGCGTTAATTTTTCAAAGCAGCGTCATGTAGACTAATCTAGAGTACCTTATGCAATAATAACTTTTTCACTTCTCATACTCTAAAGTTCGCCTTTGTGTCGTGCGTAGGCGACATAAAGTCGCTTTTTATGCTCTAGAGCATAAAATAAAATCTTCGTCGAAGACCAAGACAATCGGTCCAACAGCCACACGAACAACTTCAACTTTATGCATGTAATAACCTCTTTATTTCCGTCCGTCTGTCTGTCTGTCCACCCGTCTGTCTGTCTGTTTGACTGTCTGTCCGTCTATGCGTCCGTCTGTCTGTCTGTCCATCTGCCTGTCCATCTGTCTGTCCGTCTGTCTGTACATCTGTCTGTCTGTCTGTTCAACTGTCTGTCCGTCTATGCGTCCGTCTGTCTGTCTGTCCATCTGCCTGTCCATCTGTCCATCTGTCTGTCCGTCTGACTAAATTGACTATTTTTCTCGCACTCAAAGTGAAAAGTCAGTACCTATGTACTACCTCGCTAAACCTCGGTAGTAAAACTACCTTGTATATAACGGGTAATTTTAGCCCCTTGTATTACAATGTACTATTAAGTTATCTGGTGAGCACATTTTTAGTCATTAGTACCATTCTAGTACATTATATGTGACTGCATCTTACATTTGATGATTAGTTCTTCTTGAACACTTTAAATTCGTATATCTTCTGATAGAATTAACCGATTACGATGAAGCAAAAACTAAGTAATACTTCAAGATACGCGCAATTTTTATGTATAAAAGTTATCTGTGTCGGTTTCGTATATTTTACGTGATGCTTGATCATCGAAACAGACAAACAGATAAACAAACAAAAAATCCAAAAATGCTGGAAATGAGTTCTGTTGGTTATCCCTGGCAATTTTTTTTTTAAATATTTTCGATGTACAAAAACGATTTTTCTACAGATTTATTATATGTATAGACAGACAATTCATTTTTTAAGGGCGAGATAGACATTTCTATTTTAATACAAGCAAACTTAGTACCTATTATTCACTTTGAATACAACATTCACGAAATTAAAATTTGTTCGGAGACATAAAGCAATAATGAACTATCTGGAAAACAGAATTATAAAGTCACCAAGTAAGAAAATTAATTTACTACAATTCTAAATCAATTACTTTCCGAAGACATCGTTCACGTAATTATCGGAGCCCATCCAACGGATTCAATCCGACAGGTCGTGTTAGAAAGGATAATCAATATTATGAGGGGTGGCGCAACTGGGCCTTATAACGAACTAAAAGGTTCCAACCCACAATTTATTACCTACCCTTAGCCTCTTATATTTCCACTTCAAGCGTTCTTATACTATTAGTGTCTTTTGAGTTACGTAATCAATAACAAAAGATGTTCGAATTGTCGTAGAGAAAATAAGTACAACTGCGGGAAACAGTGCTCTGTTTTCTTCTCTTATTACCGTGATAACCGCGGTATTGTTAGTGGCTACTGTTTCTTAGAAAACTGTCTTGATGTTATAGGAAAAATGTTTTATCGAGGAAAATATCAAACAAGAGCGGTGCTGGTTGGACCTTAACAATAAAATTTCTTAAATAATTAAACGCCTCCTTTCACGCAGTACATTCATAACGCAAGAAGTAGCCCCACATTAAATAAACTGAGTTAAATAAACTGTGGCTAAATAATTAGGTGATAATTTTGGTTGGAGAGCATTATTTCGTAGAGAGAATATTTCGATTACCTATGGATGAAGAGCAGTATACATGATATATTACCAACGTCCTAAATATCATAATCGTAATTCTATTATAGCTCTTTGTCATCATCATCTGCTTAGCCTTTTCCCAACTATGTTGGGGTCGGCTTCCAGTTTAACCAGATGCAGCTGAATACCAGTATTTTACATGAAGCGACTGCCTATCTGACCTCCACAACCCAGTTAGTACTGGGTAATACGATACCCCTTGTCAAGACTGGTTGTCAGACTTTTTGGGCCACTGACTACCTGTAACGACTGTCAAAGATCTACGAATGACAGCCGGGACCAACAGCTTAACGTACTTTCCGAGGCACGGAGGAAACTCGGTATGTAAGGGTGGTCACCCATCCACAGACCAACCCAGGCAAGCACGACTTAACCTAAAGATTGACCCGAGCGGCTATTATTATTTAGCCACGAGCTCCTCAGATCGACCCGAGCGGCTGTTATTATTTAGCCACGTTGTATTATAGCTCTTTGTGTTCGTCAAAATATTTACTAGGAGCTGGCTCTTCCAAGTTGACCCATCCAATGTGTACTGGTTATATTTCTGTCTAAAACAATGTGGATCGCTCGCAGCCCTCGTCTGTTTCGGCAAAAAGGGTCTAGACAGAACCATATTTTGTTTAGTCGGAGGTAACCATCCGAGAAAAACTCGAGAGTGATTTGCTTACTAAAAGTCGGATGAGCCAGCATGTATGAAGATGCTCTATTTAAGAATCACAGCGAAGTTTTTGGACTTCATCTAGCTTTTCCGGTGACTGTCAATCTCAGATTTTTGCGGTAACATACGGTTTTTGTCAACAGCCACTTGGTACGGTCGACCTAGCTTTTTGTTTTACATTTTAACATGCAAATTACATTGTAGTAAACCAAATCGCTTGGTCGACCGTACCTACATGGAAAACTATCTGCAGCTCTAGTGTCTGAAAATCTTTTAAAATATTCCTAAATAAAATTGTTGCTATATCGATTTTTAAAATCTTCTGGAACTGCATAAGTCCCCCAGGCCTCACTCAGATCCAGCCTGTCCCCTTGCTGCCCTGCCCAGCGACGCCCTACGCCGAGACTTGTACCTCACAGGGAGTGCTTTTAACGCGCGATCGCTTTGTTTAAGCTTAATGTCCCTGGCTGGAGGCCTTACTCTCAAGGCATCTACAGGAAAGTCCGGTTAGCTAGAAGCCGTCTTTATAGGTTGACCTGCGAGAAGCCATGCCAAAACAAAAAAAACCTGTTACATTAATATTTAACCGACTTCAAAAAGGAGGAGATTATATTATGTTCATGTTTTTTTTAATGTATGTTTTAAAGAAAAAAAAATGTATGTAAAAGAAAAACAGAAAAAAGTAAAAATTAACTTTAGCTTCAAAAGTCGGTGACAAAAACACCAAATCAATCAAACAAAGGTCAAGCAAGCTTCAGAAGTCGGTGACCTTTGTTTAATTGATTTAGTGTTTTTGTCACCGACTTTTGAGGCTAAAGTAATTTTTCACTTTTTTATGTTTTTTTTAAGTCTTTTAAATTTTTTGGAGAAAAGTTTTTTTTTTACAATTAATGTTTCTCAAAATTGTCGTAGTAAATGGCGAACTGCGTTTCCAATGGATCGCGCCAGTACAGCAGTGGCAATCCTGGAAGTTCCTATTAAGAGCGAACTACTAAATTGGAGTTCCATTATAGTTCCAAGACGTCATATCGACGCACTGTAATAGCTTCCAAGGTCACGGCAAATTACCTACTGGAATATTCATGCTGCAGAAATCAATTCCATAATGAAAGCAATTATGGCTGCATAGATTACTGGAAAAATACCCTTGAAATATGCTAATTTTGCAGCTGATTTACGGGATTTATATTATTAACGATTAGTTATTATGGTTAGTTATGAGTCTAATTGAATTATGATTCAAATACTCGTATTTTGTATTTAATAGGTTGAATTTTACTGTCGATTAGCACATTTGAACAGTGCTCAGGATCTCACGCAGAGCACAGCTCTTGAACAGAAGAGCAGATTTTCCCAATCCCAATGAATCTGCTGTTAAAGTCAGATTATAATTAAAAGTTTACATTAGTTCATTCTTTCTTTATTGTGCTGTTAGTGCCTAGCCTGGTGGACTTTATATACCGCCCATGGGCCTCTGACTTAACTTTACATGCCGTCAAGAAATATCTCTCAGGCATGCTGGTTTCCTCACGATGTTATCCTCAGTTCATTAAGAAAACGTATCATAAATAAAAGTTTAAATTACCATTTTCATTAATACATAGTTGTTTTTACAAAGAAATCCACTTTTCCGATTTCCGTTGCTTTAAGAGCGTCTAGAGTCTTTTTGCAAGAGTGTAACGAGGTTAGGAAATACGTAGTGTTGGCTAAGCTAGGTAATTTGTTGCGACGCCCGGCGCGGCTCACAGGGTCTCTTAAAAATTATTACTAAAGAAAATATCTTTTACTTCATGTGCAATATATTTTTGGAAGCTTTGTAGTTTAAATGCTTGTTTTGTTTTGTTAGGCAGAGATGCAGCTAACAGTACACCCACATTTCGCTACTTTTGTTTAAGACCCTTTTTTTATCAAATTTTTATTTTTAGGTTGGATGATATAATTTTTTACTTATGACTAGCTGACTTGCGCAACGTCGTCTGCGTCACATAATATAGCTTACTAGCTGTTGCCCGCGGCTTCGCCCGCGTGAAGTTCGGTAAATGTCCCACGGGATCATACTAAAGGGATAAATAGTATCCTACATGTTAATCCAGGTTATAAACTATCTATGTGCCAAATTTCATAATCATCACAATCGCTATCACAATCACCATCACTATCACCATCATTATCACTGTCACAATCACAATCACCATCACCATCATCGTTATCACAATAACCATCACCATCACTATCCCAATCACAATCTTATCACAATCACCATCATCGTTATCACAATAAATCAACAATAATCCTCTATAGAAGTCGAATCCGCCATCATTTGGATCTAAAAATAAATGACGAATAACGACACCCATATTGATTTTTAGACATTTGAACCCCATCGCACCCCAACAGGGGATGATGGTATTTCAGGTCCACCACATTAAATCTTAAAATCGCTGTTTTCGTAATACACCCGACCTGATACACCATACAAACAATACCAAAACCAATTCCCCCTTTAGGGGTTGAATTCTGAAAAAACCCGAAACCCATTTCTACCCATTTATCGACAGGAGTACTCCTGTGGAGTTTCGAATAAAATAGTCTAACTAATGTTATCCATGTAAATTTTGGACCCCCGTTTCAGCCCTTTAGGGGGTGAATTTTGAAAAATCCTTTCTTAATGCACCCCTAAACCTCATAAGGAACCTATGTGACAAATTTGGAATCTCTAGACTCAGCGGTTTGGGCTGTGCATTGATTTTTATACTTTGTCACCCCATTTCCCTCTCTCGGGGGTTTAATTCTGAAAAAACCTGAAACACAAATGTTTACTCAATTATCGATAGGAGTACTCCTGTTAAGTTTCGAATAAAACTGTTTAACTAATCTTGTTTCCCCATACAAACTTTGGAGCCCTTTTTCACCCCCTTAGGGAGTGAATTTGGAAAAATCCTTTCTTAGTGCACTTTTTGACCACATACAGAACCTACTTGCCAAAATTGGAATCTGTAGACTCAGTGGTTTGGGCTGTGCGTTGATATGTCAGTCAGTCAGTCAGTTTCTTCTTCTATATATTTTTACCCGACTGCGCCAGGAGGGTTACTGTATAGATTTTATCTAAAACAGAAGAAGCCTAAGTTACTCCTTATTTCATCAGCTATCTGCCAGTGAAAGTCCCGTCAAAATCGGTTCCGCCGTTCCAGAGATTAGCCGGAACAAACAGACAACAGACAAAAATTAAAAAAAATGTTATTTTGGTATATGTACCCTTTACACATTCATATGTAAGTAGTAAAATGCGGTTGTTTTAATATTACAAACAGACACTAATTTTATTTATTTGTACAGATAAAGCCCCCTTTTCATCTTTCACCCCCTTAGGGGTTGACATTTTTAAAAACACCGTTGCGTTAGCTTCCAACCATAAGCCTAGATAATAAATTTAGTGAGTTTTACTTCGAAAATTAAGGACTTTCCAAAAACAACTTCATTCTCCTTTATAACCCTTCGGGGGTGGAATTGTGAAAAACGCTGAGACACATATCAATTAATTTTAATCATCAGCCTAAACACAAAATTTGAAGATCCTAACTTTAAAACTGACGGACTTTCATACACAACAGCTTCATCCCCTTTTTAACCATTTGGGGGTAGAATTATGAAAAACGCTGAGACACGTATCAATTATTTTTTATTCATCAGCCTAAACACAAAATTTGAAGATCCTAAATTTAAAAATGACGGACTTTCATACACAACAGCTTCATCCCCTTTTTAACCATTTGGGGGTAGAATTATGAAAAACGCTGAGACACTTATCAATTAATTTTTATTCATCAGCCTAAACACAGAATTTGAAGATTCTAACTTTAAAACTGACGGACTTTCATACACAACAGCTTCATCCCCTTTTTAACCCTTTGGGGGTAGAATTTTGAAAAACGCTGAGACACGTATACATTATTTTTTTATTGTCAGCCTAAACACAACATTTGAAGATCCTAACTTTAAAACTGACGGACTTTCATACACAACAGCTGCATCCCCTTTTTAACCCTTTGGGGGTAGATTTATGAAAAACGCTAAGACACGTATCAATTAATTTTAATAATCAGCCTAAACACAAAATTTGAAGATCCTCACTTTAAAACTGACGGATTTTCATACACAACAGTTTCATCCCCTTTTTAGCCCTTTGGGGGTAGAATTATGAAATACGCTGAGAAACATATCAATTAATTTTTAATCACCAGCCTAAACACAAAATTTAAAGATCCTAACTTTAAAACTGACGATTTTCCATAAACAACTTCATCCCCCTTTTTAACCCTTCGGGGGTGGAATTGTGAAAAACGCTGAGACACGTATCAATTAATTTTTAATCGTCAGCCTAAAAACAAAATTTGAAGATCCTAGCTTTAAAACTGACGGACTTTCATACACAATAGCTTCATCCCTTTTTTAACCCTTTGGGGGTAGAATTATGAAAAACGCTGAGACACGTATACATTATTTTTTTATTGTCAGCCTAAACACAACATTTGAAGATCCTAACTTTAAAACTGACGGACTTTCATACAAACTTCCATCCCCTATTTAACCCCCTTAGGGGTTGAATTTCTAAAAATCCTTCCTTATTCCTTGCCTACATTATAAAGGGAACCTCTGTGCAAAATTTCAGCTTTCTAGGTCCAAGGGTTTGGGCTGGGCGTTGATGAGTCAGTCAGTCAGTCAGTCAGTCAGGCCTTTTGTTTTTATTTATATATATATATATATAGAAGGACGATTTTTCAGTGTTCAAATGACTTTTATCTGAAGAATAAAAATTTTGAATAGACAATTTTTGTTGAGAAAATATGCAAATCCGCCATGTTTTTTTATACACGAACGCCACCAAAAGGGAATGGAAAAAAATTGTCACGCTTCGTTATGTACAGTTACTTGGTGATTAACCTTTTGAACACCATTGTCATATATACGTGACAAGCAAGCGCATGCCCTGTACGCCATTGCCACAAATATGTGACAAACAATGCGATGCACTATATAGCACGAAATAAACAATTAAGTAGTTTGAGAATTCCTATTCTTTTTTAAGTATTTGCGGTGAAATTGTGTCTTGCATTGTGGCAAACATATTACACATAGAGAGATTACACTCCTGAGAAACATTTGCCGAAGCCAATGGCTAGTTATCGCTACTTCCACCAATCAAAGCACTTAATTATTTGAAATAGAGACGTAGATATTCCTAATAACCTCTACGTGTGAAATCTATATCGTGCCTTCCCACACCGAACCCGACGAACCGCAGCGATTGTCGAGCAGTCGGGCTCCGGAAACAACACTTATCGTAACAGCTACGTTTCACTAATTCATATTGTTGTTATATTCAGAAGCGATTGGTTGTTACGATTTATTGATAGTTCATATATACCGGTTTTATTTTAAATGGGATGTAATTTTGAGTTGATGGCAAAATAATAGCATTTTTTTACAGCTGAAAATCAGTGTCAGGTGGTATACCTTCTTTCTTTTTTTTTATTCGTCTCCTCCCGCTCTGGGCGGAGCAGGAGGGAGTGTCAGACTTTTACTGACTAAAACCCATCCATGTTGCTTCATCGCCCTTTGTGTTCCGGGGCCACGGTATCTCTTTCGAACAGTCCCGGTATACATTGTGTCGCCATCTGGCATTTTGCTGAGCTGAGGTTCTTTTGGCATTAAACACATACTTTGCTCATCTATATTGTTCCGTTTTAAGGTGTTTTTTGTTTCAATGCCAATCAATACTCTTTTCTTTTCTTCTATTTCGTTGATAGTATGTCTGAAAACTCTTTTATAATGGACCAAAAATTTCGGATGCCGCTCCGGACACTGGATTCTGACAAACATTGAAGGTAGGTGGTACGTCGGGCCGGTTAGACTGTTTTTTTTTGTTATTTCAAAGAAAACCTGTTGATGATGTGGTAAATGCAAACCAATATTTTTTTACATTTACTTTCACTATCTGAAAAGGTTTATAACAATGATATTCTAACAAACAGATATGTTATACACCTACAAAACCACCGAAAAAAGTGTGCCGCGGGGGAGAGCCAGCTCACATACACGCAGTGACGCAGAATAAAGGAAAAACAGGCCAATTGACACGTTTTCGAGTCTTCACGATTGCGCGCTCATAACATATCTGTTTAATTAAATATCATTGGTTTATAATAAAGAAGTTTATGATAAGACATTCAAAATACCAGAATTTATTTTGGCGGGCCTGACGTTATGTCAAAATTAAAAAACGAAATAAAAATTATAAAACATCCTTAGAACCAATTAGGTTGAGGTTGCTACAACGGTTTATAATTAAAGCACAAACTTTTTGGACGTATTTTGCGTGCGTTTAAATTCTACTTGACGTTCCCCAAGAAATGCTTGAGGAAGTTTCAAACGCGTTTCGGTTAACCGACTAAGCCCTGAGGAAATATACATAATGAAATAGACGCGTGGGAAATGCATTTTTCATTACTTTATGACAAGTTTGTTAACTGGTACAAAACAAAGAGAGCATTAGACATTTACGAGCGGCAGTCTTTTGTTTTCAACGTAATTGTTGGCTGTTCTATTAGAAACTGTGTGGTTGTGGCAGGATTCCCTAGCAACTGTTTGTTTTAGCTGTGGAAAATACAGTTGATGTAGCTTGGTGTTCATTTTATTCTTCTATCACATTGGCTCGTAAATCAGGTATAGCTTTACACGTTTAATTAGACAACTGTCTAGACAGACTTTTTTTTCACACTCGTTCATATGATCTGAAGTGATTTTGGAAAACTGTCAGTTTTGAAAATGGAACATGTCCAAAGACAAAAAAAACATTCTACAATTTTGGTAGTTAAGCTGGGAGTAAAGAATGGATAAGCTTTTTTAGTAGCCGAGTGCAATTGGACAAAAAATAATCAAATGGTGGAACGAAGTTTATAGTGGTCGGATTTTCATGGGATTTTTTTTATTGAGTTCCTAGAGATGTGGAGAAGAAAGTAAAAAAAAAAAATTCGCCTCTCGTGACTTTTTTTTTTAAATTTTCTTTGTAATATTTTTTTTTCGTTTAAGACCAACTTCAAATTCGACGAATTCATAATGTATTCACAATTATCAGGAAATCGTCTATATAAAAGTAAAGAAGGCCATTTTCCTCAAAATATTTCTATGACGGTCAACTTAAATATTATCCTGAAAACATCCTTATTATATCTGCTATCCATAGATAACAAAATCTAAAAAAAAAAATCGGTGGTACTCGATAAAGGTTGATTATTTCTGACAAAAGTGGAATGGGGCCGCTGGTAAAATTACAAAAATTATCGTAATTATAACGTAACCATTTCTCACGATTTCTATCTGAGATAAGTTGCAAGCTTGGGTCTCTGCGCGCAATTTAATATCTATACCGATACCACTCCCACTTCTTAGCGATAGAGGCCCTTTTGTCAAGATTTACTTTTTCAGCAGTAACCAATATTTTACAAGTATCCTTAAATATTTTTCTAGTTATTATACCTCGTTAAGTAGTTAATAAAATGAGGATTAATAAGTTGCACATTGAGTTTCATAGCAGTATTTGGAAAAAAAATGCTTTCATTAACATAGACGATTTTCTAACATTTCCGAATGAATTTTAAGTCACTACACTCGTGAAAGTGGTCTTCATAAATACTTTCTTGTCCAGTTATCTGTGAAAAAGCATCAGTTCACCAATTTCAAAAGAAATATTAGTCTTAAAATTCGATATTTTAGAAATAATTGCAGAAAATAGGAAATTTTCAAAAATACTTCAAATATATCGACAACAATGAACAAAGAAACAGACCAAATTAGTGTTTATTGGATGCACGTAGGTCATACTATTACGCTACAATATGAATTTGTCGAATTTGAAGTTATTCATAAACGAAAACAAAAAATTGCAATGAAAATTAAAAAAAAAAAATTCGGGGGCGGTGAAATTTTTATTTTTAACTTTCTTCTCCACCCCTCTAGGAACTCATTCAAAAAAGTCCCATGAAAATCCGACCACTATAAACTATGTTCCATCTTATTGTCTAACTGCACTCGACTACTTTATTCTGCGTCACTGCGTGTATGTGAGCTGGCTCTGAGGCCCTACTCTTTAACGTCTGTCCGTCCGTCCGTCTCTATCCGTCTCTCTCGCTCACATCTGCAGATGAGTGCGAGAGAGAGAGACGGATAGAGACGGATGGACGGACGGACGTTAGAAAGTAGGGCCCCTGCCCCGCGGAAAACGTTTTTCGGTGGTTTTGTAGGTGTATAACATATCTGTTTTTTAGAATATTATTGATGTCCAAAGACAAAAAAAAACATTCTGCAATTTTGGTAGATAACCTGTGAGATAAAGAATGGATAAGCTTTTTTAGTGTCATTTGATCGATTATGGGACAATGATTATGACAATATCTAATAATAAAACGTCCCCATTTCTTCCTAGTGACGTAGTAACAGTATGGGAAGACTAAAGGATTTTGCCAGGTGACTGGGCACAGCGTCCATGATAATGTCACAAAGAGAAAAATGAAAAATGGCTCTGTTAGGGTTCAATGACTTTACGCGGCAGTCAATTCGCTTAAAGACAAAATGGATGATCGCGTACGACGCCCACCCGTTCTGAAATTCGAGGCCAAGCTGGAATGGTGAAGATTATGTAATAGTGGAGTTGGAAATAATAGCTGTTCTTTTTTTCTTACAATGCGGTAACGTAGAAACCCAGTAGTTAATGTAAACACACAGTTTAGTTCATGTATCACGAAATACGTATAACCATCACATAACTATGAAAACATATTCCATTGACGTTTATTACAATATTTTGTCAAAATCTCGATAAAGCAGGTTCAAGATGGCGTTGCTTGTCAAGAAAATATGCATTGGTATGTCAAACTTGGTACATTTATTATATTTCTGTATTTTCCCGCTTGCACAGTTATGTTGCTTGAACGTGCTTGAAGCATCAAATGATTTTGATATGAGTAAAGAGGTCAAGTTTGCAAAAACAATCTCTTTGATTTTCAATATTTATTACAATAGCTTGATAGATTACTAGCTGCAATGTGTGCAAAAAAATACATGAATGCCATTAGATGTAAAAAAAAAACAGTTTTATAATTTCTTTTTAGGGTTCCGTACCCAAAGGGTAAAAACGGAACCCTATTACTAAGACTTCGCTGTCTGTCCGTCTGTCTGTCCGTCTGTCCGTCTGTCCGTCTGTCTGTCACCAGGCTGTATCTCATGAACCGTGACAGCTAGACAGTTGAAATTTTCACAGATGATGTATTTCTGTTGCCGCTATAACAACAAATACTAAAAACAGAATAAAATTAATATTTAAGGGGGGCTCCCATACAACAAACGTGTTTTTTTTTGCCGTTTCGTCTAATGTATAGATAATGGTACGGAACCCTTCGTGCGCGAGTCCGACTCGCGCTTGGCCGGTTTTTAAAATGTCTGTTGTGTGTGGCCAGTATGTATAAGATTTTGGATTTAGCAAGAAGGCGATAAGTCTAAATAATTCTAAAATCAAACGAGGAACTAATCTACTTTAGTACTAATCATATAAAATGTACTCTGTGGTACTAATCAGCTACTAAATGCGACAACTTCATGCTAAGTGAACCTACGGTATAAAAATGTTTTAGTTAAGTTTAATCCAACATTGTTTACATTTTCCATTGTTGAGCTAATATAACATATTTTTTGTATCAGCTACTAAATGCGACAACTTCATGCTAAGTGAACCTACGGTATAAAAATGTTTTAGTTAAGTTTAATCCAACATTGTTTACATTTTCCATTGTTGAGCTAATATAACATATTTTTTGTACGTCATTATAATTTCGATAAAAACTTCCGTTGAATCCATATCTTCATAAACCTCATTACTGAAAAGCCTTCAGTGGGCACGTTATATTCCGGGATTCGACATACACAGGGATTAAAATTGGATGCGATATTTACGACCAACTGAATTTTACTCAATTTTGCATACTGAAAGCCGAAAAAATGTGCACTGAAAATGTGTAAAAGTGTTTTCAAACCGAAATGCTGGATGCATTTTTTGTGAAATTACTACGAAATTGCTTGATTGAAGAACATTATTATCAACAAGATTTGTAAAGGTCATCTTAAGTTCCAAAAACCTCAGCTCCGATGTACTATCGAGGACACTCCCGCCTGACCACATTTTTGCTTGCACTCGCAACATAAAAACGCTCTCTAGCCCCGCCCCGTTGACTTTGTGTAGAAAAAGTGAATGAAAAGATACCGAATCGGCCGAGCGCATTGACGACGCACGCCAAACGAGAGTTATTGTTACTTTGCGCGCCAAAGTTGACGCTTTCCTAATAGGCCCAAACTTTAAGGGGGCGTGGCTCGGCGCCTCCGCATGATTTAAGCGAAAAAAAATTAAAATGGTCAGGCGGAAAAGACCCCGATGGTACCTAAAATGTTGAAAATAACTTTAAACTTTTCATCGAACAAATATTATGATTTCAGAACGAAAAGTTGCCATCTCACATAAAAGTTACTTTTAAAAACAATAGATAAATGATACATAAACAGGAAAAATGAATTTAATTTTCCATTTGTGCCCCTGAAAGTTTCCTACTTGACAATGGCAATCACATTATCAAAGCGAGTTTAAAACATTTTATGAAAATGATGGAAAAGAAATACAAAGTTTTGGAAATTAGACGTTTTTGGGATCAGAATAAGCCTCCTTCACATAAATAAGAAATATCGTGATATATAGAACCTTAAGGTTGGTAGCTTTTGTATTCTGGGATTTAGTATGTTAGCATTCGTGCGTGTGTTAGATACAATATTTACGAATGTGCTCGTTCGTTGTATTTTTAGGCAGGATGCGTTGTAATATGTAGGCTTAAGTACTTTTAAGAATACACTTATAAAAAAAATGTAGTGTTCCTTTGATTTAGGGTTCTTATTGCAGCTCAGATGACGTGCATATTTTTTTATACTTACATACATTGGGAGTCTTTAACCAGCGACAAAGGCTTTCGTATTACTTGACGAAGATTGAGAGTTCTTTCTTCTTTATGTATCGATGAACTCTAATTGTGTTAGACCAGTAAGTATGCCAGTAGCCAACTACACAGCTCTAACATTCGCTTCGATTAAGTCTTGAAAGCAGCGGTCTTCAGAGCAGCGGTGGCCCAGTGGTGGCTGCCCCAAATTACGAACAGTAAGTCGTGGGTTCGAACCCAGCCAGGCGCATTACTTTGTGTAATTTATTGGTTCTAGGACATGCTGGTTTCCTCACGATGTTTTCCTTCACCGTTTTGACTGCTCTCAAAACGGTGAAAGAAAACATCGTGAGGAAATCGGCATGTCCTAGAACCAAAAAATTCGAAGACATGTGACATCTACCAATCCGCACTGGGCCCGCGTGGTGGATTATAGCCCAGTCCCTCTTATGGAGAGAGAGGAGGCCTGTGTCCCAGCAGTGGGAACATTAATAGGCTGATGATGATGACGATGAAGTCTTGAAAGGTGCAAGTGGTTCTGTAGTTGTTCAGAATGGGCAGGACAGGTGGAGCATATCCTAAAGAGAGGTTCCACACTGGCAATCTTCTTGGGTTGGAACGAGGCCACGAGGGTACCCTATTTGACCAGATTATATCTACAGCGGCCAACCTAGGCTCGCAATCGGTTAAGAGATTTGCAGATTGGCCACTGCGGTTCGTATCCGAGCGGTAGGTGTTCTTCCGGGGTTGAAAAATATCCAAAAAACCGGGGAAAACTGACTTTAATACTATTATTAGCATGAATTAGGAAAAAGGAAAATTTTATCAGCCTAGGGTAATTTAGGAACAGTCACATGTGGATTATTAATATTAATTCTACAATTTTATATTCCTAAGGAAGCTTAGTAACTTCTTATTCTTTAAATTACTTTGACAAAGTCAAACCTAAGTAATAGTAATATTAATCTTTATTTATATAAAAAACAGATTGTAGTACATTTATAAGATGCTACAAAGTGGGGAGTATTAAATCACTGGCAATCAAGTGGCTGACGTGCTGTTCTCTTTGCTAGGCGTTAATAGCCTGTATTAAGAAGTAACAGTGCCGATCCCCCCAAATTGTATTACTACAATTTTATGTTTACAGCAACAAATAAGTTTAAATTGTGTATGAGTGTGCATGTATGCGTGTGTGTGTGTGTGCTGTGTGCTGTGTGTGCGTGTGTGTGAGTGCGTGTGTGGGTCTGTCTGTGTTTGTGAGTGAGTGTAGGTCCGCGAGCTTGTGGCTGTGTAAGCGTGCGTAAGTAAGAGGATTTGGTTAGTGTGGGTCTATGTTTAGGGTGAGTGGTACAATATACAAACTTGTCATACTTAATTAAATTAAATATTTTTCTGTTTCGTCGTAGGTTTTATTTTGAAGAAATGTGCGAACAGTCTTTTTACAATTATGATAGGACAATCTATATATTGGACATTTTTGTTTATTGCATTGTAATGGCACGGACCTAAATAATAATAAAAGAATCTTTTAGTAAACGATAAGCGGGTTTTTGGAGGAGTACATATTATATCTTTTCGGCGTAGTAATCTAAGTAATGTATGTACCCGGTATCTGTCACCTTGTCACAGCCAGCTGCTGATTATATGTAGTTACATATAGGAACGAGTAAAGTCACTGACCTTTAAAAAGTTCCAAAAGTCAATAAATTGGCTCATGCATTGTAAAATTGGAAGTTGAAATGTCACCGTGGTTCTTTTTGTGTGAAAACTTTTAGAATTGGTTGTAGGTAGCTATAGTTATGTCGGTGTTGGATGGTAAATCAATCGCACAACAGATTTTTATAGAAGATTATATAACATGAGGGTTGTGGCTTTGATAAAACAAGACAAAGCGAATTTAAATGTTCATTAATCTCACTTATATAACCTGATATCATTATCGTTATACGGCTTTGGTGTTCAAGATCCATTATGATAACAAACAACACCTTAAAACCTTAATTAGTATTTAATATTTTTTTCAGCTGTTTTTTTTTTTTTTTTTTTTTTTTTTTTTTTTTTTTTTTTTTTTTTTCACTAGGTGGACTGATGACCTGGTGAAGGTTGCGGGAATCCGCTGGATGCGAGTCGCGCGGGACCGGTCAATGTGGCGACACTTGGGGGAGGCCTATGTCCAGCAGTGGACGTCTTTCGGCTGAAATGATGATGATGATGATGATTTTTTTCAGGATGTGAAAAAAAAACAAAAAAAAAATGGTTCGTGGAAATCATATTCACGAACCATAGTTTTATTTACTCCATCACATAATCATTAGTGTTCAAATACAGGCTCATAAATTACCATCACAGTGCGAATTTTAATTAAAATATCGCAACAAACGAAATTCAATTATCGTATCAGTCATAAATTAAAACATAGGTGACATACTAACACAGTGATTAGTTAACATAATAATCAAGTTGATATAATGGACGCTTTACGAGTTGACAGCGACATGGAAATTAATTACTTACGGTTTCAAAGCGACAAATTAATATACTGGGCAATATTTCGTTGGTTTATTAGTTGCTAGTTTATAATTAAAAAACGAACGATGGAATTTGCCATCGAAAAAAGTGACGAACTACCAATACATAATTATGGATTTATATTTGAATCCTTCCTAATCCTAATCAATCATTGTGCGCAAATGAGTTTTATGTTCTTTACGATACGATTGAAAATGAATCATCGAACGAGAATCGTTATTTAGACAACAATTTTTGATCTTACTGTTTAAGTACTTACTTATTTTGTGAAAGTGTACCTTATAAACTTAGTGAGTGTACATTAAGAACTTAGAAACTATGTAAGTACCTTAGTTATAGCTAATTTTAAAAATTTTACTACTGGTGTACTGTATCTAAAATGCATAAATAAATTCTATTCAATTCTATTCTATTGTCTTAAGCTTTCACGGTTTAATAAACAAATAATAATCTCGGAAGATATCCCGTAAGAGACAATATAAGTTTCCTAACAAATATTATAAATACGAAAGGAAGTTTGTTTGATTCTTTGTTACCTTTTCACGTCTAAACCACGGAAGCGATCGTTAAATTAAATAAATAAATATTGCTGGACATTACACACAGCGCCATCTAGCGCCACACTAGGCTTGTGTCGTGGACACCAGATGGTTGATATACTACATAGATACTTTTTGTTTGTAAATACTTACTTGTTATACATATAAACATTCATGACTCGGAAACAATGTCCATGCTCATCACACAAACATTTCCTCCGACCAGGATTCGAACCCGGGACCCTAAGAACGTAAGGTCGCCTAATTGCGCATATGTACGTTGTCAGGTACAGAAACGGACATAGAACCCCTTTCATCCCGAAAAAAATACTGTTCCCTAGGAAAATAACAATAATATTCGTATGATGATAATAGATGGCGCCACTTGTTTTTCGAATCATGATTGAATGAGAGGTTTTCCTTTTGAGGTTTTAAAAAAAAACTTAGTTTCCAAGAACTCTATAGATGGCGTTGAAGTTACTATGCCAGAGCCAAAACGCTTGAATAAAAACCATTGTGTCACGTTACATACTCTCGTTGACTGACACTTTCATTTGCATAACCTTCCGAATATAACCAACATTTCTCGGGCTTTGTTAAAATCAGTTTTTTTAGGTTCCGTTCCTTGCATTATCATACTTACTCCTAGCGCCATCTATCCAGCGAGCTAGGGAAGAGCTAAAAAGAAAATCCCTCATTATATTATTACGAGCAGAGTACAACCCGAATTGATTGTTGTGAAATTCTAAATTAACGCGAGCAAAGCTGTGAGCAATAGCTAGTAGGATCTAAGGCGACAAATTGAAATCAAGGCAGGTTGGCAATGACATCACCTTCAGGTGCCATCTAAATGTGCTGGCACTAAAGCCGATTTTCATCTTTTCAATTTCCCTTCCCCAATCTATTATGTAATACCGAGCAAGAGCGCCATCCTTTTTCTAAAAGATTTATCTATCTTTTGATACAGATAAGCTGAGCCCACTGATTTACAATATAAAGGCAAGAAGTTACATAAAATCCCAATATCTTTTGTTCTTCCAAATGCCCTGTAAAAGTCAATCTTGCGTCAGGTGAAGTTGTGTCCGCCCACGCTTCAAAAAGTACTGGAACTGAACACGAAGCTCAAGATTACGTAAAATGGTGATAGATTCCGAACGATCCCCTCAGGGCTGTTCGAGGTTTCTTATGAAGAAGTATTAACTCGCCAAGGAACTCTGTTTAAGTGGCTCATTTACAGAAAAAGGTTTGTAGTATATACTTACGGTTCTATACATGTTTAAAACATGTAATCTTGAGAAGGATATGAATAAAAATGATACAGGATTGTTTTAGTTAATACAAATTTCATTGTTATTACAAACTTTTATGTTAAGTTTCGTATCATCATCTGCCTAGCCTTTTCCCAACTATGTTGGGGTCGGCTTCCAGTCTAACCGGATGCAGCTGAAAGCCAGTATTTGACATGGAGCGACTGCCTATCTGACCTCCACAACCCGTTTAGTACTGGGTAATACGATACCCCTCGGTAAGACTGCAGGTTGTCAGACTTGTTGAGCCGATGACTACCTGTAACGACTGTCAAAGATCTGCAAATGACAGCCAGGTCCAATGGCATAACGTTCTTTCCGAGGCAAGGAGGAAACCCGGTATGTAATGGGTGGTCTGCACCCACAGACCAACCTAGGCAAGCACGGCTTAACCTAGAGATCGACCCGAGTGGCTGTTATTATGTTTCGTATACCATGTAATATTATGTAATGTAACATTTATGTACTACTTATCTAACCATGTTATGCGAATAAATTATTTGATTTTATTTGATTTGCCCGCAAACCTTCCTCCGCGTGAAATTTTCATAAAAATATTGCTTCCCTATTTGAATTGGATTGTGTTAACATTTCATGTGATTGTTATCATCATCATCATCATCATTTCAGCCGAAAGACGTCCACTGCTGGACATGGACCTCCCCCAGAGGGGGGTATTTGCCATAATCGCAACGCTTGGCAGGCGAGTTGGCGATCGCAGTACGGTTGTTACAAAAGCACAGAGAGCGCTGCTGCCCATTCTCTGGTAAGTCCCTTAGTCGCCTCTTACGACACCCACGGGAAGATATGGGATGGTGCTATTCTTTACTTCCGACACCATACAGAACAACATGTGATTGTACGGAACCCTAATCCTTTTTCTAAAATAAAAGTAGTTTTTTTATAATAAGTATCTACCTACCGTATAAACTTTAATTTGCATTCAAATATAAAAAGCTCTTATTTTGAAATAAAAAACAGCACTTTTCTATTTATTTGTATAGATATATTCGATCTCACGGAAAAGTGGGTGTCTGTGATGAGTTTTGCTGCTTAGATAGCGTACGTAGAAAAAAGATGTCTTTCACATAAAAAGAACTCAATAAGCATTCCGTCCACGAGTGAGGGGTTGGGACGAGTGGGTCCTGGAGTCAGAATTAAGTGTGATTTATTACTTTTATGAGCCACTGTAGCCTCGAACGCCTTATTTGCGTGAGTGAGCGATCTACTTTTACGATGGCTAGTTCTGACTGATGTTAATCTTCACTGTCATTCGTTCATTCGTTCAATCATTCAAATGAGCAAAGGATGTGATCAGTAACCACATTATGGTAATAAAGCTTGTGATAAAGTGCAGAGTAATGACTTCGTATCAAAAGATTTTAGAATAAATGTACCTACGTAGTTACCTATTATACAGTCCAAAATCCAATACGCGTCTTCGAAATATTGCAAAACCTTATTCGAATCAAGTGAAGTACATACTTCAACTTCATCTATTTATTTACAAAGAGAACTAAGCGATTAATAATTTGTATTTAAAATCAAGTCGTAATTTGTAGTGATAAAAGCGAAATTGTATTCCATCATCGATAATGTTTTGTTATCATGGATCTCGTCAGCTATCGAGCCCACCTCAGGTAGGGTATAATAATAATGGGCACGCAACCTCGGCTCACTTTTCACTTAGGTATTTACTTATCTTTACCTTTCATAGACTGAATAGAATTATGGATATAAACATTAAGGTAAAGGTTGAAGATTCTCAAAAGAAATATAGGTACCTATAAAAAAGAATTTAGCCTAAAAGAACACAAACACTTTTGACCTAGTTTTCTTTATTTGTAAATCAAATGAATTAATGTATTTTGTTCTATTTAGTTTGTTTGGTGGATCGCCGTAGTGAATGTTAAATATTCTGATGAAATAAATGCCTATCTTGGAGTATATCTAACGTAGGTGTATCAATCAAGATTTTTATGAAGAAAGACAGGTGTTTTTCCTAGTTTCTTTAAATCATTTGTAATAGCAAAACGTTCATTTAATGTTGGACCTTCCTGAAAGTAGGCAAACCTATTTGTTTTCTTATTTTTGTATAAAACTGTGTCGTAGGTGTATAATTTGATCTCGGCAAGGTATCAATAAGCGTAGGTGTTTCAATTTAGTTGGGCACATACAAAAGGTTATGTTATTTGATAGTTATTAAAAACACCTATCTTCGAAGATTGATTGTATCTACATATTATTATCTTACTATACAACGGTTCGGTTCGGTTTCTGTATGGTGTCGGATGTAAAGAATAGCACCATCCCATATCTTCCCGTGGGTGTCGTAAGAGGCGACTAAGGGACTTACCAGAGAATGAGCAGCAGCGTTCTCTGTGCTTTTGCAACCGTACTGCGATCGCCAACCCGCCTGCTAAGCGTGGCGATTATGGCAAAACCCCCGCTTGGGGAGGCCTATGTCAAGCAGTGGACGTCTTTCGGCTGAAATGATGATGATGATGATGATGATACAACGGTTTCTGTATAGTGCTTTTAGTTTTATAGATTAATTTATGACTCAAGAACTTGACACATTAGAAATAAATTGTAAACAAGACGTTAAAACGTTAATTGGTATTTACGATACATTGACATAATTCGAATAAATTGGTAATTGGTATAATAACATCACGCCTGTAATCCTGAAAGGCTTAGGCAGAGGTTTACCTAATATATACCCACATTTCGCCAGTTTTGTTTAAGTTTCAAGTAACAGGAGGTTTATTGCCTTCAAACGGGCACTAACCCTGACTATATGGCTACTACTGGGAAATTCCTAAGGGAAAAACCCAATAATACCTAATTTGCCCGACCTGGGAATCGAACCCAGGACCTCACGCTCAGCAGTGGTGCTCGCAACCACTAGACTAACGAGGCATAACGTATTGACGTTTTGTCCCTTGCCCAACGAAGCAATAAAAACCGCACCCACATTTTTTTTTTTTTTTTGTTAAAATTAATAGTCATATTTTTTACCAACCTTAATCACACTAATTTTTTCACGAATTTATCTTTTATAATTTAAAACAACACATGCAATACTTTAAATGATTCCGCCTTTATTTCTGCATGGGAAGCTTCATTGTGCTCCGTATGACAGTAAATACATTTTCGTTGTAATCGTTTATATTTTACAAAATCAGTTTGTTTCGACGGCACGTGAATTAAATTTTCCACGCGGAAAAGCGAACACGTGCCTTATTTAGTGCTTTGTTCGAAAAGTAACGAAGTTATGAGTTCAGTAACTTTGTGTTCTGATTTAAGGGCCATATTTGCCTCAAATGGCTTAGCATGATCCTCCGTTACGCCTAAAACACTGCAGCATTAATTTTGAAATAAATATATGGTAAAGTTGAGGATTAATACTAGGTACTATGTGTGACGAAAACACGATTCCATAAACTTTTCTCGATAGAAAAAAATCCAAAATTACCTCTAAAACGAACAATAAACCGCTGGTATTCAAAAAGCACTTCAAATTAGGTCATGAAACTTTGTATACTAACTGAACTTACTATAAAGCAGGTCTTATGTGTTTTATTTTTTTAGTCCAATCAATAGATTTTTTGTAAATCGCAAAAAACCACTCATTTCGCACTATTCGGCCGCAGTGACTGACGTAACAACCGCTTTGTAGTGCAAGCTGATTAGAACTTTATTCTAACAGTATCTCAAAAGAAGTTTGAACCACCACAAAATAATGTTGCTAATTTTAGGGTTAGAAGGGCCTTAACAGCTTGTAAACATTTACTAGTACATTGGTAAACGCGAAAGTTTGAGTTACATGAGACTTTTAAATAATTTCCTTTATAATAATTATAATCATTATTTTGTGCCTCGTTGGTCGAGTGGTTGCAAAGCGCAAAGTACTGGGTTTGATACCCGGTCGGTCAAAGTAATTATTATCATCCTTCACACAGTCCAGTTCCCAGTCCAGGCCAGGAGCTCGTGGCTAAATAATAACAGCCACTCGGGTCGATCGTTAGGTTAAGCTGTGCTTGCCTAGGCTGGTCTGTGGATGGGTGACCACCCATTACATACCGAGTTTCTTCCGTGCCTCGGAAAGCACGTTAAGCCGTTGGTCCCGGCTGTCATTTGTAGTTCTTTGACAGTCGTTAGGTAGTCAGAGGCCTAAAAAGTCTGACAACCAGTCTTACCAAGGGGTATCGTATTACCCGGTACTAACTGGGTTGTGGAGGTCAGATAGGCAGACGCTCCATGTAAAATATTGGTATTCAGCTGCAACCGGTTAGACTGGGAGCCGACCCCAACAAAGTTGGGAAAAGGCTAGGCAGATGATGACACAGTCCATCCATAGTTTCTTTGGTCTCCCTCTACTCTTACACCCATCCGCATTCATACTCAAAACATTCCTCAGATCTTCCTCATTCCTCCGCACCACATGCCCATAGAAACCACACAACTTCTCCTGGTGAATCATCCATTATATTTCTGTCACCAATCTCACATCGCGAACAAAGGTCCCCCTATTTTTGCCACCGTACATTGAGACCCTAATTAATAGGTACCGTCTCTTTTCACACGTAATAAAATGCCTTTTAAGGGCGCGAATATCACGCAAAACAGATGAGATTCAATGTAAAATAGAACAAAATGTATATAGGAACCTATTTATATACTTATAGTATTGTATAGCCTTTCAATACTAAGGGCATTGTTCTTCCTTCCTGTTGTGTTCGGTGTATTCATCACCCTTTTGCTTTTTGTGTGAGAATTAGGGCGCGATATAATTGCCTGGTCCTATGTCTTGGTATGTTTAGTATTGATATGTTAGCAGAGCTATGCTTTTCAGAGCTATGCTTTTGGTTAAGTCGCACTTGCCTAGGTAGGTCTGTGGAAAGGTGACCACCCACTACATACCGATTTTCTACCGTGCCTCGGGAAGCACATTAAGGTAAACAACAACAACAAGACAAGACAAAACAAGAGCTAAACGCGAGTTTTATAATGCAGAAAAGCACATGATTCACTGCAATAAACAAAACCAGACAAATACATAATATTCTTCAGGATATATGGTAGTATGATAGTGTTGTGAAAACATAATACAACTAATTTTACTCGATACAAAAAAATCACGAAACTTGTCTCTAAAAATTTCTTGTAACGAGTAAAAACCATACTAAAAAACATGCGATCATTCTGATTTTTTGGCAAATGATCTACAAGCAACATATTAGCATCATAGTGTTTTATTTTTTTTAGTCCAATCAATAGATTTTTTGCAAATCGCAAAAAACCGCTCATTTCGCACTATTCGGCCGCAGTGACTGACGTAACAAACACTTTATAGTGCAAGCTGATTAAAACTTTATTCTAACACAATTTCAAACGAAGTTTGAACCACCACAAATAGAGTTGCTAATTTAGCTCCTGTAGTTGCCTTTTTTTTTTCTTTTTTTTTTTTTTCGGATGGGAAATCATCAAATAACCCCTCCCGCTCTGGGCGGAGCAGGAGGGAGTGTCAGACTTTTACTGACTAAAACCCATCCATGTTCCTTCATCGCCCTTTGTGTTCCGGGGCCACGGTATCTCTTTCGAACAGTCCCGCAACCCCGGCAGGCATCGGTCCCTACGGACCCCTTCCCTTTTGCTGACTCTCTTTGAGGCGCGCGTGGAACACGAACGCGCCGTCGACACGGCCTGTCGTCATGAGACGGACGGACGGCGAGCTAGCCCATAGCCCACCGTCTACAGGCCCGCGCCTACGGTGGCCGGGGGCCACGTGGTGGTGGCCCCCGACGCCCGGGGCGTCTCCTGCGGCGGCCGGGACGTTGAGAGGTTCTCTCCCTCTCACGTTCCGCCACCTCCTTCTCTAGCATTACTGCTTCGCAGAAGGAGGTGACGGCGTCCCATTGCGTCTCGCTCCGGACCATGGCTTGCACCAGGGCCGGACGCGAGAGGTCGCCGCCGCCGATCGCCGCTTCGAGGACACGGCGGTGCTCCGCCCACGCGGGGCACACCTCCACCGTGTGTTCCACCGTGTCCTCCGGTCGATCCTCACAATGGATCCTGTAGTTGCCTTAAGTCGCGCTTGCCTAGGTAGGCCCGTGGAAAGGTGACCACCCACTACATACCGAATTTCCACCGTTCCTCGGAAAGCACATTAAGCCGTTCGCCCCGGCTGTCATTTGTAAATCTTTGATCTGTGGCCCGAAAGTCTGTCAACCATGCAGTCTTACCAAGGGGTATCGTATTACCCGGTACTAACTGGGTTTTGGTGGTCAGACTGATAGGCAGTCGCTCCATTTGCAATACTGGTATTTATCTGCTTCCGGTAAGACTGGAAGCCGACCACAACATAGTTGCGAAAGGCTAGACAGATGTTGAATTTCGGGAACAAAATTTCCACATCAAATTCATCGATGTGTTATAAGTAGGTAATTATAAATGTAAATATCATAATAGGCGAAGCAAGTTATTTAGATTAACATGTTCAAATAAATAAGTACGTCATTTAATGTTACTGATCGTATCAAGATTTCCGATATGACCCGGGTAATTTGGCTCTTGACAACTTGATAAAGTAAGGCGTTGATTTGATTTAAAGTAGCGCTGTCAGTTGTGACTGGTCATCCCTTAGTTGCCATGGCTTATTTGAATGAATTATTTTGAATTGTATTTTTTTTTTGTGTTTTTACTGTGGATACTTTTAACGTCCACATCTTGCTACATTATACTCACATAACATACCATATCAAAATGAATGATGTAACCAAGATTTTGTATTAATATTTTGATTTAAAAGGGTGTCCATGGAGTTTCTTGCCCGTTCTTCTCCATAGAGATCTACGCTAGGGAATGGGCAACTACAGTACTTTCACAGTTTTTATGTCTTGTGACTGGGACTGTAGCTACATTTAATTTTCATCTTTGTTTCGACAATTCAAAAGTGCCTGTAACTGGCTTACTTGAAATAAATGCTTTGATTTTTGATTTTGATTTTTGAGTATACAAATTGTAAACGGATTTTTCACGACGCCGTCAACCAAGCATTCTGTACATCAATTTAAGTAACTTTGCGCAAAAATTATGGCTGGGAAAAGACTTTTTTTGGGGGTGAAAAATCGCATTTTACGGTAGTACTCAATGTTACACACTCAAATCATTGTGCTAATGGATTCATAGAATAGTACGGGGGTAGTGGCGGTATTTCAAATAAAGTCATAACATTAAAAAATATATACCGGATGACTTTTTTATCACTTTCTCAATAAAATGGGTATCTAAGTGAACGAAGTAGAAGCTTATGACATACCTAGTTTTTTTTTCTTTTTTTCCACAGCTTAGAAAACAATTTGATCCATCATCAAAAAACGCTACAAATTTTAAGTAAACTTTTCGTATTAGAACAAAGAAAGAGAAATATTGAAAAAAAAAAAAACTAATTTTAAATAACACGCAATACGCGTATGATTTGAATTTTGATTTTTTTCGCAAAAAAAAAAACTATGTATGACATTTGCTTCTACTCCGTTCACCTATTATATCCATTTTTTTGGGAATTAAAAAAAAAGTCATCCTGCATTAAGTAATTATTAAAATTAAGAAAAACTTTGAATCCCAACATCTCCGTAACTAGAAAGTTCCCAGAGTCCAGACCAGAACAAAAGAAAATTATCGCAATGACAGAGATAATAAGTGCCTTTCGGCTTCGTGGGGGTAAGGGTACCTTTACACCCATTATTACTTTACATAATTTGGTCTTATGTAAAGTAGCCGTATAAATATGTGAGAGCTTTCGTTAAAAAGTTTTGCATGTAAAGTTTTAGATAAAAATCACTTTGTAGAACGTTTGTGGTATAGAGTAGGAGAGTTAATTCAAATAATTTACCTACATCAAAGACAAGTTCGAGTTTTATTTTTATTTAAACCCAGTTTTGTTTCAAACAAGTACTTTTGTTCATATTCTCCATCATTACATAACATTAAGTACTAATGAACGCTTTTTACGTTTTAACGCATGTTTTTTACGTCTCTAATGAAAAACTTAATACTTTTTTTTATGTAAAATTGCAATAAACATTTGAATTTGATATTGAAGGGTAGGTTTACACTTTGTAGATTAATAAAACTACAGGGTGTAAACGACCTCATCACGAAGCCGTCAACCAAGCATTCTGTACATCAAACTAAGTAACTTTACGCAAAAATTATTGCTGGGAAACGACTTTCTTTTTTGAGGTGAAAAATCACGTGTTGTGGTAGAACTCAATCGGATGGATTGAATAGTACGGAGGTCGTGGAGGTGTTTAAAGTAAAATACTTACACTACTTAATATTACTTGTATTAAAAAAAAAAAAAAACTGAAGTTGGAACTTTGACCCCCAATATCTCCGCAACTAGAAGGTTCCCAGATAAGGTGTAGAACAAAAAATGATCGCAATGACATGGAAAACAAGTGCCTTTCGGCTTCGTTAAGAGGTGTTTTACACCCTTTTTAGTTTAAACCGCACATAACTCTAATCACAAGTACATTTATAAATTAATCAAGCAGTAAATAACAACATGTTAAGCGTTCCTTGTCGTGACTGTACGACACAAGTCACGGCGTCACCCTGTATAACTCCACAACTCAAAACTGAACACCCCTATTAATGTCAAGGGAAACATTTGTCAAGGTCGACTTTATAACCGACAGCCGTATCGTTAGTTAATTTTATCGCTATTGGTATTTATTTTCTCGGTATTATTTACTGTATTTCGGTATCAGTTGTTCAAGGTGCGTTTACGAATTTGATTCCTTCCTGAAAGTTTTGAATGTTAAGGTGGAAGCTTCACGGTAGCCCGCGAAATTCAAATTTTCTTACGTTTTTTGAAATTGTCAGGTCAGTGTCAGGTAGGTACTATGTTGATTAAAATATGATTCGCGGCTGTAATTGTATTGAATGACTAATAAAGGGTGTAAATCATATATTAACGAAGCCGAAAGGCACTTGTTTTCCCCGTCATTGCAATTTTTGTTTGTTCTACGCCATACCTGGGAACCTTCTAGTTACGGAGATATTGGGTGTCAAAGTTCCAACTTTTTGACAAGTTTTTTTTTTTTAAATAATAAGTTTTAATGTAATATTTTACTTTAAACACCTCCGCGACCCCCGTACTATTCAATCCATCCATCAGCACAATGTTTTAAGTGCGTTACATTGAGTTCTATCACAAAACATGATTTTTCACCCCAAAAAAGTCATTTCCCAGCAATCATTTTTGCGCAAAGTTACTTAGTTTGATGTACAGAATGCTTGGTTGACGGTTTCGTTATGAGGTCTTTTACACCCTGTATAGTCATTCAATACAGTTACATGAACTTAGAGGATTGTATTGATAATTATAATGAAACTACATATACGTACATACGTGTTACAGCCGTGAATCATATTTTAATCAACATACAACCTGAAATTGCAAAAATTGTAAGAAAATTTGAATTTCACGGGCTATCGTGGAGCTTCAACCTTAAAGTATTAGGTTTATATTATTAATCGGTCATGGAGTCTTCTTAAAGTGTCGATGACAATCTAAATGGATTCAGGCCAAAATTAGGCGAAGATTAAATTAAGATTAGTACTTTCGATATCGTCCATCAGCTCCTGTAATGCACAAGCAACAGGTTAGGTAGGACAGGATGTAAAGTGTCCCATCGTTTCTGGAACAACTCTAGGTACATTCCTTCAGGTCAGCTATGGCAACTTATGTCCAGGAGCAAGATTCTCAGCAAGTGGCACAAATGGGTTAGCTAAGGAAACACATTCTTGCCATAGCTTGAATCTTTCTTAGAACGTTCACCAGTGAGCGGTTGACACATTTTAAGAAATGTCTTTTTTAAACTTTCACGATCAGAACACATTATAACACATTGTAAACGGGTATTTATCGCGAATTTTACCTTTAATATAAGCTTGACGTTTCGACCGAACACACATTTTAAAAAACTGTTTACCATGTGTTTGGCATGTACGTAGTTATAGCAAATTTCTAATAAATTCGTTTTTAGTCTTGTGTTATTGTGTATGTCTTACCAAGGGGTATTATTAACATTATTATTTTTAACAGGTTAACATGATAGAAAACAAGGTGTTGAGAATATTATTATTGCGTTAACACAAGGATTCTCGCAAGCAATGTAGTAAACAAACTGATTAGATTATATATTAGTTACACGTGCCTGTTTATTTACCACGTAATAAAACATAGAGATTTCCTCAATACTGTGTGTTTATTTTTCATATACCTAGGATAAAAACACAAATCTTGCGTATGATTTCTTTAAATTATGTCTGTAGCCGTAATAAGCCGTTTCGTAATTGAAAAGAATAACGCGATCACACATACAAGAAATAAATGGTTTATTTGTATAAAGGGGCATTTACAATTAAGTATCTTAACAAATAAAATATAGCACTGTTGTTTATTGCCTGAACTAGGTGGAACCTGTGTTTCCGGTTAGATGGTGCATAAATACTTACTTAAAATAAATAAATTAGTATTTATTTTTAGGGTTCCGTACTCAAAGGGTAAAAATGGAACCCTATTACTAAGACTTCGCTGTCTGTCCGTCTGTCCGTCTGTCTGTCACCAGGCTGTATCTCATGAACCGTGACAGCTAGACAGTTGAAATTTTCACAGATGATGTATTTCTGTTGCCGCTATAACAACAAATACTTAAATCAGAATAAAATTAATATTTAAGGGGGGCTCCCATACAACAAACCTTATTTTTTACGTTTTGTCTAATTTTGTATAGATAAGGTACGGAACCCTTCGTGCGCGAGTCCAACTCGCACTTGGCCGGTTTTTTAAGTTTATATGGTAACTCCCAGTCCCAGTTGTTCGATTCCCAGGTCTGGCAAAGTGTTATTGGGTTTTTCCTTCAGGAATTCCTCAGTAGTAGCCACGGAGTCTACATTCATGCCCGGTTTATGGCAATAGGCTCGAAGCCTATTACATGGGACTCAAACATAATTGGCGAAATGTGGGTATACTATTAGATACACCTCTGCCTAACCCTTTTGGGAATATAAGCGTGATGTTATGTTATTTATATGCTTATGCACAGAATTATTATAAAGGGTTGTAAAACACCTCTTAACGAAGCCGAAAGGCACTTGTTCTCCTCGTCATTGCGATATTTTTTTTGTTTTGTTTTACACCATACCTGGGAACCTTCTAGTTACGGAGATATTGGGGGTCAAAGTTCCAACTTTTTAATAAGTTTTTTTTTTTAAATACAATTTTTTAATGTAAGATTTTTAAACACCTCCACGGCCTCCGTACTATTCAATCCATCCATCAGCATAATGTTTTGAGTCCGTTACATTGATTTCTACCACAAAACATGATTTTTCACCCCAAAACAAAAGTCGATACCCAGTAATATTTTTTGCATTAAGTTACTTGGTTTGATGTACAGATTGCTTGGTTGAAAGCTTCGTGATGAGGTCTTTTACACCCTGTATATACGCAATTTGTATTGTTAGAATATTTAGGTACGCATTAAAGAAAGCATAATTATACTTATCATAAAATTACACAAGTTAAAGCAATCACATTAACTTTAATATACGGATACTCAAAAAAGTAACATACAACCGATAATATAATCATAATGAAACACGAGTAACATATAATTACGAAGCCATTTTGTGCGGTAACGGTACTCTATGAAAACGATTATATTGGCATTAAAATGTGTTTAGACTTGCTTAGCTGTTAACCGACTTCACGAAAAAAGAGGTTAGGGTCTCCACTTCGAAATACAAATAGATCCTGTAGATTTTTACCATCTAGTTTTGTTATTTACGGTTGTAAATTAACTTACGGGAATATACTACACGGATATAAAGTAATATATGACTCCAAACAGATCAGGGCTATTCGTGTCAAAATCTGTTCAGCTGTTTCGACGTGAAAAGCTGGGAGTCAGGCCGACTTACGGACCAACAGACATGTAATACAGAGTCACTTTCTGCAGTTTTTATGCCGCCCACGGCATAAAATCTTTGCGCGTAGCATGACCACCGTAGAAACGAAAGAGAATCGACAAATCTTTTGTTCATCTGTCATTTTATGGCGTATTCCCTGATGCTTTGAAAAAAGCCATAGTATATCCAATTTACAAGGGTGGGGACAGAGACAACGTCAATAATTATAGGCCCATATCGGTGTTGTCAGCCTTATCAAAGATTTTGGAAAAAGTTCTCTACAAATCCCTCAAAATTTTTTTGAATCGCTTTAAAATCTTAGCCGACAACCAGTACGGATTTAGATCAGGTGTCTCTACAGAGGACGCAGTGTTGGATTTGACTGAGCAAGTAGTGGAAAACCTAGACAGAAGAAATATATGCCTATGTATATATCTAGATCTCTCCAAGGCGTTTGACACAGTTTCTGTCCCTATCCTCGTATCAAAGTTGAAACGAATAGGAGTACGAGGCACTGTCTTGAACATATTTAAAGATTATATTAGCGATTAGATTATAATAGGCGATTGTATTAGCGAGGAACGCACAATCCTCTTTGGGGTCCCACAAGGGAGTATTTTGGGCCCCCTGTTGTTTTTGGTTTATATAAATGACCTCTGCACAATGTCACTTCAACACACCAACATTTTTACATATGCAGATGATACTGCAGTATTTGTATGGGGACGAAATTGGCAGGTGGTCAAGGAAAGAGCCGAACATTCCCTGTCTAAAATAATGACCTGGCTTAGGCTAAACCTCCTTACACTAAACCTGAGCAAAACATGTTTCTTACCCTTTTCTTTGAGACCCAACACTAAGCCCTTGCCTGACTATTCCATAATAGCACATACTTGCGACACTAAACCCAAATGTACCTGCCAGGTTATCTCTCGGGTAGAATCGGCAAAATATTTAGGAGTGCTGATGGATGATGGACTGAGGTGGGATAGGCAGATTGGCTCAATCATTGCCAGAACTAGGCGGCTTATAAATGTATTCAGGACCCTTAGGGAATCTGCAACACTGCGAAATCTAAAATTAGTCTACCTAGCCCTATGTCAGTCCATTATCCAATACTGCATAACCGTGTGGGGAGGTGCTGCCAAAACCTATCTGCTCGGGTTGGAGCGAGCACAAAGAGCTGTACTCAAGGTTATGACCAAGAAACCGTACAGGTTCCCCACCTCACAATTATTCTCTGAACTTAAAGTTCTAACTGTCCGTCAGCTCTATGTGCTCAAATCCACCCAAAGAAGACAAGGAAGTGTTCCCTTACCCGACCCAAATAAGCGTAGCAAATCCTCCGTTTGCCCTACTATACCCTGCCGGACCTCATTTGCCAAACATCAGTTTAATAGCATAAGCAGCAAACTCTATAATCTCGCAAACAAAAAGCTAAACATTAGCAAAATGTGTGTTTATTTTTATGGTGTCAAATAAATGTTTTTATTTATTTTATTTATTTATTTTGTCGATTCAATGACAGATGAACAAAAGATTTGTCGATTCTCTTTTGTTTCTTCAGTGGTTATGCTAAGCGAGTAAGGCACAAGAAGAAGACAAACAAAGCCTGTTTCAACTGCGACCCTTAAACAGGAATGTCAATTTTTATAATTATAAGCTTTTATTTAACTTGCTTTGTTAGTTAGTTATATGTATATTGTTAGTATGTATTAGCCAAATCCTGGAACTGAATTTCAAACCTCTCAAACGATTGAGCTGAAATCTTGCATACACCTTTAGTTCTGGTGACAATACATTTTTATGATAGACAGGATTTGCTTCCTCACGAGACAACTCCTCAACGATTGATATCACGGGCACGAAACTTCGTATTCGTTCAATGTTAATAGGTATACCTAATTTCTTCTTTTTACTTTAGTAAAATTGATTTTTTTATTTTTTATTTAAATTTTCCATCATTTTCCATGTTAGTCTGATGAAATGAAAATCACTACTAACCACTACTATGCATTATATTCAAGATTATTATTAGTAGTAAGCTATCTTTAAAATTAAATAAATAAATCAGTTCTCAAATAAATTGATCGTTTTCAAAATATTATATTCGTAGCTAATATTAAATATACCTTGCGAGAGAATTTTCAAACGATTAAGAAAATGCGGGAGAATTTTGCAAAAACCAATTACTGAATTTAAATATTGGTCCAGCAATTTTGGCAATCTAAAATATCCTAAAGCACACAGACAGATTGGAACGTCCATACTAGTTTAAGGAACCTAGAATTAAACTGTCTTGTGTGCATAGGATTTACCAGTTTTGGAGAAATTTTAGTTATCAAAGGAGAGAAAGAGGACCTCGTGGCTAAATAATAACAGCCACTCGGGTCGATCTTTAGGTTAAGTCGTGCTTGCCTAGGTTGGTCTGTGGATGGGTGACCACCCTTTACATGCCGAGTTTCCTCCGTGCCTCGGAAAGCACGTTAAGCAATTGGTCCCGGATGTCATTTGTAGATCTTAGACAGTCGTTACAGACAGTGGCCAAAAAAGTCTGACAACCAGTCTTACCAAGGGGTATCGTATTACCCAGTACTAACTGGGTTGTGGAGGTCAGATAGGCACTCGCCCCATATAAAATACTGGTATTCAGCTGCATCTGGTTAGGATGGAAACCGACCCCAACATAGTTGGGAAAAGGCTAGGCAGATGATGAAGAAATTTTACTTATCAACCTACTACCTCGTAGGGCTTGTGGTCGCATCGCGACTGCTAAGCATGAGGTCCTGGGTTCAATTTCCCGGTTGGGCCAATTGTAATTGGGCTTTTCCTTCAAGAATTTCTTAGTAGTAGCTACGGAGTTTTGATTTGCGCCCGGTTGATGGCAAGAATTGCCAAACTTAAGTGGCAGTGGGCAGGGCATGTTGCTCGCAGAACGGTAACCGATGGGGCCGAACAGTTCTGGAGTGGCGACAGCGAATCGGAAGACGTTGTGTTGGAAAGCCTCCCACTAGGTGGACCGATGACCTGGTGAAGGTTGCGGGAATCCGCTGGTTGGGAATCGCACGGGACTGGTCAATGTGGCGACACTTGCACTAGCAGTGGACGTCTTGCGGCTGAAATGATGATGATGATGATGGCAATAGGCTCGCCCTCTGTTAAACAATGTGGGTGCACCATATTAGGTACACCTCAGCCTAACCCTTCGGTGATTACAGGCGTGATGTTATGTTATGTTATGTTAAGTTATCAAGGGAACTGACGTCCCTCTGAGGAATATATAAGTGACATATTATGTTATGTATGTTGATAATATGTTATTACAGATGCTGTTAGGGAACGACAGATGTCCAATAAAGGTCTGACCAAGGTCAGACTGTTGCTTGTTGCTTGGATTTATCACTAATTACATACCATAGCTACAGTAAAAGGAAACATTTTAACAGGGATTATGGATTCCCAAAAAAAAGTAAATTGGAAAAAAGGTTTTAATTGTTTGATCTTAGAGCAAACAATGAAAAAGAAACAAATAAGGACTGTCAAATTGACTGAACAAAAAAACCTTTTGCGAGAGTATCATAACATTCCTTGAAATGAAAACAAATATGAAACTCGCAATTTTAAAGGCTTTTGACGCGGATGACTTTTTGTTGTGTGAAGTGGTTGTACAGCTCACTAGAAAAGCTGACTATTGTGTGAAAAACTGAACGCCGAACTCACTTTTTACTCACTTCTGTGTCCGTAGGTTACGAGACGTCCTACCATTTTTCACGTCAAATAACCAAGTAAACTCGACAATCATAAGCCATTAATTTCTTAACAAAATAAATACATGTAGAAAGTTATAAATTATAAAATAACTTAAAATTTGATTAGTAATGATTAAACAGTAATAATAAAAAAAATACAATAACCAATTTTTTACAATAATAAAATTAATAGTAATTAATAGTTTAATAAAGAAATACAATGTCAAAAGATGAAAATTATAATATTACCAGTCCCTTAATTACCTAATAAAGAATATAATATAGATTAGCGCAATACAAATATAAAACTCTATATAAAACTCAATAATAGCAAATACATGATTGACATTTTGTCAACTGATGAACTCTTCAATACTGTAAAATAGCCCTGACAGTGTTCCCAGAATAACACCGCTGTTCGAGATTTTCGGTATTTTTTAAAAGCTTCAGCTATTTGTGACGCTGCACGCTGTCCATATCTGTCATCATCGACCTACAAAAGCATCATTTACTTTTCGTATTCAGTAAACATTTTCTTTAAGAGACTGTTATAGTATTAAGATAAGCAGTGAGTAGGACCCTTCAGAGATCGTGATACGAATTTTATATTCCCTTACAACGGGATGAAAATACTAAGCAGTAGCTACCACGATGGAGCCGCGACGTGATGTAACCTACAGTTTTACATATAAGGCATCAAGCCTTGTAATTATAAGGTATTGTTGAAGTATTTATCAGCTGCAAGGTAACTAAGATGTATTATTAACTAAAATATAGGTATATGACGTTGCGGCCTCGTCGCCTCGGCCTTGTTGCTATTTCTATCCGAGTCAGGCTTTGAAGGACTTTTCCAGCTCAAAATATCTGATCTAAATGCAAATATGGTTATTTCCACAATGTGCATATATTGCTTTTGTTTATGCCCGAGGCTAAACATCTACCGATCAATATTGTTGAAAATAAATTGAATTTTGCTGACATTTCTGTAGTTTAGAACTCAAAAATTCCTTTTGTTTTAAAATGGCAGCAAAATTTTCATGTTATTTGAATTGTTTTCAATAATTCAATGAAAACATTCACTACAGTACTGATATTGCTGAAAAATAAAATATATATGGTAGTTAATAGTATTTTTGCTCCCAAAAGACAAACCACAGTATTACATGACAGTATTTGAGTACATATAATTCGTTGGAGCTACAGAAGCGTATAGCATATCCATAAGGGAATAAGATATTACAACGAATAGATATCGTCTTTATCGTCAGATAGATTTAAAGTTCCATCCTATTATGTGAATAAACCCCATTTTACTCTAACAAAAACGGTATAAGTCGAGAAGACACAGCCACAGTAATCCCTATTATTTAGTCATGACTTTGAGGTATAATTTACTATGTAGGTACATCGTAACGGTCGACTTGCATTTTGGCTTGTTAAATATTACAGCAAAGAGATTTATTTATTATCAGATATATTTTCAGGGCTGACGAAGCAGTGGTTATCTATATACCTAGACATGATGTCGTAAATCGAAAGGCTAGACTTCTATATCGGATTCCAAATGAATAATAGATGAGGCAGATGCATCAGTGTATATTGATTTACTAAACATAATCAGACATAATGTTGGATAAAGGTCGTATCTTTGAGGTCGCTTTTATATAAAACATGGCCTGTTTTACTTAGAGAAAAACTTGAGATGTTCGCGCTGAAAGCTCTTGGTCGCGAGCTTTTAGTGTACATTTTTGTGGTGTTGCTGTGACTTTAGTCGTGTGGCATAGCGTAATATTGTTGTGTGCTTGCAAATTCATTTAGACCGGAAAAAATCTTGACGCCTTTTTCAAAATGGGTTCCGAGATTTTTCGGACCTGAAGAACTCTTAATCTTGTTACTAACTACAAATTGTTGGCTGCTATTGTGAATCCTGATTCGATCACGCAAGGAAACTCCGAGCATAGCCCTCTCTATGCCCTTTGGGTGACTAAGCCTTCTGATATGGCCCATTGTGAACGACCACGTTTTGGTCCCGTATGTAATCACTGGCAACACACACTGGTCATAGACTTTCGTCTTGAGACACTCCGGTAAGTTGGACGAAAAGATACCGCGCAACTTCCCGAACGCTGCCGGCCGAGTCGGATTCGACGATTGACCTCTTTCTCGAAGTTAGATCTACCTAACTGGACCGTTTGTCCCAGGTACCCATAGTCGTCTACAACTTCGAGTGTATAGTGTCTCCAATCTTGATAGGAGTGGGTGTTACATGGGCATTCAAAATGACCTTGGTTTTGTCCATTTTAAGACCCACTCTTTCGGAAGCTCTACTGAGGTCATCGAGCATTGTACTGAAGTCCTCCATGTTCTCAGCCATCACCACTATAATAATATGTTAGGCAAATCGAAGGTGAGTGATGTACCTACTCGCCATTGACGTTGATGGCTAGCCCTCTCCAGTCCAAAACCTTGAAGGATGTCCTCCAGTGCAGTGGTGAACAGTTTCGGAGATATGACGTCTCCCTGTCTCACACCTTGCTGCAGAAGGATAGGTTTCGAGACTTCCAAGGTTTCGAAAGAGAATTAGGAAATACTGTTTATTTTCATAAAGTTTATTTTACGCAAAATGTCGTGCTTTATGATAAAACTCATTGCCCTGTAATTTCATTATAAATGTATATCTTAATATTTTAAGGTCAAATTACCATTTCCAATTTCAATATTGTGTATCAAAGGCCGTATTTGTCTGTCTGCAGACATTCTTTCCCTTGGGAATAGTAAGCAACCATAATAATTATTTGATACACTGTATAACACCGTCAGCTGCAAACTGCGAGAATAACTAAAGTCTATATCAGTCCTTGTATTCAATTGATTTTATTCTCACTCAAACGATTATCAACTAAAATCTAATATAACTAAAGTTAACTTCAGGAAACAGGGTAGAAACTATTGAAAAGTCATAACCATGCTTGAAATTGTGCAAGCAAGCTGAACTGTATGTACTCGTTAATAAATATGTGTTTTACATTGGTTTTTCAAAAATACACACTTTGTTTAGCATCTTGGGAAACTAAATCGCGAACAAAATGTAATCGGTCTGGTAAAGGCATCAAAGGGTTGCTAAGACTTTAGTAGCTTACTCCTAACCATTTCATCGAATAAAGTCATAATTGAGCATAACCACGAGAAAAGCATAAATGATTCAAGCATTTATAGTAAATTAAAGTAATAAAAAATAAGAAAATCGCATTTTTTGAAGTCACAATAAATGGCTTTAAAGTTCCACGATATTTAACTTAAAAGTGAAATAATGACAAGTTTCAGATTTATTAAAGTGCTTACTTGGCGTTTTGTAAAAAAGCAAAATATATTAAAGTTCTTTCAAGAAAACATAATTCTCAATGTACCAATGAGATGGGATTGAGTCTAGGGCTGAAACTTTTACACCAAAGTACATAAAACTAATCTTGACTGCGAAGAAGTCGGTAAGTGACTTTCTGGCTTTTTAATGAGGATCTGTCGATACTGATATCGATTTTGCAAAACTAGGACTTTTCTTTATTTTATCACTTAATACAACATCACACGTAATGATTCTCAAAGGTTAGGTGCAGAGCTGTAGTACACCGATATTACGTCAGTTATGTCTAAGTTCCATGTAAGACGGCGAGCCTATTGCTCTGGATCCTGAAAAAATCCTTATAGAAGAACCCAATAAAATAAATAAATAAATAATATCAGCCTATTACTGTCCCAGAGAGGAGCTCGTGGCTAAATAATAACAGCCGCTCGGGTTGATCGTTAGGTTAAGCCGTGCTTGCCTAGGTTGGTCTGTGGATGGGTGACCACCCATTACATACCGAGTTTCCTCCGTGCCTCGGAAAGCACGCTAAGCCGTTGGTCCCGGCTGTCATGTGTAGATCTTTGACAGTCGTTAGGTAGTCAGAGGCCCAATAAGTCTGACAACCAGTCTTACCAAGGGGTATCGTATTACCCGGTACTAACTGGGTTGTGGAGGTCAGATAGGCAGTCGCTCCATGTAAAATACTGGTATTCAGCTGCATCCGGTAAAACTGGAAGCCGACCCCAATATAGTTGGGAAAAGGCTAGACAGATGATGACTGTCCCACCGCTGGGCAAAGGCCTCTTCTCAACAGAGAAGGTACGAGCATTGATCACCACGCTTGCTCAAGACGGGTTGGCGATTTCAGGCTTATATTAATTACTAGCGGACGTCACGCGGTTTCACCCGCGTAGTTCCTGTTTCCATGGGAGTACGGGGATAAAGTATAGCCTATGTTACTCAAGGTGAATGTAGCTTTCTAATGGTGAAAGAATTTTTGAAATCGGCGCAGTAGTTTTTGAGTTTATTCATTACAAACATACAAAAATACAAATCTTTAAACTTTACAATATTATAGTGTAGATAAGTCTAGGTTTACTCAAGTTGTTTTCCTTCACCGATGTCTGTGTTGTCCAAGATAAACTTAGAAAGGACATATGAATTGAAAGTCACATTGGTACTTGCCCGGTGCCCGATTGTTTGAACCCACAACCTCATGCATGAGAAGCAAGGCCTTAACTTCTGGGCCAATGAACGAAAAAATAGTACATCAAAATAGTGCATTTTGATACAAGTGGAGAAAGTTTGCATTCGAGGCGGAATTTTAAGTTTTTGAGCCGAGAACTGCAATAACAAATGTCCACGTGTATCAAACGACGTTTTTCAATACACTTTTGAAGAAATAAAATAAATATGACGAAATAATTTTTGTCACGAACTATGAAACTATGATTTTAATTTTCTTTTTTTTTCGCGCTCTGCTTTCGCCCGGTTGAAGGAGAGGCAAAGGTATGAAGCCGTTAAACAACCTAATATAAAAAAATGATCTATTTTATATTTTTCAATACACTTCCTCGAAAACTGGTCCTTAACGCACTACGTTTAGGAACAACATGCAATGTATTTCACACGTGTGCGATTTTTTCCACTTTCCCGCACGTGTGCGGGAATGAAAATTGCCACAGATAACTATACCTATACTTAGTTCAAATTGGTTCAATGCCTATAGTCTGAGGTGAATGTTATTTTTTTAATTTTTGCAAAGCACTACGCGTCTTCACGGCATATATATTTTTTGAATATTCAAATTGTGTTTATAAATAGAATATCATAGATAAACATGATTTTTTAAAACTAATAGTTACTTTTATACACAAATTAACATTTATTTGTGTTCTGAATTAAAAAATATAAAATAAATCTATTTTTTATATTAGGCTGTTTAACGGCTTCATACCATTGCCTCTCTTTCAACCTGGCGAGACCGAAACGCGAAAAAAAAAAAGAAAATTTAAATCCTAGTTTCATAGTTCGTGACAATAATAATATAATTCGTTATTTTATGTTATTTCTTCAAAAGTGTATTGAAAAACGTCGTTTGATACACGTGAACATTTGTTATTGCAATTCTCGGCTTAAAAACACCCTCGCCTACGGCTCGAGTGTTATAATTCCGCCTCGATTGCAATGACAAACTTTCTCCACTTGTATCAAAATGTACTATTTGAATTCAGAACACAAATAAATGTTAATTTGTGTATAAAAATAACTATTCGTTTTTAATAATCATGTTTATCTATGATATTCTATTTATAAACACAATTTGAAATATAATTTTAATATTACAAAAAATATTTATGCCGTAAAGACGCGTAGTGCTTTGCCGAAATTAAAAAAAAAAAAACATTCACCTCAGAGTATATGCATTGAACCAATTTGGACTAAGTATAGGTATAGTTATCTGTGGCAATTTTCATTTCCGCACACGTGCGGGAAAATGAAAAAAAACGCACGTGTGCGAAATACATTGCATGTTGTACCTAATCGTAGTGCGTTATGGACCAGTTTTGGAGGAAGTGGATTGAAAAAGATATTTATTTGTCGCAGAGACATGACGTGTGCTCCACCTGAACAAATAGGTATTTATAAATACAACAGGACGGAAAAAAAGTTAACAGTTTGCACGTCGTGACTGCGACCTGGTTACCACTCGACAAGATGCTGTGCTCATGCTAGGGCCCACAGCACCTATCAGTGGTCATCTGGACCGTTTGCCGGCCCTGGGAATATAGCCACATATCACCAGTTCCGTTTAAGTCCCATGTAACAGAAGGGTAGGTTCCTTATCACAAATAACCTGACACAAATCTAGATGCCTTTCCGTTACTGAATAATTCCTGAAGAGCTCGTGGATAAATAATAACAGCCACTCGGGTCGATCTTTAGGTTAAGCCGTATTTGCCTAGGTTGGTCTGCGGGTGGGTGACCACCCATTACATATCGAGTTTCCTCAGTGCCTTGGAAAGCACGTTAAACAGTTGGTCCCGGCTGCCATTTGTAGAACTTTGACAGTCGTTACAAGTAGTCAGTGGCCCAAAAAGTCTAACAACCAGTACTACCAAGGGGGTATCAAGGGATATCAAGGGGGTAGTATTACAAAGGGGGTTGTGGTCAGATAGGCAGTCTCTCCATGTAAAATACTGGTACTCCGCTGCATCCGGTTGGACTGGAAGCCGACTCCAACATCGTCGGGAAAAGGCTGAGTAATTCCTGATGGAAAAACCCAATAACACTTGATCTAACCCACTCTCTCAGAGGTCCAATAGTAGTCCCAGCCGTGGGAACGTAGTAGTGTGCAAGAGGCAGGCAGTCAGGCTCTGCTTTTCCGAAGACAGAGCCTCGATTTGCAAGCGTCGTGAATAAATCAAAATTTGTTTTAATTTATTTATTTGCTCTCTCGGTACATCACTTATTTTTTATTTAATTCCCTCCCAGAGGTAAATGCTGGAACAAAGGTTCGTTGGCAGCTTTTTATTTTATTTCTGAAATATTATTACAGTAATTGTTTGTCGTTTGTTTCTTTCATTTTTTTTAATACAATAAGCCATAGTTTTACATTGTGTTTTTAATTAATGTGTTGTATAAGCCATGTGGTATCCGGCAGAAAGCCGTGTGGTATCCGGCAGAGTAGAATAGAACCAACCCATTACACTCACGGGTGTCGTATAAGGCGACTAATGTCTGAGGCAGAACACCTTGCCCCTCCGTAGACCTGAGAATGGACAGCAGCGTTTTCTGTTAGTCTTTCATTAATTACTGCGATCTCCAATCCGCCTGCCAAGCGAGATTACGGCATATTCCTCCCATCATGGGAGAGGCTTATGTCCAGCAGTGGACGTTATAAGCTGTTGTTGTTGTATAAGTAATTTGTAATTGTGTACCTAGTGGTTTCTCTTACATTTTGTCGTATTTTATAATAAAACAGACTTTGTTTTTAGATTGTGTAGGTTCACTAATAATTTAAAAGTTTATATTTTCACTTAAGTAGGTCATGGTATGTTATTAGAACTAGGGTTATCTATATATTATTATATAAAAATCTCGTGTCAAGGTGTTTGTAGTCGCACTCTTCCGTAACGGCTCGACCTGTTGTTTCTATGATCTGAGGGCTCGACAGATTTGGATGATTTTTTTATGTATATTTGGTAGGTTTGAGAATAGGTCGTAATATACGTATATATTTTACACCATATGTGGCAGAACAACGTTTGCGGGGTCAGCTAGTAATATTATATATTTTTTTGTCCCAGAAAAAGTACGTTTTCGTGGGATAATTTTCTACCAAAACGTGGGCAAAGCCACGGGTATAAGCTAGTAGCTCGTAAATTAGGCATCAACAATTTTCCATCGCATCTCGTAAAACATGGTAAATGTCATATTATTGATAAGAACCGAGTAACGAGCCATCATTTTCTGTAAGCAAAACGGGTTCTGGCATTGAGCCAAGAAAACGCTGTAAAGAAGAAAATTATTATTTCAAATATCCTTCCTTTACTCGTATACATATAATTATATAATATCTGGATATCTGGATGACCGAGATTTGATCGGTTTTTTTTGGTGACGTTTTCTAAAACTGAAATCTAGCTAGATCTATTTATCGCTCCCGAAATCCCCTGCATACTAAATTTCATGAAAATCGTTGGAGCCGTTTCCGAGATTAAGATTATATATAAATACATAATATATATATTTATATTCTTGTATATATATATAATTATACAAGAATTGCTCGTTTAAAGGTATTAGATAGATAGATTTAACATTTTCTGATCATCTTTGTTTACATAATAGAAAGATGTTGTATTACCAAAAAGGTCTTAACAGGATTTAAGTAGTAGATATTAGGTGCTTTTACGAAGATCAAAAGGTTTTAAGCTCTCGTATTATACAGGTTGTTCCTAAAATTATGAAAGCCTTTTTCTTTATGTAGAGAGGCAATATTTCCTTACAAAATTGGGTTTTGATTTTCAATTATTACTTTGTTAATTATGTTGTGATTTATTTGGTGGATTATGTAGAAGAATAATGATTTTAATACAATGTGAAGCACTCCTTTCTGCCCAAGACTTGGCCTGCGTCGAAAAACCAGATCCTAGATATGGCACTCGCCAATAATAGTTTACAATCAGTGAAAAAAAATTAAAACCTGATCAATAGGTTCGAAGAATACCTCCTACATCCAAAATTATAAATAAATCTTTTAATATTAGTCATCATCTGCTTAGTTTTCTTCCAACAATGTAGACTCGGCTTCCAGTCTAACCTGATGCAGCTGAATACCTGTATTTTACATGGAGCGACTGCCTATCTGACCTCCACAACCCAGTTAATACTGCGTACATTTACGATACCCTTTGGTAAAGCTACATAGTTATCAGATTTCCGGGCCGCTGACTAGCTGCAGCCGTGTGGTATCCGGCAGAGCCAGCCGTGTGGTATTCAGCAGAGTAGAATAGAAACAACCCATTACCCTCACGGGTGTCGTATAAGGCGACTAATGTCTGAGGCAGAACACCTTGCGCCTCTGTAGATCAGAGAATAGGCAGCAGCGTTTTCAGTTAGAATTACATCACTGCGATCTCCAATCCACCTGCCAAGCGTGGAGATTACGGCAAATTCCTCCCACCATGGGAGAGGCTTATGTCCAGCGGTGGACGTTATGGGCTGTTGTTGTTGTTGACTAGCTGTAACGACAGTCAAAGATCTACGAAGGACAGTCGGGACTAACAGCTTAGCGTGCTTCCGAGATACGAAAGACACTTCGTATGTAATGGGTGGTCACCCATCCACTGACCAACCTAAGCAAGTGCGGCTTAACCTAAAGATCGACTCGAGTGGCTGTTATTACTAAGCCACGAGCTCCTCAATAAACCTTATAATAATTATACAGATGTATTATCTAATGAGTAATATAAAGGGTGTAAAACATCTGTTAACGAAGCCGAAAGGCACTTGTTCTCACCGTCATTGCGATCATTTTTTTCGTCTACACCATTCCTGGGAGCCTTCTAGTTACGGAGATAATGGGGGTCAAAGTTCCAACTTTTTGACAAGTATTTTTTTAAATACAAGTTTTTAATGTAAGATTTTTAAACTTTTTTAAACTTTAAACACCTCCACGACCCCCGTACTATTCAATCCAGCCATCAGCACAATGTTTTGAGTGCGTTACATTGAGTTCTACCACAAAACATGATTTTTCACCCCAAAAAAAAAGTCGTTTCCCACCAATATTTTTTGCATAAAGTTTCTTAGTTTGATGTACAGAATGCTTGGTTGACGGCTTCGTGATGAGGTATTTTACACCCTGTATACCTATAATAGTATTTCACCTATTTATTTCTAAACACATTTAGACAAACCGATACCTAAAGT
This sequence comes from Xestia xanthographa, assembly GCA_905147715.2. Taxonomy (NCBI): domain Eukaryota; kingdom Metazoa; phylum Arthropoda; class Insecta; order Lepidoptera; family Noctuidae; genus Xestia; species Xestia xanthographa. The sequence continues at coordinate 19,990,027 of LR990653.1, read as the reverse complement.
AGGTCGCTTTTATTTAAATAAGCAGTCGGAAGGATGCTTGTCTACCTCTTGACATAATCCGTTAGTCGCTGCTTACGACATCTCCGGTACACGAGGGGTGGCCTTTTCTCAGCGAAACACGGCCATTTTATGTAATACGTATTATGTAACTACTGTTTATTTTCTTAAGATAATATCAGGTAGGAAAGGATAAGGGTTGTAATGGATTTTACTCTGAATTTTGACCGGTATTTATATTATTAAAATCACACAAAGTTTTAGTTTTCAAAGCTACCTTAACGTTCACGTGTACCGCATTATTTTCGCATCCACGGGTTGTCTATTTCTCTATCATTTTCGAATTTTCTACAGCTTCTATTTCTTTTAACTTATACTTATATAAATGTTCCCATATTGAGATGCCGATTAATAAAAAATACAATGCGTATTATAAGGGTGTAAAAACACTCATAACGAATCTGAAAGGCACTTGTTCTCCCCGTCATTGCGATCAATTTTTTTTTCTACAACATACCTGGGAATATAACCCCCAATATATCTCGTAACTAGAAGGTTACGAGTTATATTGGGGGTTATATTGGGGGTCAAAGTTCCGACTTTTTGTATTTTTTTAAATACTAGTTATTAATGTAAGATTTTTACTTCAAACACCTCCACGACGGGTACTATTCAATTCATCCATTAGCACAATATTTTGAGTGCGTTACACGAGTTCGACCACGTGCGTAAAGTTACTTAGTTTGATGTACAGAATGCTTGGTTGACGGCTTCGTGATGATTATTTTTACATCCTGTATTATACGTTTTACAGTAGTATGTTTACCTTTCCTGCGTAAAAATTCCTTTTGAAATAAGCTGTGCCTTCGTACTCTAATTAATGTCATGATGTTTCCTTATGTTCTTTCTTGTGTGTATAGTAAATAAAACAAAAAAATACATACGTGTTTTTTTCTCTATACCATCCAGGCAACTTAATAGCTCTTATAGTACTTTCCCTCTCGAAATTAATTAACGGATAATTTTTACTCACAATCGATTAGGGCAATTACAGGAGCTAAATTAGCAACTCTATTTGTGGTGGTTCAAACTTTGTTTTAAATACTGTTAAAATAAATTTCTTCAGCTTGCACTACAAAGCGGTTGTTACGTCAGTCACTGCGGGCTGAATAGTGCGAAATAAGTGTTTTTTTTTTGCGATTTACAAAAAAATCCATTGATTGGAGTAAAAAAGTAAAACACTATGATGCTAATATGTTGCTTGTAGAATTATTTGCCAAAAAATCAGAATGATCGCATGTATTTTAGTATGGTTTTTAATCGTTATAAGATTTTTTTAGAGATAAGTTCGTGATTTTTTTTTATCAAATAAAATGGGTTGTATTATGTTTTCAAAGCACTATCGTACTAGCATAATTATCCTGAAGAATATCATCTATTTCTGGTTTTGTTTATTGCAGTGAATCATAACCTTTTTTTTTTTTTTTTTTTTTTTCGGATGGGAAATCATCAAATAACCCCTCCCGCTCTGGGCGGAGCAGGAGGGAGTGTCAGACTTTTACTGACTAAACCCATCCATGTTCCTTCATCGCCCTTTGTGTTCCGGGGCCACGGTATCTCTTTCGAATAGTCCCGCAACCCCGGAGTGAATCATAACCTTTTTTTGCATTATAAAACTCGCGTTTAGCTCCTGCAGTCGCCTTAACACGTTTATACCACGTTTGACGCTAACAGGTATTCAGTGTTAAAGCAATAAATAACATAACAATGATATTAACAACACTGATACAGGTAGCTCTTTCTCTAGATGTGATTTCGCCTTACGTCTACTATAAGTTGCCTAGATTTTTTTGAAAAAACAGTAGGTACAGTGGTTCATCTAATAAAGCTTTAAACTAGGGACTGTTTTTCTTCAATGGAAAATATTTCATTATTATCTAAAAATACTGACATTCATTTGAGAGATCATTGGCAGTCGTAACAGTTAGTCAGTGGCCCGAAAGTCTAACAACGAGTCTTACCTAGCGGTATCGTATTACCCAATATTTATTGGGTTGTGGAGGTCAGATAATTATGCAGTGACTCCATGTAAAATACTGATATTCAGCTGTATCCGGTTAGACTGGAAGTCACCTTAACATAGTTGGGAAAAGGCTAGGCAGATGATGATGAATGCATTAAATTTAGTTGATATTTAAACAGATCTTTTGTTCAAATAATAGATAATAGTAAGTACTAGGTAATATTTTCTATCACCTGCTTCAAAGAATGCTGCAATTTATAGAGTGTCACGATGCTCAGACATTTACAAATGGCCGCTCACTTGTTAACGTTTGCTCCTTTTAAAAGAAAGCACTGAAAACTATTTTATTTCTCCTATTAATTTTACTCAACCTTTAGACAGAGTTGTTTAAGGTTGAATAAAATCTCGTCGTTTCTTACGAACACTTTAAAAGCTACGAATTATTATGTTTTTATTAAATTCAACAGTTTGCACATCAATTATACTCAAACACTCTGTGAACAACATGAAGGTACAGTAAGGGAAAATAATTAATTAGCATATTGACACAAGTCTCAATTTTCCAATTGTGACTTTAGTGTAAAAGTTTAGTATTAGACTTATTTAATGAGTAACATTGAGTAACATTGATTGAAAAAGAAAAGGTAAAAAGACTGAAGGTACATACAGTAAGGGAAAATAATTAATTAGCAGATTGACACAAATCTCAATTTTATGATTGTGACTTTAGTGTAAAAGTTTATAGTATTAGACTTATTTCATGAGTAACATTGAGTAACATTGATGGAAAAAGAAAAGGTAAGGGACTTGGTCAACTTGCTAAGCAATCATCTTTCCTGACCAATTGATAGCAAAATATGTACGCTACTGAAAAAAAAAATGAAAGATTCTTCTATACAGCAAGCCGCAACAGATCAACTCAAGCGTCGAGTGCGTGGGAGCTCTTGATCCAATCACCTGCCGTAGCTAGTAAACAGTAATCATGCGTCAGTGAGTAATTAGGTCAGATCATATTCATTCGTTGCTGAGTGAAGACGTCTCGTTGGTAATGAACTTGAAAGTAGAGCGGGGGTGTGTCTTGCAGGCTGCAAGCTCCCAAGGCCGTCCCACCGCATAGCATTGTATTACCCACATCGATTTATCGAGCGGCGCGCGCCGGCCTCTTCGTTGCCTCCCGCGCCCCGGACACCTCTTTTCCCCACTATAAGATAGCGGGCACACTGATAACGCGATAGCGGTTAGCGAGAATGTTGAAGTTTGAGATAAGATGTTTTGGATTTAGTTGGGTGGTTACTGAAGTTTTGGTTACTAAGGTTTTATATTTAAAAAATGAATAGAATAGAATACTCTTTATTATGTACACCATAAAAATTACAGATGCAAATCTAAAACATTTTACAAGGGGTGACACAATGGGCGGTCTTATCTCGAAAAGCGATCTTTTAAAGTCAATCTTTGGATGGATTTAAGGGGGAAGGAAAGGCAATACTGCAGGTAGCCTGTGGTGTACCATTTACATATTATATACAATAAATACATACATACACATACATAAAATATTACACTTATAAATATATATATATTTTTTTAAATAATTTATGATCACAATTTTTTTTGTAATTTTAGTTCCAATTAAATTCTGTCTCAGTATAAGTGATTTGAAGAGACACAAAAGCTCAAAACGTGTTCATAATTTAGCACTTCAATATTTTATTAAGATTAAAAAAATGGGTATCATTTCAAACGTAGAGCAGCAACAAATCAATTTTATGACACTCGTTTTTCAAGTGTTCTCGAAATACAGTTACAATTATTTTTTTGTACATTTTACAAGAAAAGTAATAATTTCAGGTAGATCATTTTCTCAGACAGAGTTACTTACATCAGAGAGCGAGCAAAAAAATGAGACTTGATAAAAAGTAAAGCAAGAGATATTCTCAAAACGGATTACGCGAACTTTTAGGGAAAAAGAGAAGCATCAAACTGGAAGTCAACACTGAATAATGAGCTCGTTCATTTCGCGACGTTGAAAAAATATTTGGAAGGCACTGCTTGTTTCACAGACTTCGTGACGACTAACTTTAAATGGAATTATTATACTTGTTTGATAAAATCACGTTGAATAATAAAATGTACAGTAAATCAATTTTGAACAAACAAAATAAGTGTTCTTGTTTGTTTGGATTTCAGAGATAAATACCGTGTTTAATGAAAGTGAGATTTATTTAAATTGTGTAATCGGAGACTTGGCAAGAACCTCAATTAACACGATTAGTTTCGACTTTGAAGTTAAACCAAAAATTATTCTCGTATGAAAAGCTGAGAGGCCACATAATACGTAGTTCGCTTAAAGTTTAATGACGGTAATAATGGCAGACGTTTATTCACAAGAGGTCTCAGAACTCGCCCCTTTAGGACCCGAAAATTTAACGGCGATGTACGCTATATAAGTTAACGTCACATTGTCGTTTGGTAAACTTGTACAGCGTTGTCGTCTCGGACCTCGTTAGATGACGCGATAGTCTGCATACATAGTGAGTCTAAGTTAATTTAGAGCGCGGGCTACTCCCCAGGGAAGCCGCTACTGATCTCCACAAACGTACTTTGATATGCGCTACCGTCATACATGAAAGGAATTTATTTACAACCTTTAATGTTCAAGTTTAAGTGGTTTTCGTTTTGCATGAGATCTTTAGTCTTGCGGGGTTTCTTCTGTTTGATCTCCTTTGTTAGTGGGCTTCGAAGTTTTTCCGTTACTTATCTAATCTTGTACTTTATAACATGAAATGAAGCTTAACTTACAAATACTGTCCTTGCTACCGTCTTAATAAAAAAAGCGTAAGTTTTTTTTTGCAACTTTAGAACTGTTTTATACCTTAAGAGCCTATACTAACTCAAATTAACAACTCTATATTTGGTAGTTCAAACTTCGTTTGAAATAATAGTTAGAATAAAGTTCTTATCAGCTTGCACTACAAAGTGGCTGTTACGTCAGTCACTGCGGCCGAATAGTGCGAAATAAGTGGTTTTTTGCGATTTACAAAAAAAAATATTGATTGGACTAAAAAAAAAAATATTATAAGACCTGCTTTATAGTTAGTTCAGTTAGTATAAAAAGTGTCATGATCTAATTTGAAGTATTTTATGATTGCCAGCGGTTTATTGTTCAGTTTAAAGGTAACTTTGGGATTTTTTGCTATCGAGAAAATTTTATGGAATCGTGTTTTCGCCAAATATAGGACTTAACATTAATCCTCACTTTACCATATATTTATTTCAAAATTAATGCTGCAGTATTTTAGGCGTAACGGAGGATCATGCTAAGCCATTAAAGGTAGTATAGGCCCTTAACTGGTACAATTAGTATTCAATCAATAACCAACTCTGCCATCCACGTTTTAAATTCCATTTCAATGTTGATTCGCACAGCATCATAGGTCTTACCTACAACTAGGTCGCACCCATCAGCTGATCCGGGATCCGTGCCGATCGCGTCATCATTAATTCATTGTCTACAATCGACCGTATCACCTTTACAAACATTTGAGATAGACCTGAAATATTTGTATCAATTATGAGATCTAAATTCAGCTGCATCCGGTAAAACTGGAAGCCGACCCCAACAAAGTTGGGAAAAGGCTAGGCAGATGATGATATGAGATCTAAATGGTGACCTTATACACTGAGTCATCTTTTTTGCTTACCCAGATTTTTATTAAATGAAGATAAACGTTTATTGTATCTCAAATAATAGGGATGATGACTGACTAAAAAAAATATTAGTCCGTTAAGTCTGTTTAGTCAGTTAGATTATCGAAAAATATTGGATACGTGTTTTTTGTTTTATCAAATTAATAAAAATTGACGAAGATAAAACGTGTCAAAGATCATGAGTGGGGGCGTCACATTTGAGTAAAAAATGCACTCAAATGTGACGTCACACGAGTTTTCGACGCACTATATCGTATTCATTTTTTGTTTACGTGAAAAAAGAAAAAATATGTGTCCAATATTTTTTGGAAATATATCTGACGGACTAATTAGATTTTTTTTTGTGATGTTTCTGTTGGTAATAAAATGCCAAAAAAAAAAAGTTTTTCTTAAATCGTGAACATACCTAATAAAGAGGGTGTTGTGTTACGCATATACGTATAATTAAGTTAGTACATATTATTCAAACATTATAAAATATATAATTATGATAGCAGTTAGTGGTATTGTGTTGTAAGTGGTGTAGGTTACATAGGCAGGCGCTCCAGGTAACGGGTGTCTGATACTGGTATCCGGATCCGGTTCCACTAGAAGCCGACTCCAACCTAGTGGGGAGGGTCAGAGTCAGGATGGCTAGACCAAGAGAAATTTTGGAAGTTTGAGCAATACCAAGTGTTAGTACCTATTTGGTACCAGACATCAAATAATGTGTACCTCGCTAAAGAGGAAAAACTATTACGGCTGAAGAAGACTACCTGAATGATGGTTATCTGAAAAGTGACCTATTACCAGATACATAGAAGGGGCCATCAGCTCCTATGTCAACGAACGAATCTTCTCAAATCCCAATAAACCTGAATTTACCTTTAAATTAAAACCTATACCTTCTTATCACTTAAGTACTTACACCTGGCGCACCTTGGGCTCTTAATATCGCCATTATCCTCGCTGACTGACTTAATCGTTTATGACCTTTATGACAATAGAAGAAGAGGATCAATATAAAACCCATTATCACTTAGCTGACTTTTTATTCCCGGCGTCGCGCCTACGACTTACATAGTTAAGAGCTAGCTAGATTGTTTTTTTTCTGCACTTTTGATCACATCTCTGTTATGATTATAGCTGTAGAAGAATGTCTCATCGCGTGGCCATATTCGAAGCTGACACCGCCGTTTTATTAAAAAAAAAAAAATGATTGAATTATGGCAATTTTACAAATTTTCTCAACGGCGCCCTTTTGTCAACTTTATGGACATGTATTTAAAAATCACCAGCTTAACAAACAAGATGATCATTAAAGAATAAAAAAAAAATAAGTAAGCAATAATTTAATATAATGGATTCTTTGTTACCATTCAAACAATTTTTCGTAATTTTATTTTATTTTATTTATTACGGAAACAAACAATTACACACTATAAATGGTTAACAAATAATTGGTACGAGACTGCATCAGTGTGCAACTAACTACGTTATCCACATCTTATATAATTAAAATTAAGATACATGCACGAGTACAACAAGCCTTTGCTTTATTAATTAAAGAAGGAGAAAAAAAGAAAAAACAAAAAGACTTTAAAATACAGACTTAGGTAGGTTAATCCTCAAAGTTTTTGATAGCTCTAAGGATATCAATTCGAAATCTATTAGTTGACAAAGAAAATAAATCTAAATTTGAGGGTTTGAAATGGTGGGGTGCGATGTCAGAAGTCCTCCACGTGTGTCTGGCGGCTGCTGGTCCCTCTCGATACGTCTGGAGGGAAGAGCAGCTGCTGGGCCGGTGCACCCTGGACGCGGCGGTATCCTTCTCCGGGGAATGAGAGGAAATGAGAGTTTTCTTTTATCCCCGGGGAATGTGACCGCCGCGGCTAATGAATCTGACAAAGGTAGGGTCCTTTCAGGACCAACGGTGCGTTCCTCTGCGTGACCCTCTGTAAAGCAGAGGGCACAGCTGAGGAATGAGGGCGGGCTTGGTGTGCACTCACCCTGCCTCCGAGCAGACAGAGAAGGATCCGTCCTCCTCTGTCACCGCCAATCTCGTAATCTGGCTATCGAAGCGCTGTGGATCAGGTCTCGCGGTTTCGATAGGGGACCGAGGGTCTTGGCTTAACCGCCCGGACCGCGAGGTAGAAAACCTCTATAAAAAGTTACCCCGAATCCCAAGTGGCGACGCACCGCGAGGGGATGTATGGCTGACGGGTGTTCCATGGAACAAATCAGTCGCTAGTGCACTCCTCGCCAGGGTACCTGCAGACCCCCATGGCGAGTAACAAATGCTTAAATCTGCCCTTCTAGGTACAGGGGTCTCTGCCTAGATTGTATGTTATTTCCCCCAGACTCGTGGGATTAGATATGGATGAAATTAATAAAAAAACAAACACCGCCGGCGACGGCAAAACAGAGGAGAGGAGGGATGCGGCGTCGGAGTCCGACGTAGCATCAAGTGAGGTGAGCGCGGGAGGCTCAGAGAGCTCCCGTCGCGTGAGGGCCGGGACGCCTGCGGAGAACAGCAAGTTCTTCCGCAAGCGGCCCAGGCGGGATGGCGACCGGGGGTCGTCATCCGGAGATGAGGAGGCCTCGGCCCGAAAAATCCCCACCAACAAGCGTGGGGGGATCCGGGGCAAGGGGAGGGGGCTCTCTGCCCCCGTGAGGTCGGCAAGACTTGCCGAGGAGGTGCGCCCCCCGGGCACTACTGTTCCCGGGTCTGGCGACGAGGCGGGTGCAACTGGCGGCTCCGAGGCGGAGCGTAAGGCCAGGTTTGCTAAGGAGGTGGAAGCTGCAATAAGGGGCGTGGCCAATAAGATGAAGACCTCATCGAAACTCAAGGCCATACCCGGCGCTTCCGCCTCCATCATGGCGGCAGCGGAGGCCAACTTTGCGAGGCCTCCACCACCTCCTTCGTCAGAGGGAGATGTGGCCAAACTGCGGGAGGAGGTGGCCCGCCTGACGGCTGCCATGGAGGTTCTCCAAAAGGAGAACGCCAAGCTCCACGCAGACCTGGCCAATCTGCGCGAGGCTGGTAGCCGTGCTGCGCCTCCAAATGGGGGCCACCAACAACAGCAGCAGCAGCGACAAGCCGAGCCCGTGCCGGTGGAGAACCAGGTTCTGAACCTGGTTCGGCAGGAGCTTGCTTCCTTCCAGGCGCGGTTCTCCGTCCTGGAGGGAATTGTTCTGCGCCCCGCCCTGGGTGCAAAGAAGGCAGCCGCGGGCCCGAGCACGATGCCGAGTACGGTGTCATACGCGGCTGCTGCGGCTGCCGCACCCGGACCTGGGCCGTCGAGCCAGTCCTCCGGCAGAGCTGCGGCGCCCCCCCCTCCTGGAAAGTCAGCTCCGGCGCAACCGGCGCCGACTAAGAAGGCGCCCAGGAGGAGAAAAGGCAAGGCGGCTGCACAGGCGGCGACTGTATCGGCTCCAGCGCCAGCGGCGCCAATGCCAGCGGCGAGTGGGCCAGTGCCTGCGGCAAGCCAGCTGCCGCCGCCACCACCGCCCCCCCAGCCCCCGACACCTGCGGCTGAAGCCGGATGGCAGGTGGTCGGGGAGAAGAAGAAGGGGAGGAAGGCGGCCAAAAAGGCCCGAAATGTGGAGCGGCAGCGCCAGCATAGGGCGCGAAAGATCGCGGCTAGGCTTCGCGCCCCGAAGACCGCGGCTGTAGTGATCACACTACAGCCGGATGCGGAAAAAAGGGGCGTGTCCTACCGCGACCTGCTGGCAAAGGCGAAGGAGACGGTGGATCTCGGAGAGCTCGGGATCACCGGGGGCCTCCGGCTTAAAGTCACCGCGACGGGGGCTCGTATGCTGGAGATCCCCGGCGAAACCAGCGGGTCGTCCGCTGACGCTCTGGCTGAAAAGCTCAGAGCGTCCCTGAACGCGGACGACGCCCGAGTATCCAGACCCGTTAGATGCGCAGACCTGCGCATCCTGGGTCTGGACGATTCAGTGACCAAGGAGGAGGTGATGGCCGCCGTCGCCAGGTCCGGTGGGTGCCCTGCTGAGCAGGTCAGGGCAGGCGCCCTACGTCCGGACGTCACGGGTATGCATACCGTTACGGTATGCTGCCCCGTGACGGCGGCCAGAACAATAGTGGAGGGCCGTAGGCTACTGGTGGGCTGGGTTTCAGCGCAGGTAAAGCTGCTGGAGCCCAGACCTCTGAGGTGCTACCGCTGCCACGTGGGACACCACGTGTCAGTACGGTGCGCCTCGGAGGTTGACCGCAGCGGACTCTGCTTCCGCTGCAGTCAGCCCGGTCATGTGTCCGCAGCTTGCTGCGCCACGCCGCACTGCGGTGCATGTGCGGCAGCCGGCAAGCCGGCCGAACACCGGGCTGGGAGCAAGGCCTGCGCTCCGCCCACCAAGGCCACCAGAGGCAAGGGAAGGCCCTCCGCCGCCACCACCACCACCACCGTCGCCACCGCCGCAGCCGCAACTGCCGCCGCCGCTGCCACTGTCACCGCCACAGAGGGGCCCTCGCAGGGGGCTAGGGAGGAAGCGGTAATGGAGTGCCAATAACGGCCCCACTACGCTTCCTCCAAGCGAACATCAACCACTGCGCCTGCGCTCAGGATCTGTTGCTCCAGAGCATGGCGCAGTGGTTGATCAACATTGCTGTGGTCGCTGAGCCGTATTTCGTCCTGCCCAGGGAAGACTGGGTGGCGGACCTTAGCGGCTCAGTGACCATAGTGTCGTCGGCCGCCGCCGGTACTCCGACCCTTGAAAATGTCAGGAGGGGTCGGGGGTGCGTAGCAGCCCGGTTCGGGGAGATCGTAGTGGTGGGTGTCTACTTCTCCCCGAGCCGAACTCTCGCCGAGTTCCACAACTCTCTCGCAGAGTTGAGTGTTGTCGTCGGAAACCATTCCCTCCCCGTGCTTGTCCTCGGGGACTTCAATGCCAAAAACTTGGCTTGGGGTTCTCGCTGCACAGACGTGCGGGGTAGGATGGTGGAAGACTGGGCCCTGGAGAAGGGCCTGGTCGTCCTAAATCGGGGTTCTGTCCCCACGTGTGTGCGGATGCGGGGCGAGTCGGTAGTGGACATTTCGTTCGCTAGCCCCGCTCTGTCGCCGCGTGTCATTGACTGGCGTGTTATGGAGGGGGTGGAGACCTATTCCGACCACCGGTACATCCGGTTCGACGTCTCCACCCAGACCACAAGCGCGCCGGTCCAACAGGCCCCGAGTGGTCCGCGTTGGGCGCTGAAGCAGCTGGACCGGGAGCTCCTCCTGGAAGCCTCGATCGTGCAGGCCTGGGTGACATCACCGGACAGGCCTGCCGACGTCAACAATGAGGCAGGATGGTTCCAGGAGGCCATGTCCGATATATGTGACGTGGCAATGCCCCGAGTCCGGCCAGGAAGCGCCCGGCGTCAAGTGTACTGGTGGTCGCGTGAGCTGACGTCTCTGCGCGAGGCGTGCGTGGCTGCGCGACACCTGTACGCCAGGCATCGCAGGCTCCGCATTCGCCCACCCGATGCGGCAACCATTGAGGCGGAGCTTTATGAGGGGTACAGAGCGGCGAAGACCGCCCTCCGCGAGGCTGTCCTGCGGGCCAGGGACCTGGCTCGCGAGGAGTTACTGGGGACTCTCGACAGAGATCCGTGGGGGCGCCCTTACAAATTGGTGCGGGATAAACTCCGCCCCTGGGCCCCCCCACTGACGCAGAGTCTCCGGCCTGAGCTCGTGGAGGACGTGGTGAGCACTCTGTTCCCTTCGCGAGGGGATCATCCACCCCCGCCTATGGCTCCGCCACCTGCGATGCTGGAAGCGGACCAACAGGACGACGACGACAACGCTCCGGAAGTGACTGGGGTAGACCTGAGAGTGGCGGTACGCAGGCTCAGTGCCAAAAATACCGCCCCGGGACCCGACGGCTTGCCTGGCAAAGCCTGGGTCCTGGCCTCGGAGGCTCTCGGGCCCCGACTAGAGGGGCTCCTTAGCGCATGCTTGGAGAGAGGCCAGTTCCCGCTTCGTTGGAAGACGGGAAAGCTGGTCCTCATTCGGAAGCCGGGGCGCCCTGCGGACTCTCCGTCCGCATACCGGCCCGTGGTGCTGCTCGACGAGGTGGGCAAGCTCTTTGAAAGAGTAATTGCAAACCGCCTCGCCGAGCACCTTGCGGGGACTGGGCCGGACCTTGCGGAACACCAGTTCGGTTTCCGCAAGGGGCGCTCAACGGTGGACGCCATCATGCGCGTGAGAGCCCTCACGACGGGGGATGCGGTGTCCAGAGGAGGGGTTGTCTTGGCGGTGTCTCTCGACATCGCCAACGCCTTCAACTCCATGCCCTGGAGCTGCATTAGGGAGGCACTCCGGTATCACCGGGTGCCGACCTACCTCCGTCGAGTGGTCGGGGACTACCTGACGGACAGGGCAGTCATTTACCCTGGTCGCAGCGGAGAATGGAACCGGCGAGAGATGTCGTGCGGTGTTCCGCAGGGATCGGTCCTAGGGCCGTCCTTGTGGAACATCGGGTACGACTGGGTGCTGCGCGCCGACCTCCCTAGCGGTGTCAGCGTGGTTTGCTACGCAGACGACACGCTGGTGCTAGCACAGGGGGGGTCGCACGAGGCGGCGGCCGAAGTGATGACACGCGGGGTTGCGATAGTCGTTGAGAGGATCCGGCAATTGGGTCTCGAGGTGGCATTGCACAAGTCCGAGGCCATGTGCTTTCATGGGCCTCGGAATGCGCCACCTCCGGGATCCTCACTGACGGTAGGAGGGGTATCCATCGGCGTTGAGTCGACGTTAAAGTACTTGGGACTTGTCCTTGACAGCCGGTGGAACTTCGTAGAACATTTCCGACGTTTGGCCCCCAAACTGGAACGGACTGGGGCTGCCTTCAGGCGGCTCCTGCCCAATCTGGGGGGGCCGAACGCCTCCTGCCGGAGGCTCTACGCGGGAGTCGTGCGGTCAATGGCCCTTTACGGGGCCCCGGTGTGGGCGCGTTCATTGAGGCGACGAGCCGCCCACTACCTAAACGCGCCCCAAAAGGTGGTAGCCGTAAGGCTGGCCCGGGGCTACCGCACGATTGCCCGCGAGGCAGCGAGCCTCCTTGCCGGATTGTCGCCATGGGATCTGGAGGCGATAGTCCTCGCGCGCCTACATGAATGGCGCGCGGAGGCGCTAAGCCGGGGGGAAACTCCGCTGCCGCGGCAAATTGTCGCTCAGCGGACAGACTTCCGGCGAGATCTCATGGCGACATGGAGAGAGCGACTGTCGCAACCCCGTGCAGGGCACGCCACGATAGTGGCGATAAGTCCCCTCTTTGAGGAGTGGCTTGAGAGACGCCACGGCGTCCTCACCTTCCGCCTGACGCAGGTCCTCACCGGACACGGAGTGTTCGGGAGGTTCCTGCACCGAATCGGGCGGGAGGAAACGCCCGGGTGCTCCCATTGTGAGAATCGACCGGAGGACACGGTGGAGCACACGGTGGAGGTGTGCCCCGCGTGGGCGGAGCACCGCCGTGTCCTCGAAGCGGCGATCGGCGGCGGCGACCTCTCGCGTCCGGCCCTGGTGCAAGCCATGGTCCGGAGCGAGACAGAATGGGACGCCGTCACCTCCTTCTGCGAAGCAGTAATGCTAGAGAAGGAGGTGGCGGAACGTGAGAGGGAGAGAACCTCTCAACGTCCCGGCCGCCGCGGGAGACGCCCCGGGCGTCGGGGGCCACCACCACGTGGCCCCCGGCCACCGTAGGCGCGGGCCTGTGGACGGTGAGCTATGGGCTAGCTCGCCGTCCGTCCGTCTCATAACATGACGACAGGCCGTGTCGACGGCGCGTTCGTGTTCCACGCGCGCCTCAAAGAGAGTCAGCACAAAGGAAGGGGTCCGTAAGGACCGATGCCTGCCGGGGTTGCGGGACTATTCGAAAGAGATACCGTGGCCCCGGAACACAAAGGGCGATGAAGGAACATGGATGGGTTTTAGTCAGTAAAAGTCTGACACTCCCTCCTGCTCCGCCCAGAGCGGGAGGGGTTATTTGATGATTTCCCATCCGAAAAAAAAAAAAAAAAAAAAAAAAAAAAAAAAAGGGTTTGAAATGGTATTATAATTTTTCGCTAAATGACGCTAAGGTGCGCGGTCCCCCGCGTTTGTGCGACACGAGGAGACAAACAGCGGGCGACCGCGCGCCTCGCGTCTTATGGTAGTCCTAGGTACTACATAACATAATCTGTTTGATAAGTCTAAGCAATCGTATTTGTTATTACACAGGTCATAAATAAACATGCTTTCCAAAAAGGTGCGTCTAATATTCAGAGTAGTGAGTTTGTAATGTTTCAATAAATTACGGTAAGAGGTAGATTTACGGAAACATCGGTAATGAGTGGCTTTAAGAAATTTATATTGTACGGTTTCAAGATTTTCTTTGTATTTTGTATAGAACGGATTCCAAATCATTGCAGCATACTCTAACTGTGATCTCACCAAAGATTTGTATAAATGAATGTATGTATGAGTACGTTTAAAATCAGTCATGCATCTCATCACAAACCCGTAATAGCGTGCGTTGAAATAACGTCATTCGATATTGCGGTATTCGACCTAACGTGCTTTCGGACTGGCGTACCACTCGTAATTTTTATCGAAATAGCGTGCGTCGAAATAACGTCATTCGAAATGTCATATCACTCCATTATGTATCGAATTATGTGTTGCTGGGGAGTTTGTTCCACCACTTCTTCTTCCCAGCTAAAACACTAGGATGTGTCGAAGGGTGGGCGTTTTCGGGGCTGCGGGACGTTCGAAAGAGATACCGTGGCCCTCGAATACAAAGGGTGATGAAGGAACATGGATGGGTTTTAGTCAGTAAAATTCTGACACTCTCTCCTGCTCCGCCCAGAACCGAAAAAAAAGGGTGGGCGTTTTGGGGGACTGTCTCTTGTAAACTTTAATTTGAATAAATTACTTTTAATTTTTTGAATCAAACAAATTAAAAATCTCATGCAACCTTGCAAAGAACAAAATTTATATCAGCCCGTGAAGGGCTGAAGAGTTGTATGCGTAAATCCAAAACTTCCACCATCAAAGTTTAGAAAGCCCTAGTTAGTTATGAAAAAATTACGTAATAGTTTTGAGTCAACAAAATATAAAATACTGACACGAAAAAGAATCAGAAAAATGTTCCATCTCACAAAACAGACGAACTGATGACAAGTCTTCAAAGAAACAACGACAACATTATCGATTCAGTGCAGGTTCCAGTAAAAGTGAAACTTCTTGGAAAACTTCTTCTTCATGAACGTAATTTTTTCCTAAAAATCCAATATGATGGTTTTCTCAAGTGCCTTAGGCCCACGAGTTATCGTTTGTAGATTGCCTTACAAGTTAACGTGCTCTTTGTATTCAACTCACTCGCTGTAAATAAATAGCAATAGAATTTCGTTTCGAATTGAAAAGTTGTGTTATCGGTGCTGCCGGTAAAACGAATAGTTTTTGTCGGTTGAACAAATTGTATAACCACACTAGTGTTAGAAATACAATGTTTGTGTTTGTAATACCTTGTTCCTTTTTTACGAACGAATACTTTTATTTACGGATGGTAGTTTTTTTGACAGCCTCGTTGATTCAGTAGTCGCAAGTGGTCGATTCGAGTCCTGGGCCGGCAGTCTCGACAGAGTTAACGACAAAATCGCTAACTTTAGATTGCTAATTACTAACAAATAAATTCGGTTGCAATAATGATGCTTGCCAGTAACGCAAGTCTTTACATCCAAGATGCGATTTTCACAAGCATCATTATTGCAACCGATTTTATTCGTTAGTAATCAGCGATTGAAAGTTAGCGAATTTGTCGCTATCTATGTCGAGACTGCCTGCCCAGGGCAGGCAGTCTCGACATAGATAGCGACAAAATCGCTAACTTTTGATTGCTAATTACTCACGAAAGAATACGGTTGCAATAACGATGCTTATGTGTAAAGCAAGTCTCTACATCCAAGATGCGTTTCTAGCAATCATCATCATTGAAACCGAATTTATTCGTTAGTAATCAGCGATCGAAAGTTAGCGAATTTGTCGCTATCTATGTCGAGACTGCCTGCCCTGGTTTGGTCAAAGTGTGATAGAGTTTTTCCATTACGAATTCTCAGTAGTTGCCCGGAGTCTGTATTTATACCCGAATAACAATCCTCGTTGGTCTTGTGGTTGCAAGCGCGTCAGCGGATTGTGAGGCCCTGCCCGCTTAGCATGAACGCCGTAGACACGAAAGAGAAACGACAAATCTTTTGTTCATCTGTCATTGAATCGACAAAATGACGGATAAACAATAGATTTGTCGATTCTCTTTCGTGTCTACGGCGTTCATGCTAAGCGGGCTGGGCTCGACTCCCGGGTCGGGCAAATTGCTATTGGGTTTTTCCATTAGGAATTTCGCAGTAGCAGTTACGGTGTCCGAGTTTGTGCCCGGTTGATGGCCGTAACGATAATAAAAATAGGCTCGTCCTCTGTAACATATGGGAGTCAAATATAACTAGCAGTGTATTAACGTATACCTCTGCCTATTTTTTGGGAAAACTAGGATAATATTTAGTTATGGTAGGCTTTTGAATGATATTCAATATCATCTGCCCAGCTTTTTCCCAACTATGTTGGGGTCAGCTTCCAGTCTAACCGGATGCAACTGAATATCTGTCTTTTACATGGAGCGACTGCCTATCAGACTTCCACAACCCAGTTAGTACTGGGTAATACGATACCCCTTGGTAAGACTGGTTGTCAGACTTTCGGGTCCCTGACCACCTGTAACGACTGTCAAAGATCTACAAATGACAGCCGGGACCAACGGCTTAGCGTGCTTTCCGAGGCACGGAGGAAACTCGGTATGTAATGGGTGGGTCACCCATCCACAGACCAACCTAGGCAAGCACGGCTTAACCTAAATATCGACCCGAGCGGCTGTTATTATTTAGCCACGAGCTCCTCAAGCTCAGACACGTGGCTCCCTTTAAACATAGTTATACCAACATAATTACTTCCGACGTAAAAGCTGACTAAGGGATTACACCACTAGATGCGAGGACAATCAGGGTATCTAACTGGGTATTAACACTGTAGTACGATCAGTAATCTGTATCGATGATACTTGTATCGATGGTAGAGCCTGTTTCTGTTTCTGTATGTATTGTTTTTCTGTATGTATTAAACTCACACAGGCATAACAGAAAAAAAGATAGAATCTATACATATAATAAAACAGTAACGAAAGAAAAACTGTACATTGAGAATTTTCAAGAAAAAATAAGTGGCTTTTGTTAGAATAACGTAACTGATGACAAAAAGTGACTTTTTAGATTTTTTGTCTATGTGTATGGTACGGCTTCACGCCAAAACTACTGGATAGATTGAATTGAAATTCAGCAAAAATGTTCTTTGTAAATCAAGGAAGGCTTTAGGCTACATATTATCACGCCGTGGTATGTTATGAGAGGTAAGCAATATTGATTTTAAAAGGTTTTTGTTCGTAATGAATGCGCAAAATAATTGAATGCACAAAATGACATGTTATATAATCTATAATATGTGACGCAGACGAAGTTGCGCGGGTCAGCCAGTAGACAATAAGAAAAAGAGGAGCTCGTGGCTAAATAGTAACATCCGCTCAGGTCGATCTTTAGGTTAAGCCGTGCTTGCCTAGGTTGGTCTGCGGGTGGGTGACCACCCATTACATACCGAGTTTCCTCCGTGCCTCGGAAAGCACGTTAAGCCGTTGGTCCCGGCTGTCATTTGTATATCTTTGAAAGTCGTTACAGCTAGTCAGTGACCAGAAAGTCTGACAACCAGTCTGACCAAGGGGTACCGTATTACCCAGTACTAACTAGGTTGTGGTAGCAACCCAAGAACTCATGATCGTGGCCAGTGAGCGGAGGGTTGCGTTCGCACTGCTCCAGGAGCCGTATGTGGGTGGGGTTAAAAGGATGCGAGACTACCGGGGAGCGAGAATCTACCAGTGCGCTGAACAAGGAGGTGGAACCGTGAAAGCGGCAATAGCCGTTTTCGATCACGACCTTGACGTGACACAGTGTCCGAAACTCACCACCAACAACATCGTGGTGGTGAGGATCCGTACCAGCGCCTGGGAAATCGCAGTAGTCTCGTTTTACTTCGAGCCAGACCAGCCCATACAGCCATACCTGGGGCAACTTTTGCAGATTCGCGAGGAAATAGGCCCCACTAGGATGATCATTGGTGGCGACGCCAACGCCAAGAGCACCTGGTGGGGTAGCCTGGTAACCGACACCAAGGGGGAGGTCATGTCGGGAACCTTGGAGGACATGCACTTGCAGGTGCTCAACGTCGGCAACACTCCGACCTTCGACACCGTCAGAGGTAACACCTTGTACAGCAGCTTCGTTGATGTAACAGCTTGCTCAACGGAGCTGCTGGACTTGGTGGAGGACTGGCGGGTTGAGGTAGGTCTCACGAGTTCGGACCACAATGGTATAGTGTTTAGGATTAATCTACAAAAATCGAAAGGAGTAAACATAAACAGAACCACTAGAGTATACAATACGAAGAAAGCAAATTGGGGTCAATTTCATGAGAAATTGGCCCAATTAATAGCTCAAGCAAACTTGAACTCAGTGGAAATAGAAAAAACTAATAATACAACAGATTTAGAACATAAAGTAAAGTCATACGTAGATACCATTACAAAAACATCTAATGAAACAATAGCTAGACTTAAAAACAACGAACAACTCACTATACCATGGTGGTCCAAGGAGCTCGCTGAGCTGATGTCGGAGGTGAATACCAGGAGACGCCGCATCCGATGCGCTGCACCAGTCCGGAGGCAGAAAGTCATCGATGAGTACCTGCAAGCAAAAGCAAAATATGAGTCCCTAGCAATAAAGGCGCAGACAGAAGGATGGAAGGCTTTCTGTCAAAAACAGGATATGGAGGGAATGTGGGAGGGGATCTATAGGGTCATAGCACGGACCGCCAAAAGACAGGAGGACTTGCCGTTGGAGAAGGATGGAGTGCCACTGAGCGCACAGGAATCGGCTCAGCTGCTGGCCGAGACCTTCTACCCGGAAGACCTAGAGGAGGGTGAAAATGCTGACCACCGTCGGATACGTGAAGCGGCCTGTCGTGTAAACGACTGGGCGCATGATGAACAACATGACCCACCGTTTACACTTCAGGAGCTGAAAACCGCGGTGGAAAGCTTCAACCCGAAGAAGGCACCCGGGGCAGACGGTCTCACAGCCGATATCTGTGCCCATGCTATTTCCCGGGACCCAGGGACGTTCCTTGCACTGGCCAACAAGTGCCTGGAGCACGGACACTTCCCTGAGGCCTGGAAAGTAGCCACGGTGGTAGTCCTCCGTAAGCCCGGCAAGGAATCCTACACCGCCCCCAAATCGTACAGGCCAGTCGGCCTCCTACCAGTCCTAGGTAAAATCCTGGAAAAACTGTTGGTTGCAAGGCTGAAGTGGCACCTAATTCCGCGGCTCAGTACTCGCCAGTTTGGTTTCATGCCACAGAGGAGCACCGAGGACTCCCTCTACACCATGATACAACATATCAAAGGGAAGCTGAGTGAAAAGAAGCTGATCACTGTTGTATCACTGGACATAGAGGGAGCCTTCCATAGCGCATGGTGGCCGGCCATCAGGACCAGACTGGCTGAGGAAAAGTGCCCGGTGAACCTCAGGAGGCTGCTAGACAGCTACCTGACTGGTAGGAGTGTCAGAGTTCGATACGCGGGTGTCGAGTGTTGCAGGGACGCAAATAAGGGGTGTGTACAGGGGTCCATTGGCGGTCCGATCCTGTGGAACCTGATCCTTGACCCTCTGCTAAAGGGGCGGGATGAGCGTGGCGTCCACTGCCAGGCGTTCGCCGATGACGTGGTGATGATCTTCGACGGTGAGACAGCGTTGGAAGTCCAGAGGCAGGCCAATGCCGCCCTCGAATATGTTCGGGAGTGGGGCATCAGAAATAAGCTGAAGTTTGCACCTCAAAAAACCTGTGCAATGGTGATAACCAAGAAACTTAAGTACGATGTCCCACTCCTGAGCATGGGCGGGGTAGACTTTGGCATGTCTAAGGAAATCAAGATACTGGGGCTCACCGTCGACCACCAGCTCACTTTCAACTCCCATGTCGCAAACGTATGCAGAAAAGCTGTCAACATTTACAAGCAGCTGGCACGTGCGGCAAAAGTGAGCTGGGGCCTTCACCCGGAGATCATCCACACCATATACACGGCAGCAGTGGAGCCGGTGATTTTGTATGCGGCAAGCGCCTGGGCACCGGCCGCGAAAAAGATCGGAGTGCAAAAAAGCCTCAACACGGTCCAACGAGGATTCGCGCAGAAGCTCTGTAAATCCTACCGCACCGTTTCGCTGAACGCGTCCCTAGTGCTGGCTGGGATACTCCCACTCGACCTCCGAATACAGGAAGCAGCCGCTCTGTACGAGGCGAAGAGAGGGGTGCCACAGCCAGCGCTTGCGGGCAGGGAGGTAGAGCGGGTGGTGGCATTTACGGAGACTCCGCACCCGGCGAAACATATGGCCATGGAGTTCGTGTGCCTGGAAGACCAGACCTGTGTGGACACCCACAATACCCAAGCAGTCAGAGTCTTCACGGACGGCAGCAAGATTACGGGCAAGGTCGGAGCAGCACTGTCACTCTGGGACAGTGATGCCGAGATCAAGTCCGTAAAGCTTAGCCTGCCGCCGTACTGCACGGTCTACCAGGCAGAACTTCTGGCCATATGCGTAGCCACGCGAGAAATCCTCAAGCGCAAAGAGGGAACCTTCGGTATCTATAGTGACTCAAAGGCCGCACTTCAAACAGTCACAAACCAAGGTTCCCTCCACGCACTGGCCGTGGAGGCGAGAGCGAACGTTGCCGTAGCCTTATCCCAGAGCAAAGATATCTCTTTGTTCTGGATAAAGGCACACGCAGGGCTCGAGGGCAACGAGCGCGCAGACTATCTCGCGAAGGAGGCTGCACTCCGGTCTAGAAAGAGGCCGGACTATGACCGCTGCCCGGTTTCATTCGTCAAGCGACAGATCCGTTTGGGATCGCTCGACGAATGGAACCGGAGGTACCAGAATGGCGAAACAGCCTCGGTCACAAAGATGTTCTTCCCCAATGCGATCGACGCCCACAGAACTGTGTTAAAACTGAAACCAGCCGGGATAGTGGCACAGATCTTAACGGGGCACGGTGGGTTCTCCGAATACCTGCACCGTTTCAAGTGTAAGGAGAACCTATCGTGCATCTGTGAACCGGATGCAGTGGAGTCGGTCGCCCACATTCTGACGGAATGCCCGGTCTTCTGCGAAGAGAGACAAAACACGGAGCACAGAATCGAAACGACTATTAACAAAACAAACATAAGCAAAATTATTGGTGACAACAAAACTAGAAAAATATTTTTAGAATACTGCGTCAGAATTACAAGAAGAGTAGTCAACAGAAATAAAAACGCTTAAAAAACTATGCTTTATCATATATGGATATTTCTACTAAGAAGGATATAAGATCAAAGCATAGGGCATCAGATTTTTAAATAGAGCTTAAAATAATTATTTCGTTTTAATAAACGAAATAATTATTTTACTATATTTTTACTATTTATTACTATTTATTATTATTATTTTACTATTTATTATTTTATTACACTTGTAATAAGTTATTAAAAAAAAAATAGATCCTCATAACTACGCATCAAAAATCATCAAAATGAAACTATAGCATTGATAACTAAACAAAATAGAAAAGAAAAAACATAAAAGTCCCAATAAGGTCTCTGACTAAGTCAGGGGACACCAGCAGAGCAGGAGTAGGTTTTTCCACTCCTGCCATCTATATAAAAAAAAAAAAAAAAAAAAAAAACTAGGTTGTGGAGGTCAGATAGGCAGTCGCTCTATGTAAAATACAGATATCTAACTGCATCCGGTTAAACTGGAAGCCGACCCCAACATAGTTGGGAAAAGGCTAAGCAGATGATCACTGCGATCGCCAACCCGCCTGCCAAGCGTGGCGATTATGGCAACCCCCTTTTGGGGGAGGCCCATGTCCAGTAGTGGACGTCTTTCGGCTGAAATAGTAGTAGTAGTAAGCAGATGATGAGACAATAAGACAAAATTATTTAAAAAAGTAAACATAAAAAACAATCAAATTGATCTTGTGCAAGGCCAAAAAGCTCCTATCTCAGCATGGTGCTATGACGTTTAAAAAACAGCGCTGCTGGTATTCTGATAAGTGAGGCCACGGTCAGACATACGAATATAAATGTATAATACAAAATAATACTAATAAACAAATATGTATAAATATTTAATTTGTAATGAATACAAGTTGAAGAACAAAGAAATAATAATAATTGAATTGTGAGAAATTAACGCCTTCAGACTGTTTGTACCAGTGTATGTAAATTCTTCCTACATATAAAGTACGTAAAATATAAAGTACCTACCTACATCACTTTAGATAAATTTTATATTTTCTTTACGAAATTATAGTACCAGCCTGTATAATTAAAGCATGTTGATAAAATTCGGGTCAAAGCCCCTCTTTACTTACTATATTACCTACAAATCTTTGTAGTAATTAGTCGGCATTTGTTTACAAATTACTGAAGCTTCGACAAATAGCTCTTTAGTCCTTTTTCTGCTCCGTAAAACAAGGTTTGCGATCGCGACCCTCAAAATGATACCTTTCTGTTAATCACCCTTTGTTTCGTGCCGCTGATTTGTTGTTACTACCTACGTTCATTTCTAAAGGCTCTATTTTCCTTGATTTTTAAACAAAGACAAGAAAATTGCTAACATAATCTACATGTACACTAATACTACAAAGAGGAAATATTTGTATCTTTGTAACGAAACAACTCAAAAGCTACAGGACCGATTTCAAAAATACCTACACTATTATAAAGCTAGATTATCAGGAAGTGAAATAGGCTTAAAATTATATTTATATCATGCAAATAAGCCGAGCTATCACAACTTTTGCGGATGAAGTGCTAGTCGTTGCTGTAAATTAGGTCAGGCGGGGAAGCAATGTCATATGTCATGCCGTTATGTAGAACAAAGCCGCAATCCATTCAAATTCTCATTACAGGGGTTGACAATAAAAATCACCATGAAACAAATATTATTACGGCCCGTTATTTTCACTCGGCATGTTCGGTGCCCGCAGCCAACGGTTATATGTCCCCTGCGGCCCATCCGAGCGGCCGATGAAATAATGATCAGTCGATCGGCACCGAGATCGGCGGATAAGCGCGACCTCATAGCCAAGTGAATAGAAAATAACCCTCGATTGACTATCTGTTGAATGTTGTAACTATGTGTTAGCTGAACGGTATAGCGCCTAATATAACAGTTTATGCTCTTCGTGTGGAACCACGGTTATGAACGCTAGAAAAATGTCGACTTTTTACGGCAAAAAATGTTTCGTTTTATTTGTAAAGTTTTATACGCCGTATGAAATGTGGCTGTATTTTTTTACCACCAGTTTACGTAAATAAGATTACCGTATCCATGGTATGAAGTAGATTCTACAATCAAATCTATGGTACGTTGACTTGTTATAAACCAATCCGCATTTTACTTTTTATCCTTTGCGCCAGACAAACCTGTATTTAAAATTGCACCCAAATCAAGATGAGTGTCCTAATTGTCTTATTGCATGACCTTCGTGTTCAAGTTAGTATAGGATCCGGTTATGGCATCCAGTTTTATTGATCGAGTTTTGCGAAACAGGTTCAAGCAAATCTTATTAGCAATTCTTATCTCTTTGTTATCTTCCTGATGTGCATACTAAAGATAATTCTATAATATGTCTTATTTCAAAAGCTATGGTTCCAATCGTCCTAATCAGCAGCAAAACCAAGCAAAAATATTCTTATTTCTTATAGCTAATACCCGCGACTTCGTCCGCGTGGATTTTGGTAATTTTTCCACGGGATTAAAGTATCTATTGTGTTACTCCAAATTACAAACTATCTGTGTGCTGAATTTCATACAAATCTGTTTGGTAGTTTTTGCATGAAAGAGTATCCATCTACACTGGCCTGCAAAATTAAGTATCACACTTTTAAAATTGCTATAACTTTTACGCAAGATATTACTTTCGAAACAAAAAGGAATCAAAAAGAGTTTAATTTTGTACATAAAAACTAATAAAGCTGATAAAAATTGCTATGAAACGTTTTTATTTTAAATCTTAAAATTTTTATAAAACTTTTATAGTTTAGAAAAAAATAAATAAAAGTATAGTACACATTTAGCAGGCCAGTGTATTTTCACAAAATTTCTGGTTTTTCAAAGTGCTATACTTTGTTCAGTGTCCACAAAACATTTTCTAATTCGTCGACCACTTATGAAGCCGCACAAAGACCATTTTCTTTACATGCTGTCTGTACATTCCCAAGTTCAAACAGGGGCAAACTCTTTCAGCCACGTTATCTTTTATGGTGAACGTATCAGGAGATACGTCTACGCGGTTAGTATGTAGTTTTCTAGCCAATCACCATTTCTTTAGGTGCTTCTATTTAATAACTTTTTCTTATTGTTTATTTTTTAACCTACGAAAAAAAACGGAGGAGGTTATCAAATCGACGCGTATATTTTTTGTGTTTAGGAAATAAATTCATCGATATTTCTGTGGCTGTTGTAATGATTTATCAATCATTGGTAGTAATTTCTCAATAGCAGCCACGGTCTGTGCCCGGTTGACGGCAATAAGCTCGCTCCCTATTACATGGGCTTCACACCCAAGGGCACCGTAGGAGACCGTTCCCGCCGGCTTCCCTTCAGAAGTTTGGAACACAACCACTCTCCATCGATTTTCTATCTAATTTTCGGTTTTTTCATCATGGGTATCATTTTCATGGTTTTCGGGGTCAATTATAACGAACATTTTTTCCTCGGCTTCCCTTGACTCAATTTCCCCCCCCTTCACCACTGATTGGCCTTAAAAAATGTAAGTGTACCATTAGGTACACCTCTACTTAACCCTTTAAGGATTACAGGCGTGATGTTATGTTATGTTTTGTTAATCATTCTCTTTCAAACATAATGATGTCTGTTTTCACTCTTTCATATCACTCATCCAACTATTGGTTCATAATTCAGATTTCGTTTTCAATTTAAAACTTTTCACCTTTCCATTATTTTAAAGCTTTACAATAAAGTAAATGACGACCAGCCCTGCTAGCCATCACATAGATAACGTCATTACCTCCACAATCCACTCACGAGCGAACATTTGATTGTGATTGATTTACCATTTCCACGACATGTAGAGTCTTTTTTTTCTTTTAGAATCAGCTAATGGTTTTAAGTAAACACATTTTTGCTATCCATCTTCGGTTCGTTCGTGAAATACAATGTTACATTGTGATATTAACTCGTGATATCGATATTATTGTTTGCAGTTTCGCTGAACTCAAGATTGTTGTTGAGCTCTTCGAGGAGTTGTGCAGAATGCAATTACTGTTCTTAGTTTGGAAATCCGATAGATGCTGTAGATATTCTTTAGTTGTAAGAGAACAATAGTTGGGTTCGTATCCATAGTAGATATAATAAATAATAAAGAGAGACTGTCCAGTGTCCACACTGTTTTTTTAAGGCAATATACAAGGTGTAAACGGACTCTTCACGAAGTTGTCGACGAGTGTCATCCTAAACTTCGACAGTAAATTATTTCGACACGGTTTCAATTTCGAATAACGATTGTTCGAGTAGGGTAGACCGGGGACAATTAAAACAGGTCATGATTGAAACAACGCCAATTTCTCGGAAACCATGATACATACGCGTGTGACGCGTCGTTCGTTGCATCGTCGGCTAAGTTCGGTTTTGTGTTTAGCACGGCTCGAGCGAGCGAGCAACGCAGTCGTGCACAGGACGCCTCGACGAATTTCGCGCCAAAAATAAAGTATTCACGATTTTTTTTTTTTTGTTATTTACCTATTTAAATCTTGTTGTCTGTCAGTTTTAAATATTTTGGAGTATTGTCTATCTATTTAAGTTTGTTTTTATTACTATTCATTAATGATTAAATCAATACATAACAAAATATTGAGTGTTGAAGTAGAAGATGTGACATGGGTACGTTTGAAACGACGTGTCTGTGGACGTTTGAAACGTTTCAAACGTCCCCGCATATTCCGCATGTTTACCCGACTGCACAGAAGAAGGTTGTGTTTTCTAAAATGTCAATAATTAATAGAATATAAAAACGTTTTTTTTTAAATAAAGGTATTACGATAAAAATAAAACCACCTTTGACTCACAATCACAAGGTCACCAGGTATTATAAAATTACATCTGATAGGCTACCCAATAACTCCGAAGACTGTCTGTAACGTGTTTTCGTTCAGAAAACGAAAACACGTTAGAAGACAGACAGACAGAAGTTCCAAGAACGTATTTGCATTTCAGCAAGCATAATAAGATGAATTGCTATCGGGTAAATCGTTGAGGCAGGCTGCAGAAATTTTCAGCTTAGATCAAGTCTCATTGGCACGATATAAAAAAGAGAGAAAGGGAATAAATTCCCAATATTTTAGGTGTTAGGTGCCAAATATTAGCTAATTTAGTTGATCGTTTCTTAAATTAAATTTCCTATGAAGAGTCAAACCTATACGGCTCAATAAACGATTGTTATGATTGAAACATTTTTATGATTGAAACATTGTCATGATTGAAACTTTGTTATGATTGAAACAAGCTGTTTTGTATGACACTGGATTACCTTTTTTTCTCCCCCATGTAAGTGCAATTACAGCAAAATAGGGTATTAAATCTTTCAATAATGTGAAATAGTATTCAATAACACAATTAGGAGCACGAAAATTATTAAAATAAGAGATATTTTGCGTTGTTTAGATTGAAGATGTTTTTGCATTTTTAATTTTCAAAATATTAATGTTACGGTGACGGACTTATCACTATCTCAATAAATAGTTTAGTGGTAAGTTAAATTATTAAGATTGATATAAAACCTTCAGTAGTTCCTGAAATATTTCAGTGTTTCAATTATCCCTACATACTGTTTCAACCGTCCTTAGGGTGGGGTCAATAGAACCAATGTGCCAGGTCTTCTTTAATATGTGATTGTAGGTTAACTATTCGAAATAGAGATATAGATTATGTTTGATTTAGTAACTAGATAACGACCCTTTCGGCGATATAAATACGAAGGATGTAGGGACTATAGATACTTCACTACACACGGTTTAAGTAAAATTGTTTCAATTGTCCCCGGTCTACCCTACTTATTGCTTCGACAGAACATACTTCGACAACACACACCTTCAAAAAACACTACTTCGACAGATTCCAAGCATTCTGTACATCAAACTAAGTAACTCTACACAAAAAATTTTGCTGGATGACTTTTTTTTGGGTAAAAATATCACTTTTAACTGTAAGACTCAATGTAACGTACTCAAAACATTGTGCTGAAGCACGCATTGTCTGATAGTACGAGGGTCATGGAGGTATTTCAAGTAAATTTAACAACATGAAAAACTTAGAACTCCTACCCCCATTACTTCCGTAACTAGAAGGTCTAGAAAAAAAAAATATCGCAAAGACGGAGAGAACAAGTGCATTTTTGGCTTCGTTAAGGTACTTTTATTCTAATATTCTAATTTTGATAAAGTCTCGAATAGTGGTAATTTAATACTGTCCGTTATTTACAATTTCAATTGCACGTCAGTTGATTGATCATCTGAATTCAAACCCAGATGTATTGAAAGTTTCTGGTGTGAATATCCTCCGTCAACACCCCATGAGCCGGGTTGAAATTGATTTAATACAGTTACAGTCAACGGTGTGTGTAAAACAAATACACTTCTGTCTAACCCTTTAGGGAACGTTGGGGAGTAATATATCTTTGTTTGCCTAATTTTGATCCTTCTTCAAACCAGGCCACGAATCGATCATTTATTTATTTGTTCATCTACCTGTTTCAACACAATTCCTTTGCGTATTTAGTTTTTAAAGTTAGCTCTAAGTATAATATTGAATCAAGGTTTTTCTTTTACAGAGTAAATATTTTCTTTTAATTTCCTTGGAAAAACCGAGGTCGGAAAACTACCAATTAGGGTGCTGCCTTGGACCTAATTGAATAGTAATCTGTTTTGAATATTTAAATAACAGTCGTTGGTATTACCATACGATTACTTAGTAACCCATATCATTATCTGTGTAACATAGAAAAGTGTGATAGTCTAGAGTCTAGACTACGTAAGTCTCCATGTACCATTATTATTATTATTTATTTATTATTATTCCAAAATGGTAAGTAAACTTATAAACTAAGCCCCACAAAACCGTTGCAATGGAAGTGAAGTACCTATCCATGTAATACATAATGAAACATCATTTTAATGACATTATTATTATCTATTATTTATTATTATTCCAAAATGGTAAGTAAACTTATAATCTAAGCCCCACAAAACCGTTGCAATGGAATGGTGAAGTATCCATGTAATACTTAATGAAACATCAGTTTAATAACATTATTATTATCTATTAATGATTTATTATTATTACAAAATGGTACGTAAACTTATAAACTAAGCCCCACAAAACCGTTGCAATGGTTTGACTGTGGGGTCGGTAAGTCTCCCTACACAACATGCTAGTAGTAGATTCAGTATTATACCCAGAAAATTGGTTTACCTATGATGTTGACACTGTTGACAGGTCCTTTTCACTTGATAAAACGTCTCTGGTTACATCGGCACGAGCTATAATTATGTAAAAAGCTCATGCCATGCCGTTGGCTGGTCAGAGAGCGTGTGAGCGATTTTTAACCCCAGCTATGGAAAAGCAGATTAACAAAACCTGTTTTTAATTAAAATAATCGGACTGGCAGCTACTGAGAAATTCTTAATGAAAAAACCCAATAACCTGTTGCCCGACCCGGTCATCGAACCCAGTATCTCATGCTCAGCAGTCGGGCTTGCAACCACCAGACCAACGACGCAGTCATTTTTATTCTACGTATACAGTAACGGTAGCATTTTCTTATTTAATAAAAAAAATAAAAGTAGATTAAATATTTTAATATAAATATAATGTAATAATAAAATCTAATAAAGTTCACAAGTTTTTTTTAACATATATATATAAAAATGTACTTAAATAAATAAGATTGAATAAATAAGAGAATTTAATGTAATAATAAAATCTACTAACGTAATCTTTTTACAATTCATGTACCTACTTAATTTTAATGGCAAGAAATAAAAGGCTTTTTATTTTATTTTATTATATTTTTATTAATGGTGACATTAACAGTTCTTTGAACGCAGTTCAAAACTGCTGATACTTGGAAAGATTAAAAATCTCGAAAAATCTACTTAAATCAGCATCCTCAGCGATTTTCTCGTATCGATATTTTAATTACAAACGAAGCGACGGCTACAAACCACTTTCTCGCTCAACAACCCCGATACACCCCACACATCAACCCTACTCTACTATTATCCAAATCGGGTCTTTGTGTACAAGTGCCCTTCAATCAATTTCTGTCGCTCAATGGTAAATTGAAGGACGTTGGAGCTGAGAGAATACAAATCTAGGGTTAAACGAAAACGAACGATGTATACGGTTAACCCCTAGTTATTAGGGTACACCTAAGCTAGTGTTTTCGTCAAGGGTAATACAAGGAGGTAAACTTGTTGCTGCCTATTTTACAATGTATTTATTTTTCTTATCTTTGAAACTTTATCTTTGAGGAAAGCTTGCTAAATTATAAAAGCTTCATTGATTTTTATTAGATTCTAATTTAATTAAGTCAAAATGGCTCTCTCTAAGGAAAGCTTCGGAAGGAAACTCGTGGGAAGGAAAATGTTCTGGGAACAAAAATTTGAAGCCATGTGACTGACACAAACACTCACTCGGCCAGCGTAATGTATTATTGCCCTCTCCCTCTCACAGCGAGGCTATTGTTCCAACTGTGGGACACGGACTTATAGGCCTTTTTAATAAGTAGGTACCTAAAGGTTTATAGTCTTACTTCACTTCTAAGCATTATATCCTGGGTTCGATTCCCGGGTAGGGGAAAGTGTTATTGGGTTTTTCCATCAGGAATTTCTCAATAGCAGTCACGGAGTCTAGATTTGTATCCAGTTGATGGCAATAAGCTCGCCCTTATTACATGGTACTTAAACATAACTGGCAAAATACACCCCTGCCTTACCCTTCCGGGATTACAGGCGTGATGTTACGTAATGTTTAAAAGTCTGATCATACGGATATAGTAATATTTATTGATCACAAAATTGATTAGACCTCTTTGTGTAAACTTATTTAGCCTATCGATTTACGGCGATGATGTTGCGGAATGTCGACTCTATTTATTTTATGTTCCTAGTAGTATTTTACGACACTGATGGGATTAAGAAGGGTTGTCTATTTGGATTTGAGTATCTTCTAACAGCCATTAAAGTAACTTACTCAAATACGTAATATAGCTCCAATAGAGCTTCATATAAGAGTACGTAATATTCAAAGGTATTGTCAAATGCAAGCTTATAAGAATTATATGATATGTAACTCAAGGGGGTTGGCGCTGTAAGCCGAAATACAGGTTCTTCCTAGTTCGGCTATAGATGCTAAAACTTTTGTGTACAATTACAGCTGTTCAAAGCATTTTATTTGTAATTTATAATAAGTGCTTTTTGTGAAAGAAAAAAAAAATATATACGCATCTAAATGTCTATTTTTTTTTAAATAGCTTCTTTGTCCGCGTTGTCATGATAATAGCAAGACATGTAATATTCTAAAGCACTCGTATATAAGTGTAGCTTTTAAAAAAGCGAAAGATTATTTTGTGATTGGAGAGATTAATTCTAACAAATAAACAATTTTACCGATGAAATCAAAATCTACTAAGAAACTAAACAAATTATTAGATAATTTACAGTTTATTACAGTATATTATTACAAACAACAATATCGATACTATCACAACCGACTTCATAGGAATAAGTTTTAAAAGGCAAAGAGTTTGATATCCCTAAAGCGTTGTTACTCTACACCCGCCTGTACCGACTAATTAATTAATCTGCGCAACCTTTGACGCTGTAAACGATACGTAATTTTAACGGTATTAGTAATTTTGCAAAATTAACTAGTACTTATGGAAATCATATAATTTTCAAGACGCCTTAAACGGTATATTATTATTTTGCATACTATAACTTTAAATACAACTTCGGGTGGAAGTGTCAAAGGAATAATATTTAATGGTGGATGAAATCTGTGTGATTTGAAATGAAATATTATTTACTGGTTTTAACTACAATAAAACTTGGACTATCTCGCAAAAAACGAAGTGTAAACTATTGTACACTAGACTAAAACATTTTTTTCTGTTTCAGGTACGACCACAACAGCATATCGAGTGCCGCTAGAAATGTGTTTCAATAAGTATCTCATCAAACTGGCGGACTACTTCAGATTGTTCTCCGACACGTCTCGTTAATTCTTGTGTGAATAACAACATTCGAGATGATCAGCAACACGAAGATTGTGTTCACCAAGCTCCTGCTCTGCTGCCTCGTGTCCGGTGCCTGGGCGCGCTCATGGGCCAACCACCACGACACCACCACCTCCACCACACAAACCACCCCTACCACTAGTCAAGCACCAAAGAACTTTCACAATGATCCACTCATCGTCGAAACAAAAAGTGGCCTCGTCAAAGGCTACGCTAAAACAGTTATGGGCAGAGAGGTACACATCTTCACCGGTATTCCATTCGCGAAGCCTCCTCTAGGACCGTTAAGATTCCGCAAACCGGTACCCATCGACCCGTGGCATGGAGTACTTGAAGCCACAGCGATGCCAAACAGCTGCTATCAAGAACGGTACGAATACTTCCCTGGATTCGAGGGAGAGGAAATGTGGAATCCAAACACAAATATATCAGAAGACTGTCTCTATCTTAACATTTGGGTTCCTCAACATTTACGAGTCCGTCATCATCAAGATAAGCCTCTTACGGAGAGGCCCAAAGTGCCAATACTAGTTTGGATTTACGGTGGCGGCTATATGAGTGGCACGGCTACACTCGACCTATATAAAGCAGACATAATGGCTTCTTCCAGTGATGTAATAGTAGCATCTATGCAATATAGGGTTGGGGCGTTTGGATTTTTATACTTGAATAAATATTTCTCGCCGGGAAGTGAAGAGGCTCCGGGAAATATGGGCTTATGGGATCAACAACTCGCTATTCGTTGGATTAAAGATAATGCTCGTGCTTTTGGTGGTGACCCAGAATTGATAACTTTGTTTGGAGAGTCGGCTGGCGGAGGGAGCGTGAGTTTGCATATGCTTTCGCCGGAGATGAAGGGATTATTCAAAAGAGGTATATTGCAGTCGGGGACGTTAAACGCCCCGTGGAGTTGGATGACAGGAGAGAGAGCACAAGACATAGGGAAAGTTTTAGTGGATGATTGTAACTGCAACAGTAGTCTGCTTGCGGCTGATCCGAGCTTAGTGATGGACTGCATGCGTGGAGTTGATGCAAAAACTATATCAGTACAGCAGTGGAATTCCTACACTGGCATATTGGGATTCCCGTCAGCGCCGACGGTGGATGGCGTGTTTTTGCCTAAAGACCCGGATACAATGATGAAGGAAGGCAATTTCCATAATACCGAGGTGCTTCTTGGAAGTAATCAAGACGAAGGTAAGTTTTTGCTGTTCCTAACGTACCGCGTAGTTACAAGCGTTTTTATTATTTTATAAATTACAGCCGCAAAATAAGTAGTAGCCATTATCTCTCGATGGCAAAATTCATGGAAGTTTCTCAATCATAATATTAATCTACTTACTTAGCTTTTGATGTTGAATAATATTTGCGGCTAACCTAAAACTTTGGAGTTGGCACGGTATAAATTAACGGTATAAAGTAGGTTACCGTCATGTAAAAAAACAAAGTGACTGATCAAATTGTTATGAAACAGTTATCAACTTTAGCGAAGGTAGGTAAACTAGGAACAAAAATCGTTAAAACGTAGAGTAGGTAAAAAACAAGAAAATGTAATAAACAAATCAAGAAATCCCCAGTCACACGTAGAGACGTGACTTTCATCACGAGCTCGCGTACGTCGTTGAAGGTGGCAAAGAAGTAGCTCATATCCCGACGAAACGTGTTATGGAACAGTGACAGTTCAGAAAGACACATTTACAAAACGAACGAATAAAAGCTTAAGTACGACTTATCAATATTTGGTGTGGAGTTCGAGGTCGTTCGTATAGTCCGTACATCGGTACGTAGTTACGTAGCGGGCGACGCGCCTGCGCAAATCTATGTAGACACAACAACAACACGCTGTAGATGCGAGTCGTGCCGTTCGTACTACCAAGTACTACAGACTCGCCCACGTACCGGCGCCGCGCCCCCCGCTCCCCTCCCACCCCATCCCTGCCCTGTTGCTACGCACCCTACCACTCGAGCGACTCCTCCTAAGGACAACTTGTAGAAAATGAGATATTTTATTGCCACCTGGAGCTTTGCCTTAAACTAGTCGAACAAATCTCGGGTTTTTAAGTTTCCCTTTTTATTTGTCTGAGCTCCGACTTAGTCTACTCGTCAAATTGGAAACAGATCCTGATGATAGGTGCCTTTGAGAAGTGCCTTTTATTTTTGAGATTACCTTTATAAACTAAACCAAGGCATAATAACATTCAAGGCTTGATAAGATTTCCGAGGCTTTTGTGAAGCGGGCGGTTAACAACTTCTATTGAGTTTGTGAGCAAACATTTTAACAAGATGAACTTGCTTGTCTATCAAGTAACAAAAAATATGAAATATT
Organism: Xestia xanthographa; assembly: GCA_905147715.2. Classification (NCBI taxonomy): domain Eukaryota; kingdom Metazoa; phylum Arthropoda; class Insecta; order Lepidoptera; family Noctuidae; genus Xestia; species Xestia xanthographa. The sequence goes on along the minus strand of LR990653.1, from coordinate 19,956,498 downwards.
AGATACTGATACTGATAGCCTGCGTCATCCCACCGCTGGGCAAAGGCCTCTCCCCATAACTTCCAGTTGTTTCTATCCAGGGCTAATATGGATCACTGGTCGTTGGTTTTATCCAGCTCATCCCGCCATCTTCTACGAGGTCTGCCGCGACGCCTTCTGGCTGTGCCAGGGCTCCAGAATGTGGCTATTTTGGCCCAAAGGTCATCGGGCATGCGGCAGACGTTGCCAGTCCAGTCCTACGTCAGCTAGCGGCTTAAATATTAGATGGTCTGCCAATTTAAAATAGACTAGCGGTCGTCACGCGGTTTTACCCACGTAGTTCCCGTTCCCGTGGGAGTACGGGGATAAAATATAGCCTATGTTACTCAGTAAAGATGTGGCTTTCTAATGGTGAAAGAATTTTTCAAATCGGCGCAGTAGTTTTTAAGTTTATTTATTACAAACATACAAAAATACAAAACTTTCCTCTTTATAATATTATAGTGTAGATAAAACATGTTTATACTCAATTCACCCGTGCATCTTCAGCAACTACCTACCTTATCAGTTCAATTGAAAGCCTTCGAGACTAGTTCCAGGTCTTGCTAGATCATAAATTCGCCTGAGAGCTTTCTGTGCTTACTATTTCCCGGTGAAGTAGTAAATCTGAAGCAACCTAAATACTAGGGATCAAGGCTCGTAGGAAAGGTACAAGTAAACGTGTGATACGTGGATCGTAAAAGAAAAAGTTTTGGTTTATTGCACAAGAAAAATTACAACTATGATACTAAATACTGATGTAATAACTTACTCCAGAAGACTATAAACTAAAAGAAGACAATTTTCGTGTGTCCAAATAGGCCCTCCAAACCAGTTTTTTTTTTCTTTATTTTTTTTTTCTTACCTTTTCTATATTACAGTAGTGTTCTTAGTTTCACCTCAAATAACCGGCTATCTGAAAAAAAAAAAATGCACTTGATTCAATTAATTATGATCCTAGTTGATTACGGTTTACGAACTGCCTATTTTCCAAATTGTACACTAACACAGTGTACAATTTTTCAACACTGTATTCAGTAGTAAAATATCATAAAATGCTGCTCAGACATCACAAACTTATTCCGCAGCACGAAATCTGAAATCTGCGCAGAGAACATAAAATCATATTCTTCGAGTACACGAATAAGCAGGGAAAATGCAGTGAGTAGCGTTATGCAATATACAGCCTGTTTTCAAACGCTGTGTATCCGTTAAAGTACTAGTCGGATATTGCAACGGGCACGATTCAGTCTTGAAAGGATTTGCCAGTACTTCTCGCTACTGGAATCCTAAATGAAAGACTGGGCGGCCGTGTAGCTGTGTACACCCTGTATACGAGTATTTGTATACTAGGAGGAGTGCAGATGATGGGTCGTATAGAAACGGTAACGGTATTACAAATACCATCTAGTTTCTAGTACTTTTGTTTGACCTGTATTTCAAAACGATGTCCATGTAGTTACGTATTGAATCTCAATGTAAAACTTGCTGCAGTTTTGATTCGAAATAGACTTAAATTACGGAAGATTTTACATTTGATTTGTATAGATAAAGAAACAACAAATCTAGAGTAATTCATCAACTCGTCCCACAAGCCCACGGCCCAAAAAGCAACCGAATTTTAATTCCAGCAATAAAATTTTAAAGAACCTGTTTTATTGCTGTCTATAAAATACAAAGCTCAATAAAATTACACAAAGCAAATAAATTTTCTATTTCATTTGTTGCTTTGTTTACTTCATTTCCATTCCAAATTCAATCACGAAAATTGGTACTCGTCGCGAATGCAGTATAATACTGGCACCGTGCAAATATTCTCCTTTCATATGAGAATTGTTATAAAGCGATTCTCTAGAACATTCCCACCCCGGGTGCCCACTTGTATGTGACCTTAACCTTGGCCGTACGACGTGGATTGCGAAGTTCCAATGTCGCCCGCCATATGCCGGCGGCCATTTTTACGTGATTATCGCGTGTGTAACACATAAATCATAGTATAATGCGCTAAGCGCTTTATTATGAACTTGTGTTCAAGGTATTTATGTAAACTTCATTTGTTTTTTTTTGTTCTAGATTAAGTTGTGGGCAAATCGTTTTGGCAAGCTGTTTCAGCTGTTAATATTACTGTAAGCTTGCGTCAGGGCAAAGCCTATTTATTAGTGGACACCCCATAACTTCCAGTTTTGTCAAATCAAATCAAAATATTTTAATTTCACAAGACTTAATTAAGGCCCTTCTAACCTTATAATTTAGCAACTCTATTTGTGGTAGTTCAAACTTCGTTTGAAATATTGTTAGAATAAAGTTCTAATCAGCTTGCACTACAAAGCGGTTGTTACGTCAGTCACTGCGGCCGAATAGTGCCAAATGAGTGGTTTTTTGAGATTTACAAAAAATCTATTGATTGCACTAAAAAAATAAGACCTGCTTTATAGTTAGTTCAGTTAGTATGCAAAGTTTCATGATCTAATTTGAAGTACTTTTTGAATACCAGCGGTTTATTGTTCGATTTGGAGGTAACTTTGGATTTTTTTTCTATCGAGAAAAAAATATGGAATCGTGTTTTCGTCACACATATGACTTAGCATTAATCCTCAACTTTACCACATATTTATTTCAAAATTAATGCTGCAGTGTTTTAGGCGTAACGGAGGATCATGCTAAGCCATTTGAGGGATAAATAAAACGGGCATATAAAATACGTCAAAAGATAGGTGCACGGTTCGGGTTGGTTGTTTCCTATGGAAAAGAAAGAAACTCCAAGGTTATTCTTTTCAAAATGTGTGGGGTCTTTTCCGCCTGACTATTTTAAATTTTGTTCGCTTAAAACATGCGGAGGCGCCGAGCCACGCCCCCTTAAAGTTTGGGCCTATTAGGAAAGCCTCAACTTTGGCGCGCAAAATAACAATAACTCTCGTTTGGCGTGCGTCGTCAGTGCGCTCGGCCGATTCGGTATCTTTTCATTAATTATTTCTATACAAAGTCAACGGGGCTGGGCTAGAGAGCGTTTCTATGATGCGAGTGCAAGCAAAAATAAGCTTAGTGGTGGTCAGGCGGGAGTGTCCTCGATAGTACAATGTCGTTGGGTTTGTCTAGCTAGTTCGGCCGTCTTCTACGACGTCTGTCGCAACGACTTATTCTTTAAATATTGTGTTGATTTATTTATTTGTTTGTTTGATTCAGAAGTGACGTAAGTAATTGAAACTTGGAATCTTTATAATTTGATCATGTCTGTCTGTCACCCTCAGTCTGTCTCTGACAGTTATAACTTGGAACTTGGAACAGCACGGTTGAAAAGTTAAGCTTCTTTGACAGATTTTAAATAGATGGAAAGTCAGTGACGTTATTTGATTAAATTGTATTTATGATTTTTTTATTTGAATCGCTTTGATAGTCTTTTAAATAACATGACGGTGTTGTACAGCAAAGATAGCACATAGCAGCAAATAACTAGTCAGCCAATTAAGTAATGTACCTGATTATCAGTATCTATCTAGATCTACTTAAACGGTGAAGGAAAATTCTAGATATTTTTATTGGATCCAAATAAATGCCTACAAGAGTTTATTTCCCGTGTGTTTTGCCTTTTGCTAGGTATTTTCAAGACAACTTTTACCAAAAGTTCTTTCAAAAGAAACCTTTGACTTGACAATTCTTTAATTTACTTATTTAACTTCCTTTTCTCTAATATTCTGAATACGGTGAACTGAAATCTAATTTCCCGAGACCATTTTATTCAGCTGAAATAAAAAACATTTTCCTTGCTAGTTAGATAAGACCAATTTGTGCTCTTGATGGATAGTTTTGAAACATAATTGACCCATATATAAAGTAGGTTAAATAAGCCTCGTGGTCTAGTGGCCGGAAATGGTACATCCGAAAATGAAGTCTGCAGGGGTTCGATTCCAGGTCCGAAGAAAGGTTGGTCGGTAGGGTGGTTGGTAGGTTTTTCCATATGTAATTTCTTTGTCGCTCGGAATCTGGATCTGTGCCGGTTGATGGAAATAGGCTCACCCGCTATTACATGAGAATTCAACATAACGGGCGAAATGTGAGTGTACTATAGATACACTTCTGTTTAACTTTACGGGATTCTACACGTGATGTTTTGAGCATAAAATAGCTCACTCCAATTTATACTAATATTATAAAGAGGTAACATTTGTTTGTATGTTTATAAGTTTGTATGTAGGGGGTAATCTCCGGAAGTAATGAACCGATTTCAAAAAATCTTTCACCATTAGAAAGATACATTCACCCTGAGTAACATAGGCTATATTTTATCCCCGTACTCCAACGGGAACGGGAACTATGCGGGTGAAACCGCGGGACGTCCGCTAGTGTGAAATATATTAATGGCAACATTCCGGAATTTAATCTTTTAAACCTCGCAAAGCTAGAATCTAAAATCCAATCATGATTGGTAGGCATGTCACTCGGTTCCATGTTCAAATATTGAGAGCTGTGTTGCCAGGTATGTCCCCAATTTGCCTTTGAGAAGAAACCAGCGTTTACACGGCATTCGTATTGGCTTGTGGGCAGCTCGAATTCTACACACAAGGCGAAATACAACAAAGGCGGTTAGGTCAAATAGAACACGTTGATTTGATACCGGCAGGCTTTAAATGCCTTGTGTAAATACTTTTTTGTTAAATTATATCAATGTCGATTATTCATATTCTGGCATACTCGCTGCACGTGAAAGAAAAACTTTTTTTATTTACATGAACGAAAAGGGCCACATCGCCTATCTATCTACTTATTTAATTGGAATCATTTTTTTAAATTAATAGAAGTGATGACACGTAACGTAGTATTATTCAAATATACCTACCAACGAGTTCGAATGAAAACAGTAGTGGGTAAGTTTTCGAATGAAATGTAAACTACTGGCGTAAATTATATTTCAGGCTTCGTCCTCGAGATTAGCATTTGATACACTTGTAGTAACGCGTAGTACACACCATTCCACACTATTTTGAGAATATTTGATTTCTTCTATCTCCATTTTTATTTTTTTTGATATTTATTTTACTGAGGGTAGATTAATACACTTGATTCCTGCGCTCGCAATCCGTCTCATTCGCTTTTTAGTGCCGCGCCGTTCCACACTCGCTCGCTCGAAAAAAGTTATTTTAAAAGTTAATATCAAGTTTTAATAATGCCTAAAAGAAAAGGTGATAATTGTGATCGTATAAAACAAAAAATTAGAAGATTAGAAAGAAAGTTAAGACGCAAGCGGCGTCGATCGCGTGATCGTTATTATTCGGATGACTCGGAGTTATCGTCAACAACAAGTTTGCGCCGGCGTTCACCGTTACAAGGTATGTTTTTTTTTTCTTCATGCTTTATTATGAATCAGTGTTTGACCTACTTACGCACTAATTTTAATACCAGTTAGATTGCATAATGATCTGCTAGGTTATTAAAATGAAAATAGACGAGATATTTTACTTCTTGTTTAGTGTTTAAACGAATATAGGTACCTACCTACTCGTTTAATTTCTGCTCAAGAAATTAGTGTTACGGACAGTACAATGGGACTGATTTTTTCACTAATATGGGCTAGACTTAATAAGATTTAATTATTCTTTAGTTAGGGAATAATAGTTTGCGGACAGTACTTGCTTGCATTGGGACTGTTTCTTACTGTTAATTTCCTACTAACAATTTAGTTTAGTCTTTTAGACTATAATTATGTGACTCACAAGTGAGTAAAGAATTTAACACATTGAATAAACATCATTGTTCACAATATTTTATTGTTACGATGATAAAATCTATGCAGTCACTTCCCGGCCCACCGAGCAGTACATTGGGACTGGTTCATGGTGCTTGATAAATTTGTTTGTGGACAGTACGTGTTATCATAACTTGGGACTGTCACTTACAATATAATATTGACTCGCATTGCCAGGCTACATGGGAATTTACGTCTCCTTTTCAGACGGAGAATATATGGAGTTTTTAAACAATGAAGCGGTCATGTCAGACCTATATCACCCTTCTCCTGAGCTACAAACAGATGTAGACCTAACGCAGCCCGAGGTGGAGCCGGAACCAGATCCAATCCCGAGTACATCACGAGATGAAAACTCTGTCCAGATTCAATCTGTTGTGATAGTTTCACCAGATCCTAGGGACCCTTCACCACTCGTAGTCCCAGAGCCTGTTCCAGTTGCAGACCCGATGATACCTGCAACAGAAGACTCGGGACTTGATAATGAGCTGTTGGATATATTAGGCACTGATCCTACAACAGAGAAAAAATACGGAAAAGACATACAAAAAGATTTGTCGATAAGGTTTCAACATTGGACTACGACGGGAATAACGAAAGAGCTGCGTAGAGAACTTAAAGAAAATTATTTAACTCCTGAAAATGCCAAGTTGATTGATCCTCCTGAATTGAATGCAGAACTAAAAGCAGCTGTCTCAGATATTATTGCTAAACGCGATAAAGCTATTGAAAGTAAGCAAAAACAACTTACCTTAGCCATCACTTCCCTAGGAGAAGCGATCACGCTTATATTATCTGCGAAGGAGAAAAATACAGCTCTACTCAAACTTCTGATGGATTCTACGCGTATCATCTGCGACTGTCAACACGCTGACTCTGTGACACGGAGAAACTTCCTATTGAATGCTGTAAAGAAAGAAGTTAGAGAGCAGCTACAAAATACAAAGATTGATAAGCTTCTTTTCGGCGAGAACTTAGCCGAAACCATTAAATCTGCGAAAGCCATCACTAAATCTGGTACAGATCTTAAACCCCCGGCACCTAAACCCCCCAATAAGAAGTTTACGCAGAGCACATTTAATCCCTCAAGGAATTTAAACTGGAGGAATCCGGGTCCGACGCGCAGGCCGAAGGGTCCACCAAGGATGAAGGAGCCTGCGACGACATCGACCAATCAGCCAGCCAGCTCGTCCAAGCAGTCTCAGCATCCGCAGCAGCGACAGAACTACAGACGTCGCTAAACAAGGTAAAACCTGCTGGTCGATTGTCCTTATTTTATAAAGAATGGTCCATGATCACTCATGACCCAATGATCCTTTCATATATAAAGGGTTATAAAATTCCTTTTTCTCGGTCACCAATTCAGGCAGTACCTCCTAGTATTCGGAAATATTCCGAGTCAGAAAGAGCACATTTCATTGAATCCATCGATAATTTATTATCGTTAGGAGCTATTTCAGAATGTGAAGCTGAGTCCGACCAATATTTGTCAAACATCTTTTTAATTCCCAAGTCCAATGGAAAGATGCGTTTTATTTTAAATTTAAAATCTTTGAATAAATTTATTGATACTGATCACTTTAAATTGGAAGACTTGAGAACAGTACTAAAACTGATATCAAGAAATTGTTATTTATGTACTATCGACATAAAGGACGCATATTATTTAATTAAGATTGATAAAGATGATCGAAAATATCTCCGGTTCCAGTTTGAGCATTCTATTTATGAATTTAATATTTTACCTTTCGGCTTAAATACTGCTCCGTTTGTATTTACAAAGGTTATGAAACCAGTCATGAAACTATTAAGAATACGTGGATACTTATCTACAATATATTTAGATGATATTTGCCTTATTGGTCATGATTTTCAAACTTGTTACAAAAACCTGCAAGAAACCAAAAAACTCCTCACGAGCCTTGGTTTTATCATAAATATGGAAAAAAGTAATTTCAATCCTTCCCACATTTGCAGATATTTAGGATATGTTTTAAATACGAGAAAGTTTCAGGTCACATTACCAAAAGATAAAATAGATAGAATTAAATTTGAAATTACAAAAATGAAAAATCTAAAACAATGCAAAGTCAGAGCCTTTGCAAGTTTTGTTGGTCTCTTGGTGTCTGCCTGCCCAGCTGTGGAGTATGGCTGGCTGTATACAAAACTTTTTGAAAGATGTAAATACCTTTATTTAAAATATACAAACAATAATTATGAATCGGTTATGAATATACCAAATTCATTAAAAATAGACTTTGAATGGTGGAATCATGCTATCGACCATTCTGTTTGTAAAATTAAAGTAGATAAATATGACCTTGAAATTTTCTCGGATGCCTCAACAACGGGGTGGGGAATTGCGTGTGGTAATCAGAGAGCTAGTGGCCTGTGGGGAGACGCTGAACTCAGCCAACACATCAATTATCTAGAAATTATGGCTGCTTATATTGGCCTTAAAATATTTGCCAAGGATTTTTCTAACTCTCAGATTCTTCTTCGGATTGACAATACCACCGCGATTTCCTACGTCAACAGGATGGGAGGCATCCAGTTCCCCCATTTGACAGATGTTACAAGGCAACTTTGGCAATGGTGCGAACATAGAAATCTATATGTTTTCGCTTCATATATTCGCTCTTCTGAGAACTTTGAAGCAGATCAAGAGTCAAGACGTACGCATCCTGATATTGAGTGGGAACTTGCAAACTATGCCTACAGTAAAATTGTAACAAAATTTGGTCCCCCAAATATAGATTTATTCGCCAGTCGATTAAATAATAAATGCCCAAGATACGTCTCCTGGCATAGAGATCCGGATGCGTACGCTGTAAATGCTTTTACAATTTCTTGGTCAGAATTTTATTTTTATGCGTTTCCACCGTTTACTATGATATTAAAATTATTACGGAAAATTCAGTCTGACAATGCCAAAGGAATAGTGGTTGTCCCACACTGGCCTACACAGCCGTGGTACCCATTATTTAAAAGACTTTTAGTGTCTGAAATGGTCATATTCAAGGCTAATGAAAATTTAATTTTATCTACCGATTTCAGTCGGCGCCACATGCGCAGCACCATTACCCTGGTGGCAGGGATCTTATCCGCGAGGCGATGATAAGAAGAGGTATCCCACCTTCATCTATGGATATATTGCTTAATTCACTCTCGGAGAACTCTTATAAACAATATGAAGGGTGCTATAAAAAGTGGTTCATTTATTGTAATGAGAATAAATTGAACATGTACGAGGTATCAATTCCAAATATTATGAACTTCTTAACATTAGCGTATAATGGTGGTGCCCAATACGGAACTTTAAATTCATACCGGTCGGCTTTAAGTTTAATTACTAAAGAAAACATTTCCGGGAATGAGGATATAAAAAGATTCTTTAAAGGGGTATTTCGTTCTAGACCCCCTCTGCCTAAGTATAACGAGACCTGGGACACGTCTCTGGTATTAAATAAACTTGAAAAATGGTACCCTAACCAAGAACTAAGCCTTGAAAGAATTACAAAGAAATTAGTTACTCTGCTAGCTCTTGTCACTGCACATAGGGTGCAAACTTTATCAAAAATTAAAATCTGTAATATTGAAAGGTCTCCTAAAGAAATTAAAATTAAAATTCCCGACCTCATAAAGACTTCTAGAATTGGGGCATCTCAACCCATGCTAGTTATTCCGTTTTTTGATAAAAAGCCAGAGATTTGCCCAGCACAAGCTATACTCACTTACCTCGAAATGACGGAGGAACTTAGAATCAATACTGACACATTATTTATCAGTTTTAAAAAACCTCATAAATCGGTAGGTGCACAAACTTTATCTAGATGGATAAAGCATACCCTAAGTTTAAGCGGAATTGATACTTCCACGTTCACTGCGCATAGTACTCGGCATGCTGCCACATCAGCTGCGCAGAGGTTAGGTGTTAATATTGACCAAATTAGGAGAGCTGCTGGTTGGAGCCATAACTCCCAGGCATTTGCAAAATTTTATAGTAGACCTGTTAATAATAATGTATCTAATGATTGTTTTGGTATGGCTATTATAAATGATTCAATTAATAAGCAAACCGCTTAGTTACTCAAGTAATTAGAACAAATTGTAAAATTAAGTAATCATTAATTAATATTAATATTTTTTGTTTTGTTTACAACAATATTAAATACTTTGCAACTTATAAATTCTGGATTTCATTCAATTATATTTTACGATTCATATCTCTAAAAGTCTACAAGTGTATCAAATGCTAATCTCGAGGACGAAGCCTGAAATATAATTAGAGATTAAACGAACTTACCTGTGAGTGAAGTTCGATCCTAATTATATGAAGGCTTCGTCCGAAGAGATTAGCAACCCTCCCACCCACTCTTTCGGTGTCTACCCCTACCAATCGTAAAATATAAAGTTAATGGGCTAGACTCTAAACTAAATAAGACGGATTGCGAGCGCAGGAATCAAGTGTATTAATCTACCCTCAGTAAAATAAATATCAAAAAAAATAAAAATGGAGATAGAAGAAATCAAATATTCTCAAAATAGTGTGGAATGGTGTGTACTACGCGTTACTACAAGTGTATCAAATGCTAATCTCTTCGGACGAAGCCTTCATATAATTAGGATCGAACTTCACTCACAGGTAAGTTCGTTTAATCTCTAATTATACTCAAATTCAAAACTTAAAATGTCACCTAAAGGATATCTTCCGTGATTATTGTTTATTTTTGAGCTCGTTTCGTTGTTCGTTTTTGTTAACCCGCGATCATGGCGCTTGCAACAGCGTCAAAATACCGGGAGTTCAAAAATAAACAATAATCACGGAAGATATCCCGTAAGTGACATTTTAAGTACCTACCTATAGTTATGAACCGTGAAAGCTTAAAACAGTGTTTATACTCAAATTCTTTGCTTTCTTTATCGATATTCTTGTAGGCACAAGACTTGAAAGCAGTGGAAAAATCTATAAAAAGGCGTAATAATTCAGTAATTTTCAGTGATTAATCGTCGCTGTTAAACAATGGGTCAATCAATCAAAACTTTCGTAAGCCATGTCAACTTTTGCTTGTTTGTTAAAATCGTTCGAATAGACTCGGATTCAAATCAAACACTATATTTAATGCCATCTAAAGGAAAAGGCCCTCTCTCTGTTCGAAATAAATAATTATTATTATAGAATTGTACAAGGATATTTTGGACCTTGGCCAACATCTGAAGTAACATCGCCATCAGAGCAATTTTACAAATGTTTGGTATCAACAGCGCATATCTGTCATATAAACGCCAAGAGATCATTGTAGCTCTATTATTTATAATCAACATTTCATACAGGCTGTTTAATGTAGATAGCAATTGGGAAAACTTTATCTATAAATCCGAATTAGATCCTAACTACACAGACTTATTGTTACTTATCGTTGGTTTAGTTTGTCTTGCTTGAGGCGAATCGATATTTGAACAAATACATCATGTCTTCTTTAGTATTAAGTACTTATTTGTTTATTTAGAATATCATTTTGATATTATAATCTTACGAGTACCGTTTTTTTTTTAAGATTACAATATGAAACAGTTTTATTTGCTTTAAGTTTTAAATTGTATATACCTGTAGCATTTTCATTATGTGTTACCGGCAAAGCATAAAATTTAAGTCATTCTATAGAATATTTTTTTTTGTACAGTTGCCTCACCTGGAATTGACAATACGGGGACCCTATTATATAAGAGGAAACTATGGTACTTTCCTTGAGAATGAATAGAGGTGAGGAGCTAGGAAATCTAAAGTCTAAAACATTAGCCGGTCAACGTGGCCTCTGGCTAACACAATTGAATAAGCTACGACTTCTGTTTGCCTAACCCTGCGTGGTGGGACAACAATGGTAATACTCACGGTCGTGTAATGATGAAAACACTTGACTGCAAGATTCGACCGGCTGGAGAACGGGTCCGCCTATTTCATTTGCGAATCCTTTCAACACATGGAGTCCTGTAATAAATATCCAGGTATCACGTCAATATTCTTTTAACGACCTGGGAAGGACTCGGAGATCACTTCCAAACATTAATTCACCAAAATCCTTACCTTTTAAAACATGGGATAAAGTTTGTAGCTTGCCTCAATTGCAAATTGACGCCCGTGACCTTCCATTGTCCTGTCATGCCTCCAAACCGGAATTAGGCGGAGCACCTAGAAAATCTCCCCTGTTTCAGGTAAAACTTATAAGAGCACTGATGACAGAATCACTACACCAAGATATTTAATTCTTGAAAATCCCTAACAACTGTCCAACATGACTCTGAAACAATAACAATTTTCAGGATTCAAGCTGACAAACTAATTATTTCTTAGTTCTAACACTAAAGTTAAGTGGGGTAACTTTTCCCCTTACTCCTTCGGCGAATTGAGAATGTTTAACCTGGTCACACTAAGTCGTAAACAAACCACAGATTACATATGGATTGTGCGCACCAGGATGTTTCTAGAATAAAGTCTATAATAAAAAAATAATTTCACTTCCGTTTACTGTTTTAAGGATTAGCCTATACGATATTAGTTCGATGGTTTCCAATGAAAATGTTAAAATGTATCGATTAAAACTACAACTGCATATCGCAGCCGCTAGATGTCGCCTCTAACTGTCGGAAACTGACGTTTAACTGAATGACATTTGGAATGTAAACACAATCGCAGCTTAGTGAGAGGCTTTCTTTTTGAGGTATTAAAAAAAATAGTTTCTAAGAACTCTATAGATGGCGTTGAACTTACTATGATAGTTGGTGCCAAAGCCAAAACGCTTGGAAAATAAAACATTGTGTCACGTCACATACTCTCGTTGACTGACACTTTCATTTGCTTAACCTTCCGAATAAAACCATGTTTTCTTGCGCTTTGTTAAAATCAGTTTTTTTTAGGTTCCGTTCCTTGCATTATCATACTAACTCCTAGCGCCATCTATCCAGCGACTAGGGAAGAGCTAAAAAGAAAATCCCTCATTACGCTATGATGGATTTAAATTATTATGAAAACCTATTTATTATGGTTTTGAAAAGTGATTTATCGTCAGGAAGTGTTACTAAAGAGTCCAGTGACGAAGTACGGAGGAAGGGATGACTCCTTCTTCAAATCGCAAGCTAAAGTCATTTGCACAAACTACAATTAACATTTCACTTGGAAACCATGAAGATCAATATTGGAAACCTCACAATTTACAACGTATGCTCACAGGTAAATGTTAGGTACAAAAAAAACAACGTAACAAAATGTAGATGTACCCAATGTAGGTACATTTCTGCCCACCCCTTGGGGAAAATAGGTGTGATGTTTGTGTAATAAACACAATGTTTCCAAAAGATTTCAGTTGTAATTAATTCTACAATATTAATAAAAATTACGTGTAAGCGTCGAGCCAGAAATCTGTACCCATTTATATTATTTCCTTTAACAACAAAGCTCGTATTTTCTCAGTAGCAACAAGATTTTTCCGGTTTGTTGGCCCGCTGTGTGCGATACTTCGTTAGTTTCGTCGACGACGCCGACGCGACGCCGTGACAAGCTCATTTCGAGTTGTTTATTAGTTCAGGTGTCAACACCGTCTAGGTCCAAATATTAATATTTCTCTTTCCTGCGACGTGACCTACTTATCGACAACATATACTATAAACACTACAGTTCAAGCATAAATATGTATAAGAAAATCGTTTTTGAAAGTTCCTAAGTGTATATGTTATAGGCAATGTGTACAATGCAGGCATTCTATACAATACCTAGGAAATGTATAGAATGCCGGGGTCGTTCAGGCAATGTATGAAATGATGTTCAATGTTTAAACTATTTTACACTTTACCTAGGAAATGTATAAAATACCTAGGCATTGTATAGAATGCCAGTTGAAGCACAGGCAATGTGTCTAAAGAACGACCACGAGAAGGAGACACGTGTGTGCGTAAGTGGTATAGGATACTACTAGGACTTGGGACACCCCGACGTTAGGTTAGTTAGGTTCCTTTAAACCCTGCAGACAGAAATAGGAGCCCCGCCTAGCGGGGCTCCGTCGATTTCGCTTTTTAGGCGAATATAAAGTGTCCCCCGTCCCTTCTAAATTTGGGTTGGCTTTAGTATTGTTTGGCAGGAGAAGGGACGGGGGACACTTTATATTCGCCTAAAAAGCGAAATCGACGGAGCCCCGCTAGGCGGGGCTCCTATTTCTGTCTGCAGGGTTTAAAGGAACCTAACTAACCTAACGTCGGGGTGCCCCAAGTCCTAGTAGTATCCTATACCACTTACGCACACACGTGTCTCCTTCTCGTGGTCGTTCATTATACACATTGCCTGATGCGCTTTGGGCATTTTATACAATACCTAGGCAATGTATGAAATGAATCGTATTATATACATTGCCAGAACGTTTTAGGCAATATATATAAAGCCTAGGCATTCTATACAATGCCGGATTATACACATTGCCTATAACATATACATATTTATGCTTGTGACTGTAACTGTATAGTGTGGATTTATACAACATACAATTATTATTGCAATCATTAAAGTTACGTGTTACAGTACCTATCTTAAGTGGTAATCACTTTAAAAAATTGCTTCTTATATGTATACACACTATAAGTGCTCGCGATCGTACTACAGGTAGGACTACAGTCTGTAATAACTGTCATTTTTTACCAAGGCCTCGTAAACATAGCTCATTAATTTAAAACTTAAAAGGTACGAAATAAAAGGTATTCATGTCGGAACGGATCGTCTCCGTCGTGACTTTTTTCAGAGTTCAGTGTCAATAATCATCATGTGTTTTAATATGTATAGGAAGTGTAGGTAGGTATGTGATGATTTCGTAGCAGGGCTTTTCTCATAATTATATTGTACGGTAAAAGCGTTTCCAGTGTGTATGGTTAATGTTCTCAAGGTTGAGATTAGTATTAAATAGGGTAAATTTTTCAAATGGGCGTGGATAGCCTGGTCTGAAACTATGAGAAAAAGCGAACAATACCAAAACCAATCAATCAATTCAAATCCTGAATTGAACTCGTTGGTTTTGGAAAAAAGACACACGCTGTATTATTACATAATTATATTATTTCGAAAGTATCGCTAATGAGGATCAAATTCTGGAAAGTAATGACACTCGGAAAACATAAGGAAAATGTTGTATTTTAATAATCCGATTCTTCCTAAAATTCGATTTTCTAAAAGCATTTGGCGAACCGTATATAAGGAAACTGTACAACAACAAAAAAACGAAATAAAAAAGTTCTTAAGAAAGTTAGTACAAAGCTTTTCAGTTTTATTTTATTTAATTTATCAAAAACACACGATTATTAGAGACTGGTCACACGAGCGGAGACTAACTCATAATAATAAATAATCTCGAAAAGTATTATATTCAAGTTGGCTAATGTTGCGTTAAATATTCATACAAACTAAGTCAGCGTGCTTATCCGTGCGTTATTACCCACTCGTGTGCACGGTAACTTAGACTCGTCGACGTTGTATTTACACGTGTACTTGTCTGCTAGTTAACTTAAAAAAGTTCCTAAGAAAGTTGGTACAAAGCTTTTCAGTTTTATTTTATTTTATTTATCAAAAATACACGATTATTAGAGACTAATCACACAAGCGGAGACTACCGCATAAAATGCAAATAATCTCGAAAAGTATCCTCAAGTTGGTTAATGTTGCGTTAAATATTCATACAAACTAAGTCAGCGTGCTTATCCGTGCGTTATTACCCACTCGTGTGTACGGTAACTTAGACACGTCGACGTTGTATTTACACGTGTACTTGTTTACTAGTTAACTTACTATGCAAGTACGCAGTACTACGTTACTATGCTAGGAGCTCGTGAGTAAATAACTACAGCTGCACGTGTCGGTTTCAAGGTTAAGCAGCGTTAGTTAAAGTCAGTTCGTGGATTATAGGTGACCATCTTTTACATAAAGAGTTTCCTCCGTGCCTCGGAAAGCACATTAAGCCTTTGGTCCCGGCTGTTATTTATAGATCTTTGACAGTCATGGTAGTCAGTGGCCCGAAAGTCTGACAATCAGTCTTACCATGGGGTAAGGTCAGATTGGAAATCACTCCATGTAAAATCGTATATTATCGTATTATTAAAGTAATCGTATCGCTATTAAAAATTCGAAGACATGTGACATCTACCAATCCGCACTGGGCCCGCGTGGTGGATTATTTTATTTATTTATGTATCACACACGTTTCCTTTGCCCATTACATATAGCCCATTTACTCTCATTGAGAGGAGACCGTGTCCCAGCAGTGGGAACATTAATAGGCGGATGATGATGATGGTCGGTATTCAGCTGCATCTCGTAAGACTGAAAGACGACCCCAACATAGCTGAGATAAGGCTAAGCAGATGATAATTACTACGTTACTATGCTACTTGACTATTTATGACACTTGCACACTATACTATTTATTTTTTATATATATTTTTTTTTATAATTTTTGCGTGCCTATTTTCAGGCAGAATGTACAAGGCTCACTCCTTTCTACTCCACCTGTATTTTAATGTAACCTACATTCATTGCAAATAAATGATTTGATATACCTACCATTTTGTTATTGTAATATAGAAAACCTGACTTCTTGGGTATAAATAAAACATGATTACTTCATGGTGTTGTGGTTGCAAGCAAGAGTTCTAGCCTAGGTTTTTGTTAGAGAAAAAGAAAACGCATAGTACAGGTTTTTTATTTGTGTAGGTCAGACTTGGCTCAAATTCAGAGGTCTGAATTTGAGTTTAGTTAATGGGATTGGTCTTGCCCCTTAGTAAACTTAAAAGCTAGCTGCCTCGGTTAGTGTTTAGTGCTATGTTGCATACTAGGTAGCAACATCCCAGGGAACCAACCAAACATAATACTAAATAAGCTTCGGGAACAGCAACAAAACCGTGCATTGTTGACAAATCAGTCGCGCAGCTGCATTTCTAATACTTCACTTTAAGAAAAAGTTTTAAAGTAGGTAGTCATGCACTTACGCTATGTATCTGTCACTGCCAATTCGTATAACACGCCGTTTTACATGATGGCGCGCCGGATTGAAAAATGCCGCCGTTATGTAATACGGCGTCCTCACGTTCAGCTGGATTACAACTCGGCTGAATTAAAGTATTCCAGATATAAGCAAATTTAGAACCTGCTACGACTTCATGACGCGCGCTTGCTACGCTCGCATTTTACATTACCTACACACCCACTTTCTGTTACAAATGTCGTCATCACTACGCTTTCACTACGCCTTCAGCCTACGCTCCTCATGCCAGCTAGCTGCTTTTAGGGCAATTTTGGTAGGTTATTTGAAGTATCGGAATTGCTTACAATACGGCTAAACGTTGGCCACCGAACGTATCACCACTACAATCCGGCTGAACGTGAGGATGCCGGATTACATAACGGCGGCATTTATAATCCGGCGTGCTATAATGTAAAACAGCGTATTATACGAATTGGCTGCCACATATCCATCAAGTGTGGCACCAACCAAAGCTCCTGGATTCACCTTACAACAAAGTAGACTAAATACTTGTGTGTTAAATAAGTTTCTGCCTTTTCTTCCACGGAATACGGTCGTGATGTTACATAAATATACGAAAAACCCTTATGACTACTCGAAAAGGTGGTTATTGTTCTTTTGGCCACAAGTACGTCCGCCCAAGGAGTTTCTAAGAGGTTTGGAATTGTGCCCGGGAAAAGTCAATAGCGTAGGTGCTCATTTTCCTTATATTAGTAAAATAATGAGCGGTAAATGTACAGCTACGGAACTTCTTTATGGAATAAAAATAGTGCCAACCAACTTAAATCAATAGCATTACTGTTTCCTCACAAACAATGGAACACAGTCATGATATTGTGTCCTGTTGTTTGGATATCACAGGAGCTGATGGATAAAGTGCCAAACTAGGGGCAAAATTTTGGACTGACTCAATTTAAATTGCCATCGACACGCTGAGATAGTGAAGTGTTTTTCGGGGATAATGGGCATGATGATCTATACGTAATGTTATTGAAAAATAATTACATAATGCGACCAATTTACTTTCTATAACTATAAACTTCTCAACATAAAGGCTAAGCGTAACGACAAACGAATATGGGATTGAAAATACCCATTCTATAATGTAGAACTAGGTACTGGGTAGTCCCAGATTGTAAATGTCAGACTGGCAATAAAATGATAAGTGTAGGTTAAGAGTACCAAACGCGGTATGACTGGAAAACCCAAAAATATATTAAAAATTGGCTACATACGAATCACGTTAGGATTGTCTTTTTTAAACTTTCACGATCAGAACACATGTAAACGGGTTTTTATCGCGAATTTTACCTTTAATATAAGCCCGACGTTTCGACCGGATTGCACCAGTCTTCCCGCGATCAAGGCCGGCTGAGAAATACCCGTTCACGTGTTTTATAACACGTTAGAATTCTTAGAATGGTTACAGACGTAGTTAATATTATGAATTGTGACTTTTGACCATTTTTTGAATTGTAACGTGATTCATATTATCCTATTAAGTTTCTGCTATTGCGGCAATGTTCTGGGTAAATAGGTAATATTACAAAAGTGGATAAAGAACAAATAAACAAAGAACAAGAACTAAATAACGGCTGGAACTAAGTCAAAGCTAGAGCTTTTGAACAGACGTAAACAAAGGAGAATGAAATGGACGGAAACCTAATTTTACTTGCTCTCCGACGTAGATGATTTAATTAGTGTGAGACAGCAAAAAGGATGCTTGGCAAAAACCACGTCTTTGGCTTGATTCGTTTTGTCTACCTCAGTGCCTGCCTAAGATATTGTGACTATAGATTGATTATGAGTTGCAAAAATTCGGTTCAGTATTTGTTTATGTAAGTGAATATTTAAATATTCCATGTGTGTGAATACATAATATATGGTTTAAGGTTAACACTAGATTTTTGGAGGTTAAGTACACGTAATTTTTGGAGCAAAAATAACGTTTAGGAACTGCATAATGCTTAAAACTGTTACATGTAATTATTAGCAGCCAAATATTTGACAGTTACTTCAAACGTTGCCAACTTCCGCAACTCTCTTAAATTCTCAGAAAAACTTCCGATGAATCACTGATAATCAAATGTATAAATATTTTTTACCGTTTCATCTCCCTGATGGATCTACACCATCTTCATCTTCTGCATTTGCATACCTGCTCCGTCTTTAATGCAACATTAACATAATAAATGTATAAATTTCTCGTTTCAGGAACGTATTTCTTGCTGTACGATTTCCTCGACTACTTTGAAAAGGACGGCCCCAGTTTTCTGCAACGAGAGAAATTTTTAGAAATCGTCGACACAATTTTTAAGGATTTCTCGAAAATTAAGCGTGAAGCCATCGTTTTTCAAGTAAGTGATGTGTAGACTGGAGAGTTTATAACTAATTCATATCTGTGTTGAAAGGTCACGTTACAAGGATTACGTTGTTATAAATTAAACAAAGTTTCTTCATTATGATGAGGGTCAAGACCTCAGTATGTAATTGGGGTACCGTGTGTAATTACCATTCATTTGAAAAGTCAAACAACGAAAGTCTTGGTAGTTAGTCCTTGTTACTTATCTTTGTATCGATTGTGTGAAGACAGTTTGAATGTTTAATGATGTGTCTGGCTCATGGTCGAGAGATTATATCCATTTATACTTTTGGAGTAACTGGATATAAAATGACTAATTTAAACTTTCTTTTAGTGTCATGGTCTATTGTCATCTCCTTTTTTTATTTTTTTCGGATGGCATCATCAAATGACTCCTCCCGCTCGTGGCGGAGCAGGAGGGAGTATCAGACTTTTACTGACTAAAACCCACCCATGTTCCTTCATCGCCCTTTGTGTTCCGGGGCCGCGATATCTCTTTCGAACAGTTCCGCATTGTCATCTCCTTTCACTAAAAGTTAATAAATTGGCATGATTTCTCCTAACCTTGTCCCAATTTATTTGTGGTCGGCGCAGCATGTCTTCTTCTTCTAATCTTCTCTATTAGTCGTCATCCCAGCAGTCACCTCCTCTCTAGGCATATCATCCTTCACATGGCACAGCCCATCCTTCGATTCTTTGGTCTTCCTCTACTCTTAAAGTCATCTACATTCAAACTCAACATTTTCCTTATTCCTTCGCATCACATGTCCATACCACGATCATCATCATCATCATTTCAGCCGAAATACGTCCACTGCTGGACATAGGCGTCCCCCAAGTGTCGCCACATTGACCTGTCCCGTGCGACTCGCATCCAGCCGATTCCCGCAACCGTCACCAGGTCATCGGTCCACCTAGTGGGAAGTCTTCCAACGCATCGTCTTTTGGTTCGCAGTCGTCACTCCAGAACTTTTCAGTCCCATCGGCCATCCGTTCTGCGAGCAATGTGCCCTGCCCACTGCCAGTTATACCACGATAACCGGTTAAAACTATATAGTGCTTTATATACTTGAGGGTAACAACCACCTAGTGTGCTAGTCTTTATACCTTATCATCGCGATCTCAACCGCACCACTTAAGAGCACGCTCCAATACTTTGTTCGTAGAAATTAGTGTGATTTCATCACATCCCGACTACTAAAAAGGATGTCCATCTCAAATTACCGTCAATAATGCGAAAATACTTTACTCATTACTGCAGTTGTGTTCCCAATTTACCTGTTAAAGTGGTATCGACGTTGATGGACAGCCTCGAATGCGGAAACATACGATGGCAATTAAATACTAAATAGTGCTTTAGTGGTGTGCAAGGCTATTTCCAAGCTAGGGTTGTCCAACAAAGTGATGTGTTTAGGATGTCAGAGACAGTTAAGTAACTGGTGACATTTTAGTGCTGGAAAGAGATAAAACATCACTGGTTCATCTGTCATAAATAACACTGTAGTACATAATGAAGGGAACACCATAATAAATCATAGAATTTAGTCCAAAACTTTCGTTATCTATAAAATACACTGTAGGTTAGGAAGCTATCAGATCTGGCCTAATTAATCGGTGCTCATTTGTTTTTTCAACTCCTAATAGTTTTTTTTTCCTGTTGTAGTATACGGACTGGGAGGAAATTACTGATGGCTATCTGAACCAGAAAATGATCGCTGACGTGGTAGGGGATTACTTCTTCGTGTGCCCTACCAACTACTTCGCAGAAATACTAGCGGATTCAGGAGTCGACGTCTATTATTATTACTTCACTCATGTAAGTACTTTTTGGATATTATAGTTTTAAAGGAGGTGATTAATTTTGTAAACTTTTTAGTACGATGTACCCAGAAAGGACGAAGGGCGTCAATTATCTTTCATGCAGAAGTGCCCAGAAAATGTTCTCTACCTTTAAGGGGACTACAGGAGCTAAACGAGAGTTTTATAATGCAAAAAAATATATGATTCACTGCAATAAACAAACCCAGAAAAATATATGATATTCTTCAGGATATATGCTAGTACGATAGTGTTTCAAAAACGTAATACAACTAATTTTACTCGATAAAAAAAATCACGAACTTATCTCTAAAAATTTATTTTAACGATTAAAAACAATACTAAAATACACATGCGATTATTCTGATTTTTTGGCAAATAATTCTACAAGCAACATATTAGCATCATAGTATTTTATTTTATTAGTCCAATCAATAGGTTTTTTGTAATTCAAAAAAACCATTCATTTCGCACTATTCGGACTGACGTAAGAATACTAATAGAATAAAGCTCTAATCTAACAGGATTTCAAACGAAGTTTGAACCACCACAAATAGAGTTGCTAATTTAGCTCCTGTAGTCGCCTTAAAATTCTAGATTTAAAGCTGTCCCAAATTAGCGAACCATTACCAACATGTCATAAACAAGACGGAGGTTCATTTAAACACGACATTCTCTGTCTAACAAACGTAGTAACGAAACTTTTGATAACGCGAAATGTCTGTCCCATTTACCCTTCCCTTACCTACTACATAAAATAAAAAGATTTCATTCGAATACCTAAGTAAACGGTAGCTTCAAAGTGTAGTGGCCGACAGACATGCAGGTTAAATATTTCAAAGGAATTCCTGTGACGAAGACGCACTTGAAACTGCAAAACCAGTCTGGGGCTAACACGTTAATTTGGCTAACGAACCAAACTGGAGTGCCCTTAAAGCCAGGAACATCTGCTTTTTGCTTTAGCACTACTTTTGAATAAAGAACACTAAAGCGCGTTTGTGTAGTTTTTAAATATAAAATATGTGGGTTGGAATTGAAATTCGAAATGGGTACTTTTTTTTTCATCCCATCTATTCGAAAAGGACGACTTGGTTTGAGTGCACCCAAAGGTTTTCTATAAGAAACTTTTAGCGGGCAGTAATGAGTTTAATCCTCTTTATAAGTGTGCCGCAATTATCTTTGCCGCGCACTTTTTGAATTTGGAACATCTTAGTGTTCAGCGCCAAAGAAATCGAACGCAAATATTGTTTGAATAAAGACTGACTGGTACGACGACGGCCCATAGTTGCGCCGCCGCCGCCTGAATAAAAAAAAAATCAAATTAGAAACGCGCGAACTTTTCATCGATTTTCACGGATTGTTAGAAATTCATGGTTTTGTTTTGAAAAATGAGTTCTTCAAGTGACAGTGAATAAAATATGAGTCGCATTTTATTTTCTCATAGTGGGTGATGAAAAGTAGAGTGTATCACTCGGGCGCAAAATATATTTTTGGCTCGGGCGACGTAAATTGAATCTCTTGCTAAGTTCAGAATTCTACTAAAGACTGCCTCGCTACGCTCGGGATTCAAAAAGCGCCCTCGCCATAAAAATATTATTTTGCTCCCCTATGATACAATCTACTATTAAATATTTTCTAAAAAAAGTTGCTGGTGGACAACTTTTTTTTCGAACGAAAGTAATGCTGATTTTAGTTTTTTGTGATTTTTGGAAGTCGGTTATTGTTTTTGCAAAAATGTTTTTCATTACTCATACTCTGAAAGTAGGTCTGAAGTTGCCTGAGGAGCGGGTTGAAAGTAATACTTTTCAGCCCTAGGGAGAATCGTTTTCAACTGACAGCTGTCAAATTATTAAAAAAAATTGTTCATTTTTCTATTGAACCATGTTCCAACCTTCTATACAGCCACGATGTAAAATGGAAATAACATAAAGTTAAGTTGTGACGGCCTACCCACACCCGATTATTTTATTAATATATTTTTATGTTGACCTGGGTGTCCGTGGGGGTAAATAGAAGAAAACCACGGACCCAGGTCAACATAAAAATATATTAATAAAATAATCGGGTGTGGGTAGGTCTATGGTCACAAATTTCTCCAAGCCCGCCCGGGGGTTTGCACGGTACTCTCCTGGCTCAGCCCGGCGTGACGAAGACCGTAGCGGTGTGCCACGCTGCAGACGCCAGGTAGGGTGACGGACGGCAGATGATCGCGCCGACCCGTAGAATTTCGACGCGGCCACGCAGGTGAAAGGTACCCGCTGCGGAGCCCGCGGCAAATTGGATGCCGGTAAAACGGTTGTCAGCCGAAATCCTGACTGTCAGCCGGAATCTTGAACCCTGGAAAATAACGTCCAGCGTGTCACGGAATGGCTAGCAGTCATCCCCGCTGATTGTGACACCAAGGCAAAAGCAAAGCGAGAAATACCCGTGCGCCAATGAAGGTGATGTGTGGTAGTCACAATCAGTACGGAGTTTACATGATGGTGGTGGTAAGCACGACATGATTTGCACATTATGAGTGTCATGAAAAATGTCAAACACACTCGGCTGAAGGCTACAAGATTATGCATATACATATTAAGCATTTGAATGTGCATAGCAAAAACGGTGATAGAAAGTGGCTCACATGTTGAGACCACGTAGCTAGTGATACACAAAATATGAGAACGTGAATTGCTGTGAATTGCTGTTCAACACTTACCCAGTATGGGGTTTACGCAGACACAAAACGTTAAGAGTTAAGTTAATTACAAAAATTAAAGCTGCCTGCTTTAAGCCCGAATATTCTAGATCGCGAATACTTCTAGAAATTTAATTTCCGATAAAAAAAACGCGTCTAGTCACTGGGAGCAGAATATTTCCAAAAAGGGACTCGTCATCGCGAGTCCGTGACATTTATACTGGCGTGTTTACGCATAGACAAGTCTTCACTCATTCGATCAGATACACGTAACGCGCGCACAGCACTGGTAAATACAGCTAATTTTAGTCGTTTAGTAACTGGACGGCCCAATGAGTATGTATACTCTGTGGCGTTTGTTTTGACATTTAACTTAATTAAAGTGTTGAATAGGTTATGTTTACAAAGTAACGGTAGAAACTATTCTGAGTTTCTACAACGTTACAATACCCCCCCGCTTGGTTAGGGTTTTTACCTCAGTAAAAATCCTTTACTCCTACTATACCTCGCATCTGATCTACGAGCCCTTTTATTCGTCCACATTCATCCATCATATCACCAAATCGTATCCTAACATATTTAACAGACCACCTTTACATGAGGTGGGTCCGCTTCCTAACAAGTACGTGAGAGTATCATGTCCGTAGCTGACGTAATACTCGCGCAAAACAGACGTGCTAGCAGCTGCAACCGCTTACGAGCAAGTATGCAAAAGTTAAAGAAGTCTACTGGGTTACTAAATTTGAAAATGGATTAAGGCTTATTTTAAGAGTATCCAACCGCTCCTGCATAGGCTTATTTAATGAGTTGCAACCGCTCAGATATATTGAATTGAACTGGATTAAGGCTTATTTAAGGAGTATCCACCCGCTCCTGCAAAGGCTTATTTAATGAGTTGCAACCGCTCAGATGTATGAAGTTATAATTAACATATTAAAAATATTTAAAACATAAAAGAAATGAACTACATCTATGTATGGACACCTAAACTGACCCACCAATTATTCTAAGTCTTTAAAGTGCCAGGAACCTAAGTGATTTACCCATGTCATGACAGAGACATAAATTTAATTGGATAAGCCATTTGAAGATGTGACAAGATTTGTATGATCATTTTATGTAAAAAAATTAAATAAAAAAAAAAAAAGTTAACCGTTAAGTGTTGAACAGCAATCAACAAGGAATGAATAGTGACAAGTACTCCGACTGTTACAAATCTAAACTAAAAATAACGTTTCGGTTGTTATCCTAATGAAATGATTAGAGATTTAAAGTAAGAAACGACAAAAAAATACTGAAAGTAATTTAATTATGAAAAAGTAAAAAATTAAAAAACAGGTGCAACTAATGTGTACGCGTTCAGTAAGTAATGTAATTTTAAATATAAACAATAAGTTTTATGACAAGTTGTAAATACAATTAGTTCCATGACTGTACTCAAAATATGTGAGTAACAAATAAAATCATGAAACTGTTAATGATACCTAATGTTTATTAAGAATAACTAATGTTGAGTTATCAATAACAAGATAATTCACAAGAACAAAAGTGATCAAAATCCAAAGTAAAAAGTTAACAGTTAATAAAATTGTGTGACAAGTTAAAAGTTAATTGTCACTCCGTACAAAGTCAATGATACAAGTGAATAAGTAAAATCCTGTGATTGTACAAACAAAAGAAAAAACTATGAAACGTTATGAATCTAAATTGTTGTTAATGAATAATTGTTTAATATTATATTTCTATGGAATAGTCTCCTTGATATGTGTTATTACTATTATTTGGAGAGAGGAAAAAAAAAATAGTCACCTAACGAGCAAATTTGTTGTTTTATTTAATTGAACAAGCCGCATAAATTGTTGGTGAACATAAGACAAAGCTGTTATTGTCTTTTAATTTCAGCCAGTAATTAATACCCGGCACCCAAACTCTTCAGCCGGCACACAGCAACGCTGATTACCGGAAGAATTAAGTTTGGTGGTAGTACTTCCCCGGGGCGAGCCGTTACTATTGGCCCTACTACTACGAAGAATGAGAAAATAATTCGTTATTTTTTTTTTTCCTGCTACCTCCACTTAAAAAAAAACACTTAAAAAACGTTGAATACTGTACCGTTACGTACACCTTAGTTGCTGGCAACCAAACAAAACGTCTTACACAGCAAAGACAACCACACAAAAAAAACACCAACATAAAAAAAAAAAAATACCCTCAAGAGAACTTGAAGAAAAGTGACCATAAAACCACGTTTTTGGGCGCCAATGTGACGGAAAGGGTGTCCGTGGGGGTAAATAGAAGAAAACCACGGACCCAGGTCAACATAAAAATATATTAATAAAATAATCGGGTGTGGGTAGGTCTATGGTCACAAATTTCTCCAAGCCCGCCCGGGGGTTTGCACGGTACTCTCCTGGCTCAGCCCGGCGTGACGAAGACCGTAGCGGTGTGCCACGCTGCAGACGCCAGGTAGGGTGACGGACGGCAGATGATCGCGCCGACCCGTAGAATTTCGACGCGGCCACGCAGGTGAAAGGTACCCGCTGCGGAGCCCGCGGCAAATTGGATGCCGGTAAAACGGTTGTCAGCCGAAATCCTGACTGTCAGCCGGAATCTTGAACCCTGGAAAATAACGTCCAGCGTGTCACGGAATGGCTAGCAGTCATCCCCGCTGATTGTGACACCAAGGCAAAAGCAAAGCGAGAAATACCCGTGCGCCAATGAAGGTGATGTGTGGTAGTCACAATCAGTACGGAGTTTACATGATGGTGGTGGTAAGCACGACATGATTTGCACATTATGAGTGTCATGAAAAATGTCAAACACACTCGGCTGAAGGCTACAAGATTATGCATATACATATTAAGCATTTGAATGTGCATAGCAAAAACGGTGATAGAAAGTGGCTCACATGTTGAGACCACGTAGCTAGTGATACACAAAATATGAGAACGTGAATTGCTGTGAATTGCTGTTCAACACTTACCCAGTATGGGGTTTACGCAGACACAAAACGTTAAGAGTTAGGTTAATTACAAAAATTAAAGCTGCCTGCTTTAAGCCCGAATATTCTAGATCGCGAATACTTCTAGAAATTTAATTTCCGATAAAAAAAACGCGTCTAGTCACTGGGAGCAGAATATTTCCAAAAAGGGACTCGTCATCGCGAGTCCGTGACATTTATACTGGCGTGTTTACGCATAGACAAGTCTTCACTCATTCGATCAGATACACGTAACGCGCGCACAGCACTGGTAAATACAGCTAATTTTAGTCGTTTAGTAACTGGACGGCCCAATGAGTATGTATACTCTGTGGCGTTTGTTTTGACATTTAACTTAATTAAAGTGTTGAATAGGTTATGTTTACAAAGTAACGGTAGAAACTATTCTGAGTTTCTACAACGTTACAAAGTATATTAAATAATTCTATTTTTTTTAAATAATTTTTTTACCTTTGGTATACCTAATTAAGTTTGAACTATTTCTTTAAAATAACAGAGATTTGGGCAAAATATTTACCATTTTTTCGATGATGAAAATGATAAACAGGTTGGCTGAATAGCTGGCCGGCCACAAAAAAAAAGCAAATAGGCGGGAAAGCGGCAAACCGACCTTCATTTGTTTTTTCGAGTTGATTCATGTTTTTATTAAGTATTAATTAGAGAATATATCTTTTTTAAAATAACTTTATTATAATTAGGTAAGTATCAACTATTTCTTTAAAATAACATAGATTTCGGCAAATTATTTACCATTTTTTCGATGATGAAAATGAAAAATAGGTAATGGCTGAATAGCTGGCCGGCCACAGAAAAAAAAAGCAAAATAGGCGGGAAAGCGGCAATCCGATCTTCACTTGTTGATTGAATGTTTTTATTTTTACTGTCCTTGTATTCGTAATGAAAAGCACAGTGTTTACCTCGGGTTAAAGACTTATTTAGTCCCTCGAACTATTAGCGCCCTCTCTTCGCTCGGGCACCAAACCCCGTCTCGGGACTAATTAAGTTACTTTCACCCCTAGGGTAACAATGTACTATTTCATTACTCATACTCTGAAAGTAGGTCTGAAGTTGCCTGAGGAGCGGGTTGAAAGTAATAATTTTTTAGCCCTAGGGAGAATCGTTTTCAACTGACAGCTGTCAAATTATTAAAAAAAAAATGGTTCATTTTTCTATTGAACCATGTTCCAAATTTCTATACAGCCACGATGTAAAATTGAAATAACATAAAGTTAAGTATTAATTAAAGAATATATATATTTTAAATATCTTTATTATAATTAAGTTTCAACTATTTCTTTAAAATAACATAGATTTGGGAAAAATATTTACCATTTTTCGATGATGAAAATGAAAAATAGGTATTGGCTGAATAGCTGGCCGGTCACAGAAAAAAAAGCAAAATAGGTGGGAAAGCGGCAATAGGGTAGATGACACCATAAAACAATAATTCCAAGACACCATTCTCTAAAAAAACACTTTATTTTGGGCCTGAAAACCCGATTTATTTTCAATTAATTGCCAAATTCGATTTTTAGTTGCTTTGAAATCAATAAATAGTCGAGTCATTGAGTTGAATAAACAGTGACGTCACAGTAGGCTATTGCCATACAAAGTCTATTAGAGAACCGCGTTTTGACAGCTCTTAAAAAGTATCTCAATTGATTGGTGTGTCATCTACCCCATTCGAATTACGATCTTCATTAGTTTTTTCGAGTTGTATGTTTTTTTTTTACTTTCCTTGTATTCGTAATGAAAAGCACAGTGTTTACCTCGGGTTAAAGACTTATTTAGTCCCTCGAACTATTAGCGCCCTCGCTTCGCTCGGGCACCAAACCCCGTCTCGGGACTAAATAAGTTACTTTCACCCCTAGGGTAACAATGTACTATTGTGCGTAGCTTGATTATTTGGTGTAGGATTTTTGACTACTACTAAATACCTGAATAAATAGTCTTGATAATGTCGATTTTTTTGTATAATAGTGCGTAGCATGGTGACTCAAAATAATAATTACTTATGTAGTATGTATGTATAGGTACGTCGTATAATAATAGAAAGTTATCGGTAAATAGCCCCAGACTGTCGGTTTTCTAGCCGATAATACCTACATAGTATTTGAAGACATTCAAGGTTCTAAAATCGTTAAGAGGCGTGGTTTCTATACTCGTAAGTAACTTTCAAGGATGTATAAAAGAAAATTATCTATTGTGCGTAATTTGGAAAGTATTTGGTTTCTTGTCTCCTTCTATGGTATATTCCACTGTTTACAGCTTACTTTATACAAAATTACATTTAAAAACGATAAAATACACTAAACTGACATTAAACGCTGTCAGCTGGTAATGTGCCCAAAAGACGCGGCGTTACCACGTATAAATAAATAAATATATATTATATATATATTGCTGGACATTACACACAGCGCCATCTAGTGCCACACTAAGCAACGAACCTTGTGTCGTGGACGCCAGATATTTGATAATAATACTACATAGATACTTTTTGTTTGTAAATACAAATCTATACTAATATTATAAAGAGGTAACATTTGTTTGTAAGTTTGTATGTAGGGGGTAATCTCCGAAAGTAATGAACCAATTTTAAAAATTGTTTCACTGGTAGAAAGCTACATTATTCGTGAGTGCTATAGGCTATATTTTATTCCCGTACCCCCACGGGAACGGGATATACGCGGGTGAAACCGCGGGACGTCAGCTAGTCTAAATATATAAAAGAAGAAACTGACTGACTGACTGATTGACTGACTGACTGACTGACTGACTGACTCATCTATCAACGCACAGCCCAAACCACTGGGTCTACAGATTCCAAATTTGGCAAGTTGGTTCCTTATGTAGTCTAGGGGTGCACTAAGAAAGGATTTTTCAAAATTCATCCCCTAAGGGGGTTAAACGGGGCTCCAAAGTTTGTATGGGGAAACAAGATTAGTTAGACTATTTTATTCAAAACTTCACAGGAGTGCTTCTTCTTTGATAAATAAGTAGAAACGGGTTTCAGGTTTTTTCTGAATTCAACCCCTGTGACGGGGAAATGGGGTGACAAAGTATAAAAATCAATGCACAGCCCAAACCGCTGAGTCTAGAGATTCCAAATCTAGCACATAGGTTCTTTATGAGGTTTAGGGGTGCACTAAAAAAGGATTTTTCAAAATTCACCCCCTAAGGGGTTGAAACGGGGGTCCAAAGATTACATGGGGAAATAAGATTAGTTAGACTTCTTTATTTAAAACTTAACAGGAGTACTCCTATCGATAAATAAGTTAACATTTGTGTTTCAGGTTTTTTCAGAATTCAACCCCTAAAGGGGGAAATGGGGTAACAAAACCTGAAATTCAACATAGGTAGGTATTGTTTTTATGGTGAATTGGGTCGGGTGTATTACAAAAACAACGATTTTAAGATTTAATGTGGCGGACCTGAAATACAATCATTCCCTGTTGGGGTGCGATGGGGTTGAAATGTCTAAAAATCAATATGGATGTCGATACCGAGATTATCAGGGGCGCTGATTACGAAAATGGCATTTATTTTGAGATCCAGAAGATGGCGGATTCGACTTCTATACAGGGTTATTGTTGATTTATTGTGATGATTGCGATAACGATGATGATGATTGTGATGACGATGCTGATGATCATGATGATGATGATTGTGAATACGATGATAATGATTGTGATTACGATGATGATTGTGATAATGATGATTGTGATTAGGATGATAATGATTGTGATAACGATGATAATGATTGTGATAACGATGATGGTGATTGTGATAGTGATTTTGATGGTGATTGTGATGGTGATGGTGATTGTGATAGTGATTGTGATAGTTACGGTGATTGTGATGGTGATAGCGATGGTGATGGTGATTGTGATTGTGACAGTGATGGTGATTGTGATGATGATGAAGATGATCGTGATTACGATGATAATGATTGTGATAACGAGGTTAGTGATTGTGATAGTGATTGTGATGATG
Organism: Xestia xanthographa; assembly: GCA_905147715.2. Taxonomy (NCBI): domain Eukaryota; kingdom Metazoa; phylum Arthropoda; class Insecta; order Lepidoptera; family Noctuidae; genus Xestia; species Xestia xanthographa. The sequence continues at coordinate 19,925,832 of LR990653.1, read as the reverse complement.
ATTGTGATAATGATTGTGGTTGTGATAGTGATGGCGATTGTGAATTTGTGATCATGACGATTGTGATTAAGATGAAAATGATTGACATTACGATGATAATGATTGTGATTACGATGATACTGATTGTGATAGTGATTATGATGGTGATTGTGATGGTGATTGTGATGGTGATTGTGATGGTGATTGTGATGGTGATTGTGATGGTGATTGTGATGGTGATTGTGATGGTGATTGTGATGGTGATTGTGATGGTGATTGTGATGGTGATTGTGATGGTGATGGTGACTGTGATGGTGACTGTGATGGTGTTTCTGATGGTGATTGTGATGGTGATTGTGATGGTGATTGTGATGGTGATTGTGATGGTGATTGTGATGGTGATTGTGATGGTGATTGTGATGGTGATTGTGATGGTGATTGTGGTGGTGATTGTGATGGTGATTGTGATGGTGATTGTGATGGTGATTGTGATGGTGATTGTGATGGTGATTGTGATGGTGATTGTGATGGTGATTGTGATGGTGATTGTGATGGTGATTGTGATGGTGATTGTGATGGTGATTGTGATGGTGATTGTGATGGTGATTGAAATGGTGGTTGTGATGGTGACTGTGATGGTGGTTGTGATGGTGATTGTGATGGTGATTGCGATGGTGATTGTGATGGTGATGGTGATTGTGATTGTGATGGTGATTGTGATTGTGTTGGTGATTGTGATGGTGATTGTGATGGTGATTGTGATGATGATTGTGATTGTGATAGTGATGATTTGTGATAGTGATGGTGCTTGTGATAGTGATGGCGATTGTGTTAATGATTGTGATTACGATGATAATGATTGTGATAACGATGATAGTGATTAATATAGTGACTTTAATAGTAATTGTGATGGTGATGGTGATTGTGACAGTGACGGTGATTGTGATGGTGATAGTGATTGTGATAGTGACGGTGATTGTGATGGTGATAGGGATTGTGATGGTGATTGTGATTGTGATAATGATTTTTATAATGATGATGGTTATGATAGTGATGGTGATTGTGATAATGATGGTGATTGTGATAATGATTGTGATAATGATGGTGATGGTGGTTGTGATAGTGATGGTGATTGTGATGATTATAATTAATTGTGATGATTATGAAATTTAGCACATAGATAGTTACCTGGATTAACATGTAGGACACTATTTTATCCTTTTAGTATGATTCAGTGGGACAGTTACCGAACTGCACGCGGGCGAAGCCGCGGGCAACAGCTAGTTTATTATAAATCTAAAAATCCATGACTTGGAAACAAATGTCCATGCTTATCACACAAACATTTGCTCCTACTGGGTTTCGAACCCAGGCCCCTAACAACGTAAGGCAGCCTCACTCGTCGCTTAGCCTCTGGCAAAGGTAAAAGCCTGCAAAGGCAAAGGCTTGGATCACGGGAAGCGTCAACTAGGCTTTTAGAAACTTCCCTAAAAAGGCTGTGGAACTCGGACCCCACCACGGCCTCAAAGTTTCAACCCCAAATATCTCGAATAATAGTTTCTACTAAGGTTACTAGATTTACGAAATATAAATTACCTATGTGTCAAAAATGTAGGTAGGTTGTTACCTACCTACATTTTTGACACATAGATAATTTGTCGGGACTCTCATCAAAATAACCATCATATAGTTTTAGTTTAGTTTTAGTTTATTTATTAATAATTATTAAAAATTACAGGTCGGATTTCGTACAAAGTAAAAACACAAATCATTATACAATAAATAAAGTAGCATCAAAAATAAATCATCATAAATTATCATCATTTCAAATTATACAAAAAATAACAATAATTAAGAACATACAATATTAATAGAATACTAGAATTACATACATGATAATAAAATAGCATCAAATATAAATCATCAGAAATTATCATCATTTCAAATTATATAAAAAATAACAATAATTAAGAACATACAATATTAATAGAATACTAGAATTACATACATGATAATAAAATAGCATCAAATATAAATCATCAGAAATTATCATCATTTCAAATTATATAAAAAATATCAATAATTAAGAACATACAATATTAATAGAATCCTAGAATTACATACATGATAATTACATCAACTTACCTAAAACCATTCTTTTAGGTCATATAATGCCTGGTCGGTTAGCCAGTCTTTGAGTTTGGCTTTAAAAGCATTGTCAGACGTCACGGTCAAGATGTTATCCGGTAACCGGGGGCTTATCTGTTGATATGATGGTTATTTTGATGAGAGTCCCGACACACGCCGCTTGAACAGCACGATAAACAAACACACAAACAAACAAACACAAACTTACAACTAAACTTAAACAAAATAATTACTATTTTATACCTGTAAATTCTGTTTCACAGAATACAAATGAAATTTCAGTACCTAAGAGTATTTATAAATTTTATCCTAAAGCAATTATTTAATCTTTTTGGTGATCATCTTATTTGTCACAGCTGGCTCTATTAAAATTTTCTCTCTCTCTCTGTTTAAAATTTGACTAAACAATTAATCAAACTGTGTCTTTTTGGTTTTGATTGACATATTGCAGTTATATTTGTAATGGCGGTGCCCGTGCCCAACTTTATATTTTAAACAAAAGAGTGTCCACAAATAGTCGGATATTCTAACTCTCTTTTGTTTTTCACTGACCCTGTTGTCACCTGAAATCGATGAAACGATACTAAATATGCAACACTACCTCGACTGCCCAGTACCATTTAATACAAGGTCCGAATATATAGGTATAGGAAACTAGCTGCCTAATAATAAACGGGTCTCAAATTAGGTCAGTCAATTTAATAATATAAATGCAACCTACTTTATTGACATTGACATTATTATTGGGTTTAGGAAAAAACTTTTCTATGGAAAAGGAGGATAAGGTCGTATTTTGGGTAGCTTTACGAGAAATTCATACAAATATTATTATCATAAATGCGAAAGTTATTTTGTCTGTAAGCTTTTCACTCCTTTACGGCTAAATATGATTGTGGCTCATAGCTAGACTGTGTCCTAGGTTATGGATATAGGATACGTACTTATTATCCTGGTTGTAAGCTCCCGAGGGATAATTTTAAATCGCCACGTGGTTGACACTGCGGATAAGAGTTACTTCACGATGAGCCGTGGATTCAACAAAATACAAAGTTACAAATTACAATAAAAGTAATGTTGATCATTTTATAAAGAATCAGTTATTTAGGGTAATAGGGAATATGCATAAATTTTCTGTTTTAAATTTCTATACGGAATGTTAAAGAACTATAAATATAATGACAAAAAGCGAAAACAAGACTTATATGCTGATATAAGTCTTGTTTAAACATAAACAATACAAAAGTTATAACCATTGAATCGTTTGTTTCTATCTCTTTCTAGATAAACGGAATTTAGTATGGATTTTGTACGTCGATGTAGCGAATGACGTCATTCGCTGTATCGGATCTCTCTGTCTAATCAGCAGTTTCAAATGTTTGTAACTTAGTATTTTTTATAGATATTAAAAAAATAATTTCACTTTGCTATTCCTGATGTTAATACGCTTTGTTAAGAGTGATAAAAAAAAATCATGCATATACTCTATTTTGGGAAACAATGAGACAATTTATTAACGCAAAGAAACATTTCGACTGATACAGATGTGGTTATAAAGAAGAAGCATACTCTGCCGACCACAAAACAGTAAAAAGGTGATGACTCCAAGTAAATTGGAATGAAGGAAGACAGATGATCATCATCATCTGCCGCGCCTTTTGTCAACTATGTTTGGGTCGGCTTCCAGTCTAACCGGATGCAGCTGAATATCTGTATTTTACATGAAGCGACTGCCTATCTGACCTCCACAACCCAGTTAGTACTAGGTAATACGGTACTCCTTGGTCAGACTGGTTGTCAGACTTTCTGGTCACTGACCACCTGTAACGACTGTCAAAAATATACGAATGATAGCCGGGACCTACGGCTTAACGTGCTTTCCGAGGCACGGAGGAAACTCCGTATGTAATGGGTGGTCACCCATCCACAGACCAACCTAGGCAAGCACGGCTTAACCTAATCGACCCGAGCGGCTGTTATTTAGCCACGAGCTCCTCTAACGGAAGACAGAGATGGTAATTAACGATAAGATAATGAATAATAATGTGAATGACTGTTTAATTATGTTTACAAAGAAAGAACAAGAATTATGACTGCTACGTGTTTACGCAATATTAATAATTATTCTTTATTTTATAAGATACTACTTTACTCAAAGCTTTTGCGCGGAAAAAAGTGTTCCTTATTATAATTAATTTTCTTTTAAAACTAAGCTGCTGATGAGTTGAACTACGTGCACTTTAGAATTTATATAAAAAGAAAAACAAAAGAGTACCTATCATAAGTTATTTAAAAGAACGGTAAAACCCGTACGGACAAAATGCGGACACGGCTGACACGACACATTGGCAGGCAATTATATGTGCGCATGGTTTTGATCGAACCTTGAATGACGTATTTGTCTGGTCCGGTGTCCGCAGCCGGTTTGAATCTGTACTGGTTTGACGAGCTTAAGGCCCTTCTAACCCTAAAATTAGCAACTCTATTTGAGGTGGTTCTCTAAATACTGTTAGAATAAAGTTCTAATCAGCTTGCACTACAAAGCGGTTGTTACGTCAGTCACTCCGGCCGAATAGTGCGAAATGAGTGGTTTTTTTGCGATTTACAAAAAATCTATTGATTTGACTAAAAAAATAAAACACATAGACCTGTTTTATAGTTAGTTCAGTTAGAATGCAAAGTTTCATGATCTAATTTGAAGTACTTTTTGAATACCATCGGTTTATTGTTCGATTTGGAGGTAACTTTGGAATGTTTTTCTATCAAGAAAAGTTTATGGAATCGTGTTTTCGTCACACATAGGACTTAGCATTAATCCTCAAATTTACCATATATTTATTTCAAAATTAATGCTGCAGTATTTAAGGCGTAACGGAGGATCATGCTAAGCCATTTGAGGGATATATAGCCCTTAAACAAAATACTATCATCTTTATCTGACTAACATTTTCCCAACTATGTTGGTGTCGGCTCGGCTCCAGTATCACCGGACCATCAGTCCCAGGTGGATCTTTAGATGGATGCCCTGGGTAGTTTCAAGTATCTCAGCGAAAACCAAGCGGTTATCTGATGCTCATCTAATCAGATCCAAGAGTAGTCCTTTCAGCCGTCCGTCAGCTCGTTTCTCTAAAGTAGTCTTCCTTTTATATTAGTTTTCTTAGTGTGGCCATCATCTCATCTGACAAGTGTAGTAACAAAATAATTATACCTATACTAATGAGTGCAAAAATATCCTTAACGATGCCGAAAGACACTTGTTTTCTCCGTCATTGCGATTTTTTTTGTCCTCGACCATACCTGGGAACCTTCTAGCTAAGGAGATATTGGGGGTCAAAGTTCCAACATTTTCTATTTTTTTTTGTTTAAATACAAATTTTCAATATCTAATAACTTTTCCTTTAAATAACCCCTTGATCCGTGTACTATTCAATGCACCTATCAGCACGTTTTGAATGTACAGTCGGGTTCTTTTCCGCCTGACCATTTTATTTTTTTTTCGCTTAAAACATGCGGAGGCGCCGAGCCATGCCCCCTTAAAGTTTGGGCCTATTAGGAAAGCCTCAACTTTGGCGCGCAAAATAACAATAACTCTCGTTTGGCGTGCGTCGTCAGTGCGCTCGGCCGATTCGGTATCTTTTCATTCATTTTTCTATACAAAGTCAACGGGGCGGGGCTAGAGAGCGTTTCTATGTTGCGAGTGCAAGCAAAAATAAGCTTAGTGGTGGTAAGGCGGGAGTGTCCTCGATAGTACATTAAGTCCTACCGTAGAACATAATATTTCACCCAAAAAATTGATGGCTTCGTGAAGAATCCGTTTACACCGTGAATATAAATACGAAAGCTTCAGGTCGTATGCTTTGATGTTACTTAGGTATAGGCACCTACCTAATCACTGTTACACCTAAAACGTTTCAGACGAGAACACCTGGCACATAGGCAGACAATACATGGACGGTTACGAAAACTTTTCTCTCGAAGAAACTTCGGGCGAGCAAACTAGTCTCTCATATAACATAAAATGAGATTGTTCCAAAAAGGTCTATTAAAACTCTTTTAGGGACCTAAAATCTAGACGCAATTTTCACAAGGGCTCGCTTGCCTGGTGAATTGGTACCTAGGTTTCGTACTATAGATGTAGGCAAATTCTATTTGGTCTTGTTTTACTTTCCTCTTGGTTTTCTTGTAGATGAATTACTACCTAAATTATGTTTGACCATGGCAGTAAATTGCCACATTGGAAAATAAACAAGTGGCGCTATCGTAGATGGTTCATATTTATACAAAGACTATCAATAGGATTGACAGGACCTCGTCGGCCGTGATGGCTCATTATTAACAGGGGAGCAGTCCCCTGCTCGGGTCAATCTTCAGCTTGCCACGCTTGCCTAAGTTGGTCTGTGGAAGGGTTTGACTCATTACATAGTTCCTTCGTGCTTCGGAAGCATGTTAAGCCGTTGGTCCCGGCAGCCAATTGTAGATCTTTGGCAGTAGTTAAGTAGTCAGTGGCCTGAAAATCTAACAACCAGTCTTACCAAGGGTGGTGTTACAGTACTGTGGTGGAGGTCAGATAGGCAGCCCATGCATAATACTGGTATTCAGCTGCATCGAGTTAAGACTGAAAGCCAACCCCAACATAGTTGAGAAAAGGCTAGGCAGAAAATGATATCAACGTTTGTCGATTTACGTCAGTCAAAAACATTTTTCTATAATCGTTATCACTGATAGACCGATATAGATACCGTTGGGTCGGGGGGCTTTCGGGACCAGGACCACGGTCCCGGATTCCCCCTAAGTATTTTAAAGTGGTATTTTGGCTATATGCTTTGCCCTCTGTCATTCGTCGTTCAAATCCTGAGCTGCGCAAGTCCATGATGTTGGAACCGCAACCGAATGCAAACACAAGAAGTTCTCGCGCCATAACCGTTGCTCCTTAGATAACACATAGTGGACATGCAGGAAATAAGTGCCAGCAACCAAGACACAGTATGTCAACCAAAACTGACACCAATGTTGGACCCAATAAATATGTCACGGGGCGGGTCGAGTGCGGTATTCAATTCACTAGCATTTGCTAAAAAAAGAATGAAAAATAGTTCAGTTTTCTTGGTGCCTACTTTTGTAGCTCTCTAGAATATGTAGGAAATTTATACTCTCAGTTGTCACGTTGCAGTGCACCTCCATTCGAACCAATTTGTCTGACGTTGTGACAAGACGCGTCATCCGATCCGAAACGAAGCCAATGGCGTCTTTTATACTTTTACTACATGGATATAAAGCTATATTCGACAAGCTCAAGCCGATGCTACTTTAATGAGCTTGGTCACTCCCTACGTTACATTGCAGGCACGCAAGAAATAAGTAGGTAGGTATCAGTAACCAAGCCACACGTACTGCTAAGCCAAAGTATTCCGACCACAACTGACACCAACTATGGACCCAATACATATTTCATGGGTGCGTCAAGTGCGGTAGTCAATTGCACCGGCTATTGTCAGCGCATCTCACTCCACCCTCGCGTAGTTTTACTCCCTTTGTCATTCAATTCTGTGGAATAACCACTCAACAGACTATTGTAGACTTCAGTGGAATTTCTCACGTATGTCTTTTGTCAAAAATGTGGGAAGATATCTAAGGTTGGGTTTGTGAGATTGATTGGGTCAATTATGGTCGATGTTGGGGTTAATGGGCCGTGTCTCTTTTTAATTAATTATAATCTGTAGAGCATTATAGGTGTTGGGATAGTTTTGCAGTTGAATATTTAAGGAAAATAATGTATTTTTGATAAAATTATTGACAACATACTGAATTAAGGGGTAGGTGCTTTCATACTATCGATAGATTTTACATAGTTCCCTTTATAATGAAGGAAAACTTACATTAGTGATTGGTTAAGTATGACAGTTTAGTACTAATTAATCTCACTGGCTGTAATTCTAGAAGTTAACCGCTACACTAATAATATTAAAGAGGTAATATTTGTTTTTAAATTTACGTCTTTGGAGCTACTGATCCGATTCAGAATTTTTTTTCACTAAGGGAACCTACATTAACCCCGAGTGTACCTCTAAAACGTTCCCGTGGGTTAATTTACACTAAGCCGCGGTCTAGTAAAAGCTATAGTAACAAATACAAAAGGTCCCGACCTATAATTCCGAAGTAAAAAAACCCAAGATACTCTTTGCCAGTGCATACTACAGCTGATGGGCATAGCATTATACTTGTCACTGTCCTCTACGAGGAAGACCTTAAGACATTATTCAGTTAATGTGCAAACTGGCCAAAACCTGTGCAAAAAGATTTACGCCAACCATTGCAAATTAAACTGTACCGCAAATATTTTCAAACAAAATAATATCTCTGTATCATTTTAATATTCGTGTACCGGTACGCTACCACTATAATTCATTAACCGACCGCTCAGAAATAAAACCAACTGATTAACTATTAAACTCACTAGATCGATGCTGAATCGCAAACGAGAGCCACATGAATTGTGAATCTGTAAATTGGAGCTGAGGTCAAAGCAAATAATAATTTTAAAGTGAAACTGACTTTGTTGTATTACGTCTAGGATTGGTCTTAGGTAGGCTAGGCTCAGTATTATCTCGTTTAATACTGAGCCTAGCCTTTTTTTAAACGGAGGTAGAAACTATCCCACTTGCATGTCCTACTGGGATAAAAAGTATCCTATGTCCTAACAAAAGTCATGGTCATCCTTAACGATGACTGCTTCTTGCTGACGTGGTGTAGTGATCTGATTGGTGACTACGAACTTAATCTGGATGTTTGACGACCATTCAGGTTTATAAGCTTTTTCTTTATTTTTATTTTCTTACTGTCCCTTTCTGTATAGGTACGTCCGTTTCCTTATTTCTTTTACATCGATATAATTCCGTGGACAATAGTGTGGGTTATGCGTTTGTTTACTATTAGACCTAAGCTATTTATTAATATTGCAACGTGTAACTGTTTTTTGTCCCAAAAAAATAAAAAAATAAAATGGTACCATGTGTGTGATATTTTTATCGAAATCTGTTCAGTCATTAGGCGTGGCGAGGTAACAGACTGATGGTGACCCGAATGGCGCAGCGGTAGTGAGGCTGCTTTACGTGGGTCCATATTGGCTCACCTAAAGTTCTTTACCCGAAATTGTTCTTCCTAATGATTTGTAATCCGAATGATCACTCTTCCTAAAATTTTTCATCCTAAAGTTTTCATTCATACTATTTGTAGTGCTACCGGCGATGTTCATAACACTCATTTTTCCTAAAATTGTAATTAATAATATCATTAATGTGAATATATTTTAACTCCTACTGTTTTATAACATAACGCTTTTATCCCTAAACATATTTACTATAATATTTTCACTCATACTCAGAAAGAAACATTTACCAAGTGTAATAAATAATATATGTGGGTAGAAGATGATATTTAAAGTTTTAATTTGAGGGTATGATTATTATTTGGGAGTATGCTTTACATAACGTATTTATTACTATAACTATACCTGAGATAATTATGTCTAAAAAACCAACTGTTTAGAATGATTAAAGGTCGTTTCACTGATTTTTGTCTTAAATTAATGAAATTTAGGTCAGAGTGTCGTCTCGGGGGTACAATGAAAAAAATACTTAGAAAAGTTTCGCGATTAATTTCGAGGTAGCATTTTGACGTAGTTGGTCGCAGTTCTAACCTAACCTATGGATATCTTTGCAGGTACACACCGCTATAAATATAGGAAAACATGTATTTAACTACTTGTACCGTACTATTATTTGGCATACAATTAACGAACCACCAGATTTAGCACACTGTAACGGCAAAAAAATCACTTTTGGTTGCCAAAATTAGTAAATGATCACCAAAATTAATCCCCATTTTATCGTGAAATTAGAACCAAAAATTATTTTTTACCACCAGAAATTGAACTGTTATGCTCTTGCATCCGAGTCAAGGGAGACCCGGTCGACGGAGCCCCGCTTCGCGGGGCTCCTACTTCTGAATGGTTTATAAAAAAATAACCACGAAGGGTATGGCGACTATTCGCTCGCTTCGCTCGCTCATTCGACCCCGCCATACCCTTCTAACCTAATCTATCCGTGTCGGGGTGCCCCAAGTCGGCCTAGGCAAAACTAGTTTGTCATCAACCACCTCATTAAAATTTGGTGCTCAATTTACAAAATTTGGTGATCAATTGATATTTTAGGTGATAGATGTTAGTGGTCACAAAGTTAATTTTGGTGGTCATTATATATTTTTTATTATTTTGTATGGTACTTATTATTCTTATATGTTATACATGTTATGTGAAAATAAAGTTACGCAAAATAAATTAAGTACTGATTAATAAGAATAAAAATACATCTAAAAAAAAAAGATATGACTTTGTTATGTTGTTATGTCTATGTTGAGAAAATATAGGAAAACAAATAAAAGTATAATAGATGTTTATTGCTACTGACATTATGACGTTGAATGCTTAGGAATTATGAACATTAGAGACAGAGTAGTTAGGAATTGTGATTGTTAGGATGAAAAATGTTAGGAAGAACATTTTCGGATTTCTAAATATCGGAGTTGAAAATTTAGGTGAACTTTGGCGCACCCGCTTTACGTTCTTAGGGTCCCGGGTTCGAATCCCGGTTGGAGCAATGTTTGTGTGGTGAGCATGGACATTTGTTTCCGAGTCATGGTTGTATGAAAAATAGTACATTTTGATACAAGTAGAGATTTTTTTTTTTGTTTTTCTAATACCCCGTCTTTAAAATAAATTCATGTAATTGTTGATCACAATATTATTTCAGCTTACTGTACTCTAACTTTTGTTTTCTTGTGGTCCTAAAATACCACTCAAAAATATTTAAGGGGAATCCGGGACCGCGGTCAAAAAGTATCTATGTAGTATATGAACTATCTGGTGTCCACGACAGAAGCCTCGTTGCTTAGTGTGGCACTAGATGGCGCTGTGTGTTAATGTCCAGCGATATTTATTTGATAAACAAACATTTACTTTGCTTTACATTATTAAGACAGTTATCATCTGCCTAGCCTTTTATTATCGGCTGTTATTATTTAGCCACGAGCGCCACTCCGTATCCGTCCTCTCTACAAGGTGCAGTTTTGCATCCTAGTCAAAATTCAGGAGCTTGTCACAAAAGACATAAATAATCAATTTAAATTACGATACCTGGTCAATAATGGGAGGAGCTCGTGGCTAAATAATAACAGCCGCTCGGGTCGATCGTTAGGTTAAGCCGTGCTTGCCTAGGTTGGTCTGTGGATGGGTGACCACCCATTACATACCGAGTTTCCTCCGTGCCTTGGAAAGCACGTTAAGTAGTTGGTCCCGGCTGTCATTTGTAGATCTTTGACAGTCGTTAGGTAGTCAGAGGCCCAAAAAGTCTGACAACCAGTCTTACCAAAGGGTATCGTATTACCCGGTACTAACTGGGTTGCGGAGGTCAGATAGGCAGTCGCTCCATGTAAAATACTGGTATTCAGCTGCATCCGGTAAAACTGGAAGCTGACCCCAATATAGTTGGGAAAAGGCTAGGCAGATGATGATGACCTGGTCAATAATTAATAAAGCTGCTATTTTGAATTGTTCAACTGAGACAGTATTTCAGAATAACACGAAAGTAATAAACATATCACCCATCGCGCGACATGTCACTGTGTGCGGTTATTTGTGTGAGTAGCGGCGCGGTTATAGGGCTAGTAACAGATGGGCTGTGTTTTAATAAGGGCTGGTTAACACTTACCGGTTTCCATAAATAAGAAAGAAATACCTACCCATTTTATTATTGTGACCAGGATGCAAAGCGACACCTTGTATATTAAGCATGGAGTTGGAGTATTTCTCGTCTGGGCATTTTTCTAAGTAGAATATGGAATTTACCGTCTTAATCCATTTTATTATATGTGTAAATCAAATGACTATCGTGTCTGATTCGATACCAAGTTATGAGAGGCCCCAAGCAAAAATCGGGTTGTTACCCAGCCAAATATTGCAGGTAGATTGGTAGCCACTACCTATATGTCTGGTGACCTTTACGTTTTATCCTCTGAACCGGACAAAACGCTTCGGGTTGACTTATTTTCTTTTTTTTTTGTTGATATTCAAGGAGATCAAATCCTTTTTACTTTTGACGCATTGATAGTTATTTGCTCGAATGATGTCGTGAAAGCAATGAAAGGGTTGTCTTGTCACGTTATCATCTGTTTTTATTTGCATGATACTTTAAACTCTATTCATAATAGTTTTAAAGACGACTTTACAATGTTTCCTTAATACTCACCTTTGTTGTCACCACTAGTAAAACGATGAAGGAAAATATCGTGATGTAAAAGGCAAGTCCTAGAAACTAGAACTGAAAAATCAAAGAAATGGGACTTACATAAACCCGCACTGAGAAAAAGGTATGTGTCCCAGCAGTGGGAACGTTATAGGCTGGTTTTGCTTTATGCCTCCAAACCCGATAATATCAAAGAAAAATATGAAAAACGAACACCCACCCAACAGCACGTCCACTTAAAATGCAAAAGGTGTCCACAATGATCCCGATATAAGAATATCGAGATAAATGGCCGACTATAAATCAGGAAGTTAGCCGGGCGGCATGACTCGACCGAGCTCGCGATTTGTCGTCGAAATAACGATTTGACGGACAGCGGCGGCATCAGTACCGCTTTGTAGGTCAAGTCACGGCGCACAAACAAACTAGCCCTCTGGCTTCTTGTATAAAACATTATGAATACTAAATAAGTTGACTTTCAAGTCTGGAGAAGCTACATAATCGATTGTATACTTTCATTAAGGATGAGTCAATAGTTACTGATTTGCTGTCGCTATTATAATTCAATAATAGGCTTGTCGACTGAAAAAATCTAATTAGTCCGTCAGTTAGATTAACAAAAAATATTTGACCCGTATTTTTTCTTTTGTTACATAAACCAAAATTGACGAAGATACGACGCTTTTAAAATTCTCAATACGTCACACCATGGTATAATTTTTAGTGCGTTCTGACGTCACGAGCCCACTCCCGAGTTTTGATGCGTTTTATCTTTGTCAATATTCATTGATTTACAAAAACAAAAAATACGTGTCCATTATTTTCCATATACTATACATAATACTCTAACTGACGGACTTAAGAGATTTGCAATTTTTTGATACTGTCGTCGTGCCTATTAGGTGGCATGGTCATCTATTTTACCAACTAACTTGCCTGTTTTGTCTCACCACTGGACAAAGGCTTCATCTTCTTTTTTCATATCATTCTATCGTTTTTTAATGCCAATCCTTTTCGTAGGAGTCAAGTTCGTCCCGCCATCTTCTCCTTGACACAGGGTAATTGCATCGTAATCTTGTTTTTTCAAGGTTCCCAATAAAATTATCATGAGATAAGTGGCAAACCAGACGACGTGTAGATGTCTGTAACAAACGGCTGTAGGCACCTTTAATAAATTAGGCATGGGTCAGCCCTGGTCGCAGAGCCAAAGGTCACAGATTAACAACAAGCTATTTTGGGTTGTGACCCGTCGCCGTTCCATTTCTGCTCCCGACAGTGCGTCTATTTCACTTTATAGCTTTATTTCCTCTATGTCTTAGATGGGGCCATTAAAACAATCGATTTGTGTCCTACGCTTCGGTGTACAGGAAGCGGAATTGCCTTTTCGTCCTTAGATAGTGGAATAATGGATTGGCAGCGGTATACAATATTCAAAATAGGTTTTTTTGCGTTAGATTCGTGCTCAGGTAAGCATTGTTTAGAACTTTGGTCTACTTTTTAGGGTTCCGTAGTCAACTAGGAACCCTTATAGTTTCGCCATGTCTGTCCGTCCATCCGTCTGTCCGTCCGTCCGTCTGTCCGTCCTCGCTTAATCTCTGTGACCGTTAGCACTAGAAAGCTGAAATTTGGTACCAATATGTATATCAATCACGCCGACAAAGTGGTAAAATAAAAATTGGAAAAAAATGTTTTATTAGGGTAGCCCCCTATATGTAAGGTGGGAAGTGATATTTTTTTTATTTCAACCCTAACGTGTGATATATTGTTGGAAAGGTATTTAAAAATGAATAGGGATTTCCTAAAATCATTTTTTGATAATGTCAATAATTTCGGAAATAATCGCTCCAAAAGTAAAAAACAATGTTTCCCCCCCCTTCTAACTTTTGAACCATAAGTTTAGAAAATATGAAAAAAATCTGAAAAGTAGAACTTTATAAGGACTTTCTAGGAAAATCATTTTGAACCTGATGGAAACAACAGTTTTTGTACAAAAAAGACAAAACGTTGTACAAAATCATTTCTGGACTAAGTTTGTAGTATATTCGTATATGCAAGCATTTTTACATAATGGATACCCACCTTTAAACTCATAAGTGGGAACACTTATTGTGACGGACGGAAAACTACGGAACCCTACACTGAGCGTGACCCGACACGCTCTTGGCCGGTTTTTGTCTATGATATCAGCCAAATTAAATTATGGACGTACTTCGTTGTACTTTTGAAGTGAAATGTAGAAGGTTCGAAAAAAGAACATCAGAATTTGAATTGGCGTAGCAATTTTTTTTAATATTCTTGTGCACTAAATTCTTAATGACCAGTCTCCGTCTTTTTTAGGCTCATTACATGAAACCTTTTTTATTTATATTTAACATTCCTACAGCAGTACTAACATATTTAAAACGATTCTACTTTAAGTTGCACACAGCAGGCAACGCTTAAAGTTAATGTACATTATGTACTCTCTGTTTTATTACAGTAGTCCACGGAATTAAATTTATAGTGTTCAGAAATGTTAACGTTTGAATTTCTAACGTGTAAACAAACCTGCATGAACTGCAGAATATTATTACTGCGAAGTAGACATCTAGGCGCTTGACTCACAAATTGGATGGCGTATATTTGTTGCAACATTCTAACCATATTTACTGTCATTTCTTACTGTATGAAATGGAAATCTTAGGACATACTTCTGGACTTTCTAAATAGAATATGAAATAGTCTCTATCTATTTATGCTAAATTGGGACAACCATCTTGCACCACCAAAATGGAATGAAAAATTATCGGGTTTATGTCTTTCTCCAATCCTTTTATTTCAAATTTTGCAAGAAGTCCTTATTCTAATTCTTTATTATTGCAGACAAAATAAAAATATACATACAATTGCAATAATATAGCTTATGTAGGTATTAACAAGGGCGAGCTTAACCCAAAATAGGGTTTTCTTACAGCAAACCTAATTTCGATTGCGAGATTTGCAAAAAAGGATATATATAGGTGCACTAACAGTACATTTTATTACTTTTTTTTTTATTCGTAGAAGTCTTCTTATTCCTTAAGAAAATAAATAAAATTCCCGGTCGGATCCGCGGCGACAGCTAGTATCTATAATTCCATAAAAACGACGTATGTAGGCGGACAGTAACAACGTTTGCTCTACCAATAAAACGCTTGACAAGCGATAACCTAATTTCAAGTAAAAATATTACGAAGAGGCGAAGTTGATTTCCGCTAACAAGTTGGTTAGCAAAATTCGTATCCACTTCACGTTCGTCTGCAGCTGCTTCTGATTTCTATATGAATATGGTATTTTAATTCTTTGGGAAAGTTATTAAAACTAGCCCGTTGATGATGCTGATGCCATCTAGTTGATTTCGGCCAAGCAGCTGCATTCGATTGCTTTCTAGGGTGGATGTCTCTTTCATGTGTTCAATTTTCAAATAATGGACGGAGGTTTGGTGGGTTTTGCTCAGCAGTGGGACACTAAGACATATTCGAAAAACAACAAGACTATAAACCATAGTCCATACACATCCTATAGAGCACCAACAAACACCCGTTCCTGCAGTGAGACGAATAAAAATATAGTCATAATTGTAATAATTAGTCAGTACCGCTTTTGGGCAGTTTGTAATGACTCATTACCTACTTTATCTTTGTTCGGGCCTTTAGGTTATGTTAAAACTAAAAACCGAGAGCATGGATTCTATACATTCTGACCAAACAGTCGAATCAGATGTTAATTTACGTTAAATCGATTAGAAATCAGTTTTTCTTCCAAAAACAAGCTTAAAATATAACAAACCCTGAATCATTTTTTCACGTATCTTGCAAAAAAGGAAAACTTGAAACACACATGTAGAATTCGCATTCATTATTCAATTTTGTTTGACCTTGGCCTACATTCGTATTTCCCCCGCACGGCGAAACGATTAAGACGTCGTACGAAGACTTTTCAGCGAATATGCCGCCAGATTACACACACTCCAGAGGCATTTTAGATGTTCAATTTGTTTTGTAACCAAATCTTCTTCCGAAAATTATATTTCTTTTCCTACATTATGTATTTCACAGCTCAGATTATTCGGGATTATGTACCTGAAATAAATCACAGTTATTCCTCGATACGCATTGTTATGACGTGTGCGTAGGTTGGCCATGTGTCAGGTGATAAACCTTTTTCAACGTTAATTCTGTACGATCACACCTGATACAACATGTCCGGACAAAACGCGAACATGTCAAATGACATAAGCGAAACGTTTCTGGATTAGACAGTATTATTTTAAGTGCGAAAGATAACCTATATTAGTTCCTCTGAAGTTATGTAGGGTAAGGTATGTTACTTTGTGTTAGAGTTGACCTTTCGCGGGTACATGGGTGGGTACTGGGTAGCTTTAGGTGGCTACCTACGTCACACTCATGCATGACAACGCATAATGTTGGCTGCCGACCGCGTGCATTATTAAAAGGCCCTCGCGTACCAAACGGCCGCTTTTAATTTAATGTCTGTGTCTAAAAACGTTACTAAGCACGAGGGAATTGTTTTCAAGGTTTAAATTCAAAAGTTAGCATTGTTTGTGGGGTATTTCGGATGGAGGGTATCCGTTGACTGCCAAACTAATGTAGCAACAATTAAGACCCCTCGTTTGTGGACCGAAACGGAGCAATTACCTTATCTACTATTAGGTGCGTGTGTCTCGTGAACTAGAGGTGTGATTTTCCTTATCATTGATCAGGGGTTTTGACCTAGATTATAGCTAACTGTTTGATTGGTTGATTGATAATTCAGGTATGTTCATTGATTTGAAAATTGATGGGTAAAGTTCTTGGTTTGGTTTCATGTCATGTTATTAGTTTTGGGTGTCATGTAATTTGTAGGTGTCATACCATAGTTTCAGAGAACATTCAGAGTAGAAAATAAAATAAAATAAAACCGGCCAAGTGCGAGTCGGACTCGCGCACGAAGGGTTCCGTACCATTATCTATACATTAGACAAAACGGCAAAAAAACCACGTTTGTTGTATGGGAGCCCCCCTTAAATATTAATTTTATTCTGTTTTTAGTATTTGTTGTTATAGCGGCTACAGAAATACATCATCTGTGAAAATTTCAACTGTCTAGCTGTCACGGTTCATGAGATACAGCCTGGTGACAGACAGACGGACAGACGGACAGACGGACAGACAGACGGACAGATAGCGAAGTCTTAGTAATAGGGTTCCGTTTTTACCCTTTGGGTACGGAACCCTAAAAAACATCTACCTTTAAAATTATCAGTCATTGAATGATTACCTAGTCATTTTCCCATATTTTTTTTCGTTCATAATTTTCGCGTTATGGGCTGTATTATCAACTGGACGCAATCCTTTGTAAACTAGCTTTTAAAATCGTATGTTAAAAACCGGCCAAGAGCGTGTCGGGCCATGCTCAGTGTAGGGTTCCGTAGTTTCCCGTCCGTCACAATAAGTGTTCCCACTTATGAGTTTAAAGAATCAGACAAAAAGAAACAGAAATCAGACAAAAACTGTTGTTCCATCAAGTTCAAAATAATTTTCCTAGAAAGTCCTTATAAAGTTCTACTTTTCAGATTTTTTTCATATTTTCTAAACTTATGGTTCAAAAGTTAGAGGGGGGGGGACACATTGTTTTTTACTTTTGGAGCGATTATTTCCGAAATTATTGACATTATCAACAAATGATTTTAGGAAACCCCTATTCATTTTTAAATACCTTTCCAACAATATATCACACGTTAGGGTTGAAATTTAAAAAAAATCACTTCCCACTTTACATATAGGGGGGCTACCCTAATAAAACATTTTTTTCCAATTTTTATTTTACCACTTTGTCGGCGTGATTGATATACATATTGGTACTAAATTTCAGCTTTCTAGTGCTAACGGTCACAGAGATTAAGCGAGAACGGACAGACGGACGGACAGACATGGCGAAACTATAAGGGTTCCTAGTTGACTACGGAACCCTAAAAACGGTAGCCTATAGCTTCACAGAAATCATTTATGATTCTCTTGCCCTTATCTCAATTTATTTGGTACCGCTGTATATCTTCTTCTAATGTACTTGTCTATTAGTTGTTATCTCAGTTGTGACTCCCTTTTACATAATCCATTGTTTCTTTGATCTTCACATAACCTAAGGCACCTACATTTGTACTCAGTACTTTCCTCAAGATATTTCCTCATTCTTCCATACCACATCTGTTGACCATGATAACCGATTCCTACATAACTTTTCATAGCTTGACTGACTTCAAACAATGTTAAAAGATAGCTAGCTGGAAGGTGTACTGCCATTTAACAACTTTATGACCTTTTGATTGCTTTGACTGAATTTGAACTTAACAATGTCAATAAAACTTTGTACAGCGGCGTAAATGGCATAATGGCTGATAGAACTTTGTCTTAACATCGCAAGAGTTTGTAGGTAGTAGGAACAAATGAGAATCAGGTTAAGAACATACATCCTACATCATTCCTTTGATGATTGAATAGTGACGCTTAAGGTGAATGCTTCGACCAGCCCGCGAAATTCAAATTTTCTTACGTTTTTGGCAAATTGCAGGCCAGTGCTAGGTTGTATGTTGATTAAAATATTGGACGCGATTGTAAGACGTATGTAGTTACAGAATTATAATCATCAAAACCATCAATACAACCCTCCAAGTTCATAAAGGTCGAGAAACGATTTTTTCAAGGTCAAAGTCATTGCTAGACCTTTATGAAGAAAAAATCGTTTCTGTATTTGCTGCCAATCATGTTTTTGAGCACAAGTAAAAGGTACTAAACATGACATTCTCACTGTCAGATTAAATGGACGTTGACAAGCCAAAATATCAACAATTTCTCTTTTACAAAATTTGTGATTTTGAAATGAATGTCCTCATTTTTAGGGCGGCCTAATAGGACCCATGTTTATTCGTTCAATGGAATCCGAACACGGGTCTAATAATCTAATATAGCCGTAGTCATTATTACGAGCGTTATGTAAGAACCTTCTTTAATATCCTTAAACCTCATCGTCTCTTTCCCATGGAGGTAAGCAGAAAACCTAATCTTGTACTCTTTTTGCGAACAGTCTTCTGTAAATAAACAAAATCTATCGAATGATGTCAGAACTCCTAAATTGTAAGAAAAATCGTTTTCTAACACAAGCCGAAGTTAGATAGCCAGTAGGCCAAACTTCAAATTGATGAAGGCGCCTTCTAGATTTAAAATTAGATTGTTCCAGTTCGATCTATCGGTTAATTATGTAACCGTTTCCAGATATTGTCAATTAGTAGCTTTTAGGTTCGAACTGGTGATTTTAAAGCTACAATTGACATACTGACCAAGATAACTTTAGCTTTACAAATTGGCGGACAAAACGTAAACTTTGTATGGGTGTATCAAGGCGTAGGCGTGTAGAGAGAGTCCAAACTATTGATTACATTTTCGTAACAATGAAGTTATTTTCTTGGTTTGGGTAGGTGGAAGGAAGTCTTGGAAACATTATCATAAATGTACCGCAAATAGCCCCTTGTTCCGCGGATCACAAAAGAGGTCAAACCAGCGTTTTCTTACGAACCAACAGATGTCGTTGTTAAATTATCTTTTGCACAAAGAAGCTTTGTCTTTGTAAGTTGAAAGAAACAGAAACTACCCACATACGGCTGTTACTGGGAATCTATCCATTAGCGTTAGTAGTTTCTTTTGAATAATCCAGGGTTTCAGTAAGGATGTTCATTTTCAGTTTAGATCAATTTTATGATCGGGTTTTAAGAGTTTTGGCAACAAAAGAATTGATTTCTCTGGACACAGCAGGCATCTGCCAATAAATCTGATTGGGATGTGTTCCATAGTCGTCTCATCGGGCTTGGTGATTGCAATCTCGCCCGCGTGGTGGATTGCGGCCCACTCCGTGGTGGACCGCTTTTAGCAAACTGGACGACATTCTTAAAATAATCAGCCAAAATTTCAATTTGTCTGAAGTCCCGCCTCTTCAATCAGTGTATTCTGCCCACTTTACTGTACGGTGCTGAAACGTGGACGTGGACACAGGAGGTTGTGTACAGGGTCAGAGTTGCACAGAGAGCCACGGAGCTCCATGCTCGGCATAAAACTTATAGACTGTGTTTCAAATGCTGAAATCGCGTTCCGGAACTCAAGTGGAGTTATGCAGGATACCTCGCAGGCCACCGTGATGGCATTTAGAGCAAAGCTATGACCAAGTGGCATCCAAGAAACGGTAAGAGAAGTGTTGGTCGTGCAGTTGGCGGGCTCGGTGGCTGTTGCGAGGTTTGACCTGGTTTAAGTCCTGAATGCTTCGATTAGAGTGAACATTTAAAATAACTTGAATATCTATCAAATTGGATAAATAAAGCGTTGTAAGAACGCTATCTATGATAATCGTGTCTAAAAAATATTTTTACGCATGTAACCTCCATATTTAGTCCAGGAATACTGCTGGACTAAATACTTTAAATTATAATCACTCACAAAATTAGAAGCGTGTTAATTTCGTTCATTTATACTGCCTTTACAAACACTTAGTGTTATTTCTACCCGAAATAATACGAAATGTTGGAATGTAAAAGCTATGTTTAATTAGCTACCTACACGTAATGTGTGAGTATTATTATGTAGTAGGCGTTACTATTACCTAAGTTGCTATGTATAGTATTTTTGTACATATGGCTATTACTACAGCGTATATACGTAACACACTTGAGGAGCCTGCTCGTGGGTAACAATAAAAACTACACGGGGCAATCTCCAGGGTAGATTATTAGGAATTTCCTTCCCAATCATTCAGATTGTGATTGAAACATGTTTCGTAATAGGGATGCTGGTTAAAAATGAAATATTTCATAACAAAGCAATTACAGGGTGTAAAAGACCTTATCACGAAGCCGTCAACCAAGCATTCTGTACATCAAACTAAGTAACTTTACGCAAAAATTATTGCTGGGAAACAACTTTTTTTTTGGGGTAAAAAATCATGTTTTGTGGTAGAACTCAATGAAAAGCACTCAAAACATAGTGCTGGTGGATGGATTAAATAGTACAGGGGTCGTGGAAGTGTTTAAAAATCTTACATTAAAAACTTGTATTTAAAAAAAATAACTTGTCAAAAATTTGGAACTTTGATCCCAAATATCTCCGTAACTAGAAGGTTCCCAGGTATGGTGTAGAACAAAAAAATGTTCGCAATGACGGGAAGAACAAGTGCCTTTCGGCTTCGTTAAGAAGTGTTTTACACCCTTTATATGAGTACCTACATCAATCACTTTAATTACCAACTTATTTTGATTAAATACGCTGAATCGAAAATATGAATTTAGCTCGATTTTCACCGAATTGCGTTTCAATAGCTTATCAGCAGTTTGTGTTATTTAATGTTTGTCTGTTTTGATGTTCTTTTCGGAAGGAATTTTGTTTAAATTTTATGACAGCATTTTTTTAAAGTAATATCGAGGCATGTATCATCATTTGCCTAGCCTTTCCCCAACTATGTCGGGGTCGGCTTCCAGTCTAACCGGATGCAGCTGAATATCAGTATTTTACATGGAGCGACTGCCTATCTAACCTCCATAACCCAGTTATTACTAGGTAATACGATACCCCTTGGTAAGACTGGTTGTCAGACTTTTTGACCTCTAACGACTGTTAAAAATCTACAAATGACAGCCGGGACCAACAGCATAACGTGCTTTCGTGAAACTCAGTATGTAAGGGCGGTCACCCATCCACAGACCAACCTAGGAAAGCACGGCTTAATCTAAAGATCGACTCTAGCGGCTGTTGTTATTTAGCCACGAGCTTCTCAATATCGAGGCATGTAATCAGATGAATATAGTACTCAGAACAGATTTCACCAATGAAACTGATCGCGATAAGTTGTTAATCCAAAACCGTGTTCAAGACCACCCAACGTCGAGCCTGTTTTTCTCTTAACTCAATTTTCAAGATAGAGAGTTATCAATAATATTTTTTTCACTTCGAACCCTGCTAGAAACTTTAATTCTGTAATGAACTTTGAGCCCAATTTGTACCAATTTAGTTCATATCAGTTAAATCAGAAATATCGATGAATCTACTCATAAATGACAGACAATAACGTATTGCCATTATTAATTAATACGGAGGGTTGGTTATAATAGGGTAACCCAAGATATGGAGAAATTGGATCCATTTTGATTAGTTTCATTCACAAGCGACCACGCTGATTGGGAACTCGCAAGTTAATTGATCGTACGGAAAGCTTTCTTAATTTATTTAAAGTTTTGCTATTGGTTTCAAGTTCTTATCTCTATACCTACCCTATTTTGGGTGAAACTTTGCGTAATTAATTTTAAAGGATCCTCCTACGCGCTTTTCTTAAAGTTCGCTAAGTGGTACAATGTTCGTCAGTTATGAATCTTCTTGTGACGTTGTTCTGTAATACTTTGTTTCCTTACGAGATTTATGACGTTTCAAAATCTGAAAATTTGCAATTATTTAATCAAATTACGGCATTGACTGACGCAGGCGATCTCAGAGGGTCCCAGACCAGTGCTAATTGGTTCTATAGCATTTTGTATGTAATTAATATCATGTCCAGCAGAAGTTTGTATAACTATTTTGACAACTAACTGATGACATCACTCTATCTGCCTAGCCTTTTCCCAACTATCTTGGAATAATACCACTACTTTACATGGAGCGACTGCCTATCTGACCTCCACAACCCAGTTAGTACTGGGCAATACGATATCCCTTGGTAAGACTGATTGGCAGTACCTGTAACAACTGTCAAAAATCTACAAATGACACCCGGGACCAACGATCTAACGCTTTCCGAGGCACGAAAGAAACTCCGTATGTAATGGGCGGTCACCCATCCACGGAACAACCTAGGCAAGCGTGGCTTAACCTGAATATTGATTCGAGCGGCTGTTATTATTTAGCCACGAGCTCCTCCTCTCCCCTCATTACTATAATTATTTAATCAATGAGATTATATAATTCAAGTTCGGAACAGAATGCTATACAAACATCATTATTGCACATTGAGCTATTACTACTACGTATAGAGAAGACAGCGCGAACAAAATCTGTGCTCCGTTCGAACTCAGCCAGCTGGCTACAACCCACTCAGTCGCTTGCTCGCTCTTGAGCGCTTTAAGTCTTGTTTGTTATTTAAGCAATAAAACGTGAAAATTCAACAAATATGGTTACGTGTGTGTTACGATATTGCACTAATAATTCAAGCAACACGGCAAAGTGCAAAGGAATAACTTTCCATCGGTAAGTAACTAGATAATCGGACGCCATTTTGCGTCATTTGTCATAGACTAAAAATTTAAGAAGTGACATTGGCTGTGTAACAAGTCGTGTAGATAGTATTACCTGACGTATATTTTTATAGTGGAAAATAATAATCTTTCACACTTAGATTAAAAAATGTCCAGATTCCGTGTTCGAAACAAAACGGAACGTTTTAAGTAAAGCCACTTTTTTATAAATGTGTGAGTGAGCGCCGCGCTCGGTAGTGTATTACGTATCGGATTTGCGTTTGTATGCAATGTGCGTGTAATACCAGTGGCGGAGACTTACCCATAAATGTGAGAGATTTTCAGTATTTTACGTTCAGCGTAAAATATATCATCAACAGTAATGACATGATTTTTTATCATTACGGTTGGTGATTTTCAACGTTATTTCTTGTGTAATTTGTCATGTGCGGCTTTATCAGAAATTATTGTTAACTACAAAAAACGCGATTCTGACCGAATCTGACCAAGTCTGACCGAATCTTTCCGAGTCCGATCGAATCTGACTGAGTATGTCCGAGTCTGACTGAATCTCACCAAGTCGAACGTGTCTGACCGAGTCTGATTAGTTAGTTTGACTCTCAATCTGACTCTGACTCTAAATGAGACTGAGGCAATGGACAAAGCGTTTCGAATTCAGTAATTGAGCCAAAGCTTTTACATTTATAAAAAAAAACATCGTTTATGTAAATAAAACTCTTTTGTAATTTCTCGTTCTGAAAAGATTTTTAAGTTACAAATAATGGGTAAAAAAAATTATGCCCCTGGCAACACTCAACAAATATGGCGTGACAGTAATGTCAAATTATACTTTTTGTTTACATAAGTTTAAAATGCGGTAACCAAGAAATACAAAGTGAAATTGAATACTTACTTGTGAAATGATATATAGTGGCACATTCCACTATATATCATTTCACAAGTAATTATACTCGTGACGTAGTTTACGCGGGGAACGTTCCTAGGCGACTGACGTATGGATCGTACGACGCGAGATATATGTCCCGCGTGTTTTTGGCTTCAATTCTCAGTGGCCAACTATCAATCTGGACATTTTTTAATCTAAGCTTACACATTTAGAAAAGAATAGACTGTGGATTTATTAATTGAAGGAAGATAAATTCATGAAAGAAGAAAATCAACTAGCTACGTACCTAATTTTTTTTTTAGATTGTTTGGTTTTAATTGATTAATTGTTCGTACAAGTAAAGGCCTGAAATAAAATTATTATTTATTTAGGAATACAATACAATTTGTTTAAGAATGAGACTTCCCATAACCCTGACTGAACCAGTTAGTATAGGTAGGTATATATGCCAGAATATATTATTTGTTCCGCAGAGTAAAGCTAGTTTATACCTAAAATAAATATTATAACGAAAATTGTAAGTCAAACAATGTGCACGTAATCCAATGAAATAGGCAGAATATAAACAAAGTGTCGCCCCTTAACGGTGACATCGCATCTATGACTCATTAGCCGCCCCCCGCGCGCCCCGCACTGCCGCGCTTGTTGCACATATTTTGTTCGCGCTGTCTTCTCTATACGTAGTAGTAATAGCTCAATGTTATTGCAACGTCTCGTCATGGTACGAACAAATGAAACCGCCGCCGTGCGGTTTAGTCTGGGACGCCGCCAGTCTGGGACGCCGCCATTAAGGCTCAATCTAAACTCAGCGTTTCACGACGTCGACGCTAAGTTTGGAATTAGCAATTTTCAGCTCAGGTTAGGTTAGGTCATAAATCGTGTTGCAATCAAAGGAAATAATACCCTTTCTGTTCTTGTCAGTAGCTACTGTGGCATTCAACATATTTAATATCTTGAGTGCTTGCATTTTCTGTTGATTTGCATTATTAGATGTACTGTGAAAATTGAAGACTGAATGATATTTTTCATTTTGAGAGAAAACATGACGTGAGCTGGGGATTAGTTATGCTCATAATTATTGTGTTGCAATTTTGTTTGTTAACTTTGTTGAACTTCCCTTAGAAGAATACATGACAGGTTCAGGCACCATTTTTAGGGTTCCGTAGTCAACTAGGAACCCTTATAGTTTCGCCATGTCTGTCCGTCCGTCCTCGCTTAATCTCTGTGACCGTTAGCACTAGTAAGCTGAAATTTGGTACCAATATGTATATCAATCACGCCGACAAAGTGGTAAAATAAAAATTGGAAAAAAATGTTTTATTAGGGTAGCCCCCCTATATGTAAAGTGGGAAGTGATTTTTTTTTAAATTTCAACCATAACGTGTGATATATTGTTGGAAAGGTATTTAAAAATGAATAGGGGTTTTCTAAAATCATTTTTTGATAATGTCAATAATTTCGGAAATAATCGCTCCAAAAGTAAAAAACAATGTGTCCCCCCCCCTCTAACTTTTGGACCTTATGTTAAGAAAATATGATAAAAATCTGAAAAGTAGAACTTTATAAGGACTTTCTAGGAAAATCATTTTGAACTTGATGGAAACAGTTTTTGTACAAAAAAGACAAAAAGTTGTACAAAATAATTTCTGGACTAAGTTTGTAGTATATTCATATATGCAAGCATTTTACATAATGGATACCCACCTTTAAACTCATAAGTGGGAACACTTATTGTGACGGACGGGAAACTACGGAACCCTACACTGAGCGTGGCCCGACACGCTCTTGGCCGGTTTTTTTTTTAATAAATCCTTTTTCGCAATAGTATGGCTTCCAAATTACTATAGTCCGTGAAAACGTAAAACGTTAATCAAAACAGTACGAAAAAATCGCTTTGAATTTTTTTAATGTACCTATTCATGTCACAGTACTGTGCCAGATGCACGCCAAGAAAAATCACCAATTACGTTCATCAAAAAGTTTGTCGTCATATTAATTTGTAATAGGTACACCCACACATTACACCAATGTGCCCCATCCTTATACCTTCCGTGAAAAGCTATAAAAATGTACTGAAAGATGAATGCATGGCAGTCGTA
Source organism: Xestia xanthographa (assembly GCA_905147715.2). Lineage (NCBI taxonomy): Eukaryota > Metazoa > Arthropoda > Insecta > Lepidoptera > Noctuidae > Xestia > Xestia xanthographa. Next base: position 19,899,126 of record LR990653.1, on the reverse strand, counting down.
AACTGACGAGCTCAACCCTTCCATACGCTTAATACGTGTAGTTAATCTTTAATTTCAGCGTATATGCCGATGCCCCATATACCTTGAAATTTCGTAGTGGCGCTGGTTGTTAGGGCAAATGTCAACAAAACGTCAAACTCAGTACATTTGGAATTTAGTACGTTATTCCGCCGCCTGTCAAAATACACTGGGTATTTGTTTGCGTTCTGTGGGAAAGCTTAACAAGCGATAAAGGATGTAGCAATATGCCATATTGTGTTGATAAAATGTTTTTAACGACTTTAAAAGTTACTTATTCGGTAATCCCATTAAGGTTTTGAGGGGATATGTATGAGTGTACGTAGTGAACTTGTTTGTTTTTTAATGCACGGGAGAAGTGACTGGATCCTGAAATACAAGAGTATCCTACCCTAGCTTTGGTTTCATATTCTTTGTGACCAATAAATGTTTTAAGTAGGTATAGGTATAGAGGTCTATTGCCATCAATTCGGCACAAATCCAGACTCCGTGGCTGCTACTGAGAAATTCCTGATGGAAATACCCAATAACAATTTGCCCGACCTGGGACTAACCCAGGACCTCAGGAGTCACGATTGCCACCATTAGACCAATTACAATCTCAATGTCTCCAATTTACAGGTTCATAATAGTAGTATTGAAGATGAAGACGACCCAATGGGGTTGTTGGGGTCCAATGGAGTGTCAGAAAATAATTTAAAAGATTAATTTAATTTTTTTTTCTGAAGAGCTCGTGGCTAAATATTAACAGCCGCTCGGGTTGATCTTTAGGTTAAGCCGTGCTTGCCTAGGTTGGTCTGTGGATGGGTGACCACCCTTACATACCGAGTTTCCTCCGTGCCTCGGAAAGCACGTTAAGCTATTGGTCCCGGCTGTCATTTGTAGATCTTTGACAGTCGTTACAGGTAGTCAGTGGCCCAAAAAGTCTGACAACCAGTCTACCAAGGGGTATCGTATTACCCAGTACTAACTGGGTTGTGGAGGTCAGATAGGCAGTCGCTCCATGTAAAATACTGGTATTCAGCTGCATCCGGTTAGACTGGAAGCCGACCCCAACATAGTTGGGAAAACGCTAGGCATAAGATGATGAATTTGAGCAATTTTTTTAACTGAATCTTTTCCTACATTTCTAGCGCACAAGTACGAGCCTGTGGGGTGAATGGATGGGCGTAATGCATGGCGACGAGATGGAGTATGTCTTCGGACACCCGCTGAACATGTCTCTTCAGTACCACACCAGGGAACGTGACCTCGCTGCACACATCATGCAGTCTTTCACCAGATTTGCTCTCACTGGGTAAGGTTAATTTTGTATTAATGATTTTTCTAGAATCTGCCAACTTCACGTTGACAACACCTTCATTTTGGAACAGTAAGGGTGATTTTCGTGGGTCACGGGGCAACTCATCCACTTTGAAACTGGGACCAGGGACCAGTTGCTCCTTTCAAAAAGGTTAGGAAGCAACTCGTCCTACAACTCGTCCACTTTGAAACTGGGACCAGGGACCAGTTGCCCCCTTTCTAAAAGGTTAGGGGGCAATTCGTCCCACTGCGAAACTGGGACCAGGAACCCAGGTTTAAATATTGGGTAATTATTAAATAACAGAGTGGGCGAGTTGCCCCCTAACCATTTTTTCGTAGTGCAAGTGCTCACTTGACGTAGCCAAAAGAAACTTGTTCTGCCATCATTATGTTTTTTTTTTGTTCTAGTCTGTATCTGGGAACCTTCTAGTTTTATTGGGGTTCAAAATTCCAACTTTTTTACAAGTTCTTGTAAAAATACATGTTTTTATTAAAAGATTTTTACTTTAATTAAACACCCTAACTTTTCAATCCATCCATCAGCGTGCGTAACATTGAGTCCTACCCATAAACATTTAAGACCCCGAAAATAAAATCGTTTCCCAGTGATAATTTTTGCGTAAAGTTACATTATTAAAAGTACATAATGCTTGATGGACAGCTTCGTAAAAGGTCCGTTTACATCCTGTATACCTGCTTAAGTCACAAAACATTTTGCGTAACTAATACAGTAATCAACCTACCGGTCTACATAATAGGCAAGCGTCAAACAAAATCATTGAATTTAATAATAGACTTATTGACTCTCGAAGTTGTTAGTACGTATCTCCGATCTTGAACTTCGATTTAATAGGGTGATGTTAAACAGAGCTTGATGATCCAAGAGATTTGGGTCAAAATTGTCGGAAAGTTCTACGTGAACGTGTTCAAATGTCAGCCTATCGATTTTAGTCTAAATCCGTTACGTACGATATGAAGTTTTAGTTTGAAACTAACTATTTTAAGTCTGACATATTGATCCGAATTTTAAAGTGGCTGTAAGCGTTGGCTGACCGATGCTCTGAATACTTCTTTTTGGGGTCAGTAGAAATGAAAATCTAGTTTTATTTGTATTTGGGAGAGCAGCCTGTTTAATCTATTAGTGATACAGATAATTATTGGTGTACTATAGATATACCAATGCTCAAAGAGATTTAAGATACTTACTGTAAACCTGGGTGGATTGCACATGCTAACACCCTGCTGGGCAGAAGCCTCTCCTCATGAATTTTAATTCTTTCGATACGACTCATATGGACCACTCATCGTTGGTTTAGCCCAGCTCGACCCGCCATCTCTTACGTGGTAAATTTAGAATGACGTCACCTAGCTAAGCATGCATTGTCATCCAAACTAAACATGCACGCAAAATTTAAGCTCAATCGGAAACCACGAAGTGGGTCAAATTTAAATTCAAAGATGTTTTACATAGTTACAGATGAAGCTAATAAAATAATATAATATATATATTTTTTTTTATAATTTATTTCTTTCACAAAACGTACTTATTATAAATTACAAATAAAATGCTTTGAAAAGCTGTAATTGTACACAAAAGTTTTAACATCAGTAGCCCAACTAGGAAGAACCTGTATTTCGGCTTACAGCGCCAACCCCTCGAGTTACATATATTATCATACTTGCATTTGACAAAACCTTTGAATATTACGTACTCGTATATGAAGCTCTATTGAAGCTTATTATATATAGTGGTAAAAGTAAGTAGTCAGTATTTTTAAGATTTTGGTGTACAATAAAGTATATTCTATTCTATTCTATTCTAAAAAAGCGTGTTAAATACGTGATTCTTTGTCTCACTGTCACCATAAAACAAAATAACATATAGTAGCAATGTTTGACACGATACACTTGTACCGATACTAACGGTTGGTTATTGCAGTTACAAGTAGTTGTTCGTTTTACTGCTTATCCTTTCCGAGATAAACTCCATGATCCTATGTATGTATCTTTGGAATTAGCGTCCAATCAAGTATCAAGTTCCTTGGCTTAAGGTTTGATAATCTTTGGGATCGATAGGCCCATTCATCAACGTAACCGATAGCACTCGAGGGCCTGCCCGTACAATCCGTGACACAGTTTCCAAATACTGCCTAGCTTTGAATAGAGTGACTTCGTGTAAGGGTGTTTTACTACCTCAGATTAGCAACTCTATTTGTGGTGGTTAAAACTTCGTTTTTAATTCTGTTAGAATAAAGTTCTAATCAGCTTGCACTACAAAGCGGTTGTTACGTCAGTCACTGCAGCCGAATAGTGCGAAATGAGTGGTTTTTATTCTTTATAAAATCAAATTTTCGTCTTTTGGAAAAAATAAAAAAACATAAGACCTGCTTTATAGTTAGTTCAGTTAGTATGCAAAGTTTCATGATCTAATTTGAAGTGCTTTTTGAATACCAGCGGTTTATTGTTCGATTTGGAGGTAATTTTGGGATTTTTTTTCTATCGAGAAAATTTTATGAAATCGTGTTTTCGCTAAACATAAGACCTAACATTAATCCTCAACTTTAGCATATATTTATTTCAAAATTAATGCTGCAGTATTTTAGGCGTAACGGAGGATCATGCTAAGCCATTTGAGGTAGTATAGGCCCTTAAGCTGTTATCAGATGCTTTGGGTTTTGCTCGTGTGACTGTTCTTTTTTGTTTAATTCAATGTTCACACGACTTCTGCAAAATTACATGGAAATAAACGTACATCTGCAGGCCTAGCCAAGTTACAAACGTTTCGTATCGACTCTTTTTCTACAATCGTAAATCGCGATTATAGAAAGCGCTAAATTAGTAGCCAAGTTGACACGACTGAGTCGATCGCTCGTTCTCTAATGTCTGTAGAAAAAACCTAAACTTTAGTCTATGGTGAGCGTTTCTACCAAAAAGTTTAGCGATCACCATTGTAGAAACGATGTAGAAATCTATTAAGCCCGTCAGCAGAGTATTGGGAAATAATGGATACGTATTTTTTGTTTTTGTAAATCAATGAATATTGACAAAAATAAACGCATTAAAACTCGGGAGTGGGCCCGTGACGTCAGAACGCACTAAAAATAATACCACGGCGTGACGTATTGAGAATTTTAAAAGCGTCGTATCTTCGTCAATTTTGGTATAAGTAACAAAAGATTTTTATTTTTATTTATTTAAATATCTAAAAAACTTAATCTATATACAGTTTGGTTTTAGCCACACATCGAAAACCTCTCAGGGCTTAAATCTGTGTGCTGGCGAGCCGTTCGTTTAAATTTTACAAAATGTTACAACTACAATCCCTTCCCTACTTAATATTATAAATGCGAAAGTAACTCTGTCTGTCTGTCTGTCTGTCTGTCTGTTACCTTTTCACGCCTAAACCGCTGAACCGATTTTGATGAATTTTGGTATAGAGATAGATGGAACCTTGGGAAAGGACATAGGGTACTTTTTATCCAGATCCCGATCCCGATCCCGGAATTATACGGGTGGAAACGCAGAGTGCAGTTGTGTATCGTATATGCCTACTAAATGAATTTTGGTATAGAGATAGATGGAACCTTGGGAAAGGACATCTTTACTTTTTATCCAATGATTGTGATTACGATGATGATGACTGTGATGATGATGACGATGATTGTGATGATGATGATTTTGATTACGATTATAATGATTGTGATTACGATGATGATGATTGTGATAATGATGATTGTGATAACGATGATAATGATTGTGATTACAATGATAATAAGTGTGATAACGATGATGGTGATTGTGATAGTGATTGTGATTGTGATTGTAATGGTGATGGTGATTGTGATGGTGATTGTGATGGTGATGGTGATTGTGATGGTGATTGTGATGGTGATTGTGATGGTGATTGTGATGGTGATGGTGATTGTGATGGTGATTGTGATGGTGATTGTGATGGTGATTTTGATTGTAATGGTGATTGTGATTGTAATGGTGATGGTGATTGTGATGGTGATTGTGATGGTGATTGTGATGGTGATTGTGTTGATGATTGTGATGGTGATTGTGATGGTGATTGTGATGGTGATTGTGATGGTGATTGTGATTGTGATTGTGATGGTGATTGTGATGGTGATTGTGATGGTGATTGTGATGGTGATTTTGATTGTAATGGTGATTGTGATTGTAATGGTGATGGTGATTGTGATGGTGATTGTGATGGTGATTGTGATGGTGATTGTGATGGTGATTGTGATGGTGATTGTGTTGATGATTGTGATGGTGATTGTGATGGTGATTGTGATGGTGATTGTGATGGTGATTGTGATGGTGATTGTGATGGTGATTGTGATGGTGATTGTGTTGATGATTGTGATGGTGATTGTGATGGTGATTGTGATGGTGATTGTGATGGTGATTGTGATGGTGATTGTGATGGTGATTGTGATGGTGATTGTGATTGTGATTGTGATGATGATTGTGATGGTGATTGTGATAGTGATTGTGATAGTGATGGTGATGGTGAGTGTGATAATGACTGTGATTACGATGATAATTATTGTGATAACGATGATGGTGTGGTGATTGTGATAGTTATTTTGATGGTGATTGTGATGGTGATGGTGATTGTGATAGTAATTATGATAGCGATAGTGATGGGGATAGTGATGGTGATTGTGATTGTGTTAGTGATTGTTATGGTGATTGTGACGGTGATTGTGATAATGATTGTGGTAATTATGGTGGTTGTGTTAATGATGATAATTGGTGATAATGATGGTGACTGTGATAGTGATGGTGATGGGGATTGTGATGGTGATTGTGATTGTGACAGTGATAGTGATGGTGATTGTGATAATGATGGCGGTTGTGATAGTGATGGTGATTGTAATAATAATAATTGTGATGATTATGAAATGCGGCACATAGATAGTTTATAACCTGGATTAACATGGAGGACACTATTATCCCTTTAGTATGATCCAGTGGGACAGTTACCGAACTTCACGCGGGCGAAGCCGCGGGCAACAGCTAGTGATACAATAAAACTGAAAGTTAAAAAAAAAAAAATCAGTTACATACTAAAGTTTAGTGCGTAGATACGTCAACAACATTTGTCCAATGTCCTTTTAGTTGGACTAAAAGGAATAAAAATAGATATATAGATAGAAATAGAATAAATACGGGTCAAATATTTTTTTAATAATGTAACTGATGTACTAATTAGATTTTTTTGTCATCTACATCTTAGCAACTTCATTTATTACGGTTAATAATAACAGAATACCTCACGGAATCCTTACTAATAGAAACCTTTTCTCCACTTTCCAGTAAACCTCACAAGCCGGACGAGAAGTGGCCGCTGTACTCGCGCTCGTCGCCTCACTACTACACGTACACCGCGGACGGGACCAGCGGCCCCGCCGGGCCTCGCGGACCCCGGGCCTCCGCCTGCGCTTTCTGGAACGACTTCCTCAATAAGCTCAATGGTAAGAAACACACACGATCTTCTGGGTTAAGCAGCGTTTGCCTGGGCGGGCCCGTGGATAAGTGAGCATCATTATATACGAGGTCTCTGCGTGCACCACTATTATGTTCACCAATATAGTTTGGACATGAAGGCAAAGCGGATGATGATGGTTAGAAACACATCGTGATTCATGGTCTTACTTGGTCGATTTTCCGTTGAAACTGAATATCATCAGCACATCGAAACCGCGTTTAAACTGTCCTCGCACCTTTTAATTCTTACATGTGTTTATAAAGTTGAAAACCATCGTTCAAGTGACAAAAATAAAGTTTTAAGTGACCACTCAACGACTTAAAACGGGTGGTTAGTAAAATTGTACATTCAACGCGTTAAAACTTCTACCAACTGTAACTCAACGTAAGTTGGGAACTGTAGTGGAATTTTATTATTCACTTATGTATTTGTTAAGACCAGACTTCACGGCGACGGCAGCGTCCGTTTCTATGCAATTAAAGTATTATAAGCCTGACAACTAATTATTCTACTGGTTCTGTTTAGCAAAACTTACTCACTCTCATTTCCGATTTCCTTGTTGATTTAAGAAGTTCTAATCAAGCGTTTTTGGTGATATAAGTTGCCTTTTTTTTCACATAATATATTATTCTAAAAAACAAAAACGCATACTATATTTTCATAACGAGGGATACAAGAAAACTGGGATAGGCCTGCACCCCTAGCCAAGTTGACAATCTACAATCGTTAACGCTAGTAGAAAACTATTCAAATGAATGGGAATGACATCATCTCAACGTTAAATCACGTGATCAACACAAACGCCACTTGCCAAAGGCCACTTGTTGACAAATAAGTACCCGGAACATTCTATTATGAACTTTTGTATGCCTGGTTGTTCCTTATATGATATCATGAGGAAAATTATTAATTACAACTTCACCCAGGATTCTGTACTAATAATATTTGTTGGTAATAGGGGTACTGTGAATAAAGGAGAATTACTCCAATATTATAGATCATTAAGTGACCTTAGTTTAAGAAAAATTGTAATGTTCACATTTCCTTATAGTAAAAGTTTGCCACAGGAAGAAAATTACTTTAGATATAATATTAACAGAACATTGCATAATTTGACATTTAATAGTAATGTATTTCATTTAATTGACATTAATAATTATATTGGTGACAATTTTTATTTGACAAAAGATAGATTTCTTGTGGACAGGTGCTATCTTTCAAACTATTGGAAAAGACAAGTAGCTGTGTCGCTATTATACTTTTTTTCTATCACAGCCAAGAACTTGGCTAATCAGGTCGCCTCTGTTGAACAATGCAATACTCAATTAAATTACTCTGCCAATAGTTTGAGCACAATTAATGAATCAGTCAATCATTTAAATTAGAAATTTTGACAACGGAGGCGACCTCTTGCAATATTATAAGGAAGCCAGATAGTAAATCAAGCGAATGTTTTGAAAGTTTTAATAGTATCAACCTGGTTCATCAAAATATTCAAGGATTTTTGAACAAAGAATTAGAAGTAGAACTTTTCCTGAATTGTAACAATATAGATATTCTTTGTATAACGGAGCATTGGCTCAAATGTCATCAATTAATTTTCAATTTCAGTAATCACCAGGTTGGTAGTTCATTCAGCAGGGTAAATGCTATACATGGCGGCGCATTAATCTTAGTAAATAATCATCTTAAATTTAAAGACCGCAAGGATATTGTCAGCCTATCTGTTGAGCGAACAGTTGAAATAGCCTGTATAGAATTGGAGCAGTTTATTATATTAAGTGTGTATAGACCTCCTTCAGGGTTGTATGATTGTTTTGAAAAGGTAATGGATGAAGTGTTGCATAAAATCTGTAGTTCTATTTCAATATTAATTTGTTAGAAAATTCTGGGTTAAGTACTAAAATTATAAGCCTCTTTCAGTCATACAATCTTGAAAACAAATTTCTCGAGCCCACCAGAATAACCCCAACTAGTGCTACTTGCCTAGATAATATTTACACTGATATTATACCCACCCAAAAAGCAATTATTAACTTAATAGATTCAGATCATTGTGGGCAATTGATCACAGTTCCAAATGTAAGCAAGAAAGTAACTTAAAAGGATATCATCGTTAATCCAAAAAGTAAAAATCGCCTGGAAACTTTTAAAACTAAACTTTTATCCAAACTACCACTTTTGTCAGATAATGATGATCCAAATCAACAATATAACGATTTTTTCGGTATGTATTGCACACAATTTGAAAACACATTTGTCCCTAAGACAATATCTGTAAATAGTAACGCTTCTTTCAACGACTGGGCCACCATTGGTATTCATAAGAGTCGAAAACGACTTTATGAGCTGTATGAAGAGCGAACTTATGTAAAAACTGTAGAATTTAATTTGTATGTTAAGAATTATTCAAAATTATTTAAAAAAGTTTGTTTTATAGCAAAGTCACGTTACTTGAGTTCAAAAATTAAAAATAGTAGTAATGTGGTTAAAATGACATGGAACATTATTAATAGCGAAACGGGAAGGTCTTGCAACCGAAATAGTGACTACAGCCTTGCTATTGGCGATAATATTTTAAATTCAGATACTCAAGTTGCCACAGCCTTTGAAAATTTCTTTGCGGATATTCCCGTATCGACTACTAAATCGCTAAACTCGTCACCTACTGCTGCCGAGTCTTTACTAAGGGAAAACGTTTCAGTCTGTGAATCCGAATTTAATTTTCAATATGTCACCTGTAAAGATATAATTAAAACTTTTCACACCATAAATGTTAAAAAGACCGCTGATCTATGCGGTCATTCTGTAGACGTTGCTAAATCCATTATAAACATTGTAGCTCCTTCATTAGCTGTAATATTTAACGATTGTATTGACCGTGGTGAGTTTCCTGATCTAATGAAATATAGTAAAATAATACCATTGTTTAAATCGGGTAGTACATCAGACCCCACTAATTATAGACCCATTTCAGTACTACCCACCTTTAGTAAAATTTTTGAAAAATTAATTTTGGCACAAATGCAAAGTTTTTTCAATAAACATAAGTTATTGCATAAAAAACAGTTCGGTTTCACAAGGGGTCGTTCAACTACTGATGCCGGTGTTGAACTTTTAGGACACATTTATAATGCCTGGGAGGACAAATGCGATGCTTTGGGCATTTTTTGCGATTTATCTAAAGCTTTCGATTGTGTTCTTCATGAAACATTAATCAGGAAACTACACCACTACGGAATCCGTAACGCCTCTCTGGATCTTCTTATTTCATATTTGAGTAATAGGATTCAGAGAGTTGATGTCAACGGGAAGAGATCTCCCGGATCCGTAGTAAGAATGGGGGTACCACAGGGCTCAATTCTTGGTCCATTTTTGTTTCTTATTTACATAAATGACTTGCCTCACCTCATAAAGGATAATCATGACATAGTATTGTTTGCAGACGACACTTCTCTTTTATTTAAACTCAAACGTCAGCAGTTAGTTACAGATGATGTTAATAGCGCCCTGGCAAAAGTCGTTAATTGGTTTAATGTTAATAACCTACTCCTAAATGAGAAAAAAACGAAATGTATTAAATTTACGATACCCCATGTAAGACAAGTGGAAACTACTGTACTAATTAAGGATGAAGAGTTGAAACCGGAAGATAGCACAGTGTTCCTAGGCATAACTTTGGATGCCAAGCTTCATACGCCGTTAGAAGGATTCGTGAGTTAACTGATTTAGAGACAGCCCGTTTAGTTTACTTTAGTTATTTCCATAGCGTGATGTCGTACGGTATTCTCTTGTGGGGCAATGCCGCCGATATTCAGACAATATTTGTTTTGCAAAAAAGGGCAATTCGTTCAATTTATAAATTAAGTCCCAGATACTCCCTCAGAGAAAAATTTAAAGAGATTAATGTTCTTACTGTCCCTTCTCAGTTTATTTATGAAAACCTTTTGTACGCACACAAAAATATTAATTTGTTTAAAAAATACAGTGATATCCACAACATAAATACGAGGAACAAACACAAATTTGTTGTTCCTGCAACGAGGCTCAAAAAAATAGGGGGTACGTTCAGATGCCAATGTATACGTTTTTACAATAAACTTCCGAGCCAAATTCAAGCACTAAGCCTAAATAAATTCAAATCGTTTATAAAACGGAAGCTGTGCCTGAAAGCCTACTATCATGTTAATCACTATCTCGAAGATAAAAAGGCTTGGGATTAAGCTGCTCCAATGAAATTTGCTCTGTGAATGTCGAAGCTTCGGACTTCGCTTGTTTATTATTTATTCCTTTCTTTTCCTTATTTTATTTTTTCTTTTCCTTTTTTTATACACTCTGACATTTAATGTTTTGACATGTATTTTATTATTTTTTATACACTCTGACATGTAATGTTTTGACATGTATTTTATTATTTTTTTATTTGACATTTACTGATTTGACATGAATACTTATTTTGTTAAGTATTTTAGTTTTTTTTTTATCATCATTGTACCTTTTAATGATTTTTGTGATTTTTATTTATATTATTTTTGAATAGAACTTGTTATGAATTTTATATGATTATTGTGAATGTGGGGACCATGTGGGTCACATTTATATTTTTTGTTTATTTTTTCCCACAACTGTCTGACGGTTTGAGTACTCTAAGCGACCTACCCAAATGTCCTTTCTTTGGTATTGTTCGTCGTTTCGTTGAGCTCCTTGAGTTATAAGTCGAGCTACACGTTAACTGACAAATGCTTGCACTGACTGGACAGGTCCACTCAAAACTGTATGGTTCTTTCTTCAAAAGACCATATCAGACACTAATCTGCATAGTCCTCATGTGAATTGAGCAAGATTGTCTGGACTTTAAAAGAGACTATGACCTCTGAGTTTGTTTCGGCTGTTTCTTCTCAGAGTAGTCAGGTACGAAACACCGGCCCCATCTAGTTTTAAAAAATGACGTGTAAAAGTGTTTGTAAAAACCTACTTGCAAAATAAACATCATTTATCATTTATCATTCAAATGAATGGGAATGACATCATCTCAACGTTAAATCACGTGATCAACACAAACGAATAGAAAATTCGTAGACAAGTGTACATCGTTTAAAATGTAAGAATAGAATGTTATCGTTTCTACAAAGTTGATCGCTAAACTCTGGTAGGAACGCTCACCATAGACTAAAGTGTAGGTTTTTTCTACAGACACTGAGAACGACCGATCGACTCTGTCGTGTCAACTTGGCTACCAATTTAGCGCTTTCTACAATCGCTTACGCCGAGGCGTTTACGATAGTAGAAAGAGAATCGATACGAAACGTTTGTAACTTGGCTAGGGGTGCTGTTTATTCTTAGTGTGACGTGGGCAATGTAAATTGTATCGACCCCGAATTTGATTACTAGTTTAGCACGTACTTTAGCGTCAATCTCTGTAAATTGCAGACAACCAGGACTGGATATAAAGCGACCCTTCGTATGTCAACACCATATTAACACTTTGTGTGTGAATATGGTGTGGACAGATTAACTAACCAGAATTTAATGTTTTTAAGATCTTTATGGCCTCTTTTCAGAACTGGAGCACATGCCATGTGACGGGGCCGTTACCGGTCCCTACAGCAGCGTAGCGGGCACCACTCTACCCATCGTCCTGCTGACCACGCTCGCCACCACTGTCGCGTTGTAAACGAGGCATGGGAGCGCACTTACACCAGTCAAGTAAATATTTACGCAGTAGGGAAGAGTAGACAAATTATTTATACAAACTAGTACAATAACAATGCAAATAAATGTTTTACTTCACAAATATTTGTAAAATAACAGTTTCATTGAGAAAATTTTGGAGGATTCTGATATTGTCGCAATAAAACTGCAATTTTATAAGTGTTTGTGAAAACCTAGATGAGTATTGCAGATTGCATTTCGAATTTTAATATTGGCTACTAAAGTACTAGAAGTAATTGTTGTATTCATTAAATATATTTTATCACAATCTAAAATAAATCACTGGAGTGTGGAACGTGAAATGAAGAAAAATGAACAATGCAAGGAACGTTACAAAATGGAACTTTTAAAAGTGAAATTGTGATGTGATTTTGTACGAGGAAAATGAAGAAAGGACATTGAATATAAGCTGATTATTATATATTTCATTTTCTGTATCATAATAATATTGTAGCAAAAGTATGTTGAATGTTAAATAATTTAGTTTATGATGTTCCTGTAACTAGTTTCGTATGTTTGATGTTTCATATATTAAGTTAATGTGTATTTCATGTTTTGAGTATGGATATATAAATGTCGGCGGATTATTATAATACCTGTGCGTATATAATAACATAAGTTTTACTTAGAGAAAGTATTTATACGTCGGCTTTCATTGTTAAAGCGAAGCTTTCACACACGACAGTTTGATAAAAATCACTATACATATCAAAGTGTGCCTCTGCTTAAATAGCAAAATGACATATCTTATTCGTAGCAAAATTTTACGATTTTATATATTAATGGTAATATAGAAGTCGAGTGTATACTGTGAGATGAATTTTTATCAATATATTTACTACTATTGTATTTAGGACGCTAATTATTCGTACCACTTGAGGATCTTATGAACTCCAAATTCTTATGACTTCGAACAGATAGTATATTTTGTGAATAGTCCCTTCTTTAGAATAGATTGCGATATTCTGAGCGCTGAGTAGACTTATCTGTACCTAACTTATTGTATTCGATAGGCAAAGCACAAGATACCGTTAATCAATTTAGTACAACTAAGTCACACGATTCTGATACTTATTGTTAACACTGGTTGAGTATTTTTTCCTGTAACATCAAAATCGATATACATATCACTAATGTAAAACATATATATGAGGTAATTATATACAGGAATCTATTCGTCTTCACAATAGCCGTGAATTCCGAAACAGTACGTAATTTGTAGCTTAATAATGCTTTAAGTGAAAAATTATCTTATGAAAATTAGTAACAATTTTATACTTTTAAACATAATATTTGTACTAAAGAAACGTTAGCGGTAATAAAATATTTATATACCTATGCGATCGTCAATTACTATCCTTGAACAAGATGGAAAAGCGGGGGGAAATTGAAAAAAAGTGGCCATGCTTACACAAAACAACACGAAAAAATGTTGATTTAGTACTGAATAATGTCGAGATTTACCCTTTCCCTAACTGTAATGTATTCCGAACTATCCTAAACACACTAACCAATTTTATAAGCACGGTGTAGTTTTATCATTTGATAACCCACCTTACATTCCTTGTACCTACAACCCCTGACAGTGTATTGCCTTTTATTAACAAAATATAGGGAATATACTAACATTGGCAAACATGCACAACACTCGCTTTCTTGTTGAATTAAGCACAATTTGAGAAGTTGTATGGGATAGCTTTAATTAGTAAGAATAAGATGTAAAGTGATCTAAATAAGGATTGTATTATAGGTAGCTATTTCAAATAATGTTAAGATCTGTTTTAACCAAAATATAATTTTATTTATTTATTTATTAGGGACATAAAACAGTTACATGCTACAGAAAACACAAAAAAAAACCTTATGAACTAAAGATCACAAACATGTAACCCACACCAATATCCACGTCTTAACAAAAGAATAACAGACTGTGGTTTCAGTATAATATATACAGTGTACTCTGTGGGTAGATTTTACAGAATACAGAGCCTTCTGTGACGGCTGTATTTGATATATTACAAATTAATTTAATTCAATTATTTCCAATTATTCAGTTAAACTTATCTTATCTTATCTTTAAAACATGTTGTCATGATATTATTTTAATTTATGCTTTAATAAATATAAACTGTATTTAAACAAAATTATTATATATTTTGTAGAAATATGAATAGGAAATTCGTTTCATTCACATATTTTAACTTATTATAAAGGGAGTATTGCACTTAATTTTAACTTTTGAATTTTACTGCAAAAACTATTAATTTATTATAAGAAATTCTTGTTACTTACTTGTGTCAAACTTATACGTGCAATTAGCTCTTATTCACTGTTTATCACACAAATTCAAAATAAAACCGGTCTTACTGTTATAATATTTATCATGAAGTAAATTGTAATTATGTTCCATCTTTAGTTGTAAAAAATGTAAAATAGTAAGTCATAATAATATCATTATATACAAACCGACTGTAGCTAGAAATATGTTAATCGATACATATATAACGTGGTCATTATTTGTTTTCAATAGGCCTAAATTTTGTTTTGAATCATAGATCTATGGTAAAGTATGTGTAGGGTCAACCCTACATTCTATTGCTGTATGAGACGATATCAATACGTACTGTCTGTTAATATATTTGTTGAATAAGCTACTCATTAGGCGTAGTATAGCATAGGATATAAGACTTAGATTTGATGTGATTGCCATTAGGATTTTATCTACCTAATACTGGACTCTCTTGTTTTCTCTAAAACGGCTATGTAGGCAGACTATCCAATCTATCGATCGGGAAATCTATGATACATAAGCGTAAAGTAACAATAATCGATCACTGTATGTATGTAAAACAGCTCTTAATGTGTAGTCAATTAGACAAAATCTACAATGGTATTATTTGTTAGGTAAAATAAATGTTTAATGTTATTTGTGTAAAAGCTTATATCTGTTATGCAAACGATAATAGTAGATACTGCTTTACAAATTAGGTGCTAATTTAATGTGTGTATACATGAGTGTGCACTTATTCGTTCTATCACTGGAAACTAAATGCGAATGACATCGACAATATGTGTTTTATATGTTGGATCCAGGTGTCGTGTGCCCTAGCGCTTTCTACGTATAGGTGAAAAAAACAACGTTTTAAAACCTTGTTTTGCTTCACATGTTCATCTAATTGTAACGGTAAAATTACTATCGATATTAGTTATTATTGTCATAGAATTTGAATGTCGGAAAAAAATTTAGTATATTTTTATTATTACGTAAATTCGTTTGTACAGTTGCACGAATATTTATTTCACCGTAGTGGGAATAAACTATTTTGTCAGAATACTGTTACACAATAGTGGTATATATTGCTTTTAAATAAGTATTTGTTTATTATCTCTATCCAAAAAAATTACTCAATAAAATTTAATTAAAATTGTTGTTTTTTATTATCTTGTTATTTCATTATCCCTTGATTACCCATTGTGTATTTAAAGCATAACCACGAAACCGTCAACCAAGCATTCTGTACATCAAAGAAAGTAACTCTACGCAATAGTTATTGCTGGGTAGACTTTTTTGGGTGAGAAATCACGTTTTATGGTAGGACTCAAAACACCGCACCCAAAACATTGTCATGATAACTGTATTGAATAAAACGGGGGTAAAGGAAGTATTTACAGAAAACTTACAACATTATGTACATGTATTTAGAAAAAACTTGTGAAAACGTTGGAATTTTGTCTCCCGACATGTTCGTAACTAAGGGCTGTTTTTTTCCGGGGCTTTTTCCGGGGCGGGACTGTTCGAAAGAGATACCGTGGCCCTGGAACACAAAGGGCGATGAAGTAACATGGATTTTAGTCAGTAAAAGTCTGACACTCCCTCCTGCTCCGCCCAGAGCGAAAGGAGTCATTTGATGACATCACATGCATAAAAAAAAAGGGCTGTTTTCTATTATTTACTTACGTATAACTGTTGGTTAATATGCCTACGTCCGTAGCTATCTGTGTTTCTATAAACAAAATTACCGATACCTGTCAGTAAGTTATTGAAAATGGACGTAAAAGATTTTCAGGAATGTTCCAAAACAAAATAAATATCCCAATGACAGGCAGAACAAGTGCCTTTCGGATTTGTTAAGGGTATTTTTAATCCCATTAGATGTTGAATGCTCCGTCAAGCATTTTAGCAGCAGTTTAGTTTTAGCTTTTCATATCCTTCAAATCGCGTCCTATTATACTATCGTCTCTTTAGAACACGCAATCTATTTGTAAACCGCGCCCTCTGTTGGCGATCGCAACAATGCATTCAAGTTCACCAATCAAAATAAACACTACGTAAGCATATTCGCATTCGGCGACATTCGTCGGAAAGTTTCAGAAAAGATTTCAAATTTCGAAACTCTTCACCAGACTGCAGTGACATCTATATTTTTCGACCAACACTTTATGAGGTAGTCCCTAACTTAGTTTTACAGAAACGAGCTTGCACGTCTGAGACCGCATGCTGGGTGAATATAGTGAGGGCGCGTCATACAGTAGGTTTAGAATAATGTTTATAGATGTCGTTGTTAATAAAAACGAGTAGAAATTATCATACCCACATAAATTCACGCATTTTTCTTACGGGAAACGTTCAGACAAGAATGCATTCGGCAATTTGGCATTCGTGAGTTTGATTCGAGACTAGAGTGTGTATGTCATCATCATCATCATTTCAGCCGAAAGACGTCCACTGCTGGACATGGGCCTCCCCCAAAGGAGGTTTTTTGCCATAATCGCCACGCTTGGCAGGCGGTTTGGCGATCGCAGTACGGTTTTTACAAAAGCACAGAGAACGCTGCTGCCCATTCTCTGGTAAGTCCCTTAGTCGCCTCTTACGACACCCACGGGAAGATATGGGATGGTGCTATTCTTTACGTCCGACACCATACAGAACCCGAGAGAGAAGAATAGAAGAAGAGTGTGTATGTAAAAAAAACATACTTGTGTACAGTCACGGACTATAAATGATGAGCCACTTGCCACCATTCGTATTTTAGCCGTGTAATGCAAATCGGGTTTAGTCGGTCATATTCGTGCATAGTACAGAGTGACTACCTAAAGTCGACGAATTGCAGGTGTAGCAACCGTAACCTAGCGACAAAAAGTAAGAGAAAGCTTTTGTTAAATGTTTTCTTTTTAATACTAAGTATTTTTGTAACCTTAAAAAAAAAATTGTTTTATCGTAGTCATAGTATATTATGTTGGCGTACGGAGAAATTTTATCTTTTCTGACATCGACATTTCAACTGTCACTCTGGCTTCGGATAGGTTTTCAGAAATAATAGTAGATTTTACAACAAGTGCACAAAACGAACCATTTTTATCCGAGATTTTTAGCAGCCCGAGCCGAAGGCGAGGGCTGATAGTAATGTCGAGGATAAAAATGGTTTTGTGGACGAGTTATAAACTCTGCTTTTCACTTTGATTGCGAGGAAATAAAACAGTAGTATAAATTGAAGAAATTAATAAACACGCAAAAACAAGAGCTGTTCCCCGCCGCTTTCTTTTTTTGAAATCTTACGACATTGATATTAGACTTGGACTGCAGACCTGTACAGCCTACTATTAAATATATTTTTTTATAATAATTTTCTTAAATTAATTAAATAACCTACCGTAGGTACTTGAATTTAATTTTTTATGTCTTTTATGTCTTAAAAAACACTTAAGGCAATGATATTTAATTAAACAGATATGTTATGAGCGCGCAATCGTGAAGACTCGAAAACGTGTCAATTGGCCTGTTTTTCCTTTATTCTGCGTCACTGCGTGTATGTGAGCTGGCTCTCCCCCGCGGCACACTTTTTTCGGTGGTTTTGTAGGTGTATAACATATCTGTTTGTTAGAATATCATTGACTTAAGGCAAATAAATTAAAGTAAATATTATAAAATAACAAATTCTATCTATGAACTTCTTATTGCGTTTGGCTGTATGGCTCATTTTCTTTGCCTTAATATAGATACATTTATGAGTAGATACATCCTGCACAAACAAGCACTTTCAGAGCATGAGAAGTGAAAAGAGTATTTATTAAGGACTATTTCTTCAAAGGAGGTCAGTATCAAATAGATTGGGATACACGTCATCACCATTGTATGGTTTTATCATTGACAACTTATAAGTCATTTTTCAACCTCTATGGATAAGACTATTTCCGATTATTAGTAATGTGTCATTTTGTTTCCGAGCATTCGGTTTGAGTTCGTGTTTAATCGTGTAATCTCGTGAATGTATACAACTGCAAAATTGGAAATGTTGAAAGTGGCTTATCAATTATAGTCCGTGACTGTACATTGAAGTGGCTTTTTTTAGACTCAGTTGTCATGAAAACGGTTCAAAACGTCCACTAAATCTCAGTTTTAGCTGCAATTGGCCCATTTTAGAACAAGGTACCTCCTTGGTACGTGTAACGTCGTGTACGATACGTACGTAAACAATTAAATCATCCTTATCTACTACTCTTATAATCACCTTTATTATGTAGGTATATCACATCTTTAGTTAGAGTTTTACCCTCCCACTAAAATAATAATATTATAGTCTCTAGGGCCACCGTCTAGCATGAGCCTATGCTAATAATGTTAGACCCTAACCGACTAACAAGAACTAATAGGCCTTCAAAGTTTTCTTGAAACCCGTGTCTTCAGTAGTTCATGTATATAAATAAATAACCTAATAATTTCCAAAGGTAAGGGTACAGGTATACCTAACAGTACATCCACATCTCGCCTGCTATGTTTAAGTCGCATGTAATAGGGGCTGAGCCTATTGCCATCTATTGGGCACAAATTCAGACTGTGGCTGCTACTGAGAAATTCCCAATATCACTTTGCCCGAGCTGGCCAACGAACCCAGTACCTCATGTTCAGCAGTATAGCTTGCGACCTCTGTATCAGCGAGGCAGAGGAATGAGGGATTTTCTTTTTAGCTCTTCGCTAGTCGCTGGATAGATGGCGCTAGGAGTAAGTATGATAATGCAAGGAACGGAACCTAAAAAAACTGATTTTAACAAAGCGCGAGAAATGTTGGTTATATTCGGAAGGTTAGGCAAATGAAAGTGTCAGTCAACGAGAGTATGTGACGTGACACAATGTTTTTTTTTTCAAGCGTTTTGGCTTTGGCATAGTAAGTTCAACGCCATCTATAGAGTTCTTGGAAACTATTTTTTTTTTTTAAACCTCAAAAGGAAAACCTCTCATTGTACTTTATTGTAATATGAATAGCTCATCGTCGTAGCGACATCGTTGGACTGTCGTAGCGTTGTCGTAGCTGCTCGTAGTGCAGTCGTTGCGGAGTTGTAGCAGAGCGTAGCGATGTCGTAGCGGCGTCGTAGCGGAGTCGTAGAGGTGTCGTAGCAGAGTCGTAGCAGAGCGTAGCGGTGTCGTAGCGTTCTATGTGCAATGTAGCACTTGGTTTTATAATTTTGAAATAAAATAGGTATAGAGGAAGGATACGGACAGACTACATTAAAAGAATTTAAGAATTTGTATTCGATTTCTTGTTGTATGTCATACAATATCGATTCAAATTACAATTTCGATTTTTTAGATAATACCAGTAATTACCTAAAAAATCCCACGCTGTTAATGTACTTCGTGTAAGGTGTAACTTGGAAGGTAAAGTAAAAAATAAAACAATACAACATGTACATTTATTAATTTATTGACAAATAGCTAGAGCGTTAACATTTAACGCGTCGTCTCAATGCATGACTAGATAGTGATACTGAATTTGGTAATATTTTGTATTTATATATTTCGGTAACACACGAACTACGTAACATTACAGAAAACTTATTACCAATATAGTAGTATATAGTAATAATCACTTGTAATATTAACTTATTTCTAAAAACTGACACGGTTTTGATGAAATTTAGGGTTAAGTTAGTTAGTTTGGTATCAATTTGTGGTCGTTATTGCCACTGATCCCCTGATTGGATGCGAGAGCGCGTCCGGAGAAGGGTCCCGTCTAAATCTGGCATCGAACGCTAAGTACTGCAACTTACTTCTAACAGAGACCAATTGTTTGATCAAAGTTTGCGCTTAAGACGACATCCACCGGCTAATTCACAAACTTTCACCATTTAATTGATTCATTAATCTAATCTAGGACTTAAATTTTCTAATACAAATAATCTACCGTCATTACGTGTAGTGATAAGTATAGTCGTAGTAACGTCAGTTTTAAATATCTCTATTCTATCTACATCCAATCAGTTAAATTACGAATTAAGAAGATTTTTTAAATTTAAAAACAACAAAAAAAAAACAACGGTCAGTTTAAAAACCTTCACGTACCGAAATTATTGAATTCGAAGAACGTGAATTTTCAAATAAATAAATCTTGCGTTCAAATTATCATCCCTGGAGCCGTAGTCGAGAGGCTACTTTTCATAAAGCGCGTGTTTTCATTTAGATGTCGTTTAAGCCGCACATCAGGTCAGCATGTTCCAGGTCTTCGAGGGGCAAGGGGCCGAAGGCGAGGGTCGCAGAGTTGTGGTAACGTCCACTGGACACCAGTCGGACAACGGTGTCCTCGCAGGCAATGATAGCCGGACGCCGCGCTGGAAAAAACAACTCTTTGAGTAACATTTTACCATACATTTGCATTTTACAACACGCAATAAGCTATTTCGGTCTTTTAAGTGTCTGAGGACAATAAAAAGCAATAAAGAGTGAAAAGTTGACAGAAAGGCAATTTGGAAGTCGTTTGTTTTGAATGTTATTTGGAAAATTCACAATCAATCTGGTAGAGTACAGAAGATTCTAGTCAAGACTTTACTTTGACATTGATTACTTTTCAGCCCGCTACAAAATTGTGACATACCTATATAATATAAATAAAATAAATTAATATCGCTGAACATTACACACACCGCCGTCTAGTGCCACACTAAGCTACAAGGCTTTTGTCATGGATACCAGATAGTAGATATACTACATAGATACTTTTTTTTGTAAATATATACTTATTATAAATATAAACATTCATGACTCGGAAACAAATGTCCATGCTCATTATACAAACATTTGCCCCTACCGGGATTTGAATCCGGATAATATCGAGTAAACTCGGATTTCATTAATAAAATGGAACACGATCAAGCCATGTTTTTGAAAGACGTTAAGTTTAAAGCTGTCAGTTTCAATATTTTATTGCAATTATAACACTGACAGCTTATACTCGTAATTCGCATTCAATTTCATTCATGAAGTTCGTCCTTAAAATGAGTTATTATTTAGAAAAATGGAATAATAGGTTGCTGGTTGACTCATGTGTTTGGTATAACTCTAACTTTAAAATCAATAAATAAGTCACATGGTTAATTGATGATTGGTTATGAACGGTTATGGACGCATGTAATGTTCCTAATTTTCCGGGACACAGGATACTTGTCGTCTCGGAAAGTAACACAATAAAAAAGGTTGCAAAGAAAACGATTCCACTTAGACGAATTTTATCAGATTCGGATTGTTAAGTTGACCGTGAAAACATAAATGGTACAAACAGATATTAGTTACAGACAGACTTCTGTGTTCTTGATATTATATTGTAGATCGTACCGTAAAGCATTACCCAATGTAATATCACGCCTGTAATTCTTTAAGGGTTAGGCAGAGGTGTACCTACCTAAAAGTACATTTTGCACGTTATGTTTAAGTTCCATGTACCAGTAATACGAAGCGAGCCTATTGCCATCAAACGGGCTCAAATCCAGACTCCGTGGTTGCTACTGAGAAATTCCTAATGTAAAAACACTTTGACCCACCTGGGAATCGAAACTAGGACCTTATGCTTAGCAGTCGCCGCTTACCTATCATTAATAATAAGGTAATCTAAAATACATTTCGTCCTGAGATTTGCTCTTTGTCGCCTAGAATGGGAGTTGAAAGAGCTCTGTTTTCTTACAAAACACCTATTTATTGCCCGTTACACCTTTCTTTGAATACCACACTTGTGAAGACTATTTTCCATTCAATATTGAGCAAAATAAAGTATACAGAAGAAAAAGCCTTGTGGTAATTTTAGGCAGAACCGATAAAAAGTCAAGTACTTTTCGTACTTCTAGAATGGCACAAACAGCCTCTACAAAGAAATGTATCTAGATATTGAATTCCCACACTATTCTACAATGAAATATTCAATTTTAAATGTTACTTGAATGCAAAGAGTAAAAACCGGCCAAGTGCGAGTCGGACTCGCACACGAAGGGTTCCGTACCATTGACTATATTTAGTATTTGTTGTTATAGCGGCAACAGAAATACATCATCTGTGAAAATTTCAACTGTCTAGCTGTCACGGTTCATGAGATACAGCCTGGTGACAGACAGACGGACAGACGGACAGACAGACGGACAGACAGCGAAGTCTTAGTAATAGGGTTCCCTTTTTACCCTTTGGGTACGGAACCCTAAAAACTAGAGACTAAATAGGTCTCTTGTTTTTCTAGATTGATGAATTGTCTATTATGTAGGTACATTGTACACATTGGTATCGATTCTGTTGTGCACAAACTAAACTTAATTTAGGCTATTGCTATCTTTTACTAAAAGGCAGTGCGAGAAAAGGACGGCTATAGCTATGAACTAAATTAGAAATGTCAAACTAATTGTCTTTTTTAAACTTTTACGATCAGAACACATTATAATAGTCATGTAAATGGGTATTTACCGCGAATTTTACCTTAAATACACACATCAACACGGTCTAGGGATATTTCATACTCAATTAAATAACTCGAAAAGTACTGGCCGCATTGGAATCTTTTAAACACCGATTTGTTTGTAATTTATCTCAGACTAATTCCAAATTCAAATTTTTGAAAATTCTTTTGTTTCGGTGGCATAAAAATGTCTTGATGTATAGGAGAGGGAATTTTCATTTGTGCGAAATTTAGAAAACAATACGAATTACGTTTAGTTACAGTTTTTTTTCATTTTTAAACGAAAGATAAAGTTAAAATTGAGGTATTGTAGCCATGCAACGCCGACATTTGACGAGGGCGGAGATGTTACGAGCTGTGGGAATGCTGGAAGCTGGATCTGTTCAGCGTAATGTTGCTGAGGCCATAGGGACCCATCAAAATGTAATTTCAAGATTGTGGACACGCTATCGTGCCACAGGTGAAGTAGCGGAGAGGCACCGGGGGCCAAGTCGCATCACTACCCCCAGACAAGACCGATTTTTGCAAATTACTGCGCGAGCACAACCAAATGCAACGGCGACTCAATTGGTCCAAAGGCTGCGAGTGGAATACCAAGTGCTTGTGAGTGACCAAACTGTAAGAAGGCGACTGCATGAAAGCAATCTACGCTCTCGTAGACCACTCCGGGTCCCACCTTTACGGAGAGGCAATCGTGGACGACGATTAGAATGGGTTCGGAACCACGTGGACTGGGGCCGTGACCAATGGTCCAATGTGCTGTTCACGGATGAATCCAATTTCGGCTTCCATCCAGATTCACAAAGGACGCGTGTTTGGCGAGTTCCTGGACGATGGAGCCGTCTCCAGAACCCTCAGGAAGTTCACCCATACCAAGGAGGAACAATTATGGTTTGGGCAGGAATTCGTCTTGGAGGACGGACGGATCTCGTTTGGGTGCGGGGCAATATGACGACAGAACGATACGTCCAACAGGTGCTGGGGCCCGTAATCTTGCCCCACAGAACACAAATGGGGCAAGATTTCCTGCTCATGCACGACAATGCCCGGGCACACACGGCGAGAACGGTAGCAGCTTGGTTACATACACATAATGTTAGGGCCTTAGACTGGCCTGCTCAATCGCCAGATCTAAATCCCATTGAGCATGCGTGGGATATGCTGCAAAGAAGAGCTCTGAAGGAAGTTCCTGAAAATCTGGCTACAGAAGATCAACTTTTTGCGCACCTCAGAAGGACATGGGACAATATTCCGCAGCAAGACATTGACAACCTTGTTCTGAGCATGCCGAATCGTTGCCGATGTGTTATGAACATCATGGGCGCTTTCTCAGACTACTAACTTCAAGTTTATAAACACAAATTAAATGATTTTTCTATTTTTTTCAGTTTTTACTCACAAATTAAAAGTTCATTCATATACGGTTTCCGTCTATGCTTCATTTTTTTTCCATAAAATCCTGAAATTTTAATCTATACCTTAACCATTATTAAAAAATGGTAGAATATTAAATAACGTATCTTTTAAATATATACATGTCATATAAATAATTAACACATTGATAGTAATTCGCTTTTTTTAAAATATCCCTTGACCGTGTTGATGTGTGTATAAGCCCGACGTTTCGACCGGATTGCACCAGCCGTGGTCGCGGGAAGACTTAAGTATTGTAGGTACCGCCACAGCAAAGCGAAGGTGTTTATTCAACTACCCTCACTTGATCTTCATAAATTTCAATCGCGAAGACGGCTTCAGACTCTCTCCCGCTTGGAATCCAGTGATCACTAAGTGTACTCGTCATATGAAATCATCTCAGTATGCGGACACTGTTAGTGTAGTGTGAATGTCCTAGTGTGAACGGGCGCTAATTAACATTTATGAAGATCAAGTGAGGGTAGTTGAATAAACACCTTCGCTTTGCTGTGGCGGTACCTCCAATACTTCAGTCTTCCTGCAACCAAGGCTGGTGCAATCCGGTCGAAACGTCGGGCTTATATTAAAGGTAAAATTCGCGAAAAATACCCGTTTAAATGTGTATTATGATGTCAAACTAGTTTATGCCTTGCGCTTCACCGTGTTTTTACTCGACATGTTTTTACGTGCATCCTTCATTTGTATGGAAATATTAGTTCCAACTAAATTTGACAGCTCTAAATTACGTCTGTCTCTTTCTCGTTTTATTAGAGAGAAAAAGATAGCAATAGCCTAAATTAAGTTTAGTTTGTGCACAACAGAATAGACACCATTTATAGGAATGATTTAGTCCTTACTCTTTATCTGATATACTTACATACGTGGCTACCTAAACTGTTTCAGTAAATATAAATAGTCAAATCTGCTACATATTTTACGTTTTAAATAATATGTTACCTTCATTAGAATCAAGTCCACACACGTTTTCCTGGACCTCCATTTTGGTGGTGTCGAGTCCGTTGGCGCCTCCGACCTCCACGTAATCGGTTAAACCGCGCTTTTTGCACTGTGGGAGAGAGATCGGTATTCATTCTTGTAACACAAACACTGAGATTGCAATGAGACTCTTGAGTATATTATAATGATAACATCATGCCTATAATCCACGAAGGATTTAGCAGAGGTGTAAAAAACACCCATAAAAGTACACCCATATTTCTCTGGCTATATGTTACTCGGAACTTTGGCAATAGGGCAATTATCATCAGCCGGGCACTGATTCAGACTCCGTGGCTGCTACCGAGAAATTCCTGATGTAAAAACCCAATAACACTTTGCCCGACCCGGGAATAGAGCCTACAACCTATAGGTACCAACTATATAGTTTGCGACCGCTAGCTAGACCAACGAGGTAGTCAAATAGGTCGTGCCAGTCAAGGTATATTGTTATGATGATTAAATGTCAACGCAGTATCAAAGACTTATTTGTTGTCGTTTCTGTGATATAAATAATTTAAAATGGGTTCGTCCAAAACAAAGCTAAATCAATAGATTTAGGTATCACAAAATGCAGGTGGTATTGCATAAAGACCAGAGAGCTGAGATAAAGTGCCATTTTGTCAGCGAAAATGATGATAAAAACTATATAAAATTAAAAAAAAACTTTTATTAAAATGAAAAGACTAAAGAAATTAGGTTTATCTATATTTGAACACGTATACAAAATTACGTGCCCGTGCTATTAAACGTTGAGGAGTTTTCTCGTGAGGAGACGATCCTGGCTGCAAGTTAAATAAGAGCTTCACTCAAAGTACTTACGGGATGATATCCGTGGTTTTTTATATTGATGAGCTCCCGATATTTCGACGCTGTTGCAGGCATCATGATCGCGGGAATACTGAAGACTCAGAAGAGGTATGCGGGTGAGGCGAAAATTATTATTATGAGCAGACAAATCTGTCTACCCTCTTTGCCGCTTTCCCTTTGTCCTTTTCCCTTTCCTTTCTTTTTTTCTTTTTCCTTTTTTTTTTTTTCTTTGCTCTTTGCTTTTTTTTGCTCTTTGTTCTTTGCTTTTGATATTATCCCGTAAGTACTTTGAGTGTAGTGAAATACCGTGAAAGTCTTAAACAGTGTTTTAAATAAGAGCTTGTAATAAAAATGTTTTGGGTTGGCATGAACAATCTTGTTAAAAGTCGTGTAGAAAAAACAAATGCTATGAAAGCGATTCCCTGGTTAATGAAGCTCTCAGAAGTCAAGATGAAACACCGTTTGTCTTAACAAACCCGAGAAGCACTTATATCTGGTCTGATCTTCATAATTAAGAGATGCCCACACTACATTCTACCTTATTTTTTGGGCAGAGCAGTCTCTACCAGACAATAAATAAATATAACGCAATAGATTTGTCGTCGCATTCCTTAGCTTTCGCGCCAATCAACAGAATCGTCAGATTCAGCCGGATAGACAATAGGGCCCACACGCCTATTCTTTTACAACACGTTCCAAATAGGTCGATATCTCGTGAACGACGGAATTAATTTTCTAGCAATACTATAAAAGTACACAGCTATACAGTATGTGAAAGACGGATGTCACCTAAGCATTCTTTTCATTATAATAAGTAGGTACCTAACGAAACAAAAGGTCAGTCATCGTAGTATTTAAAATTCTGTGATAACATTTAGAACATCCATTGCATTTATATAAGAACATTTTTGACACTTGGCTTAATGAAGCCAAGTGTCAAAAATGTTCTCGTGTTGTTTTCGGGTTTTAAGAGACACACAATGGTTTGTCTCTTAAAACCCGTTATACTTGTTGGTAATTTTCATAAATTTTCAGCTTTTACAAAGTAGTTGCTAGGTACATAGTTTTTTTTTATCATTACAATTTCCAAGCTTACAAATACGTATGTCATAATTGAGTTGCGGTTTTAATTACAAATTCTAAATGCTGTTAAAATTTCATGTAAACCATTTGTGTTTAGATATTCATGGCTCAATATCCTGTGCCTAAGCATAATAAAGATTATGTTTTAATTAATATGAAGGGTAAACAAGGCCATACAACCCTTTTCAAGTACATGAATGTACTCTGAAAGGATCATATTACCTTCTTTTCCCGCGGGCATTGTTTATCGTGGAAGAAATAGATTGAGAGGAAAATCCTGTGGTGTACTAATACAGCTTATCACGAACACACAATGATCTCTAGCAAGCTCAGATAATTATTACTGATAGCATTTATTTTGGTCGGGCATGAAATTACTTTGATATTGAGACAACATTAATCGGTTTTCGTGATATGAGCATGTGATTCGGAGGAATGAGGAAAATGTCGTGAGGAAAGTTTTGAGTATGACTTTGGTTAGTATAAGAGTGGAAGAAGACCAAAGAAACGATGGATGTAGTGTGTGAAGATTGAAATGGCACGGAAGGAGGGACTTTGGGGCACTTGGGGGAGGCCTATGTCCAACAGTGAACGTCTTTCGGCTGAAATGATGATGAAGATGATCATTTCAGCAGTCACCAGAAGACATGCTGCGCCGAACTTAAATAAATTGGGATCATCATCATCATTATCATTTCAGCCGAAAGACGTCCACTGCTGGACACAGTCCTCCCCCAAGTGTCGCCACAATGACCGGTCCCGTACGACTCGCATCCAGCGAATTCCCGCAACCTTCACCAGGTCATCGGTCCACCTAGTGGGAGGCCTTCCAACGCAACGTCTTCTGGTTCGCGGTCGCCATTCCAGAACTTTTCGGCTCCATCGGCCATCCGTTCTGCGAGCAATGTGCCCTGTCCACTGCCACTTATGTTTGGCAATTCCTCGGGCTACGTCGGTAACCTTGGTTCTCTTGCGGATGTAATGTGTATGAAATTGGGATAAGGGCAGGAAAATTATGATAAATGATGATTAATTTACTTTGATTATATAACACACGAATTAAGTTCGAAAGTAAAGCAAACAAAAATAAAGAGATGGTGAAAAATTAGGAAGCGTGTTGTAAAAGGCCTGCAGTAACATTGAGTTAATCAAAATTAAACATTATAATTAAAGCTGTTTTCAAAATAACAACGAAAATAGTCGCCAATTATAGCGACTAACTAACAAAATAAATTGGTTTACTTTGACGAGCCTTTAGATGAAGTTTAACTCGTTTTGAAATTTAATAGGACTCTCTCAATTTTCACGAAATTGTATCACTAGGAGTAATCTCACGATTGTTATTATGTAAATAATATCTAAACTTCAATACCGTTAAAGAGATTTTTGGAACTAATTGCATTCGTAGTTACTAGTATTTTCAATTGAATCTGAAAGTCTACTTAATTAATTCATGTTTCAAAAACAATCAAAACTTAGTTTACACTTTCTACTCGTCATTTCATCATCTGCTTAGCCTTTTCACAACTTTCACAAATAATTCACTTCGCTTATATAATAGGGTCTCAGTTTAATATAAGTGTCTCGGGGCAGTCTGACTTGATAGCAACTTGTTGACCGATTAAAAACCATTGCTAAGGCGTCAAAGAATTGATACTAGAAAAATCTCCCAAAATTTTCCATATTTCAGTCACTACATTGACAAAATATTAGTGAAACGAGTGAAGCCTGCTCCCAATAGGGAATATGCATAAATTTTCTTTTTAGGGTTCCGTAGTCAACTAGGAACCCTTATAGTTTCGCCATGTCTGTCCGTCCGTCCGTCTGTCCGTCCTCGCTTAATCTCTGTGACCGTTAGCACTAGAAAGCTGAAATTTGGTACCAATATGTATATCAATCACGCCGACAAAGTGGCAAAATAAAAATTGGAAAAAAAATGTTTTATTAGAGTAGCCCCCCTATATTATGTAAAGTGGGAAGTGTTTTTTTTTTTTTAATTTCAACCCTAACGTGTGATATATTGTTGGAAAGGTATTTAAAAATGAATAGGGGTTCCCTAAAATCATTTTTTGATAATGTCAATAATTTCGGAAATAATCGCTCCAAAAGTAAAAAACAATGTGTCCCCCCCCCTCTAACTTTTGAACCATAAGTTTAGAAAATATGAAAAAAATCTGAAAAGTAGAACTTTATAAGGACTTTCTAGGAAAATTATTTTGAACTTGATGGAAACAACAGTTTTTTTTTTTGTACAAAAAAGACAAAAAGTTGTCTAAGTCTGATTTCTGTTTCTTTTTATCTGATTCTTTAAACTCATAAGTGGGAACACTTATTGTGACGGACGGGAAACTACGGAACCCTACACTGAGCGTGGCCCGACACGCTTTTGGCCGGTTTTTTTCTATTTCGATACGGAATGCTAAAGTAATATAAAATAACGACAAAACTCAAAAACAAGACATAAATCGGACAAACAACAAACTTTTGTTTCTATCTCTTTGTACGTCGATGCAGTGAATGACGTCATTCGCTGTATCGGATCTCTCTGTCTAATCAGCAGTTTCAAATGCTTATAATTTAGTATTTTTTATAGATATTAAAAAAATAATTTATCTTTGCCATTTCTGATGTTAATACGGTTTGTTTAGAGTGATAAAAAACATCATGCATATACCCTATTCCATGAAACAATGCTCCCAACCACATCTGTCTAACATTGTGTTGGACAGAAAGCCACTGGTGGTCACTAATTGTAAATTATGTAGCGTATGCGCGTTCTGGCGTTTTAACAGATCGATGTTAAAATAAAAACATGTGTAGCAAAATACGGTCAATTTACATTTATACGGTAGAAGAAAAAAACAATTAATCAGAAACATTAATTGAATATTTCTTTGTCAGATCAAACTTCTCAGTAACACATTTGTGTGTGAGGTTAGAAAAATCAGATTCCACACAATAGTCTATGAAATAGTAAAGTAGTAGTGTAAGGAATAGTATAGTAGTTGTTCAAGGAGAGGTGCGTAGTACTCGAAAGCGGTGTGCGTGTATGACCAGATGCATGACCATGGACGAGGCAAAAGGAGTATGTAAACTCAACTCAAACTCAACTCAAACTCAACTCAAACTCAACTCAAACTCAACTCAAACTCACCTCAAACTCAACTCAAACTCAACTCAAACTAAACTCAACTCAAACCCAACTCAAACTCAAATCAACTCAAACTCAACTCAAATTCATCTCAAACTCAACTTAAACTCAACTCAAACTAAACTCAACTCAAACTCAAGGCATTTATTTCAATTAGACCATTAAAAAAATACTTTTGTGTGACAAAAAAAGCGAAACTATAGTCACAGTCACAAGGCATAATAACTTGAAAAATTACTATAGTTGCGCATTCCGAAGCGTAGATTTATATGGAGAAGAATGGGCAAGAAACGAAAAGAAAGGATCGTAGCATGTGGCGTTGTATGGTGTTGCCTGCCTACCCCCGTAGGAAAAAGGCGTGAGTTTATGTATGTATGTAGTAACCTTAACAGAAACTTATTATTCTTTCATAAAATCGAGCACTAACCAAGATTTGTACTGAACAAAGGGTAATTGCCCTAAGTAAACATTTTTTGTCGACCTGAAAGTAAAGTTCGTACCCGAAATCATGTTATTCAAACATAAATGGCATAAAATGATCAGCCAAGTAAAGCCAATTTCATGGATATTAAAATATTTTTTCTGTTTTATTTCAATTTAAAGTTCTCTGCCTCTTAAAGTAGCACCCTTTACTTGAACTGTTGAAACATATTCCAACAACAACAACAACAGCCCATAACGTCCACTGCTGGACATAAGCCTCTCCCATGATGGGAGGAATTTGCCGTAATCTCCACGCTTGGCAGGCGGATTGGAGATCGCAGTAATGAAAGACTAACAGAAAATGCTGCTGCCCATTCTCTGGTCTACGGAGGCGCAAGGTGTTCTGCCTCAGACATTAGTCGCCTTATACGACACCCGTGAGTGTAATGGGTTAGTTCTATTCTACTCTGCCGGATACCACACGGCTACAAACTGGTTGGGAAAAGGCTAAGCGGATGATGACTTGAACTATAAAACTTACATTATGAATGGTGCCAGTTTCCATTTCCATGAGGCGTCCCTTCTTGATGGTGATTCCAACGTTGAGGTCGAGTACTTGAACAGTTGCTGGTGATATGGCAATCAAGGAACAGTTGCCAGTCTCACCGTGGTTGCGAAGTGTGTACACACCCTCAGCACCGAACAGCATCACGTTGCAGGCTGTGAAATACGGAGAGGTTATTTTCTACTTCGTTATTGGTTCTGTGAAAAATAATTAAGTCCTGAGAAATGAAACTGGACTAATAACTTCTGTAGCTTATTAGTGGGCGCAATGTATGTACTACCTAGTTCACTGGCGGTCGACCACTTTCCAACCTTATCATTAAGGGCATAAGGGTGAAAAATGGCAGACCGTCAGTGTGATCTGTAGTAAATTGCAAGGACAGCTAAAATTACACATAGGCTACGAATGCACTGACAGGTGGCTTGCTTAGTGCCTAGAGGCTAGCGAGTCGTCTAGCGTGTGTCAAAGTAGTGCGCAGTGCGGCCGGTTCGACCATTCTCAGAAGATCCATTGGCCAGATCCATGATGGATCTAGTGAGAATTGTTTTTCTCATTGGATCCTGATTTCAAGAAATGGATCTACTGAGAAGGATCATTCACAGTAGACCCATTGGTCAGATCCATGATGGATCTTTTACAACGACCGTGCTATTAGCTAGGTGACCTGTCAGTGTGTACGTAACCTTAATGTTTCTTGTTTAGGTATATATATTATTTTCAGGACGTATACACATCTTCGGTTTGACAAGATCGTAAGTGCAAAAATTTAATTGGAAAAAGTCGTTTGGCTTAGCTCAAATTGTGCCTAGCTGACCTGAATATAATAAAACGAGGATAGATTCCGAACGAAGTTTACCAATCGGCAAGAGTCGAATGAAAGTCGAATTTTTGTGTAGTAACATCTTCAGGTCAGGTTTGATGTTCACCAAATACTGCCGATTCGTATAAGGCGTCCCAAACCTGACGAGTGTAGCAACCCTAACGTTATTTTTCTTGGCTCCACTATAATTAATTTTTGAAGAACTACCATTTCTATGAAGAAACTTGTTCACAGTACGCTACTATGTAGTCTCGAACATAGTTACGCCCACTTCCTTACACTCTGGTGGAGTCTACAGTTTATTCAAAACTTCTACGTTATGACCTCCGACCTTGCGGAAACTAGAGTTTTGTCGTCATGAATATGTTATGGGGTTGTGAACTTTGTTAGTGGGTGCCATTTGGTTTATATTGGTATGCATTAATGGTGGCGTAACGATGGCATTGTTTCAAGTTTATTAAATTAAACTGTTTATTGTAATTAGGTCATGATTGGTGAGATATTCGATTCTGTCTGAGTGGGTTTTATGAAAAATATAATTATTAAACACATCAACAATAAGGTTTCTCTGTGCAAACATAATTGTTATTGGACAGCATTTAAGTCTCGTAAAGCCCGCATACAAAAAAAATATGATTTGTAGATTTTTTACCAAAAAGGTAATAAATATTCATTAAAAAATTCGTGTTAATGTTATCAACTTAACCTAACAAGCAACGGTAGACATATATTTACGAATCGGCAATAACAACACATTAAAAACGCCTGAAATAATTATGTGTTAAAAAACTATGTATGATGTTCCAGCTAGTCTTAATAATACGCCAAACGAAAATAAACACATCGTTACAATAATGGAACGAAACAAAATATTTTCCAAAGGCAAAATATATTTATACAAAATAACAAAAGTATCTAACTATTTGCGTGGGATCCTTTAAATTACATTGGTGTCAATTCAAACTAAACTTAGACTATTGCTATCTTTTACTAAAAGGCAGTGCGAGAAAAGAACGCTTACAGCTATGAAATAAGTTAGAGATATCAAAATAATTTATGCCTTGCGCTTCACCGTGTTTTTAGTCAACATGTTTTTACGTGCACCCTTCATTTGTATAGAAATATTAGTTCCAACTAAATTTGACAGCTCTTAAATACGTCCGTGTCTTTCTCGTTTTATTAGAGAGAAAAAGATAGCAACAGCCTAAATTAAGTTTAGTTTGTGCACAACAGAATCGACACTATTAACAGTTTCCTAGACTAAGCGAGAACATCAAGTTACTTCATTTAGTTTTATTCTCAGGATGCTGGGGAATAGTTTATCTTCGTATGATGTTAATGGAAGTCATAAAACAAACCAAGAGAGAACACTTCTAGTAAAAACATTTGCTTATCATCCAGTGCTAGTTGGTTGGGTCCGGTGGAAACTGTAGTTAATGTACCGATTCACAAAGGAATGATAAGGGTGGATGGATACCCACCCACTCTGATCTCTTAATTATGTTCATGAAAAGTTAAGAAGTGTAAAATAGAAATCTAAATCTACACTAATATTATAAAGAAGAAAGATTTGTATTTTTGTGTGTATGTTTGTAATGAATAAACTTAAAAACTACTTCGCCGATTTAAAAAATTCTTTCACCATTAAAAAGCTACGTTTACATTCACCTTGAGTAACATAGGCTATAT
Organism: Xestia xanthographa; assembly: GCA_905147715.2. Classification (NCBI taxonomy): domain Eukaryota; kingdom Metazoa; phylum Arthropoda; class Insecta; order Lepidoptera; family Noctuidae; genus Xestia; species Xestia xanthographa. Next base: position 19,864,938 of record LR990653.1, on the reverse strand, counting down.
TTTATCCCAATACTCCCACGGGAACGGGAACTACGCGGGTGAAACTGCGTGACGTCCGCTAGTTACAAATATTCTAACATGACAAGATTATGATTTGTAAGTTTTAATTTTTTGTTCGCCTCTTAGGTGTCCCACTGCTGGGCAAATGCCTTCCCTTTCTCCTACCAAAACCTCTCCATCTTGTGTGATATCTGGCCATGTTTACCTCACAAATAAGATCAGATCGTCACACCACCTTCCCGCGGTTTTTTCTTTTACCATTAAGTTCTATTTCATTAAGCATTCATTATTAATTTCACTTCACTTATCAATAACGTATGGCATTCTCAAACGAATTATGTCATGTGTATTCTGTGTTAAAGATTCGATTAACGTTCACTATGTATACATACTTTTTCTACATACATACATACTGGGTTAAGGATACACTTCAGTTGATGATAAATCGAATCTCAGAAGTAACTAAGTAAATATATTCGTCCTCGACAGCACTTTTTATTCACAAATTTGATCAATTTTGAGAGGGAACGGCACTCATACATTTTCATGCAAATAAACAAATATACACACATCAAAAGTGTCTAGGGATCAAGCATTTTTATGCGGATTTCTTGAGATTGAGATGTGGCTTTGTAATAAATTTATGATTTTATAAATTTATATGGATCCTTTTTGGTGCATTTCATAATTTGAATCAGGAACTCTCAATCAAATTCGTGTAAAAGATGAAAATAAGCTGTCAATATTTTCCCTATAAAAACATACAACGCATTGAAGACATTATTAGTGCTACTGTTTCCCTACTACTGATTAAAACCAACGTTATTATGGAGCGGCGACGTCATTTAAGCAGGGAAGAAATGCTCAGAGCCGTGGGAATGATAGAAGCTGGTTCCCGGCAACGTACTGTAGCTTTAGCTCTGAATACAAGTCAGAGTGTTATCAGTCGACTTTGGACACGTTACCGAAGCACTGGTACCGTGGCTGAGCGCCATGGAGGACGGTATCGCTGCACCACACGGAGACAAGACCGATACATTCAAATCTTAACTCGAAGAGCTCCAACAATAACCGCCATGATGTTAGCCGTGAGGCTTCATCACTCTTCAGGGAACTTAATTAGCGACCAAACAGTCAGAAACCGCTTGCATGAAGTGAACCTTCATTCCCGAAGACCGCTACGGGTACCACCTATAGCAATGCACAATCGTAGGATTCGATATCAATGGGCTCTTGAACACAGAAATTGGGCAGAAGAACAATGGCGTTTCGTGTGCTTTTCTGATGAGTCTCGTTTTGGTATGAGACCGGATACAAGACGTATACGACACTGGAGAACCCCTGGACGCCAACAGCGATTAAAATCCTGCCAGGAAGTCCATCCTTATAGTGGTGGAACCATCATGGTATGGGCGGGTATTTGGATCGGCGGAAGAACTGAGTTGATTTGGATCAGAGGCAACCTCAACGCTCAAATTTATGCTGAGACGATTGTATCAGACGTCATCGTTCCTCTACAAGTGCAAATCGGTCCCTTATTTCAGTTAATGCATGATAATGCACGACCGCACACCGCAAGAGTTGTAAGACAGACTCTCGCCGCAGCTAACATCAATGTCCTGCCCTGGCCTGCTCAGTCGCCAGACTTGAACCCGATTGAGCATGCATGGGATATGCTACAGAAAAGAGCTCTGCCGAATATGGAGGGTATCCAGTCGCAAGAAGACCTTTTTTTGTTGTTGCAACGAACATGGGCGGCCATTCCACAGCGTGATTTGGATGAACTCATTTTGAGTATGCCAAACCGATGTTCTTGTGTTGTTAGTGTTCGCGGTAGAAACACGGATTATTAATTGTTTAAGTTACCCAATAAAATTTTAAAGAAAACTGTGTTTTCAGTCATTTTTTCGAACTTTAATGTTAGTGGTTCAAATGTCAAAAATCCCTTTATTAGGAAAATGGCAAATTTCTTTATTAATGCAAAGGTGACTTGGTTTATCGTTACTGTGACAAACGAAAACACTTTATTTGATGAATCCTTAAAGAAAATTTTAATTAATATCAATCAGGAGAAAAGTTATTGCAAAAATATATGTTGATCCCTAGATACTTTTGATGTGTAGTTCGGACGATTTCCATATGCATTAATAACATACAAAATTCATATTCTACAAACGTTTAGTTACTGCCCACGCCCACGGTTCCAGTGCCAGAAATACCAGTTATTTGTACTCATAACTTATGAAAACTGTTCCGATATTTGAACTAACATTGCGATGGTATATGGATTTGCGATATTTGAACCAACATTGTAATGTTCACAAAACTGTTTCAATAAGCTGAGATACGAGTTGTGACAGCAATATGTTTTCAATTAAACCCTTACTGCCCCTTACTTTGTTTCCTGTCCCCATGAACAACTTTAATGTAATTTGTTGTTAGAACGTCCAGTAATTTTAATGATTAAGCTGTTGCTCCCGGATGTCATTTGCTGACCTTTGACAGTCGTTACAGGTAGCGACCCCAAAAGTCTGTCAACCAGTCTTGCCCAGTACTAACTGAATTGCGCAGGTCAAATGGGCAGGCGCTCCACGAAAAATACTGGTATTCAGCTGCATCCGGTTAGACCATAACATTGTTGGGAAAAGGCTAGGAAGATGAGTCAACATCAAATTTTTATATCTATTTTATTAAATTGAATATTGTATTTATTTTATACACATATTAAAATGATATTTGATCGGTATTCCAAATTAATTTCACCGACCAGCAACATAATGATAAAATGTCGCCATGTTGCCGGTATTTTATAAGAAAAGTTTTAAAACAAGTTAGCAACGCCGAGATACTTTAAAACTAATATCTTTTGCTCCCAGGTAAAGTTGAATGTACAGTCACGAACAACAGTAACATACACTTACGTAAAGGTATTACAAGGTAAATGCGAGTGGGGACGCTGGGAGAGGTTACTTTGCCCTGCTATGGACATAAGCTGACTTTATTCGTGATTTTCTATTGAACGATCTGGTGGGTACCATTCGCAACCGGTGTGCGTGTATGACCATAAGAATATGGACGTTGATCAAGCAAAAGGAAGAATCGCAGGTGGCACTCTCTAGTTTATGGCCATCCTTCTGGGAAAAAGCGAAAGATATGTGTAGGTATTGATATAAAATTCAAAATCGTTTTTTTGTGAAATAACAATAAAAAAAGCCTTCTTTAAAATTATTATGGTTTCGAAAATATATTAAATATGTTCATCATCATCAGCCTATTAATGTTCCCATTGCTGGGACTCAGGCCTCCTCTCTATGAGAGGGAATGGGCTATAAATCCACCACGCGGGCCCAGTGCGGATTGGTAGATGTCACATGTCTTCGAATTTTTTGGTTCTAGGACATGCCGGTTTCCTTACGATGTTTTCCTTCCCGATTTGAGAGCAGTGGTGATGAAATAAATTACACAAAGTAATGCGCCTGTCTGGGTTCGAACCCATGACTTACTGTTCGTAAGTCGGGGCCGCCACCACTGGGCCACCGCTACTCTCGGCCACCGCTGCTCTCGTTTTATTATGTGTTCGTACATTTTTAATTATTAAAATTTGGTTTATGAGAAAGTCACTGATGGTTTTTGCGTACCTAAGGTATTAATGCTGTGTCTGACTGTACTGTACATTTATACAACTTACACATGTAAGTAAACCTGTGTTTATAGCCAACATCTGAATTAACGAGATAAGAGAAGTTAAACAACATTAGTTTTGGCCATTCGTTGGTATGTAGTCGTTTATGACGCATGATAAGACTATTTGCCTTAGTTTTAGCCATTTGGATCAACTTTTATTACTTAGAAAATTTAGTTTGTTTCGAAGTCATTTGGGAGTTAATAGCTATTTAGGTCTAACTTATAAAAAAAGAAAAGTAATCTAGGTTTCGATTCTGATAACCTATTTTAAATCACCGGCTTGGTTAGCATCTACACCAAATATAACATGAATTTGATAAATGAAATTATATTTAGTACAGATCTCTAAACAGTAGAATGTAATATTATGACTATATTATTAGGAGAAACGCTATGACAGGTAGCATTTGGCGACGTCACCTGACGGTTAGTTTATAAAAGCGCTGTTCAGCGAGTAGATCGGCCATTTCGTGGTCGGCTCTCGTACGGGAAGGTTGTCAGGTGATCGACGCTATTTACTATCTGTCTTTCTTTTGCCTTGTTTTTATCTTATTGTATGTGTGCATTTAAATGAACGGTTGTTTGCTTGTGTGATTTTAGTTGTGTTTATTTTGATCAAATTAATGTTAATAAAATTAGTGAAAATTGCGTGATTATTATTTTTTTTATTCATTTCTACTTCTGATTCCTAATATCAGAAGTGGGATTGGCCTAAACCCACTTAAAATTAAAAATCCGTTGAACAAGCAAAACAGCCGTTAATTCAAAAATCTATCATGCCTCGACCATCTCGTTCGCGCAGTAGTTCAAGTGAAACACCACCGCATAGATCGGATAAGAAGCAGAGTAAATCGCGTCGACACCACCGTAGGTCTCGGTCGCGTCGCGTCCGGTCTTGTAGTCGTGATAATTCCGTGAAACAGGCGTTAGGTACGATTATTTATTTATTTATTTATTTATTTATTTTATTCAACACGCCGTTTTATTATGTCGCGATTAAGAGCTATAGAGGAAAGCAACGCGAGTGTTTCACGTACACCTTTGCCATCTGATCATGGCAACACACCTCAACGAGATGAACCGGGTAATAGTGCGCCAGCCGCAGCAAAAGTACTTGCTGATGCGCTTGTTGCTATCCAAACGAAACCGCAGAATTATTATGTGTCAAATTTTGATCCCGCTATCCACAACTTTGAGGTGTGGTGTGATGAGGTGGAACGTGCTAGGTTAATGAATCATTGGACCGACTTAGAATGTTTGTCGCGAGTTGCTAATTGTCTTAAGGGCGACGCTAGGTCTTGGTTGAATGAGTGGACAACAAGTGATCGTTCGTGGTCTAACTTTTCAAAACAATTTATGTCGCTGTGTCCGCGAAGACTCGATTACGCCAACATACTGTTTGAGACCATTAATACAACGTCTGATAAATTTCCAACTTATGCGGAGTACGCCCGGCGTTCGTTATTGCGACTACGCATTGTTAAGGGTATAAGTGAGGAACTAATGGTTCAAATAATCATACGCGGTATAGTTGATGCACAAGTTCGTGCGGCGGCTGCAAATCTTACAACCGAAAATATCGTTTCGTTTTTAGCTATTTACACCAAGCCTACTCGTGGCAGAATTGACAATTGATCTTCTAATAGTGGTGTAACAAAAAAGCGAAATATAGATCGCCCCGAAATTAAGTGTTTTACTTGCAACCAGACTGGTCATAAAACTTTTAATTGTCCCAAAAAGCGTAAGGGCCCAAATGATAGTTCCACAAAAATTATTTGCACCTTCTGTAAAAAGAACGGTCATAAAGAAAGTGAGTGCTTTACGAAATTACGCTCAGAGGGACAAAATAGCAATCAAAGAAAAGTTAACCTCTGTAAAGAATTGTCAATCCAATCTGCTAATAGTGGTGACATTAGTACTGCTGTGATACAAGGCATACCAGTGGATATTTTGATAGACAGTGGTGCTATTAATGTTTCCTTAATATCGTCAAATGTTGTCAAATTCTTTTCCTGCTCACGTAAGTCAACTAATTGCGTTTTGAAAGGCATTAGTTACGACGGGATCCTTGCTCGCGAATATGTTACGCTTACAGTCGAGTTTAGTGGCATCGCGCTTGAAGTCGATTTCGTTATTGTACCCGCCTCTTGCATGAACACGCCAATAATAATCGGTACAGATGTCCTCAATAGGGAAGGAGTAACTTTTGTTAGGACAAAAAATGGGCAATATTTGACACACTCCTCTCAGGTGTTTAAAGTAAATGTTGTTGAATCCGATGCTAAAGTCAACACACCTCTTCAAGGCGAAGATTTGAAGTTATTGTTAGCCGTAATAGACGATTTCCTACCTTATTTAATATCTGGCACTGCTATCACAACGGTCCAAACGGGACAAATGCAAATTAACTTAACTAGTGATGTTCCCATCGCCTATCATCCCTATCGATTATCATACCAGGAAAAATTAAAAGTACGGGAAATAGTAAAAGATCTACTAGACAAAAATATTATTAGGGAGTCCAATTCTGAGTATGCGAGCCCCATCATTCTAGTAAAAAAAAAGGACGGTGCAGATAGAATGTGTGTTGATTTTCGCGCTTTAAATCGTATAACCGTTAAGGATCGCTATCCTCTTCCTCTAATAGAACACCACATAGACCGTCTTGGTTGTTCGAAATTTTTTACTGGCCTCGATATGGCCTCGGGTTTTCATCAAATTCCAATTGATAACAGCTCGATACATAAAACTGGTTTCGTAACACCGGAGGGGCATTACGAGTACTTAAAAATGCCTTTCGGGTTGTGTAACGCCCCGACGGTCTATCAACGGATTATCAATAAAACACTTAGAAGATTAATTGATTCCGGAAATGTCTTAGTATACATGGATGACGTACTCCTGATGAGCATGACAGTTCAAGAAGGCATCAAATTATTGCGCGATGTTCTAGAAACGCTATCTCAGGCCGGGTTTTCGATTAATCTTCGTAAGTGTTCATTTCTAACTACGGAGGTGGAGTATCTAGGCAGAGTTATAAGCCATGGTCAGGTTAGGCCGAGCTCTCGAAAGATAGAAGCGTTAACAGACACCCCCACACCAGGCAATGTTAGGCAGGTTAGACAATTTTTAGGTTTAGCGGGGTACTTTCGCCGGTATATTAAAAATTATGCGATGAAAACTGCAAGTATCTCAAAACTCACCAAAAAAAAACGTTAAGTTTGAATGGGGACCAGAACAAGAGGAGGTCAGGCAATATTTGGTAAAACAGCTGACTAGTGAGCCTATACTTGCAATTTTCGATCCCAAACTGCCTACCGAGTTGCACACCGATGCGAGTAGCGTAGGTTATGGGGCTGTATTAATGCAGGTACATGGGGATGGCAGCAAACGCGTGATTGCTTATTTCAGCAAGGTTACCCAGGGCGCTGAAAGCAGATGCCATTCTTATGAATTGGAAACGCTGGCAGTCGTCAGATCATTGCAGAATTTTAGACACTATCTCATTGGAGTTAATTTTAAAATCATAACGGACTGCAATGCTTTGAAAGCCACTGAGCGCAAGAAGGATCTGCTTCCACGCGTAGCACGCTGGTGGATTTATTTACAGGATTTTAATTTCAATATCGAATATCGAAAAGGCTTAATGATGACTCATGCTGATTACTTGAGCAGAAATCCACCAGCCATGCAGGTCAACCAAATCGAAAGACCTTTGAACTGGGCACAAATGGCCCAGGCAGCCGACAATGAGACTAAGGATCTTATACAGAAATTAAGAGACGGACAATTAGATGCACGGCGTTATGAATGTAAAAATGAGTTATTGTATTACCTTTACTCACCAGTCGGTGAGGAGTCAAGGCTATTATGTTTCGTTCCAAAGGGACATCGCCTTAGTCTGTTAAGATTATTCCACGACGAACATGAGCACATCGGTGCTGAGAAAACGTTAGATCTCATACTAAAGCATTTTTGGTTTCCCGGTCTCAAACAATTTGTAAGCAAATACACCTCACATTGCCTAATTTGCATCTCCAGAAAACGAGTTCCAAGAGCTTCACATCAACCTATCACTTCATGGGAAAAGTCTGAAGTCCCATTCGACATAATACATGTTGATGTGTTAGGCCCACTGCCGGAATCAAACGGCTATAAATTGGTCTTTGTGTTGGTGGATTCGTTTACAAAATTTTGCCTACTTTACCCCATATATCGCCAAGACGCGAGCGAGCTCAAGCGCGTTTTTAGTAACGCAGTCTCTTTATTTGGTGTCCCTAAATTAATAGTTTCCTACCGTGGCCGTGGTCGTATGTTCGAAGCCTCTGGTTTTATTAGCTGGGTATCGGAACTGGGCTCGGACATTCACCACATAACTCCAGAAATGCATCATGCCAATGGCCAGGCTGAGCGCTATGTACGCACTGTGTTAAATTTAATTCGTGTTGAATGTCGTAATAAATATGTGCTTTGGTCTAACTCACTTTGGAAAATTCAACAATTGTCGGCATTAAATTTATTAATTGGTACTGATGCGACCACTCCTGTTATCCGTGCGTTGATTCGTGATGTGGCAGTCGAAAATGCACACCCTAATTGCGAAGCATGGCGAGAAATCTGTACGAGCAAAAGACCTGCTTAAGGTAAATCAAGATAAACAAGATTCCTATGTCAATCGTCACCGACACCCTCCCAGATTGTTCAAAGCTGACGACCTGGTATTCGTCATAAAATACTCACAGTCAACGGGAAAGATGGACTCTGGAATGAGAGGCCCTTACCGTGTGGTAAGTCTTGCCAAGCGACCGCTATGAGCTAAAGCTGTTGGCTGGTGCTCGTGGCAAAACCACACAGGCGGCAGCCCAATATATGGTGCCATGGAAGGGAGAGTGGTGTCCCGAGAGTTGTGCAGTTTTCTTTGAGAGTAAGTAAACTGTTGCTATATGTTGTCATATGTTTCAGGTATTCAATAATGCATACTTGGTGTGTAGCAGGAGACTAAAAACTTAGTCTGAATGGCTGGCTACTGGTCACATTTTATATGTGTATTGGACATTAGTCCTGCAGACACATTTTGTATGTGTATTGGACATTAGTCCTGCAGACACATTTTATGTGTATTGGACGTTGGTCCTGCAGACACATTTTATGTGTATTGGACATTAGTCCTGCAGACACATTTTGTATGTGTATTGGACATTAGTCCTGCAGACACATTTTATGTGTATTGGACGTTGGTCCTGCAGACACATGGTGTATGTGCCTTGGACGACGGTCCTACACAAACACCAATGTGTGAAGTTGTTCTCGTACACTCTAACATTATAGGAGAGAAGAATGATCGAAATGAAATGTATGTTCGACGTTGTGTGCTTGGATGATGAAAGATTAGAAGTACGATAAGAAATATTAGTGTGTGTCAGACCGAATGAGGGCCTTGAAAGAGAGATGTATGAAAGAATAGGAATTCTGTCATTTAACATGAATGCTCATAACATTTTTATTTTTTAGATACTGATGACGATGACATTAATGACGCAGAAGCAGGACCATCTTCAGCTCCTGAGAACTCCATAGCCCAAGGTGACTGCAACAGAGGCATCAGCAAAGATGTGCCCGAACTGCCCGAGGACGGCGCACGGTCAGGAGAGGCCGTATTAGGAGAAACGCCATGACAGGTAGCATTTGGCGACGTCACCTGACGGTTAGTCTATAAAAGCGCTGTTCAGCGAGTAGATCGGCCATTTCGTGGTCGGCTCTCGTACGGGGAAGGTTGTCAGGTGATCGACGCTATTTACTATCTGTCTTTCTTTTGCCTTGTTTTTATCTTATTGTATGTGTGCATTTAAATGAACGGTTGTTTGCTTGTGTGATTTTAGTTGTGTTTATTTTGATTAAATTAATGTTAATAAAATTAGTGAAAATTGCGTGATTATTATTATTTTTATTCATTTCTACTTCTGATTCCTAATAATATATTATGGTAGATATCATTACAGTGAAGATGCTTGTCATAATATAAAGCAATTCTATTATCAGCAAAGCGATTATGCAACATTATGCACTAGTTATCTTTACTAACAAACATAGTAACCTTTATGCAACCTTCCGGTGACACATTATGTCATAATTGACAAAAAAATTGAGAGGAAAAGAGAACACAGACACAAAACATTTAATATGACGTGTTTAAATTTATTTTATTATGTATTTTATTTTTATACGTATATGTATGTTTATTTTATATTTAAGTTATATTTTTCTTTATAGGATATAATTTAAATTTTCCTGTTTTGTCTTTTCTACACAGTGTCTACATTTCTAATCAAACTTTCCGCTCGCAGGTCTGCTGGAAGAAATTTCTTATGAAATAAGCAGTACCTTTGTGCTCTTCTATCTTAAGTATTTTGTATGTACATAAATAAATAAAACAAAATACAATAATACAGGAGTAAATAAAAAAGAAACTCACGTTTAGGGTTCTTCAAATGTCGTACAGTAATAGCGAATCCCTTCCCCCTAGCAGGTACCCGGTACTGTACCAACGCAGCATTTTGTCTGGAGACCAGCTTACGTGTCGGTCTCTGGTCACAGGACTCCACTACTCGGTCGTCGTCCCACGCATCTGCTGGCCACACCTGGCCGCTCAACTCCCAGCCGTCAATCCACTGGAATAAAGTTCTATTTAGAATACTTAAAGACTGGATTGTTTTTATCTTTTCATCAGAGTTTTCGGCCAGTATTTTCGGAAATGTCCTGAGATTAAACCTCATCCGTTGCAATTTCAACGTGAATCTATTTTTTACAAGTCAATTCGTCCATCGCTCTGAAAACCCCCTTTTCACAAGCTTGTTAAAACAAAGTCATGATGGATATAGGCACGAACGTAAAAATAAAAAGAAATTCAAGTTTGAATGGAGACTGTATCTTAATTATAAATCCCAAACGGCAACATTATATCTATGTTAAAACCAAGCAAAGTGAAGACCTTAGCAAAATCCGGCCTTCCATGGCTCGTAAAATAATAAAGTCTAGCAAAAACAGCTGATCTAAGGCTAAGCTACAACGTTATAACTAACACCAGAGCGTCTACACGCAGCGAAAAAATTCAATTAAAGTTTTCTCAACCACTTTATCGTTATAAAAGTTTACGACAGTTTCAGACTTATTATTACTCGTACGTCATCCGTTATGGAGTTATTTTAATAATTTTTGTACACGAGTAACTAGATTTACTTGATGTTTTATAGCCTTGCAAATCATGGTAAATACAGTCCCTTGAGAAATAAGAGGTCGGATTTATTTAAAGTTAATTTAACACCATGTCTTAAACCTTCACTAAAAGTGGTATTAGAATTGATATGATCACGAATTCCCAACTAATAAGCTAAAGTAAAGTAAAGAATTTCACATTTCTGGAAGGAATGTCTTAAAGTAACATTGCTATATGCCAATGAAGGGTTAAATAAAAATTGTAATTGAATTTTTTAAATACCTTCTTATTTTAAAAGGGTAAATCCCGAAAACGAGTCCTTTTTTTTATTAAATTTTTAAAAAAAAATGTTTTCGTTAGATAAGCACGTTTTTGGCAGAATTTGAAGCCTTTATTTAACCGACTTGCCAGATGAACTTTCAAAAACACTTTCATTTCCTAAGGAAATCTTCATGCACGTAACCCTGCGGTGTAAGCTATGATTTCAACAGTAGATGACTTACCGCGACCAATCCTCCATTCTCGCAGGGCACATTGATGTAGTTAAAGATGACCTCGATCCGTTTATCAGGCTCAGCTATCATGTAGATACCGCACACGACCGGGTCATTCGACGGTGACTTAAAAAATAATTCTCCCTCTTCTGATGTCACCAGGAAACAATCTGCGAAAATAACTCAATTATTTTATCAAGACCAAGCAAAGGATTCAATTTATTCCGACAATTGTATTATGCTTAACTTAATGTCAGAGTTAATTGGCAGGGTTAAGCTAAAGTTTCTACCTTGGAAACAGTCGAAATTATGCTAAAAGAAAGGTTTAAAGAGAATACATTGCATGGGGCTGATACGGTAAGTTTTATACTCCGTTCAGCCTTTTTTGCTGTCAATTAAAGACTCTTTTGTAATAAAAGCCCAGGTTTTTACCATTTTACTATTTATGTAGGTGAGTAGAATTCAGTATTCAAATGTTCTAATTAAATATGCAAACATTCCAGGAATGGCTTTCATCAACTCGCTGACCAAAATCACACTTAAATCGGCAAATGAGTTAGTTTTCTGAATATTTCATAAACCAGTGCCATGTAAACCAGTAGGTATCTAATAATTTACGTATTATTTATTTTTTGTGAGTTTTAATTTGTAATGAGCAAGTGGCTTGCCCCTAACATGTGACTTAAACAAAATTGGTGAAATGAGAGTGACTACTATGTATGACTGGCCCCTAAATAATGATGTTATGCCATAGTTATGTTTGTATTTACCTTCATCAGGATTGATGATACGGTGTGCTGGTCTAGGAAGCCGCCGTATCCTGGAGAAGCGTGATAATGCTGATGCAGAACTCCTTTGCCCGTACTCTTTGCCCTGATAACAAAGAAAAATATCCCTTAATCAGTATAATATTAAGAACTTTCGAATATTCCACTTTCTCAACAGCTTCAACGTCAACATTAATTATAACTAATAACGCTAGAAGGACGTCTGGGCCGAAGTTAAACACAACTTGGAAAGTGTGGTAGTGACCAGTTATGTCAAGAAGTCAATCAATCAACGGAACAGTAGGTATCTAAGTTGTTCTTGACCTAATGATAAAACGAGTGGGCAGGACGACCTAGGACGACCTAGTAGAAGATATAAGTCTTCAAAACATTGCAGTGTAGGCGAGTAACAGATTTAATTAGGTAGTAACTACACTTACCAGCACTAAACAATTGGTTCTAAAAACTAATTTAGAATGACAGTGGGCAATCCCAATGCGCATCGCCGCATCTTAACCTAATTAATATTTGCATGTCGAAAGCGATTAGTCAGTTTGATGACCTCCCTTGGAGACTGTCATGACACCAATAAGCATTGACACTAATTAGGAAGGGAATTGAATCGAAGGTATACGTACCTATAAACAAACGGATCAACAAGGGATCAGGGAACGGACAAACGAAGAAACTTACTAGAGGCAAGTAGAGCTTTTTCATAATTATGTTCACACAAGCCGACCCCGATATAGTTGGGAAAAGGCTAGCTTTTCCCAACTATATCGGGGTCGGCTTCTAGTCTAACCGGATGCAGCTGAATTCCAGTATTTTACATGGAGCGACTGCCTACCTGACTTCCACAACCCAGTTAATACTGGGTAATACGATACCCCTTGATAAGACTGGTTGCCAGACTTTTTGGGTCACTGACTACCTGTAACGACTGTCAAAGATCTACAAATGACAGCTGGGACCAACAGCTTAACGTGCTTTCCGAGGCACGGAGGAAACTTGGTATGTAAGGGTAGTCACCCATCCACAGACCAACCTAGGCAAGCACGGCTTCACCTAAAGATCGACCCGAGTCAGTGGCTGTTATTATTTAGCCACGAGCTCCTCCTTGCACGACAATTTACCTTAAAAGTTTTGATCCCAACACGTCAATAACCATCACACATCAATTATGATGTGTGATGTTCCTTAAAGCATTTTTAAAAACGTGTTGCGCCCACCCCAAATAGAATAAGACAAGGGCAGAAATATGTCATCACCTTCATTCATTCATTCATTTTTTTCTTCCTGTTAGACGTCACAACATCATTTACACCTGTGTCTTTCATATCATTCCTCACACGATCTATCCATCTTTTCTTCGACCTTCCTCTCCCTCTCCATCCCTTCTCATTACATGCCTATACTAAGACACACGACTTCCTTTCAATTTTTCACAACTGCCACAAAGATTCCCGGGAACTAGTTGATAAAAGACAAGAGTGAAAAAAATAGATTAGGAAGCCCAAAACCTTGTGGGATAAAAATGCCACTCTGAAGTCAAGATAAATGTTCATATCTGAGTGATTTTAAATGTAACGGTACCGCACTTACGTGCCCACTACGTGAACCACACACAAACGATCCTTGGAGCGAGAAATTCTTTTCATGTCCACATTTCCACAATGCATTCAAAGCTTTGAAATGTACTCAAAAGATTGCGAGGACCGCAATCGTAGAGATATTTAGTTATTTGGTAGCTCATGAAATAGACGTGGATTTTTTTAGTGATTTCATTCCACATTTCGCTAGACTAAACCTCGTTGAATGAAGCATTGGTGCAAAATTGAATTTTGAAAGTAATTAACGGAAACAATGGCTTTGGTTGACATGGCTCGGCGATACCTAGCTTAAAGTATTAAAAACCCTGTGTTTGTAATAAAGCTAAATAAATAAATAAATAAATAAAGCAATTTGCTTTCTAAACCATGTGTTATGCTTTTGGAATATTGAAACAAAAATCTGTTTTTATTTAATATGAGGTTCTGATATGCGTCGAGAGTATTAGAAATGAGTTATTCCCGGCTCGTCACTGTTCCGATTGGTCACCAAATTTTTGTTCATACTAGGTGTCATTTAATACTAGCTTACATCCTTCGCGTCTAGTTCGACATTGAGTCACACAACGTTTTCTGCTATCAGCAATTCAGCATGTCTAAAAATAAGTTACTCGAGAAAAAATAATCTGTTATTTTTCCTATCTTCAAAAATGGCTGAGATATTAAACGTTAAATTACGGCCTCCGCGGCAAAATCCGACTAAGCGACCGCGTGTGACGTCATGTGGCGCACTGCGAATAATTTTAATTAATTAATTAATAACTAGTCTGAGGTGGCGCAGGAGAAGAGAAAAAGCAGAAAAAAGAAAAGGATGTGTGACTTTGCCCAGTAAAAAATAATAAGTGCAAACCACTTTACAAATCAAATTTTGTTATCGTAAGCACGCCGCATCACCCGCAATCGGACATGACACTGGGACGTGATGTCATCGCAGTTAAGTAGCTGGCGAAGGAACGCAAAGTCAAAACTTTACAACGCTGAAACTTTGGAAACCTTGGCCCAATTTCGATGAAACAAAGACTATTATTATTTGCACGACTATGCGCATTAAATGCAGTACCTTTTATAACAGGTGTGACTCACTGATATAAAAAGTATCCTATATGTTAATCCAGGTTAGAAACTATCTGTGTAAATTTCATTCAAATCCGTTCAGTAGTTTTGCGTGAAAGAGTAACAAACATACACACATACAAACTTTCGCATTTAAATATATTAGTGTGATAACTTCAAATAAGTATATTTTATCACAAAATCATTGTACAGGCAACGTGATTTACAGCAGGTAATGTTTGCGTTCTCTAGAGTTGGTAGTCGGTACCCATTTACATTTGGATTGCTCTTGAATAATGTACAGGAATCTCGGTTCATAGCTCGTGGAATTTCTGTTGTTCTAATATACTCTACAGGTATTTCGAAATAAGTAAGTCAATGTTTCAACGGAAAATTAAATTAAAAGCGTATTGTTTCTAACTATATGTTTGGGTTTTAATTTTTGTTTCAAAGTAGTGTTTTAGTATGTAGGTAGATGAAGACCAAAGAAACGATGGATCGACTGTCTGAATGATGATATGGGATGACGAGTAATAGATAAGTATGGAAGAACAGTTGTCTGTATGGTGTCGGACGTAAAGAATAGCACAATCCCATATATTCAGTTTTTACCGACGAAAAATTACTTAGTTTAATGTACAATAACACCATAGCACCATCCCATATCTTCCCGTGGGTGTCGTAAGAGGCGACTAAGGGAGTTACCAGAGAATGAGCAGCAGCGTTCTCTGTGCTTTTGTAACAACCGTACTGCGATCGCCAACCTGCCTGCCAAGCGTGGCGATTATGGCAAAACCCCCCTTTTGGGGGAGGCCTATGTCCAGCAGTGGACGTGTTTCGGCTGAAATGATGATGATGATGATGGAAGAACAACACATGCTGCGCAGACCACAAATAAATTGGGGTAAGGGGAGGAGAATGATTAGCTCGCCGTCCGTCCGTCTCATGACGACAGGCCGTGTCGACGGCGCGTTCGTGTTCCACGCGCGCCTCAAAGAGAGTCAGCAATAGGAAGGGGTCCGTAAGGACCGATGCAGGCGGGGGTTGCGGGACTGTTCGAAAGAGATACCGTGGCCCCGGAACACAAAGGGCGATGAAGGAACATGGATGGGTTTTAGTCAGTAAAAGTCTGACACTCCCTCCTGCTCCGCCCAAAGCGGGAGGAGTCATTTGATGATTTCACATCCGAAAAAAAAGGGCAAGATGATGATGATGATGATGATAGGACCAAACGGTCAAAACAGAAACGATGATTATTAAAAAAAAAGACTTTTACTAACAGTTTAAAAAAATGGAGGTTTCATAATCAGGACTTAATCAAGAGAGGCTTATCAATGTCAATATTTTAAGAAATTCTTAGGTACGGCTACAATTTTATTCATCAAACAATTTAATCTGGTCTTATCCTTGTCTTAAAAAGCATATATACTCTTATAATATTTAAATCTTTTATAAGCGTATGTATTTTATCATAAGAACTGTCTACAACGATCGTACGAATAAGTGTATCGTATTACCTAGTACTGTACTGATCAGGCAGCCTTTTCCCAACCATGTTGGGGTCGGCTTCCAGTCTAACCGGATGCAGCTGAATACCTGTATTTTACATGGAGCGACTGCCTATCTGACCTCCACAACCCAGTTAGTACTTGGTAAAACGATACCCCTTGGTAAGACTGGATGTCAAACTTTTTGGGTCACTGACTACCTGTAACGACTGTAAAAGATCTGCAAATGACAGCTGGAACCAACGGGTTAACGTGTTTCCAAGGCATGGAGCAAACTTGGTATGTAATAAGTGGTCGCCCATCCACAGACCAACCTAGGCAAGCACGACGACCTAAAGATCGACCCGAGCGACTGGTATTATTTAGCCACGGGCTCCTCACGCCTTTGTACTATTAGGCCTGAATAATATGAAGTAAAATAATACAGTATGAATTGGCGAGAATTGAAAGGATTAAGGGATATCTTTGCCCAGGAGTGGACAATTAAAATTATTATTGTCAAAATATTAAGAAAAATAATTGCCAATATTTTAAAAATAATACACCCAAGAATACACCAAGGCAAGGGTTAACAAAAATGAGAATACAGTCACAGCAGTTGAAATGGGCAAGCGTTTGGTGCCCAATAAACTGTTTATACGTCTATTTATGGTCAATTTATTGGGTCACAGAGGAAATGTCCTACATTAGTGGGTATTTGTAGTCGCTCTATAATAAACCGATTCTGGATTTGTAGGCATTATGGTTACAAATCCACGTTGGTATACTGAAACGCATTGTTTGTTTTCAATCCATTAAACTTATTGATTCTTTTTAGAACGTGTGGCTTGTTACGCATGAATATGTTTTAGAATTCCATAGTACTTACTACCAAGTGATCCAGTAATACCACGGGAAGTTTTTTTTTATCCGTGGTCCTACTGGGATTGGTACGTTAGATCAACAATCATAATCTCAACATTAAAAATTTCAAAACTATGGTTTTGAAATTTTGATGTACTTATCTACTCAAAAAAAATTATTTGAACTTTTCAATAGATTTACTATCCCTGTATGGTTTAACTTTTTCCATTTTCATACTTCATGAGCTATTTATTTCCGCCCAAAGATGAGTTAAAATTAGTGTGGAAATATGAAGTTTCGGCGCTCATAACTTCCAAACCAATATTTTTTTCCAATTCTGATTCTATACCTACAGGGATAGATAATGACAACAGTTGATACAATTTTTAGTTTTGAACCTACACCGTCAAACAGACGAGTAATCATTATACTACGTTTGTATGGAAGAATGACCGACTTGTGCAACTTTAAGAGTCCTATTACATTTTTTACGCAAATTCATGATTTTTGACGCAGTAATTTTCAGCAGCAGTAAGATATTTTAATTATTTGCTTATGAATAACGATAGTGCCATTCTCTTTCTTGTAAGTTGGAGTTACACATTTTCATTTTTCTTTTCGTGTAATTTACTATAAATATTTTACGAACTCAGTTTGCAAGAAAAAAAGTCGGAGATGGAACTTTGACGCTCAAATCCACATTGATACATTCAATTCTTATAAAAGCTATAATTACTAAAAGATAAGTTGAATGTTTTACTTGTTTATTGGAGTTCTAGAATTTCTTAAAATTCCTTGAGCTTTCACGGAAAAAATCGTAAAGAAAGCGTAATTAAAGCCATAAATGTCTTGATTCAGCGTCCATTATATTCCAAATAAACTCAATTTTATCAAATAAATTAATATGATATAAAACTTCGATCTACAATGAAAACGTTTCATTAGTTTTCGTTTGTCAATATAATAAAACAAAATTACAATAAATAAAATTAAAGTACTATAATTCTGCGTCAATTCAGCTCGCTCCTCAGTCTCAGTCAGTCTGGTCTCTAATTTTCGTCAATAACAATCGAAAATCGTCCGGAGATCGCCATTATTATCGACTCGTGTACGCCGATCGAAATAATTTGATCCAGGAAGTAAAAATCAAAAATTTGCGAAAAAAATGTATTAGGACTCTTAACTGAATAAATAAGAAGACATTTTTTTTTGTTTGGAGAACTGGCCCCCAAATAAATTGTAGCAGATATTGATGAAACGTATATAGATTTCTTCCTTATAATCTCTAGATTACAGTGGTAATATTAGCTAAGCCATGTCTAACCGGAATGATGAGAAATTCGAAAATGAAAACGTGAATCCAAAGAGATTTACAAAAGACTATACATAGAGCGGACATTGGGACTAATGTCATACAATAATTTTGATGTCGTACGTCAGTAGCGCTATCTAGCTATGAATAGAAAAAACACATTTTTTTTTTTTTTTTTATATAATTCAGCTATTACACGGTAGATCCCACTAGTAACCACCTATGATAGGGGTGCTACAGTTTAGGATGGCGTCAATTATCGATAAATCTTATCGATAACGCTTGGTAAGATTAATTATATATTTTTATTATATTGAGACTGCCTCGTTGGTCGAGTGGCCGCAAACGCGACTGTTGAGCATGATGGGTTCGATTACCAGGTCGGGTAAAGTGTTATTGGGTTATTCGATCAGGAATATCTCAATATCAGCCGCGGAGTCTGGATTTGTACCCGGTTGATGGCAATAGGCTCGCCCACTATTACATGTGACATTAGGCAGATGTCCCACTGCCAATGATGAGCGAGAAGCGAGTAGAGCTGGAAACTAAAAATGCGTTGGCGAGCAGCGAGAAGCAAGTATGTAGTTCCGATAGTTTTGTAGTTGGGCTATAAACGAGTGTGCGAGTGCGACGGGCGATTAATTGCACCACTCACTCGGAGCAGCTTGTCCTGCGCAACACTGCACGTGCTACGCACTTGTTCCCTTCCCGACAACAATTGAAATTAAAATTGTTTATTGAAATAATTGAAATACAAAAATATTTACAATATGGCCTTAAAAACTATATGTAGGTAGGTATACAATAATTGGATTCTACCTGAACTAGGTGAAGGCAATGATACCGGTGAGCATGTATCGCGGCGCGAGTATATCTTTGATAGCTTTTTAAGTAATTTTAAAGAAATATACGCAAACCAATAACATTTATTCCCATATTGACACTTGAACGACATAACATGATTACCAAAACAGTAAAATTACGTTTTTGATACTTATTATTTACGACTTAACGCGAAAAAATATCGATAGCAAATATCGATAAACAAACAACTCTCAGTAGAGAAGTAGTGGTACAGCTACTGAGCAACAGAGGACGCTTATTGCAATTTATGTAATTGTATTCGCACATTGCGTTGAAATCTTACTGCACAATTGACACAACGACCAGCAGATACCATTTTCTTACAGTAGTTTTTATTAAATGCGAATAAACGCAGAAACACTTTCACAAAAATCGAAAGAAACGGAAAGAGTAAATGTCAAATGAAGTTGTCTGTCAACCACCAAAAAGACGGATTTACAACGTTCCGTGCCAAGATGATTTTCTACACCATCTAAAAGATTTTAGCGGAAACCTTAAAAAATAGCATTAAAAAGCTCACAGTTTAATATTATTTCTTTTTACATTATATTCTATTTCTATTAAGTATAATTAAAGCAGATATTAAATGGATACCGTACTTTTTTTTTGTAAACGGAAAAAACGCCCTTATTTACGTAAGTATTTTCCATGTATTTTCTGTCAAATGACATTGACCACAACAGGAATGATTTGACTCGCAAAAAAATATCATAATATAACTTATTTATTATGATTTTAAGATTCCGGTTTCGTTTCTATGTAATCTTTCGTATTAGACTATAATAAAATGGTTACTTTTTTTGGTGTAATATGAATAATATTTATGCACATCGAAGAGGGCCTAAAAAAACTGTCTCCTTTACAATGGATAACAGCCCATAGTAAACATTGTTCAATAATAAGCCTGTCTTGTGCGCATAAAACAGACCCTATTGTGTGAATACCCCATCGCGTAATGCAGGAAATAGGAAAAATACTCGTGACGGGACCATAATCATATACGTATAGTATACAAGCCATTACATTCACCCGCGACTTCGTCCGCGAAAATTGTGAAAGCTCAGCTAATTTGCATGATATCAATATAATTTATAACATAAGTTACTTGGTAAAGATGTAGCTTTCTAATGGTAAAAGAATTTTAAAAATCGGTTGAGTGGTTCTTGAGTTAAATCACAAAAACAAACACACACAAAAATAGTACATTTTTATACAAGTGGAGAAAGTTTGTTATTGCAATCGAGGCGGAATTATCAAACGACGTTTTTCAATACACTTTTGAAGAAATAAAATAAAATAACGAAAAATATTTTTGTCACGAACTATGAAACTATGATTTTAATTTTCTTTTTTTTTCGCTTAGGTTTCGCCAGGTTGAAGGAGAGGCAATGGTATGAAGCCGCTAAACAGCCTAATCTAAAAAATAAATAAATTTTATATTTTTGAATTCAGAACACAAATAAATGTTAATTTGTGTATAAAAGTAACTATTAGTTTTAAATAATCATGTTTGTCTATGATATTCCATTTATAAATACAATTAGAATATTCAAAAAATATTTATACCGTAATGACGCGTAGTGCTTTGCAAAAATTAAAAAAAAAGCATTCACCTCAGACTATAGGCATTGAACCAATTTGAACGAAGTATAGGTATAGTTATCTGGGGCAATTTTCATTCCCGCACACGTGCGGGAAAGTAGAAAAAATCGCACGCGTGTGAAATACACTGCATGTTGTACCTAAACGTAGTGCGTTAAGGAACAGTTTTCGAGGAAGTGTATTGAAAAATCAGTTCTTTCCTCTTTATAATATTGTATAGATAATCAGCCTGTGGTGTTCCTACAGCTCGGTCAGCCTCCTCTATGAGAAGAAGTGGGCTATAATCTACCACACCGCGCTCTTGTGGATAATTATTTTTCAATACACTTCCTCGAAAACTGGTCCTTACCGCACTACGATTAGGTACAACATGCAATGTATTTCACACGCGTGCGATTTTTTCCACTTTCCCGCACGTGTGCGGGAATGAAAATTGCCACAGATAACTATACCTATACTTAGTCCAAATTGGTTCAATGCCTATAGTCTGAGGTGAATGTTTTTTTATTTTTTTATTTTTGCAAAGCACTACGTGTCTTTACGGCATAAATATTTTTTGAATATTCAAATTGTGTTTATAAATAGAATATCATAGATAAACATGATTATTTAAAACTAATAATTACTTTTATACACAAATTAACATTTATTTGTGTTCTGAATTCAAAAATATAAAATAAATCTATTTTTTACATTAGGCTGTTTAACGGCTTCATACCATTGCCTCTCAAAAATATTTTTGTTATTTTATTTTATTTCTTCAAAAGTGTATTGAAAAACGTCGTTTGATACACGTGGACATTTGTTATTGCAGTTCTCGGCTCATAATTCCGCCTCGAATGCAATAACAAACTTTCTCCACTTGTATCAAAATGTACTATTGATGTCACATGATTGTCTTCGGATTTTTGTTTCTAGGTCATGACGGTTTCGTCACGATGAATGTTTACTATTTTGTGAGCAGCACTGATGAAATTCTGCCTTGTTGGTCGAATGGCTGCCTCCGCGACTGCTGAATATGAGGTTCTGGGTTCGATTCCCGGGTTGGTCAGTGTTATTGGGTTTTTCCATAACTGATTTGGTAGCAGCCACGGAGTCTGACACGGTGTTGCTGGGTAACACGACACTCCTTGGTAAGACTGGTGGTCAGTCCTTTGGGGTCCAGGCTACTTGTGAAGACCGTCAAAGATCTACAAATAACATTACTGTCAGCTGTTTGAAATGAAATGAAATGAAATGAAATTGTTTATTCAGTAAATAGGATGTAGGTATCACTTTTACACGTCATCACATTTTAAACTTAAGCTAGATGGTGTCGACATTTCGTATCTGACTACCCTGAGAAGAAATGGCGAAACAAACTCAGGGATCAAAGTCTGTTTTAAAGCATGTACAATATGTTTCATGTTTTATAATGAATTAAATAATAATTTGAACATACAAAATAAAATAATAATTGTAATGTCAAATTTACATGTTAAAAATTGTAAAATAATTAATTATAAAAAGGAAATATACAATAGGATATTCTATCAGATTTTTATGTCAATATTATAGAGGAATTACACAAAGCTTAGCAGAGCGAGCAGTTCAATCCCAAGCCTTTTTGTCATCTAAATAATCAATTATTTTATAGTACCCTTTCTTACATAGTTTGGTTTTAATGCAAATTTTAAATCGATTGATTGATAAATTTCTAATGTCAATGGGAAGTTTATTGTAAAAGCGTATGCATTGGCCCATGAATGAGTTGCCTATTCTGTGGAGGCGAGTGCGGTGTACAGCGAGGTTGTGCTTATTTCTAGTATTCAAGCTATGAATATCGGACATTTTCTTAAAATTAGAAATATTTTTATGAACGTACAATAAATTTTCAAAAATGTATTGAGAGGCTACGGTCAGAATATTCATCTCTTTGAACTTCTCTCGAAGGGAATCCCTAGGACCTAGATTGTAAATGGCCCTAACAGCCCTTTTCTGTAGAACAAAGATAGCGTGGATGTCCGCACAGGCACCCCAGAGAAGAATCCCATACGACATGACGCTATGAAAATAACTGAAATAAACAATTCTGGCCGTATCAACATCAGTAACTTGTCTAATTTTCTTGACAGCGTAGGCGGCCGAACTAAGTTTTTTTGACAATTTTTCAATATGTGGGCCCCACTGTAATTTTGAATCAATAGTTATTCCAAGAAAAACTGTTGACTCAACAGGATCCAACTCTATTCCATTAAGTTGAACATTTGCACATAACTGCCTCACATTTGGAGTTGAGAATTTAATCAACTTGGTCTTTTTTCCATTCAGGAGTAGATTATTTACATTGAACCAATGGACAACCTTAGATAGAGCATTGTTCACTTCGTCAAAGTTTACTGATTGACGTTTAATTTTAAAAATGAGAGATGTGTCATCCGCGAACAATACAATCTTGTGATTATCCCTTACGTGATAAGGTAAGTCATTTATATATATTAAAAATAAAAATGGACCTAGAATTGAGCCCTGTGGGACGCCCATAGTGACCGCAGACCCTGAAGATCTCTTGCCATTAACATCAACCCTATGAGTTCTGTTATTTAAATAAGAAGTCAGAAGGTCTAGAGCCTTGTCCCTCATACCATAATGGTATAGTTTCCTGATAAGCGTTTCATGCTGCACGCAATCGAAGGCCTTGGACAAGTCGCAGAAGACACCAAGAGCATCCTGCGATTCCTCCCAGGCCTCGAATATGCTCTTAAGTAATTCCACGCCCGCGTCTGTAGTTGACCGACCCTTTGTGAAGCCAAACTGTTTCAAGTGAAATAAATTGTTTTTATTGAAATGTTTTAACATTTGCTTTAGAATTAATTTTTCAAAAATTTTGCTCAAAGTAGGTAATATGGAAATAGGCCGAAAGTTTGTGGGGTCGGTTGTGCTACCAGATTTGAACAGCGGAATCACTTTGCTAATTTTCATCAAATCAGGAAATACACCGGAATCGACACAAGAGTTAAAAATAATTGCCAGGAAAGGTGAAATAATATCAATGATTGTTGACATGGTATGTACTGATAATCCCCAAAGATCGGTGGTTTTTTTGACATCAAGATCTTTAAAAGATTCTATAATGTCCTTTGGGGTAACAACTATAAATTTAAAAGTTTCAATACATTCTGGTACACATTCCTGCAAAATTGAGTAAGCAGAAGTGGAGGATGATGGAAGAGTTTTAGTTGTTACAATGGGGATATTAGTAAAGAAATTGTCAAACTCTGCTGCAACCTCCATGTCTGCCTTAATATCTAGATCATTTATTTTTAGATGAAAGTCACGGTTTCGTGCCGTGTTCCTTCCCATTTCGGAGTTTATAATATTCCAGGTTGTTTTTATTTTATTATCAGATACTTTAATTTTATTTTTAAAATAAATGGTTTTAGCTGAGGAGCAGGCTCTTTTAAAAATTTTTGAGTAATTTTTAACATATTCTTTAAAGTTTTCATTATGGTTGCATAATTTTTCATTATATAGTTCATATAGCCTCCGCCTACTTTTAAAAATACCCGGTGTTGCCCAGTCACTAAATAAAACGCGATCAGAAACAGACAATGTTTTGGAGGTAAACACCTTATTGAATTCTAAATTAATCAAGTTAAATAACAAAGTATATGCTCGATCTGCGTTATCGTGATATGGCAAAGCGGGAAGTTTTTCCATTAAATTATTTCTAAATAGGTCTAAACGTTTTTTGTTTACAGGAACAAAACTCACAAGTTTTTTCCGAGCTCTGACTATTTGCCGAGGAAAAGCAACTAACTGGCCACAATGATCCGAGTCTAACTCATTTAAAATTAAATGGATCAATGGTTTTAGATTTGTAAAGATATTGTCTATACAGGTAGCACTAGTGGAAGTTATTCTGGTCGGTTCAGCGAAATTACTGTGCAAGTTATATGATTTTAATAATGTCAAGAATTTATTTACTGTAACCGATTTTTCAAGTAAATTAATGTTGAAATCTCCACAGACTACAACTGTTTTATTATTGTTGCACGTCTTTAATAAAATTTCCTCCATATGTTGCTCAAAAATATCATAAGACGCACATGGGGGCCTGTACACGCTCATTACAATGTACCGCTCAAGCTCAATGCAAGCTACTTCGATTACTCGCTCAACAGAGAGATCCACAATATCACTACGTTCTTTGAATTTCAAATTTTTACGTGCAATTATAAGGGAGCCACCACGTATCATATTCACTCTGCTGAACGAGCTGGCAATCTGGTGGTTATTAAAGCTAAACAGAAACTGGTGAGATTTTAACCAATGTTCAGTTATGCACAAGATATCAATACAATTGCTGTTCAAAAACAACTCCAATTCCAATTCTTTACCTTTTACACCCTGTATATTCTGATGAGCTATTTTTAGAGTATTATTATTTAATTTAGTTTTGGAGTTTGATCGTTGTGGTAACAAACATTGGTTTAAATTATTGCTAGAGTTTAACTCTGTTGTCTCAATGTCCTTAGAAATATTGATCAAGTCTATCTCGGTATTACAATTACTGCTAGAGGGTGACTCTATTGTCCCATGTTTTAATTTAAATGACTTGGAGAAACATCCAACTCCTGCGCATTCACACTGGGTACATCACTAAATTGCTCAATAGAAGTTATAGAAGAAGTATAGTTACCTAAAAAACTATTACAATTAAAAATACAATAGGATAGCGAGTCTACTATCTGCCCTTTAAAAAAGTTACAAAGATAATAATTATCTTCGGTCATAAAGTAATTTATACTAATAAGTACGTTAGAGTCAATAAAATTAAATTTTTCATTATATAATGTCATGGTATGTAATCTAGTATTGTACTTATATCTAATATTATTTTCAGTCTGTGGCAAACCAATACAATAAGGAAATGCAAACAAAACTATTTTTTTAACATTTAACTTGGCTAAATAATCAAAATACATTTTTATTTTTCCACCGCTTGCATTTCCCCTTCTCCCGACCAGAATGATGATAGTAGTTGATGAGCTGTATTTACTACTTATTACTTTTTCCAGTATTTCACAGTAACTGGCATCAGGCATGCAATAATTAATAATCCTTTTATGTAAACGATGTTGTAGTATACGACCCATATTTTTCCCTATCTCATCGCAGTACATAATTATTTGGTCATTATCGTTTAACAAACTGTAATTTGACAAATTATCATTTAACAATATTTTTGTATTTGGTGCGGCAAGGGAAGTACTAGCAAGGCTGTCAAACATCTCCACAGAGGGTACGGGCTCGTGAGAGGGGACTGACTCTGAACGACTTGATGGATCACAATCAGGTGTTGAATTGTTTACTAAGGAGTTGAACATTCTTTCATTTTCACTACACAGATCCACCAGATCATTCATTGCCAGTATATATTCCCCCATTTCCTTTCGAGAAATATCATATTTAGATGTAATACTGTCTAGGGAACCCTGTAACTGGATAATGTCTGACTGC
Organism: Xestia xanthographa; assembly: GCA_905147715.2. Lineage (NCBI taxonomy): Eukaryota > Metazoa > Arthropoda > Insecta > Lepidoptera > Noctuidae > Xestia > Xestia xanthographa. Next base: position 19,838,489 of record LR990653.1, on the reverse strand, counting down.
AGTAGTTGAATTTCAGCCTCATAGTTACTTTTTATACTATCTGCAAGTTTAATATGATGACTTAATCGTTCTTTTAATTGTTTACAATTTTTAAAGGATTTATAATTTTTCGAAAAGGAGTTTTTATTATTTTTAATCAATTTTTGTGTCTTTTTTATCCTTTTATTTATTCTAATATATTTCCTTAATTTATTCCTGCTACAATTTACTAGCCTAACCTGAGGGTTTGATATGACACTATTATCACAAGTGAGGTCAATAGTTACAATGTCATTGTTTACATTACTCGAGACGGAGCTAGCAGAATGCAATTCAGTGCTACCAACCAGCTGCTCAAACAACACATGGGTCTGTGCTGTCCGTAGTCCCCGGCTAGCATCCTCCATCCTGTCAATGGTGTCTTGAGCTTCGCTTAGCCTGCTTTTCAGCTCGGCATTGTGTTTGATAGTTATATCAAACTCATTGCTACACTGGTCGAAGCTGTCCACTATAAGCTGAAGTTTATCTCTTTCTTCACAGGTAGTTATAAGCTGACTATGTAGTTCTACCATCTCACTCTTGAGCTTTGCATTAATTTGTAAAGTTTGAAGTACTTCCCTCTCATTGTCACTTTGTTCTCCCTGCAATTCCTCACACAAATCCTTATATTTCTTTAACTCAGCTAGAGCTAATTGCAGTTTCGATTCCATCAGGCGTGTAGTAGTTCCCCTTGTCATTATTACTCTATCCATCTGATCTTAGTAATGAGTAGTGGCCAGCTGGTAGGCGGCGGTATAGCTGTGTGTACACGCTATCTATTCGATGCGATGACAAGTAATGTGCGCAGGGTTACTGATACGGTGGCCTCCAAGCAGTATAAAAGTATAAAAATTTCAATACAATATCATTTAGTTTAATGTCTTTCAAACTTCTATAATTGTTGGTTTATGTTAATATTGTGTGAACAATTGTCAGAAACATCCACAAAAAGATTTGCGCGTGTCAGAGATTTGAACTCGGGACTTTCTGATTACGTGAATACTCGTGCTAAACCACTGCGCCAGTAGATCAGTTGAGTTAAGTGCCGAAATTGTCGTGCTTATTTCATAGTCAATTTAGACAAAAAAATTAAAGATTCGGGTAAGTAGAAATTTTTTTGGAACAAATACGTTAACTATTTTTCTACAATCACTAAGTTAATCTCTTTCTTATGAGTTTTGCACTGTTTATGTTTTATGTACACGGTAATATTTTTGTCTTGAACATTGCACTGTCGTAATATTTTTTTATAAGGATAGTTCAGCGGAGTTTTTATTATTTACGTGGACAAACACTTTATTGGATTTCGAATTTGAATCTTCAGGTTATTTTACGGTAATTTATGCACTTTTCTAAAGAGTTGCGTAGAAATAACACTGTCACTATATATTTGGACTATAACAAACATAGGACACTGTTTGTTTTGTAATAAACTGTTTGTTTACTATATTTAACGAATTAAATTCGTTTGCAGTCATCTGTCTGGCATGTATGCTGAAATGAACCTTTTTGGCGCAGCCGTGAGGCACACAGCACATACTATGTTTTCCTCCTTACTTTGTATCTTCTTTTGTATATGTGTGTGTGCTTTAATAATTGACGTCAAATAAATATGTTTCTTTCATTCTTTCTTTTTACTGAGAAGCGGCTTTCCGAGGCACAGAAGAGTCTCGGTTTAGTATGGATTAGGTAATCACCCACCAATTCACAGACTGATCTCAGTAACCGTAGCCAATCCGAGCTTCAATTAATATTACCAAACCTATCATTTTCCAAACATTACTACTCAGTAAATCAACGGATAACACCGTTAATCTACAGTTATGTCAGTCCGGAATGACTGACGTAGACAATTTGGAGCACGCCGACAACTGAGTGACAAGTTTGCAATGATTTAGACGACAGAGCACGGTCACGGGTAAACGTGACCAAATTCCAATCTGACAGTCACCCTCGTTATTTGGGTGAAATGTCTGTTTACTGGACGCAATTTAGACTCTTTATTTAGGTAATTGGGTTTGTTGTCAGACTTTTGTTCTATTTTTTGTAGACGTCTCATTTAAATATAGATCCTTTTGTAGCAATTTCCGGGATCATTTCGATGTGCCAAGAGAATATAACTAGGCGAATGCTTTTACTTTGATTTATATTCAAATCAAATCATTTATTTATTTGAAAACATGGGTAATTAGTAAATAGATGTTTTCTTGTTGTATAATATAGTCCTCCATATAAAAAAGTCTGACAACCAGTCTTACCAAGGGGTATCGTATTACCTAGTACAAACTGGGTTGTGGAGGTCAGATAGGCAGTCGCTCCTCGTAAAATACTGGTATTCAGCTGCATCCGGTTAGACTGGAAGCCGACCCCAATAAACTTGGGAAAAGGCTAGGCAGATGATGATGAATATAGTCCTCCATATTCTATCGTCGCATGAGCATGCAAATATTCATCATTTCATCATTTCAGCCGAAAGACGTCCACTGCTGGACATGGGCCTCCCCCAAAGGGGGGGTTTTGCCATAATCGCCACGCTTGGCAGGCGGGTTGGCGATCGCAGTACGGTTGTTACAATAGCACAGAGAACGCTGCTGCCCATTCTCTGGTAAGTCCCTTAGTCGCCTCTTACGACACCCACGGGAAGATATGGGATGATGCTATTCTTTACGTCCGACACTATACAGAACCAAATCCTAATATTATTCAATACTAAAATTAAAGAGAACTTGTATTGATACCGAATAAATCTACCGAATAAGTAATAAATCTGTAAGTAATTTCAAAAAATCATAAATAAATTCAGACTAATTTTAGCAATAATGTCAAACAGAAGTATATTTTAATGTATAAGTGAAAATAGTGGTGACTTACATTTAATCCTAATTCACATTTGTATTGATCAAAAAAACTTCAAATGATCGTAGAGTCTCATGTCCGAAATAAGTCCAGAATAAATAGATATATTTTTGTACAAAAACGCAACTGATGGTCGGCTACATAAAATATCGGAGCAAGGCCCCTTATGTTCCCGTCTAAATAGTTGAGCGGAATGGTTTATTTTTTTGGTGGAATTAATTATTAACCAAGATCATCAACAAGAACATCAACTATGATAATAATAACTTTAATTTCAATACCATCGCGCCGTAAATCACTTTTAAATTGGTTTCAAATGATTTAATCTGTGTTTCTTCTTAAAAAAAAAAAATCGATCTGACTAACAACAAAAACTACTGAATTTTCGGTGCAAAATTTGGTGGCTTAATTTGTTGCATTTTAACCTTTTTTTTCCGCATGGGAAATCATCAAATGACTCCTCCCGCTCTGACAGGAGCAGGAGGGAGTGTCAGACTTTTACTGACTAAAACCCATCCATGTTCCTTTATCGCTCATCGTGGGCCTTCCGGGGCCACGGTATCTCTTTCGAACAGTACCGCAGCCCTGACAGGCGACGGCCCCCCTTCCTTTTGCTGACTCTCTTTGAGGCGCGCGTGGAACACGAACGCGCCGTCCGTCGACACGGCCTGTCGTCGTGAGGCGGACGGACGGCGAGCTAGCCCATAGCTCTCCGTCCACAGGCCCGATTTAACCCTATATACTATGACGTCCTGCAAGGAATACGTCGAGTTACCAGTAACCTTGTTTACCTATTATAACCACATTCTATATTCTCCTTTCAGGGTCTTAGTAACGATAACGAGGTTAATTACAGAGCAAACAAGGTACCGTGTTAAACATTATACTGAGGAACACAAGTATCTTTAACAAACTGAGCTGCAACTTGATTATGTATGGAGTTCCGAACAGTCCAGTAACTCGGCTTTCATAATGTTTTAATTAAAGCTTTTCCTGCGGTATTACGAGCAAATCCTTTACTTCGTACAATAAATACTGTAGCTCATTGTACCTGCTTGTAGCTTAAAGGGATTTCACTAAGAAATCTTAATTAGAAAACAAAGAGAATGTGGAAAAGGTATTTATGGATTGGATAAATTAATTTACAGTAGTACCTAACTGGTTTTTTACCATTAGTTAGTTACTTTCAGCAGTAGTAGTAGTAGGTATTTTACATTTTTAGCAAGATTAGATCGATTCAAGCCGTGCTAAAAACAAAATATTGTCTTCACCCAATTGCAGAGAGTTTCGATAATTGCTTTGTAATTTTTGATAGCAATTCCTAATAAATTTAGAATTCAGTATGATTTTACCTCGTGTTCAGTACGGGTTCCTTCTATCTGGCAGAATCTTGATGCTCCGAAATTTATTTGGCATAACACACTTGGCATAATCTTTTTTAAACGAATATTTTTAAGGCATAAAAAATATTTAACATAGTTATTGTTTGGCCGAATGTTTGTATGTCCGAATTTACAATGGCATACTTATAAGATGGCAGAATATTATTTGGCATAATTACCTTTGGCAATGTTCAAATTCCGCATAATTTCGTTTAGAATAATGATTATTTAGAGCGACTATTATTTGGTACAATTTCACTTGGCATACTATGAAGATGGTAGAATTCCATTTGGAATTATTGCCATTTCTATAAAATAGCAATTTTAACCTTAAATTAGAATTAAAATATTGTCCTACAAAGACAATATGTTACGCTAAATAAGTTAGTGACAAAAACTAATCGCTCCAAAACCGACTCCACGTAGTATTGTCTGCCCTACCCCTAGAGTGTAATTTAAATCCGCGAAGGCGCGGAAGGGTGAGGCGGCCCGTGAGCTGAGGAGCAGGTGGTTTTAACGCTCGCCGCCGTAGCTGAGGCTGGCCGGCGAAGCTGGCCAGCAAGCCGAAGCTGCAGTGGTGAGCGTAAAACACATCTGCGACGATAAGCTCGCGTGGGACCGCCGGAACCCTGCAGCGCCGGAGCCGTGACAGACACCATGCCTGCTGCATGTTGCATGCTTGCTTGCATGCTGCATGCTTGCTTGCATGCTGCATGCTGGCTGCACGCATGGTGTATGCTGGTTTGCATGTTTGCATACTGCATGCTTGTTTGCACGTTTGCATGTTTGCATACTGCATAATTGCTGCATGCATGATGTATGCTTGCCTGATCAGAAATATACAGCAATTAACGTTATCATCGTATGTTTGTGGCGAAAAAAAAAAAGTACTATTAATTTTATTATTATGGTAAGAAATACAAAATTATTAAAACTATGATTTTTTTGTTATGTGATAGATCAGATGAGGCTTTCCATTATTTTGCATAATGAAATGTATGCCAAAAGATGATTCTAACTGTAAACTTTCTGTAATATGATAGTTCTGCCTTTTAATGACTATCGATATGAAATTATGCCAAAAAATGATTCTGACTGTGAACTTTCTGCCATAAGATGGTTCTACTTTTAATTCTTATGCCTATGAAATTTATGCCTAAAGATGATTCTGACTTACAAAATTATGAGTTTGAATGTATGATAAATAAGTGTCTGCCACACGATTTTCTGCGAAATGTAGGTTATGCCATCTACTGTTATGCAAAGTAATATTATGACATAAAAAGTTCTGCTATAAAGGGTAGACCCGTTCAGTACATCTTACTGTTTCTTTCAAAAATGCAATACCTTTTTTTTTCCTTTTTTTTTTTTTTTCGGATTGGAATTCATCAAATGACTCCTCCCGCTCTGGCCGGAGCAGGAGGGTGTCAGACTTTTACTGACTAAAACCCATCCATGTTCCTTCATCGCCCTTTGTATTCCGGGGCCACGGTATCTCTTTCGAACAGTCCCGCAACCCCGGCAGGCATCAGTCCTTACGGACCCCTTCCTTTTTGCTGACTCTCTTTGAGGCGCGCGTGGAACACGAACGCGCCGTCGACACGGGCTGTTGTCATAAGACGGACGGACGGCGAGCTAGCCCATAGCCCACCATCCACAGGCCCGCGAAAATGCAATACCTTAACTTTTATTTTTGCTTATGGCATCCCGCAAGTCAACAACAGAAGTCAGCCTCACAGGCTGACCTGCGAGATGCAATTATTGATTGGTTTCATTATTTGGAAATTGTACTTCGACCACAATATTAAATATTAACGTAGTTAATGAACCGTAAACTCGTGAAATGGGGTGTTAATTCATCGGACGAGTTATGTTTCTGACACAAAACTACGCGCGAATCGTATTGATGACGTCACTCATTCATTTTATTGATTTTGTACACTGTTCATAATAATCATTGATTTAATGGAAACTGATGCAAAATTTTGGCTATCAATGTTCCATCCGGGTAAATAAGTGCAAACTAAATAAAACCAGCCAAGGTCAAGTCGGGCTCGCGAACGAAGGGTTCCGTACCATTATCTATAATACAACATTAAAACGGCAAAAAAATCACATTTGTTGTATGGGAGCCCCCCTTAAATATATATTTATTTTTAAAGTGAATTTACAACTAAATATTCTGTGAATATTTCAAGCGTCTACCTGTTGTAAAATAAGTAGTGAACAACTAGTGTAAGGTAAATAAATAACTATGAAACGACTAGCAATTTTTATCTGTTTCTTTTAATACCGACGACTGATGAGAAAGGACGTGAAAATATTCGTCTAGAAACGAGTGCATTAAACCTACTCAAGTGAAAAATGCATTGCACTCTATTCTGAGTCTCCATACCTTACTGAGTTTCTTCACGAAGTTTTTTTCCAAAAAGTATTCAAGTGTAAAGAGCCGACCTAAAAGCTTTGGCCGTACAAAAGCAGCTCTTTATTTGAAAAAAAAAAGAAAACCATTTACGTTTTTAAACGTTTGTTGAGGGTACCTCGATAAAGGATACTTGATTAAAGCGGCTAACGGCGATTGAAACTGTTGATTTGGTCTTCAGAAGTATCTATTGAATAAAATATTTAGTGAATCTGTAAAAAGGTTATTTTTATTTTATTTAGAAGTTTAGAATTTTAAATTGTATTTTTTTGCTTTGAGTTCACTGTATTAACATAGATTTTATAAAGATTTACTTTCTGCAAAAGTATTTTTGAATCAAAGCATTTTGGATTTAGTTCTAACTAGAAAAAAATATCCAACGTATTTTTCTAGGCATATTTTGTAAGTTTTATATCGCTAAGTTAGAGCCAAACAATAAATAGGTGTTTTGTAACTCATCATCATCAGCCTATTAATGTTCCCACTACTGGGACACAGGCTTCCACTCTATGACGTTTTGTAACTATCAGTAGGTAAATCGGAAGAATTGATCGAGATCTAACTGAATGTATCACACACATCACATTCAAAGTGAGAAAATGTTCCTGTGTGTTAATTTTTGTTATTCTTATTTTAATTTGGTTAATAACTATTCGTATAAGTTTTTAAGCTCGACTGGGTATTTGGCCACGCTTACGTAAATAGCAACACCTATATATGTTTTTTTAAATATTAATAGAATGAGAGCACTTTCATTATGTCATCTGTTTAAGTGGCTATGAGACACCTAGTACGCAGCGTAGCTTGAAGTATCAGTGCTTCAAGCTAACTGCACTTAAGTGCAGCCTAGCAGTATGTGCTCATTTCTGGAGACGCGGCGAACCGGACGGTGTGTTGCGCGGCGCGTCACGCGGCGCGTTGTGCGTTGGACACAGCGGCCGCATGCGGATCCAGCAAATTCAAACCTTATTTGTACTTGACACACAGTTCTAAATCATTAGGCAATTTTTTACCTGTGGTGCCTGACAGTAGTCGATTCGAACGATGCCAAACACTAGTAACTTATAAAGGGCAACTTTAAAAAAAAATATATAGAAGCGCGTCGGCCGTTGAAACGTCAGTGCAGGTAAACATTGAGTGCCACTCGAGTGATTTATTGTGTTTTTGTTTAGATAAGTGCTTGAAAACGTTGTGAAGTGAATGTTTATTACCTTATTATTATATAATGCTACTTTGTAGCAAGATATTTAGGTAGAACAATGAACCAAAATTATTTTGTGAGCCAACAAAATTTTCGTCGAACGATTTTTTTGTCAACATGGAGTGAACAATTGAAAATGTGAATTTGACTGTTCTAAAATGAAATATGGTCTTGGAAACAGCAAAAACAAGGTAAGTAATAATCATAATTCATTATTTTTATTAATTCCAAGCATACATATTCATATTTATATAGATTTCAAGTGTTTTCAAATCGAGGTCAATGACAGTAAAATGACAGTTCGCCGTATACGAATTTTTTGTTACAATCTAGTTGAAATCTGATTAGAATGTATCAGTAAGACTCTTATATGAATTATGTATTAGGTTACTTGTTTATTTGTTACATTGGTTCTAAAGTTTCGTGTAAATTGAATCAGTAGTTTTACCAAAAAAAAATAAGATACGGCCACAGGTCTTAGCGCGGCAAATTCTCATATGTCATCTATCTCATATCCTTTGTTTATAATACTGAAGTGGTTTTACAAGTGCTGTTTATATAATAAAACACGGTATGTTTCAACACGATTCCAAGAATGTTTACGGCTTAAGATAAGAACGACTAGAGCTCGAGCGATAAGAGTTTTACAAAGCGGGGTCGGATGACGCATGCGATGACGTAACTGCGGCTGCGACGGCGGGGCGGGAGGGAGTTTACCGTTTTTGGCGCGGGTCCTGAGAAATTGGAGTGAAATTAACAACGCCATCTATCGACAAAGATGTTAAACTGCTAAAATAGAATGCACGGAAATCATGTCGTGTAAATTTTCAAAGCAGCATCATGTACCTAGTCTAATCTAGAGTACCTTAGGATATAACTTTTATTTTAAAGCCGGTCAGTCGATATAAAAGTTATCCAGTTAGCACATTTTTAGTCATTTGCACCATATTCCGCTAATAATAATCATCAAATGTAACATACTATCGTATGTTACATTTGATGATTAGTTCTTCTTGAACACTTTGAATTCATATATATTTTGATAGAATTAACCGATTACGATGAAACAAAAACTAAATAATACCTCAAGATACGCACATTTTTTATGTATAAAAGTTATCTACATTGGTTTCGTAAATTTTACGTGATGCTTGATCATCGAAACAGACAAACAGATAAACAGACAAAAATTCCAAAAATGCTGGAAATGAGTTCTGTTGGTTGTCCTTTCACACCCTGGCATTTTTTTTTCGAAGTATTTTCGATGTACAAAAACGATTTTTCTACAGATTTATTATATGTACCTATAGATATAGATTACAGCGCCTTAAAGGACACTTTTTGTGGTCATCACCCACATTATCACTTATTGATCAAGGAGTCAGTTCTCACACATAATCTAACATTGTAACATAACATCACGCCTGTAATCCCCGAAGGGTTAGGCAGAGGTGTACCTAATCGTACACCCACATTTTGCCAGTTATGTTGAAATCAAATGTAATATTGGCGACCCTATTGCCATCAAGCGGGTACAAAACCAGAGTCCGTGGCCGCTACTTAGAAATTCCTGATAGAATAATCCAAAACATTTTGCCCGACCGGGGAATTGAAACCAGGACCTCATGCTTTATAGTTACACTTGCAACCACTCGAGAGACGATGCAGACACAAAAAAAAAAGGCGGTTGCAAGGCGGTTACTAAACCGTTCGGGCAACTTGCTTCGGTAACAACTGGTTTCAAATAGTAGTTCTATTCTAGTGCTTGTAATGACAGAGGAAAATAAGATGGCATAACGCCGCGTCGCCCGCCGCGTCTCCGTAAATGAGCCCTATGACTTCGGCCAGACCTAAAGCGCAAGCCACACCGCCAGCTAGGAAGTGAGCGAGCATCGTTTCACCTGTTTTAATATTTCGGTTTACACCGCGAACTACAGCAGTGATGACATGAGAAGAAACGATCTATGCTCGCCCAGCTTGCTCGCTCGCTCGCTAGCTGGCGGTATGGCCAGCGTTTTACACTCTACGATATTGAGTAACTGAGACAATTCAAGTTACGCTGAAGTTGAAGGAACTTCTATTAATAAAGGGAAGTCGGTGTAATAACGATGTTCCATTTAATAGGTACCTTAGGTATTATGATCTTTAGCAATGTAGTTTTTGAAAAGTTTACAGAATTCGTTGATCTTTGGAAACTACCCCGTTTTAGTTTGGTTTCAATTAAGTTTAAATCTCAGTTAGGTATATTAAGTTTTCTGTTTTTACTGCAGCTTCTGTTTTTAGATTGAAATATTCCTAAAGAATGTATACGTACCTGCGTACTGATTATATCCTTCCTCGGTATTTTACTCCTTTGTTAACATTTGTGTTCTAACCCTATCCAGTGAGGCTTTCCGAGTAAACATTATTACCACTAATTAATAAATTACTTTCGAAAAAAGATAACGGTATTTACAACCGGGAGTTTTTCACCGAAAAGGAAATAACGTTTTCCACGAAAATCTCTCGATGCCTCGTTAAATTGTATGTCCTAAAATGAACAAAATATTAAAAAATTCTGCTTATCGTTTTGCCCGGAACCACCCTTCACAAAATATTATATATAGTAGCTATGTAAAACCACATTAACTCTTATCAACATCTATATCAGATTTCGTCACAGGAAATCTCAAAACGAATCCCACAAGGATTCAATTATCACATAAATGTTCTCTCAAATATTATTAGGGTCTAATATTATTTGAATAAGTTACAAAGTCACCAGGAATCGATATCAAGCACACTTGAGTGGGATGAATCTCTCGAGTGGATTAAACCAACATTTACTATTTGACCTGATCAAATACTAACACCAATAAACTAACACTAATAAACTAACACCAATAAACTAACACCAATAAACGCACGGCCAATATTTGAACAAACCTATTTACCAACATGGCTTGGTCACAAATATTTTTCACGATCGTTTGAAATTCATTTGACTGTGAAAAACTTGATAAATAAAAGTTAGAAAATAAACCAATGAATGCTTTGACAGTTCCTCTTTTTTGTGTAAAAAATAATATTAGAAACTGGTGCTATTTTATTGGCTTTGACTAGTCGAATTTCAGTGACATGGCGCCCGGCTTGATTAAAACTGATAAGTATCATTTTCTCTTTATTTTAGTGAATTTTGTAAAAGAGTGGCCATGTCCAAATGGATGAAAGTAATCAATAGAGACTGAACTCGATAAATTCGAATTAAATAAAACCTACCTTCTGAATCAAATTCAGATTTTTACTCGTTGATCAACTCATGAATTCATGATCCCTCTTTATTAAATTGATTATTTGTCATCAATATTTTCATCTTCATTACGAATGTATGAGTTTACTTTTATACCAAATTCGGCAGTAAGGCTTGCAATGATGATACAGAAATCTTTATGGGGTGTCAAGTATACTTTTCTTTAAAATAAATGAAAGAAACTTTAAAACCAGTTGGAAAAATCTAAAATTCCATCTCTTCAAATTATGTAGGTTGATACCAACTTCAGATCTGCAAGCAACTGCAACTCTGAATAAATTATTCATAACTTCATACATTATTACTAACTTCACTTTGCAGAAGGTGTGTAGGCAGATTTTATTCGAAAAATAAGTATTCAATAAATATGATAATTTTATAGGGTGAGTATGTTTCTCATCTGTGTTAGAAATTCTCGTAGAGTGATGATATATTACACCTGTTCTCCGGTAATAATTGCCCCCTACTTACTGTCTATACTAATATTATAAAGAGGTATTTGCTTGTAAATTTGTGTGTACGAGTAGTGTCTCCGGAACGAATGATTCAATTCTAAAAATTCTTTCACAGGCAGAAAGCCACATTATTCGTGAGTCCTTTAAGCTGACGTAATGGTTTTATTTTTATTATGTCGACATTGTTATTATTGTGATTTTATTAATTTATGCACTGTTTAAGACATTCGCGGTATTTCACTACACTTAAACTTATCGGGAGCTCATTAATAAAGAAAACCACGGATATTATCCCGTAAGTACTTTAAGTGTTATTAATTTATGTAACACATTCAGACATAATTGTAATTGTTTTTGAGTAAATAAAATGTAATGCTAGATATAAGTTAAATTAATATAGGTAATATTTAAATGTGAAAATGTAAGTGATATTAGATAAATAACAGATACTCTGCGATATTAGTTTTAATGCTGCGCCCTTACTGGGTCATGTACTCATTAGTTTTTAAGCTTAGCATGTAAAATTAGTTGTTTACATTGTGAATTAAAAAAATAAACAAATATAAACTATATTTATATCGTGCATATTAGCTGACTTATCACAGTTTATGTTTACGAAGTTGTGTTAGAAGTGGTGGTCACGAATAAATTGTATTTGAGTGACACAGGCAGAGGAAAAGTCCTCATTGTGGTCTCTGTGAAAATACGGCATTATTCCTTATAAATATTAAAGGAATTGAAAATATTCTTTAGAAGAAAAGCGTTTCTTATTAAATAGGTATATCTACTTTTGTATGTAAATGCTATGGTTTTTGTTCGATTACGAATATATCAGTGCTTTTTATACCTCTGGAATTCCTGTATCCCAGAGGTACAAATAGCTTTATCTGAGTAGGCTTGAAGGTCCCTACGATATATAAATAGTTTACACAATCGGAAATAACCTTTACAAAATGTTTAAAAATAAAACTATGTATAAACTAAAGTAGACTCAAACAAGAGTATATTAAACCGCCTTGAACAATAAAACACCTTTTCAGTTCGAACATATTTGACGTGACAGGAGAGTATTACTTTCACAGCAATAGACCCGTAAAACACTATTCAATATCAGTATAAATACATTGAGTACGACTTTGGTAGAAAGTTTTCTTTATGTAATAAGTGTAATGAAATTTCGTACGAACTTAACGTTGATTGACCTTTAAATTGATAGTATTGTAATTTTATACACCTTTTTGAAAACAAATTTTATACACATTTTCCATGGGAGGTAGGCAGAAGTTAGGGAACACTTGCAACGATCCTTATATATTTCGAATGCTCTAATATAATTCTAATTATACTCAAAAGAAATAAAATGTAATTCCTGTGAAACTCTTCTCTCTTTTTCATATTATTCCTCTTACAATCCATTCATCTTTTCTTTGGCCTTCTCTCTCTCTCCATCCCTCCACATTCATATCCATCACTCTTTAAGTTTTCATCTCTCTTTATTAGGTGTCCATACAACGAACGAATAGGGTATATGCATGATTTTTTTTTATCACTCTAAATAAAGCGTATTAACATCAGAAATAGCAAAGTGAAATTATTTTTTTAATATCTATAAAAAATACTAAGTTATAAGCATTTGAAACTGCTGATTAGACAGAGAGATCCGATACAGCAAATGACGTCATTCGCTGCATCGACGTACAAAATCCATACTAAATTATGTTTATCTAGAAAGAGATAGAAACAAAAGTTTAAATGGTTATAACTGTTGTTTTGTTTGGCCGATTTATGTGTTGTTTTCGCTTTTTGTCATTATTTTTATAGTACTTTAACATTCCGTATCGAAATGAAAAAAAGAAAATGTATGCATATTCCCTATTACTTGAAATTTTTCTGTAACAAGCGCCACTTTCAAACTTCCTCTCATCATCATCTGCCTAGCCTTTTCCCAACTATGTTGGGGTCGGCTTCCAATTTTACCGGATGCAGCTGAATACCAGTATTTTACATGGAGCGACTGCCTATCTGACCTCCACAACCCAGTTTGTACTGGGTAATACGATACCCCTTGGTAAGACTGGTTGTCAGACTTTTTGGGCCTCTGACTACCTAACGACTGTCAAAGATCTACAAATGACAGACGGGACCAACTGCTTAACGTGCTTTCCGAGGCACGGAGGAAACTCGGTATGTGATGGGCGGTCACCCATCCACAGACCAACCTAGGCAAGCACAGCTTAACCTAACGATTGATCCGAGCCGCTGTTATTATTTAGCCACGAGCTCCTACTTTCAAACTTCAAACTTCCCCTGATATACTTATTTCTTACATTATCCATTCTTGTCACTCCATACATCCATCTATAGGGAATATTTCTTATAAATTATGTACATAAAAATGTCAGCTCTTCAGTGCCCGAAAAATGGATCACCATGATCGTCACAGTTGGTACATGAATGACATCAGGCCGTAAAATTCTTAAGTGCTCTGTGAGTGGTAATGTAAGTACCTACTACCTTATATTCTTCGTCAGTTTTATATTTCTGACACCATTATTAAATCATCTTGCTTATTGAATATTAAAAGAGTTCGTCGCAAAAAGAGAGCAGGGCTAATGCTATGTATATGAATAAATAAGTAATTTAATTTTATGTGCGTCAGTCGGAATGTGAAACTCAACATTCTGTTACTCATTTTAAAAGTATGTAAAAGTAGGTAAAAGTTAGAAAAAGTAGGTAGTCTACAATTCTCTACACAGATTTTATGCAAAAACGAATTCTCTTCACTACGGATTTTTTTTTCATATTGGACAAGATTACAAAACCATTTACTGGTATATATATAACTCATCAACAGTATTACAGAGGAAAATAGTTAATATAAACAAATTAATGCAAACGTAATTGATTGTACAACATGTCACTTGTAAAAGGTAAGACCGGGACACCCATTGTTGCATCGCAAGTAAAATTTCTACATTTATAACCTATCATATTTTTTATATCACAAATTCTTTCATTTTTCGTTCAGAAGCCATTTCTGCAGCTTCAGTCAAATGGAAGGAACATAACAATGACCGCATCGAATTGAATTCACATTTGCTAGTCTTCGTTACCTATTAATTCAATAGTACATACTTTATTGAGTCACATTGGATAGGATTATTTTTGAAATTGCAGTATTATAACTTTTTAAAGATTCAGAATGTTTCAGGTTTTATGTATAAGAAGCTTTTCTCAAATGCTGCTTAGTTAACTTTCTGCAATTTTCAGTAAAACTTCTGATAATCCGAGATGAGGAAAATGGAATGTTTTAATTTTATGTGTGAAAGGTAGTAGAAGAAGACCAAAGAAATGGTGGATGGACTGTGTGTGTGAAAGATTACATAGCTATAGAGTGTGAGGAGCTCGTGGCTAAATAATAACGTCAATCTTTAGGTTAAGCCGTGCTTGCCTAGGTTAGTCTGTGGATGGGTGACCACCCTTACATACCGAGTTTCCTCCGTGTCTCGGAAAGCACGTTAAGCTGTTGCTCCCAGCTGTCATTTATAGATCTTTGACAGTCGTTACAGGTAGTCAGTGGCCCAAAAAGCCTGACAACCAATCTTACCAAGGGGTATCGTATTACCCAGTACTAACTGGGTTGTGGAGGTCAGATAGGCGTCGCTCCATGTAAAATACTGGTATTCAGCTGCATGCGGTTAGACTGGAAGCCGACCCCAGCATGATTGGGATAAGGCTAGGCAGATGAGAGAGGGTGACTACCAGGTGTGTCGACTAATAGATAAGGGCACAAGATCTAATACCAAGGGTTGAAACACTAGGACCATGATTTCCGAGTGCTCAACTAGTATTTCGGGATTTCGCCAAGTGATTGGTCGACTCTACTAACGAACCTAAAAACGAAGGTGTGCTGACAGCATTGTTTTCAAGCTGCCAGCCTTCTGGGCAGTTTTCCTATTGACAGCAATGTGGACAAATTTTGACACCCTGTAATCCTTTTAAACGTTTGATAAGGAAACAAAGGTACTATCGGGGTCATTTCCGCCTGACCATTTTAATTTTTTTTCGCTTAAATCATGCGGAGGCGCCGAGTCACGCCCCCTTAAAGTTTGGGCCTATTAGGAAAGCGTCAACTTTGGCGCGCAAACTAACAATAACTCTCGTTTAGCGTGCGTCGTCAATGCGCTCGGCCGATTCGGTATCTTTTCATTCATTTTTTCTACACAAAGTGAATGGGGCGGGGCTAGAGAGCGTTTTTATGTTGCGAGTGCAAGCAAAAATGAGCTTAGTGGTGGTCAGGCGGAAGTGTCCTCGATAGTACAGGAATGATACTGTACTTTAGCACTCTCGCATTATACGTTTCATCCAATTTCTGTGAAGCGTTCAAATCTAGTTGCTTTTCCGTTAATGGCACCGACGGCTCCTGGCAGATACCGTTTTGACGTTTGACGGCGGAAGGTAAAATCTGTTCATTCATCTGAAATGTATGTGCCAAGCTTAAGCCAGCACGGGGTTAGAGTGGTGTATTACGGGCTACTCCTCCTCACAGCTGTGTAAATATTATAGGCTGACTATATTATGTACTTATAAAACTTTGCCTCAAAGGGGTCAAAAGTAAGAAAATCATCTCATAAACGATAATCACAAGAATATCTCGTGACTGCTTTGTTGGTCTGTCGTCGCAAACGCAAAGGACCGAGGTTAGATTGCTAGGTTGGGGTTTTCCATCAGGAAATTCTCAGTAGTAACCTGAGATTAGTGGTTGTTGATGGAGTCTGGATTTGTGCGCAGATGATGGTAATAGGCTTACCTAAACAGAGGTGTACCTACTATTAGGTACCTACACCTCTGCTAACTCTTCGAGGATTGCACGTGTGGTAACACCATGTTATGTTTTCTAAAAACTTTTTTGTCAATGTGTCAAGAAGTTAAAAGACATTGAAAAACACATTAATTGTTGTGTTTTCAAGTAATTTTACCCAACTCATAATAATTCATTAGAGATTCTTAATTATAAATATTAACTTAGGATTAATTTATGTTATGTTATGGCAATCTTCGTTGTTGTTGCGTGTTTAATTAGACAAATATAAACTTGGTTAAGTTAATTTGACTAATTTTGTGCTTTTCATGTATGATTTATTTAATCACAAATTATGATAATGGCAGAAAAATGATGATGATGACATTACGCTTACTTACGCACACATCGCGTTTTTATGTTTACGAAGTCCCATGTAATAGGGGTGACCCTAAACAGTCACAAATCTAGACTCTGAGGCTGCTACTAAGAATTTCCTAATGGAAAAACTCAATAACATTTTGCCTGACCCGGGAATCGAACCCAGGACCTCTTGCTCGGCGCCACAAATCGATGGCCTTTCCTATATACAATTATTCGCATCTACTTTACTTAAAGCACAAGTTTGGTTTGGTACAACCATATAAATAGAATAGTTAATATTTCGTACAAGAGCAAAGCTACTAAGCTTTGACTAATACCGCAATTTTGAAGCTTAGGAAACGTTTCGGTACAATCATGACTGATTATGAAGTGTCATAAACCCTGAAACTAAAGAGTAATCGCCCAGTTTGAAACGCGTTTGAAGCGGGAGTTTGAACTTTGTAGGTTTGTGTCTGAGGCTTTGCAACTTCAGGGGTACTGATCTATAGGGACCTGTAATGGTGTACGCTAATTTAGAAGTCCTTTTAGTATGTTAAGTACCCATATGTTAATATGTAGTAGTTATTGTTAGGATGATATGGCTCGAAATGTGGTGAGAGGAGCTCGTGGCTAAATAATAACAGCCGCTCGGATCGATCGTTAGGTTAAGCCGTGCTTGCCTAGGTTGGTCTGTGGATGGGTGACCACCCATTACATACCGAGTTTCCTCCGTGCCTCGGAAAGCACGTTAAGCTGTTGGTCCCGGCTGTCATTTGTAGATCTTTGACAGTCGTTAGGTAGTCAGAGACCCAAAAAGTCTGACAACCAGTCTTACCAAGGGGTATCGTATTACCCGGTACTTACTGGGTTGTGGAGGTCAGATAGGCAGTCGCTCCATGTAAAATACTGGTTTGTAGCTGCATCCGGTTAGACTGGAAGCCGACCCCAACATAGTTGGGAAAAGGCTAGGCAGATGATTTGTATAATTCAATTATACTTCTATAACGAAAAACACGAAGACGAAGACGAACGTCGTCTACGTCGTCGTCGACGTACGTCGTCTACGAAGACGACATGCAGCGCTGACCCCAAATAAATTGAATTATGGCTAGAAGAATAGTGTTAGTAGAATAGAACAATAATTGGAATAGTAGTAGTTCTCAATAGTGTAGCCATTTTCTCTTATAGGTTGGGACCCATACTGATACGGTATTCTTCAAGATTAACGAGGATACGCTGTCAAACTTTCTTGTATCTGTTGCACCTGCTAATAATCAGGGTCTGATACCTTAACGTTCTCCTTATGTCTCAGGGGTGAAAGGAGGAACCTGACTAAAGAGTCAGGTTAATGATTTACTTCCAAGTTAATCATGGGTAAAGACCCATGATTAACTTGTAAATAAATCATTTATAGATTGTAAAAAGCATGAACGATTACCAGTGTCTTAGGGTAATATATTTTGACCTCGACCTTAAGTTGAAAAAACGTTTAAAGACCTTATGTAAAATAACCCATTGTGAATAAGATCTATTTATACGTAAGTGGAATTCAAAGAAAGCACCCAGTTTTATAGATTTCAATGCGCCGGGATAACAACGTCCTTACTCGAGTAGTCCGATAACGACCTAAGTCAAGAGGAACCGATAATAATGTAGGTACGTGCATATACATGTCCTCTGCTTGAATAATATTGTCTCATGAGATATGTATTGATATGGATGAGGATCTACCGTATAATATTTGACCGATCAATTTCTATTCTAACATCATAAATTAATTTGAAGATGAGTTTGTTTATCACAACTTTACACCTTAACGCCTGAACGGATTTTGGCATACGGATAGAATATGACCTCGGTTAGGACAAGTGATACTTTTCATCTCAGGAGGACTTTGCCGTGGGATAATTTCGGACATCCATGCAAGGGAAACCTCGGGCCAAAACTGGTACATACTGCTTTAAGTCGCTGTGGGAGCGGACTAACTATACTTTGTATTACTACTTTGATATTAATTTAATACTTTGATACTTTGATAATGATTTAATACTTTGATATTATTATGGTTTTCACTATTACCTGTATGTCTAGAATATACTCCGAGAGGTTTTGGAGTGTAGTTGATACAACGTTAAACTTTGAAGTATCTATACATCGATGCTTTGACAAGTGCCGTGCGAAACGGGCAGATCTATAGTTATTAAATAAAACATTTAAACATAATCTTAATTTATATATAAATTACGTGTCACGTTGTTTGTCCGCGATGGACTCCTAAACTACTTCACCGATTTTAATCAAATTTGCACACCGTGTGCAGTTTGATCCAGCTTGAAAGATAGGATAGATAGATAGGATACAATAGAAAAAAAAATTCTATCCGTGCAAAGCCGGGACGGGCAGTTTAATATAAAAATTGTGGTTTGTACCACAATTTTTATATTACAGCCTTTTTTTTGAGAGATTTTGCGATTACAGGCTTTAGTTAGACTCACTTTTCTAAGTGAGTCTAACTAAAGCCTGTAATCGCAGTCCACTTTAAATTATGACCAGTTATTGGTCATAAGTTCATAACAGATACGGTTATATAATAATCGCCGTCGACAAATTAATATGCCTAATAAGGGTGATACTTTAAATGCCACCCACACTGATTAATAAATTATGGATTATGATGTGCCAAAATGCCTCCAAAAAGTAATTTTAAAACAACTTTTAATCAATTTTTAGGGTTCCGTACCCAAAGGGTAAAAACGGAACCCTATTACTAAGACTTCGCTGTCTGTCCGTCTGTCCGTCTGTCCGTCTGTCTGTCACCAGGCTGTATCTCATGAACCATGACAGCTAGACAGTTGAAATTTTCACAGATGATGTATTTCTGTTGCCTCTATAACAACAAATACTAAAAACAGAATAAAGTTAATATTCAAGGGGGGCTCCCATACAACAAACGTGATTTTTTTATAATAATTGGTACGGAACCCTTCGTGCGCGAGTCCGACTCGCACTTGGCCAGTTTTTTAACTGAACAAGACTTCTCATAAAAAAAAAAACAGTAAGTACCTATTTATGCAGGAACAATGTCTCCAAAACTTTAATTCAGTAAAACTTTTTTTGGTCGTCTATTGACTCGGTACATGTTTTTTTCAGTCAAGTTCCGTGCTTTGTAAAGTTAATGGACTTTTTTTATTTGAGTTGAGCTCCTTTTTACTTACTTTTAACTTGGTAACTAAAGATGTTGAGTGGAACATTGTCACCTCACTTTATTTCACACAAGGAGTGGGGTTGGGAAGCACTTTTAACCTACTTTTTAGAAGACGTTATTTGTTGCGGTCATCAGATATTGGAACAACGCAATTAGCTTCAGATATAGAGTTTACTGAGCACGTGGCTTTGCCTTATGCATGTTCCCATTTGTGTTCTTGAAGTTGTATTACATTGGGTCCAGTTATTCATACCCCATAGGTAAAGGAGCATCCTCCGACGAGAACTGGAGTATTTTTTCTAATGCCGCTGCAATCTAAGGAACAGTTATAGAAATAACGTTCAAGCAAATTTCGTGCTTCTGAGTCCTGTGGTGTACGTACCTAAGCCCATTTTCATTTGAGTTACCTACTGCTGAATTAAGGGTGTAAAAAGACTCTTAGCGAAGCCGAAAGGCATTTATTTTCCCCGTCATTGTGATCATTGTTTTGTTCTACGTACCTGGGAACCTTCTAGTTACGAAGATATTGGGAGTCAAAGTTCCACGACAAGTTGTTTTTTTTTAATACAAGTTTTTAATGTAAGTTTTTTAATTTAAACACCTCCACGACCTTCGTACTATTCAATTCATCAGCACAATGTTTTGAGTGACTTACATTGAGTTCTAACACAAAACATGATTTTTCACCCCAAAATAAAAAAGTCGTTTCCCAGCATGATTTTTTGCGTAAAGTTTGTTAGATTAACATAAAAAAAAATTGCTTTATACCTTCAAACAAAATGTGTGGGAAAGTGGCTTTTTTAGTAGTACTCGAAAATGGGTTGGTCTGATAGAAATTTTGATCAGTATAAGAAACAGGATAGTTTGGCATAAAAAAAATGTTGTATGTAAAATGGCAATTTTCTTGCTAACTGTACATTTTTCGAAAATCTGTGAATGGGGATCAAAATTTCACGAAAAATTATGGATAGTCTCATATGACCATTTTCGTGTAGCTGTAACGGTTAAGGTACTTCCCCTTACTGCCTCCTTTACCGTATCCACCATGTATAGTAGTGTAATGCATTTGTCAGTTATTTCGTTTGAACGAGCACCACACGTTCGCTCATATGAGTGTGATATGAGCGCGCGTGTGCCACGTGATTTGCTACGAGTATTAAGTTTCTACCTGTCGAAATATATGAAGCAGTATCCTAATCTAGCTAACGCCGTTATGTTATGTTGTGTTTATGTTATTTGGTATTAAATAAATTTAAGGTACAAGAGAGAAGATATAAGACTAAATGTCATACGATTCCATGTTTCAATGAGGTCCTAAATTTATATGTATAATAGCAAAATGACATTAATTGTCAAGTTTGACGCGTTACACTTTTACCGACACCAGCCAATAGACTATTGAAAGTAGATTATGCTATTGTTTGCTATAACCGGTGTATCATAAGTTAGTCATTAAGTTTATCATCTCGTTGTTCGGTATCAAACCGGCATACTGGCACTACGGTCACTATCGTCTAAAATTGCAATACCAGAGCTGAAAAGGTTTCATTGCTTTGAAATACAGGGTGGAATGACATCAGCGGACAAACGAATACCTCATATTCGCTACATTCTGAACCCCCTTAGTGTTCAAACTCAGTGGGAGCAGAGAGGGCGGCGGAATCCGCAAGCGGGTGTCGTTAACACACAGCTACTTCGCGTGTGAACACAGTTACAGCGAGGCGGATAAGCGGTATCCGCAGCGGGACATGCTCGCGGCGCTGGCGGCGCGGAAAACGCAAACCAGTTGCGTTTCCCGCTCGTGGCGTCCGATCGTGTCTTTCTCGACAGAAGACCTGATAATGCTACTACGCGTTTACGCTGAGACGCCCCGCGAAGTACTGTGTTCACGAGTAGGAAATAGCGTTTACCGCCCTTCTCGCATCCGCTCCAGCCGCCCGCGCCGCTCCCACTGTGTTTGAACACTTACATACAACTTAATAAAATGTTTGTAACAATAGATTTCTTTTTCGATGATATTTTTTATGTTAACACCCGTTCAAAATGATGTTTTCTAAATACGTGGTATTTGTTTGTGCGTCGATATCCCTTTCGCCCTGTCCTAAAAATCAGAAAAACTTGGGTATGGTGTTAGTGGCAAGGTGCCTTCCGTTCTTCTTCTTATAGATCTGACTTTGAAATATTCAACTAGCTAAATGTTTGCATATTAGTCACAGTTTTAAAATGTCTAGGAGTCCCTTGACAGTTTTAAGATGTAACTGGTTTATCTGTATTAATATTACAAAAAGAAGAAAAAAAAATTTTTATTTGTATGTAGGTGTAATCTTCGGAACTACTAATCCGATTCCGAAAATTCTTTCATTAACGGGAAGCTACATTATCCCCACTACATTTAAAACGTTCCCATGTGTCAATTCCATACAGAACGGGAGCGAAGCCGCGGGCAAAAACTAGTTTCAAATACATGCTTTGAGTTTGAGTGTGACGAGCGCCTTCATCAATCGAGTTAGCTAAATTGATATGAACTGTGGGACGCAAAATTTACATTTCAAATGGAAGTCTTTAATAGCTATTTTGGTCCATCTTTTATAGAACTAAATCAAATAAGGTGTAAAGTGAAGAACAAAACGAATGATTCTATTTTAGTATTTTCATTGAGTTGTGCCTGAATGAAATAAGAAAACTGTCGACTCGAACGTTCCATAAATGGTTCTACGAGTAGCGTGCTGAAAACTTAATGAGAAGATCCATTATAGAAGTGAACTTTTATTGAACAATTTAAAAATTCAATACCGATTCCTATAAATGGATGGTTGTGCAAAGGTACCTACCTCTACTTTTTATGTTTGTTTCTCTAATATTTTGTAGGTAACTCATGGCCAATTTTGGCATGCACTTAATTAACTTTATTTAAATTCATGACTATTGCAGAAAAACGGTTGCATAAGTAATAGAGTAGATGATAAAAAAAATCTAATTAGTCCGTCAGATAGATTTCCAAAAAATATTAGACATATTTTTTCTTTTTTTCATGTAAACATAAAATGAAGGCGGTACAGAGCGTCGAAAACTCTCGTGACTGCACACTTGAGTACGGTATGTTTTTTACTCAAATATGACGTCACAAGACCCCATTCATGATCTTTGACACATTTTTTCTTCGTCAATTTTTATTAATATATTTGATATTAATGATAAAACAAAAAACACATATCCAATATTTTTCGATAATGTAACTGACGGATAAACAGAATCGTATTGTTTTAGTCAGTCATCATCCCTATTATTTAAACTTAAGTAATTACTTTTTCTCAAAAATGGTATGTAATGTTGCCATAACATCTCTAAAAAGTATCCGGAAAGTGAACTCTACCGGAGACAGTTGTGAATAAACAACTGTCCAGTAAGAAGCGAGATTTTAAATTTGGAATCTCCTACTGTCCAGTAAGTAAGTTTTACTTACTTGACAGTAGGTCATCCTGTTTAGATCTGCTTTGAAAAAAAACATAGTATCAGACACAGAGGCTCCAAATATATATCTTTCTCTCTTTTTGGTATGACAGTTTATGAGATACATATATTTTTGGAGCCTTATACAGCCATTTTATAGTCTGTGACACTTAACGCGACGCAGAAAAAGTATGCGCGTTGCGTTTTGTACTTAGTACCTAATGTTGTAGAAGTATAGTGTGGGATTTTATGTTTGTATTTAGTCATTTCAGTTTATAAATCATGTTGAACTAAAACTTTACATTCTAAAATTAACATGAAGTTTCAAAAACAATAATTTACATTTACTGCCAGCCAAGAGTCCGTTAATCAAGATGTGCAACAAACAAATATAAATGCCCCCGGCCCCCGGTAAATCGATCACAAAATCTCTCAGTAATTGCCCTAATATGAATGTAACCTTCAATATTAATTAAACGAATTTGTTGTTAAACTTTCTTTCATTTCTGAAAAATGCATTATACAAACCTCAATCAGTAAGAAAGCCATCCTGGCCTCGTATATAACCAGACCTCACCTGCGGTTCGGTCCGGTTAACTCATACTTGGCCAGGAAGGCTTATTTACTGGATTCTACAGTAATGTACTATAACTTAACTTGGGTGATTCATCCGCGGGTTTCCCCTGGATGCTAAACTTCATTGAAATCCATTCAGTTCATACAGACACAGAGAGAAACTTTCACATTTATAATTAAAATACAAAAAATAATGACGTAAATAGAAAAAGTTACATTCGTACAAGCATCGGTTGTAAAACCGATGCTTGTACGAATGTAACAACCGGAGGAGGTTATGTAAATAACCTCCTCTTTTTTCGAAGTCGGCTAAAAAGACAGTATACTTTTGTGCGTACGCTTCGGTCGGCAATGTTCATATTACCGCCCGATTTTTAGTGACGGAAAGTAATCCGTGTAATAATTATTATGGATAGACCTAACATTTTCCACGTATATCATGTGACAGGGTGATATGATATGACAGCCCCTAATCATAGGGGCTTTATTATTTTAGATGAGCTTTTTCCATACTTATCTTATTGATATAATAATGAGGTGGCAACGCCGAAATGGCAGAGTGCGATCCAGAGATATTTTCTCTAAGAATTCAGACAAGCAAATAATTTACGAGAAAAAAGGTAAAAAAAAGCTATTTTTTTTTCACGTTTCTTATAATAATTAAAAAAGGGCATTTTCCTTTTTTGGGTGACAGTTTTAATCTTGTTAAAATGATTAGCTTCGCCCATCTTAACATCAAAATGTTTTATTTTCATCAGCTGAAACTTTAAAAAAAAATTAATAAAATATTTTAATACAAGAAAATTTACCTTCTCTTTCCATGAAATTTCTCATTTATAATAAAGTGAACAGTGAAACTTTTCGTTACCAATTCAATATACGTATAGGTGTACCTACCAAAACACAATTTCTTTGATACAATTCTGTACCTACCTAACTAGCCTTTTTCCAAATTGGAAACTGTTTCATTGCCCTAATTAATTTAATTTCCGATATAAAAGTTCATGCCAATATTGCCAATCCTCTGTATTCATACTCATAGTTCGCAAAAAAAAACTCGGCAATCGCCCGAATTTCACATAATATTCAAAGTACATAGCGACAAATATTTTGTCCGTTTTTTAGGGTATAGTAGAGTCTTTATATAAAAAGATAAACCTTATAATGACGATGCAACTTTCATGATATGAACCTTAGATTGTATAATTTACAACCTAATAAACTTTGTACACACGACACAATTTTATGAATTACAAACTCTTTCAAGTTTTACTATGTGAACATGACGCACAAGTTAAAACGTTTAACAAATAAAGCCTCAGATAAAGCTGATAAGAACTGAGATTATAATTACAAAATAGATTACTTTAATTAATTTTAGTATTTTTATTATTTAACTAATAAAATCATGGAGCTGTTGGGAATCAATGTATGGAGAGAAATTGTTTGGAGAACAATAGATTTGGAGCTCCTGGGAATAAGCCACTATAACATCGTAAAGAAACTTACTATGTAGTCTAGTGAATTGCGTGTAAAACTGTAGAATAAATATTAGAACTTTGTTTAGTTACAATTTATGAACACTTCACAAAAAGTTTTGTGAAACGACAAAGTAAATTGAAGTCATAATTTTATTGTATAAACTGTCTATTTTAAATTAAAAAGTTGTCAGATATATATTTGTTTTACGGTTGTTTTTTATTTAAATTAAAGTACTTACCGGTAAAAACAGAGAATTAACAGCATCGCACGCCAGTACCACAGCAACCATATATAGGAACGCTTTCATTGTCTAAGTTCCACAAAAAAATCACTTCACGAAAAAATTCGGGAACGCAACTGAAAGTTGTGCCTGTACTCCCAACTTTGCTGTGACGTCGGCGTTGGCTTACTTGTGAATGAGGCGCGTATTCCCTTCCCTTTATAGGGCTAGCCAGTGTTACTGCGCACCCTGTACTGCGCTCGCTACTTTCACACACACGTGCCACTTCCGTATTTTTTTTAATTAGAGCTATTGACAACTCTATCAAATCTATATCGAAATTTAAATCCCGAATATCAGTCAGTTTTTTTTTATTTGGAAAAATTGTTCGTAGCAATATTTTTTGACCGGCAAATGTTCGGTAAAAGCATTATTTTAAATGTATGAAGATACATTTTACCGGAGTTGGCAAAACACGTTGTCAGGACAAATATTCTAGCGTAATGTGTTATCTGTTTGCAGCACGAGTGGATTTATCAGTGTCTCTTATTTGTTTTTCATTAGCAAATATTTTGAACGTTCCATTTATACAGATTTTAAGAGTAAATCAGTGTGTTCCGATTTAATTCGTCTAGATTGTATTTATTGTGTTGTAATTTTCAGCCGTGTGGTATCCGGCAGAGTAGAATAGAACCAACCCATTACACTCACGGGTGTCGTATAAGGCGACTAATGTCTGAGGCAGAACACCTTGCGCCTCCGTAGACCAGAGAATGGGCAGCAGCGTTTTCTGTTAGTCTTTCATCAAATTCCTCCCATCATGGGAGAGGCTTATGTCCAGCAGTGGACGTTATGGGCTGTTGTAGTAGTAGTAGTAGTATTCATTGATACGAGCAGGTAATTATAAATATGTTTTGTGAAAAAACTACTTTTTTTTCATTCAAGTATTCCCCACGTTCCGATTGAGTGATTCTCAGCAATATTTAGCTGTCTTTATCTCTTCAGCTTATCGTCATCGTGAAATCCAATCCAAAGACTTTGGGCGGAGATCTTCGTGTCGTATTAAAATACTACGTCATATTACAATATGTTTCTAATTGCCCTGTAGCTAAGCAACAGTGTTTAGTACTTGTTTAGATAGAGGCTGCGCGTGGGGTTACGTTCTTATCATTGTTTGTGCTCTTAGCAAAGAAACCACGATGTTCTCATTTATCCTATTTGAAAGAGAAATATCCGGTTGTAATTTTTTTCTTGAAGCCGGTGCATCTTACATAGGAATTGATTGGTTTAAAGCCAAAACCAAGCCATGTTTTCATGTTGCCATTTCTACACTTTTGAATGTCATTAATTACAAGGAATTAAAGCGAAAGCGCCTAACTAATAAATCCGTTAGACACGTTATGAAGAAGTAGAGGGAATTAAAATTGATTTTCATTGTTGTTTCGTAAGGAGGAGAATAGATCTTGGTTTCATATTATTCATGGTATAAACCTACTAGTAAAATTAAATTTAAAATAAACCTCCTTGTAAAAAAAAAATACTCAAAAAAATAAAATTTACTAATTTGAATACGCTTTGTACAGTCAATATACCGCAGCGCTTTAATTTTTAAAAATCAGTGGGTATATTAGGCTTTATATTATTTTCAAAAAGACATGTTTTTGGATCTTCTGACACTCTTTTCAAAAGTTGATAAAATGAAGGTTATAGACGATTATTAATTTATACAGACTATTCGCATCCTCGTAAATCTTTTTTCACTGACTACACCACGTACCATCTGTGCAGTTCCCCGAAGGGGTACAACCGTAGAGGTCATATGTTATTAGTTTATTACTTACGTTTCACTACTAATAACTCCCATGAAATAGGAGCGAGCTTCGCGTATATGATTTCACTCCACGAAATTCATTGAAACCCTTACCGTCGAGTAGAGGTTGTTCAGTGTAAAAGGTCGCTTCTTACGGGTCGTGGGATTGATGTTGAATTCAGACAAGCATACAGTTTGTGTTAATGTGAAGTGCTTAGGCCCAAAAAGGTGAAAAAAAAAAACGTGAAGAAACCGACATGACCTAGAATAAAAATAAAAAAAACCGGCCAAGAGCGTGTCGGGCCACGCTCAGTGTAGGGTTCCGTAGTTTCCCGTCCGTCACAATAAGTGTTCCCACTTATTTATGAGTTTAAAGGTGGGTATCCATTATGTAAAAATGCTTGCATATACGAATATACTACAAACTTAGTCCAGAAATTATTTTGTACAACTTTTTGTCTTTTTGTACAAAAACTGTTGTTTCCATCAAGTTCAAAATGATTTTCCTAGAAAGTCCTTATAAAGTTCTACTTTTCAGATTTTTGTCATATTTTCTAAACTTATGGTTCAAAAGTTAAAGGGGGGGGGACACATTGTTTTTTACTTTTGGAGCGATTATTTCCGAAATTAATGACATTATCAAAAAATGATTTCAGGAAACCCCTATTCATTTTTAAATACCTTTCCAACAATATATCACACGTTAGGGTTGAAATTAACCCTAGATCACTAAACATATTTTCGAGTTACACAGTCACTAATCATTAGTCATTTCGACTAACAAAACGAAACCTCAATATTTTTCATCATCATCATCATCATCATCTGCCTAGCCTTTTCCCAACTTTGTTGGGGTCGGCTTCCAGTCTAACCCGATGCAGCTGAATACCAGTATTTTACATGGAGCGACTGCCTATCTGACCTCCACAACCCAGTTAATACCGGGTAATACGATACCCCTTGGTCAGACTGGTTGTCAGACTTTTTTTGGGCCTCTGACTACCTAACGACTGTCAAAGATCTACAAATGACAGCCGGGACCAACGGCTTAACGTGCTTTCCGAGGCACGGAGGAAACTCGGTATGTAATGGGCGGTCACCCATCCACAGACCAACCTAGGCAAGCACGGCTTAACCTAACGATCGACCCGATCGGCTGTTATTGTTATCATTAAATGAAATTTATTAATTTTAAAAAGTAGGTAACATGAGAGTACATGTAATAAGACTTCCTAAAAACTATTAGAGACTTTGAAAATGTTATTCCTGGCAGCATGAGCAGAGAGGAATGGTATGTTCGCCACAATTGGCTTTCATGCAGGAGTGGCATGACACTTTAGTCATCCTGTGCTTCTGATATGGGCAAAATGCGCAAATTTTCGTTTGTTTGACTGAACTGGAGAAGTACTTGCCACGACATATTCAATTTGCAGGATATCTTTGATACTGGTCTTGATTCTTCAAAGCTTACCTTGACTCATTCTATTCGCGCAATCACTAAACATTAGTCCGTGAGACTAACAATTCGCCAAAACTCAGGAAGAAAAAAACGTGCAGACGCAATACATGCGCATGGGGCACTAAAACATTGAATTAGGAAGGTACTGAGCGCGGTGGGTCGGGGAAGTATCGGGAACTTACCTAAACAGCGAATGCATCGGGGCCGTGTCGCCTGTGAGACTAATGTTTAGGGATCTAGGGTTAAAAAAAAAATCACTTCCCACTTTGCATATAGGGGGGCTACCCTAATAAAACATTTTTTTCCAATTTTTATTTTACCACTTTGTCGGCGTGATTGATATACATATTGGTACTAAATTTCAGCTTTCTAGTGCTAACGGTCACAGAGATTAAGCGAGGACGGACAGACGGACGGACAGACATGGCGAAACTATAAGGGTTCCTAGTTGACTACGGAACCCTAAAAATCGAAGTCTTAGACCATCAGCGCCTACAAAGAAGAGGCAGTAGCGTGCATTGGCACGCTACTGCCTCTTCTTTGTAGGCGCTGTTGGTCCATTGGGACCAACAATATGGCAAGCCCATAGAGCTATCAGACTGTTCAAAAACACTAACATCATGCATGAAGAGTAGTAGATTATAAGCAAGCCAAGCTTGTAGGCTTGTATAAAAGTACCGCCACTACTATATTATGTAGAGGTGTGTGTCCCACAAGTGACAACATTAATTTGTTTATTTAAATAAAAATAATAAAATCTTTTTATTTCAGTTCATTTATTGGTCCATAACGTGTTAGTAAGACGACTTAAAAAGAAGACTATGTTACATTGAAATAATAAATCATAAAAAAAAACAATTACATTTAAAAATTACGTTCAAAAATTAAAAAGATAACAATTATAAATTAAAAATTACGATAAAAAATCACATTAAAAAATACATTAAAATAAGAATTAACAAATTACATTAAAACAATTACAACACAATTATTGACCGACACTTACATTTTAGAAGCCGATAATGTCAAGCTGTGCGACTACAATAATAGTATATTATAAACCGATTACCCTTTGCTGCTCGAACCAATTGTCGCTAACCGCGTTAATGGACCAATACCACCACAATCAATAATGCTATATTAATCTCTCTCATACTACGGGTAAGCTAAACTGTTTATAGAGTAAGCAGAACCAAACATAGACGAACTGTTTATGGGGAGGGTCATTTTTTTATCAAACACAAAATCAATTATTTTTTACTTTGAATATTACACTTATAGTACTTACGGGATAATATCCGTGTTTTTCTTTAGTTTTGATGAGCTCCCGATAGTGAAAAACCGTGGAATTCTAAAACAGTAAGAATATTGTTTTTTACATGATGTAGGTTTAACTTGTTTTGGTAGGTAGAAGGCATCCCTAGGTTTTCATTTGTTACCCTATAATCTGAAAACTAGGAAAAAACTGGCAAAGAGCGTAACATGGTAGAAAACACATTGATGGATAGTCGGACAAACGAATTTGAACCGTATAAAGGTTACTTTCCACCATTTTGGCACGGAAACCTAAAAACGAGACAAGAGATATTAGACTTTGCTTTTTTAGGAAACAAAAACGTTAGCAGGAGCCATGGTGAATACACCTGTACCTTTGAATTATTAATTAAAACATAGTACATTATGCCCATTCCCTCTTATAGAGAGGAGGCCTGTGTCTCAGCAGTGGGAACAATTAATAGGCTGATGATGATGATGATGATGATGAGTACTTATGTATACTGCGGTGGTATACAATACATGTAGCAGTACATAAATAATATACAAGATGTAGTCAGATTCTTCACGAAGCCGTCAACCAAGCATTCAGTTCATCTAAGTAACTCTATGCAAAAGTTTTTGCTGGGAAATTACTTTATTTTTGTGGTAAAAAGCCACGTTTTTCGGTAGGACTCAATGTAAGGCACTTACAACATTGTGCTGATGGATGGATTGAATAGTACAAGGGTCGTGAATGTGTCTAAAGTAAAAATCATACATTAAAAACGGGTTCCTTCTATCTGGCAGAATCTTGATGCTCCGAAATTTATTTGGCATAACACACTTGGCATAATCTTCTTTAAACGAATATTTTTTAAGGCATACAAAATATTTAATATAGTTATTGTTTGGCAGAATGTTTGTACGTCCGAATTTACAATGGCATACTTTTAAGATGGCAGAATTTTATTTGGCATAATTACATTTGGCAATGTTCAAATTCCGCATAAATTCGTTTAGAATAATGTTTATTTAGAGCGACGATTATTTGGTACAATTTTACTTGGCATATTATGAAGTTGGCAAAATTCCATTTGGAATCATTTTATTTGGCATTATTGCCATTTCTATAAAATAGCATTTTTAACCTTAAATTACGTAGAATTAAAATATTGTCTTAAAAAGACAATATGTTACGTTAAAAAAAAATTAAGGACAGAAACGAATCGCACCAAAACCGACTCCACGTAGTCTTATCTGACCTACCCCGAGAGTGTAATTTAAATCCGCGTAGGCGCGGAGGGGTGAGGCGGCCCGTGAGCTGAAGAGCAGGTGGTTTTAACAGCTTCGGCTTGCTGGCCGACTACGCCGGCCAGCCACAGCTACGGTGGTGAGCGTAAAATACGTCTGCGACGATAAGCTCGCGTGGGACCGCCAGAACCCTGCAGCGCCGGAGCCGTGACAGAAACCGTGCATGCTGCATGCTGGCTGCATGGTGTAAGCTGGTTTGCATGTTTCCATACTGCATGCTTGTTTGCATACTGCATGCATGATGTATGCTTGCCTGATCAGAAATATGCAGCAATGAACATTACCGTCGTATGTTTGTGGCGAAAAAACAATGTTCAATCAATTTTTATTATTATGGTAAGAAATACAAAATTATTCTAACTATGATTTTTTATTATGTGATAGACGAGGCTTTCCATTATTATGCATATGAAATGTATGCCACAAGATGATTCTAACTGTAAACTTTCTGTAATATGATAGTTCTGCCTTTTAATGACTAGCGATATGAAATTTATGCCAAAAGATGATTCTGACTGTGAACTTTCTGCGATAAGATGGTTCTACTTTTAATTCTTATGCATATGAAATTTATGCCTAAAGATGATTCTGACTCACTAAATTATGAGTTTTGTATGTATGATAATGAGTGTCTGCCAAACGATTTTCTGCGAAATGAATTTTATGCTATCTACTGTTATGCAAAGTAATATTATGACATAAAAAGTTCTGCTATAAAGGGTAGACCCATTAAAAATATGTATTTAAAAAAAACTTGTGAAAAAGTCAGAACTTTGACCCCCACCCAAATATCTCCGTAACTAGAAGGTTCCCAGGTATGGTCTAGAACAAAAAAATATCGCAATGATGGGGAGAACAAGTGCCTTTCAGCTTCGTTAAGAGTCTTTTTACACCCTTTATAGTGGCCTGTTTTGGTTTTTCCCATACTAATTGAATGAAATAATTCGTCTACAAACGATGGTACAAATACTTAGTGTGTACAATTTATCACCTGTGCTGTACTAATCTCTGTCCTGACCTTTTTACTGCTTATACTGAAACACTACGATTTCCTTCCATTACCGTACACTCACGAACAAAAGTGGAATACGTCGACAGCTGCTATTTATCTTCAATTGTCTTTAGTTCAAAGTATAGTTAGTGTACTTTATGGAGGAACGAAATGTCTTTAATGCCTTCTGTTTATGGCAGTTCCAAAAGTTGATGAAAGTTACGACAGCTGTCTGTGCCTAGCTCACGGACTAGATGCGGAAGGCGGAAAACCGTGTGTTGTGGCTGACTTTTTTTCTTTTTCGGATGGTAAATCATCAAATGTCTCCTCCCGCTCTGGGCGGAGCAGGAGTGTCAGGCACACAGTTTTACTGACTAAAACCCATCTATGTTCCTTCATCGCCCTTTGTGTTCCGGGGCCACAGTATCTCTTTCCAACAGCCCCGGCAGGCATCGGCCCTTGCGGACCCCTTCCTTTTGCTGACTCTCTTTGAGGCGCGCGTGGAACACGAATGACCTGCAAATTGAACCCAAGTTCTCATGCTCAACAGTAGAGCAACTTACAACCATTACATAATTATTGAATTGTATTAGTACCGTACTTAGATAAATGTAATAAATGGACTGTGTGAAGGATGCTTTGCCATATGGCAAGAAAGGAGGTGTCTGATGATTGCAGTCATTTGATGATTTCCCATCCGAAAAAAAAAAAGGCAAAGTGTGATTGGGCTTTTCCGCCAAGAGTTTTCAGTAGCAGTCCAGAGTCTGGATTTGTACCCAGTTGATGTCATTAAAGACGTGTCCTATTCAATTAAATGTTACCTACTTCAACATAATTAGGTGGTATTTATATAATTATGTATGTACAGTCACGGACTATAATTGATAAGCCACTTTCAAGATTTCCAATTTTGCAGTTGTATACATTCACGAGATTATACGATTAAACACGAACTCAAACCGAATGCTCGGAAACAAAAGGACACATTACTAATAATCGGAAATAGTCTTATCCATACAGGTTGAAAAATGACTTCTAGGTTGTCGATGATAAAACCATACAATCGTGCTGACGTATATCCCAATCTATTTGATACTGACCTCCTTTGAAGAAATAGTCCCTATTAAATACTCTTTGTTTCTGAAAACCTATCCGAAGCCAGAGTGACAGTTGAAATGTTGATGTTAGAAAATATAACATTTCTCCGTACGCCAACGTTACTATGGCTACGCTAAAACAATATTGTCGCTAGGTTACGGTTGCTACACTTGCAATTCGTCGACTTTAGGTAGTCACTCTGTACTAAGTACGAATATAACCGACTAAACCCGATTTGTACACACTCACAGTTACACGGCTAAAATACGAATGGTGGCAAGTGGCTCATCATTTATAGTCCGTGACTGTACACGGTGTTTTATACCTATATTATTCATACCTTTTAATTAAAAGCCTTTATTTTACCTTTTGGAAATTATAAGCGTGGTAATATAATTAGGTATTGTTTTTTTTTTTTTAACTGAGAGTGATCGTCGCATCGATTCCAATTTCAATAATATTTTTTCTTATTTTCGGAAAAATACAGCCAGATATTTGAAAATGTATTGAGAACTTCCCTTTGAGGAAATACTATCTTGATGGTACACAGGTGTTTACTGAAAAAAATCCTTTGATGTCGCCTCGCCTTTCAGACACCTGTTTTTTATTATTGTTTGCGGTTTTATTCACCTTTTATTTTAGTATTGCGCGGCTGGTAGTGTGTAGTGGTCGAGTATTTTGACACCTCGGTGCTATTTTCAACAGTACATTTTTTTGATTTTTCATGTTGCAATTTTTTATTTTATAATTTGATAGCTTTTCCCTGCGGGCTTTGCCAATATAAATTGAATCATGAATTTGAACATGCAAAAATAAAAACTTAATAAAAAAAACTTTTATTAAAATTCAGTGCCTAGTCTAGTTAGGTAAATTAGGGAGGTACAAAATGTTAGTAACAAAATATTTAGTGGAGCCGCAAAATATACAAACGAAGTTAAACCTTCATCAGTCTTACTTATCTAGAATTATCTTGTTTACCTGGGTGCTCTATTAATCTGGTAGTTTTTCTTTAGGTTTGAAATATTTTATTAATACTAGCGACTTGTCAGGAATAAAAAGCGATTTATGAGTCGTAGATTCATTTTATTTTATTTGGAAGCAAAGTGGGCAATCATATCAGTTGTAGTTACAAGATT
The DNA here is from genome assembly GCA_905147715.2 of Xestia xanthographa. Taxonomy (NCBI): domain Eukaryota; kingdom Metazoa; phylum Arthropoda; class Insecta; order Lepidoptera; family Noctuidae; genus Xestia; species Xestia xanthographa. Next base: position 19,803,707 of record LR990653.1, on the reverse strand, counting down.
TTTATGAGTGGGTGGTGCGCTACAAAACCTGTACTCAGATTTAATAAGACACTTCGTAGACTGAGATGGGGTGAATTCAGTATATCATACTAAGATGACCGGATACGTAGAAATTATTTCAGAAACATCATGAAGATCCAGTAAATTTTTATTTTTTTTTCGTTATCGTGGCAAAACGCACGTAGCAAACGGCAAGCGCGACGACAAGGTCGATGAACTCTGTAGCTAGGCAGAAAGTGAACAGCTGATTTTCCTGAGAAAAATTCCAGTGGATTCAAAATAAGGAGCTGAAAGCACCCTGTAAGTTGTCGTAGGGCTGTCTCTTATACCCTGTATAGTCTAAAAATACCAATCCACCTTCAGCAAGCGTGGTGATCAATACCTTCTCTGTTTGAAGAGAAGCCATTGCCTTGCAGTAGGACATTTAAAGAATTTGTAACGTTGTAGAAACTCAGAATAGTTTCTACCGTTACTTTGTAAACATAACCTATTCAACACTTTAATTAAGTTAAATGTCAAAACAAACGCCACAGAGTATACATACTCATTGGGCCGTCCAGTTACTAAACGACTAAAATTAGCTGTTTTTACCAGTGCTGTGCGCGCGTTACGTGTATCTGATCGAATGAGTGAAGACTTGTCTATGCGTAAACACGCCAGTATAAATGTCACGGACTCGCGATGATGAGTCCTTTTTTGGAAATATTCTGCTCCCAGTGACTAGACGCGTTTTTTTTATCGGAAATTAAATTTCTAGAAGTATTCGTGATCTAGAATATTCGGGCTTAAAGCAGGCAGCTTTAATTTTTGTTAGTAACCTAACTCTTTTCGTTTTGTGTCTACGTAAACCCCATACTGGGTAAGTGTTGAACAGCAATTCACGTTCTCATATTTTGTGTATCACTAGCTACGTGGTCTCAACATGTGAGCCACTTTCTATCACCGTTTTTGCTATGCACATTCAAATGCTTAATATGTATATGCATAATCTTGTAGCCTTCAGCCGAGTGTGTTTGACATTTTTCATGACACTCATAATGTGCAAATCATGTCGTGCTTACCACCACCATCATGTAAACTCCGTACTGATTGTGACTACCACACATCACCTTCATTGGCGCACGGGTATTTCTCGCTTTGCTTTTGCCTTGGTGTCACAATCAGCGGGGATGACTGCTAGCCATTCCGTGACACGCTGGACGTTATTTTCCAGGGTTCAAGATTCCGGCTGACAGTCAGGATTTCGGCTGACAACCGTTTTACCGGCATCCAATTTGCCGCGGGCTCCGCAGCGGGTACCTTTCACCTGCGTGGCCGCGTCGAAATTCTACGGGTCGGCGCGATCATCTGCCGTCCGTCACCCTACCTGGCGTCTGCAGCGTGGCACACCGCTACGGTCTTCGTCACGCCGGGCTGAGCCAGGAGAGTACCGTGCAAACCCCCGGGCGGGCTTGGAGAAATTTGTGACCATAGACCTACCCACACCCGATTATTTTATTAATATATTTTTATGTTGACCTGGGTCCGTGGTTTTCTTCTATTTACCCCCACGGACACCCTTTCCGTCACATTGGCGCCCAAAAACGTGGTTTTATGGTCACTTTTCTTCAAGTTCTCTTGAGGGTATTTTTTTTTTTTATGTTGGTGTTTTTTTTGTGTGGTTGTCTTTGCTGTGTAAGACGTTTTGTTTGGTTGCCAGCAACTAAGGTGTACGTAACGGTACAGTATTCAACGTTTTTTAAGTGTTTTTTTTTTAAGTGGAGGTAGCAGAAAAAAAAAAATAACGAATTATTTTCTCATTCTTCGTAGTAGTAGGGCCAATAGTAACGGCTCGCCCCGGGGAAGTACTACCACCAAACTTAATTCTTCCGGTAATCAGCGTTGCTGTGTGCCGGCTGAAGAGTTTGGGTGCTGGGTATTAATTACTGGCTAAAAATTAAAAGACAATAACAGCTTTGTCTTATGTTCACCAACAATTTTATGCGGGTTGTTGAGTACAAAGAACCAACAAGATTGCTCGTTAGGTGACAATTTTTTTTTTTTTTCTTTTTTTTTCCCTCTCTCCAAATAATAGTAATAACACATATCAAGGAGACTATTCCTTAGAAATATAATAGTAATAAATTATTCATTAACAACAATTTAGATTCATAACGATTAATAGTTTTTTTTCCTTTGTTTGTACAATCACACGAATTTACCAATTCACTTGTATCATTGACTTTGTATGGAGTGACAATTAACTTTTAACTTGTCACACAATTTTATTAACTGTTAACTTTGGACTTTGATCACTTTTATTCTTGTGAATCATATTGTTATTGATAACTCAATATTAGTTATTCTTAATAATCATTAAGTAACATTAACAGTTTCATGATTTTATGAGATACTTACATATTTTGAGTACAGTCATGGAACTAAATGTGTTTACAATTTGTCACAATACTTATTGCTTATTTTCAATATTTCATTACTTACTGTACGCGTACACATTAGTTGCACCTGTTTTTTAATTTTTTGCTTTTTCTTAATAAAATTATTTCCAGTTAATTTTTTTTGTCGTTTCTTACTTAAATCTCAAATCATTTCATAGGATAACAACCGAAACGTTATTTTTAGTTTAGATTTGTAACAGTCTGAGTACTTGTCACTATTCATTCCATGTTGTTTGCTGTTCAACACTTAACGGTTAACTTTATTTTTTTAATTTATTTTTTTTAGATAAAAAGAACATACAAATCTTGTCACATCTTCAGAATGGCTTATCCAATTAAACTTATGTCTCTGTCATGACATTTTAGGTTCCTGGCACTTTCAAGACTTAGAATAATTGGTAGGTTAGTTTAGGTGTCCATACATAGAAGTAGTTCCTTTTTTATTTTTTAATATGTTAATTATAACTTCATACATCTGAGCGGTTGCAACTCATTAAATAAGCCTTTGCAGGAGCGGGTGGATACTCCTTAAATAAGCCTTAATCCAGTTCAATTCAATATATCTGAGCGGTTGCAACTCATTAAATAAGCCTATGCAGGAGCGGTTGGATACTCTTTAAATAAGCCTTAATCCATTTTCAAATTTAGTAACCCAGTAGACTTCTTTAACTTCTGTATACTTGCTCGTAAGCGGTTGCAGCTGCTAGCACTTCTGTTTTGCGCGAGTATTACGTCAACTACGGACATGATACTCTCACGTACTTGTTAGGAAGCGGACTCACCTCATGTTAAGGTGGTCTGTTAAATATGTTAGGATATGATTTGGTGATATGATGGATGAATGTGGACGAATAAAAGGGGTCGTAAATCAGATGCGAGGTATAGTAGGAGTAAAGGATTTTTACTGAGGTAAAAACCCTAACCAAGCGGGGGGGTATTGTAACGTTGTAGAAACTCAGAATAGTTTCTACCGTTACTTTGTAAACATAACCTATTCAACACTTTAATTAAGTTAAATGTCAAAACAAACGCCACAGAGTACACATACTCATTGGGCCGTCCAGTTACTAAACGACTAAAATTAGCTGTTTTTACCAGTGCTGTGCGCGCGTTACGTGTATCTGATCGAATGAGTGAAGACTTGTCTATGCGTAAACACGCCAGTATAAATGTCACGGACTCGCGATGACGAGTCCTTTTTTGGAAATATTCTGCTCCCAGTGACTAGACGCGTTTTTTTTATCGGAAATTAAATTATTAAAAAAAAAAGTATTCGTGATCTAGAATATTCGGGCTTAAAGCAGGCAGCTTTAATTTTTGTTAGTAACCTAACTCTTTTCGTTTTGTGTCTACGTAAACCCCATACTGGGTAAGTGTTGAACAGCAATTCACGTTCTCATATTTTGTGTATCACTAGCTACGTGGTCTCAACATGTGAGCCACTTTCTATCACCGTTTTTGCTATGCACATTCAAATGCTTAATATGTATATGCATAATCTTGTAGCCTTCAGCCGAGTGTGTTTGACATTTTTCATGACACTCATAATGTGCAAATCATGTCGTGCTTACCACCACCATCATGTAAACTCCGTACTGATTGTGACTACCACACATCACCTTCATTGGCGCACGGGTATTTCTCGCTTTGCTTTTGCCTTGGTGTCACAATCAGCGGGGATGACTGCTCGCCATTCCGTGACACGCTGGACGTTATTTTCCAGGGTTCAAGATTCCGGCTGACAGTCAGGATTTCGGCTGACAACCGTTTTACCGGCATCCAATTTGCCGCGGGCTCCGCAGCGGGTACCTTTCACCTGCGTGGCCGCGTCGAAATTCTACGGGTCGGCGCGATCATCTGCCGTCCGTCACCCTACCTGGCGTCTGCAGCGTGGCACACCGCTACGGTCTTCGTCACGCCGGGCTGAGCCAGGAGAGTACCGTGCAAACCCCCGGGCGGGCTTGGAGAAATTTGTGACCATAGACCTACCCACACCCGATTATTTTATTAATATATTTTTATGTTGACCTGGGTCCGTGGTTTTCTTCTATTTACCCCCACGGACACCCTTTCCGTCACAAATTATTACAATTTTTAACTTAGCAAGTAAGTGCCTTCACAACTGATATGCAAAGATATTTAACAACTGATAAGAACAACTCAAAAAATGCAAAAGGGGCGACTTGGCTCGTTGCGTAAAGAACCACTCTTAAGTAAGATTGCGCCGACTACGCTGTAGCCAATTAGCTACGGGACCGCTACGAGGCGGCTACGACTACAAAGACGATCCCGTAGGAGATTGCTACACAGCTACGCTTTGTGAATTGATAATTGCTGTGTGTCATATTTTTGCAGTTTTTGTTGCTCTTAAAATGCTTTATTCATCTCGAAACCAATGCAATGGGGAATATGCGTGTAGTTTTTTCTTCACTTTAATCAAGAAAATAATTAAAAGTTCAACGACTGCTGGTCGCTCAAACAAAAAATTAAACTTCTACAATTTTCTACGACAGTTCAAACGTCCGTGACTGTTGCGGCCATTCCTGTCAAAGTGGTTGACGTCATTTCCCTCTATCTGCCTTGTTTATATCTTATTTTTACCCATAATATAATCATTTTACTAAATGGAGGTGCTTTATTCAAGAAACATTGCAATAACAATATTATTATCACATCTTTGTGAAACTTTAAGTAGTTTTCAAATAAAAGTGTTTCTTTGACACAAAGCGTTTGACGTCACTACCGGCGACGATGCGTTTTGAATTTGCATTCCGTTTCACCAAAAACACGCTACATAAAATATTACATTGTAAAATAAGTGTTGTATTAGAAAGTAAAACAAGTGTACCATAGTGTTTTTATGGGCAAATACAAGGCATTTTTAAGGAATAAAAACGTTTTGAATTTCTTGCATATTCCCTATTGTATGTGAATTGGTAGTTTTTGTTATAGTCTGTGACCAAAAAAAAAAGATGTGTTTTGAAATGGGTCACATAGGTACTACGCAAAATAGACAGGAATGGAAAGGAGAACGGGAGACTTGTGACGAAATAGGCTGAAAAGTATCGAGCATTCTCAATATTACAACAATCGCAAAGAAAGTAAAACAAATAAAACCTCTATCTATAAAGTGATAACAACTATTTCTTTATTCAAACAATCATATTATCTTGTATCTCGTGATTACAAGACAGATAGTCTGATTAAATAATGTCATGTAAATTGAGTTTAATTATAGAAATGTAACAGAAATATTTCTCAGGAGACAGAAAAGCAAACAAGCGATAACTACAATATAAATATCTTTATTCAAAATACTTTTAATATTTGTCCTGAGGAAAATAAAATAATTACACAGGCAGATGCGTAATATTTTTTTAATGAAAAGTTTAATGTCTCACTAACCTCAAAATCAAATCAGTGTCCACTGCTTGTCAAAAACAGTTCCCATTTTTGCTGAAAAGGCAGCATAAAAAGGAAATTATGACCTTTTATAACGATAAAATGTTATAACCCGCCTACGCACCGAAGGCATTAAAAATCAAATCTTGTTATGTATCCGTCGATATTTGGACGTTTTCTCGAGGGTGAAAATTCTGACCGTTCTACTACGCATTTTTGAAATTATTTGAATCCAACTATTTTTTTTTTGTGTAACTGGCCAGTCACAAAAAATAAACGATGGCAGTCATTTATTTTTTGTGACTGGCCAGTTACTAGGTTTCTAGGTTTAGGTACTTATGGAATGGTTCTTTTAGCACTTGAATAACACTGTCAGGACCCGTTGTTGGTACACATTTTGTTTATGGCGACTACATGAGCTATACGCGAGTTTTAAATCCGAAAAGCATATAATTCACTACAGTAAACAAAACCAGAAAAATATATGATATTCTTCAGGATATATGCTAGTAAGATAGTGTTTTTCAAACATACGTACAACTAACTTTATTCGATAGAAAAAAATCACGAACTTATCTCTAAAAATTTCTTTTATCGAGTAAACCATGCTAAAATACATGTGATCATTCTAATTTTTTGGCAAATAATTCTACAAGCAACATATTAGCATCATAGCGTTTTACTTTTTTAGTCCAATCAATGGATTTTTTGTAAATCGCAAAAACCACTCATTTCGCGCTATTCGGCCCGCAGTGACTGACGTAACAACCACTTTGTAGTGCAAGATGATTAGAACCTTATTCTAACAGTATTTCAAACAAAGTTTGAACCACCACAAATAGAGTTGCTAATTTAGGTCTTGTAATCGTCTTAATTTACTGTGGAGTTCGTTTTAAAAAACAGGATAGTATGTTACGACAATGCGCCGAATTAACCACGCAGCTCTATTTTAAAAACTATCTGCAAATCAAGTTTCTGCTCCTATAAGTTTTCGTGCAATTTATTTTGTTTGTTTATACTCAAAGATACGGGTTGACTCGTAGACTACCTAGCCTTCTTATCTTCATTGAATAAAAGGACGTGCTTCGGTTTACTCATGATTAATTTAAGAAAAAGTGGTAATGTTTATCGACAGAGACTTCTATTTCCTTATTTGACTTTTTAGAGATCTAAGTATACCTCGAGTATTAATATCATATTCAGTGGTTGTAATATCGTGTCAAATAATTTTATTATACTCCCAAAGACGTCGTTTGCGTCATCATAATATTGCACCGGTAGGTACCTTCGATAAAAAACGAATCTTCAAATATTTTAAGCCGTTTTGGTTCTGCATTTTCTGTCAGATGAACGCCTCTCGGGTTTCAACTGCATCTGGTAAAACTGGAAACCGATTCCAACGTAATTGGGAAAAGGCTATGCAGATGATGATGATGATGAACCCCTAACATAACATACGTCACGCTACACGCTAATCTAAAAAGAAGCCCTACCCCACTACAAAATAACGTATGGCAAAGCTAACATATGACATCCTGTATATAATGTTCCGCCCTAGTAAACAAACTTTAACGGGACTTCATACTTAGCGCTTTATTCTGTAAACATAACACCCACATAAGGCAATAATTTTGTGTTAAGATCACAATAGTGCAATAGGAGTGATAAATGTGTGAGTCCCACCCACTCATTCCTTGTATGTTGTTATCCCTGTAACCTTCTGGGTTATTTTTGGCGACCCCTGCCAAAAATGCGTAGCTGCCTCGTATAAGCTTTCAAGGTTTTATTAAGGAAGTCATGTTTTAATTTGAGCCTACATATTTTTTTTAATGCCCATAAATTCAGCTATGCGGAGTTCGCATAGCTGAATTCTGGGCCAAATATATTTAATGAAAATATGCCATCGACATGCTAAGAAGAATGCCCAAAAAGTGCCCAAAGGTCAAGATCTATAAAATGTTACTTAAACGAGTGTTTTGGCTTTGACAAATCTTGCGTCTTGTATTTTGACACTTGTGCGGCAGTAACAGAAAACACGCAAAATCTAAGTTCATGCGGAGTACCGAGTACCGTATCTAGTTCTCGGACTATGTATACGTTCAATTCTGTAAATCTGGTTCCTCCTTGGTTCCTTCTTGTATTTGTTAAGTTTTTTCTCGAAGAGGAAATAGAAGGCCGTACAATAACATTTATTTTCAAAATAATTGCCATAATATCAAATTTTACGGAGTAGTAATATGTTGAATCGGAAATAAGAAAAACCACAACTTTACAACTGTCATAGCCACGGGCAGTAGCAAGAAGTTAACAAATTAATAATTCCTCTCGAATATCTTACAGTAAAGTTAACTTATGAACGATTCTCGTAATTTGCGAATCCATCTCCATTTTGGCGTTCAACTTTGCGAGATAAGTTTGTTATTCCAGTATATTTCATTTCATTGTTGGTAACTGGCAATACTGAATAGTACCAGGATTGGAAATAACATGCTTAACTAAACACAAAGACTTCTGAGCATCTGTATTTATCATTCACGGGTTGTTGAGACATTCAAATGATACCCAGGATTGACATTACGTAACACTTCAAATATTTATAGAATTGCGCTGAAGAGTATGAGATGAAACAATTACTATTTCATTTTCTTTAAGAATAAAAGTTATAATTTATTTAAATTTATTAGTGGAGGATCACATTACCTGAAACTTGACAAAAATCTGAAACAGAGCTTTTACAGTTTGTTTGGTTCTTTTTATGAACTTCTTACCATAGATCTGATTTGGTGGATATCTAAAAGTAACAATCTACTTGCTGCTGCAAAAGGCTTTATTCTTCTCAGGACAACTTATTCTAAGTCAAATAAGTACGACTATCATGTTGTGGTTGATTAAATTCCAAGCAGTACAAAGTTCCACAGCTCTATGAAATTAAAACAGTTATAAATAACTGTAGGGTGTGTTAATTGAAAACATTCGTAGTCTGAACTTGTGTAGCGCATAAAGACTCCATCTTTTTATTCATACTGTGAAACTCTCCATAGGTTCGTGATCAAATGTTTAGTTGAAATATACTAACAATTTATTAGAGGTTTGTGTTATATTGTGTACTGACAGCATTGTCCGAAGAGTACAGAGGGAGCTACTATCGCATGTTCTTTTAAAAATAAATCGTGATCTGATGATTGTTCATGATGCTCGTTGATTGTCCAAGTCTCAATGAAATAGAATTGTACTTAGACTCAGGAACATATAACCTCCTCCTTTTTTGAAGTTGGTTAAAAATAGGACCTTTTAAGAATGGGACATTTTGAGAATGGGACTTTTTGAGAATGGGACCTTTTTTTGAATGGGACATTGTGCGAATGGGACATTTTGCGAATAGGACGTTTCGCGAATAGGACATTTGTTTCCATGGTGACATTTCGCGAATGGGACATTCTGCGTCAGATCCCTGTATAGGTATAGAAAAAACTTTTTTGCAAAAAATAAAACCGACTTCAAAAAACACGAAAAAGTGAAAAATAACTTTAGCTTCAGAACTCGGTGACTTTTGTTTGATTGTTTTTTTTTTGTCACCGACTTCTGAAGCTAAAGTTATTTTTCACTTTTTCGTGTTTTTTGAAGTCGGTTTTATTTTTTGCAAAAAAGTTTTTTATTTATCCATTTTTAGTTGTTCCCAAACAAATATTTGCCATAAATTGATTTGACATTGTTACCAATACATGTCATGGTAATAGGCGTGAGCAGCGGTGGCCCAGTGGTGGCGGCCCCGACTTACGAACAGTAACTGGTGGGTCCAAACCCTGGCAGGCGTATTACTTTGTGTAATTTATTTCATCACCACTGCTCTCAAAATGGTGAAGGAAAACATCGTATGTATCGGTATGTCCTATTACCAAAACATTCGAAGACATGTGACATCTACAAACCCGCACTGGGCACGCGTGATGGATTATAGCCCATTCCCTCTCATAGAGAGGAGGCCTGTGTACCAGCAGTGGGAACATTAATAGGCTGATGATGAATAGGTGTATCCCTAATATATGGAACGCGGAGCGGGAGGGAGTGTCAGACTTTTACTGACTAAAACCTATCCATGTTCCTTCTTAGCCCTTTGTATTCCAGAGTCGCAGTAACTCTTTGGAACCGTCCCTTTTGCTGACATCTCTTTGAGGCGCGCGCGGAACATGAACAAACTGTCGAAATCTGGGTGTATTGTACACATCTGCGTACCCCCTCAGAGCATACAGGCGTGATGTTACGTCATTTGAGGCGCACGCGGAACACGATCGCGCCAACTTAAAATACCTAACTGTCGAAATCTGGGTGTATTGTACACATCTGCTTACCCCCTCAGAGCATACAGGCGTGATGTTACGTCATGATGTGGTAAAAACAATAAACATCCAAGCGATTGCAACATTCACGGCACATTTGCCGTCTATTTTTGAAGAGTTCCATTGTATATCTCCGAAGATCAGCATCAGATGTTCACAAAATTTAAATGGGACCACACGGGAAGCACTAGCTTTCAAACAAAAAAAGAATCATCAAAATCGGTTCACCCAGTCGAAAGTTCTGAGGTAACAAACACAAAAAAAAAAAAAAAAAAAAAAAAAAAAAAACTGTCGAATTGAGAACCTCCTCTTTTTGGAAGTCGGTTGAAAACATATTATTATGAACATGCTTTAAGATATCTGTTATCTTACGACGAGTTTTGAGGTAGTCAGTATTATACCCTCGTGCCTCGGAATGGACGTCTAGCCGTTTGGTCCTACGCCTGATCTTTTCTCAGTCGTACTATCAAACTACACCAATGAGGGTTTTTTGAGGAAGATTCTCTCCAGGAATGCACCTGTTTTAGCGGAGGCGGACACACTTTGCACTCATACTTCTCGCGTGGAATTGAAGCCTAGTCTCCATTCACATTGGCCGCCATGACTGCAAAAAAAAAGAAGATTAAATCGGTCTGCAGAGAGACTTGAATATTTTCGTCCAGGAGTGAAAGTGTTGTGAATTATCTTTGTCGTACCTTCATAACAGAAAAATTACTGGATAATACAATAGAAATAATTTACAAAACTAAAAAAAAAAACTCAACACGCCATGACAAATAAAAATTGAGAGAAATATTATATTTTTATTCCATAGTCAGTAATCAAGAACAAACACATTGTTCATTTATTTAATTTGTTCGCGTGGGTGTGACGCCAAAAACCACGATAACGACACCCATGAAGAAAAAACCGAAAATTTTCGTCGGTGCCATCTTGGATTTTCATTTTGAACTAATTAAAAAAAAAACCGGCCAAGTGCGAGTCGGACTCGCACACGAAGGGTTCCGTACCATTGACTATATTTAGTATTTGTTGTTATAGCGGCAACAGAAATACATCATCTGTGCAAATTTCAACTGTCTAGCTGCCACGGTTCATGAGATACAGCCTGGTGACAGACAGACGGACAGACGGACAGACGGACAGACGCACAGACGGACAGACGGACAGACAGCGAAGTCTTAGTAATAGGGTTCCGTTTTTACCCTTTGGGTACGGAACCCTAAAAACCGTAAAGAATACGCACAGTGCTGTACAACTGGGTATGCGGTAAAATAGGTACTTAGGTGAGAGTACCTATTTTACCGCACGTTCCGTTGTATGGTGCGTAATTCTTAACTTTCGAACAATGTATACAGGCTCCGTAAATGCAGTTTTTGAGCAAATGTGTTGAAAATGCATTTTTTGAGCAAATGTGTTGAAAAATGTTGTACAGGGTGTAAGGGAAACTGTTACCATGAGTTCAGCACATTTTCCTAATCCAGAAAAGGCAGCAGGTCCCTTTTAGCTGAGTGGAATGCTGCTAAATATCAGTAAATCAGATGTTATGATACCTATTTACCTTCGCGCTGGATAAGCAAAAAAGAACATCTTGCAGTTGAATGTTTAGAAGTAACTTTTTTTTTGCCAGATCAGATTTTTTGAGAGAATCATCCAATGACTCCTCCCGCTCTGGGTGGAGCAGGCGGGAGTATCAGACTTTTACAGAATAAAACCCATCCATGTTCCTTCATCGTGTTCCGGGGCTACGGTATCTCTTTCGAACAGTCCCGCAGCCCCGGCAGGCATCGGCCCTTGCGGACCCCTTAATTTTGCTGACTCTCTTTGAGACGCGCGTGGAACATGAACGCGCCTTCGACACGGCCTGTCGTCATGAGACGGATGGACGGCGAGCTAGCCCATAGCTCTCCGTCCTCAAAAGTAACCCTTAACAAATGCCTTAATGATTATGCCGTCTTACGACACTGCAATTTAGTTCCTTAGCATGAAAAGTAGTCACCCTGGACACTACTATCGTAATAATTTATTGTAAGCTACAACTACAAGCTACAAGAATATTCTATTCTAAAATTCTGTTCTATTTTATTCATTGTTGCACCTACAACATTTTCAGCCTTTTAAAGAACATGTCAAGATAAAAATAAGTTACAAAACCAACAATAACCTGTCAAAGCTGAGTGCACTTGCAGCGTTTAAAAGCCATTCTACTGACACGACGCTTTTGTTAGCGTTAAATAGGTAAAGACAACCTAGCACGAACGCGCGACGTAAATGTAACATTAAATCGGACGATTTTTGAATCTATACATAGATACTAAAATTAATATTAGAATGAGCTACAATATGTTTGTAAATTTAAATGTAGGGTGTAACCTCTGGACTGGAACTAATGATCCAATAGGGTAGATGACAAAAAAAAAAATCTAATTAGATAGATTTCCAAAAAATATTGGACATATATTTTTTATTTTTTCACGTAAACAAAAAATGTGACGTCACATTTGAGTACATTTTTTACTCAAATGTGACGTCACAAGCTCCCACTCATGATCTTTGACACGTTTAATCTTCGTCAATTTTTATTAATTTGATAAAACAAAAAACACGTAAAGGCTGTTTTACGCCGCCGGGGCAACATTGTGCGGCATTGCAGCATGCCACAAAGCCGCATGCTACAATAATTATAACGTTGCACATTGTGGCAAGAATCGTGCGGCATGCAACAGATTGCGTCAAGTGTCAGACTGTCGCAGCCAGGCGCGGCTTCTATCCAAAAACAATGGATTCCATGCTACATTTTTGGTGCGTCATGTTAATGACATGTGGTTATGTTTTACGATGCTTTGAAAATTATATATGCACGATGTTGCCTCGGTGTAAAATAGGCTGCCGCATACCGCAATTGCCGCTTATGTTGGTCATTTGTAGCATACCACGCGATGACGCATGCCACGCTATATAGCATGCTACAATGCCGCACAGTGTTGCCCCGGTGTAAAGCAGCCTTTAGTATCCAATATAATAATAATAATAATAATAAATCATTTATTTCAGATTCATCCTAAGATTACATCCATATTTGTTAGTAAAATTGCGAGCTTAAAAACTAGTGTTATATAGTAATAACTATTGTCATCATCTGCTAATAATAATAAAGTGGCAGGTCCGGGTGGACTTCCCGATAGTGGCGGCACATCAATAAACGACTGCGTGCAGCCGTATTCAGCGCGACAGTATCGGAGAGTCCCACCGGTCCGCCAGCGCGCGCAGGATGGTGTTGGGACTGTCGCGCGTGCGGCGCATGATAGATGCGCACCGTTTGCGCATGATGGCCGCAAAGCCGTCTGTGTCAGCCGCCGCGAACATCGCGGAGGCGCTGCAGTGGCGCGGCAGCCCCATCAGCACCCGGAACGCATATTTAGCGATAATCTAACTAACGGACTATACAGAATCATATTTTTCAACCGACTTCCAAAAAGAGGCGGTTCTCAATTCGACTGTATTTAAAAAAAAAAAAAATTGTGTATGTTACCTCAGAACTTTCGACTGGGTGAACCGATTTTGACGATTCTTTTTTTATTCGAAAGCTGGTGCTTCCCGTGTGGTCCCATTTAATTTTGTGAATATCTGATGCTGATCTTCGGAGATATACAATGGAACTCTTCAAAAATAGACGGCAAATGTGCTGTGAATGTTGCAATCGCTTGGATGTTTATTGTTTATACAACATCATGATGTAACATCACGCCTGTATGCTCTGAGGGGGTATGCAGATGTGTACAATACACCCAGATTTCGACAGTTAGGTATGCTAAGTTGGCGCGATCGTGTTCCGCGCGCGCCTCAAATGACGTAACATCACGCCTGTATACTCTGAGGCGGTACGCAGATGTACAATACACCCAGATTTCGACAGTTCGTTCGTGACAAAAGGGACTGTTCTAAAGAGATACTGCGGCCCTGGAACACAAAGGGCTAAGAAGGAACATGGATGGGTTTCAGTGTCAGTCAACATCATCATGGGTTTCAGTCAGTAAAAATCTGAAACTCCCTTCCGCTCCGCCCAGAGCGGGAAGGGTAATTTAATGATTTCCCATCCAAAAAAAAAAGAAAAGGTCCAAAAAAGGTATGTTAAGTCCTAATAATTGGGGATACGCCTATTACCATGACATGTATTGTTAACAATGCCAAATAAATTTATGGCAAATATTTGTTTGGGAACAACTAAAAATGGAAAAATAAAAAACTTTTTTGCAAAAAATAAAACCGGTTTCAAAAAACACAAAATATGAAAAATAACTTTAGCTTCAGAAGTCGGTGACAAAAAAACTAAATCAACCAAACAAAAGTCACCGACTTCTGAAGCTAAAGTTATTTTTCATATTTTTGTGTTTTTTGAAGTCGGTTTTATTTTTTGCAAAAACGTTTTTTTTAGTCAGTCATCATCCCTATTCTATTTTTATTTTTCACTGATAGAAAGCTACTTTATTCGTGGGTGCTATCGTTTCGTGGGTGTTATATTCGTTGGCTATACATTATTTTTATATTATGCGTATTAGCCTAGCTATCACACTTTTTGCGGACGAAGTCACGGGTGAAGTCTAGTCGCTAGTCGTAAATAAAACCACTGTAGAGCATTTCGTTTTGATTGAATTTCTGCTGATGATAATCTCCGACGGCTTAGGCAGAGGTGTGCTTAATAGAAAATTCACATTTGCCAATTATTTATTAAGGGCGAGCCTATTGCCATCAACTGGGCACAAATCAAAACTCCGTGGGTACTACTGAGAAATTTCTAAGAGGGAAAACCCTATAACTATTGGACTTCGGAATTTAACATCATGTTTAGCAGTAGCACTTGCAACCACTGAATCAACGAGTTCAAATTTACGTTTATTTTGCATGTTCATACTAAGTCCAGTAAAAATGTTCATACTAGGTCCAAAGTTCCACAAACTGTTTTGCTTACCATAGTGTAACGCAAGCGTGGACTTAACTTGCATAAAATTCATAACATTATGCAAAGTACTGTGTGCGTATTCTCATCAGTTTACGCGGTTCAATCTACAAAGGGTATGAATATACCGCTCAGATTAAAAAAGGATGTAATTCTTAGCACCTTTTTTATAGTAGAAACTCTTTTTAAGATGATGTCGTGAGGAAGGTTTTGAGTATGAATGTGGACGGGTGGGTATAAGAGTGGAAGAGGACCAAGGAAACGATGGATAGACTGTGTTAAGGATGATATGTCAAGAAAGGAAGTGTCTAATGAGATGACGAGTAATAGAGAAGAATGGGACAAGAAGATATGCTGCGCCGACCACAAATGAATTGGTAATATCTATGAAATACAAAACTCTTTTTATTTATTGAAAATGCCTTGATTGGCCCCTAAAACCATTGTGGTACACTTGTTTAAGTTGCTAATACATCACGTATTTTACTGTTTTATGTAGCATGTTTTTGGTGAAACGGAACGCACTCTCAAAACGCGCCGTCCTCGATAACACCGGTAGTGACGTCAAAGTCTATGTGTCAAAAAAACAAATTTTATTTGAAAAGTGCTTAAAGTTTTCACTAAGATTTTATTATCAATTATTACAATTATTACAGTTATTACAATTTTTACTAGACTAGAGCACAATAAAATTAGTAAAATTATTCTATTAAAAACCGACTTCAAAAAACACAAAAAAGTGAAAAATAACTTTAGCTTCAGAAGTCGGTGACCTTTGTTTGATTGACTTAGTGTTTTTGTCACCGACTTCTGAAGCTAAAGTTATTTTTCACTTTTTTGTGTTTTTTGAAGTCGGTTTTATTTTTTGCAAAAAGTTTTTTATTTTTCCATTTTTAGTTGTTCCCAAACAAATATTTGCCATGAATTTCTTTGACATTGTTAAAAATACATGTCATGGTATATGCGTAATAGGCGTATCCCCAATATATGGAACAACATACCATGTTTTTTTTTTTCGAATGGGAAATCTAATTACGGGTCCCGCTCTGGGCGGAGCGGAAGGGAGTGTCAGACTTTTACTGACTAACCATGTTCCTTCTTAGCCCTTTGTGTTCCAGGGCCGCAGTATCTCTTTACAACAGTCCCTTTTGCTGACATCTCTTTAAGGCGCGCGCGGAACACGAAAGCGCTAACTTAACATACCTAACTGTCGAAATCTGGGTGTATTGTACACATCTGCGTACCCCCTCAGAGCATAAAGGCATCATGTTACGACATGATATTGGATAAACAATAAACATCCAAGCGATTGCAACATTCATTGCCGTCTATTTTTGAAGAGTTCCATTGTATATCTCCGAAGATCAGCACCAGATTTCAAATAAAAAAAGAATCATCAAAATCGGTTCACCCAGTCGAAAGTTCTGAGGTAACATCCACAAAAAAAAAAAAAACAGACGAATTGAGAACCTCCTCTTTTTGGAAGTCGGTTGAAAAGGGCAAAAAATTTGATGTAAACAGATTGTGGTAAATGACGTCACATCATGGCCGCGACAGCTACGGACGTTTGAACTGTCATAGAAAATTGCAAGAGTTTAATATTATTTTTAAGAGACAAGCAGTAGTTGGACTTAGCTTTTAATACTTTTCTTGGATTGATAGTAAGTAATGTATTTTATTGATTTAGGTGAAGAAAAACTTACAAGCATATACCCTATGCCGGCAGAGTAGAATAGAACCAACCCATTACACTCACGGGTGTCGTATAAGGCGACTAATGTCTGAGGCAGAACACTGCGCCTACGTAGACCAGAGAATGGGCAGCAGCGTTATCTGTAGTCTTTCATCACTGCGATCTCCAATCCGCCTGCCAAGCGTGGAGATTACGGCAAATTCCTCCCATCGTGGGAGAGGCTTATGTCCAGCAGTGGACATTATGGGCTGTTGTTGATGTTGTTGACCCTATGCAGGAGAATGATGATAGGTATAGACTTGTACAAGAATATTTTGGCGAAAATCGAAACTGACATCGCTCACTGTTACTTACAATACATTTCACAAAATGAAATGTTTATCACCAGTCAATGTCTTTTGACCTACAAAGGATCTCTGTATCTCTGTAAAGGTAACTTTTATTTACAAAAATAGTAAACTAAGCATAGTTTGTTGATCTCCTAATGGACCATATCCTCAGAAGATCAAAAACTGTAGCTACATCTGTGATAGTAGAAAATCTAAGCGAACCAACTTTATAAATCGTATTCAGGACAATCTAGATCGTTGACCCCGATAGATGTGTTTAAAGCAGTACGTGTCGACATCTTCATCGAGATCGCTTACTGGACATTTTACTGTATACGTAGTCGTGAAAACGTTGATACGCTACAAAGAAATGTAATGCAAACGGTTACAAACATTTAGATAACTATACACCTAAAATAAGGTTCATGAATAAATAAAAAATGAAGGAATCATTCAAATGAAGGTCCATATTATGCATATTGACATTAGAAATGCGAAACTTATTTTCGGCTTCGTCACCTTACCTCGCCCAAGGCCTCAACCCACTAAACAATCTATAAAATAATATAATATTTATAAAAACATTATAAAGAGGTTTTGTTTCTATGTAGGGGGTTATCTCCGGAACTTTATGCAATTCTAAAACTTTTTTCACAGAAAGGCAGAAAGCTACGTTATTCGTGGGTACTATAAATTATATTTATATATTACTTATTAGCCGAACTATCACAATTTATACGGACGAAGAATTCAAAGTGCTAGTTTGTTATACAATTTCACAGATAGGTAGTTCGAGACCCAGAGAAGGACAAAGCTACCTTTCACACTAAGTATTTGAATTTTATTTTTGAATTGTTTTTTTTTTTGTATTTACTATGGACACCTTTACCGTGCACATCTTATTGTTCTCACATAAAGCACTATCTCGACATGAATGATGTAACCAAGATTTCGTAAAAATGTTCTGATTTAAGAGTGTCCATGGAGTTTCTTGCCCGTTCTTCTCCATAGAGATCTACGAGTACGCTAGGGAATGGGCAACTACAGTACTTTCACAGTTTTTATATCTTGTGACTGGGACTGTAGCTACATTTAATTTTCATCTTTGCTTCGACAATCCAAAAGTGCCTGTAACTGGCCTACTTGAAATAAATGCTTTGATTGATTGATTGTATTTTTATTTAAAAAAAAATGAAATTCAAAATACACGCCGACAAAGTCGCGAGCAAGCAGCTAGTCTCACACATTATTTTCAACATGCGTTACAAAATTAAAAACAGCATACCAGCCTATAAAACAAAATCAGTTTTCCCTGCATAACCGCGGTGTTATTTTAGCTTTTGTGCCGCAGGCTGAATTGTGGAAACATATTTAATTCTGTTCGCCCTTGGGTAACCCACCTCATTAATGGTATGTTCATAAAATTACACCCGAAAACAAGTTCAAGAGCAACCTTACTTTATAACATGTTATTTTAGTATTCATGTTTGAATTTCGAGTCTTCACGGTTCACCCACATGTGTGTTAATAGATATTAATTGTTTCATCACAATATTGAAGGAAAATTAAATGCTAGGCCGGATACTAAGCTATGTGGAATCGGAGGATGTCTTATAATAATAGAACCCGTCTTTACTTCGCACGGTTTTAAAGATTTAACAAAACATAGTGACCGTTTAAAAAAAAATTGTTTACACATAAATCGTGTCAGAGTTTGTGACTTGGCTTGGAAAAAAATGACTTGTGTTTACAATGCTGTCAAGAAATATATATGTCAACTATTGATCTGAGAAAAGAAATATCTAAGATATTACTTCCATCATCATTATGTGCCTAGCCTTTTCCTAACTATGTTAAGGTCGGCTTCCAGTCTAACCGGATACAGCTGAATACCAGTTTTTACATGGAGCGACTGCACATCTGACCTCCACAACCCAGTAACCGGGTAGTACGATACCCCTTGGTAAGATTGGTTGACAGACTATATATTTCTTCCGATCCGTAATAAATTCTATAGATTAGTGAGAATCGCATCAAAATCTGTTGGGTAGTTTAGAAGAACAACGTCACACTGACAGGCTCGAGAAGCGATTTTTGTTTGTCAGCCCTGGCAGATAATCTCAACAGCAATCTGTGAAAGGTAACGTAGGAATTTCAGATTAGTTAACGAATGAGCTGTAAGCTATTCCGTACACGTCTTTGTACCTAAAGGGATTATATTAATACTAGATAAATACAGTTTAAAACTGATCGAGTTATGATTAAGTAATGAAATAAAAGGTTTTCATATCCCTTAAAGTTAATCCTTTGAACGTGGAAAGACTAACTAACCCTGTTTTTTGCCAGCAAAAATTGTGCCAATGCTTGTTACTTCAAAGTGTAAGAATGTTCAGCTATTTTAGCGGGGTTTTTAACAAAATCTTGTCTTATTCAGTTACAAAACTAATTTGCAAGTTAAAACCTGCGAAGTGCTAGTACAAGTGCTTCACTCAATTTGTTGTATATGTTACCGGAAATGTATGAAATCTAGGAATTGTACACAATTCCTAGGAAATGTATTCAATTCCGAGCCTACTTAGGAAATGTGTAAAATAATGTTTCAAAGATTCTTACACACATTTCCTGGGAAATGTATGCATTTCCTAGGAATTGTATATAATTCCGAAATTATACTAGGAAATGTATAAAAACGAATGCTCTCTGTGAATAAAATAAAATAAAATCAGAATTTTTATTAAGATGGTTTGCACTGTAACTGTTTCGAAATTTGAATTTGGGTTGGTTTTTTATTTGTTTGAGGTTGATTGATAGGTTTTCTGAATGATTTTAAAAAAAAGCTGTCTGGGTGCCCCAAGTACCCAGTACCGATAAAAAAAAATTAAAGCTAAACATTTTAAAGTGTGAAACATTATTTTTAAAGTGCGTTTATATATTCCCCCTTATGAACATCAAGAATATAACACATTTCCGATCGCTCTTTAGGAAGTGTATAGATATCCGAGGAAAAATGCATCATATTCAATATTCATACATTTCCTATTTTAGGAATTGTATACATTTTATAGGAATTGGATACAATGACGGATTTCATACATTTCCAGTGACAAATAAACAGAGCATGAATTTGTCGCTCCAGTATGCAGTAGTGACTAGAAACGCCTTTACGAACAATTAGGTACATTTGTGCCCGAATTTGATGCAACAAGCGCTACTTAGCAACAGGGCATTGTTAGAATTGCCACAGGTCGTTAGTTTCTATGAGTAAACTATGACGTTTACTGACACGCTTTGATTCGTATGAAAAATCTTTGAAATCATTCCAATGACCTACATAAAATAGTTTGTTCTAACAAACTCACTGTTTGCACAAAATTTGTCGCACAATGTAGATAAATATTTAAGACTTCATAGGTATGCTAGTTAGATGTAGGTACCTAATAATCATTTATTAAATAATAGAATGCCAGACAATTAATTTAGTCGAAATCTAGTTCATCAGCGGTTTTCGTTATGAAGCAAGCAATGTAATTAATTGAACTATCTAGGTTCTAGGCAAATAACATAGTCGCTACCCACGAATTTGTAGGTATTATTTAACAACTAACTTTTGCCCGCGGTTTCACTCGAATTAATTAAGATTTTGACAATCAATTTTTTTCATAAGAACGTTATTATTGTTTTCCTCGGGAACAGTACTTTTTTTCGGGTTGATTCTGCATACAATATCAAAATTCAATTCTATCAGTAAATGAGATACGTGAATTGTGTCTGCCATATTATACCTAAGCCTTAGGCGGATTTATCAAATGGTTTTTGGCATCATTGTTTTTTTTTACTAACACCACAACTCGTCATTTCCATAAACCGCTTCAGGAATATATTTGAGCGCCTGCCTCTACTAAAGAATTTTTAATTTCAGTTTGATTTAATTGAATGTCACATTATGTACCTTTTCATAAACCTTGTGAAAAGTTCTTTACGAATAACTTGAGTTAACTCATCGTTGTTATTGTTAAAAATATGCAAATGCAGCAAATTGAAGCTTTGTGCAAAAAATAACATTCCTTACCCATTATTTTCTTCATTAAGATTCTATAATTGTATCATACACCCACTGAACTAGGGGAGCGAAGATGTAAGCTTTTAAAACCGGGACTAAACGCCAAGCTTATTTTACGTAATAAAAACAAAGGTCAGACTTTTAATAACGGAACAATTTCTTATTCAATTTATTATGTTCTACTTTTTAAGTCATCATCATCATCAGCCTATTAATGTTCCCACTGCTGGGACACAGGCCTCCTCTCTATGAGAGGGAATGGGCTATAATCCACCACACGGGCCCAGTGCGGATTGGTACATGTCACATGTCTTCGAATTTTTGGTTCTAGGACATGCCGGTTTCCTCACGATGTTTTCTTTCACCGATTTGAGAGCAGTGGTGATGAAATAAATTACACAAAGTAATGTGCCTGCCTGGGTTCGAACCCACGACCACTGGGCCACCACTGCTCTCACTTTTTAAGTAAATTATTCTTATTCTAATGTCTTCCTAGTCCCTTTGGTTTTCAAGCAAACCATACCCTACCTGCTTAGCCTTTTCCCAACTATGTTGATATACTTCCAGTCTTACCGGATGCAACTCAATATCAGTATATGAGACAACGTAATTACTGGATAACACGTTATACTTTTGTAGTACCTATTGGTTGGTCAGACATTCGGGCTTCTGAGAACCTGTTAACGCTGTCAAAAATTTCAAAAAAAGTAAGTTAGTCTAGTTTCTAAAAATATAACTGTTGCCTTGCCTTATGCCATTGTAGGGCAAAGGTCTAACTGAATCTGAAACTGAAAAGGTCAAACTGTATTGTTGTGGGCTTTGTAATAAAATATGTTTGAAGTCTTCTGATATAATAGTATATTATTAACAGCAGTAATTAGTTAATATTAATATTTAAGTACGTGAGACGTGCTCTGTCCACGGTCTCCATTGGTAAGGGGGGTTGCCATTGCCATAGCCAAGCCCATAGATAATTAAAACAAGATGACATCTGTCAAACGCTAGTGACGTTCCGTTACTACAAATGTCAACCAATGCTTTCAACTAGAACTATTATAAAAATACCATATACTTGATTGATTTTTGTATTTTTTACAATTCTATTAGTTATATTAAGGCCAATGTAAAAAAATTGGGGGCGAGCCTATTGCCATCAATCAGGTGCAATTCCAAGACTCCGTCGCTACTACTGAGCAATTCCTATCATAAATAAATAAATTCCTGAGTGAAAAACACAACATTATTTTGCCCAACCTGGGAATCGAACCTAGGACCCCTTGCTCAGCAGTCGTCCTTGGGCCCACTAGACCAACGAGGCGATATAGTCACACAATTTTAATTAAAATAAACTTTATTATTCCTCCCACCCATACCAAGCAGCAAATATTAATTCAACTGTTTATAGAACTGTAGTTGTCAAACCTTCGTCTATTTTCACACACAACATCCACAACTTTGATGATAACTATTATTACTATTTTGTTTTCCTTTAATCTCCTCTCGTTGGAATGGCTTTTGATGTATGTCATATAAACAATAGCTGGCTTCGGGGCAACGATAAATGAATTTCTGTCAGTAACGCACATATAAAATGCCTAAGTCGTGACGCAGACTTGGCGACTAAGGAGCTAGTTAGTGGTCGCCTGAGATTACATAAGTGTTCCATGATCTCAGACTACTATCGCGATCACTATAATAGGCTAGTGTCCTGAAAAAATCTAATTCTAAATCTAAAAATCTTAGTCCGTCAGTTAGATTATGAAAAAATATTTGACACGTATTTTTTTTTTGTTACGTACAATGATATATAAACTATAGATACGGTGTCCGCAGTCTAAAATGACAACATGAAATGAAGCCAATTGGCCACATCGCGCTTAGTTACGCACCAACCTGTCGCGCGACGCTACGTTTGTTTATAATTTAATAAATCCTGTGACGTGACTGAAGATGTATATTTATCTCCCTCTCGCAACAGGCATCCCGCCGTTCGGTGTCATATTTTCTTTCTCTTTCTTCACGCTTATAAGTAGTTCTAGTATTTTCGCCGTTTTTAAGCGCCGCGATGTTGGTTCATGACGTGTCTACCGTAGACCAAAATTGACGAAGCTACGACGCTTTTAAAATTCCCAATACATCTCGCCGTGCAATAATTTTTACTTCCGGGTTTTGATGCGTTTTATCTTTGTCAATATTCATTGATTTACAAAAACAAAAAATACGTGTCCATTATTTTCCAATACTCTAACTGACGGACTAAATATATTTGCAATTTATTGATGGTGGAAACTAGCCTATTGGTCAAGTTGGAACACTATCATAACAGTCACCTGCACTGCTCCCAAAAGAAAACTGCCTACATCAATCTACTGCTGCGCAAAGACTCCTCATCGCCCCACCATCTTCTACGAGGTCTGCTGCGACGCCTTCTGGCTGTGTCAGGGCTCCATAAAGAAAAATAGAGACAACTTACTAGAAAAGAAAAATACATTTGGGCCACGTAAGTTTGAAACGCACATATTATTATGAACTTTTGTATGAAACAGCAGATTATATTTTTATAAGCGACGCACATAATAATATATGCACTTTTATAACAGCAGATTATGTCTTATAACCGCCAAAAAATTCGTTGGAGGTAACAAAATGTTCTGACTCTGATAATGGCAATAATGCATAATCTCTTTTAACTGAATTTTCAATGAAGATGACATCTCTGCTAATTAACATTTTCCTTGTCTTTGGGTCAAAAAGCCTATATCCTTTCGTCTGTTCACTATAGCCAATAAAAATCATCTTATTTGCCTTTGAGTCCCATTTTTTGGATTTTTCTTTTGGCACATGCACCATGGCTTCACAACCAAAGACTTTCAAATTAGTGATGTCTGGCCTTCTACCAGTCCACTTCTCTTCAGGTGTTGAAAATTCTAGCACCCGTGTTGGACACCTATTTGTGATGTAGGCAGCAGTCGAAATTGCTTCTGCCCAATACGGTTTTTGTAATTGAGCATTCAGTAGCATGCATCTTGCTCGCTCTAAGAGAGTTCTATTCATACGCTCCGCTAGACCGTTTTGTTGTGGAGTGTAGGGAGTAGTAGTTTGATGTGAAATACCAGACTTCTTGAGAAAATTGCGAAATTCATTGCTCAAATATTCACTGCCATTATCTGTACGGAGAGTTTTTATTTTTAAATCCAGTTGGTTCTCCACCAAAGCTTTAAATTCTTTAAATCTTTCAAATACATCAGACTTCTTATGTAAAATATATACAAATACCTTCCTGGTAAAATCATCAATGAAGGTGACAAAATAGCGAGCACCTCCAAGAGATGGTACCTCCATAGGTCCACAAACATCAGAGTGAATGACCTCTAACTTTGCTTGTGCTCGAGACCCTTTAGACGGAAAAGGTTTTCTTGATTGCTTCCCTTCTTGACATGAAATACATAAGACCTTTTCTTTATTTTCTAACTTAATTCCTGCAGATTCTGTTAGTTTATCCAAATCTTCAAAATTTAAATGATGCAGATATGTATGCTTGAGTACTGTGAGTATCTAGCCGGTACATATTATTCATCATCTTTGCGGTAGCCACGTGTTCTTTATTTCTGTTTAATATCTTGCAACCTTTCTCATCAAACTGTATACAACATCCATTTTTAATCATCTGAGTAACCGAGAGAAGATTGGTGGCCAAACCAGGAACATAAAGAACATTCTGTACTTGAATTGTATTTATCTTCCCATTGCTATCAGCAACATTTAAATTTATCTTTCCGCAAGCTTCTACCAAAAGTTTATCATCATTCGCCACCTTTATAGTACTAATCGGAGGGGGAATTTTATCATAGAGCCAGTCACTGTGCATAGTCATGTGCATTGATGCTCCAGAGTCTACGTACCAACCTTTCTCATTGCTTGTAGTTGCAGAAAATACAGCGACATAATTGGTACTTTGTTCTGACTTTGTATTTTTTTCTGACTTTTGTTTCTTATTTCGACAATATTTACTTATATGTCCATACTTATTACACACAAAACATCTAGGACCTTTGCTGTTACTGTGAGTGGTTTTGTCTGAAGCTTGTTTGGCATGCTGCAACCGATTTCCCTTGCTTTTATTAACAAATAAAGCATTTGTTTCAGTGCTTCTCTCATCTTGAAGCAGTTTTGTTTTTACATAATCAGCTGTTATTGCCACACCGGAGCTTTCAAGAGCCATAATCATTGGCTGATAGACCTCGGGTAAACCTGCCAGTAATAAGGTTCCCAGCCATTCATCATTCACATTAAAACCAATATTTCTTAATTTGTGTGCAGTTGACATTATTTTGCTAACATAGTCTTCGATACCATGGCATGTTTCTAGCGTTGTGGTTATCAGATCTCTTAGTAAGCCAACTCTGCGTGTCAGCCCTTTGTCATCGAAAGCTTTAGAAAGGTTATTCCACACTTCTTTGGCAGTTTTGGCCTCTTGAATGTGTACATAGTTGGTGGGATGTACCAATAAAACAATTTTGGACTTAGCTTTCGTATCTTGTTTGACATCGACTTTTTCTTCGGTAACACAATGCCATAAATCCTCGTGTTCAAGATATGTTTGGACGGCAAATCTCCACGTTGGATAGTTTTCTCTCCCGGTCAGCTTTTCAATCAGTGCCATATTATTTGCAGACGACATTTTGCTGATGAAGAAAAAATTGTGTCACAAAAGACCACGCGTTGACAGTTATGTTTGAATACAGAACTACTTTTTTCACGGAATTTACTTTTGTATTTTAATAATCACTTGAATTTCTTTAATATTTTAAAAGAAATCAGGCGGCCTGGGCCCATAACCTGTTGAGATTAATTAAAAACGGCGAAAGTAGATTTTGAACAATGTAGTTTTATTCAAGAGATTCCACAGCACACAGTGCGTCAAATCGACATTATATACTAGTGAGATACTACTAAATTAGTGTTGTCACTTTACACGTCTTGATAATCGGTAAAGCAAAATTTATTATTACAACAGTTTCTTATAATTATCATGTACTGAATCACACACGTGTTTTAGAAGTGAATGACGGTGACATCAGATACTAACTAAAATGGAAAACGCTGGGAAAAAATGAAAATATATAAGTTTAATAAACACCGACTAATAATATTTACATTATTCACACACTAACTCTATAATAGAAATAAAAATATTTAAAAGTATCAAAATGAAAATGAAACAATAATGGATTAGCTGTAGGTTGAAGTTTAGTTGCCCTGTGTGCGATGGCGCTTAAGCTTATTTAAAGTAACTATTTTCTAACGCAAGCTAGGTAAACGACAGCTTTTGTAGTCTGGTTGGTTATTATTTGCCTGAAGCTTTGGGGTGGATCATAGGCGTAATGAAATCTGAATCCTAGTTTTTCTAGAAAAGCCACAGTTTTTTATTAAGGCTTGGGCCGCATGCCCCGCACCGCTCATGTACTACAAATCACTAAGATTAAAACCTAACAGCGTTCCGGCTGCTTCGAAAGCAGCCAGGTTTATTTGCAATAAAGAATTTGAGTTTGAGGTTCTACAGGCTCGTAACTAGTGGCATTCATCGCAGAAGTAGTTTACGATGATTTTGAATTTTGTTTAGTATTATAAATTGATTTGTAACAATGAGGGTGGCATAATCTGTCTATAGGTTGAAACCCTATCTAATTAAATAGTAAAAAAATAAGATTAATACCTATCTGCTAATCTTGGTACCAATGACAATTAATTGTTGACAGATTGAGTCATATTCAGTAGCAGAATTTTAACAAATAAAGAGAATATTATACTGGGTACCTTTCAGTCAATTTCCTAAGTTCGTCTTTGTTTAGGATCAAAAAGTTTCAGATTTAATAAAAGCTAAAGTCAGTCAAATTAGATGTCTTCCAATTTGCCTTTATTAATGACAACATCAATTAACACAACTTCCATGAAATTTCATGATAAATCATTTAGAACTTTAGACTTTAGAAGAAAATAGAATCAAGTCTCCTTTATTAGCTACAAGTTTAACTTTTAATTATTTCTACAACCTATTATAATGTAGGTACGCGCATACTAACTACCCGTCCCTGAGGCCCTACTACCAAACGTTTCGTCCATACATTCGGATCTATCCGTCTCTCTCACTCGCACTCATCTGCAGACGTGCGCGAGAAAGACGGATAGATCCGAATATACGAACAAAGCGTTAGAGAATAGGGCCCTGCTTCATTTGCGTGTGTGTGATGTACTATTGTAGCGACGTGTCAAAACATTGAGGTTAAATTTTCTGTTCGACATATAAGTTAAATTTCACATAAACCTTCTTATTTAAATTTTAATACCTATTTATTTTCTTTTATTTCTTGCTTTTTTTTTAAACAGTTGCCTCACACTAGAAACTTCTCTTGTGTCGTGGATGCTTTTACAAACAAGCTCAAACAGCCAGACCCGGAAAAACTACCATTGCATATATTTATTTGTTCCGTGCGGGAATCGAACCCGCGATACGTGGTGCAGCAGCCAATTGCTCAACCATTGCGCCAACCGCGTGCCGCGTCGTCTATAAGGTGATGAAATTCACATCAGAATCTATCTTAAACTTTAGAAAAACTAAACAAACGGTTAAAAAAAAACAAAATGACTTTATTTCATAAATAGGCATTAATGTCTAAAATGGCTTATTAGTTTTTCATTATATGACGGTTTCCACAGTTCTTTTGTATTACTATGTTCTGTTAGCTCTGGGCATACATGCAATTGCCGTGTGGTCTCCCTTTTCTGTTTGCGTATCTTATCAATGGTGGTAAGCTAGCCTTGGATGAAGGTTTTTTACCTAACCATGCTTACGTTTCCGTACAATTTGTAAATATGAATTTCATCCTTCCATTTTACCTCGTTGTTCGCAAGTGCGCCTGCTGTGCATGTCTTGGGTTTGATTACCAGGTCGGGCAAAGTGTTATTGGATTTTTCGCAGTAGCGACCGGACGCAGGAGCGCTTCGGAGTATAGTTTATGTCCGGTTGATGACAATAAGCTCGCCCCCAGTTACATGAGACTTATCTAAACATGATTTTGTAACTTGCAAAATGTGGGTGTACTATTGGAACAACATTGTGTTCCGGGGCCACGATATCTCTTTCGAACAGTCCCGCAACTCCGGCAGGCATCGGTCCTTGCGGACCCCTTCCTTTTGCTGACTCTCTTTGAGGCGCGCGTGGAACACGAATGCGCCGTCGAAACGGCCTGTCGTCATGAGACGGACAAACGGCGAGCTAGCCCATAGCCCACCGTCCACAGGCCCGCGCCTACGGTGGCCCCCGACGCCCGAAGCGTCTTCCGCGGTGACCGGGACGCTGTGAGGTTCTCTCCCTCTCACGTTACGCCATCTCCTTCTCTAGCATTACTGCTTCGCAGCCTTCTGCGAAGCAGTAATGCTAGAGAAGGAGATAGGGGAGGAGGAGACAGAATGGAACGCCGTCACCTCCTTAGGTGACGGCGTTCCATTCCGTCTCGCTCCGGACCATGGCTTGAACCAGGGCCGGACGCGAGAGGTCACCGCCGCCAAACGCCGCTTCGAGGACACGGCGGTGCTCGAACCACGCGGGTACACCTCCACTGTGTGCTCCACCGTGTCCTCCGGTCGATTCTCGCAGTGGAAACACCCGGGCGTTTCCTCCCGCCCGATTCGGTGCAGGAACCTCCCGAACGTGTCCGGTGAGGACCTGCGTCAGGCGGAAGGTGAGGACGCCGTGGCGTCTCTCAATCCACTCCTCAAAGAGGGGACTTAATCACCACTATTGTGGCGTGCGTGCCCTACCTGCTTATCCCTTTGGAGGTAAGTGACGTGATGTTATGTTTTGTTTTCCTTCCATTGAACACTACGTTTCAAAACAAGATAAGAACCCATGATACATAGCACAGCTCACAATGTCAGTCGTGGATTTCAAATTGCACTTTATATTTAGGAACGCACGAAAATGTGAGCTCCAAACGTTTGACGCCGTCTCATTAGGCAAATGAGCAATTAGCCTACCTAATGAGAAGTGGTAAACTCGTCAACTATAGTTGCACCTTTTAGCACCAGAAACAAAGTTAGCATAATCAGCGTTCCCACTGCTGGGACACAGGCCTCCACCAGCACTGGTTGGATGACAAGATGAAAAGTTTTACATTTAATCTTTAAAATCATATATCCTAAGTCTTATACTAATACACAACACTAAAGCGTGGCGCCTTGGCGGCAGATATTAATATGGTAGGTAATACTAGCGACCCGTCCCGGCTTTGCACGGGTGCAATTTCCTAATAAATTAAGATAATGAGAAGAGCCGTTTGAAAAAAAAACAACAAACCTTTCTTTCATAAAAACTTGTCCTGGGAATTATGAACACAATAACAAAGCAAAAAAAACAGCCAAATCGGTCGAGCCATCCGCGTCCTCAAGTGATGCTCTGTCATACATGTGGCAATTGATTTTTATCAATGTTTTAAAGAAGAAAAAATATTGTGATATTTTTCAGTCATTCAGCAGATACTCCAATTGATTAAAATGCATTCATAATCAGTCCAGCTTGAACTGCAAAACTACCAGTCAAAGATGAATGCGGACGATGTATTCAAGTCGCGGCGGTCGCTTCCTTTGACAAGGAAATAACTAGTGATTACATTGATTGCCTGTTACGTGACTTAACTACCGTTGCTCTATTGACATACTCGAGTAGAAATGTATGGAAGTACAGTTAGTTTCATTTCTAAAGGCCAAAAACGGGATAGTGTTTGTCTTTTGATCTGACTTTTTATCTTTCAGAAAGTCAAATATAAATTTAATTTGGGAAACTAAAACTCGAGGGAGACTGTTTTCCGTGAGTGGGAGACGGTATAGATTACTTTTTGTGACAAAAGTATTAAAAAAAGCCTTTGCTTTTGCAAAAAAAGTATCTCAAGGGGTTTCTGCAAAATAAATAGGTGATAGCGTGATTCAAGGAATAAAACCAAACCACATACAAACATTTTTCTTTATTTCATGATGCTTTTACTACACACTACATACAACTTAAATAATTAATAATTAGAGTAAAAAAGATGCCTATTAGGATATAGCACTTGTCCTACATACGAGAAAATACCATTTACTACATGATACAAAGCGTAAAACAATTGAACGAACACATCAAGCTGAAATGACAGTAGTGGGACTTTGAAAATGAAATCGATTGAACGGCAAATCGATTGCGTAATCAGCCTGCACATCACCAGGTCTTGTTGTCAAGTCTGCTAGAGGAGTTGGTGCATCGATAGAGGTGAATACACCCGGAACATCTGAAGGCCCCGCATAGATCGGATAGATTCTCGGTTCCGATTCCTTTTTGACAGCTTTCGGAATTTCAGGTTTCCACGTCACTATTTCCGGGGCTTTGCTCGGTCTGCGTTCTTTGTCCGTTGCAATATGTATCCTGTCGCGTTTGATGGTTTCTGTGTCCATCCAGGGGTTGTGCACGGACATCGCTGGAGGGGGAGTAGCAGGCATGATCCCTGGTTGAGGCCAGTCGTCTCGACTCCTTTTCTCGTAATAGTCGTAAGGGTAGTTTGAGTGATAGAAACCGTAGTTCACCGGACTTGAAGCAATCTGGAACAGAACATCTGTTAACGGGTTACCCCGGTGATTTTAGTACCAGTGCGTTAAAGCCTAGATTTGTGATTTACTTTCATAATTTCTATGTTAGATGATTAGGAAAGAAGTAAGATCGATTAGAGAAATTCATACCTTCCCCCTCTCATGATACCCATCATGATTATTAAGGTCTACCTAAAAGAGAATGCTGTTATGTAAATTCATTATTTCTGTTAGTTGGTATTATTACTTTATATTATTAGTGAGGTGGTGTTAACTTGCCATTTCTGCGATGCTTTTTGATGCTACAATGTTGTTAGGGATTAATTAAGATATTATTATGTTAGTATCTCTTACGAGAATCTGTAGACGTAATACAATATTGCTCCGAAAAGTTGTTTACTCTTCTTCATATAGAAACCTTTAAAAGTCTTACGTTACTTTATGAACGTTTTAGTTATTAAAGTATTAGTTCGAAAATTCTTTGAAAAGGATCACTTTCTTTCAAATTACCATTTTAGTAAAATATTAATATGTTTCTAAAAAGTTTGGATGCCTACCTTTTTTAATCCTTGGATCGAGGCGAGTATGAGAGCCATTTTGGCGAGTAAGAGGGCCTTTCCTCCCAAGACTGCGAGGAACTGGAAGCCCATGGGTATCAGGACCATGCCGATGGAGACGACACCGAACATCATCATCGTCAACATCTGGTGCCGTCGACGACCTCGGTATTCAACTGTGAAAGATTTTCTGACGTCAAAAGCATGTTTCTCCATAAAAATCGAACATGTATGATCATTGATCAGAGTAGTAGATACTTCAAATGGGAATATCAGTTCAAATAAGACTTGTGGTCGTCAGATATTCGGTAGCTTAAAATAAGATACGTTTTATAGCAGTGAAAAATCACTGTTGATTTACAGTTTAACAACCGTCGTTTTTTCAAAAATCGATCGGAGTTTTTCATTCGCAAATTGCCTAAATGTTTGCTTAATGATCTAAGCAAATAGTAATCAATAATGCAAACCTTTCTCAATAGTTTTTCCATCATCAAAGTCAAACTTGACGACGTGTGTTCTAAGAACTTTTGCCATCCTTTGGACCGCGAGCGTCCGCCATTCACCTTCGTCTAATTCCTTTTCAGTCCACGTGCTGTAATGTATATAAATGACAATTTTATATTGAGTTTGTCACCAATCAAATTGATAATCGAGAGATGGTTTAAAAAAGAGGACGACTTTTGATCAGTATTTAAAAAGATGGCCATAGACCGATTATGACTTAGTAAAGCACTTTCTCTTCACTTTCTTGTCTAAGAAAATAAAACAGAAACCATAACAACCGATCCTAGCTCTTGAATGAATGAAAGACAGGACATTCATGGTTTCAATTTTATTGAAATTAATAAGCAAGTTATTTTTAGCTTTAGAAAAATTACTATCTTTGTAAAACCTTAAGCTCATTGACTTATTTTATATTTATTATTTTATATACATTTTTATTATTTTATACTTATTTTATATTTATTTAGCTTCAAAATAAAATTTATGAATCAAGTTCTAACGTAGGAAGCCTGCCGTACTCTTTATTGCTCACAAAATTAAAAATAGGTAGGTATACTTAATACAATAACATAGCTTATGTACAATGGCGAGCTTAACCCATTTAATAAATTTTATGATGTGTAGGTAAATTTAATTTTAAAACCAACGATGGACTAATCCACCGTATTGAAAGAATACGGTTTCTTTTATAATCATTTGATTAATTATTGTTCTTCTGTTCTCAAAGACATAGAAAGCTTTTAGTATCTTCCTACGCAAGACATGTCATAAAAAGTCCTCCATCATTTGGGGCCTAAAAATG
Organism: Xestia xanthographa; assembly: GCA_905147715.2. Lineage (NCBI taxonomy): Eukaryota > Metazoa > Arthropoda > Insecta > Lepidoptera > Noctuidae > Xestia > Xestia xanthographa. The sequence goes on along the minus strand of LR990653.1, from coordinate 19,771,010 downwards.
ACCTGATGTATACTATATTTTTTTAATAGAATCAGACGTGGTAAATATTTTTTTTCAAGTAGACAGTTCAAACAAAAGTAGTTGAGCAGAGTTTTTCAGAAAAGTATGTATGCGGGCTGTCTAATCCAGCTACTCTCAACCTTTTGCTAAGACTTATTTTATTTGTTGCATCTTCTTCTTCTTTCGTATCGATGGTACAACTTATTTTAATTCTTGGGCCCGGTATGTTGCCACCTCAATTACGACATCTGTGGCGTTTTTTATAATTTGAAGCAGATGCTACAGATTATAAAAACGTTTTGAGATTAAACCTATTGCTTAAGCAGAAGTATATAACAATGAGTGATGTAGAATAGACCGAAATATTGGGAATATTTTAAACATAATAGTGTATTTTAATCTATACGAGAAAAAATGTAAAAATATATTATTGAGATAGCTTAGGCAAAAAGCAGTCGGAAAACGTTAGTTTTAGTTCATAAAATAGCAAACTAAATTTTAAAATTCAATTCAAAGGTTTCAGCTTTTTTAATCTGTGTCATAACACCATTAAACAGTGGTCGCCATGATATTACGTCACACGGCTATGTAAACATACAAGTGTAAATTGTCAATTATCAGCGTACCTATACGTAAAATCTCTACAAGGCTTTCTATTATTTTATTATCTAATGTATTTTTTATTGAAATAATACCATGGGGGAGGGTTTTGTAAAAGGAGACAACACTTAATGATAAATTTACCAAGAATAAACTTTTTGATGGTCGGTAAATTCTTTGCTGTAAATCCCGATTTCTGCTCTGCTGAGTTACGGAATGTTAAAACTTCGATGTAAGTAATCTCTCTTACACTTAAAAAAACTTATTTAATAGTGTTAGGAGGTGTTTAAAATTCACTGCATTTGTTTACACAGCCAACTGACGTCTTGACCACAGAGCAATATGGCGTCCAGCGTTTTCGTCAAATTACGAGCGAAATTTGAAAATACAAATTTTTTAGCGATTTATTAAAAAAATTGTGATTTGCACTGTTCATTAGCACTATAGAATCTAATTGAGACACTTTTCAAAAATGGGTGTAATACCCTATTGCTCAAACCGTGACGATAGGAGCATTCCCTACATGCATGTCTAATTCAAAAAATCAGTTTATTAATCAATATAAAAATACAGGTGTGTCATAATAGTCGGTGAGCCACAAACTAAGCATCGCTTGTATCTTGTGGCTCGGAAAAATAGATCATAAAATACGAAAGCAATAGGTACAATCAGTTTCGCCAACCGTATTTACAAAAAAATTGTACCCACATTCCATGTGTACCGAGCCCGATAACGTTATTATTCTTAATATTATATCAAAGGGCATATGTTGAGTATATCTAATCTAATAGAAGGCACGCCAAACCGGGTGAGTTGACAGTGGCACAATTCGGCCATATCTCCTCTACCAACGCTCGACGCTCGAATGGAAACCTCCGACTGAATTTTCCGGGGAAACGAATAATGAAATGTATCCTCGAATTTAATGTACCGTATTACTTATTGAGGAGAATCAGGAAGAATAAATAATATGCGGAGACGTTTTTGATGTAGAAATGATATGAAAACATTTATAACAAATACGAAGGAAGAACCTATATTGAGCCAGATGTGCCAAGACCTTTGCTTTCTTTCTGTTCTTTATTTTAATTAAACATTGCCACAGACTAGGAAATTCTCCTGTATTGTGGATGCGTTTACAAACATTTGATCGCAAATACACAATCGTTGATACTAAAGTCTTGAAAAAATAAATATAATATATTGAAAAAAAATTATATTGATAGGAAATACCCCTTCCTAGACAAAATCAAAGCATTTATTTGAAATAGGCCAGTTTCAGGTACTTTTGAATTGTCGAAACAAAGACATCAATAAAATGAAGCTGCAGTTCCAGTCATAAGGCCAGTACCCACTGTAGGAAAGTACTGTTGTGATTCCAAAGCGTAGATCTCTATAGAGAAGAATGGACAAGAAACTCCATGGACAATCTTTTAAATGACAATCTATTTTGTTTAACAGAATATACCGTTTAATCCTATAAAGAAACACTCAACAGCATTCAGCGACTATCATTGATATAATAACTTTTACAAACTATAAAGTACTAATACCAAGTCCGGTGCCACAACACAGCGAGTGTTTAGTCTGAACGGACCAAATCGAATGGACCGCGGTCCGTTCAGACGTAGATCGCCTTTTAGTCCTATTGTAAAGACAGCCTCTTTGTGGATTAAAGACTAGACTAGGGTCTTGTATTATTAGGGTTGCCGTACGTCAGCAATTTTCCGAACATGTCCAGAATTTTGCCTAGTTTCCGGAATGCAGGGGGAATTTTGACAACAACGATGAGAAAATAACAAATAGTTGATTATTAGTATTATTAGCCTATTTATTTCTAAGACAGTAACAAAAGAAAATTAAATTGAATAGGGTATATGCATGATTGCATATGCATTTTTTTATTACTCTAAACAAAGCGTTTTAATTAACATCAGAAATAGCAAAGTGTTTTTTTTTAAATATCTATAAAAATACTAAGTTATAAGCATTTGAAACTGCTGGTTAGACAGAGAGATCCGATACAGCGAATGACGTCATTCGCTGCATCGACGTACAAAATGCATACTAAATTCCGTTTATCTAGAAAGAGATAGAAACAACAGTTTAAATGGTTATAACTTTTGTGCTGTTTAGCCGATTTGTCTTGTTTTCGCTTTTTGACATTATTTTTATAGTACTGTATAGAATGTTAACATTCCATATCGAAATAAAAAATAAAAAAAATGTATGCCTATTCATATCGGTACAAAAAAAAACAATTTTTAAAATGACAAGTTTCTGTCATGGCCTCTACGGGTATGGGCCTCCTCCATCATCATCATCATCATCAGCCTATTAATGTTCCCACTGCTGGGACACAGGCCTCCTCTCTGTGAGAGGGAATGGCCTATAATCCACCACGCGGGCCCAGTGAGGTTTGGCAGATGTCACATGTCTTCAAATTTTTTGTTCTAGGACATGCCGGTTTCCTCACGATGTTTTCCTTCACCGTTTTGAGAGCAGTGGTGATGAAATAAATTACACAAAGTAATGCGCCTGACTGGGTTCGAACCCACGCCTTACTGTTCGTAAGTCGGGGCCGCCACCACTGGGCCACCGCTGCTCTCCAACTGCCTCCATTTTTTTCTGGTGTTCTCCGCTTCCAACCAATCGATTCCTGCTAATTTTAGTATGTCGTCGCCCCAGCGAGCTTTTGGTCTACCTTTTGCTCTTTTACTGCCAGGGCCTCTCTACTTTGTTACTCGCTTGGACCATCTTTCTTGTGGATAGCGGGCGATGTGTCCGGCCCATTTCCACTTTAATCGCCGTGCGTGTGTTACTGCGTCTGCCACTTTCATTTTGTGTCTGATTTTCTTACTGTTCTGTTTTTCCTTTTTCCGGATCATTCCCACTAGTTCTACTACACAGTTCTACGGTAGAACTAGTGGGACTTTTTTTTCCCACTAGCCATGAGCTTGATGCTCCTCTCCTTATCTCGCTGGCACGAATGATAAATGATAAATGAATGATAAATTATATTTATTTTGCAAGTAGGTTTTTACAAACACTTTTACACGTCATTTTTTAAAACTAGATGGGGCCGGTGTTTCGTACCTGACTACTCTGAGAAGAAACAGCCGAAACAAACTCAGAGGTCATAGTCTCTTTTAAAGTCCAGACAATCTTGCTCAATTCACATGAGGACTATGCAGATTAGTGTCTGAGATGGTCTTTTGAAGAAAGAACCATACAGATTTAAGTGGACCTGTCCAGTCAGTGCAAGCATTTGTCAGTTAACGTGTAGCTCGACTTATAACTCAAGGAGCTCAACGAAACGACGAACAATACCAAAGAAAGGACATTTGGGAAGGTCGCTTATAGTACTCAAACTGCCAGACAGTTGTGGGAAAAAAACAAACAAAAAATAAAAATGTGACCCACATGGTCCCCACATTCACAATAATCAAATAAAATTAATAACAAATTCTTTTCAAATGAATGTAAGTTAAAAAAAAACACAAAAATCATTAAATGTCGCAACGATAATAAAATAAAAAAGTAAAATACTTAAAAAAATAAGTATTCATGTCAAATCAGTAAATGTCACATAAAATATAAAAAAATAAAAGTAAAATAATAAAATACATGTAAAAAAAAATTCAATGTCAGAGTGTATAAAAGAAAGGAATCAATAATAAACAAGCGAAGTCCGAAATTTCGACATTCACAGAGCAAATTTCATTGGAGCAGCTTAATCCCAAGCTTTTTTATCTTCAAGATAGTGATTAACATGATAGTAGGCTTTCAGGCACAGCTTCCGTTTTATAAACGATTTGAATTTATTTAGGCTTAGTGCTTGAATTTGGCTCGGAAGTTTATTGTAAAAGCGTATACATTGGCATCTGAACGTACCTCCTATTTTTTTGAGCCTCGTTGCAGGAACAACAAATTTGTGTTTGTTCCTCGTGTTTATGTTGTGGATATCACTGTATTTTTTAAATAAATTAATATATTTGTGGGCGTACAAAAGGTTTTCATAAATAAACTCGAGAGGGCACAGTAAGAATATTAGTCTCTTTAAATTTTTCTCTGAGGGAGTATCTGGGACTTAATTTATAAATTGAACGAATTGCCCTTTTTTGCAAAACAAATATTGTCTGAATATCAGCGGCATTGCCCCACAAGAGAATACCGTACGATATCACGCTATGGAAATAACTAAAGTAAACTAAACGGGCTGTCTCTAAGTCAGTTAATCTATCTACTAAATAGCTAATAGCAAATTATATTATGCTATGCTATAATAGTTCTACTAAAATTAAATTATTTTTAATATAATATTATAAAGAGGTAACATTGTTTGTAAGTTTGTATGTTTGTAAGTTTGTATGTAGGGGGTAATCTCCGGAAGTAATGAACCAATTTTAAAAATTGCTTCACTGGTAGAAAGCTACATTATTCGTGAGTGCTATAGGCTATATTTTATTCCCATACTCCCACGGGAACGGGAACTACGCGGGTGAAACCGCGGGACGTCAGCTAGTTTTTAATAAAATTGATACTTATAAAGATTTTTTATTTCCGGAAAAAAGAAATAGATCTGGGAACTCTATGTATAGAATTAGTCTGTAAAATATTTTTGAGCGAGTCAGACATTATTCATAGTTTATATTCTTCATTGCGATGATAAAAACACAAACCAAATCTGACGGAAATGATTTGGCCAAACAATATTCAACCCACAACAAATTATAGCACTTAGGACCAAAACAATATTCAATTGAATTACACTTTAAAACAACAAGTTAGTTTTGTATGGGAGCCTCTAAAAACTTTTCTTTTTGGTCTTGCTAGTAGTTGATCCTTTTTGCTTGAGCCGAAGTAATGGCAAGCCAAAAGGATAATCCAATCACTCACAGCACCGTTATGGGGAAGTTTTTAGCCTAAACTATGGTGGCGTTGGATTTTTTTGGTCCATCCAGCAGCCATACACCACAATATACTCATAGAGCAGATAGCAATATTGGTCGGAAAGTAAGGTATCATTCGAAATATCCGACATTTTATGAATTTATACAAGGTGTAAATGGACCTTCACGAAGCCGTTAAACAAGCATTTTGTACATCATCATCATCATCATCATATCAGCCGAAAGACGTCCACTGCTGGACATAGGCCTCGCCCAAGGGGGGGTTTTGCCATAATCGCCACGCTTGGCAGGCGGATTGGCGATCGCAGTACAGTTGTTACAAAAGCACAGAGAACGCTGCTACCCATTCTCTGGTAAGTCCCTTAGTCGCCTCTTACGACACCCACGGGAAGATATGGAATGGTGCTATGGTGTTATTGGACATCAAACTAAGTAATTTTTCGTCGGTTAAAAACTGAATATTCCAAGGTAAATTCGCAGTCAAAACATTAATTTACTTAAATACACTTGCTATGTAGATAAGTTATATTATTCTATCAGTCTGTTGTTATTTTATTAAGTACAAGCTCGTTATTACGCCACAACAACTGAAATAGGAGACCATTGCGCAATTTTATACAATACCCCACTTTGAACGACGCTGACGAATTGTTTCGGGGTCATTACCCTGACTTGTGTGTTTCTTTTATCCGATTGACGATCGAGTATTACTGTGATATAACATTGTAAAATGCTTGCAGTTTCCGTAGGGATAGGCAGAGCACCTCTGAATAAAGTAGGTATGTATATTTTTTGGTGGTATTGTTAGGGACACTTGGGGGAGGCCTTTGTCCAGCAGTGGACGTCTTTCGGCTGAAATGATGATGATGAATGATTGTTACATAACTATGTGTCACATTGAAGTATTCACAACTCCAAAAAGATGAGGCAGATAGCTTATAAACCACTCAAATTTTGCTAAAACAACAACTTAATTGGTAGTTATTTATGGGGGAAAATATAATGACCACCAAAAATAACTTTGTGACCACTAACATCTATCACCTAAAATATCAATTGATCACCAAATTTAGTAAATTGAGTACCAAATTTTAATGAGGTGGTTAATGACAAACTAGTTTTGCCTAGGCCGACTTGGGGTACCTTGGGGCTTATTTTTATAAACCATTCAGAAGTAGAACCACGCGAAGCGCGGCTCCGTCAACATAACGTTCAATTTCTGGTGGTCATTAACTAAAAAAATAAATTTTTGGTTCATTTCACGATAAAATGGGGATTAATTTTAGTGATCATTTACTAATTATGGCAATCATATGTGATTTTTTCGCTGTTACATTTTGCTAAATCTGGTGGTTCGTTAATTGTATGCCGTTATTTATTTGAGCCGTTTAGGGTTGAAACACTAGGGCCATACAGTCACTATTTCGGGACATCGCCAAACGGTTGGTCGACTCTTCTCGTGACTGGTTTATTGCCATCCAACGTGGTAATACTTGCAGCCTTTTGGACACTATTACCGTTGACAGCGATGCGGACGAATTTTGTGACGCCCTTTAATTATTTTCGGCTATTGATACATGTACCGAGGCCAAAGCAAATAAGAAACCAGGGTCGTCAGGTATAGTTTCAGTTTTCTTAAAAACCGATGGATGTTTTCGAATGCTAGCTATAAGTACTAAGCAAAGCTTAGCTTAGTATAGTTGCGGCATAGCTTAGCTCTTGGTCTGCAACCCGCATTGATTTCATTTCATTCGAAAACACATACACACATATTCACATATTTTACAACACACACATACATACACATTTTTACATATTACATACATACATATTTTCAGCTTAGCTAGCTAGCTAAGCTAAAATTATGTCCTGTGCACACCAAAAACTAAACGAAAGCTCAGTCAGTATTGCGAAGTTCAATTCGACGGAGCTCGCCATGAATAATATCGATGAAGAAAGTTCCGATGATGAATACGTTACACAAAGAAAAAGAAGATTAATACTGACATATGATTATCTAAAAAAAAACGGCCAAGTGCGAGTCGGAGTCGCACACGAAAGGTTCCGTACCATTGACTATATTTAGTATTTTTTGTTATAGTGGCAACAGAAATACATCATCTGTGAAAATTTCAACTGTCTAGCTGTCACGGTTCATGAGATACAGCCTGATGACAGACAGACGGACAGACGGACAGACAGCGAAGTCTTAGTACCGGTACTAAAAAAAGACATTCCAGACCTTGGAAATGTCAACCACATTCAATCTCGGCAAACAAGTGGAGAGTGTGGGGGGGGGGCTTAGCTTAGCTCGCGTAGCTGTGCATCGGCCGGCATACACAACTAAATTAGCTGCGCATATTTGAGTTAGCTCACACAGTTTAGCTTGCATATTTTGTAGTCTGCATACCAGTATGAAAAACTGCGTCAGCTATGCGAGCTAAGTTAAACTAACTTAGCTTAGCTCTTGGTCTGCAAACCGCATGAATTGATAAAAATATTCAAATCAGTATACATTATTATACATATTAATATTATTATAATTTCTAAAAAAATCTGCAACAATATCTGACGACCCTGGTTACTTATTTGCTTTGGCCTCTGTACATATTTATATTATTATTTTAGGACCGTTTAGTTATTGAATAATGTATATAAACAACACCTTAAGTAATGATCAAATAGAATTTATCAATTCATAACTGTCTATTCAAGAAGTAATAGGCACCCAGACAGTTATATTATTTCTTGACTCTCTGATCTATCTCAAAGCAACTTAATAGAAATCAACATCCATTACTGTTAAGAGCTTTCTGAAATTATAAAGTATCACCAATTTACTTTGAATGCTTTAGATACTTGTAATCCAAATTGTAAGTAGAATAAATTCTGACCTTTAATAACTTATAACAACAAATTCGTTAACCTGTAGGTACAGTCAACAAAAGTGTTAGGTATGCAGGCTAGCAGTCTTCTTACTACTATTATAAATGCGGAAGGGTTATTATTAATCTGTTTGCAATTTTATCCATATCCGTTCAGTAGTTTCTGCGTGAAAGAATCAAAAAGAAAGAAAATAAAGAAAAGAACAAAAATCGATCCTTACAAACTTTCGCATTTACAGTAGTAAGAAGATTTCTAGATACCTAACTATTTTGTTGACTGTACATAGCTTAACATATTTAATGTCAGTCAAATATTATAAACTTAAATCTAAATAATAATTACGATGAATTAGCCATTATTTAATTACTGTCATATTAATTTGATGACACGTAATTACGGCGTCAGATTTGGAGCGTAGGTAATTAATGAATCGTGGTTGCTTAGAGTATACAGGGTGTAAAAAACCTCTTAACGAAGCCGAAAGGCACTTGTTTTCTCCGTCATTACGATCATTTTTTTGTTCTACACTAAACCTGGGAACCTTCTAGTTACGGAGATATTGGGGGTCAAAGTTCCAACATTTTGACAAGTTTTTTTTTTAATACAAGTTTTTTTTACTTTAAACACCTCCACGACCCCCGTATTATTCAACCCATCTATCAGCACAATGTTTTGAAAGCGTTACACTGAATTTTACCACAAAACATGATTTTTCACCCCAAAAAAAAGTAGTTTCCAGCAATAAATTTTGCGTAAAGTTACTTAGTTTGATGTACAGAATGCTTGGTCGTCGGCTTCGTGATGAGGTTGTTTACACCCTGTATAATTATTATCATTGTCTACCATTGATCAGCGTCCGGGTACCCTACATACCCAGGAGGTGCGTACCCCCAACCACGTCCGGGTACCTTAATTCCCCATTAACATTTATAAAATACCCCGTCAATTAATCATTTAATAATCGACTAAACGTGCTTTATTCGTGAATAGGCTGATTTACTTCCCATCTCTACAATATTCCTCAACTCCATACCAAAAACCATAGATATAATCCGTCAACAAGTGTCACAATGAAGTCATCGTTTTAGCGTTAGTGTCACACTTCAAGTAATTACGAGTTACGTATTTGTTATTGGAATGCAGTGTTATACCTTAAAATGTTCGTGAGAAGTTGTATTATCGTATTACGAGAACACAAATTAGGTTCCGAATCGCAAAATTGCAGTATTTCACCTGTGAAAATGCAGTAGTTTTATGTACCTATAGTGATTGCGTAGTGTGAAGAAATACGTGATTTAGTGATTAAAACGTGTGTGAAATGGGAAAACTAGTGTTTAATTAGTGAGATGATTAGATTGTTCAACTATTTAAACCAAAAAACAAGTGTTTTGTGTTTTGTATGAGGACCATTTCGCCCACAAGCGGCAGGCCAGAGTCAGTCCGCGGATGTAAACAAACAGTGAGTACCTAGTTTCTAATTATTTGTTTTTTATGTTGGTGATAAGGTATTTACACGTTTATGGTTTTGTTGGAAAGGAAATATAGTCTAGTTTATATTAATATAAAAAAAATTAGTAAAAAGTTAATAGTTTTTCCACAAATTAATAATTTATTATCGAAATGTACGTTTTTATCGCTGTTTTTCAAGTTCTACATTATTTTTAGGGTATCAAATTATAATTATTTAACTTTATTTTTGGTTAAATAGGTTCCATATCTATTCAGCTATTCATTGTAGAGTTTATATAGCTATATCTCTTGTAATTTGCGATCGTCAAGTGTTTTTATAGAATTGCGATTTTTTGCGAATAATTCGCAAATCGTTAGCGCGTTCGGAGCGGTTCGTTGCAAAAAATATACGCTTTTACCGCTATCGACGCTGGAAAGTGGTTAGATTTTAACGACAAAAAATAAGGTATTATTTAATCGTTTCAATTACTTGTCTGAAGCCTTTTAATATATTTACAGTGGAAATCTCGGATAAGACCGTCTCGCAAGTGCTGATCTTTAGGGTTCCGCACCCGAAAAGGAATCAACGACTTCACTTAAAGAGCAGCGGTGGCCCAGTGGTGGCGACCCGACCTACGAACAGTAAGGCCTGGGTTCGAACCCGGGCAGGCGCATTACTTTGTGTAATTTATTTCATCACCACTGCTCTCAAAACGGTGAAGGAAAACATCGTGAGGAAACCGGCATGTCCTAGAACCAAATATTCGAAGACATGTGACATCTACCAATCGGCACTGGGCCTACGTGGTGGATTATAGCCCATTCCCTTTCATAGAGAGGAGGCCTGTGTCCCAGCAGTGGGAACATTAATAGGCTGGTGATGATGATGATCTGAAAGAAACAAATATTTTCCGAGTTGATGGTCATCCAAAATTTTGAGGGTGTCGTACCCGAAGGGCAACCACCGGCTTATTCCCAGGAGCTCCAAATCTATGGTTCTGCAAACAATTTCTCTCCATACATTGATTACCAACAGCTCCATAATTTTATTAGTTAAATAATAAAATACTATTTTTTTTCCCAGCGGCTACAAACCAAATTGCGTAAGGTCAACAAAACACAAATTGCTACCATCAATGTTATAATTTCGTGGTATAGGCAGTCACAAATCAAACTTATCTTAGTTAAGTATGTACTTACTCCGGTACAAAATCATAAATTAATTTTACCGTAAATATATAATTTTTTGTGCAATCTGTACTTGAAAATTTTTGGAGTATTTCTCATGGGAATGATTTTATTTATTATTATTATATTGCTTTTTTAATTTGGAGGCGCCGGGAATTAAATTATGGAGCGCCTGGGAATAAGCGGGGCAACCAATGGGACCCTATTACTAATCCTCCGCTGTCCGTCCGTCCTTCCGTCTTACTGTCTGTTTTCGTTGCCACTTTAACAACAAATAATTACAAATTAAACGGGGCTCCACTACTACGACTTCATGCGCGAGTACGACTCGCACTTGGCAGGTTTTAATTTTATACTTCGCTCTCTATGGCGACCGATCAGGATCGCGTTCAGATGTATATGACACGCATTTTTTCGGAAAATCAGTAGGCTCTCTTAGTCATCCACGTTGGATACGCATAATAAAGTTGACGCGTCGTCGATCGTGTGTTATCGCTTTGGTTCAGACGCTGTCTTATAATACATAGTGACTAACTTTTTTGTAAATTCTTCACTACGTTAAAGCAACGAACTCTAACGTATCATATCTATATAGCATTAGGTACTTTTGCGAGTATACAGAAATCTTGCAACAAAGGTATTTTCTAGTAATTAGGTTGCGGAGGTGAGATTACAGCCACTCTCAATGAAATTATTATAATTCAACCTCATTTTGTTATAATAAGAGGCCATTTTAGTCTAATTGGGATTATTAAGATAAGGCCAGAATTATGTCGGTTGGTTCAAAATTCATACCAATAGTTGGAATTACTGTCTCCTTATTTTTCAGCCTAGAGTTTTCACTCTTTCTGACCCGTGGAACACCAAAGTGGTTCACCTAGGTGTACCACGGTTAACCTTCTATACCCCAGGTTCACCTAGGTGTTACAAGGTTAATTTTCTGTACCCCTGGTTCACCTAGGTGTTCCACGGTTAATATTCTGTACCTCTGGTTCATCAAGGTGTTTCACGGTAAATTTTCTGTACCCCGTACTTCTGAATATAACAGTCTATTGGATTACTCGTATGTAGCTCTGGCTGTACAATTATTTGTAACCGATACGAGGGACAAATTTGTGAAGTACCTACGCCCATTACAATCTCAGTCAACTTTATTACCAACCTTTTTGATTTGGTTTTTTTTATTTCTTTGAAAAGCACGGTATACACTGTTCATGCCGAAAAATTGGCCTTACCTGGTCTCATTCTCAGGCATTACGTTACCGGACCTGTCAACCAGCTCGAACCGCACTAAGTTGATCCCATCGGCCACCGGCACGACATCAGGGGTCAATGACCGGTCGAGGGCCCTCAGGGTTTTCCTCTTCATACACCTCACGAACTTCGGGAAGTACTCCTTGTGATCTATGACATCTTTCACGTCCACCAACTGCGGATTTAAAGTTAGTTTTAATTTATGGAATAGCTTTAATGGAAAATAACATAAGCTTAAGCTCTTAAGGGCCTATACCCCTCAAATGGCTTAGCATGGTCCTCCGTTACGCCTAAACACTGCAGCATTAATTTTGAAATAAATATATGATAAAGTTGAGGATTAATGCTAAGTACTATGTGTGACGAAAACACGATTCCATAAATTTTTCTCGATAGAAAAAAAATCCAAAGTTACCTCCAAATCGAACAATAAACCGCTGGTATTCAAAAAGTACTTCAAATTTGATCATGAAACTTTGCATACTAACTGAACTAACTATAAAGCAGGTTTTATGTGTTTTACTTTTTTAGTCCAATCAATAGATTTTTTGTAAATCGCAAAAAAACCACTAATTTCGCAATATTCGGCTGCAGTGACTGACGTAACAACCGCTTTGTAGTGCAAGCTGATTAGAACTTTATTCTAACAGTATTTCAAACGAAGTTTGAACCACCACAAATAGAGTTGCTAATTTTAGGGTTCGAAAGGCCTTAAAAAACCCAATGGCTTCTATCGAAACAGCGTTGGCGGCAAAATGTATCGTTTGGATGTGCACTATCAGGACGTGTATAAGGACAGTTGCAGCACAAAGTTAAAAAAATCGTCTTTCCTTGTGTTTATTGGGAGACAAAAAAAAACAATAAGTGTATGTTTCTAAGCATGTAAACTTAACAAAAGTAGTGTTATTCTATACAAAAGAGCTAAAAAAGGATAATTTAAGATGTAGCTTCGTTTGAAACTAGAACGAATATTTCGTTAACAGAACAAAATGTTAACCTATTAAACACATGCGTAAAGGTATTAAATAACATTTTACTCAAAGCTTAATAGCTTTGGAATTAAATAGAACTCTTTAACAGATTTCCGTAAAAGCGAGTTCTTGAAACTTTTGCTTACGTGTAGTCTTATAACTTAAATACTTAGCAGGTAAGCACTGTTGTAAAACCGTGTTTCATAATCCTAGCGTAGGTATAATAAATATTTAATAATAAAATTAGCACTTCATTGCTTCAAAATGAGAGAGGTAATCTCGGAGTATATTCTGCCTCAGGGTATTTAAGTAAGGTACCGTAACAAACTCGGCTCCACACAGACTTTCTCGTGTAAAGTTCCTTACCGACACGAAAATTATTTAGAAAAAAATATTTTGTAAAAGAAAAAAGATTTACTTAAGAGAAATAAATTAATTTAGCCAGACGTTTACTTGACGTTCTAATATTTTTCTAAATCACTTCTAAACTACAAAGGATTATTTTATAAAATGAAATACCTACCTATGTACCTTTCTCCAAAAGACCTTTCAATCAGTCAAATCAAAAGGATAACCAACTGGACTTAGAGAAAGAGATATTTGATCAGTGATGAAAACCGGCAAAGTACGAGTCGTAAGGGAGAGACCCCTTTTAATTTAAAATGTATTATTTGTTGTTTCCCAAAGAATTGCCAAACTTAAGTGGCAGTGGACAGGGCACATTGCTCGCAGAACGGATGGCCGGTGGGGCAGAAAAGTTCTGGAGTGGCGACCGCGAACCGGAAGACGTTGCGTTGGAAGGCCTCCTACTAGGTGGACCGATGATCTGGTGAAGGTTGCGGGAATCCACTGGATGCGAGTCGCACGGGACCGGTTAATGTGGTGACACTTGGTGGAGGCTAATGTCCAGCAGTGGACGTCTTTCAGCTGAAATGATGATGATGATGATGGTTATGATTTGTTGTTATAGAGAGAACAGAAATACACAGTCTGTGAAAATTTCAACTGTCTACCCATTACGGATCATGAGATAAAGCCCGCTGATAGACAGACAGACGGACGGACGGATAGCAGAGGTTTAGTTATCCTTTGGTTATCCTACGGATACGGAACCCTAAAAATGAATGTCACTGACATTAAATAACATCACGCATGGCACCCTCAAAAAGTTAAGTAGAGTTGTACCTATAGATCACCCACATTTCTTCAGTTATGTTAATCGGGACGTAAAACCGTGCCCAAATCTAGGCGAAATTTGTGTTGGTACGACTGACAAAATCTACCCAAAAGCCTACCTATAGCTTAAGCTTAAGCTTATATTCATTGTATAGAACTTTACGAATTAAAAGCGACTGCCACATGTCTACATCTATCTAAGACCTTTTAAAAATCTTGAAAACAATGACAAAAAGTAAAAGCCAAGAACGCAACCACTTTATTTCAAGGTCAAACTTCAAGGAGACACGTGTTGCAGTACAATATTATGAAAAAAATACCTTTAAGCGCCATAAAACTCCTATATATTGTTGTATATAAACGGAGCAACTGTTTGCAAAGGCGATTAAGGTGATTTTGAGCGGCTACTGAAGGCTTATACGAGGTATCGTCGTGGACAGACTAAGGACATTGTTGAATGTCTACAAATAACCTTAATAGGCAATATCTACTTAAGTATGTTCTGGAAAAATACAATAACAATGAGGAAGGTTCCAAGGAAAAGTGTCCTTCAAATCGTCCTTTTATGCTAACCTTGGAATTCGGGTACCTGTACAATAGTTCTTATTGTGTTGTGACAAGCACTATTATTCACAAAAATACTACAGATTTGTAAGAAAACTGTTTAGCGGAAAACAATTCTATTGAAAAATAACCACAAAATTCCCACACACTGTTCAAAAGCGTTTCTCTACGTAGTTATTTTTGTCTTTCAAAGTGTAGTGTTTCTTACGTAGGAATGCGTCGTAAAAGTAGCTTCCCTCACACTATCAAGCTAATTTCATAAAGGTGAAAGTTTGTATGTGTGTATGTTTGTTACTCTTTCACGCAAAAAATACTGAACGGATTTGGATTAAATTTAGCACACAAATAGTTCATAACCTGGATTTAACACTTATGATCTTTTTATCTTAGTAGTATGATCCCGTGGCACAATTATCGAACTCGACGCGGGCGAAACCGCGGGCATAAGCTAGTATTCCATAATGACTACTAATAGCACAGTGCAGTTTGCAGGAAACACCTCATTATCCAAAAATACCTAACAGAAGTAGGAAGTAGGACGCATTTGGTTCACCCATATTACTTTCGCTATTCTTGTGAATACTATAAAGATTTTCACGTTCTTACGATGACAGTATCACCTAGGTACTTAGGTGTTCACACACCTGTAGCCAAAACTAACACATCTCTGTGCAAAGCACTAATAAGTAAATAGGTAACATTGAGCTTAGTTTCAAAATCATTGTCTTAATAATCTTGCTTTAATCACAATTAATTGAGTCAATTTCAACAACTCGATTTTTTACCTAATTTCCATGGGCAATTTCATTTTCAGGTTTTTTGAAAAACTTTAATAACAAAGCGCAACATGTCCACATTATATATACATTTTCTGAAAGGGGATATTATAATTCAATTACTTAGAGAGTTATTTGGGCCACCGAAATTGGCGAGCCACAGAAATTTTATTATTGCCACCGAAATTGTATTGGTGACACAGAAATTCTGCGTTTGCACCGAAATTGTGAATTATTATATAAATACATTGTTTTTTAATAATATGTAAAGAAAGATAAGGTTTAATGAAAAAACTGATATAATACGAATATCGTCGTTAATATATATATATATATATATATTATCGTTGTAATTATGTAATGAACACCTGCATGTAACCCATGTATCACAAATAAACGATTTGATCATTTTAATAAGCATTTCTAAAAATACAACGTGGTGTACTATTAATTGGATAAATCAGTCTTATAAAATTAGCAATCAAGGAACTGATTATGTTTTTTACTTTTATGAAGAGGATGGGAAATCATCAAATGTCTTCTCTCGCTCTGGGCGAAGCAGGAGGGACTTTCAGATCTTTACTGACTAAAACCTATTCATGTTCCTTCATCGCTCTTTGTGTTCCGGGGCCACGGTATCTATTTCGAACAGTCCCGCAACCCCGGCAGGCATCGGTCCTTGCGGACCCTTTCCTATTGCTGACTCTTTTTGAGGCGCGCGTGAAACACGAACGTGCCATCGATACGGTCTGTCGTCATGAGACGGACAGACGGCGAGCTAGCCCATAGCCCACAGGCCCACCACGTGGCCCCCGGCCACGACTGCATGTGCATGGACTACACGACTCCTGCGTAGAGCCTCCGGCAGGGGGCGTTTGCCCCCCCCAGGTTGGGCAGGAGCCGCCTGAAGGCAGCGCCCCGGTCCGTTCCAGTTTGGGGGCCAAACGTCGAAAGTGCTCCACGAAGATCCACTGGCTGTCAAAGACGAGTCCTAGGTACTTCAAAGTCAACTCGACCACACGACGAAGGTAGGTCGGCACCCGGTGATAATGGAGTGCCTCCCGAATGCAGCTCCAGGGCATGGTGTTGAAGGCATTAGCGATGTCGAGAGACACCACCAAGACAACCCCACCCCGGGAAACCGCATATTCCGTCGTGAGGGCTCTCACGCGCATGATGGCGTCCACCGTAGAGCGCCCCTTGCGGAAACCAAACTGGTGTTCCGCAAGATCCGGCCCCGACCCCGCAAGGTGCTCGGCGAGGCGGTTTGCAATTACTCTTTCAAAGAGCTTTCCCACCTCGCCGAGCAGCACCACGGGCCGGTATGCGGACGAAGATTCCGCAGGGCGCCCCGGCTTCCGAATGAGTACCAGCTTTCCCGTCTTCCAACGAAGCGGGAACTGGCCTCTCTCCAAGCATGCTCTTAGGAGCACCTCTAGTCGGTGCCCGAGAGCCTCCGAGGCCAGGACCCAGGCTTTGCCAGGCAAGCCGTCGGGTCCCGGGGCGGTATTTTTGACACTGAGCCTACGTACCGCCACTCTCAGGTCTACCCTAGTCACTTCCGGAGCGTTTTCGTCGTCGTCCTGTTGGTCCGCTTCCAGCATCGCAGGCGGCGGAGCCATAGACGGGGGGGGGGGTGTTCCCCTCGCGAAGGGAACAGAGTACTCATCATGTCCTCCACGAGCTCAGGCCGGAGACTCTGCGTCAGTAGGGGGGCCCAGGTGCGGAGTTTATCCCGCACTATCTTGTAAGGGCGCCCCCACGAATCTCTGTCGAGAGTCCCCAACATCTCCTCGCGATCCCTGGCCCACGAGGAGATGCTGGGGACGTCGCAGATGTCGGACATGGCCTCCTGGAACCACCCTGCCTCATTGTCAACGTCGGCAGGTCTGGCCGGTGATGTCACCCAGGCCTGCACGATCGAGGCTTCCAGGAGGAGCTTCTGGAGGATGCAACCCTCAAAGTTCAGTTAATCCAATTGAATGACTTTTTCAAGAAATAGTAATACAATTTTATTTTAATGTCCGGGGCTAAGGACGTTCAGTCAAAGTAATTTCGGCATAACAAGTATTGATTCTTTTCAAAAATCTTCATTAACATTCATACAGTAATTGATTGGTACAATTTCTGTGGAGTCGTGTAATTTCCGTGGGCCACGAGATGCCACGGAAACCACAGAAATTGCCCCATAGGAATTGGAAACATGGCTTTTTTTTTTTTTCAAGAAACTATCAAGGCTATGACTATTATTTTCTATAATATTAAATGTGTACCAAAGGCTACTTAGCATGCATAAAAGTGATACCTTTATTTCTTGCAAAAATCCTTTTAAAACCTAATCACCGAAATTGCAAAATTTCGTTCCGAGTAAACTGAAATCATGTACTTATTTTTTTGGCGGAAAGACCTGGCGATATGGTGCACTACCATTCTTTCTGCACGTAAGAGCACGACTGTCTCTTGCCGAGCAGGGATTTATTGTTCGTTTAAACTCATTGGTGGAAGCTCAGGACGGTGAAACAAAATGACCATAGAAATTAGTAATTTCGCTTGGACAAACCTACCGTTGACATGTACTCATTAACTATGAGTCTATACATTCAAAACTAATTAACGTCTTGTAGGTCAATCATTACTTAACGCAATCTAAATACTTTTTCCTATATATGTTGGAAATTATCTTCCTGAGAGGTAAATGCTGTGTATGAAAGTGATTGTGGACAAGACACAGAAATTGATAATTCATCATTTACCGATTTTTTTCCATAAAAAATAATAGTAATAGTCTTATAAATATAATTTATCTACACCCATGCTATAAAACCTCTATAAAGGTATCTGAAACAGTTAGCTTATGGCCAACATTAAAACAGCCAGTGTCATAATAACCATTATAACACCCAAACGGGTGTTATAATGTTGTACTGAATTTCATTATGCAACTCGTTTTAAAAAAAGAACATCGAATGTGGTAGTGAATCGAACGTCTAGCACGTGCGATTCACTACCACAGCGCCGTAATAAAAAATAAAAAAAATAGGTTAATTCGAATTCACGTCGTATCCCGCCATTTTTGTTCGACATTTGGATATTAGTATTGCATTATATACTTGTTGTTTACAAAAATGAGTGACACAAGCTTTGTGAATTTTGATAATTGAACAATCCAAAATGTAAATAATTATATTACTACATATACACGGTTTGTTTGTATTAAATACAAGCAATTAAACTTTCCATGAATTTACATAGACTTCTTAGAACACTGCAACACCCTATGGTTTCAGAACCTTTTATGGAGGATTCATATCATGGATGTAGATAAAGTCTTGTATGCAACTGTACATAATTAGGTATTAAAACACTCATGTGATACTATTATCACACTCGGCTTCGCCTCGTGTGATAAACCCACATTCGTGTTTTAATACCCCTCATTATACAACAGTTGCATAAATAACTATTAAGTGGCTTCATTAAGATTCATATCACTTTAATTCTGAGAAACAAATCGTTGCATTATCTGTAAAGCAGCACTGCGATTTCAGCCTAGACGCGTAAATTTTTCGCCTGAGAAATTCACTCAATTATGGTTAGTTAGTTATGGACAACCTCCAACCTTTTAGCATTAAACTGTTGAAAAACAACTCCAAAATCACTTACTTTTTTAGAACAATCCCGCCAAATAATCCTGATGACATCAGCTCCTTCCAGCCACAAATCTGCGATCAGCTGACTCATATAGGAATCAGGATCGGCCTGCTTTTGTTCGCCATGACACCCCGATATTAGGGACAAGCCTAATATAGATACGACGATGAGGAGAGAAGAATGCATTGCCACGGAATTCATAGCCACACTTTTGCCATTTCTTGAATCAGTAAATGACCTTCGTTTCTGAAAAGAAAGTAATATAAAGATACATTATGCGCTTTTATCATTTTAGCCGAAAGACATCCACTGCTATACGCTTTTATCATTTTAGCCAAAAGACATCCACTGCTGGACATGGGCCTCCCCCAAAGGGGGGTTTTTGCCATAATCGCCACACTTGGCAGGCGGGTTGGCGATCGCAGTACGGTTGTTACAAAAGCACAGAGAACGCTGCTGCCCATTCTCTGGTAAGTCCCTTAGTCGCCTCTTACGACACCCACGGGAAGATATATTATGGGATGGTGCTATTCTTTACGTCCGACACCATACAGAACACGCTTATACGCTTTAATATGTTACAATATTTGGTGATCTAAAAATACCTGATAATGACGTGTCGAACTCAGGTGTTACTTGTTATTGGTGCTCTTCTTATAAATAATTCAATGGAGCCGAATTTTGTTGCGATAGCTATTGAGACCTACACAGTATTAGTGACTAAAGAAAGTATATCGTATGATTGATTTTCTATTTTTCGATTCGTTATTATTGTTAAATCAGTAGATATTTGTATATTTTTTCGTTTATTATTATGAATCTGTTATTCAATTGTAAAAATAATTGGTTTAAAAGGCGTTGGCCAATAAAATGAACGAGTTTTTAACAGTATTCTATAAACATCGAATGTTCAAATTATTTTATTGCTTGATGTATGAGAAAGTTTTAATAAACCATTAAAAGTTATGAAAAGGAGAATGGGCAAATAAAATAAAAGTTTTAAATGCCGACTGGTCCGTTCCAAAATCTTAAAAAAGGAGTTATTTGTTCTTCATCTAAGACTTTAGTTTGCTTGGTGTATTTTATAAACACACATACATTATTATCTATAAGTTAATGGTTTTCTATATTCGATCCCCAAAAAACGATTTTTCCGTCTAAAATTACTTTTCCTACAAGACACTTAGCTCGTTTATTTATTCATAATATTGATTCACCTCTGAATATTTTATATCAAGTTTCAGGATTCATATTTTGTAAGCACTCATCCTTTTCCGATTAAAGATGAGGCCTTATGCAAAATGTCTCTTTTCTATCATTTTCAGTGGGCGTTGATGAATGAATCCTCAATTTTCAGTCACGTGTAGATACAATTTATAATATCAAAAGTTTAACGTTTGACTTTGAAGTAATAGAAGTAAAAGTTGAAATTAACATTTTCAAACAAATTCAAAACTGTTATTAATAAAATATTATTAAACAAAACATAACATTACGCCTGTAAACCCCGAAGGAATTTTGCAAGATATGTTTTGAAGTCCTATGTAATAGGGAGCGACCCTATTGCCATCAACCACGCACAAATGCAGACTCCCTAGCTGCCACAGAGAAATTCATAATGGAAAAACTCAAACACAAAATGCCCGAGAGGGGAATCGAACCCAGTACCTCATGCTTAGCAGTTGCGCTTGCGACCAAGAGACTAGCGAGGCAGTTCAACGACGTAATAATAAAGGGTGTAAGAAGACTCTTAACGAAGCCGAAAGGCACTTGTTCTCCTCGTCATTGCGATCATTCTTTTCACACCATACCTGGGAACTTTCTTGTTACGGAGTGGTCAAAGTTCCAACTTTTTCACAAGTTTTTTTTAATGTAAGATTTTTACTACAAACATCTCACAACTCCGTACTTTTCAATCCATTTACCAGCTCAATGTTTTAAGTGCATCACATTGAGTCCTACCGAAAAACGTGATTTTTTACCGCAAAAAAAAGTCATTTCCCAGCAATTTTTTTGCGTAGATTTACTTAGTTTGATGTACAGAATGCGTGGTTGACGGCTACGTGAATTATCTGATTACATCCTATAAACTAAGTTAGTACGAGCGACATGGTACGTTAAAGGATGAGGCAGGTTTTTAATTATTTCTTTACAAAAAAGATAGTTTGAAACTTACGTAAATACGAAGAATCGAAGATGTAGCACTGTTCTTTCAAATATTTTCCACAATCACGCCAGCACCCAACCTCAGTCAAGGTCAAACAGTAAATGGCGGAAACTTATTGACCCTCTTACCTTATATGCCCATAGATAAAGGAAAGCGATCAATTTTCTACGTGATCACTGACCAAATCATGTTAATGAATGACCACAGACACCCATCAGATCGTGCAAAACCGTGACGGTGGGTGACATGTTTATACGACGTATTCATCGAATGTTTTCTTCAGAAAACCATTTTGTTTTAACTTTAAATTGCTGTCTTTATGACAGTAGTTTTCCAATAAAATTGATAGTTTTGTTAGTGTTCTTCTAGGAACCAACTGTTCTCTCTAGACTATTTCAGTTTCTTTGAAAAACTATTATTGTCCTAGAATTGTTAGGGTTACATGACAGTGATATGTCTAAATTGAATAGGTTTTTTACATTATATTTTAAGGCTTTAAGTATACAGGGTGTAAACGAGCTCTCACCAAGCCGTCAACTAAGGATTTGGTACATCAAATTAAGTAACTCATCATCAGCCTATTAATGTTCCCACTGCTGGGACACAGGCCGCCTCTCTTTGAGAGAGAATGTGCTATAAACCACCACGCGGGCCCAGTGCGGATTGGTAGATGTCACAAGTCTTCGAATTTTTGGTTCTAGGACATGCCGGTTTCCTCACGATGTTTTCCTTCACCGTTTTGAGAGCAGTAGTTATTGCTGCTCTACAGTAAGTAACTTTACGCAATCCAATGAAATCGTAGCACTAATGGGAAAAAAATCCCACTAGTTCTACCGTAGAACTGTGTAGTAGAACTAGTGGGAATGATACAAAAATAATTGTTGCTGGGACACGCTTTTTTTTTTGGGACAAAAATCACGTTTTACGGTAAAGCTCAATGTAACGCACTCAAAAGATTGTGCTGATGGATGCATTAAATAGTAAACAGGTTATGGATGTATTTAAATTAAAGTTAAGACCTTAAAAGAGAGTATTTAAAAAAAAAACTTGTTGAAGTTGGGACTTTGACCTCCAATATCTCCGTAACTAGAAGGTTCCCAGGTCCAGAACCCTAGGTAGCCCTATCAACAGCGTCTGAGTTTCTTTAAGATGGCAACGGAGAATTATACATAGCCTTATGTTCCTTCATAAACTAGTGAACGGTCGCATAGATTGTAGTGAACTGCTATCGCGCATTCTATTGAAAGTTCCGCCTAGAATTCCACGCTTTCCCATAACCACAATTACAGCGCCCTACTACCTCTACAAACACAGGTCTCAACTCACCACTCGTTAAGATGTGTGGCAACCTTAATTCATTTAATAAGTCCGTACCCGAAGCAGATATATATATCTAATGACCGTAAGGTGAAGTTTAAATCAAGAATCTTGGCCTCCCTACACGCCAATGAAACGTAGACAAAATTTGTTTTACTGTTGTTTATTGTACTGTACTGTTGAATGAATTACCCTGTTTTCATTTTCATTTTCTTTATAACATTTATATCCCATTTTCTTTTCAAATCGATTGTACACCTAGACTTCACTTAGCAACTAAGCGGTAATCCGACCGGCGTCGTTGTTGTCAATGTTGTGTTTACCTGTAATTGGCATATATATTAGAATATTACCGTATGATTTAGTTTATGTAAGTGTATGTATGTGCTGTAGGTGAATCTGTAAATAAATAAAAAAGTCCAGAGCCGAAACATCGACAAAATACACCCTGGGTCCAGAAATACCGCTTTCATCAATCAAGCCCTTGACCCTAACAAGAGTCTCTTCAGAAAATAATCGTTGCTTGGTGTATTTTTAACTTGTATCAAATACGTTTTCACAAAAACGCTGAAGAATAAACTGGTATTCTTGGAACAAAGTTAGATAATGACGCTGTAGAAATGACGTCACGACAGCTGATTTATGCTTTTCATACATCTACGACAAAGACAGAAGGAAATGCTGCTTTGCATTTCTGTTTTTGTATAATAAAGCTCTTAGCGCTTTATTAAAAGAGAAACAGTATAAAATTCGTTGAAGAATTGAATCAGTTGGATGGACGAAAATGAAAATTTGACTGGCGTGATTTGATGGCTTTATTATTCTAAAACCTATTTCTAATTAAAACTCATCATCTGCCTAGCCTTTTCCCAACTATATTGGGGTCGGCTTCCAGTTTTACCGGATGCAGCTGAATACCAGTATTTTACATGGAGCGACTGCCTATTTGACCTCCACAACCCAGTTATTACCGGGTAATACGTTATCCCTTGGTAAGACTGGTTGTCAGACTTTTTGGGCCTCTGACTACCTAACGACTGTCAAAGATCTACAAATTACAGCCGGGACCAACGGCTTAACGTGCTTTCCGAGGCACGGAGGAAACTCGGTATGTAATGGGTGGTCACCCATCCACAGACCAACCTAGGCAAGCACGGCTTAACCTAACGATCGACCCGAGCGGCTGTTATTATTTAGCCACGAGCTCCTCCTATTTCTAATTAAAACTACCCCTAACGAAATCTAGAACTTTCATTAAAAAAGAGATCAAAAATCTTCATACGAATTTTTAGTTAATAAAACATTGACCAGGGTCAAACTCTTTGTAATGTAAATTGAAACATATACATTATACACAGTACATTAAAAATACTCTTTGAATTGCTTTTTAAATACCTACGAGTTCATTTCTGTATAAGCCTTTGATAGTGATCAAATGTTTTTATTGCCCGAGACCTATCTAGTCACATTGTACTTATTCACCTTTTATGAAACAGAGTGCAAAGTGAAAATTAGCATTTCACACACCTATAAAAAACACCACCTACGACCTGTCGACCACGACGCCGATGCTACTCAAAATTCGACCCCTAAGCGGGTGCAATAAGGTTGAGAGTTTGTGTGAAAATCCGTCACCTACGGTTAGTAGTTGTTTATGGATATTTGTCGCGTGACTGTAGTCTGTTGTTTCAATACAATTTCATGTATTTCCCAACAATCAATGCCATTTAAGTACTATAAAGCAAAAGTATTATGAGTACTATTATAGAAAGAGCAAAGAGGTCACATTGCGAGATACCTACCTAACTGTCGAAATCTGGGTGTATTTTACACATCTACTTACTCCCTCAGAGCAAACAGGCGTGATGTTACGTCAGGATGTTGCATAAACAATAAACATCCAAGCGATTGCAGCAATCATGATAGATTTTCCGTCTATTTTTGAAGAGTTCTATTGTGTATCCCCGAAGATCAGCATCAGATCTTCACCAAATTAACCACCTCAGGAGTATACTCTATCAAATAAAAAAATAATTTTGAGAATCAGTCCACAAATGAGTAACATACATAATTTTAAAAAAATACATACACACGAATATAGAACCAAAAACCAAAAATTACCAAAACTAACCACTATTATCAAATACTAAAATAACAAATAACCAAAAATTCGAAGACATTTGTGACATCTACCAATCCACACTGGGCCCGCGTGGTGGATTTATAACCCATTCCCTCTCATTGAGAGGAGGCCTGTGTCCCAGCAGTGGGAACATTAATAGGCTGATGATGATGATGAATATAGAACCTCCTCCTTTTTGAAGTCGGTTAAAAAGCCCACGATCCCAAAAAATATTATGTATATCCTTTAAAGGTTGACTCACAATACCTAATCTTTAAAAATGCGAGTTGTTAATTAAACTCAAGTGACGAAAAAGACAGCCTAATAGACACCAGCCAAACTGCCTTCTCAAATGCTAAATAGACAAATTAATCTAGACTTTCTTACGTCGCACTATTCAAGATATTTGCTCGCATTCACCTCTGTTAATGCAATGTTCATATAATATTGATGTTGGCATATTTCAAGTTAATCAGAGAGCATGACTAATTAATTTAAAATGCGAACACAAGAATAATTAAGAAATACAGAAAAACAGAAAGGTAAAGACAAGGTAAGACAGAAAGGTTCCAGCTGGATTAGGTAATTATAAATCACATAAGGGTACGCTACATAGAAAGCTGACTGAGAGCGGAGCGGATATCATAGCTACTCTAATGTATGAGCTTGCATGAATGACGTCACGCTGATAACGTGCGAAACCCAGACACTCCTAGAGTGTCAATATGATTCTATACCATGATGTGTAAACAAGCTGATGACATTAAATTGTGTGCAGCCAAGTCCGTACACAATATCTGCAAAATATGTAAGTATATCGTCCATCCAATACTGGGGACGCATGGTGGATAATAGGGATGATGACTGACTAAAAAAATATGATTCTGTTTAGTCCATCTTCGTCAGTTAGATTATCGAAAAATATTGGATACCTACGTGTTTATTGTTTTATCGATTTTACGAAGATAAAACGTGTCAAAGATCATGAGGGCTTGTGACGTCACAGTTGAGTTAAATATGTACTCAAATGTGACGTCACACGAGATTTCGACGCACTGTACCGTCTTAATTTTTTGTATAAGTGAATAATTAAGTCAAAGCATTTATTTCAAACCAAGTGTACAATGTGGTGTTAAGATATGTACCTACTTATGACAAAAATATGTGTCCAATATTTTTTGGAAATCTATCTGACGGACTAATTAGTTTTTTTTTGTCATCTACCCTATTACCCGCAACCTCTTACGTAGAGGAGGCCTGTGAAGCAGCAATGCGTCCATTGTAGGCTGATTATTGTTCATACTTCTCTATGCACGAATAGGTGACTGACCGCTGACCGCCCCGCACAGTTTTCACTCCGCTTTCTCTGTAGCAGAGCCTTACCTATACACAGGGGATGTAAAGGGATAAAGATCAATTAACTAATGGATCGGACATGTGCCTCGGATTGTCAGCTAATTGATTTGTTCTATGACCGCGCCTTTGCATATGACAATATTGGATCGCGTGTTTCTTAGCCAGTCTACTTTAAACTTACTAAGTAATACCAAACCCAGGCGTATATAAATGGAGCCTAAGCAGAGTTGAAAACCGCAGCTTTATTGCGTGTGACCTTTCAGATAAGGTTAACCGTGTGATGTCCGGCAGAGTAGAATAGAACCAACCCATTACACTCATGGGTGTCGTATAAGGCGACTAATGTCTGAGGCAGAACACCTTGCGCCTCCGTAGACCTGAGAATGGGCAGCAGCGTTTTCTGTTAGTCTTTCATCACTGCGATCTCCAATCCGCCTGCCAAGCGTGGAGATTACGGCAAATTCCTCCCATCATGGGAGAGGCTTATGTCCAGCAGTGGACGTTATGGGCTGTTGTTGTTGTTTCAGATAAGATACAAAGCGAGACTCGTAGCCAGAGGTTTTTCTCAAATAAAAGGAGTAAACTACAACGAAACATTTGCACCTGTAATAAGCCACAGTACTGGATCTAGCTGTTAAAAATAATCTAAAAGTTGATCAGATGGATGTCGTTACCGCGTTCTTAAACGGAGACTTAAAAGAGAAGGTTTATTTAAAACAAAATGACAGTAGATTTCAGACTCATTTTACTATTATGTGCCTTTTTTTTCTCTGATCTTCTGATGGGAAATCATCAAATGACTCCTCCCGCTCTGGGCGGAGCAGGAGGGAGTGTCAGACTTTTACCCCATCCATGTTCCTTCATCGACCTTTGTGTACTATTATGTGCCCAAATATTAATTTACCATCATTCTACTAATATTTTGAAATTAATGTTCATGAATTTCAAAGCAACGCTATAGGTAATGGACTGTCATAATGAAAGCGATTGTTTTGGGAGTTAGGTAAGCAATTAAGACACCGCACTGCTCCCATCAAAATAAGGCAATGATTTTTATCCAAAAGTAACAGACAGATCCTTTTCAAGATTGTCGTACTGTCTGATTGCCTACCAAGCTACCCGCAAGGAGTTACGAGTGTCGCTAATATTTATAGGCTTTGTGAAGCATGAAGAGGGTTCGATATTGAAAAAACCTTACAGATGTGTAAAAAAGTATATTTTTATTCACGAATATTGTACCTTCTCTACATAGCTTGTCTGTTATCCTATAATAGGACCATTCACCCTTTCCAAACTTAGATTTAGGTACGTGATCTACAAAAGATATTTAAAAAAAAAAAAAAACTCACCATCTGCCAAGCCTTTTCCTGTGTTGGGGACGGCTTGCAGTCTAACCGGATGCAGCTGAATACCAGTATTTTACATGGAGCGACTGCCTATCTGACCTCCACAACCCAGTTAGTAATACGATACCCCTTGGTAAGATTGGTTGTCGAGACTTTTTGGGCCACTGACTACCTATAACGACTGTCAAAGATTTAAAAATGACAGCCGGGACCAACAGCTTAACTTGCTTTGGGCGAGGCATGGGGGAAACTCGGTATGTAAGGGTGGTCACCTACCCACACCAACCTAGGCAAGCACGGCTTAACCTAAAGATCGACCCGAGTGACTGTTATTATTTAGCCACGATCTCCTAGGGGGCGTCCATAAATTACGTGAGGTGTTTAAGGGGGGGAGGGGGTCGAGTCAAATCTCATCTAATCTTACGTTGGAGAGAGGGGGGGTCTCGGCAAATATCACGCAATTTTTTTTCTGATTGAAACATATTACACTTATAATTAAACTCTCAGCAACATTGATTACTAGTCATAACTAGTCGTAAATAAAAGCACGAAGCAAATTTGTTTTTTTCTTTTTACAATAACAATCCAACACGTTTACGTAAGAAACTCACATTTTGAAAAATCTCACGTGAGATTGGGAGATGGGGGAGGGGGTTGAATAAAATCTCACGACATCTCACCAGGGGGGGAGGGAGGGGCAGAAAATTAAAAAAAACACCTCACGTAATTTATGGACGCCCCCCTACCACCAAAAAAAAACTCTTTTCTGCGGTAAATAAAATAGCACCCACACCAACCTAGGCAAGCACGGCTTAACCTAAAGATGGACCCGAGTGGCTGTTATTATTTAGCCACGATCTCCTACCACCAAAAAAAAAACTCTTTTCTGCGGTAAATAAAATAGAGAATAGATTTTTTTTAAATTTCGCTTTGTAGCTTAGCTAATTGTAATATCAAGTTTTCTATTGTCAGTGCTACTGCTAATTGGCTGTAACCCAATACTTTGTCGGTAGAAACTGATTGGTCTTCATTCCTTTGTGAACCAGTATTTCATGCAAATTTCTAGGCGGATAAGAAACAAAATTGACATTCAAACTGAATGCAGTATTTCAACCACAATGTTTGTATTGAAAGTTGAGATTTAATAAGTAATTACTTAGGTACAATGTCGTTGCAAACAAGTTGAAATAAAATATTTGTTTTCTTTTGAAAGTAGGGAATATGGTGAAGTGTGGCTGTGATGAGATAACTTTGTGTGATCTCGGTAATGTGAGGGAGGATACCAGATGTGTTCTCGTATGAGATATTGTCGTTATGTACAGCTATGTACCATGGAAGCTATTTTCTCTTTCCTTTCAAATCAGCGTGTGGGACGCAACAAATATCAACTCGAGTAAACTTTGAACATAAAAAAGCACTTTTAGGAAATATTTTTGAAAAAAAAAATATTGTTCAGCATTCATGAAAATGTTTTCAAAATTCTGGAAAAATGTATAAAATGGATTATTATGAAGTTATTTAATATTTAAAGAAAAGCCACCCAAGGCATAAATAATACAATTTTGAAATGCTGAAACGCCTCATCATCGAAATCTACAAGACTGCTCTAGGCATTTTTTTTATTATATTAAACATTATTTTTTTGCAAGCATGCAATTTATTGTTAAATAATGTTTTAAAATATAAGTAGGTAATCATCATTTCGTAATAATCGGGTCATCGTTTTGTGGTGCATGCATTGTTTTGACGACACTGCATCGTTACAAATAAAATACAGTTATAGAATGTAACTTGGAATTCAATTGAAGCGTAATTTTTTTTTTTGCTCGGCTGTGACTGCAAATATTATTATAGCCACAGCTACACCTACATTGGTCAAAGCAAAGAAATATGTTCAGGTGGAGATTATTGCCACAAGCGAAAAGGCATCATGCATTTCCGATGATTTTATCGTAACAAAAAATTAAGGACGCTACTGAAAACACCAAACTCATGGCCAAATGGGTCGACTCTTGATTCCAATAAATATCTGGCAAGTTGGGATATCCACCACCAACCCACTAGCTCTGGATTTTCGGTGTGGATTACGGCTCACAGAAAGGAATCCTACGTTCAGCAAGTGGGAACTTTATCGGCTGATCTATACTAATATTATAAAGAGGTAACATTTGTTTGTAAGTTTGTATGTAGGGGGTAATCTCCGGAAGTAATGAACCGATTTCAACAATTCTTTCATCATTAGAAAGCTACATTCACCCTGAGTAACATAGGCTATATTTTATCCCCGTACTCACACGGGAACGGGTACTACGCGGGTGAAACCGCGTGACGTCCGCTAGTTATAAATATTTTTACATATAGTCAGCTTTGTGATCATTATGTTTTGGCACCAGAACAATTTGTATGTAGCTCTTCGATACCCACAATTACAGACAAGTACCCGATCGGGTACGGCTGGGGACATACAGCAGACTTCCCGGAGAAGTCAATGTGGATTATTTCTACTCCATTATCGGATTATCTCTTATTATATATATTACTAGCTGTTGCCCGCGGCTTCGCCCGCGTGAAGTTCGGTAACTGTCCCACTGGATCATACTAAAGGGATAATAGTGTCCTATTTATTTATTTATTTATTTGGTACACCAACAGCAATACATACTAAGAATTAATGTGAAACAATGAAAATAACATAAAAGTGCTGGTATGTATGCCTATTATAGGTATACGCAGCATTCACCGTAAGACAACAATATATAATTTTTCAAATCTTAATAATAAAATTTGAATACAATATACTTAAAAGAAAATTTACTTAATACTAAATGAAGTGATATGAATTATGATGATATTATACATAATTATGCATTATGAGTGTGATATCTAAAGAATTAATTTTTTTGTTAAATGGTTGCGCAGTTGTAAATGTGTTGAGTTGACAGAAATTAGTTATTTAAAGGTACCTAAATTAGTGCTCTCCCGTACCTCAGAAACTGATCTTCTAAACTTGTTAAGGGAAACGCCGAATAAATCGGTTTCCAGTAATGTGTGGGAGCTGTTATAGTTTCTACATATTCTGAGCAAAGGAGCATTGAGACCAAGGTTTGACTTGCGAAAAGGGATATGAAACAGTCTGGTGATGGGATATCTGGGAGGTTTTGAAGGGACTGAATACGAAATTTGCTCAACTAAATCACTGCATTTTATGATTCCGTTGACAATTTTGTATAGAAAAATAAGATCGCGTGAACGGCGACGGTCTCGCAGCGTCTTTATGTTGAAAAAATGTAGGCGTTGCTCGTACGGACAGCGATGGCTTATTTTTCTGGATAAAAAGGCAAGATGCTTTGTGAAAACTCGTTGAATTCTTTCAATTCTTTGCGAATGAACAGCATAGAACGGATTCCACGCAACGCTAGCATATTCTAACCGACTACGCACAAGAGTGTTGAATAAAACTATTCTGGTCTTTGGAAATTGAAAGCCCCGAGTATTGCGTTTAACGAAACCCAGCATCTGTGCTGACTTCTTGACAACATTGCTGATGTGAGGTTTAAAACTCAGCTCATCGTCGACTAGAACCCCAAGGTCACGTATTTGACATACTTTTGACAGTGGAGAATTGTACAGTGTGTAAGAGGTGGGAAAAGACGATTTTTTCCTAGAAAAACGAATGAAGAAGCATTTTTTAGTGTTTAGGGCCATGTTGTTTGCTATGCACCAGTTTTCAATATTTTTTAGGTCACTTTGTACAAGCCTACTGTCAGCGGGTCCCGTGATCTTTCTATAAATTTTTAAATCATCGGCGAACAGCAAGGCTTTACAATGTTTTATTTGGCTTGTGATGTCGTCTACAAATAACAAAAACAGGACTGGGCCAAGATGGGAGCCTGTGTCCTCCATGTTAATCCAGGTTATAAACTATCTATGTGCCACATTTCTTAATCATCACAATTATTATTATCACAACCGCCATCATTATCACAATCACCATCACTATCACTATCACAATCACCATCACAATCCCCATCACCATCACTATCACAGTCACCATCATTATCACCAATTATCATCATTAACACAACCACCATAATTACCACAATCATTATCATAATCACCATCACAATCACCATAACAATCACAATCACAATCACCATCACTGTCACAATCACAATCCCCATCACTATCGCTATCACAATCACTATCACAATCATAATCACCATCACAATCCCCATCACTATCACTATCACAATCACTATCACAATCACCATCACCATCACCATCACAATTACTATCAAAATAACTATCACAATCACCATCATCGTTATCACAATAATTATCATCGTAATCACAGTTATTATCACACTCACCATCACTATCTCAATCACCACCACAATCACCATCACAATCACCATCACAATCACCATCACCATCACAATCACCATCACAATCACCATCACAATCACCATCACAATCACCATCACAATCACCATCACAATCACCATCACAATCACCATCACAATCACCATCACAAGCATCATCACAATCACCATCACAATCACTATCGCTATCACCATCACAATCATCACCACTCTCAGAATAACTATCACAATCATCATCACCATCACAATCACCATCAAAATCAGTATCACAATCACAATCACCATCACAATCACCATCACAATCACCATCACAATCACCATCACAATCACCATCACAATCACCATCACAATCACCATCACAATCACCATCACAATCACCATCACAATCACCATCGCTATCACCATCGCTATCACCATCGCTATCACCATCACAATCACCATCACAATCACCATCACAATAACCATCACCATCACAATCACCATCACAATCACCATCACAATCACCATCACAATCACCATCACAATCACCATCACAATCACCATCACAATCACCATCACAATCACCATCACAATCACCATCACAATCACCATCACAATCACCATCACAATCACCATCACAATCACCATCAAAATCAGTATCACATAGATATGAGCGCCGCGCCGGCGCGCCGCCGTCGCCGTGAATTCATGTCGACGCGTCGTCGCCGAGTGCAGCGCGCGGCGCGCCGTCGCGACGATTCGCAACTTGCTTTCTCGCTCGCACGCGCGGCCCTACCGCATAAGTGCTCATTTACGGAGACGCGGCGCGTCGTGCGGCGCGTTGTGCGGCCCTACTGCATAAGTGCTCATTTACGGAGACGCGGCACGTCGTGCGGCGCGTTGTGCGGCCCTACCGCATAAGTGCTTATTTACGGAGACGCGGCGCGTCATGCGACGCGTTGTGCGGCCCTACCGCATAAGTGCTCATTTACGGAGACGCGGCGCGTCATGCAGCGTGTTGCGCGTTTTCCCGTTTACGGAGAGTCTGTGTCTGTCTACGATATATTTGTATTAGCGCATGTGAAGCTGCGTGCACCGCCGCGGCCAACGCAACGCTGTATTTCAGCAAACGCGCGTAAAATTGCTTCTCCGTAAGCACTCTGATACATAGTCAATCGTCATATTATGTTTGAATTGAAAGCAGGCCGCGCCGCAACGCACCGCGCGACGCGCCGCGTCTCCGTAATTTGTAAGCCTAGTCGCTTCGCTGCACTCGTCGCTAACACAGTATATATTAGTCTATGAACACAGTCGAGTCGAATATTTTACCGAGTAAACGTGTATTGTTGTGTGGTGTTAACAACAAACAAACACAACCATTTACTTTATTCACAACCATTATCATCATATTCACAATCATCATCATCACAATATCCATCCTCGTCATCACAATCATTATAATCGTAATCACAATCATCATGATCACAATCGCCATCACTATCTCAACCACAATCATTATCACAATCACCATCATTATCACAATCACCAACACTATCACAATCAAAATCACAATCACCATCACCATCACCATCACCATCACAATCATCATCACCGTCATAATCACCATCACAATCACTACCCTCGTTATCACAATCTTTATCATAGTAATCACAATAATCAACATCATTATTACAATCACCATCACCGTCACAATCACAATCACAATCACCATCGCTATCACCATCACAATCACTGCCACTTTCACAATCACCATCACAATCAGCATCACCATCACAATCACCATCAAAATCACTATCACAATCACCATCATCGTTATCACAATCATTATCATCGTAATCACAATCATTATCATTTAATCACAATCATCATCATCACAATCTCCGTCCTCGTTATCACAACCATCGCTATCACAATCATCGCTATCACCATCAAAATCACCGACACTATCACAATCACCGTCATTGTCACAATCACCATTACAATCACAATCACTATCACAATCACCATCATCGTTATCACACTTATTATCATTGTAATCACAATCATTATCATCGTTATCACAATCATCATTATCACAATCATCATCATCGTAATCACAATCATTATCATCGTAATCAAAACCATCGTCATCACAATCATCGTCGTCATTATCACAATCATCATCATCGTAATCACAATAATTATCATCTGGATCTCAAAATAAATGCCATTTTCGTAATCAGCACCCCTGATAATCTCGGTATCGACACCCATATTGATTTTTAGACATTTCAACCCCATCGCACCCCAACAGGGAATGGTAGTATTTCAGGTCTGCCACATTAAATCTTAAAATCGTTGTTTTTGTAATACACCCGACCCAATTCACCATAAAAACAATACCTATATTGAATTTCAGGCTTTGTTACCCCATTTCCCCCTTTAGGGGTTGAATTCTGAAAAAAAACTGAAACACAAACGTTAACTCATTTATCGATAGGAGTACTCCTGTTAAGTTTCGAATAAAGTAGTCTAACTAATCTTATTTCCCCACGTAATCTTTGGACTCCCGTTCCAACCCCTAAGGGGGTGAATTTTGAAAAATCCTTTCTTAATGCACCCCTAAACCTCATAAAGAACCTTTGTGCCAAATTTGGAATCTCTAGACTCAGCGGTTTGGGCTGTGCATTGATTTTTATACTTTGCCACCCCATTTCCCCCTCTTAGGGGTTGAATTCTGAAAAAACCTGAAACCCGTTTCTACTCATTTATCAATAGGAGCACTCCTGTGAAGTTTCGAATAAAATAGTCTAACTAATCTTGTTTCCCCATACAAACTTTGGAGCCCCGTTTAACCCCTTTAGGGGATGAATTTTGAAAAATCCTTTCTTAGTGCACCCCTAGACCACATAAGGAACCTACTTGCCAAATTTGGAATTTGTAGACCCAGCGGTTTGGGCTGTGCGTTGATAGATGAGTCAGTCAGTCAGTCAGTCAGTCAATCAGTCAGTCAGTCAGTTTCTTCTTTTATATATTTAGACTAGCTGTTGCCCGCGGCTTCGCCCGCGTGAAGTTCGGTAGCTGTCCCACTGGGTCATACTAAAGGGATAATAGTGTCCTACATGTTAATTCAGGTTATAAACTATCTATGTGCCAAATTTCATAATCTAATTATTATCATCACAATCACTATCACAACCACCATCATTATTACAATCACCATCACCATCACAGTCACCATCATTATCACCAATCACCATCACTATCACAATCACAATCATTATCACAATCACCATCACAATCACCATCACAATCACCATCACAATCACAATCACCATCACTATCTTAATCACCATCACAATCAGCATCACAATCACCATCACAATTACCATCAAAATCACTATTGTGATAGTGATTTTTCATCATCATCGTTATCACAACCATTATCATCGTAATCACAATCATTATCACAATCACCATCACAATCACCATCACAATCACCATCACAATCACCATCACAATCACCATCACAATCACCATCACAATCACCATCACAATCACCATCACAATCACCATCACAATCACCATCACAATCACCATCACAATCACCATCACAATCACCATCACAATCACCATCACAATCACCATCACAATCACCATCACAATCACCATCACAATCACCATCACAATCACCATCACAATCACCATCACAATCACCATCACAATCACCATCACAATCACCATCACAATCACCATCACAATCACCATCACAATCACCATCACAATCACCATCACAATCACCATCACAATCACCATCACAATCACCATCACAATCACCATCACAATCACCATCACAATCACCATCACAATCACCATCACAATCACCATCACAATCACCATCACAATCACCATCACAATCACCATCACAATCACCATCACAATCACCATCACAATCACCATCACAATCACCATCACAATCACCATCACAATCACCATCACAATCACCATCACAATCACCATCACAATCACCATCACAATCACCATCACAATCACCATCACAATCACCATCACAATCACCATCACAATCACCATCACAATCACCATCACAATCACCATCACAATCACCATCACTATCACCATCACTATCACAATCACTTACCTCGTTATCACAATCATTGTTATCGTAATCACAATCATCTTCATCATTATCACAAATAATCACAATCACCATCACTGTCACAATCACAATCACCTTTACCATCGCTATCACCATCACAATCGCCGTCACTATCACAATCACTATCACAATCACCATCACCATCACAATCACTATCACAATCACTATCATCATTATCACATTCACAATCATTATCATCGTGATCACAATCATAATCATCATCATCACAATCTCCATCCCTATTATCACAACCATCGGTATCACCATCACAATCACCGTCACTATCACAATCACCATCACTGTCACAATCACTATCACAATCGCCATCATCGTTATCAAAGTTATTATCATAGTAATCACAATCATCATCATCATTATCACAATCATCATCATCGTTATCACAATCATCACAATAAATCGACAATAACCCTGTATAGAAGTCGAATCCGCCATCTTCTGGATCTCAAAATAAATGCAATTTTCGTAATCAGCACCCCCGATAATCTCGGTATCGACACCCATATGGATTTTTAGACATTTCAACCCCATCGCACCCCAACAGGGAATGATGGTATTTCAGGTCCGTCACATTAAATCTTAAAATCGTTGTTTTTGTAATACACCCAACCCAATTCTCCATACAAACAATACCTATGTTGAATTTCAGGCTTTGTTACCCCATTTTCCCCTTTAGGGGTTGAATTCTGAAAAAACCTGAAACACAAATGTTAACTCATTTATACGATACGATACGATACTCCTGGTAAGTTTCGAATAAAGTAGTCTAACTAATTTTATTTATCTTTGGATCCCCGTTTCAACCCCTTAGGGGGTGAATTTTGAAAAATCGTTTCTTAATGCACCCCTAAACCCCATAAAGAAGCTATGTGCCAAATTTGGAATTTCTAGGCTCAGCGGTTTGGGCTGTGCATTGATTTTTATACTTTGCCACCCCATTTCGGCATCTTAGGGGTTGAATTATGAAAAAACCTGAAACCCATTTCTACTCATTTATCAATAGGAGCACTCTTGTGAAGTTTCGAATAAAATAGTCTAACTAATCTTATTTCCCCATACAAACTTTGAAGCCCCGTTTAACCCCCTTAGGGGGTGAATTTTGAAAAATCCTTTCTTAGTGCACCCCTAGACTACATAAGAAACCTATTTGCCAAATTTGGAATCTCTAGGCTCAGCGGTTTGGGCTGTGCATTGATTTTTATACTTTGCCACCCCATTTGCCCCTCTTAGGGGTTGAATTCTGAAAAAACCTGAAACCCGTTTCTACTAATTTATCAATAGGAGCACTCTTGTGAAGTTTCGAATAAAATAGTCTAACTAATCTTATTTCCCCATACAAACTTTGAAACCCCGTTTAACCCTCTTAGGGGGTGAATTTTGAAAAATCCTTTCTTAGTGCACCCCTAGTCTACATAAGGAACCAATGTGCCAAATTTGGAATCTCTAGACTCAATGGTTTGGGCTGTGCATTGATTTTTAGACTTTGTCACCCCATTTCACCCTCTTAGGGGTTGAATTCTGAAAAATCCTGAAACCCATTTCTACTCATTCATCAATAGGAGCACTTCTGTGAAGTTTAGAATTAAATAGTCTAACTAATCTTGTTTCCCCATACAAACTTTGGAGCCCCTTTTAATCCCCTTAGGGGGTGAATTTTGAAAAATCCTTTCTTAGTGCACCCCTAGACCACATAAGGAACCTACTTACCAAATTTGGTATCTGTACACCCAGCGGTTTGGGCTGTGCGTTGATAGATGAGTCAGTCAGTCAGTCAGTCAGTCAGTCAGTCAGTCAGTCAGTTTCTTCTTTTATATATTTAGATTATTCTCTTATATTAATTCGTTTCCTTAAAGCTGTTATAGATCGATTTTGCAAAGTGTAACTGTATATCCTATCAGGAATTTCTCAGTAGTAGCCCGGAATAAATATGTGTGCCTGTTTCATAATAAAAGGCTCGCCTCCGATTACATAACAGTAAAATGTGTTACGTGGGTGTAATAAAGATACCTATATCACTGCCTAACCCTTCGGAAATATCAAGAGTAATATTTATTTCATATTCTCATAAAAGGAATAAAATAAATCGCATTTGAAACTCACAAGTTTACGTCGATCGAAAACTGTCACCTCAACAAATGTGATTCTACCCCAAATCTGCCGATCAGCAGTTTGTGAGGTACGAGCTGACAAAGTGAGTCAGTGCCGGATGCGCTCGCTCGGTGGTGTGAAGTAACATTAAACTTTGTTATTTTACAAAGAAATGTGTTGTCGTGAATTGTGAGTGAAAATACTTTAAATATAGGAAATCGTGAGTATTTGAAATATTTCTGATTTTAATTACACTTAAATATTTTAGTGTTTATTATGTTATCATTTATTTTTGTGAATGCTGGTTGACCAGTAATTGACGAATGTGTAAGTACAAGACTGAAACAAGTAGTTCTAAAACTAAAACCCGACTACTGATTCAAGTCGGTTAAAATGAAAAAACGAATCGATTGACATCTTATCAAAATCGGATGAATATAGTTCAGGCGGTTCCCTATCCATTAGCATAAAAATTCAAGACCTAATATAACTTGGCATACTTTTGTTACTCCTAATTATATTTTCGCATAATATTATTTACGCATAACAGCTTACGCATAATTTTTTTAAGCAAAACTTCTGTAATCATAATGATGATCAAGCATACCATTCATAAACATAAATTTATTTCACATAATGATATCAAAACATATTTTTTATAGGCATAACAAAAAAACCTTATTAAATAACTCCTACAATGTTAGACACACCATAATTGGTTTTACCAATTTATTTCGACGATTGAAAAATAACCATTTATCTTCTAAGGCAGGTAATTAATACATAACATGTTTGTTTTGAGCATAGTTGATTGTGAACATTGGATTTTTTCCCTTTAAGAAACATGCAAACAAGCATACACCATGCATGCAGCATGCAAACATGTAAACAAGCACACACCATTCATGAAGCATGCAAACAAGCATGCACCATGCTTGCAACAAGCATGCAGCAAGCAAGCATGGAGTATGCAACGTGCAGCAGGCATGGTTTTTGTTACGGCTCCGGCGCTGCGGGGCTTCGGCGGTCCCACGCGAGCTTATCGTCGCAGATGTGTTTTACGCTCACCACCGGAGCTTCGGCTTGCTGGCCGGCAAGCCTCAGCGCGGCGAGTATTGCAACCACCTGCTCCTTAACTCGCGGGCCACTTCACCCCCGAAGCTGCGGTGGTGAGCGTTAAACACATCTGCGACGATAAGCTCGCGTGGGACCGCCGGAGCCCCGCAGCGCCAGAGCCGTGACAGAAACCATGCCTGCTGCATGTTGAATGCTGCATGCTTGCTTGCATGTTACATGCTTGCTGCATGAATGGTGTATGCTGGTTTGCATATTGTAAGCTGGTTTGCATGTTTGCATACTGCATGCTTGTTTGCATACTGCATGCTTTCTGCATGCAAGATGTATGCTTGATTGCATGTTTGCCTCCTGCTTACAGGAAAATAAAAACTACATGTTCACAATCAACTGTTTTAATGAATTTTCTGTGATGTGGATGTGATAGATGAGTATTTCCATTGTTATGCATAAGAAATGTATGCCAAAAGATTATTCTAACTGTAAACTTTCTGAGATATGATAGTTCTGCTTTTAGTGACTATCGATATAAAATTTATGCCAAAAGATGATTCTGGCTGTGAACTTTCTGCGCTTAGATGGTTCTACTTTTAATTTTTATGCATATGAAATGTATGCCTAAAGATGATTCCGACTTACAAAATTATGAGTTTTGAATGTATGTTAAATGAGTGCCTGCCAAACGATTTTCTGCGAAGTGAAGTTTATGCTATCCGCTGTTATGCAAAGTAATATTATGACATAAAAAGTTCTGCTATAAAGGGTGGACCCAAAGAAGGGATTCCAGTTTAGGCGCTACGGTAGAACATACGTAAATACAAACATACATGACATACTGCTAAAATCATAACCCTTCCTTTTGGCTTCGCCATAGTCGGGTAACAACCAATACTTATGATATGTTCTACACAGATGCTGTCGGTGAACTTTAACACTGATAATAATCATGATCATCAATCTAAGCCTGTGAGTTTTATAGCTTTGGTTGATTTAAAAACTGTTTTATTTATTTGAAAAATAATTAGTGGGAACGAACCAACTATCAACGCTTATCAATGTTGACCAACTAGAGTACCTATTTATTCATATTCAAGTAGGCACTAAAAATCAAATGGTAAAAGATAGAAATCCGCAAAAAGGCTATTTGAGGATTTCTAACTTTTTAACGTTTGGAAAGTAAAGTTCATAGTACACTTAAAAGACCGAATATTCTCTTTAACGACAAATATTATTTATCTTCTATATGATAATCCCACGTCTAAAGAAATCTTCTTTGGGCGTTTTACTCCTACGCTTGTGAATTTCCGCCCACACAGCTTTGCTGATGTTGCGAAAGTTATATCTGCCGAGTCCAGAAATAATACTGCCGAAATCTGCCACTAATTAACAAAAGCAGGAATTATCTTGGTGCTTATTGCGCAGTCAATTTGCGAACTCAGTGATAACATCTGTGTACCCATCATAAACTAAGAAGCGAGACAAAAATAACGTAAACAAAGTGGACCTAATGCACTATGAATAAGTACCACTATTTTAATTACCTTTCATGTAATTGACACTTCTTTACAACGGATTAGTTGGAAATATGGGTAGCTGTTTGTTTTTATTCCTGGCTTTTTTCTGAATCTGAGTTGTTATGAAGCAAGATGTACAGGCTATAATAGCAGTTTTAATAATAGGGTGCAAGATTCTTTTTGCACTTGAATAACGTTATTGAGGACCCTGTTGGTGAATTGACCTTAAACATTTCTTAATTGTCTATGAAAATTCTATTGTAAAAAAAACGCGAATTTAATTACGATTACGACCACGCACCATAAGTGCAACCAAAATATAAATTGATATTTAATTTCAGAGACTCATTTCCAGCAGTGAGTCTGTTACTGATAACTAAACATTTATTTTTATTTATTAATTCAGTAGTATACATACATTTTATACACTTAAGTTGGTGCCAACATAAACTCATTAGAGTTTTACCGTGCACCAAGATCATCGACTACATAATTTAGAATTAGATCCACTTGGGTAGGTACATATTTAAAAATAAAGACACAACTACAAAAGTTACAACAGTATTTGGCGAAATAATATCTAATACCAACGAGCGAACCTCGGTGACCAATCCGACCGTCCGTTCATAAAAAACAGAAGTAGTGGAGGAAGTTTTAAATTATACAGGTTGGTCCCAAATGTATATTACTTAATAATATTCATATATACATATAACATCACGCCAGTAATCCCCGAAGGGTTAGGCAGAGATGTGCCTAGTACACCCATAATTTCGCCAGTTTTTGCCGTATATGTCTCCTAAAATAGAGGACAAGCCTATTTAATTATATTAACCACACTGGGCACAAATCCAGACTCCGTACCTGCTACTGAGACATTCCTGATGGAAAAACCGAACAGCACTTTGCCCGACCTGGGGAATCAAACCAAGACATGCTGTTGCTCATGATGTTACAACTTATTTCATCAACTTCTTCTTCATTATCGACACGCAACGACAAATTGTATACCTTGTTATTACTAAACTTCGCCACTTCCACCGCGTTGTCGCTGGTAGCCCAAAGTGCGTTATTTAATCAACTTATTTTATTTATGCAAAAACTGCACGAGCATATGCGAAAAAGTCATAATAATATCAATGTGTTTAATGAAGTTACATTGACCTCGTACGCGGAAATTCGATTCCCTGTATACCGGCGAAGTTTTGAGTGCATTTGTGCACCTACTGCGAGGAACTACTTATAATATTATGAACTTCCTGTTGATGACGTGTTTGTAAAGTTTACCTAGTATACAAATAGGTGTACTTAGTTTATGAGCTATTTAACATAGGTAGAAGATCGTCTGGCTGATGACAAATTTGAAATTATTGTGATGGGTGATTGATTGATTTATGTAGTCACTTAAAATTTCTTAACGCACCGTACCTTGCCCCGCAAAACTGCTTACGCAGTTTAACTGTGAGTTCGTTGAGTCTCTCTTACAGTAAACTTAATATCAGATACATCTATAACCTATATATGCTTAACACCTATAATCTAATAAATATTTTTTAAGTTTACGTGCGAATTTTACTTTATTATCTTCTTGTCTGATGTCAGCAGATAAAGTGTTCAATAAATAAATAAAATAAATAAATAGCGCTGGACATGAACACACAGCGCCATCTAATGCCACACTAAGCAACGAGGCTTGTGTCGTGGACACCAGATAGTTGATATACTACATAGATACTTTTTGTTTGTAAATAGGTACATAATTATTTGTTAGTTTTATTTTATTTTTTTATTGCTGAACATTTGCTCCAACCGGGATTTGAACCCGGGACCCTAAGAACGTAAGGCAGCTTCACCACCGCTGCGCCAT
This sequence comes from Xestia xanthographa, assembly GCA_905147715.2. NCBI lineage: Eukaryota > Metazoa > Arthropoda > Insecta > Lepidoptera > Noctuidae > Xestia > Xestia xanthographa. The sequence continues at coordinate 19,728,175 of LR990653.1, read as the reverse complement.
TTGGGTCGTTAATAAATAGGGAACGCGTTTTTTTTAAGTTCTGTCGCCATAGTAATTACTAACTCTGGGTACATCATATTTACCTGCTGTCATCGACCTGGTAGTATACTTGTTCGAACCTAGTGAGTCACTATCCCGACTGCACTTGTTGTTAACTAATAATAGGTATTTATGTGTGTTCACTTTGAAGCAGTACAATGGTGCCGATTCCCTTGTTCCCAAACTAAACTAAATTTAAGTTGAATGCATCTTTTTCTTTCTATTTAATTATGAAAAGCATAGAAGATAAATATTAGTTTAATCCTGTCAAATTAGTCAGCACCTGACGTAATTTGGTGTAATTTTAGTAGTCAACTTTTTAATCGCGTCTAAAACTTGTATGGCGCTGATTAATTTGTCAGAACATAACTAAAATTTATCTTCTGTCCTTTTCTTAATGAAATAGAAAGAAAAAGATGCACTGAACTTAAATTTGGTTTAGTTTGTAAACAAGGGACTCGGCACCAATGTATATTATGAAAGATAGTTGTAAATACACGTAGCAAAGGGTTTGGAAGATTTTTGTAAGAAGCGTGGCCGGATTAACTTTCGCCATTTTGTTTTTATTTTTCAAAGTAGCGGTCATGCATAAGACTTATATAGCTGGTATCAATACAAACAAGTTATGTATGAGGCAAAATGTTCTAAAGTGTCAAGTTTCCGAGATATGAGCTATCAAAGTTTAAATCTATTCACTGATGCCATCTTCAGCACAACTTTGATTTGATCAGACACGCATACAAACGTGTATCAATCGATAGCTAGCATCAATACAAACAAGTTTTGTCTGAGACTAAATGTTCAAAATGGCGGAAGATAATAATAACATTATTATTTTATTTTAATTATTGTTATTAGTTTGTATTTTAAGCTAATCAAAATCTATGGGTGTTTGTTACCTTAAATAAATGGTTAATTATTATTATTATAATCTGGCCAAAAAATTCAAACCCCTTTTTGAACTGCTTTTCTACTAGGTACCGTTAATTTGTTACTGTTACCAACAAAGCGTTACAGAAAATCGTGAAATTGTCTCAATAGCATAATTTTAAAGTAATTGCAAAACTAAGTAAAGATTATCAGCCAGCATAGGTAAGTACATTAATTGATTCAAATAGATAGGTACAGCCGCCACCGCCAGCGTATCAAGTTAACACAAATTTTCTCATTCGATTTTGAACTTAACCATCAACATTTTATGGTTTAAAATAATTCGGAGAAATTTGACAGTTTGTGGTAACTGGCGACTATACACTTTCCTTAATTTAAAAGCAATTTTCGCGAGCAATAACGATTGTAACTTTGATACAGGATCTTTTTCATAAAAATATGAGCTCCTAAATAGAATGTTCATAACAACATAAAATTTTAATCAGAACATTAGGAGAAAAACACTTTCAAAAGTTGTTAAGTGTTTGCATATTGGTGCTCGTGACTGTACTACCGAGTTCACTAGCAGTCTACCACTATTCACTCTTATGGCCTAAGAAATAAGGTTGAAACCTTATTCGACCTACCTAGTGCAATACCTCAAAAGGGATTACGCAGGGTTTATTTAAACAACATTAACGTTGCGTTGGCCCTTTCCGAGATCAGATGTGTTTATTAGAGTCAAGCTAGGAGTACCGTTACGAGCCTAAACTCACATCATCAATATCAACGACATTTACTTTTCTGAGTGTTTGTCATGTGCAATTTTACACATTGTATTTGATACCCAAATAAATTGGGATTAGGGTAGGATAATGATGACGATGTCCACTTTTGCACTTTTCATTTTCCCGTAAAAATAATTAAATTAAAAGTCATTTATTTAAATTAGGCTGAGATTAGCACAGTTTTAACGTTACAATTGCACAAGTTTGTCCCTAAAACGTGCGTTTTAAAAGTGGTGAAAAATACTTCCCACGACCGAAATCTTAAATATCTAAGTATTTATCAAGTTAGAAAAGGTAATAAGACCATTAAACTGAGAAATATTTCTCCTCTAGGTAGATATGTTTTGACCAATAGTTACTAGGGGTAAGGACCTTCAACTTTATGTACCATTATCGATATTAGGCGCGTCCCACACGACATGATCTCCATTTTATTATAGCGATGTGTGACAGCAACGAGATACGATGGGCATTTAATATAGTAATGTCGATTACTTGCCGCGGAGACGAGCACTTTATTTGTCCTTTATTATGTTAGAAGACGATATTTTAGTTATAGTATAGAGATTTCTTGACCTGAAGATGCTATTAATGGGCTCCTTGACCTACTACGAGCTAACAGATTAAAGCAATTAGTTTTTAAGAATTTTTCGATGGTTTTCTATTTAGAAACTTGATGTGCTAAGGTAACAGGCGAAATCCAAATTTTACTTATTTTGCTATTTGCAGGTCAGTGTTGCGTCGTTTGTTGATTATAATATGATTAGCGACCGTAACAAATATGACTTTAGAGTTATAATCATTAAAATCATCAATACACCCCTGCTTTTTTGGATGGGAAATCATCAAATGACTCCTCCCGCTCTGGGCGGAGCCGGAGGGAGCGTCATACTTTTACTGACTAAAACCCATCCATGTTCCTTCATCGCCGTTTGTGTTCCGGGGCCACGGTATCTCTTTCGAACAGTCCTGCAACCCCGGCAGGATCAAAGTCTACCCTGGAGCGGGCTACCCTAGAGCTTCTACCCTAAATAAATCCACTAAACAGCTCTGGGACAGCTAGATGGAGCCACTTTTCCTTAAAGAAGGCCTGTATCCCGGTAGGGGAATATTACAGGCTTATATTTCTACACTTTGGACCTGGCCAATATGTGCCTAAATATTAATAGGCATTCTGAATGTTAAAAAGGTTTTGCTCATGTAGTAAGAACTACTTACACAGGCTGAGCTGAGTTTGCTTAAATAATTATCTAAGTAAATTTAGTAATATAATTTAGTATATTATAATTTACTATTTCAGATGACCAGTGAAAATAAAATGAAAGAACGTTGGGACGAGTTGGGCCTTCCGCCAATGGAATTGGCAGAGCCATCAGAAAATAATAGTAAGTATAACCTAAGAAAAAGATGTACTCTTTAGCCGTTGCTGCACTCAATAATAAATAATTTATAAATAATATTTCCTCATTTTCCAGGCCGTGATAATACTGGACTGTACAAATGTTTACTCCCCTCATTACATAAACTAGTAATGATGCTATTACTAACAACTTTTGGGGTAGGAACTTACGTTCTACTATCAAGATTATCAGACACTTATGGTAAGAGAAACTTTTAAACAGAAATTATATCATAAACGTCCTTGTCTTCAGCAGAAATGGGTTTTGAAGACATTTGCAATAATTATATTTGTTTTACAGATAACGCGGGTAAAACTGAAATAATTATTCTTACAGGGAACAATGAAATTCCAAACGTGACTGTTCACAATATGGAAATATTTCTTCAATTAAAAAATGAAACAGCCGATCAAAGGTTAACATCAGAACCAAAGGCTAAAAGAAAAAAAAGGCACACAAACACCCCGGCCATGTCTCCAACAGAAATTGATGACACTGTCAATTTAAATGATGAACAACTACAAAAAGCCAGAGACATAATATTAAAACACGATGTTCAATGCAATAATGAAGAAAAACAAGAAATCTGCAAAGATTTTGTGACCAAACTGAAAGCGATAGTAGAAAACAATAATGAAAGCAACGCTGAAGAAAACCCATCTAAAATAAAATCTAAAGTTAATGACGGACATGTTGATGATGTTAAAGCAAAACATAATGATGCTGCTCCTACAGATTTAACTAATCGCGAAGTATTACCTAACATGAACTTCGATAGCATTTTAGAATCGGTTCCTGCCATGCACATGGTCGCAAGAGAAGCTAGCCCATATACGAACCCAGAACTACTTCCACATTCCCACTCGGTTTCTCCTCAACATCTTTCAGAAACTTGTCTACTGGCTCGTATGTTGAAACAAAAATATCCCCGTACTAAAGGTTTGATATATTAAAAAAGCATATTTTTGTCTTCTTTTATGTTTAAAGTTCTTACAAATTAATTTTATTTTTCAGGAGTGTATGGCCCGTCTCCCGAATACTTAGATCCACATCATCCACATTATGAACATCATCCATTATTGCCCCAGAGCAGGTACGGTAACTGTTTTCCAGAAATATTAAGTCCTCATTATGTGCTTACTGCTTACTTTTTTTATATTATGTAGGGTACAGTCGGGGTCTTTTCCGCCTGACCATTTTTTTTTTTTCGCTTAAAACATGCAGAGACGCCGAGCCACGCCCCCTTAAAGGTTGGACCTATTAGGAATGCCTCAACTTTGGCGAGCAAACTAACAATAACTCTCGTTTGGCGTACGTCGTCAGTGCGCTCGGCCGATTCGGTATCTTTTCATTCATTATTTCTATACAAAGTCACCGGGGCGGGGCTAGAGAGCGTTTCTATGTTGCGAGTGCAAGCAAAAATAAGCTTAGTGGTGGTCAGGCGGGAGTGTCCTCGATAGTACATTATTGTCTCACTATAAATACCTAAAATAGTAGTTAAACATGTAAATAAAGCAGGAAATAATTGAAGGGCTTTAAAAAGTAGCTGTCAACGGAGAAGTGCCAAGAAAACTGGCAGCATTGCACGTTGGATAGTAATGCTGATTCTGTACTCAAGAAATAGGCCGGTCCCCTGGTCACGAGTAGAATCGACAATCACCGTTTGACGATGTCCTGAAATACTAGGAGGGCCATTCGGATCCCATGGCCCTAGTGTTTCAATCCCAAAAGGCTAAACACATTTGTATATAAGTCGTTTGAGCTTGTCAGCACCTGCAACAGCCGCCCCAGCTTACTTACTTTTTAGCTAGAGATGTTCACCTACTCTTTCGCAATGTTGCAGGTATCCTGGGCCCGCCATACACGCTCCGTACCTTGAAGAACGTGATACTGACTTACAGAGACATAAAATGCATCCCCAAGATGTTGAAATACTCATGAGCTATTTGACGCCAAAGTAAGTGTTGAGTGTGGACTGTGGTATGTATGTACAATCAGCTTCACGATGTGGTACCCCCCTTGAAAGGCCCTATGTTCGAACCCGGGGTACTGGGGTACCCAATTGATGCAGCCCACCGTACTTACTGAATCAAAATATATTTAGCATCAATCTTGTATTGGTTGAAGTGTAGGTTCATTAGTTGCAGGGTGTAGTTACAGGAAAGATTTAGTATGTACACTAGAACTGGTGTCCGTAACTCTTAGTCTGGGGGGCGTTTATCTACTAGTATTTATGTCCATACATTTTTTATTTGAGTTCATTTTTGGATTATTCATTACACCCAAATACAATCCGTCATCTAAAAAGAACAATCATTTTATTGTTCCTTAACTTTCCACAGCTCAGAACCCACAGTCAAAGCACGCGCTTCAAACTCATCACGAGAAACAGCCTGTCCAACAGGCACATTACCTTGCCGTACTGGTGACGCTTGTGTAGACGAGAAGCAATGGTGTGATGGCAACGTGGACTGTATAGATGTCAGTGATGAAGCTACGTGCACTTGCAAAGAGAGGGTCGATAAGTCTCGACTCTGCGATGGATACTTTGATTGTCCTTTTGGAGAGGATGAAATGGGCTGTTATGGTAAAACTATTTTTGAATTCTGTGGATTTTTTTTTTTTCGAGCTATCTTGATGGTGTTTTGAAATTAAATCATATCTTGCTCATTATTATTATCATTTTGTTAGGTACTTAATTCATGAACGCCTTCAGTGGCAAATGTGGCAGTTCGCCGAAATCTTTTAAGGTTTATACTTACGAATGTTACCACATTCCGGGCATTGGCTTCGTTCAAGAAACCGGGTGAAAGTGCATTAGGTATGCACTTTCGCCCGGTTTCTGGAATGAAGATTATTGGCATGCCAAAGTTAAACGCAAGTCAATTAATGCGTTTAATTTTGTCGCATCGATAAATTACGTTTCAGAAACCAGGCGTAAATCTAGTAAAAAGAGTGTTTTTAGATTATCCTTTTAACATTGATTTCAGGTTGCAGTGAAACTATGTTCAGTTGTCAAGATTTGGATATGAACTCCCACAGCACTTGCTTCACCAAAGAGCAGAGATGCAACAACGTCGTCGACTGTCCTAACCACAAGGATGAAGTTGAATGCAACATGCTGGCTCCAAGTCTTCTTAAGAAACCAGTAAGTGGTTCCTGTATTTTGTTACACTTAGAGGGTTTATCATTTAGCTACTGTTAACACTGACATTGGCAGTGCAATATTACCGGTTTTGTCTGGAGCTTGATGTGCAGCTCGGGGATGTGTAGGGGCTGGTTATCTTCGTCAGACAGTGAAAGGCTATTTTCTTGAGGGGCACAGTTTATTGCTCACAACACATGGACGCACACAGTACAGTAGTATTTAGGTATATCACTTTAATCATGGAAATTGTCCTTTTACTATAATTGTAATTGTAGGTTATAAAAATGTACGGCCGCGCACTCCGACCGAGGCAACGGAAGAGAAGAAGTTTTACAATGTTGCCAAAAACCAAAAATAAAAATAATTTTGTTGGTGTTGCCAACCGGTTCATTACTATACTTAAAATGTCACTTACGGGGATATCATCCGTGATTATTGAATTATTTTTTAATTATTTTTGAGATCCCGATATTTCGATGCTGTTGCAAGCGTCATGATCGCGGGTCAGTTAACCCACGATCATGATTATACATGATAATCACGGAAGATAACCCGTAAGTGGCATTTTAAGTATTGCAATATTCCCTCCCGTGTCAATGGCTAGTCACCACTGAGATTGGTCGCCATGGCAGAAATTCAGTCTGGAAGATTTTATCACTAAGTAAGGCGAACAATTCTGCAAATAGACTTAACACTGGACTATTCCATTTTAAAACATCTTCACAGCATGAAAACAAACTTGTTTCCACTTCAAACGACGGGTGACGGGTGACGGACACTTAATTTCACTTGACTTTCTGGACACGAAATTGCATCAGACTCACTTCTGTTTCAATCAATCGGTGGTGACGTGAAGTAAACGTTACTTTACGTCAGCAGCGATCTGAACATGAATATTGAAATTAAAACGCTTACTGACTTAAATTAAAGCTGTGTTTTTTTTTTCAAACCTTTGATTTTAAAACTAAAACTGAATACAAAATAATAACATTAAATTAACAAAAAAACTGGGCTTCCGTAAACATTGTTATTTATGAAAACATTCACTAACATGCACACTGTGGACATAGAATAAAAACTCAATTTTTTTTTTTAATGAAACGGCCATATTTATTTTCGGGGGAAAATATATTGACCACCAAAAATAACTTTGTGAACACTAACATCTATCACCTAAAATATCAATTGATCACCAAACACCAAATTTTAATGAGGTGGTTGATGACAAACTAGTTTTGCCTAGGCCGATTTGGGGCACCCCGACACGGCTAGATTAGGTTAGAAGGGTATACGCCATACCCTTCGTGGTTATTTTTTTATAAACCATTCAGGAGTAGGAGGGCTCCGTCAACTGGGTCTCCCTCGACTCGGATGCAAGAGCATAACAGTTCAATTTCTGGTGGTCATAAATAATTTTTCGGTTCTAATGTTTGGTGATCGTTTACTAATTTTAGCAATCAAAAGTGATTTTTTTGCCGTTACATTTTTCTAAATCTGGTGGTTCGTTAATTGTATGCCTTTATTTTCAGTTGTTTGCCATTTCAAATACTGAAGGATTTCTGCATAGGAATTTTAAAGGAGACTGGTATGCAGTGTGCAAGAATCCATATATGTGGGCTCATGATGCCTGTCGAAGGGAAACGGGCCTCATAATCAGGTATAATATTAATAAAGGTTTGTTTTATTACACTAACACGTTTTTAGTACAGACTAAACTGTTGTAAAGCAGCTTTTAATTACTATTATGTTGTATACAAGGTGTAAGCGGATCCTTGACGAAGCCGTCAGTCAACCAAACATTCTGGACATCAAACTAAAACCCTACGCAAAAAATATTTCAGGGTAACGACTTTTTTTGGGTTTTAAAATCATGTTTTACCGTAAAATCACGTTTTATGGTAAAACTCAAATCATTGTGTTAGAATATAATAGAATTGAATAGAATAGAATTTATTTACAAATATGGGTTATACTTAAGTAGGTAGTATAAGGTTTTCATCAGAGTTCTGCCATATTTCACCATTCGGCATGCAAACATTATCACTATATAAAATTATTAAAATTTAAATTCTTATACATTCAATTCATAAAATAATTAAATAAAAGTAAGTCAATAAATAAAATTAATAAAATTCAAATGTTCATTAAAAATATCAACTTAATTATCACATTATACATACGTTAAATAAAATTGTTAGTATAATATAGACAAGAAATAGAAATAAAAAGTAATAAAAAAAATAAAAAAAATCGTGGTCTAAAGATAAATAAACAAACAAACATTAAAATTCCAGGTCATAGACAATACACCATATTCCACAAGTAAAATAATTAATTATTAATTAAAAATTAGAGATAGTTTGATAAAAAATGTCCGTTAAAAACTCAGTGACACTGTAGTATGTTTTATTTATTAATAATGTTTTTTTTGGATGTATTGAATAGTAAAGATTAAGAACATTTAATTAAAACTAGTATTTTTTTTTTAACTTATAAAAGAGTTTGAACTTTGACCTTCAAAATCTAGGTATGGTCTGGAACAAAAAAAAATTAACACAATGACGGGGAAAACAAGTGCGTTTCGGCTTCGTTAAGGGTCTATTTACGCCCTTTATAGGTATGTTTTAAAGCTTACAGTCATCTTTATATTTCAATTGTTTTTTCTAGGCCTCCATTCATCCAGATAGTTCCAATAGATCCGATGATGAAGCTCGACTACCTGAGTACAGGACCTGGTGGTTTGATACAAACCAGTGACACTTGTATGAACTCTTCAGCAGTATATGTCCAATGCCCTGACTTGTTATGTGGAACGAGAGTCCAGTCCACTTCACAGCTACTTAAAGAGGTAATGTACTCAAGTACAATTGAATTCTGGAAGAAACTAGTTTTTGCTTCATGAGTTATTTTTGGAAACGAAAATACGTTGACGAAAATAGAATTTATCTCGTACGTTTAGATGTCTGGATTCATTTTGTTATATTAGAAAAATACAATCGTTATCGCAAAAGCAATATTTTTGGTACCAAATATAGAAAATAATATTATTACAAGTAAATCTGTACCAACAAGTGATTCAGATATCTCACAAAAGAAATGATCATTACTATGAAACCTTTTTTTATTTTTAGAACGCCGCGATCGAGAGTCATCTGTTTGGGCGTAACAAAAGATTTCTACCGACGAACCACCCTTATCCTTTGATAAGGAATTTAGACGATGCCAGTACTAAGACAAATTACGATAGATCGAAGAGGGATTACTTTGATACAATAAGGAACAAAAGGTTGAGCAGGGTGGTTGGGGGGAAACCAAGCCAACCAGCTGCGTGGCCTTGGATGGTTGCTCTGTACAGGAATGGCATGTTCCATTGCGGTGGAGTCGTTATTTCTCGTAGTTGGGTGGTATCAGCTGCTCATTGTGTCCATAAGTAAGAATTAAAATTACTATAGTTGGTGCCAGTTAAGATAAGAATAGCGGTCATTGACCCACCTACATTTATTAAACTTCTTAACTTTGAAAACCAAAAATAAGCCTGTCCAAGTCTGGAATCGTCATCTATCGTGATCTTCAACATTTTTTGTAATGAAAAACGATACTTACATGGTTTATATGTTTTGGTTCGTACGAAGAGATATTAGGGAAAGGGCAATGACCGCTATTCTCATCTTAACTGGCACCAACTATAGTAAACGTTAACCTTCGACTGCTTTGTTGATCTAGTGGTGGCAATCGCGACAGCTCAGCATGAGGTCCTGGGTTCGATTCTCGGGTCGAGAAAATTGTTATTGGGTTTTTCAAAAGGGAATGTCTTAGTAGCAGCCACGGAATCTGGATTTGTGCCCGTTTGATGGCAATGGACTAGTCCTATATTACATGGGACTTAAACATTACTAGCGAAATGTAGGTGTACTATAATTAGGTGTACCTCTATCTAATCCTTTGGGAATTACAGGCGCAATGTTATGTTGTAGTAAACCTTAATTAATATATCTATTGGCTGTATATATACGTAATAGTACGAAGACAGTTTTTTTTTTTTATAATGTTCTAATTTTATTTATTTATTCATATAACAATTCGCATTGTGTTTGAATAAGTTTGTACTTTAATATTTTATAGATAAAAACAATAAACTATGAATATAAAAACAGTAAAATTTACTCAATTTAAAATCTAAAATAACATATGATAAATATTGTGTCAATAGAATGTAAATAGGGTCATGTAAAATCAACTAATCCACAGATTCTGGGACCATTACTACGAAGTACAAGTGGGAATGCTACGTCGCTTTTCTTTCTCGCCACAAGAGCAAAGTCACAAAGTCACACATGTCATAGCCAATCCACATTATAGTCAGACTGACATGAAAAACGATCTTTCTCTATTGAAAGTCGAACCTGCCATTCAGTTCAGTCGTTGGGTTAGACCGATATGCTTACCGGGACCCAATACGGCCGGCCCCGATTGGCTTTGGGGACCTCCTCCTGGCACCATATGTACGTCCGTTGGTTGGGGAGCTACTACAGAACATGGACCCGATCGTAAGTAATGACTTTTTTACTTTATTGAAAAGTTACTCCAACATTACGATAAAAGGCCCGAAAAGTCTGACAACCAGTCTTACCAAGGGGTATCGTATTACTTATCATACTAGCATATATCCTAAAAAATATATGATATTCTTTAGGTTAAATGCTAGTATGATAGGTAACACGAGGCCCGAAAAGTCTGACAACTAGCCTTACCAAGGGGTATCGTATTACCCGGTACTAACTGGGTTGTGGAGGTCAGATAGGCAGTCGCTCCATGTAAAATACTGGTATTCAGTTGCATCCGGTAAAACTGGAAGTAAAACTGGAAGCCCAAGACAGTTGGGAAAAGGCTAGGCAGATTATGAACATTAGGTACGATAAAAAGAACATTCATTGTGGTGAAGTTCTCAGTTACATAACAAAATTATTTTCGTAAATTACTGTTCTAGGTTGAAAAAGGTTTTTTTATTGATATATTTTACCTAACATATGTTTTCTTCCTATGTTTCAGCTGACCATATGCGGGAAGTAGAAGTGCCTATTTGGGCAAACTGTAAACACAGGGAAGATCGGGCTGGCAACGAGATCTGTGCAGGTTTAGTCGAAGGTGGAAGAGATGCGTGCCAGGTACAAAAACCTTTCCAAACTAATTAATTAGGTTCATATTCCCTGCGTCACGTTCGTGAACGGGCGCTGTCAGTTGTGACTGGTCATCTCTTAGTTGCCATGGCTTATTTGAATGTTTATTTTTGAATTATATTTTTTGTAAAAACAAAAAATATAATTCAAAAGTGTCCATAGTAAAAAACTATGGACACTTTTAACGTGCACATCTTGCTACATTGTTCTCACATAATATACCATCTCAACATGAATGATGTAACCAAGATTTTGTAACAATATTTTGATTTAAAGAGTGTCCATGGAGTTTCTTGGTCGTTCTTCTCCATAGAGATCTACGCTAGAGAATGGGCAACTACAGTACTTTCACAGTTTTTATGTCTTGTGACTGAGACTGTAACTACATTTAATTTGCGTCTTTGTTTCGACAATTCAAAAGTGCCTGTAACTGGCCTACTTGAAATAAATGCTTCGATTTTGATTTTATAGTCTGGCTTTTTTCCAACTATGTTGGGGTCGCCTTCCAGTCTAACCAGATGTAGCTGAATACCAGTATTTTACATAGAACGGCTGCTTATCTGACCTATGGTAATCGATACCCCTCGGTAAGACTGGTTGTCTGACTTTCGGGCCATTGCCTGGTAAAAGACTGTCTGTTATTCGTCTGTCATTTGTACAGCTCTACAAATGACAGCCGGGACCAACGATTTAAAGTGCTTTCCGAGGTACGGAGGAAACTAGGTGTGTAACGGTGGTTACGTATCCACGGACCAACTTAGCCAAGCGTGGCTTAACCTAAAAATCGACCCGAGTGTCTGTTATCATTTAGCCACGAGCTCCTCACTCACATTTTTACATTGATTTAAATATTTTACATTAAAATGTACATGATTAAATGTTAAAGCTCTCTTTGAATTACACACCTATGTAAATCACAGACTACAGATGACGCGTTTGATTATTTCAGGGTGATAGTGGAGGGCCGCTTTTATGCAGAAACCCTTTGAATTCCCAACAATGGTATATGGCAGGTATTGTAAGTCATGGAGACGGGTGCGCTCGTAAAGATGAGCCTGGTGTTTATACGCGAGTCAGCCTCTTTGTAAAATGGATCAAATATCATACATGTGAGTTGGATTATTTATTACTTCACGTAAACTTTTCTTTTCTCTATAACTCTTTTTATTTCCTCCTCTTTATAATTTTGTTTCATTTCAGCATCCAAGAGTTTGCCTAAATTTCAACCGTTACAAGAGTGTCCCGGATTCAAATGTGAAACCGGAATTTCAAAATGTCTACCAACCAAAAGAAGATGTGATAAGATTGTTGATTGCCTAAATGGAGAAGATGAAACTAATTGTGAATTCATTAGACCAGTTTCTACGCTTGCAGATAGTATATTTGTAGATCCAAAAAGTTCATTAGAAGAACTACTTGAATCAAAGGAAGTACAAACAAAACCAACCTTACCGTCTAGCAGCAACACAAAACGAGAAGATACAACACCATCTAAGATGCTTCCGGATGACAATGAAGTAATTATTGATTCAATTGATAGTAACAATACGAGTGATCAAATAAGTGAGAATGTTGATCTACAGTCAGTAGAATCATCTAACACTGAAAAACTCACACAGTCTAAAGAATCAACTGATGCTGAAAAAGTTGACTCTGATAATGAGGAAAATCCTATTGATAACACTCAGTCTAAGGAATCGACAGATGCTGAAAATGTTGACTTTAAAAGTGAGGAAAATCCTTTTGAACACACGCAGTCTAAAGAATCTACTGATGCCGAAAAACGAAACTCTAAAAATGAGGAAAACCCTTCTGATAAAATACAGTCGAAAGAGTCGTCTGATACTGAAAAACTAGACTTTAAAACGGAAGAAAATCATTTTGATCACACACAGTCAAAAGAATCGACTAATGCTGAAATAAAAGCCTTTAAAAATAACGAGAATCCTGTTGCTAACCTACAGTCTGAAGAGTCAACTAGTAACGAAAAATTAAACTTAAAAAATGAGGAAAATCCTACAAATCGAGTTGTTGAAAAACAAAATAGTGAACATGAAGACAAACCTAGTGATCATTCTCAGCCTAACAAATCAACTGATGGCAAAAAACCAGACTTCGAACATGCATCAACTCTTGAAGTAACGAATGAAAGCCCAGAGAGTTCTTTTAGTTTTGAAGAAACAGCGACGGCTGATCCAAATAGTTCAACTATAACAGATACTACTTTTCCAAATCGTGGTGATGCAGAAATGATCAATATCGATCTATTCGATGAGCCTCCTGAACCAGAATCACTAAAACGATTAAAAGATATGAGTCAAAAACTGTTCAATGAAGCAGATAATGTGAATAGTGATTCGTTTGAACACAAAACTGAAAATGTTTTAGAAAATAAATTAGAAACCTCAACGTCTGCCTTCACACATAAAGATGTTATAGAATCTATGGAAAATGACGAGCCAACGACTCTCCTAAACCAAACGGAAAATCTGCAAGAAAACAACAATGAAGCTGAAAATAAATCAGGACTTGTAATAGGATTACTTCCGAACTCTTCAGCAGTACTTGACCAAGAAGCCACAGAAACGAAAATTCTAGACGATGATAACAATGTTACTCTCAGCCATGATCATAAGGATTCATCAACAGAAAAACTGCCTGACTTCAAAGATAAGTCAGAGACGCTGAATCAAATAGAAGACATAGTTTTCTCTGAGCTCGAACCAGCTAAAATAAGAAGAAAACATCGTGTCCCCAATGAATTCGAATGTCGACGGTAAGTTAAAGTGAAAAACCTATGAATTAAAAGTTAAGGCACTAGATTCTATGAAAACAAAAATGAAATCTTTTTACAGTATTGAACAAACGATACCTTACCAACACCGCTGTGACCGAAAAGCGGATTGCGAAGATGGCACTGATGAGCTGGACTGTACCTGCACTGACTTCCTATTTACATTCGACGAGAAACTAATTTGTGATGGAGTTATAGACTGCGCAGATGGTCAGGACGAATCTGACTGCTGTAAGTATTTTGTATACATACTATCACTACATAATTATTATAAAACAAAGTCCCCCGCCGCGTCTGTCTGTCCCTATGTATGCTTAGATCTTTAAAACTACGCAACGGATTTTGATGCGTGTTTTTTTAATAGATAAAGTGATTCAAGAGGAAGGTTTTAGTATATAATTTGCAGGCGGGCAAAGCCGCGGGCATCAGCTAGTTATAATATACGAAGAACACGACCACTTATAATTTCTTGGTTTGATTAATAAAATATTTTATCAAAGAATCTCATATTATTTTAGTTAGTTGTCCAGAAGGCCATTTCTTGTGCAAAAAGAGTCGAATTTGCTTACCTGAGAAACATGTGTGCGATGGAAAAGCTGAATGTCCACAAGGTGAAGATGAACTTAACTGCTGTGAGTATTATTTTAATATTGGAGTTGGAAACGAAAAATACTAATACTTAATAGTATCTGAAAGATTTATGTTTCTTTTAAAATCTTGATATTACTTCTTGAGTAACATTCACAAGATTCCTTTGAATTTAGCAAGCACTAAAGACTGATTTACATTTGCATTAGTTAAGTAGCAAGTTAAATTGCTTGACGTCAATACCTACGTGACACTGAAAACCTAAATGCGGTAACTTTTGAACAGGTATTTTGTCACAACTCTTGATACTTAAACTCGCTACAAATTTAGTACAAATCGAAATCAGCCACAAGTAATTATTTAATTTCAGTTGCATTAACAAACGGCAAAGAAATGGAATTCGACTTGGATGAAAGACCGATAGTTAACTTACAAGGATATCTGACGAAGAGGCACTTAAATGATTGGCATGTAGTTTGTGACGATCAGCTATCACCTGAACAGCAGGAAGAAGCAGCTACGCATATTTGCCGCTATTTAGGATTCAGGTGAGAAACGTCATTTGTTTTTGACAAGCTTACTAAAACCTTGTTGGCCTAGCTTTTAAGTCATGGATACTCGAATAAAGAGACATTCTATTCTAGTGGTGGCAATCGTGACCGCTGAACATAAGGCCCTGGGTTCGATTTCCAGGTCGGGTAAATTGTTATTGGGGTCTTTCATCAGAAATTTCTTAGTAGCATTGAGTTTGGATTTGTGCTCAGTTAATAGCAATAAGCCCCATATTACATGAGACTTAAACATTTATTTATTTATTTAAATATCTAAAAAACTTAATCTATTACAGTATGGTTTTAGCCACACATCGAAAACCTCTCAGGGCTTAACTGTGTGCTGGCGAGCCGTTCGTTTAAATTTTACAAAATGTTACAACTACAATGATAGGTACAATAAAACTTACTTTTAAATGATGGTGATAATAATTTAAAGGTACATACATACTTTAGAAGAAGTTTTGTGTAAGGAAACGTTTTGATTTATATTTATAACTTTTCGAACTCGTTTTGTATAGCGTTTGCAAGTCCTCTGGAAGTTTATTAAGAAAAAAAGGTACTAAATATTCTGCAACCCTCATCCCGTACACATTATTGAATGATGGTAGGATGTATTTATTTTTATGTGGTATCGTTCTCAGAAAGTCAGGTTTTGTTCTTTCGGTTAACAGCTCAGGTCTATTGACTTCCGTAAGAGTAAAAAATTCAACTTTATTGAATGACATAAACCTCTGTGTAACCGTTCGGGGATAACAGGCGTGATGTTATGATAAGTTTACTGTAATAGGTAGGTATAGTTAGGTTACTTAAGTGCCATCGCTAAAACTGAAGAAAATATCTAGCACCATTTGTTTGTTTTGATAGAATAAGATATGATACTACAATATTTAATTATGAGTAGATTGAATACTTAATTAATCAGTATAATTTCACAAAAAAAAACTACAAACATAAATTATAGCTAGGTTTTGCATTGTTTTATTTTAACAGAATTTTATTCAGTATACTCAAACGATGTTTCTTTGCAGCTCCGCAAATAACTACAACGTGAAATACATAAACCTCAAAGAAGATGAAATCGCGGAACGAAGTTTAGACAACAAAAGAAACCGACGAGATACTATGGAACGAGTTCCTATACACTTCGCCTACAGGCAAGAAAGTGAGGAAAATGATACAGTCCGACACACTATTATAAAAGAACCCCAAGTAATAAAAGAACAATGTGTACCCAACATAACAAAAACTTGCAAATCATTGTATGTTTTCTGTGACGATTCACTCTTTACTAACTTCGATGATTTTGAAGATAACATGCTCTTGCGAGAAACAGAATCTGTTAGTAATCACACATGGCCTTGGATTGCTAAGGTGTTTGTGGAAGGCGATTATAGGTGCACTGGAGTTTTAGTCAACTTAACTTGGGTGTTAGTCAGTGATTCGTGTCTCTGGGATTCTACGTAAGTATAGAAAATAATCACTGCATTAAGCTTTCACGGCTTAAAACTATACTTATACCGTCACTTACAGGATATCTTCCGTGTTTATCAATATCAGGAGCTCAAAATAACTGATAATCCTGGAAGATATCCCGTAAGTGACAGTATAAGTATAGAAAACAATACTGCAAATTTAAGTTACTTTCTGGATTTGATGATAATATTAATTAAAATAAATTGTTTCAGACTATCTCATCACTACATAACAGTTGTACTGGGATCTCACAGAACTTTAGGAGGTATGAACGGCTTGCACGAACAAGTTTATCAAGTGGATTCTAAGAAGGACGTATATCGGAGCAAAGCGGCGTTATTGCACTTACGGGAACCAGCACATTACTCAAATGTTGTCAAGCCAATGGTGGTTTCGTCTTCGTAAGTTTTCGCAGAAATATTACTTCGACATTTACTTTTAACTACTTTTTATCATGCAGTACTTATTATTTCAGCTATTCCCAAGAGCAGGTATCAAGTTGTGTAGCTGTTGGTCAAGATGATAAAAATAATACGATAAGCGTGTTTCTGGAAGAGACCAGTGAACACTGTCATCCGAGCAATCGTTGCTTCAAACGAAAATCAAAGGATAATATTTGTCCAGTGAGTATAATGATTGGAAATAATAATACATTATTCATTTCAAAATTACAAATAACTTGGACCAGTATTTGCAAAGCACACTACATGGGACCTGGAATCAAAAATTCAAAGGCCTTTGACGTCTACCAACCCATACTGGTTAGTATGGATGGTCGTGGTGGAGTGCAGTCAGCTCCGCCCAACAGGGAAGAGGCAGACTTTCAATATTGAGAGCGTGTTAGGCTAACTTTACTACAATTAAAACACTTTAATGAATAAAATACTCTTCCAGTGTGAACCATTATTTTGCCTTCATATTCTAAAGTCTACTTACTTTTTTGGTAGCTCGACGTGACCTCTCATCGTCACTGGGCCGGCGTAGTGAGCTGTCACACGGAACAGGGCTGGTACCCTGCAGCCACATTCGTCGATGGCAGAGGTGAATGTGGACTTGGAGACCACATTAATGCTACAGATATAGAAAACCTCAAAAATGAAATTAAGCATCATTATGGTAAGACAAACGTTATAACTATATCACTATTTCGGCATTGAATTAACTAAACATTATTAATGACTGCCTCTTTGGTATACTATTAACAGGCAATACTGTTGAGCATGAGGTCCTGGATTCGATTCCCAGGTCAGGCAAAGCCTTATTAGGATTTTAGTTATGAATTTCTCAGTAGCAACCTGGAATCTGAATTTGTGCCCTGCATACGGCGATAGGCTTGCAACCTTTTACTTGATACTTAACATACACTGGTATAACATGAGATTAAACTATGTTATGTAGGTCATCTCACACCGGTTTCTCTAAAAGTTGGGTACCTTTTACCGGTGTGATATAAAAGTAAAGAATATTGTTTTTTGCAGGTAAAAAAACATTGCCCTCACTAATAGACAAGGACTACGGCGACGACTGCGCAGGAGTACGTTGTAGTCGAGGGCGGTGCGTTCCATTGCTCCAAGTTTGTAATGGTGTCAGGGATTGTGAAGATGGCAAAGACGAAGCTGAAGGAGCCTGTGAGAAGAAACATGCAATGTGTGGTAAAGATCCTTACCATAAAGGATGTGGTAAGTAAAAAAAGAAAAAAGTTCTGCATCTTTAGGCGTATTTATATTTATTAAAAGATCAGTCTATAATCCCACAGATGGACCAAGTTGGTACGACATCACATGTCTTTGAAAAATATTGATTTAAAATAAAATATACTACTTAATGTTAAAATGATTCATTGCAACAAGAGAATAAACCAAATAACTTAAACTAATTAGGATAGATATTGGACAATAGATGAAATTGCATTGAATGAAAGGGCGTACATCATCACTAGTGCTCACTCACATCAACGCAAAACAAAATTAAATAATTATTAGAATGTTACTGCGTCATGATCTCTCATCATTTTTGCCACGCAACATGCGTATGATTGCGATTTTATGCTCTATCGACATCAGACATGCCAAACACTCCATTGGTTTGATCTTCGAGTCACCTTTACGAAAACTATAAGCTGAATATGTATCTTCTAGTTTAATTTTCTACTTTATAATTTCTGAAAGACAAATTCTGAAAACTAATATTTAAGAAATTTTGACGTAACTGTCATAATTCCATGCTGATTAACAGGACCAGGAAAAATTCCACCCTAGTAAAATAGCTATTCAATGCAGGCATACAGGAATTTTTAAACGTGTCAACTATTGTAGATACAAGAACACGTGATTAAGAGATCGTTGTTAACTTTTTGATTAATTGCTTTGCAATAATAACGTTCTCGGTAACAGTTTTAAATAACCGTTCATCTAAACGTATTATATACCTGAATTATATGTAATCTAAGGCATTATTATATTCAGTCCGTACATGATCAATCTCTGGTGGTGAATGACATTTCATTTTTACCGATAAAAATGGGTAGTATCGGATCTCAATTGGGAATATCATATTTCACAGGTGTGAAAGGGTCAGTTCGCTCCACTAGGCAGCAACGATTTTTCATTACGTGTTTCATTTAATAATTTATGGTCATTATTTTTAATCGACACATCATTTTCTGATATCGTGTCATTAAAATCAATTAGCGTTTGGTTAAAGCACAATGTTTTTGTTAAAAAACGTGATATGTATCATTTCTATAACGCCATTTGAAACTTTTTGAACGTAGGTGAGTAAAGCCAGAGAAATTGATGGTTTAGAAAATTGATAATGGACTTAATTGTCCGACGTCCGTATATTCAATTCACTGTCATTCATTGACGATTGTATAAAATAGCTGTAACACGGTAAATAAATTAGTGTAGTCAGTTTGATACGTATTTCATTTACCTGGCTGTATTGTAAAAAAAGTTATATAACAACTGAATGAATTTTGTAGTTCACTGAAAGAAATAAAGATTTCCAGGATTTAAGGCAGAAAGTTGATGGACATCCATTTCTTTTTTAAAGTTTTATTAACAGTAGTAGCCCTATCCACGCTGCACTGGTTGATTATCATCACTTCAAATCCAGCTATTACTGATAACTAGAGCTGTGCCACTATTTCACACGGTGTCACAGCATTACGTTGAGCGACGGCCATTTTGTATGAATTTGACACATACTTATTCTTTATAATTAATGGTTTTTTAGGGTTCCGTACCCAAAGGGTAAAAACGGAACCCTATTACTAAGACTTCGCTGTCTGTCCGTCTGTCCGTCTGTCTGTCACCAGGCTGTATCTCATGAACCGTGACAGCTAGACAGTTGAAATTTTCACAGATGATGTATTTCTGTTGCCGCTATAACAACAAATACTAAAAACAGAATAAAATTAATATTTAAGGGGGGGCCCCTCCCATACAACAAACGTGATTTTTTTGCCGTTTTGTCTAATGTATAGATCATGGTACGGAACCCTTCGTGCGGAGTCCGACTCGCACTTGGCCGGTTTTTTTTTGTTATGCGTCATGTTTAGCGTAAATAAATGTATTTTCCTTCTAACACTTTCCATTATCACGTTTCAGAATGCTCAGTGGGACAAATGAAATGTCGCAACGGTAAATGCATATCGAAGGAACTATTCAGAGACGGCAACGATGATTGTGGAGACGGCACTGATGAGCCGGGTCAGACCATTTGCAAGGACTATTTGGCAACCGTCATGCCTTCCAGATTGTGCGACGGTATACTCCACTGTCATGATAGGAGCGATGAGGATCCTGTGTTCTGCAAGTGTTTTGCGAAGAGGAACTATAAGTGAGTAATCTTAAACTTAAAATAATGATACTAGACCCACCTCCACAGACTAGACTTTGACAGATATTGTACTGGTAACTGAAAAATCATTCACTGTCGGCGTTGTCCGTAGTCAGTCCGTAATTTGTTTGTACTAGTTCAACTAGTTTTGCTATCAGGAATTTCTCAGTAGCAGCCTCGGAGTTTGGATTTGTGCCCAGTTGATGGCAATATATTAATTGGGTACACCTCTGCTTGACACTTCAGGAATGTCGGTGATGTTATGTAGTTTAACTAATCAACTGTTTTGAAACTAACTAAATCGTGACAGTCCGGTCCCGGATCCTGTCCGATATTAACTTCAAGTCCTGGACTTGAAGTTAATATCGGACAGGATCACAACTCAACGTCCAAAGCACGTATTTCGAGTGCGGTTCAGAACTTAGTCTGCTACAAGTTTACAAGTAGCTAAGTTTTTGTAAAGGGAATTCAAAAGGGAATTGTAAGGGTTCTCTTATCAAAACACATACACAGGATACCCTATATTATGTACCCTCCCTTAGAAAACAATAAAAAAATATTTTTCAATACACTTCCTCGAAAACTGGTCCTTAACACACTACGATTAGGTACAACATGCAATGTATTTCACACGCGTGCGATTTTTTCAATGAAAATTGCCACAGATAACTATACCTATACTTAGTCCAAATTGGTTTAATGCCTATAGTCTGAGGTGAATGGTTTTTTTTTTTTTGCAAAGCACTACGCGTCTTTACGGCATTAATGTTTTTTTGAATATTCAAATTGTGTTTATAAATAGAATATCATAGATAAACATGATTATTTAAAACTAATAATTACTTTTATACACAAATTAACATTTACTTGTGTTCTGAAAAAAAAAAAAAAAAATCTATTTTTTATATTAGGCTGTTTAACGGCTTCATACAATTGCCTCTCTTTCAACCTGGCGAGACCAAAGCGCGAAAAAAAAAGAAAATTTAAATCATAGTTTCATAATTCGTGACAAAAATATTATTCTTATTTTATTTTATTTCTTCAAAAGTGTATTGAAAAATGTCGTTTGATTACACGTGGACATTGGTTATTGCAATTCTCGGCACAAAAACACCCTCGCTTACGGCTCGGGTGTTATAATTCCGCCTCGATTGCAATAACAAACTTTATCCACTTGTATCAAAATGTACTATTTCAATACACTTCCTCGAAAACTGGTCCATAACGCACTACGATTAGGTACAACATGCAATGTATTTCACACACGTGCGTTTTTTTTCCATTTTCCAGCACGTGTGCGGGAATGAAAATTGCCACAGATAACTATACCTTTACTTAATCCAAATTGGTTCAATGCCTATAGTCCGAGGTGATTTTTTTATTTTTTATTTCAGCAAAGCACTACGCGTCTTGACAGCATAATTATTTTTTGAATATTCAAATTGTGTTTACTAATAGAATATCATAGATAAACATGAATATTTAATACTTATGTTTACAGTTTTATACACAAACTAACATTTATTTGTGTTCTGAATTTAAAAATATAAAATAAATCTATTTTTTATATTAGGCTGTTTAACGGCTTCATACCTTTGCCTCTCCTTCAACCTGGCGAAAGCAAAGCGCGAAATAAAAAGAAAATTAAAATCATAGTTTCTTATTTCGTGACAAAATTATTTTCCGTTATTTTATTTTATTTCTTCAAAAGTGTATTGAAAAACGTCGTTTGATACACGTGAACTTGTTATTGCAGTTCTCGGCTCAAAAACACCCTCGCCTACGGCTCGGGTGTTATAATTCCACTTCGAATGCAATAACAAACTTTCTCCACTTGTATCAACATGTACTATTCCGATATAGAACGGATTCAAATTAAATACGAAAACAATTGAGCCGTCCCTTTGAAATAACAAAAAAACAATTTTGTACTCAACTTTCACGTTTTCTTTACAGGTGTGGCTCAAAATCAGGTGTTGATCACTGCATAGCTCCAGATACGGTGTGTGACGGAGTTCGGGACTGTCCTAATGGAGATGATGAACAGACTTGCATGGCACTCAATGCTCCACATGGAACTCCGTAAGTTCATACAACTAATATCACTTTTTTTAAATGATAAACACTGAAAAAATTACGACCGTGATTTGATAATGGAAAGTATTTTTCCATGAGGCTTCTGTCCAGAAGAATACATTTAAATAGTCGTCTTATTTTGTGGTGTCGCTGGCTCGACTTCAATTTAAATTTTGTTGGTCCTAAACCTTGCTACTTCAATGGCATCGACGTCTATAATTTCTTCCATTAAGTAGAATCATTTTACACTGTGTAGTGAGATGCTATTGTATAAGTAAAATTTTGACTAATTACTAAATATACTTTTTATTATTTTACAGATACGGAACAGGACAAGTGATAGTCCGGTCCCATGGCGTCTGGCATTCCAAATGCTACGCTTCCCAAAACCACACAAAATCTGAACTAGAAGCCATTTGCTTAGAATTAGGCTTCATCAGCGGCCATGCGAAACAAATCAAACAGATGAAAAATTTCATAGAGCATCCATATAACAACTTAGTAATAGACCCTTTCAACGAAATTATACTCAATAATAATACGGTCATAAAGATGAGAAATACACATGAGCCTTTAGCGAAGGCTGTGTTTGATGTAAAGTTGCAGAATTGCTACCCAGTTTTTATAGAATGTCGTTAGTGAGGTATTCTATAGGTTTAAATTATTTTATTTATTGATGTCAGGATATTATCTTTAGAGATTAACCTTTTTTTTGTGAATAAATGTTTGATTTTAAGTTGTTTTTTTTTATGAGCTAGTCTGCCTTAGTTTGGCTGAAAAACACATCTACTTAAGGCGACGCATCGTTCTAAAACTGGGCACACGCGCTTCGGGACTGAGTGGGGGACTAGGCGCCTGAGCGGGGCGAGGATTGCTAGCTTATAACTTAAAGGACGTAAACGACAAAATGGTTTTTTTTATTTAATTCAGTTGGGAACGATAATTTGAGAAATTCCTTCTACAATTTTAAAAAGTATGTATAGCCTCATCTACGGAGAAAGTTAAGAGGCTTAAATTGGTCCCGTTTGCCCATAACATGTGAATCTCTTTTTAAAAAGAGGTATCTTCGAGATTTTTTTCTCTGTTACAAAAGTTACTTAATCATGTATTGGAAACTTATAAAATAAGGTTTTTATCATGAATTATCAGGTCACCAATTTATATTTTCTTTTGTTTTGTAATTACTGACAAAAATTGAGATCATTGACTCCAAGATTTCCAATGCGTTCTCTTAAACATACTTATTTTTTTAAGACATGCAATAGCCATCAGAAACAGGCAACGCATCCTTGTGATTGAAAAGCAAGGAGAAATCTAGTTACCAAGTTCCATCGATAGATGGCGTCTGGCATTAGCGCTACCTAGCGGTACATCTTACAAGTCAAGAACTTGATTCAACAGCGCAACTTGAAACAAGTTTACGTTTAAGTTGTAAGCACTTCAGTCAGAGTCTGTCCAGTTATATGAAAGCGTTATAGATGGCGCTTATTTATAAATTGAAAAAATGGTCCTTGCATCCTTCGATCAACAATTAGCAACCTTGCATCTGGTAAGTAATCAATCTAAATTACACACACATTAGACACTCTTTATAATTACACATTAAATAATTTAATGAGGTGTTGCGGACATATGATGTCTGAGGCAGAACACCTTGCGCCTCCGTAGACCAGAGAATGGGCAGCAGCGTTTTCTGTTAGTTTTTCATCACTGCGATCTCCAATTCGCCTGCCAAGCGTGGAGATTACGGCAAATTCCTCCCATCATGGGAGAGGCTTATGTCCAGCAGTGGACGTTATGGGCTGTTGTAGTAGTAGTAGTTGCGGACACTGGCCCGATATACCCTTCATATTTTGACGTAATCAGACGGATGCATACGGTAGTTACCGGTGCAAGGTGTAAGTAAGTGCCAGACTATGAGTCATCATTACTCATAAAAATGATGAATAGTTCGTCTCCATTTCATCATTCGATCTAAAACTTTAATTTATCAATTCTTTTTTATTTATATCTTTAAGATCTTAGGCTCATAATAAATAACTAATATAGCTATGTGCTCACGCATAATCCGACATTCAAAATTTATCAGGGCACGATCCCAAATTAATTTCCAAAAGTCAATTAGCATAAACTATAACTGTGTCTAAATTATAATTTGTGTTTATTTTTGTCACAAAAAATATTTATTTGACATGACCCTTAGCACTAAACTGTAAACGATGATAAGTTTTATTAAAACACAATGATCATATTTATTTCTATCGATTATAAAGCCATTTTCATTTTATTTATTTGAGTAAACCTGTACCTATATTCGTTAAATGATTATCGCATAAATTCTCAAAGTATGGACAGATTTTATTCTGTATTTTGTTAGCACGTCCCTATATTATTATTTAATTGCCACTGAACACGATAGAAACATGAAAGTAAATGGCTCAGGTGTCTAAAATAGATCCTCCATTAATAATATACTCATTTTATTCTCATACCACATTTCACCTCTGTCTTTGTTCGTGTTCTTTGCAATAATCGTGCCTCGACGGACTAATTTTTTTCAATAAGTACATTAAAATCTTCATAAACTTTAGATCCATTTGAAGGCGTTCATAACAACATACAAAAAAGTTCGTATGCATAATTTTAACTGTATCGTTAAATCAAATATCCTTCCGATTAACCAACAAGGAAGTTTTAAAAAAAGAATCAAAGACTTCAATCATTTTTACCAAGTAAAAAAACCTAACAATTAAGTATGCATTTATACGGCTTCTATAATCTTCATTAAGTGTTCATGAATAACGTTTAGACAAACGTAACTACCTAATTAATTGTTAGTTGATATCGACAGTGGCAAATAGAAGAATAGAGCAATTTATTAAATAAACTCCGGGGTCAAGTATGTCACCTCAAAAATTGCTTAAAATATAAATTCAAGTTCTAGCCATTAAACAATTGTGAATCATTTACTTATACTTCACATTTAAAAAAAGGAACAACGCGAAGAAAAAATCAAGAATTAACATAACGTGTGTTAAATTAATTCAAATGACTGCAATTTAGTCAGTAAAGGAAAAAAAGAAATTCTAAGCTAGGAGGTACAAAAAGTTATTGAAATGATGTAGGAAAGTTTACCTTTTTGCTGACATTTAAGTAAATCCTAATATTCGTTTCCTAGGAACCAGAATTATTTCAAACCTGTAGCTAAATAAAATATATCATTCCGTACATCACGATTAGGAAAATTCTCAAATAAATAGGTTGTCATAGCGTACCTTCTCACTCACGCAAATCGGTGTTGTGCTTCAAATAAAAGTACCTACAGTTATTATCAAAAAAAGAAAATAGAAATACATCACTTTACAATCATACTCGCATTAGAGCTAGAATAACCACACCGTCCCAAACATCAGCAAACGGTAAAACTACGATTAGATGGAGGACGAACTCGACTCAACCCTTTTCTTAAAGAAAGATCACAGTGGGCTGACTGGAAGAGTCGATCCATTTATTTAATCATTTTATAATTAATTTACACACAAGAACATATATAAATATAATTTACATATAAGGAAACAATATAACATAACTTAGCGTACAAAGGCACAGCATAATTCAAAAGAAATTTCTACCAGCGCAGCAGGGAAAAATTTAAAAATAAATGTAGACAGTAGTGTGTGAGAACAGGAAGAGAAATACGTGTTCTATCGATATAGGAATTAAAAGAAGAAAAGGACGAAGTCATGTCCCTTGAGATAGGACATCATAATTAACTGAATATAAATATCTAATAAAACTTGAGTTACTTGACAACTTTAGAAAAGTGAAATGCTTATTAAACTCACAGAATAATTTTCACATAATATTAGAAAAATTTGCAGTGTAAAACTTAACAACAAGACAGACTGTCTCAATGGCCGCTTAGGATGTAGAAATTGTAATAATCAGAATGTCAAGTAAATCATTATTCTGTTTTAAGCAGATAAGTATCTAGACAAGATAATTAACACAAAATTAGGTTGTCACAAATTAGCAATACGGTACCAATGACAGCCTAGTGAGTGTACCTACTCCCAATGACTATTCTCCTCATTAATGGGCTAACAATATTTATGGACCATGAATATATTCATTTGGACAGACCACTCGGTCACGTAGTGCTACAAGTCTAAATGAAACCATAAATAACATGGTAGGTATATAATAAAACTGTAGATACCACGACTCGACGCCATAGAGTCTACCTGCGATGATGACACCACTATTTCAATTTGGGCCATTTAACTCAGAATACATTAATGATAAGACATTATGTAAATTTAAATTACTTTTAAGAAAAATTTCGAGCGGTCTCAAATATTTAACATAATATTATACACACTCCGTAAAGATGATAAATGAATAAGAGATTTACAATAAAACGTAAGCTTACATGTATTGCAGGATCATTGAATAAGGAGGTATAAATTTAACAATGTCCATTGTATTATAATTTTGGTTGTAAATCAGAATTTTTAATGCGTTTCTTTAATTTGCGCCGACCGATTTATTTTTGCGCTAGCGTTCCGCGGGACAGCTTTGACAGCCTCCGTATTTACTGCCTTGACACATGCAAACTGTACTCTTTTTTGTTTTAGTTTGATTTCAAACATATTTTTTCCGCAGGTGTCTGCTGGATCTAAATGTGTATGCGAAACAATATCTTAATTGACCTTTTCATGTGGTTTTTTATTATTATAGATTGTATCGATCTCTGACACTTTTAATACCCGAGTTCATAACCTATCCCAGTGTTATAAACATCGAAGCATAATCACATGTTCGATCAGAAGTTACAGCCAGATTTCTGTAGGTAATGTTATAATGTTAAACGGGTATAAATGATGATTCAGCAAGAATGGTATAAAATTGATCATTTGTTGTGGTGTCATTTACTTTGGTGAATTTATTTGGGTATCGATCAGCCGTTCTCATTACTCGTTTAAAAGAGTCGCACACAGTTGCCTTGACTCGAGAGGTTGGTTCTTGGATATATGCAATTTATCGGATGATGTATCATAGAGCGGCCCTGTTCTGAACCGAAACTTCACACAGTCATTTTCTAAAAAGAAAATTAAGGCTGGCTGTTTGTTGATAATTAATGAACTTGAAATTTCAAAATGAAAGGCAAAATAAATACACAGCAGAAGATCAAGTACCCACATGATTGGATGCTGATTTTGGAGAGCATAACGGAACTGTTTGTGGCCACAAAAAAGTTCCCTTCAGCCCTCAACTCTGTGTTAAGTGATACACGAATGCGTTGACTTTTTGCACTCCAAGGCTCTTTCGGATCCCAAGGTTTGTTGAAGTGGAACCAGTGGGTTTTTATTTCACGCACGTAGGTAACTGTTTTACTGATGGTTATCGCCAAAAATAACCTTTAATTACCGTGTAGTTTGAGCTACCCTGACCTTTCACACAGTCACTTGCAGACGCAGCCTCCTCATGTAGCTGTATGTAAGGATTAGACTTGACAGGCCCTTCGTTACTTAGGACAAAGAAGAGATCATTATCTGCAATATTTTAGACACCTCTAAATATCTTTGCATCATCTTAAAATCTCTGGCTGTAATTTGTAATTTAATCAACATAATTGAACAGCCTTCTATTTAAAAACTGGCTAAGTGCGAGTCGGACTCGCGCATGGTTCCGTACCATCGTATTAAGGGAGCCTCTTTTAATTTTATTGTTATTATTTGTTGTTAAAGCGGCAACAGAAATACATCACCTGTGTAAATTTCAACTGTCTAGCTATCACAGTTCATTAAATATAGCCCGGTGACAGGCAGACGGACGGACAGGAGTCTTAGTAATAGGGTCCCGTTTTTTTTGGTTGTGGAGGTCAGATAAGCAGTCGCTCCATGTAAAATACAGATATCCGGTTAGACTGGAAGCCGACCCCAATATAGTTGGGAAAAACCTAGGCAGATGATGATAGATACGGAACCCTAAAAATGACACGTCTACAAAAATTACGAGACGATTTTCTTCATGTAACTGACGGTGCGTCTTCCTCAAATTATGAAGAAACATGAGTATTTTCTATCTACAAATCGCTTCAACGCTTTCCCAATAAATCTGTCACATGGTGTCAAATCTAAAAGAAGCATAGCACTACATGCGGTCAGTTCATGAATTATGCGACACATCGATTACAAAACGGAACACAGTATCAATTCAGTGGCGGCCGCCTTTGAACTCCCTGCCACTTACTGACCGATATGCATTACTTACCATATCTCATTGTCTCATGTTTACGCCTTTCTCTTTCAACGTTATTAATAACGATATCATTTATGGCTTTGTTTTCGTTGACTGATTAGATACAGTGTGTTTTTAACACTGTCCTTTAAAATTTTCTCAAATTTTTAATGTCAACTCTAGCGTGTAACACCTTCCGACGTCCGATCAAAGTATGTTGACTATTATAATCAGAAGCATCACCAAGCCCACTTTATTTATTGACATGCCCACTTTAACGACTGTGATTGATTTATGATAAGTTTAATTCACCTTTTTACGAATTTTAATGTGGATTTCTAAAGCATTATAATAAGGTGTGTGCTAAATTAGGCGCAAAACAATGATGCACAAAATATCGTGAACACGGAAGAGTGGACAAAACATTACCTTGTAGGAGTAATAAATCTGTCTTTCGGCACATATCAGAGGATCTTCATCGATAAAGAGCCAATAAAACGCATCTAATTAATGATTGTTCAAACATAAAAAAGCCGCTCGAACACTTCCGACATCAATATTTATTTACTTTTAAAACATTAAAAAATTTGCGCCAAAACTTTGGACTTGGGTTTTTGTATCAAAATAAAAACGCACGCGTATCTATTTATCTTACTC
Organism: Xestia xanthographa; assembly: GCA_905147715.2. Taxonomy (NCBI): domain Eukaryota; kingdom Metazoa; phylum Arthropoda; class Insecta; order Lepidoptera; family Noctuidae; genus Xestia; species Xestia xanthographa. The sequence continues at coordinate 19,698,525 of LR990653.1, read as the reverse complement.
AATCAATCAACGATTGCTATTTACAGGTTTTTGCAAATGTCTTGTTATCTGTTCGTGTTAGCGTTTCCTATAAAGTCTTTAAGCTTTATTCATGAAGAGTGTTTGTTTACGTAGGTGTTGATAAATGTCAAAGTAGCATGAAATGCGAAAAAATCCGTATGATTGGCTTGCTTTGTACAATTACGCACGGTGTCTTCGTTCCTTATGTGGAGTTTTATTAAGATTCTTACGGCATGCCTCCTTATTCCGTGTATACATACGATACACTATGCATGTGCACGCTTACACGTGCTCAGAGCTGCTGCATATGTGAAATAAACACAAAGAACTGCCGTGGAATATTTGGGAGGATAACTTCTTCGTAAGATTGTGTATTGTGTTTACAAAGTATTGGCAGGAATTATTGCCAATCGTTCCTTTTATTGCAAATATCTGACAATCCTTCTACATGCTGTTTTCATCATATTTTTTAATTTCTTAAAAAGATTAAACGTTAAAAGCCCCATATAAACTCGTTGAAAGAAAAGCTATTAAAAATTGATTGTTGCATTTGACGTCAATACTGAATAGGTATCGATATATCAACATTATATCATTGACAGGTTATGAGCTAAAAAGGCGACTCCATTAATTCCCTGATTATTGATTTTCTCATCAATCCAAACTTGAGCTTTTTGACAAAGTTACGACACCGCTTCGACTTTTTATTTCCCACATACAAAAGTCACCGCGTTAAGCCGGTAATAAAATTTTACACGCTCTATATCCTAAAATAAAATTAATAAAGTGGTTTCTAGATCTTCCTACTAGTGTCTCATTCATATGCGAGATATGAAAACCACGCCCGCTTTTCAACATGACTGTTACGGGCAAAATAGAGTCATATCTTGTGCCTCCACACGCCTATTTTAGAGAAAACATATAGATAACCGATTTTATTGTAAAATTTTGCTAATAATTCTTTTAAAGAAGTGAGTCATTGTCGTGACATCATTTACTGTTTTACCTTAATGTTCATAAAATGTTAAAAGTGGAAGAAATATTGATACTGCGCTTGAACCCGTGACCCGATACTAGGCACGTCGTTTATTAAGTAGTTTATTAAATCGAGCGATACAATAAAATGAGTCACTATAATATTTTCTTTTATATACTTATAAAAAATATACTCAATGCCAGTGAGTCAGATCAAAAACAAGCCCTTTTCCTACTTCCCTTCCTATATAATTGCCTATAGCAGCTTAATGTTTTTGCAAATTATTTTTTGTATAATTGCGGAAGCAACTATAAAGGGTGTAAAAAGACCCTAAGGTGAATGCTCTACGGTAGCCCGTGAAAATCAAATTTTCTTAAGTTTTTTGCAATTTGCAGGCCAGTGCTAGGTTGTATGTTGATTAAAATATTATTCGCGGCTGTAAGACGTATATATACGAGTTTTATATAATTCTGTAAGTACATAGTTACAGAATTATATTCATCAAAACCATAAATACAACCCTCCAAGTTCATAAAGGTGGAAAAATGACTTTTTCAAGGTCAAAATCATTCCTGCACCTATAAGAACTTGGAGGGTTGTATTGATTATTTTGATGATTATACTTCTGTAACTACATACGTCTTACAGCCGCGATTAATATTCTAATCAAGATACAAAAACGTAAGAATTTGAATTTCGCGGGCTACCTTGGAGCATCAGCCTTAAGGAAGCCGAAAGGCACTGATGGTTCTAACCATCCGCGTCATTGCGATGTTTCTGTTCTGGATTATATTTGAGAACCTTCTAGTTACGGAGATATTGGAGGTCAAGTTCCAAAACTTTCTCAAGTTATTTTCTAATAGTCGTTTTTTGGTCATAACTTTACTTTAAATACCCCCATGACACGTTTACTATTCAATATATCCATCAGCACAATGTTTTGACTCGTGCATTACATTGAGTTTTACCGCAAAACGTAATTTTTCACCCTGTAAAAAGTCGGTTCCCAGCAATAATTTTTGCGTAGGGTTACCTACTTAGACTGATGTACAGAAAGCTTGGTTGACGACTTCACCTTCATCAACATAGCATTAAACTTGAAAAAAAACAAATGAACTGACTTATTCATCTAATGTTATAAAAAAAATTATTGCACATTGAACTTGACCAAAAAAACAAGTATCCACCTTTCATAACATAATGGTAATATTAAAGTATGCAAATAAATAAAACGATTACATAATAAAATTAAACTAACACTGTCCTACAGTTTACATAAACAACCGCAACGCACAGATTTCCATCGTAGACCATAAAAAAAGTATTAAATACATTGTAACTTGTTGTGTACTTGTTATTATGTAGCTAATATAAGTAGTTATACTAAGTAGGTGATGATCACATCTCACACTCATAAAAACCATAGCAACTAATCGTAACCAAAATCCTTATAACTTTTCCAAGATTACATTTCATAATATCTAAATAATCCGATAAAAAAAATTAATCCAAGAAAAAAATGTATTTAGATTCACTCCGAATGTCTCACGTTTATTTTAGCATGCAATAAAAAAAGATTGACAATTAAACCATTGATTGGATGTATGATAGACTGCCATTTTGTTTGATTGCTTGCTCTTTTTATCAGAGAGCCTAAATTTAGACTTTTAAGAGCATTACATCCTTAAAACTAAAAACAAAATTATATAAGTCATCACAGTCAAAATGTCATTCATCTCATCGCGTTATTGTTATATTTGTTAAAATATACATTTTTATGGCTTTATATTTAAATATTGACAGAACACAATTACTTTTTAGGGTCCCGTATAGTTAGAAACACAGTGTTCAGTCACTGTGGATAATTTTGAGTTTTATACAAGACTTGCTAAGGTAAATAGATAGGTACACATGACTGAAAAAAGATTATTGCTGAATTATAGAACTTTTAGAGTACAAGGTTTATATGACCAATCTAGCTAGCTTCCTTAGACTGAAGAATTTGGCAATTTTGACGATAAGAGTTAGTGACTCAAATTACCGGCTATGAGTCTGACGCTAAAGAAAACATTTTCTGGCAGAATGATCACGCTTCTTCACAAATCAAACTCCAATTTATGTAATGTGACGAATACACTTTCAATGTATGAAGTATACAAAAATGTGACGAATTAACTTTGTGGCGAATGTATAATAACCCGTACTAACGAACCCTCCCCAGGGCTAGAGAGACTAACAAACATCCAATTTAGTGCAATTTGGAATATCCAAATAGCAGATAATGGTTCGATAATTGCTTCAGTACTAATTACGTGTTACAATGAAGTGGAAGTTAATTTACCTCCGCGGAGACTGCGGTAGGGATGCGCTGTGAAGTCATGTCCGAAAATCACAAAGGAATTGAGTGGCAATACCAAGTTTTGCACGCGCCTTTTCTTTTGAAAGGTAGAGAGATTCATTTGGGAAGTTAATTTTGCCAGCTAAACAAAATTAGGCGTCGGCGGTATGGTACCCCAGTGACTCGGAAAGCACGTCCTAACGTAATGCTGTTTGTTTTGCACGTGATCTCGATGGTCAGATTGCCATGCATTGGTCTATGAAAGTGAGCGGAGAACGAATGCATTTGACACAGAGTGCAGACACTTCTTGTGCACTATAATAGCTTCAGCGTATGTGGTAAGTCTCCGCTGAGATTGGCCGCCATAAACGAAAACTGCCAGGACAACTATTGTTATCAGTTATGTAATAAAAACTACTGTAGCTCCAATCAACTCTTCAGTATATTCAAATCCAAGTATTTCATTCCACATAGGCCTGGATGGGCACTTAAGAACGTCGACAAGGGTGCACGGTTCGGTTGGTGGCTTCCATGGAGAAGAACCGGCAAGAAACTCCATGGTTACTCTTTTCAAATTATTTGGTATTACACAATTCTACATTACTTCACGTTTTATACAAAATGCAATAATTACAACACTTATCAGACATAGATTCGACTGTTAGTCTTAACACCACAATTTCTCCCAATGAACAGCGCTCTCTCGGTCGAGTGTCATGTTTTATAAACTACCCCTTCCCGCTTCAACATTGACGGCTAGGCAGTGTTGTCATTTCTCAAATATAAAACGAATTATTAAAATCTTTGAAACCCTACATAATATTTTTGAAAATCATGACATTCGGCCATCCGACACAGTGTGGCCTCCTGGCACACACAACAATCATAGAAATAAAATCATGACATTCTTAAAAGTTAAAAATGAAGAGAGAAAAACAAAAAATACAAACAACAAAAAAAAAAAATATTTCTATACATTACAAATATATATAAAATTTTAAAACTTGACAACATATTTAACTAGAGCTTCTGAGCTTGTACATTTAAAGAAAATGTTTTGCAATAAAATAGACAGTAAGAGGAAATATTTTAAGTTAGCTTTACTCAGTTACTTTTGCCAGCATCCTCTAAGCTACTGGACATCGGAGCTATGCAGTTCCAAAATGTATCCATGATCGGATTCTATCAGCTGCAACTTCAGTGATCTTGTATGGACCCGCAAACTTCGACAGAGGCTTTGTACTTTTCTTATCATATCAAAATTAAGTTTTTCGACTTATGGCAACTCTAAATTAGTACTTAGACTTATCGGCGCTAAGCTTATTTGACAAAATGTCATGTAATTTATCTCGTGTATTTATATATCCCAAACATAGCCTCTGCCGCAGTTTTCTGTGTTGAGGCATTAACAGGACTTCTATATAAAGAACGAACTCTGTTTTAAGCTTTCACGGTTTAAAACTAAACTTATCACAACTAACTAACTTTCTTATAAACTAACTATCTAATTAACTAACTTAACTTAATATTGGGAGCTCAAAATAATGAACAATCACGGAATATATCCCGTAAGTGACAATATAACTAAAGAACGAACTCTTTTAATGTGTGGACTAATTTACAATTATTATTATTTAAAAACGATTTAATTTTACTAAAGAATTTATAAATAATGTTAATAATTAATGTATTCTAAAATCGAAATTATGGTAACGTTATTGAACGTTTTGCTAAAATAATGAATGATAAAAATGGATGTTTAAAGACTAATACTAAAGAATGGTATTGTGTAACTTGTAAAATATGCATGTGATGATATATGAAATATATCTGACTATGTATTACGCTCAACTTATTTTAAGACCAATAATTGTATATGTACCAATATACAGTAATATGTACCAATAATTATTTTACTTTACTAATTATTTTATATTTATTATTAATAATAATTATTTTACTTTACTTAATAAGTACATGTTAAATTTCACATAGATACGCATTATACAATAATGTAAAATTATATTTGCATGCGCTAAAAAGCCAAAATATCGTTTGTGCCTAAACCACCAACTTTAACATCTGGTAACACCTGTATTTTAAGCAAATAAATAATTCTTATTCTTAACATTACAAATAAATGATTATGATTACGAACAGTGTTGATAGTGCCCTATTGTATGTTTCCCAGACACTTGTCTCAGTCACGTTTAGGCTTGATAGGTTTTAAGATGATCATGAATTTTAAGATGGTTTGATTAAATCTCTCTGCTGACCATTAACTCTGAGACAAGCTACTGCGTTTGAAATATGTTCTAATACCATGTGTATTACAAAAGGTTTTTAAAGTCTTTCAACGTAAAGCTTGTGTCACGGTCAGACACAATCTTAGTTGGAACACCGATGACCGAAGTCATAAACTATTTTCTCAAAGACCTTAACCGTGGTTTTGAGTCGTATGTTCACGTAATTTATTATTAAACTGCGGTTGAGGTCTCTGAGATGCAAGAAAGTTAAGTAAATCTTCGGGATCCAAACTATTCCGAGTCTGTGACCTATTCCTAATCGAACAGTTAGTCAGCCAGCCAGCCAACAGCTACCAGTAATTTAACATCTATTTAATAATCCTAATTAATTTATCATAAAATACCCACGAAGACTTTCATCAACAGGTAAAGTACGATTCAACATCTCTTCCAACGGACGTCCGTAACTTTCTTCACTAGGGAAAGTCTTTTCGCTCGAACTATGTAGATATCAATGGGCTTCTCTGCCTTAGCCTTCATTTTCATGGACTTACGCCGGCGCCTCAGAGGTATACCAGACGGGGTACCAAGCTCAACATCAGACGACATCGTCACGGCTCACTGAAACATTGTACATCATTTGAGAAGTAATCCGTTCACACTCGCATAAAAACGATGTCATGTGAATGATCGATAACAATAAGCTTAATTATCATTAATTTTAATTAATTTAATTCTCTATGACAGAAATATCCATATTTTGGGTAATAGGCATAAAAACATTATTATCAATCAAAGACATATACCACACAATACTATTTACCAAATCAAGTCAAATAAGACGTTGGTCTTGGTCAAACAAACAAATAAGAAATTGAACTAAAATATCAATATAAATTAATTAATCAATCAATAAACGTGAGCAATCCAACAATGTAAAACACAAAAAGGTCATTTGTTTGCTAGGCATTTACAGGCTGTTAGCAACACAACATTTAGTTTGATTAATTATTTGTATGGCACAAAGGCCCAGAGGGTATTCCAAAAATGTTGTTTAATTTATTATTATTTATTTATTTATTTAAACTTCATGTACAATAGTGGTACACTCGAATTCAAATTGCCTTTATTTCTGGTATTTTTTTTTTTACATTTGCCTATTTTATAAGACATCGTTTTATAATTTTGTTGTGCATGCTATACTATCACTTTAGTGATTTAAAGTGAGTAAGAAGACTTATGAAATTATGTAGTGATACATAGGCGGACTTAATGCCACAAGGCATTCTCTACCAGTCAACCTTTGGGTTAAATAGGAAAACATTGTGATAGGGTACAAAATAATATTTAAAAAAACTAGTTTTTTGGGAACGAGAATACCAATACTTATATTGATTTTAATACACATATACAGATAAAATTAACTAATATATATTCTATCAAATACCAAAAATTGAAAAGATAATATCGAGAAAACTAATAATAATTATTATGACTAGACTTCGAATTGAGAGCTATTTAGTCTGACTTAAATAGTAGTTACGAACTTTTCTTTAGAAAGTGAATTTGCTTTGCTTTTTGCTTTTATCCGTCAATGTCATTAATTGTCAGACGTCAGTCTATACCAAGATTATTAAAGAGGAAAGATCTGTATCTTTGTATGTAACGAATAAACTTAAAAACTGCTGGACATTTTTCTTTCAGCAATGGATAGCTACATTACCAGCGAGCAACAAAAGCTATATTTTATACCCGTACTCGAAACTGTGACGTCCGCTAGTACTTCTACATAAAAGTACAGCTTAGCAGTCAAGTTCCTCAACAATAACCGCCTATTGATTTCTGAAATGTGTACAATATTCATCGACATAATCTGTCTCTTATTTATTTAATTAAAAATCATTCGAATTCAATATATTTATTGCGCTTCATCTAAACGTTGTAAGAGTCATTAACCAGTAAGCAAATATAGTCTGCTCAAATCCGACGAATGTATGCAGCTCACCCAATAATCCATTGAGAAAATATCCATCGCCCCTAACGCATCCAGCGAGCAACTCACGGGCTCCATTAAATGAAAAGATAACCCGTAACATTGATAGGGAATAAACAACTACTATAATTCACTGCTCACTATAATTCATTGCTCACCATTATTAATTAATTTAAAGTTTAAAAAAATGACGTGTAAGTGTTTGTAAAAACCTACTTGCAAAATAAACATCATTTAACATTTATCATTTATCATTATCATCTATCATCTATCAATTATCATTTATCATTTATCATTCATTATTTATCATTTACAAAAATCCAGCGAACACACTAAGTCGCATAACATAGGCCCTGTGAACACATTTAGTTCACTGGGTTAACATCTGCCTGACGACCGATTCACTGTGATAAATCAGTAGGACACACCTGCATAAAATCAAGTGAACTAACCAAGTCGCCTAACATGGATCCGACGACCGATTCACTGTGATAAATCAACAGGACAAACCTGCATAAAATCAAGTGAACTAACCAAGTCGCCTGTGAACACACTTAGTTCACGTTATCATTATCATCATCATTATCATTATCATGGATCCGACGACCGATTCACTGTGATAAATCAGTAGGTCATACCTACCTAAAATCAAGTGAACTAACCAAGTCGCCTAACATGGATCCGACGACCGACTCACTGTGATAAATCAACAGGACAAACCTGCATAAAATCAAGTGAACTAACCAAGTCGCCTGTGAACACACTTAGTTCACATTATCATTATCATCATCATCATCATGGATCCGACGACCGATTCACTGTGATAAATCAGTAGGTCATACCTACCTAAAATCAAGTGAACTAACCAAGTCGCCTAACATGGATCCGACGACCGACTCACTGTGATAAATCAACAGGACAAACCTGCATAAAATCAAGTGAACTAACCAAGTCACCTGTGAACACACTTAGTTCACATTATCATTATCATCATCATTATCATGGATCCGACGACCGATTCACTGTGATAAATCAGTAGGTCATACCTACCTACAATCAAGTGAACTAACCAAGTCGCCTAACATGGATCCGACGACCGATTCACTGTGATAAATCAACAGGACAAACCTGCATAAAATCAAGTGAACTAACCAAGTCGCCTGTGAACACACTTAGTTCACATTATCATTATCATCATCATTATCATGGATCTGACGACCGATTCACTGTGATAAATCAGCAGGAACAAGTACCCACTGAAATATCCAGCGAAATCACTAGGTACGTCTCTTGACAAAGACCCTATGAACCAACATAGTTCACTGGGTATCCATTTAGGAAATTACCATGGCCAGAATAATAATTTATTGACATTTACCTCTGGATGCTTGTAAATAATCATAAATAAAGCATGTTACACTGGCACTACCAATGTTGCTCATTTAAATCCCGGTGCAGAGGTCTATGACGGCATAGCCATGTACATAATAGCAAAAACAATTTAGAATTTTATAATAAACATTGTGGGTAATCATTCTCATAAATGCCTCATGTTAAATTCTTCAAAATACTTCAAAACGTGTAACAGTTTTTGTTTTTTTTTTTTTTTTTTTTTTTTTTTATCGAGCAAATATTAATAGTTTAACGACTACGAGTATCCCTATCTCTACCTACATGGCATGACACTACATGTAAACCTACATGGTTTATTAACAACACTCACACATGGTTCTTTAGAATGGATGTTAACATGTAAAATCAACACATCTTCATGGCTGCATTGTTAAACTCATATATTAAATGCCATAATTATTTTAATTTTATTTATTTAACTAACCAACAGCGATACATAAAAATATTTTACAAAATATGCTTGTGACAGTTATTATGGCCAATTATAGCATTCCCTGTGTAACTGGGATATATATATATATATATATAATACATGCGAACGGACTAATGCCACATATTTTCAAAAAATAAAAATACAATACAAAAATACGATACAACATAATTTTTAAGTTATTTTTAGAACTGGATTACAATTTTGAAAAATTTTAAACAAAAAACGGTTGAATAAAAGATAGTACAAGAAGAAGAAGATTGTTCACTATTCGTTTTTTTTTTTTTTTTTTTTTATGTCGGTTTATTAGAGTTAAATAAATCAACTTCAGAGAATTCCGAGTAATAAATTCGAGCAATGCGAGTCAGAACACAGTTCTTAATAATTATGTATACTTTCTGCATAGTTGAATCACGTGAACTTTTTAGCGGGGTAGAAATCTTTCTCTATTTCGTGATAAAACAATAATCTCCATGGTGTAAAACACTGTGCATACGTGAAAGTTTATTTGTTAAATTTCCACCCTCGCTTTTTTTTTCTGAAATTTAACAGTAAGTATACATCTAATTAGGGTAAAGAAAAGGAAACAAATTACTTACTATTTCGCTGAGAGATGGCTCGTGGTTCTTGTCACTTCTGAACTGTAATAAAAACTACTGTAGCTCCAATCAACTCTTCAGTATATTCAAATCCAAGTATTTCATTCCACATAGGCCTGGATGGGCACTTAAGAACGTCGACAAGGGTGCACGGTTCGGTTGGTGGCTTCCATGGAGAAGAACCGGCAAGAAACTCCATGGTTACTCTTTTCAAATTATTTGGTATTACACAATTCTACATTACTTCACGTTTTATACAAAATGCAATAATTACAACACTTATCAGACATAGATTCGACTGTTAGTCTTAACACCACAATTTCTCCCAATGAACAGCGCTCTCTCGGTCGAGTGTCATGTTTTATAAACTACCCCTTCCCGCTTCAACATTGACGGCTAGGCAGTGTTGTCATTTCTCAAATATAAAACGAATTATTAAAATCTTTGAAACCCTACATAATATTTTTGAAAATCATGACAGTTAAATTGAATTTAAATTCAGGTAGTCATTTTGTAAAAGTTACATTATTTTCGTCTTTTAATTACCTATTATAAAGAAAATTCACATTCCAATATTTTACAGGATTATAAAGTTTAACTACATAATAAAACTTTCACTATCACGTTAAAATAAAACTTCACTCGGGAAAAACCCAGAGACAAAAAATATGGACTAAGATTTATGCTATTTACTAGAGCATAATAATTTAAGAAGATGATCCAACTGAGTTGATATAATAATCCCACTTACCAAATGATGAGATAACTAAAACTAGGTATTCACGTAAATAGATAACCTTAATGTCATAGCATACGATGAAATAAAACGACGTGAGGAAACTCTGTGTCTTTTCCTTTTCTTCCCATACAAAGATAGTCGTTTAGGAGGAGCTCGTGGCTAAATAATAGCAGCCGCTCGGGTCGATATTTAGGTTAAGCCGTGCTTGCCTAGGTTGGTCTGTGGATGGGTGACCACCCATTACATACCGTGTTGGTCCCGGCTGTCATTTGTGATCTTTGACAGTCGTTACAGGCAGTGGCCCAAAAAGTCTGACAACCAGTCTTACGAAGGCGTATCGTATTACCCAGTACTAACTGGGTTGTGGAGGTCAGATATTCAGTCGCCCCATGGAAAATACTGGTATTCAGCTGCATCCGGTTAGACTGGAAGCCGACCCTAACATTGTTGAGAAAGGGCTAGGCAGTTGATGATGATGACAATGATTGTATAGTACAAGTGGCTTTTCTCAACAGTGAGAAAACAACGCTTGTGGGATTGTAAATGACAAAATAGTCCCGTTCCCTATTCTTTTTCAATAAATACAAATTATTTCTCTAAATAAGCGTCAAAAAAAATACAACAAAAAAATAAAGTGAACAATACAGATAATTTTGTATGTATAGAATCCGTAAGCATGTCTGCGGTAGGTGCCAGTTCGACAGATAACTGAACAAGAAATATCGAAGGCTAACAAGGTGCTAAAGTAAACGCTATTCCGAACACCCATAAAAAATTAACGATCGAAAATTTTAAACTTGTCAAATGCAATGAAAAATATGAAAAGGATGATGGGTAAGCAATTTGTATTTATATACAGTACCTACATTTACGTAATCGAAATATTGTATGTATAAATAAAAAATACTGCTGATTCCAGTTTGAAACTTGACACTTATGAAAGGAGAAAAAAAAATTAAAATATTAAAAAATCATTAAAAGATGTCAAAGACATGCTATAACAATTTGTTTTGTTAATACCTATTGAGGATCATATTACCAACACCTACTTCTCATATAATACTGTCACGTAATATGATATCTTAATTCTCTGGCTTCGTTATGATAAATTATAGTTTACATGGCAAAGTGTCGTATAATAGGAGCTTAGCCGAAAATGTTCTTAAAATCTGTGTAATCTATGTTTCTACTCGTAATGATCATGTTTCAAAGCATTTTAGGCTTTATGACAACACAAAAAGAATTATAATTAACTTTACTATTTGTAATGCTTTATGTGTACGCTGGCTTGACAACTGACGTAATGTCAAAAGAAAAGTAAAAAAAAAAATTATTAGAAGCCATCAACAGTCGAGCTCAAGGCAAAGATGAACGTCCTAAAGCCTAAAATGCTTTGAAACATGATCATTACGAGTCAAGCAACAGTCTTAAACTTTACACAGTTGAGTAAACGAAAAGTATTTAAGCAAATAAGGCAGACAGTCGTTTCGCTGTTGCCACTCTGTCTGCAGCTACAGAAGAAGATTTACATAAGTACCACAACGTGATCAACGAACATTTACATTTATCGTAAATTTCCAATGACAAAATAAAAAAAGGAAACATAACGCTATGGCCACCTGACCATTATAACTTGAGATTGTGAGATAAAAATCAGCAAGGAGATTTATTTCTCGCCATCTCTACGATTAATCGCGAAATATTAATTAGCCCCGTCCCGAGGTCAACAATCTGTTTATTAACGTTGCATATTAATAAAACACTCTTTGGTGAAAGTATCATTAAGTTGATTGTGTTTTTAACACGTGGAACTGAGTAGTTTTATCTGTTAGATGACCTAATTTGACAAGTAAATTAATGACCAGCTGTTAACTCTAACACATTGTGGCAAGTTAAAGAATTAAGCAAAAACTGGTATTAGGTACCTGTAATTAAGATTTTAGGCATAATAAACAAAAGTGTTGCACCCTTACTATCGTCATAATTTCCTTCATTTATGGACATTTAGGCCCAGCGCACACCGCTGGAGGCGCAGCGGAGCGCATTCGAAGACAACAATTTAATATAAACCTTAACCACCTTGATATACGGTCGCGCGCATGCTCTTGTAGTAGCTTGAAGGCGCTCCGAGTACCGCGTGCGAATTTATTCTTCTAATGACCGTATATCAAGGTAGTTAAGGTTTATATTAAATTGTTGTCTTCAAATACGCTCCGCTGCGCCTCCAGCGGTGTGCGCTGGGCCTTAGGATTCCATAAGGATTCATTTAGGGACAGCAGGTATTCATCCGTATATCCTAAGTATTACGTATTCATCCAGGGATCAAATATAACGGTCCATATAACATTCGAGGCTCTTCTAGAAAATTCTTCTCCATCGCACGTTTTTCGTCGCGTGACATGAAAGAAAGATAAACAGTGATAGCCAAACGTGTTTAGCGACTTTTGTGGCTGACGCTACCAGTTTGCGCACCTGGCCTCACTCGCGAATATACACATATAATAAAATAAAAAATAGACACATAATCTAAATATATAAAAGAAGAAACTGACTGACTGACTGACTGACTGACTGACTGACTGACTGACTGACTGACTCATCTATCAACGCACAGCCCAAACCGCTGGGTCTACAGATTCCAAATTTGGCAAGTAGGTTCCTTATGTGGTCTAGGGGTGCACTAAGAAAGGATTTTTCAAAATTCATCCCCTAAAGGGGTTAAACGGGGCTCCAAAGTTTGTATGGGGAAACAAGATTAGTTAGACTATTTTATTCGAAACTTCACAGGAGTGCTCCTATTGATAAATGAGTAGAAACGGGTTTCAGGTTTTTTCAGAATTCAACCCCTAAGAGGGGAAAATGGGGTGGCAAAGTATAAAGATCAATGCACAGCCCAAACCGCTGAGTCTAGAGATTCCAAATTTGGCAAGTAGGTTCCTAATGTGGTCTAGGGGTGCACTAAGAAAGGATTTTTCAAAATTCAACCCCTAAGGGGGTTAAACGGGAAACCAAAGTTTGTATGGGTAAAACAAGATAGTTAGACTATTTTATTCTAAACTTCACAGGAGTGCTCCTATTGATAAATGAGTAGAAACGGGTTTCAGGTTTTTTCAGAATTCAACCCCTAAGAGGGGGAAATGGGGTGGCAAAGTATAAAAATCAATGCACAGCCCAAACCACTGAGTCTAGAGATTTCAAATTTGGCCCAAAGGTTCTTTATGAGGTTTAGGTGTGCATTAAGAAAGGATTTTTCAAAATTCACCCCCTTAGGGGTTGAAACGGGAGTCCAAAGATTACGTGGGGAAATAAGATTAGTAAGACTACTTTATTCGAAACTTAACAGGAGTACTCCTATCGATAAATGAGTTAACGTTTGTGTTTCAGTTTTTTTTTTTCAGAATTCAACCCCTAAAGGGGGAAATGGGGTAACAAAGCCTGAAATTCAACATAGGTATTGTTTTTATGGTGAATTGGGTCGGGTGTATTACAAAAACAACGATTTTAAGATTTAATGTGGCAGACCTGAAATACTACCATTCCCTTTTGGGGTGCGATGGGGTTGAAATGTCTAAAAATCAATATGGGTGTCGATACCGAGATAATCAGGGGTGCTGATTACGAAAATGGCATTTATTTTGAGATCCAGATGATAATAATTGTGATTACGATGATGATGATTGTGATGATGATGACGATGATTGTGATGATGATGATTTTGATTACGATTATAATGATTGTGATTACGATGATGATGATTGTGATAATGATGATTGTGATAACGATGATAATGATTGGGATTACAATGATAATAAGTGTGATAACGATGATGGTGATTGTGATAGTGATTGTGATTGTGATTGTAATGGTGATGGTGATTGTGATGGTGATTGTGATGGTGATTGTGATGGTGATTTTAAGATTTAATGTAACAGACCTGAAATACTACCATTCCCTTTTGGGGTGCGATGGGGTTGAAATGTCTAAAAATCAATATGGGTGTCGATACCGAGATTATCAGGGGTGCTGATTACGAAAATGGCATTTATTTTGAGATCCAGTTGATAATAATTGTGATTACGATGATGATGATTGTGATGATGATGACGATGATTGTGATGATGATGATTTTGATTACGATTATAATGATTGTGATTACGATGATGATGATTGTGATACTGATGATTGTGATAACGATGATAATGATTGTGATTACAATGATAATAAGTGTGATAACGATGATGGTGATTGTGATAGTGATTGTGATTGTGATTGTAATGGTGATGGTGATTGTGATGGTGATTGTGATGGTGATTGTGATGGTGATGGTGATGGTGATTGTGATGGTGATTGTGATGGTGATTGTGATGGTGATTGTGATGGTGATTGTGATAGTGATTGTGATGGTGATTGTGATGGTGATTGTGATGGTGATGGTGATGGTGATTGTGATGGTGATTGTGATGGCGATTGTGATGGTGATTGTGATGGTGATTGTAATTGTAATGGTGATGGTGATTGTGATGGTGATTGTGATAGTGATTGTGATGGTGATTGTGATGGTGATTGTGATGGTGATGGTGATGGTGATTGTGATGGTGATTGTGATGGTGATTGTGATGGTGATTGTGATGGTGATTGTGATTGT
The DNA here is from genome assembly GCA_905147715.2 of Xestia xanthographa. NCBI lineage: Eukaryota > Metazoa > Arthropoda > Insecta > Lepidoptera > Noctuidae > Xestia > Xestia xanthographa. The sequence goes on along the minus strand of LR990653.1, from coordinate 19,683,146 downwards.
AATGGTGATGGTGATTGTGATGGTGATTGTGATGGTGATGGTGATGGTGATTGTGATGGTGATTGTGATGGTGATTGTGATGGTGATTGTGATGGTAATTGTGATAGTGATTGTGAGGGTGATTGTGATGGTGATTGTGATGGTGATGGTGATTGTGATGGTGATTGTGATGGTGATTGTGATAGTGATTGTGATGGTGATGGTGATTGTGATGGTGATTGTGATGGTGATTGTGATGGTGATTGTGATGATGATGGTGATTGTGATGGTGATTGTGATGGTGATTGTGATGGTGATTGTGATGGTGATTGTGATTGTGATTGTGATTGTGATGGTGATTGTGATTGTGATAGTGATTGTGATGGTGATTGTGAATGTGATGGTGATTGTGATGGTGATTGTGATTGTGATGGTGATGGTGATTGTGATGGTGATTGTGATGGTGATTGTGATGGTGATTGTGATGGTGATTGTGATTGTGATGGTGATTGTGATGGTGATTGTGATGGTGATTGTGATGGTGATTGAGATAGTGATGGTGATTGAGATAGTGATGGTGAGTGTGATAATGAGTGTGATTACGATGATAATTATTGTGATAACGATGATGGTGATTGTGATAGTTATTTTGATGATGATTGTGATGGTGATTGTGATAGTGATTGTGATAGCGATAGTAATGGGGATTGTGATGGTGTTTGTGATTGTGATAGTGATGGTGATTGTGATATTGATTGTGATAGCGATAGTAATGGGGATTGTGATGATGATTGTTATTGTGATAGTGATGGTGATTATGATGGTGATTGTGATTGTGATTGTGATGGTGATTGTGATGGTGATTGTGATGGTGATTGTGATGGTGATTGTGATGGTGATTGTGATGGTGATTGTGATTGTGATGGTGATGGTGATTGTGATGGTGATTGTGATGGTGATGGTGATTGTGATGGTGATTGTGATAGTGATTGTGATGGTGATTGAGATAGTGATTGTGAGTGTGATAATGACTGTGATTACGATGATAACTATTGTGATAACGATGATGGTGATTGTGATAGTTATTTTGATGGTGATTGTGATGGTGATGGTGATTGTGATAGTGATTGTGTTAGCGATAGTGATGGGGATAGTGATGGTGATTGTGATTGTGTTAGTGATTGTTATGGTGATTGTGACGGTGATTGTGATCGTGATTGTGATGGTGATTGTGATGGTGATTGTGATGGTGATTGTGATAGTGATTGTGATGGTGATTGTGATGGTGATTGTGATGGTGATTGTGATGGTGATTGTGATTGTGACAGTGATAGTGATGGTGATTGTGATAATGATGGCGGTTGTGATAGTGATGGTGATTGTAATAATAATAATTGTGATGATTATGAAATGCGGCACATAGATAGTTTATAACCTGGATTAACATGGATAACACTATTATCCCTTTAGTATGATCCAGTGGGACAGTTACCGAACTTCACGCGGGCGAAGCCGCGGGCAACAGCTAGTGTCTTTATAAAATTGCCATTAAATTACAAAAAAAAAAACTCAAGTTTTGGCAAAAGTTTCCATAATAAAACCGTCAAGGTTCCCATCATCCTTCTTGATGACAATAAAAATTATGTATGGTAATATTGATCCACAATTATAAATAATCCCATAAAAAAGTTATAAATTATGTTTGAAAATAACGCCGTTACAATGTGAATCAGACACACCTGCTTCATTAGCAAGCTTAAAATATTAATAGATTTCTAAATGATCACAATTTTTCAAATCATTTCAGTTTGGAGACAAGTTTAAGGCACTAGAAGTCTCATGACCCCAGATTCTCCTTCCGATATTCAGATTCAATGCAAATGAACTTTTTTATCTTAATTTTGAATCCTGATTAGAACATAGGTTATCAGGTTTTAATTTGGATCATAAATTACACAATTAACTGGTCGTAAAGGATGGAGTCAAACGATAAATACACGGTTAGATGAAAACAAGTAGCACTATCTTCTAGGAAATAGACAAGATGCATTTTTTTCCTAGAAAAAAAATTGTCACTAAAAACTCCAATCAGTTACAAGCACAGATCTTAGAAAAACTTCGGTTTTGTATGCTAAGTTTTAAGTAAACTATGTAGGTATGTTCTTCTTTTTGAGAAAAAAAAATATTTTATCCGAAGTTTTTAGCTACTAAATAACGGCCATTTTCAATAACTTACTAGCCGGTTTCGGTAGGTTGCTATCTCTATCTGTTTGTCATTTTGCTTACTGGACGGTTAGAAACAAAACGTCAAAGAAAAGCTTTCTTTGGTTTTCTATGAATCAAGTGACAGGTAGGTGACACGTATAGGATATTCTTTATTTATAAAAACACCGATAGCTACGGAAGAATGTAAATTAAACAACAATTATACGTAAGTAAGTTATACAAAACGGCCGTTAATCAGTCAGTCCTCAGTCTAAGCTTTAAGTAAGCAAAAATCTATCGTACATTAAGTTTTGATGGGTAGAGAGAGTTAAAGAAAAGCTAAATAAACGTTAGATAAACAGTCTGTGAGATATAAAAGAAAAAACGGAGTGATAAAATTCTATAATTTAAGCCTTACGATTGACAGGGAAGAATCGAAGAAGAATAATCATTCCGCCAACCCCCAACTAACATGGAACAAGGACAGAAAGATGATACTATAACACGAATAAACATTTATTTTATTAATCGCAGAATTCACACCTACCAATTTGTAAACAAGTTCACAACTCAACAGCTTATGAAACGCATTAGTTATAACTGAATGCACTAAATGATACTGTCACAAAAACTTAGTTTGAAATATGTTTTAATTTTCAAATTGACCATAAAATATTAAGTTAATCAGACTAAATGTCTGCTATTAGTTAGAGACAATATACAGGCTGACCTAGTGACTTGTGACTTCTTTATAACCAACGGTACTTCTGAGATAGATACTGATACTCATTTGAACTAATAGAGCAATTTATTAATCTAAGTAAATAAAAACATGTGTTAGTACACACTAATCTTTAAAACCATCCTACAGATTTTAACAAATTTTTGTGAATGTTTATGATTGGTTTCAAAGATAGGATTGTTTTGGAGCCAATAAATAGGTCGTGACGTGCGATACATGGATGGGTTATGGCGCTAATCTACTTAGAAATCAATTAATATAAGAAGCTGCGCTACACCACCGCCTTTCACATCCAGACTGACCCATTCTCATTTTTGAGGCCTTTTTTATTTTATTTTTTTCGGATGGTAAATCATCAAATGACTCCTCCCGCTCTGGGCGGAGCAGGAGGTAGTGTCAGACTTTTACTGACTAAAACCCATACATGTTTCTTCATCGCCCTTTGTGTTCCGGGGCCGCGGTATCTCTTTCGAACAGTCCCGCAACCCCGGCAGGCATCGGCCCTTGCCGACCCCTTCCTATTGCTGACTCTCTTTGAGGCGCGTGGAACACGAACGCGCCGTCGACACGGCCTGTCGTCATGAGACGGACGGACGGCGAGCTAGCCCATAGCCCACCGTCAACAGGTCCGCGCCTACGGTGGCCGGGACGGCCGGACGCCCGGGGCGTCTCCCGCGGCGGCCGGGACGTTGAGAGGTTCTCTCCTTCTCACGTTCCGCCACCTCCTTCTCTAGCATTACTGCTTCGCAGAAGGAGGTGATGGCGTCCCATTCCGTCTCGCTCCGGACCATGGCTTGCACCAGGGCCGCCGCTTCGAGGACACGTCTCATTTTTGAGGCCTTCAGTTGATTTATTCAATATGACCATTGAAACTCTTTGGTAAGTCCGACAAACCACTCCGCCCAGCAAGGGGTCTAAGGACATCGAGTAAGGTTATAGAGACGAAAAATATCCCAGTTAAAAATTTAATTCTTATCTCAATTCTTGAAAAAAAAAAAACAGTTTTGTATTCCATTCATTATTTTTCTCACAAAAATAAGAGGGTTATTCTACTAATCAAACGCCATGAAATAATTCCTTTGAAATAATTTCCATTGAATTATGCGGATATTCGACTAACCAATAACCATAAAAGAATTTGTTAGTAATTCCCATTGACATCAGTTACCGAATCACCTTACCAAAAACCAGGTTGGCAAGAAAGTGATGTAAATGCCACCACATTTTGTAGAGTTAAAATAAATAAATAGGTTACCTATTAATTAACAATTTATTTCTTTAAATTACCGTGTATAGTATGGTTCCCAAGTCTGGCAAAGTATTATTGGGTTTCTCCAACAGGATTTTTTCAGTAGCAGCCAAGTAATCTGGTGTTGTGCCAGGTTGCGTATTGCCAAACTGTATGCTGACCCAGACCGGAGTTGCTCTGAATTCGATCGCAGTTTGCCTTTGTAGTTGAAGAGCGAGCTGTATACCTATTCAGAGAGTATCTGAATCAAACTACATTTTGCTCTAAAATACTACATACGAGTCCAGACGTCTATGCTTTCCAGCGTCTGGTGTAGTATGTAATATGGCATCGTTATGGGTAGGCCGACGAAGGAGGCCGGCGGAGGCCCAGCTTTTCGGGGATAGAAGTCAAAGAGTGTTAAGTATTTAATATGCAAGCGAAGCGAGCGCGGGTTTACGAAACCTTATCTTGTTTTACCTAAAAGCGAGCAAAATGCGTACCTTCTCAGATTGGTCTGAGCTCGTATTTACTTTGCTCCAATTTGTTTGTGATTTCAAAGAGCAGGACGAAGTTTAGTACAGATTATGGGTGTCTGGGTCAGTATACAGTCTGGCAATACGTTGCCAGGTTGACGACAATAAGGTTGTCCCTAACATGGGACTAAAACGTAACTGGAGAAAAGTGGGTGTACTATTAGGTACCTACAGCTCTGACTGCATAACTTTTACAGATTACAGACGTGATATTATGTTTATTATTCACAGTACTACACTGCATTATGTGTCATCCATGTATGCATTGCAGAAATTTGATTAACACACAATGGGAACTTGAAATTCCTATCTAATTATGCGTGCAATTTATCAGGAGGTTTTATCTATGTGCAAGACTTTCTTTTGTATCCAAGTTCTTTATGTTGTGGGGTCAATATAAGGTGAGTAACCGGTTTGTGTGTTTAACTTAGCACAAAGCTTAAATTAAGCCAAACGCACATCCCTATTGTGCGTTTGGCTTAATTCAAGCTTTAAGGTGGTCTAAGACTGCGCTCATAACACGAAAGCAGAGCGAAATTCGTAGCTAACTGCAATGTTGTTTTGAAATGTCAAAGCACCTGATATTTTTTCCAAAACATGACAGTTTTATCGTAAAATATCCCAAGTAGCACATTGTAATTACGATCGAGGCTGTAGTAGAAGCCTGAAGTCGAAGGCTTTTTGGGTCAAGGTTTGTAATTCCCGTACCAGCCGTGATACATACAATGTTTTCATCACATTTGCGAGTAACAAAATAAAATTATAGGGCAGAAATCTTATTTCTTAAAATTAATAGTCACTGTAAGTAAATAAAGGCAAATGTTTTTTTTTTGGGAGTCTTATTGTTTGAGACAAATTATTAGTAGTATTTTCTTCCCTATTAGAAATTTGTCATATCTTACTTTAAAAAAAAAATAACTATGAAATACAGCTTTACTACACAAGTCAGCACAACTAATATTACGAAATTCGTGAATCTTTTTCTAAGCGGATGGCGGGCTTTTAACCCAGAAACATTAAGGGCAAATATGTACCTATACAGCCATGACGGTGTAAAAGTAATAAATACTTACCTACGCAGCGAGGTTGCAATAAAATTCCTGTTTAGATAACATTTTAAGATATTTTTTTTAATTTCGATCTAATGTAAACTCCTTGCTTGAACTTGAACCTGCATGACCTGTGTGCAGTGCTACAAATTAAAAAAAATTACTTACCGACCTTGGGCTTCATGGGAAGAAAAAGGGTCGAGGGTTTTTTACAGGGCATTGCGGCCAAATTAAGCTGCATGTTATGATACTGTTTACGTGTAAGTGTGACGAAATAGTACATTATGATATCATAATGTACTATTTCGTCACACTTACACGTAAACAGTATCGCACACACACAGTACACACAGTGGTACAGTAAGTGCAGTAAGTTGAAAATTACAGCTGAGGCGATATTGCTAGCCCGAGCCGTAGGCGAGGGCTGTAATAAAGCAGAGGCTGTAATTATCAAAGCGCACGCATGTCATACGACGTTTTATAACATATTTGCGAGGAAATAAAATAAAATTCGGACTTTCTTAAACGAATAAATCTTTTACTTGTTCACAAATTAGTGATGCGCGCGCATCAGCGCTTTTTTTAAGGCAAAGACACAAAAACAGCCAGTATTACTAATAAAGTAAATTAATATTTTTGTTTTTTTGTTACAGATAAATGGTTGTAATTTATTGTCAAAATTAACTAATTAAATGTTTATTTATTATATTTCAACTCCCACAGTTAATTTTATTAATAAAATGTTGACCACTTTTCTGAAATAAAAACTCTTTGCTAAGATTTAAAAACCGGCCAAGTGCGAGTCGGACTCGCAGACGAAGGGTTCCGTACCATTGACTATATTTAGTATTTGTTGTTATAGCAGCAACAGAAATACATCATCTGTGAAAATTTCAACTGTCTAGCTGTCACGGTTCATGAGATACAGCCTGGTGACAGACAGACGGACAGACGGACAGACGGACAGACAGCGAAGTCTTAGTAATAGGGTTCCGTTTTTACCTTTTGGGTACGGAACCCTAAAAAAAACCGGCCAAGTGCGAGTCGGACTCGCGCACGAAGGGTTCCGTACCAATTATTATAAAAAAATCACGTTTGTTGTATGGGAGCCCCCCTTAAATATTAATTTTATTCTGTTTTTAGTATTTGTTGTTATAGCGGCAACAGAAATACATCATCTGTGAAAATTTCAACTGTCTAGCTGTCACGGTTCATGAGATACAGCCTGGTGACAGACAGACGGACAGACGGACAGACGGACTGATGGACAGACGGACTGACGGACAGACAGCGAAGTCTTAGTAATAGGGTTCCGTTTTTACCCTTTGGGTACGGAACCCTAAAAACAGACAAAACTGCAAAAAAATCACGTTTGTTGTATGGGAGCCCCCCTTAAATATTGATTTAATTCTGTTTTTAGTATTTGTTGTTATAGCGGCAACAGAAATACATCATCTGTGAAAATTTCAACTGTCTAGCTGTCACGGTTCATGAGATACAGCTTGGTGACAGACAGACGGACAGACAGCGAAGTCTTAGTAATAGGGTTCCGTTTTTACCCTTTGGGTACGGAACCCTAAAAAGTACCGTTCCTTTTTGACGGAGCATCTTGATAAACCGTGCGTTGTACATTACATTACTGCACAAGTACGTAATGAGATACATTACGATATTTAAATGGGTGAAATAAGAGACCCTTTACGAGCAAATATGTTATAAAAGTTTTTATCTACACCCATGCTATAAATCCTCTATAAAAGTATCTGACACAGTTAGCTTATTGCCAACATTAAAACAGCCAGTGTCATAATAACCATTATAACATCCAAACGGGTGTTATGATGTTGTACTAAATTTCATTGTGCAACTCGTTTAAAAAAAAACTTTGTCTAGTACGTGCGATTCATTACCACATCGCCGTAATAAAATAGTACATTATGATATAAGTGCGGTAAGTTGAAAATTACAGCTGAGGCGATATTGCTAGCTCGAGCCGTAGGCGAGGGCTACAAGAAAGCAGAGGCTGTAATTATCAAAGCGCACGTATGTCATACGACGTTTTATAACATATTTGCGAGGAAATAAATATAACTCGGACTTTCTTAAACAAATAAATCTTTTACTTGTTCACAAATGAGCGATGCGCGCGCATCATCGCTTTTTTTTTTTAATGCAAAGACACAAAAAACAGCCAGTATTACATATAATATATTATATATTACTAAAAAAGTAAATTAATAATAATAAAAAAATATGTTTTTGGTTGTGGTGGTGTGTGGTTGTATTTTTTTGTCAAAATTAAAGAATTAAATGTTTATTTATTATATTTCATCTCCCAAAGTTAATTTTATTCATAAAATGTTGACCACTTTTCTGACATAAAAACTCTTTGCTAAGATTTAAAAAAGTAACGTTCTTTTTTGACGGAGCATCTTGTTAAACCGTGCGTTGTACATTACATTACTGCACAAGTACGTAATGAGATACATTACGATATTGAAATGGGTGAAATAAGAGACCATTTACGAGCAAATGTGTTATAAATAACTATTATCACTGTTTGATCTAGTTTCACATCAATTTGAATGTATTGTAACTAACTATGTAGTTTGAAGTAAATGAAACATTATTACGTTTGCTTTGAGCGCACAGTATACAAAAATTAACTAACACGTCAAAATGAAGAAAGAGTAAAAAAAATAAGCTACAAGCACTCTCTCTCTCTCTGTCTCTTTCTCTCTTTATTTTGACGTGCCTGGACATAATATCCAAGCCCTGATTTTGTGTTTTTCCTTTTTAAAAATTTTACCAGTTATACATAAGTATTAATGGTAAAAATATTGAACACTAAAGTTTTACAATTTTTTACCAATTATACATAATTACTGGTAAAAATGTTAAAAAAGTTGGTTTAGCCAAAGAAAACAAAAAATAATATGAATAAACAAAATCAGTGCTTGGATAATATGACCAGGGGGTGGTGGAATATAAAGAACCAGTCATGAGAAGTGATTAGTGTGAAAATTGGCATTATTGGTTGCGGCCCGCCTGCAGTATATGCTGCTGTATATATTTTTTTTTTTAAAGATGTATTTAGCTAGAAGGTATTTTTGAAAAGCGAATTATTTAAAAAAATGTAATTATTACAATTCTGGAAATAGATCTGTTGTACATTTGTGGACTGTACTTGCATCAACATGCAACCTGAAATTACCATGCAAATTGCTAAAAAGGTAAGATAATTTGAATATGGCACGCTACTTTCACACATCATCCTTAGGGGAATTCCCAATACATCTACTTTTGAATCATAAAACTATAAAAAGAATATGTTAAACAGATTTAATTATTAGATTAAGTAATTAAAATAGCTATAAAATTACACAAAACAATATGCTAAACAGAATTAATAAGATTAACTAGAAAAGCTATAAAACTAACTGTACAATGATCTCATTTCATAATTTTACGAGTAATATTTATTTATAAGCATGTAAAAAGTCACGTAGTTCTAGGAAAATTAATGGATGACGATTTTTTTATTGAATTAATTGCGGGAAATATTTTCTAGTTCTGAGAATTTGAGGTACGTGACGAAAAAAACCGGCCAAGTGCGAGTCGGACTCGCGCACGAAGGGTTCCGTACCAATTATTATAAAAAAATCACGTTTGTTGTATGGGAGCCCCCCTTAAATATTAATTTTATTCTGTTTTTAGTATTTGTTGTTATAGCGGCAACAGAAATACATCATCTGTGAAAATTTCAACTGTCTAGCTGTCACGGTTCATGAGATACAGCCTGGTGACAGACAGACGGACAGACGGACAGACGGACAGACGGACAGACGGACAGACAGACGGACAGACAGCGAAGTCTTAGTAATAGGGTTCCGTTTTTACCCTTTGGGTACGGAACCCTAAAAACGTTGGAGAATTAAAAAAAAAAAACAATTTATCTATATTTTATTTTGAACAAATCCCTTACTAAAGAAATTATTCTTTAAGCCTTAATAGAAATTTCTATTCCTTAAAATTTGCAATTTTATATCATTTATGAATATAAAGCCAATTTTAAGGTACTTATTTATAAAATTATTTTAAAGCAAGTTACTCTTAATATCAGTATCACGTATCATATTATAAAATTATTTCTTACGCGCAAGCCACCCCTGCATCGCACGGTTTTTATTATTTGACGAAATATTGAGATTTATTTTATAAGAATGAATACCCAATTAAATTAAATAGCCTCACACGTCATAATTTCGTGAAATTATGACACGTGAGGCTATCGCTAACATAGAGAATGGTTTTAAAAATCATAATAATAACCACTCTGTAAATATTATACGTATATATATAATATTGTACGGTCACAGAACCCACCTGCATCAGTAAGAAAATTTGAATTTGGCGGGCTGCTTTCACACATCATCCTTAGAGGAATTCCTAATACGTCTACTTTGAATTATAAAAGTACAACAAACAATATGCTAAACACAATGATATAAACATCATTAATTACTAGATTAATTAGAATAGCTATAAAACTATTTGTTAGTTTTGCCAACTTTTACGAGTATGTTTACTTCAAAAACATTTAAAAAGTCACGTTCTTCAAGGAAAATCAAGATGTTATTTTTTTATATATTTAGAACTATTTCCTAGTTCTGCGAATTTGAGTAACGTGACGAAATAAACGTTAGATATATTTAAATAAGACTCCGATAACTTGGATAACTGGGTTGTTTTCGAGAAATCGAACATTTAAAGTTTTTTTGAAATTTTCCACCTCTTACCATAAACTGTGGAATGTGAGAAATCTACGTCGTTCAGGATATTAAACTGATAATAGCAGCTCATGGACGAATCCATCGAAAACAAAATTGTCATCATTGCTAAAATAAACGATAAAATAAAATTCACTAAACGATTGGATACGGAAGCGATCCACCGTATATATTTTTTAACTAAAATTATATTCCATAGAGGCGTTTGCTAAAAATAAGATAATGATTTCTAACCACAGTCCGATAATAACATACATAATAAGATTATAATATTGTAGGTATTTTAAAAGTATTTTATTTGTGTTTTTAATTTTTATTTTGTTTCTTGTGTCGCGTTGGCGTCAGAGCTGTTGACGTGTTATTCACGTAATTTTAAATGAATAAATAAATATATTATATATATTTACAGTTCTACATAATATGTAATATAATTCCTATAATTAGGTTAAAATTACCACTACATGGACAGTTCTCATTAAATCGTCTGCGAAGTATTCCCTTACTGAATGTATACGCAGTGCCACGAAAATAAAAATTAAACAGTCTCCGTCCGTCATGTGACCATCCGTTACATACTGAGTTTTCTTCGTGCCACGGAAAGCATGTTAAGCCGTTGGTCCCAGATCTCATTACTAAGATTTTTTTTTCTTGATCTTTGACAATCGTTACAGGTAGTGGCCCAAAAGGCTGACAACCAGTCTTATACCAAGGGGTATCGTATTGGCTAGTAAGTATTGATTGGGTTGTATGGGTCAGGCAGGTTATCGTTCCAGGAGTTCGGAGGCTCGCAAAAGCTGCAACCAACCTACCAGACGATTCGAAAACCACTTTTCCTGGAGTTCGTGACTAAGAAAAAGAGGACTTTCACCTATTGCTATCAAACGAATACGAATGACTGACTCAGAGCTGCTGCAAAAACTTCAATTTCCTGATGTAAAACCCTATAATACTTTGCCTGACCTGGAAATCGAAATCAAGACCTTTCACCTCTTGTGACTACTAGACTGGATCTCATAGTCGTAAGAGCAGACAAATATGCCAGTTCGAGCAAAACCATGAAATTTATCTTGCAAAATATTAATGGTTTCATATTTCACACAAAATGTAGGCTCATGTATCTTAGACCATTTCCATCATTAAGTAAAACAATACGACGAGATCAAGTTCCAAAACTTCCATGTTAAAATTTTGCTCTAGTTGGTTTTTGGGGTCACTGAACTCTGCTCACCATGAATTAAGAAGTAATAAGATTTTATGGACATTATGCAAAACTGGAGCTAGATCGTCATTAAGATAAACTTTAAAATGTATCAATTATTAATTTATTATTAGGACAGATATACCTGAGACTATCTGTTGCCATATGACCGAATTTTCACTTTTGATAGGGTCAGTTGGGTCTACTATAAAACTATAAATTTTGATAAGTAAAGGGTGCTACACACATGTTCCGAGTCGGCATTTGATTTGAGATTTGCTACAACCGGGCGGCCAAATTAAAAAAAATGTTCGTTGTAGTAAAAATATTCCGGCTAAAGCTTTCGAATTATGCCAAGCAGACTTGAATGCCATTCAGCGTCGGTAGATATCGAATGGAGTTTATCGATAGGCACACGCTTAACAAAAGCCAAGTATTTGTTTATATTGCTTCGGGTCGGCTGTTTTGTTCAACAAATATGTTCTGCTGGCTCGAATGTGCCAATCTAAACAAGCCAACACAAACTGGAAGCGGATGCTCAAACGGAAACTCAAACTCAAAGCATTTATTTCAATCAGACCATTACGGTTCTTTTGAATGTCAAAAATACAAAAAGAAAATCAAAGCTACAGTCCCAGTCACAAGGCATAATAACTTGAGAAAGTACTGTAGTTGCCCATTCCCTAGCGTAGATCTCTATGGAGAAGAACGGGAAAGAAACTCCATGGACACTCTTTTAAAATCAAAATATTGTTATAAAATCTTGGTTACATCATTAATTTTGAGATTATACAAACTTCTAGTAGTAGAAACTACTGTCCCGGCAAAAGCATATATTCATATAATCGAAGCTCAAGGTGAAGTCATCTCCTATTAAAACATCATTTAATACAATGAACATTTAAACTTTTATAGAAATAGAATAAAATAAAACTTCAAATTATACTAAAAGAATGAACGGTGAAAGACCTTCTAAATTAAGCAAATCTCTGAATTTATATCTTTGTGACGGTTTGTCTAACGGTGATGGTGGCGCGAAGAACATTTGTTGCTGTTTCTAGATTTTATATAAATTATGTGAATCGTAACTCAAATATACACAAGGCCTACTTTTGTACACTTTGATATACAGAGGACACCGCGAGAGAAAACTCAAGTCCCACCGATTTAGTCCATGTGTATCATCATCGCCTTCGTGTATTTGTTAGATTCGGATAAATTGTTTCCTTTTATGTTCGTTTCCCTCGTATAGTTTCTTTCCAGTTAACCAATTCTTTCCCATGGAAACATTTTATAAGTAAATAATGTTTATATATCAAGGAACTCTAGACATCTAAAAGTTCCACTACTTCTAGGTTATTCCTTCATGACAGGTTTTACATAAAAGATAAGATGTATAAGTGAAAAATAGGTAGGTAACTAATCTTCTTGTTCAATCTTGTAGCTCAGTTTCAAGTGCCAATTTTATTTTTGATCTTATATAGCATACAATATGCCAATCAAAAATACAAAAGAAAGTATAAATAACTCTCTGATTTACAGGGGATACCGCGAGGGAAACCTCAAGTCCTACCGATTTAGTCCCCATTTTTCATCATCGCCTTCCTGTCGTTATAAGATTCGGTTGATTTTTATAAGCTTTTATTAATTTATTTTATGGTCATTCCCCTCGTATAGAGGTATCTTTTCAGTTAACACATTAAACGTTTCACACAATCCATGCATTTGTCAAACTAGCTATTTGGTTTACAGTTTTACCTACAAATTACACTGTGTAATTTAAACCTTGTAAATACACATGTTTTAAAGCTTGTTCAACCATACATTATTATATTCCGTTTCCTGCCTTTCATCTAATATGTTTATTTTTCTGAAAATTTCATGAAATCCCAAGTTAAAAGTTTAGTCATTTATAGCTTGTCGGTCTGGTCCGACTACTAGTGGTTCAAGCGACATAATTTTTTCACCTACGAAACTTTTTTCTAAGTGATTGTATCTCGGCTGAATCATTCAATTTAAAACCATTAGTCGTTATCAAATAATAATAATGCCCTTGAATTACTGTGACTTAAGCAGCTCCTTGAGTTATTTAATGTGTAAAAACCTTTTAAAATCATCTGATCATACGTAACATGAAATTCGTAATGTAAATTAGCAATATAAGTTAAATCGATTATTACAATTCTGTCGACGTTTTTTGTGATTGAATGAATTAAAAAGCCCTGATAAGATTTTATACATTGTTTACAATTCAACTAATTGAGTAGGTAGGTAAATCTAATATTATCAGCTAATAACAATAATGTAACCATTGATATACGACAGCATCGTTTACACCTACACAATGTTCTTTAAAATACACATGTTTTATAAATATTTATGACAAGGACATGTGTATATTTTGACACCTATTCACAATATATTCAATAAATGATCATTTGTCTGGCCAACGGCTGCGTGGTTATGATGCCCTTTACAATATATTATTATGTCAACGTAGTGGATATTTATTTAGAACTAGGACGACAACATTATTTGTAATTTTTATGAACAAATTGTTTTTCATGGAAACTTTTTGTAAGTGTAAGTAGGTAATGTTGATCTGTCAAGGATCTACCTACAGACATCTAAAAGTTCCACTACTTCTAGGCTTATTCTTCATGGCAGGTTTTACTTAGGTATATAAAAAATAAGACGTGTACTTATAAAATAGGTACCTAATCTTCTTGATCAATCTTGTAGCCCAGTTTCAAGTGGCATTTTGATTTTTGATCTTAGATCCATCAAACAACGCATCGATCAAAAATACAAAAAAACCGGCCAAGTGCGAGTCGGACTCGCGCACGAAGGGTTCCGTACCATTATTATCAAAAAAAGGGCAAAAAAATTACGTTTGTTGTATGGGAGCCCCCCTTAAATATTAATTTTATTTTGTTTTTAGTATTTGTTGTTATAGCGGCAACAGAAATACATCATCTGTGAAATTTTCAACTGTCTAGCTGTCACAGTTCATGAGATACAGCCTGGTGACAGACAGACGGACAGACAGCGAAGTCTTAGTAATAGGGTTCCGTTTTTACCTTTTGGGTACGGAACCCCTTAAAAAACCGGCCAAGTGCGAGTCGGACTCGCGCACGAAGGGTTCCGTGCCATTATCTATACATTAGACAAAACGGCAAAAAAATCACGTTTGTTGTATGGGAGCCCCGCTTAAATATTAATTTTATTCTGTTTTTAGTATTTGTTGTTATAGCGGCAACAGAAATACATCATCTGTGAAAATTTCAACTGTCTAGCTGTCACGGTTCATGAGATACAGCCTGGTGACAGACAGACGGACAGACGGACAGACAGTGAAGTCTTAGTAATAGGGTTCCGTTTTTACCCTTTGGGTACGGAACCCTAAAAACGACTAAATATTTTAAATCTTTTCCTCTTTCCAAAAATACATGCGCAGTTAACAACAAAATTATTATTAACTCTGTTTATCTTCTCCAAACAGACGCACAGTGCTGGTAACTCAATTTTTATTTGTCACAAGTAAATATTTTGAGTTCATTCAATGTTTGGAGCGAACTACTATCTACGTCATAGCACATTTCTATTCAGTGTCAAATGCGCATTCACTATATCAAAATATTTGATCATTGTTAACGTTTCTACCACAACCAGCCGTTTCTTTGTAACATTTCTGTGATTGACGTACATAACACTGCAAAACAAATAAACATCGCGTCCTGTCACCTGAGTTTTGAATGAGTTAAACTAATTTTCCTGTTTTTTAACCAATCTAGGTAGTAGATAAAACCAATGACACAGTGTTGGTTTGTTTTCCCACACATTGTCATTCTCAGAAGGCGTATTATGTTCATTTACGCATTGCAAAAGTAAAACACAAATACTACGCCTTGCAGACCGTTGAGCATTCAATTAGTAGAAACATGTGACCACACATTCAACCATACTTTTTGAAAAAGAATAAACTAGTTCCACTAATTTAACAAAATAGGTAAAAGCAGAAGAAGATAACCTGTTACATAATTAAATTTTATATCACACTTCCTGTCCGTTTCATCAATTAATTATAATTTACAATCACTTAAAATCTCTAAATTACCAGCGGGTGATCAAACCGTTGAAAGGTACCTCAAGAACATCACTAGTAGGTAGGTACTTATCAGTTGTTAATGAAGACGATCAAAGATAAAAGTGGTTTACTCTCATAATATTAATCTAATAGTTCGTTCCCAAGTGTTTAACGAGTGAATTATTATTTGTTGACTAATTAAAAAGATCATGGGAAATGTAAATTTAAAGTTTTCTTAATTTTATTTGTCGGAACGGTCTCTAAAAGTGCCTCTTCTCGGAATCACTTCGAATGCATTAAAAAGTAGAAAATGACGATAAAACATGTTGTCGCCTGTTAGTTATTTAATTAATTGGTTAACTGAGAGAAATTCAGTTGACTAAATGACTAATAGACACATCAGCAAGCACATAATTCCTTTGCCAAACGTATTTGACCTTCAACTCTTTGATCACCATTTGAACTGACACATCTTTATGATCAGAAAGCTAGGGACCGTTATCTTATCTCCCATTATTTAAAATAGTAGCACCATCGTGGACACACATTAAGTATTTCTATTAACCTCTGCCAAAGCGCAATCTTGGTTATAGTATGCTTTTGTAAGCAAGAAGGAGCTCTCTCCTACTTTTTTTTTATTTATCGACTATTGAAAGGCAGTCAACGGCTTTGATATTAATGTTTTTTTTAACGTTAATAGTGATGCTTAACTTTCTGCTCTATTGTTTGTAATATTAGGATTATTTTTAATGTGTATAGCGAATTTGCATGAATAGGTTACGTATTTGTAAATGTGTCATGTTTACACATTTAAATTGACTGTAATAATGCTTTTGTGTCAGAAGATGAAATAAAAATTTCAATTCGCTCCTTGTCTAACAAAACTTGTACTACATATATGTCAGTATAAGCTGAGATATTGAACCATATCTCACCGCGTTTCGGACATATTTCGCGCATATTTACATATTAATTGCCAGCACTTAAGCATTTTTATCCTTATGTAATCCGCTATATATTCAGCATGAGTAGGTATCAACCGAATCGGTCTCGTTATATAATAGGATAACGTGTTTCTTTAAATAAATATTTGCTCAATGTCAGTAGATACAAGGTGAATACTGATAATAATGCTTGTTTAGAGCACTTGAATGAACATGGAATTTAATCATCATTTAAACATTTATACAGAAGTCTACTAGCATCTATTAATAATTTAATTAATCAATCAGTATTTCATTAATAAAGCTTTAAATCGCGTTCAAAAAAGCACATCAATCATTACATTAATAAACACTGTTTTAAGCTATCAAGGTTCAAAATAAACAATAATCACCGAAGATATCCAGTACCTAAGTGACATTTTAAGTTCATTACATTTATAATTCGCGACTGCTGAGCATGAGGTCCTGGGTTCGATTGGTGGGTAGTAGTAGTAGTAGTAGCAGTGGTAGTAGTAATAGTAGTAGTAGTAGTAGTTTAATTTAAGTAACAGCTTGTAATGTTAATGCACATTCATGTGTATCCTCTTCTGCAAATCTCGCTATCAAAATTAGGTTTTGTAAGAAAACAAAATTCTGGGTTAAGCTCTCTTTTTTACCTATGCTATATAATTGTAATTTATGTATATACTTGTTTTTTTTTTTTTGTATACAATAAATAATAAGAATAGATACTTCAATTGCACTAACAGTTAACCACAGAATAACTACAGTTTTATGTACAAAGATATCCTGGCAGCCCTGAAATAATTGATATTTAATGTTCAATTAACGTTTATGGCCGCCTGCGCCAACAATGTTTAGTCATAATTTATTTATTTTAAAACACATTTTAAGCTGACAGTTTTATACCAAAACGCTTAAAAGCTAACAATAATCATAGTTATAATATTACAAATAACATTTTATAATTATTACAATAATTCAGAAAACAAAATAAAAATTACATGTCAAGTGGTGTTTACTTAACACGAATAAAATAATATAAAAAAGTCATAATGTCTTAAAAAAAATAATAATAATAATTAAATGCAATGTCATGTACGGTGGGACAGGAAGCCGACCGAATACAATATACAATAATTCTGAAAACAAAATAAAAATTACATGTCAAGTGGCATTTACATATCACGAATACAATAATCTAAAGAAGTCATAATGTCTTAAAAATAATAATAATAATTCAATGCAATGTCATGTAAGGTTGGGCAGATAATGCCGAAGTCAAAACTAGTGTTACTTATACATCTCAGTGGAATTCAATAATATTAGTCCTGACTAAAATGAAATAAAATAAAATTAAATAAGAGAAAATTACAAATCAATTGTTTAAAAATGACAATACATCTTTCCTTAAAGTGCCAATAGTATCCACAAATATGTCGGCATTTGGATTGCTGTCAAGGAATCGATTAATGAGGCCAATTGCTCTTGCGGTTGGGCTGTTATTGGCTTGATGGATGCGCCATTCCGGTGGGCATGCAAGAAGTTGGTGCCGCCGCCGTCCCATGCCACGCATGTATTGCTGCGGTACATACAGATGGATATGCTCCCTTACCGATGGATTATCTATACTACTGTTAATTAATAAATAGTAGTGTAAAATATGCATTGATTTGCGCCTGAGCTGCAAAGTGTCGAGTCCGACCATTCCTGACACAAATAAAGAAGGATACAAAAATGGGTAGTATCCGTAGGTGCGTTTATATATATAACGACAAAATTTCCTCTGAATTTTTTCAACCATAAGTGCATATAACTTCTCCGTAGGATCCCAGACAATTGCATTATACTCTAATTTACTGCGCACATATGCATTGTAGAGCAGCTTTATAACCTTGACGCTTTTAAATTGGGAGGAAGTTCTGATGATGAAACCCAGTGCTTTATTGGCATCTTTGCACACCTTTTTAATGTGCTCGTGGAAATTAAAACCACTATCTAAGGTTAGTCCCAGGTCCCGTATTGTCGAGACACGTTCGAGCGAGTCATCCGCCAACTTGTAGGCAAAATGAATTGGCTTGCGAGACCTAGAGAATGTGATGACTTTACACTTTGATACGTTAAGCGGCAGTCTATTCCTCACACTCCACTCTACAACGGCATCAATGTCCCGCTGAAATGCCAAACAGTTGTCCGGTCCAGTGACCGTCAGGAACAGCTTTAAATCATCTGCAAACATAAGGCATTTTGCCGCAGAGAGAACTCCTGGCAGATCATTTACCATGATTAGGAATTGGGGAGGTCCCAACGTACTACCCTGGCTGACACCCGACCGAGTAAAAGACTCCGGTGACTGGTACCCATTCAGTTTGACAAACTGCCGCCGATCTCTGAGGTAGTCCGCTAGGAATCGGAGAAGTTGAGGGCCAAATCCGAGAGATGCAAACTTCATCAGGAGAATGTCATTGTCGACTAAGTCGAATGCCTTTCTAAAATCAAAATATGCTGCGTCAACCTGAGTGCCAGCGGTCATTTTCGTCTTCAAGCAGTCAGCAAAACATATATGATTAGTCAAGGTGGAACGTGCAGGACGAAACCCATGCTGGGAATTATCTAGTAAACCACCGACTTGCTTGGAGATGGAATTGTTTATAACCGATTCGAAAACCTTACCGAAGACTGGCAGGACAGCAATAGGTCTGAAGTTCGTGATATCAGTTGATGATCCACTTTTTGGGACTGGCGTGACCCTAGAAACCTTCCATACTGTGGGGTATACCCCGTGCTGTAGTGACAGATTAAATATAAACAAGAGAGGTTCCTCCAATACGGACAGACAGTCCTTCAAAATAAACGCTGGGACAGCGTCAGGTCCACAAGCAGACGATGTTTTAAGCCTGGTGACTGCTCGACGCAATTCTGATGCCTTAATATGGTCTACACTGATCATAGGGAAACATCCTCTATCAGTTGCTTCGCGCTCAGCTGCCTCAGGATCCAACTTTGGAGGGTCGCTATGAAAGACTGAACTGAAATAATCCGCGAACGCATTAACGGCTCCCTGGCCTTCCACAACATTGTCCCGATACACGAACTCGTTATTTTGTTGCCTATTTTTCCTTTTATCTTTTACATATTCCCAAAACATTGAAGGATCATGACTTATAGTTTGTTCCATTGCATTAATGTAATCTTTAAAAGCAATTTCAGTGAGATCCTTAACTTTAGTCCTGTAGTATCTGAATAGTTCCCTATTAAATTGAAGGCCGTTTTGCTTATATTTTTTTAAGTTGAAATATTTTAGTTTTATATAATGCTTAATATCAGAAGTATACCATGTAGGATAAACATATTTCGAATTGAAATTTGCAATCCTCTTTTTCGGGACATTGTCATTGAAGACGCCGAATAGGTTTTTATATAACATATCTACTGCTGCATCAACATCCTGCTGTTGCAGTAGGTCAGTCCAGTCTATCTCAGCAATAGCCATGTATAACCCGTATAGATTAGCCTTGCGAAAGTTCCAGTCAGAGCTTTGACTGTTGGGCATTGTAGATGGTCGGTCCTTGACAACTGCACTTCTAGGGAAAGTAATAGTTATCTCTAAGGCAGGATGATACGCATCCATTGGAACCAGAGGGTCATCATAGGACGTCACCCTAACGTTTGCTAAGTCACAAGTCGACAACACCAGATCCAAAATGCCGCCATATTTGTTGCTAATTCTGTTAAATTGCTCTAGTTTACAATAGTCAATAAAATAATTAAATTGTGTTACAACATTATTAGTACATGATTTCAGATTAAAGTCACCAACTATCACAATTTTACAATCAGAATATTTACTTATCATGTTCTCCAAACACTCTAAAACATCTAGGTATTGTTTGTTACTAATACCAACATAATTATAAAACAGAATAATTTAATTATGATAATACTGTCATAAAAGTAACTTGTTCATCATGTTGACTCACTACTCAATTTAGATGTTTTATTGTATTTTATAACAATTATGATAATTCTTATTGTAATTTTCGTGAAGGGGTCGTAGTTCGCGTGGTGTTAGTCATAGTTAATGGAAGGTGCGGTGATACCTCATCTCATGATAAGATCATCAGGTTATTGTTCTTATATAATCTTAGACTTTTGTGACGTAGTTTTCATAATTAAATCAGATTAAATATACGTATCTACCTTCAAACGGCTAGCCGATAGATAAAGTTGCGATAATGATCAGGCTTGGCAGACTGCTTGGCAAATTTTTTTGGTTTTACATTATATCATAGATCGGCATTGATAGTAGGTATGAAATGTATTTGGGAAACTTCGTCAGGTCATCTCGTCGCGTATTCTACAGAGCGTACACCTAAGGTCTTTAGTCAGTCAAAGAGAGTCAGCAAAAAGGAAGGGGTCCGCAAGGACTGATGCCTGCCGGGGTTGCGGGACTGTTCGAAAGAGATACCGTGGCCCCGGAACACAAAGAGCGATGAAGGAACATGGATGTGTTTTAGTCAGTAAAAGTCTGACACTCCCTCCTGCTCCGCCCAGAGCGGGAGGAGTTATTTGATGATTTCCCATCCGAAAAAAAAGGTCTTTAATCAGTGCGTCCTGCCTGTTATGACTTACGGGGCAGAAACGTGGACACTCACACGGTACGGTTGGTCCATACATTCAAGGTCACTCAACAAGCTTTGGAGCTGGCTATGTTTGGACTCTCTGTGGGATCGCATCTGGAACGAGGTGATCCGACAGAGAACCAGAGTTGTCAACATAGCTCAAAGAAGTGAGCTGAAGTAGTCATATGAGGTCATATGGGTTGGGGTAGACATTGAGTGGAGACCGCGAATCGGCAAGCGTACGGTGGGACGCCCTTAGGCTCGGTGGAGTGACGATCTTCGCAGGGTGGCTGGTAGCAACTGGATGAGAGTTACTGAGAATCGAGTTAAGTGGCGTGCCAGTGAAAAGGCCTACCTATGTCCGGCATTGAACGTTTGAAGGCTGACGATGATGATGACTACGAAATGTTACCTTGTACTATCGTGGTCTTTTCCGCCTGACCAGTTTAAATTTTTTTCGCTTAAATCATGCGGAGGCCACGCTCCCTTAAAGTTTAGGCCTATTAGGAAAGCCTCAACTTTGGCGCGCAATATAACAATAACTCTCGTTTGGCGTGCGTCGTCAGTGCGCTCGGCCGATTCGGTATCTTTTCATTCATTATTTCTATACAAAGTCAACGGGGCGGGGAGAGCGTTTCTATGTTGCGAGTGCAAGCAAAAATTAGCTTAGTGGTGGTCAGGCGGGAGTGTCCTCGATAGTATTAGGTATTTCTTACACTTTCTTCTAAATAGAAATTTATGTTTTAGAACAGTTATTATGCTTCAACTTTCGGACCCTATAAATTGTCAAGATGTAATTGAAATACGAAGATTAAGAAGAGTTTTTAATTGACGAAGTAAGTCTCAAATCATTGACCAAACTAATAAAGGTAAACACTAAACAATGTCAATGTACTGCAATAATTATCGTGTGTCTGTCCGTTCATTTGTACACTGTTACTGTAACTTAATATGTCCGAACATAGGCCTCAAAATGACCACAAAAACCATCAGTCATAGGGATATTGCCATACAGGGTGTAAACAGACTCTTCACGAAGCCGGCATTCTGTACATCAAACTAAGTAATCCTACGCAAATTTTTTTGCTAGGTAAATATTTTTTTTAGAGGGGAAAAATCACGTTTTTTCGGAAGGACTCAATGTAACACACTTAAAAAACATTGTTCTGGTGGATATATTGAATAGTACGGGGGTATTTAAGGTGTTTAAAGAAAAACCGTACATTAAAAACAAGTATTAAAAAAAAACTTGAGAAAAAACTGGAACTACGACCCCATTATAGACCATAACTGGAAACCTAGTTACGGAGGTAACTATAGAAGGTTTCCAGTTATGGTCTAAAACAAAAAAAAAATATCGCAATGACGGCAAGAACAAGTGCCTTTCGGCTTCGTCAAAGAGTCTTTTTACACCCTTTATTTACCATACTTGGCAAATAGGTTCATAATCACAGTATCTTTTTAACAGACAGAAAGATGTCATGCTAAATTAAAAAAAAGTGATTTATTAAGTTATTGCCTTTGAAAATAATCCAAACAAATAAATTATTATGATCAATCTCTGACAAACAGTCGACAATTAATAAATTATTTAGGCGGTATTACATAGAAAATCTTGTGGTTCTATACAATTTTATTATCATTAACACTTTTTTTATCCATACAGGTCTAACACCTGTTGCATGGTTTAAAAAACACAAAGCGCAAAAAATACTTTAGTAGTTACTAAGGGCTTTATTAATTAATCATTTATCGGAGTTCTCAGATGTCAAATGCAAAAAGTCTAATGAAGTTCTCAATTTAAGAGGACTACAGGAGCTAAACGCGTGTTTTATAATGCAAAAAAACATATGATTCACTGCAATAAACAAAACCAGAAAAATATATGATATTTTTCAGGATATATGCTAGTTTTGAAAACATAATACAACTAATTTTACTCGATAAAAAAAAACCACGAACTTATCTCTAAAAAATTATTTTATCCAGTAAAATTATTATATATTAGCATCATCATCGTCCTAGCCTTTTCCCAACTTTGTTGGGGTCGGCCTCCAGTTTTACCGGATGCAGCTGAATACCTGTATTTTACATGGAGCGACTGCCTATCTGACCTCCACAACCCAGTTAGTACCGGGTAATACGATACCCCTTGGTAAGACTGGTTGTCAGACTTTTTGGGCCACTGACTACCTAACGACTGTCAAGGATCTACAAATGACAGCCGGGACCAACGGCTTAACGTGCTTTCCGAGGCACGGAGGAAACTCGGTATGTAATGGGTGGTCACCCATCCACAGACCAACCTAGGCAAGCACGGCTTAACCTAACGATCGACCCGAGCGGCTGTTATTATTTAGCTGTTATTATTATATATTAGCATCATAGTGTTTTATTTTTTTAGTCCAATCAATAGATTTTTTGTAAATCGCAAAAAAACACTTATTTCGCACTATTCGGCCCGCAGTGACTGACGTAACAACCACTTTGTGGTGCAAGCTGATTAGAACTTTATTCCAACAGAATTTCAAACGAAGTTTGAACCACCACAAATAGAGTTGCTAATATAGCTCCTGTAGTCGCCTTAAAAGCTCATTTTAAGTAAACAGGTATGGTCTTCGAGGAAACGACAAGAGTATGGGATTCTTACCTCACTAAAACTAGTCCAAAAAGAGGGCTACTCGAATTCTCCTAAAGGACTAACTTCAGAAAAACCTTGTGCAACGTCAAAAGGTTCTGTAGGTCTTTATTTGGTAGGATCCCTTATTTTTATGTAACTAAAGGTTGGTTTTTAAACATTTCACCTTAAGGGGATCAGATAGAGTTTAGATTCGGAATCCTTACATAACATTTTCGTCATGCCTTAGCATAACAACCAGAGTAAAAATATTCGATGTACTTTTTATGAAAAACAAACTAAGTTGGATATCGTTTTTCGTGCAGTATTATTTGTTTGAACTCTAGGTATCGATTAATTCAATATCAGTGCACATTATTTACTTAATTTATAGCTTCATTAGGTTTTATGTTTTTTCGATTTTTATGGTCTAGAATCAATATTCTCGAAAAACATGGTTTTAGCGAGGCGACATCTCTCTAAACACAAAATAAAAAATATATGAAAACTTTTAAGTTAATCTACAAGCATAAAATGGTAATTTAAGCTAGTAAAATACAGAAATCAAAAGAAAAAAAACCGGCCAAGTGCGAGTCGGACTCGCGCACGAAGGGTTCCGTACCATTATTATCAAAAAAGGGCAAAAAAATCACGTTTGTTGTATGGGAGCCCCACTTAAATATTAATTTCATTCTGTTTTTAGTATTTGTTGTTATAGCGGCAACAGAAATACATCATCTGTAAAAATTTCAACTGTCTAGCTGTCACGGTTCATGAGATACAGCCTGGTGACAGACAGACGGACAGACAGCGAAGTCTTAGTAATAGGGTTCCGTTTTTACCCTTTGGGTACGGAACCCTAAAAACCAGCTGATCGACTTAACCATGCACACATACACATAAGACCAAATAAAAGATTGGAAAGAAACTATAGAAACTTTTCAAAACGGACTGTATTGGTCACCCATAACACTGTTCTTGAGAGATTAGCAACTCCACGTTTGAATGTACATTGTACGTACTTACGCCCAAGTCTGGTACAATGGCATGTAAACAAGACCAAACTTACTAAACTCCGCTTACTGAATAGATACAAAGCGATACGGATAAATATGGATAATAGCTGCTGTCTATTTGAAAATAGCAGCAGAACGAGAAAAATAGAAGGCGGGATTCCTTTGCCCTACAGTGGCACACAACAGGCTTATAATATAATATAAAGGCTCCAGACTAACTCCAGAGTCATAACAACTCTAAGTAAATAAGACCTAGTGATGCGACATACAACCTACACACAACTTCATTGTCGAGAAATATGATTATTAGCAATAAACGTATGTTACAAACGTCAACAACCTTCATACAAGCCTTCGTACTAATAGTAATACAAATAACGTTTATTCTTTAGTAGGCATTACTTAGGAAAGATTTAGATAGTTAGATTCACCCTACCATGCCCAACATGATCACGATTTTGTCGCGTTGACACTGACATCAAAATAGATTTTGTCTCGCTCACTCATTCTGAAAATTGTTTCTATCGTTTTATTGAAAAGATCCAGAAAGGAACTGGAGTTACTGTCATCGTTTGCAGAGGCCATGTCTGTCGAAGGACCGACAGACGATGGAGTGAATGAGATTTGATGTGGAGACCGCGTATCGGCAATCCCCCAGTTTGATAGGCCACCGACCATAAAAAGTTGGTAGGAACAGACTGGGTGTGGGATGCGGAGGATGAAGGGTTAGATGGTGCAGATTGAGAGACGCCTAAATCCAGCAGTGGGCTGTGATAGGCTCAGTTGATTGTGTGAGGTCACCCTCACAATGTGAACACTTCTTTGCACGTCCTAAGGAGAGCACATCTTACGATTTATTTATTTAGTAACAGCATAAACATCAGAGTGGAACGTTTTCCATAGACTGTTTACATAGCCTTGTGAAGTTTGCAGGATATTGTCACTTTCCTTACAAAAGCAGAAATGTACAGCAATACGAAATGATGAGACGAATACAGTTGTGTGACGTTTATTTATTTATTTAACACTTCAAGCACAAAGTACAGAGGCGGACTTAATGCCATAGTTTAGTTTTGACACTGGTTTGTTAAATTAGGAGATGTCTACTGTAAACACGTTAAAGACATCTTTCAGTATACCTTTATACATAACTAGCGGACGTCCCGCGGTTTCACCCGCGTAGTTCCCGTTCCCGTGGGAGTACGGGGATAAAATATAGCCTATGTTACTCGTGGATAATGTAGCTTTCGAATGGTGAAAGAATTTTTTAAATCGGTCCAGTAGTTTTTGAGCCTATTCATTACAAACAAACAAACAAACAAACAAACAAACAAAGTTTTCCTCTTTATAATATTAGTATAGATTATGTATAATATTATGTTATAATCTATACTTACAATTATACTTACACATAAAGAAAAGTAATTAGGTTTTCGTGAGAGTGTTTTGTTCTTTCGAACTACGCATAGCATTTTGATATGGTTTTAGCATCATTTAAAGAATTTGTTTCAAAAGTTGAATGTGTAAAATAACCCATAGTATACTTGCTTAATAAATAAATCTCGATGTTTTATCAAGTCTAGTAAAATCGTGAGAAGTAGGGGGAGAACTCTAGATAAAATAAACAAAGAATTCATTTCATGTAGTCGAGTCGTAACGAATATTTTTAGCATTTTGACATTTTCAAAATTGATGTAATAACTTGATATTTGTAACATCAGAATACGTAGGCATGTAATGAAGTAGCGTTATCGACGAGACTTGCATCATCGCAGAATTTAGAAAAAAACATTATGACGTTGAGTCTTACTATATTCTTGACAAAATTAATTCGAAATCCTAACTTCGTGGGCAAAAATATTAGTATTTTAAATGCGAATTTGTGAAACCAAGGGTTCGTTTCATCCGTCTGTAACCTTTTTACGCATTAATGGCTTAAAATTTGGCCCACGGATACACCTTGAACTATTTATCCCAGTTGAACGTCCCTGAAGCATTATTTCGCATTTCTACGCGAGAGATCTTTAAAGATTTCGAGTAAAAAACACCATGTCATGTAAAAATCTATACAATAATCTTCTAGGGCAGGGCTGTAAAAACTACATACCTTCGAGGGCTAATTAAATTTACTACAAAAGCTGAAAAAAATATTTTTAGTTAACAAGTAAAAAAATACAGGGTAATAATTTATTTAAATGTCTATTGGTTCTTCGTTAATTAATCTTTAACAATCATATCGATATCGAATGGAACAAAATGGAATTATATTATCCAAACTTTTTAGATCCAAAACTACTTTCTGATTAATTTACACTTTAAAACATGCGTCGCGGGCCGCACGAAAACAATAATGTCCGTTGTCTGGACAGCCCTGTTCTAGGGTCTAAAAATATCGTCAAGCCTTTTTCAAACTATGTTAGGGCCGGCTTCCAGTCTAACTGGATGCAGCTGAATACCAGTATATTTTACATGGGGCGACTGCCTATCTTACCTCCACAACCCAGTTAGTACTATGTAAAATATTCACAATAATTATCTATTTTAATCAGTGATACTTTTCAATAAAATAATGATAGAACGTAACTGGTTCTAGGTCTTATGATACGCAGTATAACGGAAAGTAAACAAATGACGTGTAGTCCTAGATTTAAAAAAGTGCATACAGGAAAGATGTAGCAATACGTATGAGGAAGTATCTATACATAAAAATATCAAATGACTAAGACACAAAGGTTCCCACTTAGAAATCATCTAGGCAAACAGATTCAAGCAGCCGCAGTGTCACTTAAGATTGAAAATAAATCAATACAGGCGTCACAATCCATTAAAACGAGACAAATTTCAAACTGGCTGATTAATTTACTCGTCCCAAGAGGCTAAACAGTTTAATAAAGAAACAACAATGATTAATTATACGTGTAGTCCTTTATTCAGATGGATATTCGACATATTGAACTTTTGACCAAGCGGTGGCCTTAACTTTTGCTGTCACCATTACCGTCCGTATTTATCACTGGCATACGGGCTGTGCTATGTAGCCGTTCATATTAAATTAACAAGAAATACATGCCGCTATGTTCTTCGAGGAAATAATGTTAATTGTTCGAGTTGTATATGAAAAAATGTCGCCTTATGAGAGTAATGTTGTTGAGGGTTAATTATTTTAAACGTTATAACATAAACATTGTCTGTTATACTCATACTTATTAAATTTTGAAAAAGTTAAGAACAATAATGTTCTTAAAATTACTTTCACCGTTGCGCTTTGTGCTTTCATCATCAACATTTCAAATCATAATCAATTAGTAACTGAGGGTAGTGATTCCCTCATGAAGTCATCTTTGTTTAACGATATTTCTTACTTTCTTCTATCCACACCTGCTCCCGGCTTCATTCGCTTCCCATCCTGGTGCTATTAGTTACCAACTTTAAATAGCTCAAACGAGGAAAAGTTCCCAAGTTTTAAGAAAAAAAAGAACTGCAATTTTGATACCGGTCGGGAAACTTTATTATTGCAGCCGAGGCGGAATTCACACCTGAGCAGCAGGCGAGGGTGTTATGGAACCAAGAACTGCAGTAACAAATGCCCACGTGTATCAACGTTTTTCATCACACTTTCGAAGAAACAACTTAATAGAAATAAAAGTATTTTTGTCATGAATTGATAGTAAACAATGATTTAATCTGCTTTTTTCCGCGCTTTTCTTTCGCAGCCTGTATCAAAAAGTAGTGCTTTTTAACTTCTTTCCTGTTCATAAAAAAACAATAATTACATTCAATTCTATGGACAGAAAAGTAAAAGAAACCAATAAACCCACAAGCAAAAGCAGAACCAATCACAACACAAGACACATTAATAAATTAAGTTATAAATAAAAACGACCTTTTTAATTTGCGTTTAATATAATTAACACCTATGGTAATAATTATAACTCAGATGCTTCCGCCATCATCGAGTCGTAAATCTTTAGAACAAAGTGGTTATTAGAAGTGACCTATAATAACCGTTTTTTTGTAACTGATTCATAAAGTTACTCGTAACGTTGCAAACTAGTAAGGTCAAACAACGGTTTTCTCACCGACTTTATTATTTAAATGTCTTATTTTGATGCGGTTGGATTGCATGAATGAATAATAAATAATTAAATAGTACGTTACGGTCAATTTAGATTTAATTTATTGTAGAAATTAATAAGTGATTTATTATTTAGGAATGTTAACGTTACGCTTAATTATATCTTAAATTTTTTAAACTAACATAATATTTTTATTGATAATCAATTTAAATTCCTTGTTCTACAAGAATCCTTTTAGGAAAACGTAGATAAAGCAGGTTTTAAAGATTATGTCCTGTATAGTATGTTTAAAAGCCATTAAAATGCAATAGGTGTAATTTGATACGAAACAATTAAAACGTTTATTGATTTTGACTTAACTAAAAATATACAGCCTACTTATCAGTTCTTTTTTAATATAAGTAAATGTATTGCCATCTTCTATTTATGTTTTGTAGTTTATGTTATTATGGGCAAAACAAATTAATAAAAACCACGATTTAAATCTACAAAGAATTTGGTTTGGTTTTGAATTTCATATCTACTTATCCTCCCGTCCGTTACTAAATACCTAGGAGATTTATGTCAATTGTTTAACTATTGTGTCTACTAATTAGTCGTTTATATAAAGCGGATTATTTGTAAAATCGACTGCCTCGTTGTTCTGGTGGGCGTAAGCGCAACTGCGCATAGGCTAAGTGCTATTGCGTTTTCGCCATCAAGAATTTCTCAGTAGCTGTCTAGATGTCATGCTTTTGTTAAATTTATTAATTTACTTTTGTTTAAAAGCCGGTAGAGAAACTGCAATGAATAATGCAAACACAATAAAATATCTGTTTAACATATTAATGAATTTGATTTTAAAAAGTAAACGTAATTTGGTCCATACAAAAAATAAATAGAGAGAGAGAGATGTTTTGCTGGGAGCTCTTTGCACATCACAGGAGCCAAGGCTGAAATGAAACTCAAACTCAAAGCATTTATTTCAATTAGACCATTACGGCACTTTTGAATGTCAAAAATTCAAAAAAAGCAAAACTACAGTCACACAGTCAGTCACAAGCCATAATAACTTGAGAAAGTACTGTAGTTGCCCATTCTCTAGCGTAGATCTCTATGGAGTCGAACGGGCAAGAAACTCTATGGACACTCTTTAAATCGCAATATTGTTACAAAATCTTTAAATACTTTGTTACATCATTCATGTTGAGATTATACATTTATGTGAGAAACACACAAAGAAATAAATAATGAGCAGGATATAATTTACCGCGTAAGGAAAGTAAATATTTGTTGATCGAGTCTCGTTAACCTTATCATAATAATATAAAACGAAAGTCAAAATAATGATCTTGACGGATATAGACTGTCGGTGATTTCACTCAAGTTTGACCTGCATCCGTATTAACTTAAACTTGTCAACGACGCGGTCACGGTCAGACCAAATACACACATCAAAAAAGTTTGTGATCACTTTGAAAATTCGAAATCTTTTTTGTTACGTTTTTATAAAAAAAACTAGCAGACGTCACGTGGTTGAACCCGCGTAATTCCCGTTTCCGTGGTAGTACGGGGATAAAATATAGCTTATGTTACTCAGAGTGAATGTAGCTTTCTAATGGTGAAAGAATTTTTGAAATCGACGCAGTAGTTTTTGAGTTGATTCATTACAAACATACAAACAAAAATACAAATCTTTCCTCTTTATCATATTAGTGTAGAAGTGTAGATAAAAAATAGTTTAATTTTTTAATTTCAAACAGGGTATTTCTATTAAAAAAAACACACTACAAAGGTTTTTTCTTGATAAAGTTCAATTTAAAAAATTATATCAGCTTATGCTAGTGATCACAAACTTTTTTTGATGTGTGTATGTATTAATTTATATAATAACATAACATCACGCCTGTAATTCTCGAAGGGTTAGGCGGAGGTGTACCTAATAGAACATCCACATTTCGCCAGTTATGTTTAAACACTGTTTTAAGCTTTCACGGTTCATAACTATACTACCTATTTACTATCGCGGTTTAACCCGCGATCATGGCGCTTGCAACAGCGTCGAAATATCGGGAGCTCAAAATAATAAATAATCACGGAAGATATCCCGTAAGTGACATTTGTAGTATAGTTATGTTTAAGTTCCATTTAATAGGGCCCGAGCCTATTGCCATCGACCGGGCTCATCCAGACTCCGTGGTTGCCACTGAGAAATTCCTGATGAAAAAACCCAATATCACTTTGCCCGACCCGGGAATCGAACACAGGACCTCATGCTCCGCAGTCGTGCTGGCGACCACTAGACCAACGAGGCAGTCTGTATCTATAATCAAAGTAAATAAGGAACACCTCAATAACCATTAAATACCAACAATTATTAAAACAACACAAATAATATCAATTAAATACCATAACACTATTCGATATCACAAAACAATAACATATTAAACACACATTTATATTACTAAATTATAATATAATTGTTAAAGAATTAGGAAGGAATGACAGTGATGAATGTACGTGTGTTTCGAGTTCCGACAACTATGTTTATTAATTAAACTTGACCAATAAATAATACACAATTACGTTTTAGATGATAGCCCAATTAAGGCTGATTTGCATAATAACATTTAAGAAAAGTTTTTGTAATGTTTTTTGGTGTTGAAATAGCGTTTTTAATCGTTATTAGGTTTTAGTGAATGTGTGTTCTTATCTTAATGTTTCTTCATTTCTATGCATATTTTGTGGTTAATTAAGTAATACAAAAAATGCTAAGTCACGAGTAAAAATTACTATGGTACTTCTTAAGGTGGAAGCGTATTTTTTTTACAATTTACTGGTGTGAATATATATTTATTGCGGCCGCAAATCAATCAATCATCATCATACCAGATACTGAGCTGCAAATTGCAAAAAAATTAAGAAATAATTAGTGTTTAAGAGTACCCACCCTAGCTAGTAGCTTTCGCCTTAAAAATAGGACGACAATAGAAAAAACGTACTGAAAACCATTATTTGATGAGGTGTTAAATTAAGTTTCATTAGTGTGCCTAATTTAATATGCCATGTAACAAGAGTTACTGGTTTTTAGCCCCAGGACGTTCATCAATTTTATTTATAGCTTTTGCGCATTTGGCAAAACAAAAATGAATGAACGAAGGTGACCTACTTTTATAACGATCTTTGTCGGTCAAAATGTCATATTTCAATATAATTAATAGTAAAATACAATGACAGAGTGTTGCCATCAATGAATCATCTGTTTAGTTTTTTTTTGTATTCTCAACGAACGTGTTAAAACGTTTACGATATAATAAAATTGTAATTTTATATTTATTGTTGTTTTATTTTGGGTAACAATTTGTTTTGTCTTACAAAACTGTATGTTTATTAATTAATATGAACAAGTTTGCGAGTACCTGTGAACGTGTTAACGAGGAAGATTAATAAAACATATTTTTTATAGCCACTATTGCCAACTTGTGTTTCTAATTAGACGCGCAGGCACTCATTATAACATGCTAATATAAAGTGTGTTTGGTTAACGGTTACCAATACTTTAAGGGCATATCATATAGGTATCCATTTTGTATCGATAAATATACGTTTATAAATAATCCAAACCAAACACCGCGCGAATGCCAGCCATATTGTTTTTTTTTTATTCTAGTCCAAAATTAACCCCTGATTTTGATTGTCGATAGAAATGAGTACTTATATAGTATATGCCCTTAAATTATCGGTATCCGTTAACCGAATACACTGAACATACACCGAATACGCACTAAAACTTCTAAGGTTTTTACAAGGTATTGGTTAACGTTTTACTCATTTGTGCAAAATACAGCTTAATTAATGTAAAGTCACAGTCACAGTGAACCATACTGTGTTAAAGAACCGATTCTAAATAGGCAATGCTCCTGACTTATTAGCTGTAGTTTGTGGGTTCGCAACCAGGCTAGCAGGTGAGTTATTTGTTTAATCAACAATACTCTCAAAACGGTGAAGAAAAACAACGTACCAAACCCAGCATGAAACCAGCATGTCGTAGAATCAAAAATTTGAAGACTTGTGGCATCAACCAACCTACACTGAGTCCGTCTGGTTGATTACGGTCCACATTTTCTCTCGCACACACACACATCACACACAAACACACACACCACACACAACCACACAATACACGACGCACGTCACATTTTTTTTTCTTTTTTTTCATTTTCTCTCTTTTTTTTTCGTGGTTGTCCTCTCGGATTGTGTCTCAGCTATGGAAACATTTTTGACCAATTTTTATCTTGGATCATTTGTTAGTTTAATTTTTATTTGATTTTAAACATAGGGGTTTGTTTTTTTCTTTGCATTTTTGACACTCAAAAGTGCCGTAATGGTCTAATTGAAACAAATGCTTTGAGTTTGAGAGGCCAATACAACACGAGGACTATATAATAACAGCCACTCCGCCTGTGGATGGGTGTAAAAAGGGCTTGAGCTCCGGAATTCCGAAATTGGCATAAAATACAATATCGTTTTCGTCAATATCGAAATTTGGATATTGAAAAATAATATATTTTGATAACGCGGCTTGACGCGTGGCGTCTGCACTTCCTCGCCCCGCACCCGCCGCCATACGTCGCGTGCGCGGCAGCTAGTCGCTCGGTAACTCATTCGATCATTTTGCTCCCGGAGTTCGCGCGAGAGACGGAGGTCGAAGTTTACTTGGATTGACGGCAAATTCTAATGCATATATCACCGGAAATGTATGAAATCCGTCATTGTATACCAATTTACAATTCCTAGGAAATATATGATATATTTTATAATATGCATTTTTCCTAGGATATCTATACATTTCCTCTTCTTTTTAGAAATGTGTTACATTCTTGATGTTCTTAAGGGGGAATATAAAGGGTGTTAAAGATCTCTTAACGAAGCTGAAAGGCACTTGTTCTCCCCATCATTGCGGTCATTTTTTTGTTCTACACCATACCTGGGAACCTTCTAGTTATGAAGATATTGGGGGTCAAAGTTCCAACTTTTGACAAGTTTTTTTTAATACAAGTTTTTATTGTAAGAATTGTACTTTAAACACCTCCATGGCCCCTGTACTATTCAATCCATCCATCAGCACAATTCGTTTCCCAGCAATAATTTTTGCGTAAAGTTAAAAGATCAGAGGAGGATCGGGTCGGGGAGTCAGTCGGGCAGTCAGTCGGGTGATCAGTCAGGCAGTCAGTGGGTCAGTCAGTCGGGCAGTCAGTCGGGTGATCAGTCAGGCAGTCAGTGGGTCAGTCAGTCGGGCAGTCAGTCGGGGAGTCAATCGGGCAGTCAGTCAGGAAATCAGTCGGGCAGTCAGTTGGTCAGTCAGTCAGGCAGTCAGTCGGTCAGTCAGTCGGCCAGTCAGTCGGGTGATCAGTCGGGCGATCAGTCGGGCAGTCAGTCGAGGAGTCAGTCGGGCATTCAGTCGGGCGATCAGTCAGGCGATCAGTCAGGTTGTCAGTCGGGCATTCAGTTAGGCAGTCAGTCGGCCAGTCAGTTGGGCAGTCAGTCGGGCAGACAGTCGGGCGATCAGTCAGGCAGTCAGTCGGGCATCCAGACGGTCAGTCAGTCAATCAGTCAGTCAGTCGGTCAGTCGAGTAACCAGTCGGGCAGTCAGTCAGGAAATCAGTCGGGCAGTCAGTTGGTCAGTCAGTCAGGCAGTCAGTCGGTCAGTCAGTTGGGAACTCAGTCGGGCAGTCAGTCGGGCGATCAGTCGGGCAGTCAGTCGAGCAGTCTGTCGTTACTATGTTTTTAGAATAATATTATGAATTGAAATAAAAAATGTATGTTTGTATGCACGTCATGTCCCTGCGATAAAAAAAGATTTTTCTTTCTTTCTTTCTATTGTCATCATTAGTAGCTTTGTTCCGCCTACAGCTGAGGATAGGCGTCCTCTCTCTAGTTCTATGCTTCCCTGGTCTGTGCAAGTCTCTTCCAGATCTTCTCCCTCAATCTTCCGTAGGTCCTCCACCCATCTCGTTGTAGAATAGTCTTCCCATACGGTGAATCCATAAATGGTGTGATTCGGTGCTATATTACAAACAACATACCTATTTAAAATATTGATTGAAATTCGTTATTTTAAAATATTTGGTTTGAAAATTTATGATCTGCATCAATCATCATCAAAATCATTTTATCTAATTATATAATCAAACCATTGTTCCAGCATTTAGCTGCATATGTCACCGGAAATGTATGAAATTCGTCATTGTATACTAATATACAATTCCAAGTAAATATATATAATTCCTAAAATAGATAGGAAATGTATGATATATTTTATAAAATGCATTTTTCCTAAGATATCTATCTATTTAATTCCGGAATTGAAACACTAAATATCGACACCCAATTCCGGAATTGAGAAAGCGTCCGATATTCAAGCCCTAGTGTAAAATACTGATATTTGGCTGCATTCGGTTAAACTGGAAGCCGATCCCAACAAATAGTTGGGAAAAGGCTAGGCAGGTGATGACTACGGATTTGCTAATAAGCGGAAATAGACTGACCTCCGAGCTTAAAAGCTTTGCCAATTAAGACATCTGCTACCAAAGCTGGGACGTATGGAAGTGCTAATGAGAGTAGGCGGTCACTTCGCATGTTCTAAAATATACGTTATGTAGGTACAACGCAAAGAACTACTGTTTTAATGGGACAATAAATATTTATTGAATGTTTTAAGGATATAAGCACACTTTCAAGATCACCCTCATAATTTTGACACATTTTAATTACTTCCCGTATGAAACTGATTTTGTTACGCCTACGTACTACTCCTTATAACGTCAGCTATCTGCTAGTAAAAGTCCTGTCAAAATCGGTCTAGTCATTACGGAGATTAGCCGGAACAAACTGACTGAAAAAAGATTTGTTGCTAGGAGTACCGTGTATAATTTTATAATTATGCACTTCAGTAAAAATCTGTTATTTTTTAAATTTTAACAGATACTTCAATTTTGTTTATTTATACAGATTTGGGCCTATCTGATATCACTTAGAATTTAGATCAGGCCAACATACTACAAGCTTTCATTTATTCTTATTATTTTAGTTTGGACCAGGGAAATAATTCTTTATCTTTCTTACACAAAGAGAACTTGATCAAGTGAACTAACCCTAGGTCTTCCTAGGGTTAGTTCACTTGATCAAGTTCTCTTTATTACAAGAATACAATTTAAATAACTAATCATCAATTTGCAATCAACACATTTAGTTAATAATAATTAACAATTTGTCACACACGAGCCTTTGTAATTAAATGAATACCAATAACATCAATAGAATTAAAATAATCAATAAAATGATAATAACAATACGTGATTCGAATATTTTACGGAATCTGATTGTCACAGCTCGTAAATTAGTCAATAAATACTGTTGTTTAGACACGTTATAAATAAATAACAATTAAATATGTAATTTTAAACACATATTTTGATTTATTGAATGTGAAGGTGCTCAAACAGGAAATATTATTTCAATCGATTTACAAAGTGAATTCGATTCTAGTTATGATTAAGGGTCTACCTTCAGGGTTACAAATAAGGAAAACAATTCCTCAGATGTGTCAAGGTTTTCCATACATTTATAACATGATTTTACAATTTATACCTTTAAAAAAGTTTGCAAAAGCTCTGCTACTGACGTCTCCGAAAAAAATATTAAATCAAAATTTTTGGGTCCTAGAAATAACAAATCGTAAATCATATAGCAAATCCACAGTTTAAATATATTCTACAATAAAAGCAGATGACACCTTAAACAAATAACAAAAGTCACACTATTTTTTTTTGTTTGCTACAAATTTTGATTTATTATCTATGTTTTTAAATCTTAAATACTCAGTCAATAGTCAGTATTTTCATAAACCTGCTAAGTTGACATCATAATCCTGGACTAGTCATATGTCAACTGGCTATAAACCATCCATAGCAGGCTATTAGTTGTAGGTATTCACGCACACTAAGCGGCTTTAAAAAAAATTTGATCGCTGAGACCAATTCATGTCCTAACTTATCCTTCTTAGCGTGGCGAAGGCAATGTAAATTTTGCCGGCCCAGAACTGAGCCACTAGTTCGGTGCCTTTTTTTTTTTCGGACGGGAAGTCTCTGGGCGGAGCAGGAGGGAGTGTCAGACTTTTACTGACTAAAACCCATCCATGTTCCTTCATCGCCCTTTGTGTTCCGGGGCCACGGTATCTCTTTCGAACAGTCCTGCAACCCCGGCAGGCACTAGTTTGGTGCCTTAAGAAGCATCCGTCAGTTCCAGCAATGAACATACAACAGGACACGCAGGGCACGATATTAAGTAACCCATCGTTTGTGGAACAGCACCCCATTTACACTTCGGGGCAGTCATCAATGAATCTCCACCTGAGCAGGTTTTCCTTGCTGCGGCTAACCTGGAACCAAAAAAGACCGACGTGTATAGTGATGTGCTACTTACTGAGTGCTAGTTATTGATGACGAAGTATCTATCAGATCTAGTTGTCCTTACTTTTTTTCCTTCACCATAAGTCTGAGGTGTTTAACATTAACACATAAATGCTGGGCTGGTTAAAAAGACCAACTGAACATTTTTTTTTAAGTTTTTCATTTTACACTTTCAGTTCATTTTACATTGTAACTAGAAGATATTAAAAAAAAAACAGACAAATAGATAACCTCCTCTTTTTAGAAGTTGCTTAAAAAGATCATCGACATGAGACAAAGAAGAAAAAACCACGTATTGTAGAAGATAACTCATGAACTACCCAAGCAAAAGTTTATATTTAAATGAGACCATCGACCGCGGGCTTTTTCTATAAAATGAAAAAAGAATCACGTAAATCGGACCAGTAATCACGGTGTAATCGGTGTACATACATGAAAAAAGGTGCCAATGGAATACATAGCCTCCTTCTTTTTTTGAAGTCAGTTATAGTATCAAAGACAAGACTACGTATACAACTAATTCTTTTTTTGTTACTTGTAAAATATTTTTATTTATTTTATAGAGTTAGTGTGTAAATAATGTAAATATTAATTAAGCTCTAAAATAAAATACAATTTACTAATCAAACCTTCAACTTGATGCTGCTGTTTATACCTTAGGCAAACACCTACCTTTAAAATACAACAACGTGTCACCGTTTTACACCAAACCGGCTGAATACATTTGAATGCAAACTGACACAGATGGATTGACCATAAATTGACTTGGATATTTTTTATCCCGGTGGTAATTATCCGTTAAATAACGTCTGACTACAAAACCGCGAGTAAAAGCTAGTTTTTATATACAGTGTGTAAACTACCTCATCACGAAGCCGTCAACCAAGCATTCTGCAGGTACATCAAACTAAGTAACTTTACGCAAAAATTATTGCTGGGAAACGACTTTCTTTTTGGGCTAAGAATCATGTTTTGTGGTAGAGCTCAATGTAAAGCACTCAAAACATTGTGCTGATGGGTGGATTGAATAGTACGGGGGTTGTGGAGGTGCTTAAAATAAAAATATTCCATTAAAAACTTGTCAAAAAGTTGGGACTTTGATCCCCAATATCTCCGCAACTAGAAGGTTCCCAGATATGGTGTTGAACAAAAAAAGTGATCGCAATGACGGCGAGAATAAGTGGTTTTCGGCTTCGTTAAGAGGTTTTTTACACCCTTTAATAGAAGTTAATTAATAATCTAATAACTTAATTGTCATGCAAACACATGCACTGACACTAAAAATCTGATAGACAGCTAACTGTTTATCAGATTTGATGACAGATAAAGTTAAAACCTTTGACCCAATGCGTCCCACAGTGCCATCTCAGCAGTTAATGCCATGATCGCGAAGGTTATTTGGTTTTAATTGCACATTAACATAACAATATTTAGTTAATATGAATCCACAGCTCTGCTCATATTGAGCCTTTGACTAGCGTCGAAAGGAAGTTCAGAGAAATCGTTTTTTTGTCATATATTTTTTTCCATCTTTCAACGTTTTTGTTCCACTGTGTCGTAAAGTTGTCATAAATCATTTCATTTATAAAAAGGTACGTAAATATAAATGATGTCGTTTTAATATTTTACTTAAACGTCGTTCTAACTAATTTGCGGATTATGTGTGGGTTTCAAGATATAAATATCGATTCTTATTTTATTCTAAGGAGTTTTTTGGTTCAGAGTTATAAATTGGAGTGAGTTTATCGTTATAACGGATTGGATATATAAATTAAATGGTGGAATTAACATAGAGATGACTAAATTGGTGAAGCGACAGACTGTCTACCGATTCCGTTGTAAATCAGTAACTTCTCTCATTTTTTATGGACGCTTTTAATGATTTGTCTTAACTCAAAATAATTTTTCAACTGATATACAACGTGTGTTTAATTCGGATTATTGTCTGTTTGAATACAAATATTTATTATGAGGATATATATTTAGAATATTTTATTTTATTTGTATATGTATAATAAGTATGTATTTACAAACAAAAAGTATCTATGTAGTATATCAACTATCTGGTGTCCACGACACAAGCCTCGTTGCTTAGTGTGGCACTAGATGGCGCTATGTGTAATGTCCAGCGATATTTATTTATTTTATTTATTGGTTCCCAAAAACACGTTTACCCAACTAAATTTTATTTTTATTTTAATAAATCGTTGCCCCACACTAGGGATTTCTCGTTTATCGTAGGTGCGTTTACAGACATTTAAACCCACATGCAGAAACATCCGACCCGGAACAACTACTGAACAACCTATAGGCTATACAAATATTTGATCCCTCCGGGATCGGAACCCGTGACACGCAGCACAGCAATCAATCGCTCAGCCACTGCGCCAACTGTGCCGTCAAAATAAATATAAATTATGATTTGAAACTAGATAAAGTCACCTACTAAATCTAACAACTACTATGAGACGAAACATCGAAACAAACTCAAAGGTAAATCTCGAGCTGAATGTGATTTAATTTCTATTTTCCTCATTGAAAGTCCATAACATCACATTGAGTGTCCACTTTGTGTTAAAAACAAATGCACTTCTGGTATACGCATGAACTACCTTCACGTACCTATACTCATACCTTTTAGTTGGACTACCCGAACTGACCGCAAACCATATAAGTTTTTTTTATCATAAATCTGGGTTACCGAGTCATGAATCAATAGGTAACGGTCACTTCACGCAATTACACATACCTATAATATATTTAGTACAACTTAGGAAGGTACAATTGATTTTCCTCAAGGCCAGGGGTGGCAAACCTATTTGACGCGACAAAAAAATTGTAAGGCTAATTTTAAGCAATGTATGTGCCCGGTTCACGGCAATGGCAACTATTTATTCTGTGGCAATAGGCCATCATTCCTTATACCGTAGCACTTAAATATAACTGGAAAAATATAAGGGTACGTAGTTCGATACAATGGTGCCGATTCCCTTGTTTACAAACTAAACTAAATTTAAGTTCAGTGCATCTTTTTTTTTCTATTTCATTAAGAAAAGGACAGAAGATAAATTTTAGTTATGTTCTGTCAAATTAATCAGCGCCATACAAGTTTTAGACGCGATTAAAAAGTTGACTACTAAAATTACATCAAATTACGTCAGGTGCTGACTAATTTGACAGGATTAAACTCATATTTATCTTCTGTCCTTTTCATAATGAAATAGAAAGAAAAAGATGCATTCAACTTTAATTTAGTTTAGTTTGTGAACAAGGGAATCGGCACCATTGTCTGCCTCATTCTTCGGAGATTACACGTCATTTTTGTTATGTGTTTAGTATAAATACATCTACACAATCTTTCTGTATTTAAATATTTTTAAGACAAAGTTCATCGAGCTTCTTTCCCATTGAATTTTAATTTCTCACATACACACAAATACACACCAAAAAAAGTTTGCCATCACTTTGAAAAATCGAAATCTTTTTTGTTACGTTACGGTAGACAATATTAAGAAAAAATAGTTTCATTTTTTTAAATTTCAAACAGGGTATTTCTATATATAGAAAACACACAACAAAGAATTTTTCTTGATAAAGTTCAATTTAAAAAATTATATCAGCATAAGCTAGTGATCACAAACTTTTTGTGATGTGTGTGTGTACCTTCTTAATACCTATATGATAAAAAGGTTTACAATCCCTGCACTAAACATACCACAGTGACTGCAAGTTGAAGTTTCGCGAAGCTCGGCCGATGACCTCGTTTTTGTAACCTGTGGCACATTTACCGTGATTCATCATGCATTACCATTCACTGCATGAAAGACAGCGAAATTGTTTGTCCATACTGGGCCATTGTTTGTTTTTAGTGGTCATTCTTTGAGAGTACACTTACTTGCGGAATGTTTTTTTTTTTATGTTGAATGGAATGTGAGTTCGTCAAGTCTTGTTATAAACTTGTACATGTTTGTAAAGTTTAGCATCAAAAATATCTATTCACTGCATGATCATCACACACCATCATTTTGGCTACAGCTACCTTCTGTACCTACTCACTTACTTCTACAATAGTCGAGACGACAAAAAAAAACTAATTAGTCCGTCAGATAGATGTCCAAAAAATATTGGACTCATGTTTTTTTTTCACGTAAGTAAACGAAAATTGAAGACGATACAGTGCGTCGAAAAGTCGTGTGACGTCACATTTAAGTACATTTTTTACTCAAATGTGACGTCACAAGCCACTCATGATCATTGATGCATTTTATCTTCGTAATATTTTATTAATTTGATAAAACAAAAACACGTATCCAATATTTTTCGATAATCTAACTGACGGACTAAACAGAATCATATTTTTTTTTGTCAGTCGTCATTCCTATTATAAACTATCTTCATCTCTGACCTCTTTTTAACGTAAACTTAAGTTACACAACACTAAATTAAGAGTTTAATACTAAACTTAACTGAAATCTAATTTAAATCCATAGTAAGTCATACTCTGATCTTATTGTTTTCTTGTCTATGTATAACTATCACATAGAATACCTTATGATTTATAAGTTATTTAATTAAGAATCAAGGTTTTAAGTGAAAATTATCATTGATAATTGTCTGGACTATGTGAACAATAATATTGCAAGAAAGGTGGTGTCTGATTAGATGACGGGTAATAGTGAAGTATGGAAGAAGAATGACACAGAAATTAATGCTGAGCGTAAGGCAAAGATGTGACCACTGACCAAACTCTCCAGTTAACTGTCTAATATTAAATCAACCTTTACAACAAATACACCTTGGATTTACCTTCTCGAACAAGTATGGTAATATTTCCGCAAAAGGTGGTTTAAAATAACAATAAATTAATCAATGAACGTAAAGTCGGTCAACAATATGACTCAGTATCAAAACAAACCAAGAAAGTGAAAGAACTTTTGAAACTGTCAAGAGACATATCAACAACAACGTGTAGATGGATTATACCATACATTCAAAATTGAAAGCACTTCTGAGAAATATTATTTTGTTTGCATACAATGGCACGATGGATCGGTACAGGAAAAAAACATGTTTTAGTAAAAGTAAAGAAAAGTATGTTAAGAAGATGTATAGTAGTGCAAAATATTAAATTGCTTGTTTACTTTATTTTTTATTCATTAAAAATAGGCTGTTTTCCACCATCAATAAATTGCAAATCTATTTAGTCCGTCAGTTAGAGTATTGGAAAATAATGGACACGTATTTTTTGTTTTTGTAAATCAATGAATATTGACAAAGATAAAACGCATCAAACTCGAGAGTGGGGGTTCGTGACGTCACAACGCACTAAAAATTATAGCACGTCACGGCTGACGTATTGAAAATTTTAAAAACGTCGTGTCGTATCTTCGTCAATTTTGGTTTACGTAACAAAGAAAAAATACGTGTCAAATATTTTTTGATAATCTAACTGATGGACTTATTAGATTTTTTCAGGACACAATCTTAAAAACATGACATTCATGGTCCCCTCGGATAACACAGATATAAACGAATTAAGTAGTAAGATACCAATTATATACACGTTTTTGTCCTTACCCAATTCGTCAATTTAATTACACTTGACAAAACATGCCTTCCTATTTACTCAGTGCAGTAGCCAAAATAAGTGGTTTGTTTACCTACTTTTTTGATTACAAAGATGAGGGTTACAAACTGTGTAGTCAATTAATTAGGAGTTGCTTCACCTTAAACATAACATTTACAAGGTTCTAGCTTAATTCTATAGTACTTTATTTCGCGGAGTAATAAAAGTCGATTTATGCACGTTTCCTGGAAATAAAAGGATACGCCCATCTTCATTAACACCGCGACATCTTAACGCTAAATATGATTGCACTGTTGTTTCAATTCTCGGCGCTAAGCCAGGCTTTAGTAGCACGAAATGCTTTGGCAAAGGTTTGTATCACTGAAGAGCCTGAAACTCCTGACTACTCGTCATCAAGGCACCGCTGAGTGATCACAATGACAGGAAGAACCAATACGTCACGGCTTTGTTAGGGGTCTTATTATTATTAAACACGAACTCACATACACTATTTTAGGATACATCTTCAAATTTATTTTTCTTTTTTCTTATATTTAGTATTGTTCAAGTCTTGTCTTGTTTAGTTTTAGATCGTCCCTATGTCAGATTTACTGTAAAAGTTGTACAAGTTTCTGCAATCAACCTTTTTTTTTATTATTCGATATTATAAATAGATGGAGAGTCAATAAGGGTTTTTGAGTCATAAATCGGAAAGAATCTTCGAAGGAAAAGAAAACGGAGTTTTGGCAGTGAAACAAAGCATCGGGGAAAAAATGGTCACGGTATTTATCACTTATGCAGTGTGTCCAGTCTTCTAGCGATATTTTAGGAACACAACTATTTTAATACACTATATACTTGGGTCCAGTCCTTTCTCCGATATTTGGCAGCCATTTTGTTTTTCTTCTTGTGCTAAACTCTACGTACGTAAAAAACATGTCACTCAAAGTTTTGGTCCTACTGAGATAAAAATAGACCTATTCGGAAGGGAACAATTATTGTTTATCGTTAACAGTACGAAAAAATAATGTATTCACATTTTTGTAACTTTCAGACAAAAAGATTAAACTCAAAAAAAAAATCAAGAAATATTCAAATCGTCAATTTTTTTGCGAACAAATTTTTGTATCTACA
This sequence comes from Xestia xanthographa, assembly GCA_905147715.2. NCBI lineage: Eukaryota > Metazoa > Arthropoda > Insecta > Lepidoptera > Noctuidae > Xestia > Xestia xanthographa. The sequence goes on along the minus strand of LR990653.1, from coordinate 19,638,907 downwards.
AATTTTTACAAATATTCAAAGACATTGTATACCAATTTCCATTTTCTCTACTTATTTATAAACTTTTGCTACCGATTAATCAACACTGTCATGTCACTATAATAAATCTTTAACAGTGATCGCCTATCATAAATTCATATAATCACCTTTTAGCACCGTTCATTATGGTAATCTTTGAAGATAGCTAATGACAGAGGAAACTTTTTTTCCCATAAATAATTGCAATGATTTAAGGCGTGAAGGAAATATAATTTTAATTAATCTGTTTAGTCACTAATTTACCGTATACTGCTATACTATAATAATAATAATTTATTCAATAAGTAGTTTGTAAATGGTATACAAAGTTGTCTTATACAACTAGATGTCAAAAAAAAATAGAACCAGTACAACACATATGAAATGGGTCATTGGACGCCCTTTCCTAAACTAGGCAGAAAATCTGTCTGTATCTTAGGAAAGTGTATCCATTCACATCGAGTCACAATACGGTTACAAAAATATTGGTACGTGCAGTAGGCGAACAAAGTACTTATGTTAAATAAAGTATTAAAAAAAAAAACCGGCCAAGTGCGAGTCGGACTCGCGCACGAAGGGTTCCGTACCATTATTATCAAAAAAGGGCAAAAAAATCACGTTTGTTGTATGGGCCCCCCTTTAATATTAATTTTATTCTGTTTTTAGTATTTGTTGTTATAGCGGCAACAGAAATACATCATCTGTGAAAATTTCAACTGTCTAGCTGTCACGGTTCATGAGATACAGCCTGGTGACAGACAGACGGACAGACGGACAGACGGACAGACGGACAGACAGCGAAGTCTTAGTAATAGGGTTCCGTTTTTACCCTTTGGGTACGGAACCCTAAAAAACGAAAACAAAGATGACATAAAAACATGAGTGTGTGTGGGTGCATATGTGTGTGGGTGTATGTGTGTGTGGGTGTGTGTGTGTGTAGGTGTATGTGCGTGTGTGTGTGTGGGTGTATACTCCAAATATTAGTACTGATATTTCTCAATAGCTGATCCACGGAGTCTGGAATTGTGGCCGGTTGATGGCAATAGGCTCGCCCCCTATTACATGGGTGTTAAGGGGACAACAGGAACTAAACGGAGTTTTATAATAAAAAAAAGCATATAATTCACTGCAATAAACAAAACTAGAAAAATATATGATATTCTTCAGGATATAATGCTAGTATGATAGTGTTTTGAAAACATAATACAACTAATAATACTCAAAAAAAAAATCTCGAACTTATCTCTAAAAATTTCTTATAACGAGTAAAAACCATACTAAAATACATGCGATCATTCTGATTTTTTTGGCAAATAATTTTACAAGCTACATATTAGCAATCAATAGATTTTTTGTAACAGACCCAACAAACCACTCATTTCGCACTATTCGGCCCGCAGTGATTGACGTAACAACCACTTTGTAGTGCAAGCTGATTAGAACTTTATTCTAACAGATTTTAATAAGCATAACTGGCGAAATGTGGGTGTATTATGAAGTAGACCACTGCCTAACCCTTCGGGGATTACAGGCGTGATGTTATGTTATTAGTCATTTTCATTTTGTGCGGAGGTTAATTAGGTAGGAAACATGTTTTCCTTCCTGGTCTTCCTATGTTTTAATTACACAATTTTTTACATCAATTTTACTAACACTTGAATATACTAAGCTGTTAGTAATACTAACAAAATATGGATGACTGTTGTCAAAAAAAAATATTTTTTAATCTAATTTAATTTAATTTTATACGCTAAATTAGTGAATAAAGCTATTTTTCCTGTGGGAATCACCAAAGTTCCAGTGACTAACTATGGTTATTCCATGACACTGAAGTACGGAGGTATTTAAAAACCAAAAGTTATTTATTCAAATCAGGCTTTGAATATTCGAATAGGCACATTTTCAATTTTAAAATAAGGATATAGTTCCCTACCCCACTACCCAGTGCCATGTCCTTGAGAATGAAATATTGCAACAAACTTCCCAGCATCACAATAACATCGATCTGTTTTACTGTTACATTTGAACTCATTTCCTTCCTCCTGTATTATATAATAATTATGTACTATTCCAATGACAAGTTACATTCGTAGCGTCACCGGCGTAGCGTGTGCATTGCGACTACGCAGCGTGGCTACGAACTGCTACGCGGTGCTACGACTAACGCTAGACAAGCGACCAGTGCAAACGCACTAATAGGCAGTAACAACCTTACTTTGACCTTACATCACAGTCTTCTCGTTTTGCTAGCAAACTTGATTTTTAATTATCCTAATTAACAAACATAAAATAAAATACACGTGTTTTAAGAACCTTACTGACAGGGTTGTCCTATAAATTTCCCCTATTCGAGTTTTACTAGACCATTACAAATTATTACTAGACGAAAGTAGAAAAACTGGTATAACCTTACACGTTTAAATATACAAAGTTATACCTATAAATGTAACTTTTACGATACATCAAACAAATCAGCAGGACGTCGGTATATGATTTGTGACATAGCTCCTTAGTTGGCAGCCTATAAAAAAAAAAAAAACGTTTATTTATTTCGATGAAAGTCGTTAATTAAAATCAAACAAATAAAGCTTACTTTTAAGGTCATTAAAGTCCAACTGCCTCAGGTGGCAGGGACAAATCTTTTGCTTTTGAGTGATTTACAGTCACCCATTAAAAATAAACGCTAATTAGGCCGAATGATAAAGTTGTTAAACTTGAGTCAATTGCGAGTCTCTTTTAATAACAGAATAAAAAAGTACTTGGCAAATAAAGGTCTGTATTCAATTACTACAAAAAATAATTTATATGTTAACATACGATACTAATAAATAAACTAACTACGTTAAATTAAGTTGAGCTCAAACATACACACAAAGAAGTTTACGTACCCCCGAATAAGCTCTTTTATAATTAGACAACCATTTAAAGACACATTAACTGACCCGTGATAATCACACACACCTAATTACGAAAATATGACAGTCACACACCCTCCTATAATCACCCTATAGTTGCCTTTGATTAGCCTCAGAAAGAGAAGGTCTTTCTTTGCGGAAATCTCACGGTCAACCAATAAATTAATTTAAGTACAAATTAACGCTATAAATATCCTAAGGTCTCACCAGACAATCTGACGCAGCCAATGGGTTGTTAGAACAGAAAATCATAAAACAGCTGGTAACCAATGACCTCTGCGTATCTCAGCAATTAAAAACGATTACGTAAACACAACGTATGTAGCATCATGACGAATCTTATCTACAAGTCATTTGTCAAAATAAATTTGAACTATGGCGTATTACGTGCTTCTTTTAATTTAGTAAAAAGGTCACGGTTTTATTGAAATTATAAATCAATGAAGGTACAGGTGACGAACCAGATTTACTGCTTATGAAAACATTAATCATCCTAAACAGTACCTAAATTTGTCTTATTTTTAATATTATATTTAATTGACTCCAAAGGAAGCAATTTTAGAAGAGACAATTCTTTTTTCTTAATTTTAGAGGCTCGTTGCTATTTACACTAAATATTATAAAGAGGAAAGATTTGTATTTTTGTGTGTGTATGTTTGTAATGAATAAACGCAAAAACTACTGCGCCGATTTCAAAAATTCTTTCACTATTATAAAGCTACATTCACCCTGAGTATAGGCTATATTATTATATTTTATCCCCGTACTCCCACGGGAACGGAAACACCCGCGTGACGTCCGCCAGTATTATATATAATGCTGTTGTTGTGCTGTTCTTTTTAATTTTTATTAGTTGTAAGTACTGTTCATTTAACCATTTTTAATTTGTGTTTTGTCCTGTGCGGGCTAATAAATGCTTTTTCTTTCTTTCTTTCTTTCTGTTGCTATATCACATATACTATATATAATATAGCAACTATTGCTATATCATATTTAGGTATTATATTCTAATAAAGCAACGAGCCTCTAAATTTGCGTAATATAGCACGGGTCTATCTTCAAGAAAATTCTAGCCTGTCAAGTTCAGTCTGAGGATATGTGAGAATCCATTACATTCCAAGTTCCCTTCGTGCTTTGCACATTGTCCTTTGTACCAGACAGAGGCCCGAAAGTTTAACAACCAGTCTTACCTAGGGGTACCTATCGTATTACCCAGTAATAACTTGGTTGTGGAAGTTAGATAGGCAGTCGCTCCATGTAAAATACTGTTATTCAGCTGCATCCGGTTAGGCTGGAAACCGACCCTGAAATAGGAAAAGGGAAAGGCTTGGCAGATGATGAAATACATTAATCATCCTAAGACATAAAACTTTATGTTTAATATAGTTAATTGACTCAAAAGGAAGCAATTTTCGCACGCACTTAAAGATTCAATTTCTTGGTAAATTTCGCAGTCTTGGTCAACCGCAATGCCGTCCACATTTGGTCCGTGTGTGCTAACCTTTAACATGATATGTGGGAACAGGAACTTGACTAACCACAAAATTAAAAGCCTACTCTATTTTATGACTAAAATCCTAACAATCAATCTTCTCATCTCCTTTCTTAATGGCGAATTTAATGGAGAACATGTTTCTAAGATTAATATTATCGGTCTATACGATCCTTCTCTATTTATTACAACATAGACAAAGTGGTCAAATTAGGTACAAAATATCTCTTTGGTGCCATCAGCTACAGTCAGCTGCAATAAAGTTTCAGTTCATTTTGGTTCACGACTAAAATAATCTTCTACATAGCCTTTTCCCAACTATGTTGGCTTCCAGTCTAACCGGATGCAGCTCATCATCATCTGCCTAGCCTTTTCCAACTATGTTGGGGTCAGCTTTCAGTCTACCCGGATGCAGCTGAATACCAGTATTTTACATGGAGCGACTGCCTATCTGACCTCCACAACCGAGTTAGTACTGCGTAATACGATACCTCTTGGTAGACTATAATAGTTGTCAGTCTTTTTGGGCCACTGAGAACCTGTAACGACTGTCAAAGATCTACAGAAGACAGCCGGGACCAACGGCTTAACGTTCTTTCCGAGGCACGGAGGAAACTCGGTATATAATGGGTGGTTACCCATCCACAGACCAACCTAGGCAAGCACGGCTTAACCTAAAGATCGACCCGAGCGGCTTTTATTATTTAGCCACGAGCTCCTCCGGACAGACCGGAACCGGATGCAGCTGAATACCAGTAATTTCACTGACTTCCACAACCAAGTTAGTAGTAGTAGTTTGGTTCACCACTAATTTTCATAAAATCATTTGACTGTGTTGTATGACTTTTGAAGCCGACCCTAACATAGAGTTTTCAATCCGGAGTTCCGGAGTTTCGTAACTCCGGAGTTTCGGAGCGATTTTAAGCATTTTTCAAATCCGGAGTTGAAATAGAACACCGGAGTTGAAACCGGTTTTCAAATACCATGTAAAACAAACATGAAAATCAAATAATGAACAGATATCTGAGACAATTTTTGACGTTTTGAAAAGACTAAAATACCGCGTAAACTTGCCATCTACATCATCAACAGAATGATCAATGGAAACGTATGAACCAGAGTAGCACCTAAGTATTGCAGAGCAACTTATTTTATTGTAACTTGCCAAACAAATGTCTATTTTTCATGATTGTTTTAATATTTTAAAATTGCGCATTAGTTGTCTATTATAACGTCTGTCTGTCAGACAGTATATTTTTAAACAAAAACACTGATTCCTTAACAAATAAAACTGCTATTGATTGAAATAAAGGGCCTTTTTATTAATTTCTAAAAAAGCTGTCAACTCCGGAGTTCCGGATTTGATTGATCAGCATCGTAACTAACTCCGGAGTTGATAACTATCCGAGTTTGAATGCCCTACCCTAACATAGTTGGGAAAAGGCTAGGTAGAGGGTGCATGACTTTTGTAGTCAAACATGTTGAATATTTTTATGACCTATTTCCTTCCCAAAACGAGTCTTCTAAAAATCATTTGAGGTAGTCTTAAAGAAGTAATTTCAGAAATACGTATCTAGTAGTATTTTCCTGTAGTGACAGAATATTCTTAGAAAAATTAACATTTTGCAGTCTATTTTAGAAATTGGATTCGATTCCCAACATCTTTAAAATGAATACAAATTATTATAATATAGCGGATTTTCCTTAATTTAAATGAGTTGTTAACAGGATGTACCTTATTGATTAAGAACAAACTAAGGCAGAGCAAACAAGCGTAGCAACGTTACCAGTTCATAGAATTAAAATCATCCAAAATCTTACACACTTTTATCACCTTTACGCTATTCATTTTAAAGTACACAATCCTACGCATCTTTTTAAGAAGAGTCATGATATCGTATTGCTTTTAAGCTTCTTTATATTCTAGACAACGCTAATATTTGTAATCATCACCGCGAATTACCTAAAATTTTAATAAGTGTTTACTGATTAAAACGCTGCGTAGGCTTGGGCAAATTAATTACCGTAAGTGTCGGCGATCAATATTTATAAAAATACACTACGTAACATAACTCATTTTCAAGTATTGATTTACCCCACTTGATTGGATTATAAAAGCAATCAACTTGATTCAAAACACTGTTTATATCTTCTTATTTTAATAACAAAAAGAGACTTGTTTATTTAGGACCGATTTCACCATTGCAACTAAACGCGATCAACACAATTACACCACAGTGAATAGCTGTCAGTGTCATCAGTGTCACTGTGCACTTGAACGCGGTTCAGATGTTCACATTAATTTGTTAAAGTTCGCCCTTCAAGGCATATAAACAAACACCAATAATCACAAACAAAATCAATATCTCAATTCCATGAACAATACTTTCGTTAACGTCAAGTTTACTCAACTACACGGAAATCGAGACGCATATATCGAATCACCTGTTTTGACATTGGGATTCATTGCAATGCACAATTACGAGTATATACAAGTGTTTGATTCATGCAATGATACTGTGGCGCGCTGGCCGACGCTTTGTCTGGCGGCGCGGAGCCGGCCCCATACCTATACATCAGCGTCGGAAAGTTGCCTCTTCGTAGTCGCCGACACACTGAGATGGAAAAGGCAGGAGATTTTATTTTAGGAATTCTGTCTTTTTTTTATTACGATTATATATGAATGTTCTTGGTTGTATCAGTGTACAGGTGTGTATCATTCAAGAATATTTGACCAGAATAAACGTCAACAAAAATCGTATTCCCTGTTTTTGTAATAAGGACTTGAGTGCAATTCATCTCACTACTCAATAACTTAGCTGACTTACCACTGCCTGGATTTGTCTATATGGACTTCTATAACTCTACGTATATACACGATTTCAATCAATCGCGTTTCGTTTGGTTGAAAACCAAATCTGCAAGTCACAAAACATATAATCATAAATGTTATTTTGATCTTGACCATCAAATAAATGTCGTCGAAGTCACAAAAAAAATGTTTATTAAATAAAAGTGTCCTCGAAATGAAAATTAGCACCAGCCGTGACACACTGTCAAAACCACAGTCATCATTACAATTTATTTATTCAAAAGCCGGCTTACCTTTTAATGAATTTAAGACAATTTCTAATGCCCATTTGATCCGCTTTGTTCAATCTATAATGGCTCAGCTCTAGTTATAATATTTAGGCACTCATGGCGTCGCTTATGTTTGTGAATCGGAAATAAGTTTGCTACCTCATTCCTGGTAATCTGTATATTTTCCCGTATTATTCTGTCTATTAGATGGAAGACCAGGACGTTTTCACTGTAATGATATTAATAAGGCTATTTATTTAAAGGTCAAATGAACTGGCTCTGACTTTCAAGATGGGTTCCACAGAATTTTATGGGTTATTACCATCAAAGATAAAGCGTGCACGTGACAGATTTAACGCATCCTATACTCAATATTATTATTTACTGCAGTTTTGTATGTGAAGTCAAAGTTTTTGTCAAAATAATACATTAAGTAATTGATTAATGTGCTGCTACCTATTTGAATACCTAGTAGTACCTACCTTGCAACATTAAATATTATTTTATATTTGTAGTTAAATTATTTTTGTATGTTGTACAAAAAAATAATAATAACAGGTGTGATTTTTTTATACCTGTGAAAAGTGACTATGACATTCGTTCATAACGGGAGGTAGATAAGTAAAAATGTAATTAATGTTTGTGATAATGTTTCTACTGCATTTCTAAATTGTATAAGAAAGGAGGTTGTTCCTATAATTACACACCTTGCTAATCTTTGCTTTGGTGAGGGCATCTTCCCGACTTCTTTGAAGCTAGCCATTATTACACCAATGCACAAGGGTGGGAACACCGACGATGTCTCCAACTTCAGGCCCATATCTGTATTACCCTCTATATCAAAAATTTTAGAAAAACTTATGTATATAAGGCTCTTAACATACCTGAAAGATTTCAGCGTACTATCTGAGTCACAGTTTGGCTTTCGTAGATGGATTTCCACTGAGGATGCAGTTACCGCACTAAGTAATCATTTAACTGAACAGCTTGATAAAGGTAAAAAATGTATAACGCATTCTTAGATCTAAAAATAGCCGTTGACACCGTCTCTATCCCAATCCTTGTAAGAAAGCTAGAAAGTATCAGAATTCGTGGAACGCCTCTTAGCCTCTTCAAGGATTATCTCAGAAACGGGAAACAGAGAGTTAGAGTGAGTCAGTACACTAGTGAAGACGCATACACGTCTTATGGCGTCCCGCAGGGAAGTGTAATGGGACCTACATTGTTCCTTATCTACGTTAATAAACTCTGTAACATTAATATTGCAAACGCACAAGTATTCTGTTACGCGGATGATACTGCTGTAGTCTTCACCAGGGATACTTGGCAGAATGTTAGCAAAAGTTGTGACTGCTCAACAATCAAAAAAGTACCTCATATTAAGTACTTAGGCGTTATTTTGGATCAGAGACTATCATGGTTCTCGCACATTGAGCAGGTTGCCAATAGAATCAGGAAATTAAGCTGGATGTTCAGGACTCTTAGATACGTCGTTCCAAGGACTGCCGGTAATCATTCGGGCCATCAAAAAGATTTCCTGTAAATGATTTATGTTGCGCTAGTCCAGTCAGTACTGTCCTATTACATCCCTGTCTGGGGTGGTGCAGCCAAAACTAAATTTCTAACGCTAGAAAGGGCACAACGCGCTCTTATCAAGTGCATGTATTTAAAAAAAAAGAGATATCCTACTGAAGACCTATTTCGACTTAGTAATTTGCTCTCAGTCAGTAAACTTTATATAACACAAATTACATTTAAAAAAATAAGTCTCTTTCTTATGATGCTAGCATACTGTGAAAAAGAAGGACAAGGACTTTATTTGCCAGTATGCAATTTAGCAGCGCTATAATAATAAAATCAATAAATACATCTACATTTATCCCAAAAACTACTATGACAGTAAAAAAATAATAATGGAATGGATACAAACGCTCACCTACAATGATACCGAAACACTTCTGAAACCTTGACACATACACATAGGTACACACACTCACGCTCACTCTCTCTCTCACTCACATATACTCACCCACAAACTTACACCCACTCATACACACATTTGATTTAATGTAAGTTAATCTTAAACCTAATTTAAGTAGTCTTAGTATAATAATAATACGCTGTGCTTTTTGTATAACACGACTTGCTATTGAAGAGCGGACTCTCCACTATCTGCCTAAAAGGAGGATCCAATCACAAAATTTTGTTAACACCTAAACTTGTTCTACCAATAAACTATTTTTTTTTTTATAATTGAGAGTTTACATCATAGGAATTGAAAACAAGCAATGTGATACCTACATTTCTAAGATTTAATCTAATTATGACCAAAAGGGATCAAAATACATAAATCCTTTTTGATCCCTTTTTAACACTCTGTAACTTTATTCAGCGTGGCACTATTCTGGAGCGCCTGAAATGTTAAAGAATTTTCTTTACCCACATACTCACTAACGGACATACGTTACCCTAACATACGTTTCAATTTCTTTTCCCTATTATTTATAGTTTAATTCTATTAACCCTCAACTCATAAATCAATTTTAGAGAGGTCTTATTAAGCAAGGTCAAGAAAGCCCACTGCCAAGGTCTAAATCATCGCGGACGCTTAGAATTGCAAATTCTCGTCTACCTCTAGAAAATCGTCGTGCTTATTTTTTTTTCTAAAACATTTTCATATTGATAGATACTATTTTGGTATCATCGACCTTTTTTTTATATAGGTATGTATTATAATTATTTATGTATACGTATATATATTATAATTTCAAAATAAGTTAATGAAATAGGTGGGTGTGTTATTTTTGAATAAGTTGCGTGTAGGAATTATATATCATGATACTTTCTATTTTTACGATGACTTTCAGCGATATTATGACGTTCTGGATGAAGTATTTCGGTACCTTATGTAAAATCATAAGGTACTTTTCTATCATCGATAATGCAGATATAATGCGTAATTCTGTTTTGGTCGTACAACGTTTATAATAGATGTAACATGTGTTTAGGATAGTATATTTTACCGAATGTACCTAAATAGGTGCCTTAGCAACTGTTTATTTTGAGTATTTTTTTTCTCTATTCGCATTTTTTATTGACACGAATATTAATAAAAAACATTAACAGATTCAAATTCTGTAATTTGACACTTTTGTTTACTAAATTATACATGTTTAAGAATAAAAATAATTAGTTAAACTCGATATGTCTCTGGCCTGCAAAAATAAGTATCACACTTTTCAAATTGCAATAACTTTTTAAGTACACAAGATATACTTTCGAAACAAAAAGGACTCGAAAAAAAGTTATTTTTGTACATAAAAACTATTAAAGCTGTCAAAAATTGTTATAAAACGTTTTTTCTATAGTTTAGAAAAAAATGAAATTTTAAAAGTGTAAGTTTTGCAGGCCAGTGTAGTTACTTAACTATTCAAAACGTAGCGCCCGCTAAAATTCTTAAAATCAGTTGAACTTATGCTTATAATTTGTAACATCTACACATAAGTTAGAGTTTTAATTAAAAATATAATAATCCTAGGCAAGGATAAAGTCTCGTAAAATAAAAAGTCAATAAAATAAAAGTCATTAATATGCAAATATTGAAGCACCGAGCGAAAATTCGCGTCAGGTGGTAAACCGGATCGGTTGCTAACAGACAACTTGTCACCTTAAACTTTTTGGTCAATTTTTGGCTCTAATTAACGACTCACCATAGTCGTTTCATTAGGCAAATTGTAATTTTAGCTAAATATATGGATACATTTCACTATCGGATCGGGAAAGATATTTTAATTAACCTTATGTAAATTTTTCAACATTTTTCCCAAATGGCCTCTTAAATTATGTGGAACACATTAAAATAAATGTAGGTACAAATTAAACTTTAATCGAACGTGAAAAATCTACAAATTGAATTTCATGCCAATTTTAACATACACATTTTCTACAAAAACTACAAGACAAAATTGATTTCCTATCTAAACGTTTAAAAATATGTGCATAGTTTGTTTTGTCAGGCAAATTATTCTTAACATTCCAAAAATGTAAAATTAAGTAGCCTTTGACATAAAAAAGGGTGATTACAGATTATTCTTTCCTTGTTTTTAGCTGCGTATAATTTCGCTTAAAGACCACTTCCGTTCCGACCAATATCTGTCAACATATTTCCACGTTCGGCTCGGACACATCACAAGAACTCGATTTCATTGACAACAACCGTCTGCAGCATAATGAGTTTTAAATTATTACTGCAGATAAAAAGTAGCTGGCCGATGTTCGTATAACCTTTCTTTATTTCGTAACTGAAGACTCTACACGATCGAAGAATAGAGCATCCTGAGTATTGTGTGCCAATCATAAATGTTGAAGATAGTCTTGTTTAAATTGAATAAAAAGAGGTTGTTTAATTGGTTTAATATGTTAAATATCGTATTTATTGTTACGAATTAAGGGTGTTTTCTGAGCGTGTGCGGTATAGTGGTGTTGAGCGAGCGGCGCGGCCGGCTATGCGCAGACGCAGCGGGCGGCCGGCGTCGCTCCGTCTCCATGGTAACGCGTCGTCGGGTACATAAGCACGCGCGTGGGCCGCTGGCCGCACACACCGCTAAAGCCTGGAGAGCGCGCAGCACGTCGTGCTACGGATCACCGGGAAATATTAAAGAAGTTTGAAGTTTCGTAAATTATAAGTGAACAAGTCTTTAGTTACGAATCTCAACTTTACTCGTGAATTTTTTCAGTTATAAAAGTGTTGTGAATTAACTTTTAAACAATCAAGATGATATCCTTAGTGTTGTTTGTTATGGGAGGTCTCCTCGCAACGACAGAAGGCAGCTGTGGTGCTGGAAAACAATTATTAAGTAAGTCAAAGTCCTTTAAATTATTTTCAGCCTTTCATTATTTATTTTCAGACTTTAATTAATTATTTTCAGGCCTTCATTCATGTTATTCGATATTTACTCTTGCTTTTTATTAGCGTTTATTACTTTTGAGTCAACACGTTTAAAAAACTATCTTATCTTAACCCATTTAAAGTAACAGTTACTTTAGTATTCAATATTTGCGGATAAATAATTAAGTGAAACTCATAAATTATAATAATAATCAGTTTTCGTATATTCGAGAAAATGTATTGATAAAACTTTAAATATTATCTCGAATCTGCACCAATAATGTCAGAAATTGTCTTTAATATTTATGTGTCTATCCATTCAACTCCAAAAACATCTAAAGCACTTTAAAATTCATAAAGTGTCCGTAATGATACCAAGAACCCATCAATTCATTCGCCGCCACCCAGTCTGGATTTTGCGAACGAGTTTTTACCCAAAAAGATGCTCCTATTTTACATACTCGTATGGGTCGAGGTCGTAAAATTTTATTGACACCGACACCTGTGTTAGCACGCACCGGTCTAATAAATCAGATCAATCCATTGGATTACGGAATACTCGAACGAAATTGTCACCTTGACACTCAGAATTGGATGACACTCTTATAATTTTAGCAATAGAGTTGAATTTTGGAGAGGTTAATTTTACAATTGTTCTTTCTTTCTTTAAAGGATCTGGAGGATTGTCGGCGTACGAGAAGCAAGCGATTGTCGACGCACACAATCGTCTCAGGCAATCCGTTGCCTTAGGACAGGTCTCCAGCCAACCACCAGCGGCTAACATGATGGAAATGGTACGTCAAATACTCACAAACGAAACACAGCCTTATTAATATGAATATGAACTTGATCTTGACCATTATTCGTTGACATTTGTCACACATTTTAATTCAGTGGAGTCATAAAATACGAAACCACTAAAGCAGTGACATCAGCCAGATACGTTATTATCTAATAAAGTAATGCAAATTCTAAATCTCCTGTTCCAAAGACATTTTGATATCTAGTCAGGTATTCTATTGAACGAGACAGTTGGCATAAATTCAATTAAATGGTTGCGATTTTTAAACTAGTCTGCTATTAGTGGTACTCAGCATAACTCATCAAATATAATCTCGGATTAAATGAATAACTTTAGAGATGATACATTTTCGTATAACAGAATTTTATTATTATTACAACCAAGCATAACTGGCCAACATTTATTACAAATACATAAAACGATGGTCAATTGACTCTTTCCGAAAAACACACAAGTGGTACTCAGCAAAGTTCAGTGCCCGACGCTTCAAACTATTAATGAAAAACAAACAACCTCGAAATAGCTTTAAAAACAAATACAGTAGCAACTACAGTACTTTCTGAAGTTATTATGCCTTGTGACTGGGACTGTAGCTTTGATTTTCTTTTTTGTATTTTTGACTTTCAAAAGAGCCGTAATGGTCTAATTGAAATAAATGCTTTGAGTTTGAGTTTGAGTTTGAAATAATGCCGATTACGATGCTAACAAAGTGTTTCCTCTTGTAAAGGTATGGGATGACGAGCTCGCCTCTGGCGCTCAGCACTGGTCCGACCAGTGCATCACTGCTCACGACCGTGCCGCCCAGCGCTACGACGGCCGCTTCCCCGTGGGTCAGAACCTCGCAGCCACCTGGACAACTCGCCCACCCAGCCAGAACACTGATTCCGAACCCGACTTCAACAAGCAGATTAACGCGTGGTTCGATGAAGTCCGTATCTACGGCTTCAAGCCCATCTCTGGAGGGCATGGCACCGGGCATTACTCACAGGTAATTTGCAATTTAAATTCGGCAATTTAATAGTAAAGCCAATCTCCATATCAATTCTCTGCCAAATGTGACATATTGAATATTTAATTTGGTAAATTACATAATAATTCATTGTTGTCTGCATACGTGGTTCTTTCTGTTCCAATCTATTCCGATATGAAATCGAACGAGTTTCTAACGTTAATCTTCTTTTTAGTTGGTTTGGGGCGAGACATCGAAGGTCGGCTGTGGTTTCACCTTCTACTACGACCCCTCTCGAGGCTACACCAAGCTTTACGTCTGCAACTACGGTCCTGGTGGAAACGTTATTGGATCCAAGCCGTACGAGAAAGGCTACCCATCCTGCACCAACTTTGGCCTCACGGAATCGAGCAAATACTCCGGCCTTTGCGGTAAATATCTTTTATTATCTACAAACAAATCTTCGTTGAACATTGTTTTACATCAAATAAACGCCTGTTTTATGTTTGTTAAGAATGATTTCTATTCTACAATAAATTCTTACGTAAAACTCTGACTTTATTATCCCACAAATAAATCTAATTTTATTTATGTTTGTTACAGCCGCCAGCTACACAGCTTCCTCGTCCTACCAGACGGTGGACAACAGCAACAGCTACATCTCGAACGCCATCCCTGACAGCTCCGTCGACACCCCCGGCTTTAACTATCAGTTCAGCAACCAGTACTACAACCAATACAACAACCAGTACCAGTACAGATACCAGCAACCAGACACATCTTCTTACTATCACCGTCAAGAAACCTCTACCTTCAGACCTCTCATTAGCATCATCAAGACCGCCTCCAATCTCTTCAAATCGAAGCCTCAGGTCAGATTTGGAACCGTGTACTTATAGGTTCTCCTTGAATGAGCACTCATTGCAGTATTGTTTGTAAATTATTGTGACAGTTGTTACTCGACTGATATTCGAAACTGCGCGGCGCAGACTTTCGGAACCATGTATGATATTGTTATTCCTTGGTTTTACAAGGAACTTAAAGTAAGTTTTCGCTTCTTTAATTAAATGTATTGAATTTCCAACATTGTGAAGGTCTTGGTGATTTTATGTTAAAGTTGCGATGCTGTCAAGATGGCCTTCTAGTATTAGCAGTATGTAAGCGAATTGTTATTTAGATAGATTTTATATTTATATTTTTTAAATAAATATTCCTTAATACAATTTATGTCTTTTTATTTGATGGAGCGTGATGTAATTTCTATATAGGTTCTTAATATTATTTAAATAAAAGCGATGACGACACAACCGGTAGATAATTTAGATGAGTAGGTATAATATACAATACTTGGACTCGATGTTTGCATAAAATTATAGTATTTTATGTATGAACGATAGGCTGACCGGTCACCAACCCGCTTACCTAGCTTAGTAACTAAGGGCAATACTCCTTGCTCATTTCCCGTCGTGAAAGAACAGTTTTAGGCTACGCAATGTATATTTTGTTTGAGCAAACAATATCTCAAGCAGACGATATCTTCTTATCGTGGGCCAATAGCGTACAATATTGGCCAGACAACACCCACAGTACAGTTTTACGTGTCAGTAAATCTACCAGGATATTTTCTTCAATCAGAGAAAAATGCCGTGTATTTCTATGAGACCTTGAAAATAGTTTGCTATAGCAACATTTATAGACAAGACAGAGTTAGGTACTCAGACAAGATTTTTCTACCTTTTGATGATTTTTACAATTGCTAGTAAATGGACATAAAAACAGTACCTACTTTCCATATGACTCGCTCTAAACCAGTTCAATAACAATTAAATAGGAAAACTAAATGTTAAAGCAAAAAACATTGAACTTTGTTTTCACGGCGCCCTGCAATTTTATTCTCACAGACGTTTGTTGCGGTTACACTGGTAACTGGAGCTATTAACTAGTTTTCCCACAACTATGACACATACGTTACGAATAGAGAAAAATATGTAATTATAAAAAATCGACGATTATGTTGAAAGGTGAATTGCAATAGTACAGATGTCAGGAGGTCTAAAATGGCCGCTTTACCAGAATCATTTCATTTTTTAACGTGATTAAGTTTTAAAGTCCATCGTTAAAATTCTATTTAGGTTACATTTTGGTAGAGTAGCTACTGATATTTGATATAAGACAGCTAAATATTTTTTGCGATTACGAATGATCCCGTCGGAGATGATATGCGTGATTTTATGTTATCTATACTAATATTTTATAGAGGAACGATTTGTATTTTTGTACGCAGCGAATAAACATAAAAACTACTGGACCGATTTGAAAAATTCTTTCATCAATAGATAGCTACATTATCAGCGGGTAACATAGGCTATATTTTATTTCTGTACTCCCACGGGAACGGGAACTACGCAAGTGAAACCGCGTGACGACCGCTAGTTATATAAATAAAGAGGAAAAATTTGTATTTTTGTATGTAACGAATAAACTTAAAAACTACTAGACCGATTTGAAAAATTCTTTCATCAATGGATAGCTACATTATCAGCGGGTAGCATAGGCTATATTTTATCCCCGTCCTCCCACGGGAACGCGAGTAAAACCGCGTGACGTCCGCTAGTGTTATATAAATGGCGCCCAGATAACAGGCACTTAGGTATATCTCAATCATTTACTCATTCAAACGAGACAACTAAGCATATATTATATTTAACTGACGTCCCAGCTATTTGTCTATTAGCACATAACAGGCATACTATGTGTAGTCAAACACACTGTGTATTGAATATTAAATAGGTACTTATGAAGGTACACACAATCATTGCCTATACTGACTATTTTTACTACCGCTTTTCTATAATATTTCTACGAGTATACCCCAAATGAAAGGCGACATTTAAAGGAAACATTTTCGTATTTCTTAAAAAAATAAATAGCTACGACACGACATGAGAACGATGTATGGACAGAATTGTAACATGGATACATATGTTTTGGAAAATGAAAACTTTTTGCAATATAACCTACTATCTGCGGCTCGCGGTTTCACCCGCGCCCGCGTACCTACGTTTCAAAATTTTCTACTTTGCGTTATTTTATTGCAATTTTGAAAATAAATTATAGCCTAATGTTACTTAATGATAATTAAATTTAAGAAAGGTGAAATCATCGACACGACGAAGAATGATAATATAGCTTTCTATTGGTGAAAAAAAAGTTAAAGTCGGTACAATAGTTTCGGAGCTTATTTGGTACTAGCGGACGTCACGCGGTTTCACCCGCATAGTTCCCGTTTCCGTGGGAGTACAGGGATAAAATACAGCCTATGTTACTCAGGGTTATTGTAGCTTTCTAATGGTGAAAGAATTTTTGAAATAGGCGCAGCAGTTATTGAGTTTATTCATTACAAACATACACACACAAAAATACAAATCTTTCCTCTTTACAATATTAGTGTAGTGTAGACAAACAACATACATAAAAAAAAAAAAAAAAAAAAAAAAATACCCATCGAATTGAGAACCTCCTCCTTTTTGGAAGTCGGTTAAAAAAATCTGGCAGTTTAGATATACGTATGTAACCATATTTCTATATTTGGTAAATATCGAAGCAGATGGCGTTCTGTGCGGTTCTACCTACCCATGGAAAAAGGCAAATAAAACGAATTTTAATGTATAAACTATATTTTTTAATAACAAAAACTGCAGTCCATTGAAAGTAGACATTCCAAAGAAGATCAAAAGCTTTTAGAGATAGACCACAGGATTACAAAGTAAATATGTACATGCATAAGTTAGACAGAGGTCGAACAAAAACTTGAATCTTATGTAAATCAAGAGTAGGTAGGTATCAAATGTCCCTGACCTCTGCTAGGAGACTTGCGTGACATTCGTCAAACAAAGTGTTAAAACCAATACACTTCGATTCACACTATCCGTATACGGAGATAATGAATTGATAGCAGTGTTAGAAAACAATGCAAAAAAGTACTGACACCTGTGCCTCTAAACACGGTGCTCATTAGCTGATGAACAAGGATGGTGATAATTAAATAATCATATGGGAGTTGGATATCTCGAGGAGCTCCTGGCTAAATAATAACAGCCGCTCAGATCAATCCTCTGGCTAAGCCGCACTTGCCTAGGACGGTCTGTGGACGGGTGACCACCCATTACATACCGAGTTTCCTCCGTGCCTCGGAAAGCACATTAAGCCGTTGGTCCCGACTGCCATTTTTAGATATTTGACAGTTGTTACAGGTAGTCAGTGCCATCGAAGGCTGACAAACAGTCTTACCAAACGGTATCGTATCACCCAGTACTAGCTGGGTTGTGGAGGTTAGATAGGCAGTTGCTGTTGGTTATTCCGTGGACTACTTTTTCTTTAACAGTGACATCTGTCTATAATCTGTACTACCAGGGTTTATATTGGGGCATAATACGAACTCCATGATGTGTATTAGGCACATACCAAATTGCCAACATCATTGTTGTAATTATTTCCAACACTGGCCCTTGAACCAATATAAACTCATTTATATTTGTGTCCAATTGCATTATAATGTTAATGTTAATGCGGAAGAGCGGAGTCACCTAACACAAGCATCTCTTTGCTTAAAAGGTGATCTCCAAATCCTGTTTCTTGAAGCCATATGTGATTGAAATAAACATTTTTATTTTATTTATTTTTTATTTATTATATCACATTACACACATTTAACACAATAAATAAGTTAAGCATAGACACATCCGCTGTCTAAAAATAATAAAACATTACAACAGCAAAATCATAGCAAAAGTATAAATTTATCAAAGTATCCGTCACATAGAAACAATAAATATTCAAAAACTATGTGATACGGATCTAAAACAAATTATACTTCTGCAAGTATACCTTACCTACTGCTTAGAACCATTATGTCATTTATTTAAAGATAGAAATAAATGACATACAAAATTATCGTGTTTTTCTTTTGCCAACGATTTCGTTAAAACGTCGGCCACCATTTCATCAGTAGATAGGTATTTTATAACGACTGTACCTTCCTCAACGATTTCCCTGATGAAATGATGTCTTACGTCAATGTGTTTCGTTCTGGCATGGTACATAGAATTAGTGCACAACTTCAGTGCAGACTGATTATCATTATACAACGTAATCCTATACTGTACCCCATAAATTTCGAACAGAAACTTGCGTAGAAAAAAAAGCCTCTTTACAAGCATCTGACAAACACATATATTCGGCCTCTGTGCTTGAAAGAGCCACTGTTCTTTGTTTTCTTCTCTCCCAAGAGATGGTAGAATTTCCAATTTTGAACACATAACCGGTATAAGATCGGCGATCGACCTCATTTGACGCAAAATCAGCGTCAGCATATGCGACGATATCAACCCTGACTTCTGAAAAGTTAAATAATGATCAGGCGTACCTTTCAGATAGCGAAGAACGCGTTTTGCCGCCTTCCAGTGAGCCTCGTCGTACGCGTCGTTGAACTGACTGAGTAAGCTGACAGCGTGCGCAATATCCGGCCGCGTACATACAGCTATGTACATCAGACATCCTATCAGGCCTCTGTAGTCGTGTGTACAATCCTTTTTTGTAGATTTCACGAGCTTCAGACCGGTCTCCATAGGTGTTCGCGTAGGTTTGCAATCTGACATGTGAAATCGTTCTATAGTTGGTGCCAGTTAACATCGGAATAGAGGTCATTAACACCTACCTACCAAGTTTTTTTCACAAAGCGATAACGACACTTACTAGTTACCTAAATCGACCAATAAGCGATACTTTGCTACATCGCTAGAGTATCATAATACCAGTCGGCTAGACATACAGGGGTTGAGAATCTTGTGTTGTTCCAATTCGAATTTATTATTATTTTTTGTTAGAAAACTAATTTTATGCTTATAAATTTACGTGTGACGTAAATGCCCCCGCACCGTGACCATAATGTGCTGCACACCTGACGCGATGACCTCGTAAAACGAAAACGGCATAAGATCAGAATTATAAGTTTTTGTGATGTCATAATTATATTTAGATAGGTACTTATGGTTTTTCCGTCATAGGTGTCGTTTTCATGGTTTTCCGGGTCATTGATTACGAAAATGAGCTCAAAATGAAAATCCAAGATGGCGTCCAAGATTTTTTTGGTTTTTCCGTCATGGATGTCGTTTTCATGGTTTTCGGGGTCGTTGATTACGAAAATGAGCTCAAAATGAAAATCCAAGATGGCGTCCAAGATTTTTTTGGTTTTTCCGTCATGGGTGTCGTTTTCATGGTTTTCGGGGTCGTTGATTACGAAAATGAGCTCAAAATGAAAATCCAAGATGGCGTCCAAGATTTTTTTGGTTTTTCCGTCATGGATGTCGTTTTCATGGTTTTCGGGGTCGTTGATTACGAAAATGAGCTCAAAATGAAAATCCAAGATGGCGTCCAAGATTTTTTTGGTTTTTCCGTCATGGGTGTCGTTTTCATGGTTTTCGGGGTCGTTGATTACGAAAATGAGCTCAAAATGAAAATCCAAGATGGCGTCCAAGATTTTTTTGGTTTTTCCGTCATGGATGTCGTTTTCATGGTTTTCGGGGTCGTTGATTACGAAAAAGAGCTCAAAATGAAAATCCAAGATGGCGTCCAAGATTTTTTTGGTTTTTCCGTCATGGATGTCGTTTTCATGGTTTTCGGGGTCGTTGATTACGAAAATGAGCTCAAAATGAAAATCCAAGATAGCGTCCAAGATTTTTTTGGTTTTTCCGTCATGGATGTCGTTTTCATGGTTTTCGGGGTCGTTGATTACGAAAATGAGCTCAAAATGAAAATCCAAGATGGCGTCCAAGATTTTTTTTTTTTTCCGTCATGGATGTCGTTTTCATGGTTTTCGGGGTCCCTGATTATGAAAATGAGGTCCAAACGAAAATCCTAGATGACGCCGAGGAAAATTTTTGGTTTTTTAATCATGGGTGTCGTTTTCATGATTTTCGGGGTCGTTGATAACGAAATGAGGTTAAAATGAAAAACCAAGATGGCGCCGAGAAAAAATTTCGGTTTTTCCGTTATGGCCGTCGGTTTCATGGTTAAAGGATAAAGAAAATGAGGTCAATAATTATTTATTTCAATTAGGTCACTCAAAGGCACTTTTGAATGACGAATAGTGAAATGGATTCTTTGATTTACCGTGCCTTTGGTTAAATCTGATTTCAACAAATAATTTTCATTTTCATTATCAACGACCCCGAAAACCATGAAAACGACACTCATGACGGAAAAACCAAAACAAAAAAACACCTTCAAGTAATAATAGGCGTGATGTTATGTTTACTCTACAGAGTAAAACTCAGTGGCCATTAAGTCGCGCAAGAGTCCAATCGTGCAAGTGTCCTTCGCGCATAAGTCCATTCGCGCAAAAGTTCGTTCGCGCAAAAGTCCATGTGCGCATATGTCTTTTCGCGCAAGTGGGTGCGCGCAACAAGTGTTCTTTGCGCAAATGTCTTTCGCGCATAAGTCTCAGATCCTAATTTTAAGATGTATAATAATATATTTACTGTATTAAAATTGTACTTGACTTCCCTCCGCGCACTCGAGCGGTTTGGATGCGATCTATTTCGCTGTCGATTTTAATTACGATTTTCGTGTTCCGTGATCGATTCCCGGCTCGTGAGTTGTTCCTAGTTGTGTACTATTGTGCTAAGTGCTGGTATCGTAAGTTTTTTAGTGTTTTTACGTCGGTTTTACTGGTATTTTAGTTAATTTCGTTTACTTTCGGTGAGTACATTTACTTTTTTTGGTGTGTGGGTACCTCGAAATAATTTTATCGTCCGTTAATTCTGTTACCTTTCTTACGTTCTAATAGTTTGTTTGAATTTCATAATTTATAATATGTTATCCATTAATGATGACCCGCCTGACCGTGGCAGAGATGCATTCCATACACCCGGGTCGCCGACGACCTCCGCTAGTTCAACAAAACGTTTGTTTCGCGAAATGTCACCTTCGTACATATCGCCCGAGGAAAGGTCAAAACGGCTTCACACATCCGACTCAATTGAGAAACCTTCGCCAATATTAAACGTCAGTACTGCGAGCAATGACAATTACTGCGATTTAGTCTCACAGGCGTCTGCATTTCTTTCTAAAATTAACGACCTTGTTAATGATCAAGGGTCCCGAATTAATGTCGCAAATAAATCCGCTATCATGGACATGACTCAGCGCGTAACGGCCATCGTTTCTTTGTTAGCCATAAAATCATCCTCCAATGAAACTAAATTAGCCAATACGAAACGCGAATTGGATATAATGAAATTAAATCGTAATACTAATAATGTCAATACTAGTGATTGTAACAAATCTTCGTATGCGGATTCTTTGAAACTTCGTCTACCTAAAGTTGCGCCAGCCGTGGAGTCCCGCGTTCCCCTTCCGTGCGTCGTCGCGTACCCTACAGCTGACCGGTTAGCCGATTACTCGTCATCGTCCGCGACTAAACAAGCGCTTATGAAAGCGATTAAGCCTAGTGACGACGGATTTCAAATTGTAGGCGTTAAGAAAACCGCGAAATCTGGCGTTGTATTACGTGTCGCTAATGACAACCAAATAAAAAAATTGCAATCGGTCGATGCTATTAGGTCCGCCGGCTTAAGACTTGAAAAACCGAAAGGCCGAAGGCCTCGTATATTAGTTAAGGACGTCCCATCCTCAATGGAAGACAATGCTTTTCTGCACGCGTTATACCGTCAAAACATTAAAGACGAGCTGCCAATAAATGAGGATGATTTTATTAAGTCAACTAAAATTATTCGTAGGCGTTCCTTAGATAACGGTCGCAAGTGGATAGGCGTTGAAATCGAGTCCACAGTTCGAAAACATTTAGTGTCCACCAAAGATAAATTATTTATTGATTGGGCGACTTGCCGTTTCATCGATGATGTCGAAGTAGTTCGTTGTTTACATTGCCAGCAGTTCGGTCACGTTAAGAAACACTGCGTTAATAAATCACCTACCTGTGCTAACTGCTCGGAAGCACATGAAACAAATAACTGCCCGCACAAGGATAATTTAAATTACATACCGACTTGCGTGGCGTGTAAACGTTTTAAAAAACCGTTTGACCATCGTTGCGGGTCCCCAGAGTGTACCACTTACAAACTTAAGCTCGAACAGTTAATCCTCAATACCAACTACTAAAATAATGGATAGTTTAACTATAGGACAATTAAATCTCCACAACGATAGGGTGGCGACCTCTGAATTAGACAAATTAATTATCGATTATAACTTAGACATAGTACTTGTTCAAGAACAATACCAGAACGCTCACTTACGTCACAAAGTAGTTCAGCTGGACAGCAAAGCACGAGCCGGAATTTACGTGACGCGTTCTTCTAACTTTACAGTAACGTCTTTGCGTAACCTCATGACGCCCCACTGTGCCGTTGCGGAAGTCTCATCAGCTTCTTTTAAAGTTTACGTTGTGAGCTGTTACTTTCAATACTCAGACCCTGTTGCACCTCATATACATAACCTCCGTCACGTCTTACAGTCACTCGCGGGCAGTAAAGTTATCGTTGGCGCTGATGTTAACGCGTCATCGTCTCTGTGGTATGGCAAGGTTAGGTCAACGGATTTCGACCGACGTTGTGCTGTTGAAGATTTTATAGCAGAAATGAACCTATCAATTCATAATACCCCTGATGCACCACCTACTTTTTGCAGCCCAATGGGCGAATCTTGTATTGACGTCACACTTTCTAGTGCAGACGTACGATTGGATAGGTGGCGTGTCCTACCAGATGCGTCTTGTAGTGATCATCGCCTGATCGTGTACGAATTTGTTCCGAGGTCTACTCAAGGTCCATCTCATATCACTGGTAATTTTAGATATAAAAGTAAAGGCGCGAATTGGGAATTCTTTGGCTTGCTTTTTGCGTGTCACGCCAAAGACTTCACTCGTGATGGACTGTCAGCTGAAGAAAGTGCTGAAATTATGTCAGACACCTTCACTTACTGTGCTGACATCGCCATTGGTCGCGCATCTATGACCAACATCCATAGATGTGATTGGTGGTGTGACTACTTAATTGAGCAGCGTAAAAGCTATCGCCGAGCGCGCAGACATTTAAACAAGCTTAGAAAACAAAAAGTCACCGGAGACCCACTTAACTTTGCTTTAAATGCATTTAGAGTTGCCAAGTCCCGCTACAGAGCATCAGTGGAAAAGTCTAAGGGTAATTTACTGCGAAAAATAGTAGAAAAACTAGATAAAGAAGGTCCGTGGTCTCCTTTGTATCACGAGTTCAAAGCTAATCGATCAGTCGACCTGGCGTTTGTCCAGAACATTAAAGTAAATAATAGACACACGACCGGTATTGAGGAAACAACCGAAGTTCTATTAAATAGTCTGATACCTGATGATTCGCCAGTAAATGACAATGACTACCATCAGCAGATCAGAGCGTGGGCATCTGTGCCACCTGAATCACCAACGTCAGACCTTCCATCCATTGACGAATTCATTAATCTTGTCAGGAAACTGCCTCTTAACAAATCATCAGGTGAAGATAAAATATCTAATCGGATGATAATAGAAGCTTGTAAAACAGCGGGTGACGCCATTTTATCTGTTTTCAACCGATGTATTGCGGACGGCGTTTTTCCTCGTGTATGGCGACGTGGCTTTATACGAATAGTTCCAAAAAGTGGTGATAAGCCACCAGACGACCCTAAGTCGTACAGGCCCTTAACCCTACTGCCATCTTTGGGAAAACTCCTGGAGCGCCTTATCGTTCCACGTTTGCTGCCAGACGGGCCAAAGTTTCATAACAACCAATTCGGTTTCACCGTGGGAAAATCTACCGTAGACGCGGCACTTTCTGTTAGAAAAATTGTTAATAACTCGGAACACAAGTACGTGGTTGGAATCTTTTTAGATATTTCCGGGGCTTTTGATAACGCATGGTGGCCGATGCTACTACTTAAAATGAAGAATCGCGGCTGCTATAAAAACATATATAATCTTGTTTATTCATATTTTTTAAATGGTTCCGCGAAACACAAACTCGGACATCATTCTATGTCAAAGTCCCTTACCATGGGATGTCCTCAGGGCTCGGTAATCGCTCCGTATCTGTGGAATTTAGGTTTCGATGATTTTCTCGCGATTCCTCTCCCACCCGGCTGTTCATTAACCGGTTACGCGGACGACGGCCTGCTGCTCATTCAGTCGAGTACTCGGGCTGGACTCGAGAATTTAGCTGACACTTGCCTACGATTAATATCTCAGTGGGGCGATCGAAACCGTCTGACCTTTGCACCGCAAAAAACTTATCAACTAATTTTAAAAGGTAATCTTAAATCGTGGCCTAGTATTAAATTTAATAACGTTCCCGTGAAAAGAAAGCAGTCCGTGTGCTACCTTGGTTTGGTCTTAGAGAAGAATTTTTCATTCATAGATCATATAAAAACTGTCGGTGAAAAAGCTAAAAAGAACTTTTATGCCTTAACTAGAATATCCAAATCTACGTGGGGTCTGTCATTTCTAACTTTAAAGACCATTTATGGGGCTACCTATTTGGGGTGTATGTGCTACGGGGCACCTGTTTGGGCCGATAGGGCCACCATAGGAGCGGTACGACGTAAATTGCTTCAAAACCAGCGTTTGGCTTTGATATTCTTATGCAAAGCGTATAGGACGGTTAGTACTGAAGCCTTACCGGTACTTGCAGGCGTACTTCCAGTCGATCTTGAAGTGCAGCGACGGGCTGCAATGTACTATAACGCGCGTGAGACCACGGACGCAGACTTTTTAACCCTACGTGACCGTGATAAGATTTCTAGATTATTCAAACCACAGACCGACGTCTGGGAGGAACTTTTGTCTGAATGGCAATGTAGGTGGGATAATTCCATCAAGGGCCGACACCTCCACCAGTTCTTTCCATCCGTTCGTGAACGGCTGGCCAGGACATGGCTGGAGGTTGATCACTGTGTTGCTCAATTTCTCACCGGTCATGGTAACTTTAAGAGTAAATTATTTTCCTTCAAGCTTGTTGACTCGCCTCTTTGTCAATGTTCCACATCTGACTGCGAATATGAACAATCAGCACATCATATTTTATGGGAGTGCAGTCTTTGGCAGAATGAACGCAAGATTATGTTGGATAGTGTACAGGTTACATCCGGAGTTATTTACTACACAGACCTTGTAGAAACTAGAACAAATTTCCGTGCGTTCAAGCGTTTTTGCCATACCTATTATTGGAATCAAATATAACTGCTCACAACTTAGGACCCATTAATGTTAATACTTTATCCGTGGTGATAGGCAACTGGGCCTATCCCAGTTGTGAACGTCCCTTTGTGCCTATTGGCCTTGTTTCTTTGTGTCTCCTGCTGATATGGAGGGAAGTGGAAATTACAGATTTTCCTACTCCTCCGCTATACTTTTCTGATTAATTTCGTTGCGGGATCCAAGACAGTTAAATTCATTCTCTGGGACTTCGTCGAGCTTCATTGTCTCGGCGCTTTTCTGGTGGTCGCCACTGTTGATTCTGGCTTTCAGGAGTTACAGTGGTTGGGAACAGTGTGGCGGGCTTGTCCCTTTTTTTTTTTTTTTTTTTTTTTTTTTTGTATTAAAATTGTCTCAATAAGTTAAAATAGTGTTAAAAACGAAAATAAAGTATTTAAATCAATTAATTTCGTAGGGTACGTTTGCTCGATTTCTTATTTTTTTGGGTTGTGCACTGTGTTATGTATGTGGGACACTGTGGATGTATTATGAGACTCAAGCGATATCAGTTTTGCGACAGGTTTGTACGGATGGAGCGACAGTATCGCTAATATTTAGATATCGGGATGAAAGTCGGAGCAATGACCTCTATTCCGATGTTAACTGGCACCAACTATAGCACCTTCTTAATATAGCTTGACTGGTCCAGAGTTATTTCATTGTTCTGTCTGCAAATCCTCATTCCAAGAATGTGATGTGCTGGCCCTAAATCTTTGATTTCGAAGGACTTCTTTAATTCTTCTTTGATTCCTGCCGTATCTCGGCAACCAGCTGAATAAAATAGCATTATGTCATCAACATAGAGCGCAATTATAATCATAGATTTCCCGCTCGACTTCACATAAACACAAGGTTCGGAAGATAAACGTTTGAACTTCATTTTGGTCGTCAAAACGCCATTTATTTTCTCATACCAAGACTTCGAAGCTTGCTTCAGTCCGTATATGGCCTTATTCAACTTGTAAACTTTATCTTCTTGGCCTTTAATCTTGTAGCCCTCTGGCTGCTCCATAAAAACGGTTTCCTTTAAATCTCCATTCAAAAACGCCGTTTTTACATCCAGATGCTCAATATTCATGTTATGTTCCGTTGCTAAAGCTAGTAACGTACGTATAGTAGAATACCGTACTACAGGAGAGAACTTTTCTTCGTAATCAATACCGTATTTCTGGGTATAACCTTTTGCAACTAGGCGCGCTTTGTACCTCAATATTTCCCCGTCGAGGCCAAGCTTTCTTTTAAAGATCCACTTGCATTTGACAGGCCGTTGCTTCGTATCGCGGTCAAACAGAGTCCAACACTTATTATCGATGAAGGATTTATACTCTTCCGCCATTGCGGCTTTCCACTTACTTGCTTCTGGGCCATTCAGTGCCTCGCGTACTGTCTGAGGGTCCCCCGTGTCACTGTGTACAGTGCGTGCTACACTAGCTGACTCAAACTCACTAGATTCATCCATAGAGTTCTCGTAGTCTTCCAGTGTGGAATCTCCTGGGACATACGTATCATCCGCAGGGTCATCTGGGGTCTCACTACTGCTCTCAGAATCATCTATCGTAATGGCGCTGTTATCTTGACAGTTTTTGTTAGATATTTCTGCGGGCTCTTGGGGTAAATCGGGTAAAGCGGGTTGCACTGGAACATTATCGGTGACAGTTACATTGTTCGGAAACAAACCAATCTGAGTGTTACGTGAACTGTCATCCTTAACCGATGAAGTGTCATTCCAAAAAACATGTTCTAGAAAAGTGACATTTCTTGCTTTTATGACATTTTTCGGGCTCGCCGGATCTATCAATCTGTAACCCTTTGACTCGTCACAGTATCCGACAAAAATAAATTTCTTACTTTTGGGATCCAATTTGTCCCGTTTGTGCTGTAGGGCCATAAGCTTGACAACCAAAAATGCGTAGGTAACTTAGATTCTCCTTTTTACCAGTCCATTTTTCTTCCGGTGTACTGCCCATCACAGCCTTAGTTGGAGAGCGATTCTTCAGGTAGACAGCGGTGTTAACTGCTTCTGCCCAGAATTCCTTTTTCAAGCTTGCTTCCTGGAGCATGCACCTGGCTTTCTCCGTAACGCTTCTGATCGCGCGTTCTGCGACTCCGTTCTGAGCTGATGACCTTGGAACCGTGGTCTGATGTCGAATCCCATGCTTCTTCAGGAACTTCTGAAAATTAGAATTGACATATTCACCACCATTGTCACTACGAAGAACTTTTATTTTCTTATTGGTTTGATTTTCTACGAGAGCTTTAAATTCTTTAAACATCTCGAAAACCTCATCCTTTCTCCTAAGAAAATAAACGAATGTTTTTCGTGACAGGTCGTCAATGAACAGCAGAAAATATCTTTTCCCACCTAGGGACGGGCACGGTAGTGGTCCCATGACGTCACTGTGAACTATTCCAAGGATTTCCTTGGCCCTAGTCTCAGATTTCTTCGGAAATGGCAACTTTGTCTGTTTACCTAAGATGCAGGAAACACACGACTGAAAGTCATTGTTGTCATAAGAAATACCTTTTCGCAGTAACTCCATGCTTCGGGTGTTCAGATGCGCTAGACGATGGTGCCAAATTTGTTGCGTTGACTGGCTTCCAGTAGCAGGGGACTGCGGCGCTTGCTTCACGATCACGGCAACAGGACGACTCTCCACCTTCAGTTGACGTGCCGGCACCGCTTCGCTGTTACCTGTACCTACAGACAAAGACGAACACATGGCCTGCGAGGATGGCTCGCTACACGAAACAGAAACAGTTTCAATGGCATCAAGTTCATAAATACCATCTCTCAGGGTAGCTGTAGCCAAGACCTCCCCATTGTCATAGACTGTACACACGCCAGAACGAAACACAATTTCGTAACCTTTCCTATCCATCGCACTAACGGATAACAAATTAGCAGACAATTTAGGGACTAAGTACACATTACTTATCGATCTCACACTATTGTCCTTTAACACAGCTTGCGCAGTTCCTTTTCCAGCTGTCGGCAATGCTTCACCATTGGCAATTAAGACCTTCTTTGACTTTTCAGTTGTAAAATCAGATAAAACACTGCGATCATTGCAAAAATGCTGCGCCGCACCGCTGTCGACGTACCAAACGTCTCGCTTGACTCCTGCGGCCAACGCTGTGAGATGCGCCTGGCTTTTCCGGCCACTCTTCTTGCCGTCAGAGTTGTCAGGACAATCCTTCTTGATATGCCCACTCTTTTTGCATCTGAAGCACTTAATTGATTTCGGTGCTTTCCGAGCTGCTAAAGCCGTAGCATCTTCGCTTTTCTCATTGCGTCTTGCATTTTCTAGAAGTAATTTCGCTTTGACATTTTCGCTTGACAGTGACGTGTTCGAATTTTCTAGAGCCATAATCAACGGTTCGTAATCGCTTGTCAAACCGCTGAGTAAAATAACGGCCACGAAGTCATCTTCCAAAGCCGCTCCGATGTCGCTCAGTTGTTGCGATGTATCCATTACCTTATTTACGTATGCCTCCATACTCGCACATTCGCTTAATTTGGTGGCGAACAATGTGCGAAGCAATCCGAGCCGTCGTGACAAGCCTCGGTCCTCGTATGTCTTCTGCAGGTTGTTCCACGCTTCGCGAGCCGTCTTTGCATTTCTAATTTGTGGAAATACACAAGACTTCACGTTCAAGGCGATTTTCGCGAGCGCCTTTTCCTGTTTCTTCGCGTCTTCGTTTTTATTTTCATTTGTGCCCACACAATCCCAAAGATCGTCGTGGATGAGCACCATCCGCATCATAAATTTCCAGGATGGATAATCTTGGATCCCGGATAATTTTTCAATAAAAACATTCTGTATGTCAGTTGCCATCTTTTGTTTTCATGCGAATAAATTTTTAAATAAATTTCACGAAATCACACGCGCACACTTGGAAAATAGTATTTTAGAGTAGCGAATTTCAACGCTAGAATTTAATAATTTAATGTAATTATTTTTCAACGTTCTGCTACCATGTTGGTTATTCCGTGGACTACTTTTTCTTTAACAGTGACATCTGTCTATAATCTGTACTACCAGGGTTTATATTGGGGCATAATACGAACTCCATGATGTGTGTTAGGCACATACCAAATTGCCAACATCATTGTTGTAATTATTTCCAACAGTTGCTCTATGTAAAATACTGGTATTCAGCTGCATCCGGTTAGATTGGTAGCCGACCCCAACATAGTTGGGAAAAGGCAAATACAAGTTTTTATTGTAAGATTTTTACTTTAAACACCTCCACGACCCCCGTACTATTCAGTCCATCACCAGCACAATGTTTTCAGTGCGTTACATTGAGTTCTACCTTATAACATGATTTTTTACCCCAAAAAAAAAGTCGTTTCGCAGCAATAATTTTTGCGTGAAGTTACTTAGTTTGATGTACAGAATGCTTGGTTGACGGCTTCGTGATGAGGTTGTTTAGACCCTGTATTTAAGTAGAGGAAACTAACTAAATGTTGTGATTTACTTGCATCTGCCCCTGCACAGCCGTTGAGGAAGAAAGTACCCACATTTAAATACTACGGTTGTTCTATTTGTCTATCTAGCTCTTTGATCTTATGGACGCAAGCTTTCGTGCTGAATATGAGGTCCTAGGTTTGATTTTCAGGTCAGGTAAAGAGTTTTTTGGGATAACTGGCGAAATTTAGGTAGGTAATGTTATTTGGTCTTGGAAATATAACACAGATATTTCTGTTCTAGAGCTTTATTTATGAACAACATGCAGATTATTACAATGGCCACAACGAGCGTCCGCCATTGTACACACACACAGTAATACCAACGACAATATACCATAGTCACTAAACATAGAGTATTTTTATTGTTACGTTCACACCTCCCCTCAATAAAATATTCAAACAAATTAATATAATTCTCAAACAAACCTCCCCTTAATTAACATAAACTTTCCCTTAACGGATAAACAAAAACAAGTACTAATCTTTAAACAATTTCTCTCTAAATTTTTTAAATAAAGTTCCCCCTAATGTCTTTGTTAAAATATCTGCAACTTGCTCACTGGTATTCACATATTTTAATTCAATAATTTTATTTTCTAATTTTTCTTTCACAAAAGCTTGTTTAATTGCTAAATGTTTTATTCTTGAATTACCAGTGGCCATATTAGCTATCTTGATAGTTGACTGGTTATCCTCATATAGAATTATGTTAATTTCAAACCCAAACATATTCAAAATGTCTTTCAACCAACAAGCTTCACTAGTGGCTGAGCATAAGGCAATGTACTCCGCCTCTGTCGAAGACAACGCTACTGTCTGCTGTTTCTTCGAAAACCAAATTACAGAACTTCCAAAAACTTTGAAGATACACCCTGACGTTGATTTTCTATCATTAGAACCACCCCAGTCACTGTCAACATAGCCTATTACATCATTATTGCAGTCCCTATAGTACAGTAAACATAAATTAAGTGTCCCTTTTATATATCTTAAAATATTCAACAATAGTTTGTATAAAAGTTCAGAAGCACAGCTCTGATACCTACTTAATATGTTAACCACTGCACAAATATCTGGCCTTGTCCCCATAGCAGCATACATCAAACTCCCAACTAACTTTCTACATTTATTTTCTATTAATGTACTCTCTGACATTTCTCTGTTAAGAATATGAAAGTTATAGTTTTTATCAATTGGTAACGTTAAAGTTTTACAATTAGACATATTGTACTGAAGTAACAAATTCTCTAAGTATGTTTTCTGCGAAATGATAGTAACTCCCTTATCTATGTTTTGATTAACCTCTATCCCCAGATATTTACTTATGACCCCCATTTCTTTCATTTTAAATGTTTTACATAATATATCCCTTAAGTTATACAATTCTTCTTTATCACTTCCAAAATATAAAATATCATCTACATACAATAGCAAATACGTATTTTTATTTTTTGAATACAAACAGCAATCTTTATCTGACTGTTCATAAGCCATAGACAGCATAACAGACCTGAAATGATCATTCCAATATTTTGGAGACCTTTTTAAACCATAAATGGATTTATTAAGCTTCACATACTGATACTCTACAGACTCAGTTCCTTCAGGCAAACTTAAGTACAACTCTTCATCAAGTTTTGCATTTAAAAAGGCTCCACATACATCCATTTGTTTAATCTCTAACCCAAGTTTAGTAGCTACTGACACAAAAATACGAAAAGTATTAAGTTTTGCAACTGGTGCATACACATCATCAACATAAGCTTGTTCGAAACCCCTTGCCACTAATCTAGCTTTGTAACCACCCTCTTTTCTTTTCAGGACCCATTTTGAGCTTATCAATTCTTTACCTTCTGGTATTTTATCTACTTTTGTCCAAGTATTTTGATCTTTTAGTTGATCAAGTTCCTTTTTGATAGCTTCCTTCCAATTTTCAGCTTCGGATGACATCATTGCCTCCTTGTAATTCTTTGGTTCTACTGCATATAAATTATAATCTCTCAGGTATTTTGGTTTTTTTATTATTCTTCCACTTTTACTTCTTACTTGACCTGTCTCTAAGTTTTCGTTAACATTTCCGCCTTCCTGTTCCCTTTCTTCATCTTGATCTTTTTTGGTCTCTTCATTGTCAGTATATATTTCATAAAACTCTTCTTCACTCTCACTCTCCTGTTCATCATCCTCCTTTGGCATATCCAGTAGAATCACATTCTCTATTTCCTGTACGTCAGTTGACTCCTGTTGTTTATTACTCATCTGTTCTAAGAATATAATATCTCTTTTGATATGTACTTCTTTTTTATCTTCATAATAAAGTCTGTATCCTTTAGAATCATCATAACCAACAAATATTGCCTTCTCTCCCTTCACATCCCACTTCAACCTCTTTTCCTTTGGGATGTGGGCATACACCTCCTGTCCAAATATTCCACGCAGAGTCTGCACATCAAATTTACGGTTATTAAAAGTTTCATAGGGTGACTGACCTTCTTTATTACTTTTGGTTGTCCTATTCAATACATAAATTGCAGTGTTCACTGCCTCAGCCCATAACTCCTTTGACAAGTTGGTACCTATCATGGACCGTGCCGCCTCTACTATTGTGCGCATATCCCTCTCTGCCTTGCCGTTTTGCTGGGGCGTATAAGGTATGGTAGTTTGGTGTTGTATGCCCTTTTCTTTGACAAACTCTTGCATATATTTATTGACAAACTCCCCTCCATTGTCAGTACGAATCACTTTCACTTTATTTTCTGTTTGCGTTTCTGCCCAAGCGACAAACTGCTTTATTTGAGAAAAAGTATCTCCTTTCTTCTTTAGAAAGTATACTACTCTATAATTTGAGTAATCATCCCTCAATAGTAAGAAATATCTTGAACCACCAACACTCTCAACCTCCATGGGGCCGCATACATCAGCGTGCACCATTTCTAACGTTTTTGTGGTGTGCTGCACTTTATTTGAAAAAGGTAACCTATGTGACTTACCTTGCAAACATGATTCACATTGGAAGTCATCGCTTTTATACTGAATATTATTGTTGTTTAGTAACCTTTTAACGTACTCGACATTTTGGTGACATAATCTTTCGTGCCAAGTTGACAATGTTGAAACAGCTGCAGCATGTCCTTCAAACAACACATCTAGTACATATGACTTCCCTCGCAGATTCCCAATAGCACACAACTCGTTATCTTTGTAGATGAGACATTGTTCAGATAACATCTTGACTTCGTAACCTCTTCTCGTAATACAAGGTACCGAAAATAAATTAATATGCATATCTGGCACATAAAGCACGTTATTTAGTGTCGATTTGGCATAACAATCCCCATCATATATTTGTAATTCAACTTCACCAACCCCAAGAACGCGTAAACGCCGACCGTCACCCACAATAACAAATCTGTTTGACACCGATTGATAGTTCGTGAAAAAATATCGTTCACTACTCATATGTTCACTCGCTCCACTGTCTATCAACCATCTTTGACCGACTGATTGTTTATTTTCACTCAAAAGGTCACTGTCATAGTTGGATGTCATAGCTGTCATCGTAAATGCATGACCCTTTTTTGTCGACTTTTCAGGTTCTCTCGTGCTATTTGTATTGTTATTTTGTTGCTTTGGATCTCTAGGACAATCATGTTTTAGGTGTCCTATCTTATTGCACTCGAAACATTTACGTTTTTCAGACTCACTTTTGCATTGCTGTGCAAAATGTCCACCCTTTCCACACTTAAAACATTTCTTTATAAACTGTTTCTTATTTTGGTGTGCATATAAAGCTGTATTTTCTCCCTTTATTGTTTCTCTTGCCTTTATCCTCTCTTCCTCTACTAGAAGTCGAGCAACCAACGCGTCATAATTTTGTTTATTACTCTCCACGGATTCCCATGCAGAGATAAAATGACTGTAACTGTCTGGTAACGACATCAACACTTTAGTAATAAGGAACTTCTCCGATACCTCCTCACCAGCTTGTTTCAGTTGACAAGCCATTTCTTGTAGCTTCGATAAGTGCGTTGACAAGTCTCCGTCTTCATATTTGAATTGAAAGAACCGTTGTTGCAACATCAAGGTACTCGTTGCAGAACTCGCTTCATAAACACTATTGAGCTTTTTCCACATAGCCTCCGCCGTCTCGCATGTCAGCACATGGACCATAGCTGCTTCACTTAGCCTGGACACAATGATAGTTTGTGCCCTTGCATCTTTTGGTATCCAAATCTTTGCATTGTCGGCTTGCTTTTCCTCCCCATTCACTATTGTGAACAAATCAGCCCCTCTCAGTATGACTGAAATCTGAAATTTCCAGACGCTCCAATTTTTCTGCCCTTCCAGCTTGATAGCTGGTGATGCTGTGGGATCCATCTTCAACGCGTGTCAATTTTCACCCCGCTTGAGCCTGATGCCGTACCAATCTCCGTACGACCACCTCCAGACTCCGCTAGCGACAATCGCACAACTCTCGTGCGTTGTCTGAACACGCCGCCGATCTGCCGTTTTTACACCGGCGCCACAGGAAAACTTAATCTCTCTCAATCTGCAGTTTTCACCTCTGTATCTGTGTTTAGAGCATCTGGGCCCATAACCTGTTATTTGGTCTTGGAAATATAACACAGATATTTCTGTTCTAGAGCTTTATTTATGAACAACATGCAGATTATTACAATGGCCACAACGAGCGTCCGCCATTGTACACACACACAGTAATACCAACGACAATATACCATAGTCACTAAACATAGAGTATTTTTATTGTTACGTTCACAGGTAAGGCAAGGTATATAGGTACTACACTTCTGTCTAACTCTTCGTCGAAAACCAGTCATGATGTTTTTTTTTTGTACATTTAGATACAACCCCATGTTCACACGATTCTACGAGATTTTTGTAGGATATAATGATACTACAGTAACTATACAGGTCTATGGAAAACGAATTATGTGGTTAGAAATATATATTTTTTTTAAGTTTGACTTAAGAAACTCAAATCGAACATCTCCATACCTCGAGTGTATAAAAGAGGTGATGATCTTCAAACGGCTGAGCAGATTTTCTTGAAACATAAAAACTCTCGATTAAGGCACCTTTCAAACAAAAAACTTAATCAAATTGATCCGTTCAGGAGCCAAAGCAAAAAACATGCCAAAAAGTATGCCTCAAACATACAGACCACCATGGGAGGTTAAATAAAACCAGAGAGAAATTTACTGAAAAAAAAACCTACAGTATTTTTTATTAGATAAAGAAGAACAGACCTTGCTTAAAACTTTCCTTCCACTATTGATACAAGACATCAAGTACTCATTTTCCAACACCTGTTATTATAAAGAAAATTATAGAGTTCATAAACTGCGTAGCGCAGTTATCTTTTTTTAATAGTTCTCCTTGTGGTTCCGGCACGTGCAACTTTGTAGTTAAGTATTTTTTTACTTTCTTATTAAGTTAACTACTTGTATTATGGTTTTAATACATTAGTTCCTTTTTTAGGATAATGGGTATGCTCGTTTAATAAAGTACTTCGTTAGAGCAAGAATTAAAAAATATAGTTATTTGATCTATTTCCTTCCGCGTTAGTTCTATATTTACCATAGGTTGACGTTTAGTTTCCATTATTTGGATACTAGTCCATACGTCCGTCCATAACCACTCCATATATTTTTTGTCAATTTATTTAAAAGTTCTTACTCAGCATAACTTAGAGTCATGCTTTTCCTGTGTCTTTTAAAAACCTAACCTGCTTTTGAGATAAATGGAAGACAAAGAAACAATTATTTGTAACACAGCTTATACTTATTCAAATATTTATAGTCTAAAAATAAATTTGAGACTGCCCTCAAAGCTATTTTGAACTTGACCTCGACCCCCGACTGCTTGTCTCGGCCATGGCAATGAGATCTAGATTATTTTGAGGAATTACTTAATTTATTTCTAGTCCGAATCACCGCATGAAATCGGTCCAAACGTCAAGAGATAATAGATTCCACTCACCTTAGTTTTATTACGGTTTTATTAATGCAAAAAAAAACAAATGAACGTGAGTCATTCGGGTCAAATGTTAGGTACCATAAACTATATGGTAAGTGTAAACAGGAATGTTGGAGTGAGTCATCGAATTTAGGGAAAGGCATCGTTGATTTATTTTTCATTTGTAATTATTGAGGAAGTTTTATACACTTTAACCTATTTTCTGTGAGGTTAAGCCTTTCTGCAACAGTGAGGCTTGTTGACATTGATGCAGTAAGAAAAGGAGATTTGGTAAATCTGCTCCAACGACATGACAACTTCTTTCGATTGTTCGTTCGAGAGAGGCTACTGAATTCTAAATTATGATTAAATAAGTATTATCAATTCTGAATAACGATTGCTGAGCACGAGCTTCTTGGGTTCGATCCAAGTCGGACGATTGTTGTTATTGGGTTTTTCTTTCAGAAATTTCTCAGTGGCAGCGACGGAGTATGGATTTGATGGCAATAGGCTCGTCCCCTATTACATGGGACTTAAACATAACTGGTAAATCGTGGGTATAATATTAGGTACACCTCTGCTTAATTCGTCCTCTTCGTCGTCGTCGTCTTCGTAAATATTTTTTCTTTCTTTCTTCCGTTTCGGGAATTACAGGCGTGATGTAATGTTATTAAAGTCTCTTACTTTATGAACTTTCATAAATACTTTAGTTTTTCTTTCAAACATCAAATTATACGCTTATTAATTTAGTTTTTCAAACAAGGGCATAGCGAAAACGATATTTTTTGCTTGACTACTTCTCTCAATAGGCTAGTTTCCACCATCAATAAATTGCAAATTTAATAATATATAATTTAATAAAATTTAGTCCGTCAGTTAGAGTATTGGAAAATAATGGACACAATTTTCTGTTTTTGTAAATCAATGAATATTGACAAAGATAAAACGCATCAATACTCGAAAGTGGGGGCTCGCGACGTCACAACGCACTAAAAATTATTGCACGCTGTGATACGACGCTTCTCAAATTCTCGTCGTATACGTATACGACGAGAATTTGAGAAGCGTCGTATCTTCGTCAATTTTGGTTTACGTAACAAAAGAGAAAATACGTGTCAAATATTTTTTGATAATCTAACTGACGGACTAATTGGATTTTTTCAGGACACAAGCATATTGGTTGTCCATTTAAAAATATAGAGCTCAAATTCATGAATTTATTGAAATGCATTGTTCATTAATTCGCAATAATTAAGGAAGCTTTGTGTCGGTTAAACGATTCCCAGTGACGTAAGTCTAACCTACAACCGTGAGGTTAGTTGAGGTTCTTACAGTAAGGGAATTTTAAAAGGAAAATTATTGCTGGGCATTGTTTCCTGTTTGATAAAGATAACAATGAACTTGGATGACCAATGCATCATTTCAAGTGTGGTTTCCATAATTGATTGTTATACTTTTGCCATTTGGGAAACCCATTCTTTGAGTGAAGTTTAACCGAGTGATAGTTATTACTTGTGTAGTGGCAATTTGTGACAATTTATTTCATTTTGATTTCCTTTTTCCTGATATATTTTGAGAGCAGCGGTGGCCCAGTGGTGGCGGCCCCGACTTACGAACAGTAAGTCGTGGGTTCGAATCCAGGCAAAACGGTGAAGGAGAACATCGTGAGGAAACCGGCATGTCCTAGAACCAAAAATTCGAATACATGTTATACCTACCAACCCGCACTGGGCCCGCGGGGTGGATTATAGCTCATTTCCTCTCATAGAGAGGAGGGCTGTGTCCCAGCAGTGGGAACATTATAGGCTGATTATGTTTATGCTGTTATTTTGATAGCATCCTTTTGGCCTGGACGCCTTATCACCCGAAGTCGTATTGATATCCTTGTAAAGACTTATTCCTTTATCTTAATAACCTTTAAAAACTGAATTGCCATTGTATCGGAGTGTGCACAAAAGGAAAATAAATATGAGATTTTAATGTTGGCGTGTGTAATTTTGACGGTTTCGTTAATTTTGACGCTACCGGGTGGTCTGATAACTTATTTATTGTTATTTTTTTATTTAAACAGCCGCTGGCGATTGTATTGTACTTTTGATAACTACTTTCACTTGAAAGATCAGTCAGGAGTCAATGAAGTACGCATATACACAGATGGCTCTAAAACTCAAAACGGCTCAGGGGCTGGCGTACACTCCCTAGACCTCAACTTT
Organism: Xestia xanthographa; assembly: GCA_905147715.2. Lineage (NCBI taxonomy): Eukaryota > Metazoa > Arthropoda > Insecta > Lepidoptera > Noctuidae > Xestia > Xestia xanthographa. The sequence continues at coordinate 19,599,822 of LR990653.1, read as the reverse complement.
AACTTTCACCTACCACTAGCACACACAGCTCGATTTTCCAATGCGAGTGTGTCGCCCTAACACAAGCTGCAACAGCCGTAAAGCGTCTGGATATTCACAAATACGCAGTCAGATTCGTATCTGATAGCCTAGCTGTGCTTAAAGCCCTAGAAAACAAACAAACCAACAGTAAATTAATATTTGAATGTCACCTCGCCATGGAGAGTATATCGCTGTCTAACAGAATCATCCTCCAGTGGATTAAGGGGCACAGTGGATCCCTAGGCAATGACACCGCAGACGAACTTGAACTTCATAACAACAAATGGTCACGGTCTACAGACCTTAGGCAGTCAAAAATGGCGATGCCAAGTCTACATCCACGACTAACAAAACGACTGCTCAGCTTAAGCAGAAATAACCTCAGAATAATAATAGGGACAATAACGGGCCATTGCCCCCTTAACAAATATCTCTTTAACATAGGCGCCACGGACAGCCCACTCTGCAGGGGCTGCTTTGACGCCGAAGAATCAGCTGCCCACGTCATCCTGGAATGCGAGGCCGTGGCTACCCAACGCAAACAAATTCTCGGAACGGTGAGGTCGCTCCGCGAAGCCTGTGAAGATCCCAGGAAACTTCTGTGCTTCTGGACGGAGCTAAGCTGGCTAACTTAGCCAGGACACCTACGCACAACGGATCGGTCCGTTGTGCGTGTCTATCCATGAGAGTCTAAGTGCGGAAAATGGAGTCCCTACTCTACTCTACTCTACTCATCACTTGAAAGAAAGAAAGAAAAAGCATTTATTAGCCCGCACAGGACAATACACATAAAATAAAATAAAATGAGAAATTATCAGTAAACTAATAACAAATAAACAGAAAAAAAACGAAATTAGTGCTGTCCGAGGCCAAAAGGCCCCATCTCAGCATGGTGCTGTAACATTAAAAACCGTCACAGCGCTTACAGAGCAGAGTAAATAAAACAGGTCATTTAGAAGCAACAACGTTAGTATGTCAGGTATGTGGGAAATTGCATTGTTTCGACTTATTCAGTACGATCTTCGATACGGGCTGTCATCTTTGAATAACTGTTTAGTTATGAATCAAGATGCAATCGCTGCATTAATAATGGCTGTTTATAGGTCTAATCTAACAGGATTTAAAAATTCAAAAATACGCCCTAACATGGACGCGCAACGTAAACCTAACGTTAGTTCGGACGAGCGACGTAAACCTAACGTTAGTTCTGCACATTCTTGCTGGACTAGCAAAAAACTTGCATTTCACACAAGTGAAAGGGAGGAAAGGTAAAGGCTCTTCGCTTATACACACTTAAACATTATCATCTGCCTTGCCTTTTCCCAAATATGTTGGGGTCAGCTTCCAGTCTAACCGGATGCAGTTGAACACCAGTATTTTACATGGAGCGACTGCCTATCTGACCTCCACAACCCAGTTAGTACTGGGTAATACGATACCGCTTGGTAAGACTGGTTGTCAGTCTTTTTGGGCCACTGACTACCTGTAACGACCGTCAAAGCTCTGCAAATGACAGCCGTGACTAACGGCTTAACGTGCTTTACGAGGCATGGAGAAAATTTGGTATGTAAGGGTGGTCACCCATCCACAGACCAAGCTAGGCAAGCGCGGCTTAACCTAAAGATCGACCCGAGCGGCTGTTATTATTTAGCCATGAGCTCCTCATAGCCGTGTGGTATCCGGCAGAGTAGAATAGAACCAACCCATTACACTGACGGGTGTCGTATAAGGCGACTAATATCTGAGGCAGAACACCTTGCGCCTCCGTAGACCAGAGAATGGGCAGCAGCGTTTTCTGTTAGTCTCTTATCACTACGATCTCCAATCCGCCTGCCAAGCGTGGAGATTACGGCAAATTCCTCCCATCATGGAAGAGGCTTATGTCCAGCAGTGGACGTTATGGGCTGTTATTGTTGGTGTTGTTGTTGAGCTCCTCATACACACATTTACACACTTAAACATATTTGTTTAATTAAAATTTCAACTCAATGGGTCCTCCATCAGGCGAATAAGCGAACTGTAGTTTAATGTGGCGACAGATTTTCATTCATACTATTTGTTTCTAAAATAAATGTTTTCCAATATCATTGTCTATATAATTAATCTACAATAGTCTGTAAAAGAAAGCGAGTAATTTATGTCTAAGTAAGACATAAATTACTCACTTTAATTCTGGATCTATCAACACTTACCTATCATGTAATTAGAACACGTGTTTACTCCTATATTTGCAAACAAAGAGTATTAATAAGTATGTATCTATTCTTCATCTTTGCGTGCCAATGGTCATTCATACTATCTATACTTCATCATCAGTCTAGCCTTTTTCCTACAATGTTAGGGTTGGCTTTCAGTCAAATCGAATGCAGAACACCTGTATTTCACATAGAGCGGCTGCCTATCTGACCTCCACAACCCAGTTGGTACCGGGTAATACGACACCCTTTGGTAAGACTGGTTGTCAGATTATCGAGCTACTGGCTTCCTGTAACGACACATACCTACTATTCATACTTAGTAACTTCGTGTGTCGTTTACCTTTCCACGCATTAATGGTCGAACGGATTTTGATGAAACTGGCACACCGATAGACCATGACGTGTGGGTTAGGACACGTTCTATCCCGGTACTACGTTCCCATAACTTTCACGCATACAAAATCGCGAGTAAAATGTAGTATGTACTCTGTGTCTGCTACTGAGAAATTCCTGATGAAATAATCCAATAACACTGCCAGACCCGGGAATCAAAATCCGGACCACTTGTTTAGCAGTCGCGCTTGCGACCACAAGGCCAACGAGGCAGAATTAAGCTTTATTGTACTAAAAACTTGATTACCTATTCCAATATTGTCTTATTTGCCAAATATGTCAACAAAAGCTAGTTCCAACTGGATATATCCAGTACGACAATGTCACAAATGGTTATCGATTCCAAACTCCAATGCTCCCAGAGATCACCAAACATGGTAACATTGCAAAAAAGGTGTGTTGCCAGACAACGGACGAATTGACCCGGTAATGTGACTATGAACCGAGTGTTTGTCGTCTCTGCTTAAAACAAAAAGTGATAATAATTTGTATCTATAGATTTTTTGTCTTAGTACCGATTTGAAAGTCAAATATGTGAGAATTGTCTACCTAATGAAAAAAAATCGGGTGGTCTGTGTAAGAGTATGTTTTCAGCAGAAAAAATATGTTTTATACCTAAACACTTTCACTTTGCTTCCTAAATTTGTATTAAAGTGACCTTTAATTTTGTTTAGACAGTTTAATTTTCATTTTCTCCCGTGTTTTTCAATTGCTTGATCTCACTCCAACATGTAAGAACGGTAGCCTTGCCCTTGAAAAACGGTGTTGACATTAATATTATCGAGATAGCAACAGCGAAATGGTACCCGACTCGTTAATCATACGAAAACGGCCACTAAACATAGAAAATTGTAGTCACATGTAAGTGTTAACGTAATTATCGGTTTTTGGATGTATCTGTAATGGCCGGTGATAGGTAGGTATTAATTATATAATATTAGGCCCCATTCAGGGCCACATGCGATGGCTTCGTTGTAGAATGTGCACTTCGCAAAATGTGCAACGAGAAAAAAAACGTGCACTTCGCAATTGGTGCACTTCGCAAAATATGAACATTAGAAAATGGTTTAAAAATCGTTACCTTTTTTTAAAAGTTTGTACTTTTACTTACATACGACATGACATACGACAGTATCAGGCACTCCTTTTGTAGAAACAAAAATCCTTTTGAAAAGTGCTCGTTATGAGAAGTGCACTAATTGCGAAGTGCACGTTTTTCTCCAGTGCACATTTTGCGAAGTGCACATGCTACGACGAAGCCCGTGTGATGCGATTTGCGTCAAAAGACAGTCACGCACGTCACTCGCTTCCATCGCGTGTGTAGGTACCGCCGTACGTCGCTTCGCAAGAATCATCGAACTGCAATGTCATGCTATAAACAACTATGTACTTTCATTTGTTTTGTTCGCACCGCTATCGTTTAAAACTCATGTCGCGTGAGCGTGAAGCTTGTGGCCCAGAGTTTATATACTGTTATACATATAGACATAGAGGCCTCATTATTATTATTTATTCCTGTTGTTGACATGTCTGTCACGTTTCAGGCTAGCTAATGTGTGACTAAAGTGCAGTTGGTAGAATCGTCAGTCGTCACAGACCGCACTTAGGTGAAGTTAATTGGTAAACTGATTGACGTTTGTGAATGTAGGTTTGTGACGTGTGGCTTTCGCCGTAATAATGTCGATTCGATTTCAGTACAAAAATACTTACGGAGACCATATTTAGTTCTCTTTTCAGGGAGACAGAAGTCACATACATTTACAAGAGCCAGGAAAAAATGAAATTTGAAAAAGCTCCGCTTATTGACGTGCCCACGAGTCTTCCGTGGAAGAAATAAAGTTCTATCTCTATCTGTATTACAATTCGGGTTAGGATAGGGACTATACGCCGAGTCAAACCAAAAATGTAACTAAACTACTACTACTTCAACCTTACAAAGTGTTTACTAAGGCATAAAAACAATCTCATTAATTAATCAAAAAGGATCGATTTACGTTCGATACATTGTACGATGACTTCGTTTGTGATACCTATCTAGTCGTCATTGTATATCCTCGTGGTCTCGTGATAGTTAACGATGAGTACCTACTAAACTAGTAGCACCTACAAACAATAGACATTGTTAAGATAAACGGTTTATGATTTATGTCCCACAATGTTTCAGTAACCTCGTTGGTTTACGGACATATTCAATAACTTACTGTTCGGTTTCGGTAGGTTGCTATCTCTGTCTGTTTGACATTTTGCTTACTGGACGGTTAGAAACAAAACGTCACAGAAAATCTTTCTTTGATTTTTTTAAGAATCAAGTGACAGGTAGGTGACGCGGCCGGGGTTGCGGGACTGTTCGAAAGAGATACCGCGGCCCCGGAACACAAAGGACGGAAGGAACATGGATGGGTTTTAGTCAGTAAAAGTCAGACACACCCTCCTCCCTCCCGAAAAAAAAAAGGTAGGTGACGCGGATAGGATATTATTTTAAGGTAACGTTGTCTATAGAAACACAGATAGCTACGAGACGTGGCATATTAACTGACAGTTATACGTAAATAAGTTATAGAAAACGGACCTTAGATTCTGATGTCTCAAGCTCTACTGAGCATGATGTCCTGAGTCCGACTCCCAGATGACAGTGTTATTGGGGTTTTCTATGAGAAAGTTTTCAGTGACATTCACGGAATCTTTTAGTCAGATTTATGGCCGATTGATGGCAAAAACTTTGCCACACATAACTATGTGTGTAATAATAGTTATTTATGCAACTGTTGTATAATGAGGGGTATTAAAACACGAATGTGGGTTTATCACACGAGGCGAAGCCGAGTGTGATAATAGTATCACATGAGTGTTTTAATACCTAATTATGTACAGTTGCATACAAGACTTTATCTACATCCATGATATGAATCCTCCATATAAAAGGTTCTGAAACCATAGGTTGTTGTAGTGTTGTAAGAAGTCTATGTAAATTCTTCGAAAGTTTAATTGCTAAGTATATAATACAAAACCAAAATCAAAGCATTTATTTCAAGTAAGCCAGTTACAGGCACTTTTGAATTGTCGAAACAAAGATGAAAATTAAATGTAGCTACAGTCCCAGTCACAAGACATAAAAACTGTGAAAGTACTGCCCTCCCTAGCGTAGATCTGTATGGAGAAGAACGGGCGGGAAAAACACACGGGAAAAACAAACCATGTATAGGTAATAATATAATTATTTACATTTTGATTGTATACTTATTAAAATGCACAAAGCTTGTATCACTAATTTTTGTAAACAACCAAGTACATAATGCAATACTAATATCGAACAAAAATGGCGGGATACGACATGAATTCGAATTAACCTATAAGTTTTTTTTTTATTAGGGCGCTGTGGTAGTGAATCGCACGTGCTAGTCAATGTTCTTTTTTTAAAACGAGTTGCATAATGAAATTCAGTACAACATTATAACACCCGTTTGGGTGTTATAATGGTTATTATGACACTGGCTGTTTTAATTTAGGCCATAAGCTAACTGTTTCAGATACTTTTATAGAGGATTTATAGCATGGGTGTAGATAAAAAAACATAACTGGCTTTGGGTATACTATTGGCAAAACTCATAAATAAACAATAAATGAACAAAAAAGGAAATAGTTAACCACAAATTATTTGCTAACCGCATTCATTTTTAAGCATTCTCTCCGGATCACATGGATATTTACGAAAGTATGTACTTACAATTACAAATACTTGAGCAGTTAGAAAAACAGCCGACGTTTACAGTATAAAAATTGTTATTACACGTCATGTTGACATTAATTAAAATGAGTAATAAGAATGAAAGAAAAATTTTCATACGGTTCATCAGACCAGAGGATGCCTGTTTACCAGCGGAAAAGATTTTTTGCGAACAGTGACATCTGTGTTCTACGACTTGAAACCGAACGCTACGAAGGTGCTACGCGGCGTAGCGTCGGCGTCACTTAAAACTGGTTCGACGTGAAATGTTTAAGGAAAATAATGGAATACGTAGTATCGCCGTTGTGACATAGATGGCACTTGTGAAGTTTCTAGTTTCATTTTGTTTTTCATTATGTCATTTCAGACTACTGTATTTTCTACATGACCAGCTAAAACTTAAATTTTCTGAAAGAGATAAAACGACTTATATATTAGTTACTTAGTTTGATATACAGAATGCTCGGTTGACGGCTTCGTGAAGAGTCTGTTTACACCCTGTATATCTGGTCAGATCCGCTTCCGGTTGGTATGTTATATTTAATCAGTATTGGAATTAATTGACTGTTCACAACTTTTTCAAGCATTTCAAAGTATTATGAAGGAAACCCTGAAATATAGCTTTTGCAGTCTCCTTTACTGTGATAGAGTTACGAAGCCGTACACGTGTACCTTAAGTTCAACAATAAATAAAAGAACAAAAGTAATTAATCAGCAGGTACTAAAATTATCTCCTCTTCGAATTATAGCCCGCATCCCGACCAATCTCGAATCCGTGACGCTGCGGAAAATCTTCCCAAACCCAAGACGTTGACGGGTAATATAAATCACGTCAAACCGAAGAAGATAAGTAATAAATATTTATTTCAATAATAATCGGACATCAATAAACGGTTGGCTAATAACGAAACGGATCGTTGCGCCTGGATCCGTTTAATTAACGTTTATCCTGATGTATTGCGATTCGATAGCAGCAATAAATATCTGAATCTAATAACGGTGTTAACATGCGTTTAATTTATTATAGAACATGCTTATTTCAGTGTGCGTGAAGAAATTGTTTGTTTGTTTAGCTAGAGAATTGTATACTTGATGTTACTGAAAATATAACAAACGAGCGGACGTCACGCGGTTTCACCCTCGTAGTTCCCGTTTCCGTGGGAGTACGGGGATAAAATATAGCCTATGTTACTCAAGGCGAATGTAGCTTTCTAATGGTGAAAGATTTTTTGAAATCGGTGCAGTATCTTTCGAGTTTATTCATTACAAACATACACACCAAAAAAAAAAAATACCTATCGAATTGAGAACCTCCTCCTTTTGGAAGTCGGTTAAAAATACAAATCTTTCCTCTTCATAATATAAGTGTGTAGATTATTTTTGACACAATTTAGCTGCAGAATTGCACAATACATTTTTCTCAAACATCATTTTTAATACAGTTTGCCTCATTGGTTGAGTGGTCACAAACGTGACTGCTGAGCATAAGGTCCTGGGTTCGATTTCCAGGTCGGGCAAAATGTTATTGGGTTTTTCCATCAGAAACTTTCCAGTAGCAGTTACAGAGTCTGGCTTTGTGCCCGGTTGATGGCAATAGGCTCGCCACCTATTACTTAGGACATAAATATAACTAGCGAAGCGTGTGTGATTAGGTACACATCTTCCTAACCCTCTGGTGATTACAGTCGTGATGTTATGATGTTATATTTGTTCATATAAAACAAGCGGAGAACTCGTGGCTAAATAATAACAGCCGCTCGGGTCGATCGTTAGGTTAAGCCGTGCTTGCCTAGGTTGGTCTGTGGATGGGTGACTGCCCATTACATACCGAGTTTCCTCCGTGCCTCGGAAAGCACGTTAAGCAGTTGGTCCCGACTGTCATTTGTAGATCTTTGACAGCCGTTAGGTAGTCAGAGGCCCAAAAAGTCTGACAACCAGTATTACCAAGGGGTATCGTATTACCCGGTATTAGCTGGGTTGTGGTCAGATAGGCATTCGCTCCATGTAAAATACTGGTATTCAGCTGCATCCGGTAAAACTGGAAGCCGACCCCTACATAGTTGGGAAAAGGCTAGGCAGATGATGATTTGTTTATATAAAAATCTTAAAGCTTACTAAAACAATGTTATACTAAACCAACTTTAAAACTAAAGCAATCTTGAAACTAACCTAAACAGTAACGTTGTTGTACAATTTTAGACACAATAATATCTTGGAACATTCAAGAATAACATTATTAATAATAATATTGGTAGTATCCTGATTCTGAAAATAGACACTCATAACAAACAGAAAGGGATATAAATATACCAAAATGTAAATATTGGTTGGTTGTGAAGTATTGGTTGAGAGAGTATATTGACTATATTTGAGAAATGTAATTCTATAGGCCACTTCCAAGGACTCAGTGACGTAAATATATTTTCAAAGTAGCTACGTTGAATCCTTGTATTTTATATAAAGAATTTATTTTACTTTTATCCACATCTTTTTGATCTTTTGCTGTAGGAGATCCTATCTTTCTTGAAGCTTTACCTGCTTTGAGTGGCCGAAAAGAATGTGGAAGCATTTCGGAAAATTTCTGTGAGAACGTTCAAAGAAGATATTGCATTTCCGTAAGTAGTTTTTCTCCTTAAGATTTTCCACTAATGAAAAACTAGACGTAGGTAAGCTCATCATTCAGCTTCTAGAATGTTTGCACCTTGGAGTGAGGGAATTATGAAATATTACGTACTAGCTGTTGCCCGCGGCTTCACCCGCTTGACAAATTATACAGGATCATTCTCACTAGTTCTACTACACAGTTCCACGGTAGTAAACCACCTAATCACGAAGCTGTCAACCAAGCATGCTGTACATCAAACTAAGTAACTTTACGCAAAATTTATTGCTGGGAAAAGACTTTTTTTTTGGGGTGAAAAATCATGTTTTGTGGTAGAACTAAATGTAACGCACTCAAAACATTGTGCTGATGAATGGATTGAATAGTATGGGGGTCATTGAGGTGTTTAAAGTAAAAGTCTTACATTAAAAACTTGTATTTAAAAAAAACTTGTCAAATAGTTGGAACTTCGACCACCAATATCTCCGTAACTAGAAGGTTCCCAGGTATGGTGCAAAACAAAAAAACCGGCCAAGTGCGAGTCGGACTCGCGCACGAAGGGTTCCGTACCAATTATTATAAAAAAATCACGTTTGTTGTATGGGAGCCCCCCTTCAATATTAATTTTATTCTGTTTTTAGTATTTGTTGTTATAGCGGCAACAGAAATACATCATCTGTGAAAATTTCAACTGTCTAGCTGTCACGGTTCATGAGATACAGCCTGGTGACAGACAGACGGACAGACGGACAGACAGACGGACAGACAGCGAAGTCTTAGTAATAGGGTTCCGTTTTTACCCTTTGGGTACGGAACCCTAAAAATGATCGCAATGACGGGGAGAACAAGTGCCTTTCAGCTTCGTTAAGAGGTGTTTTACACCCTTTATACTAAAACCTTCCTCTTGAATCACTCTATTAAAAAAAAACCCGCATCAAAATCCGTTGCGTAGTTTTAAAGATCTAAGCATACATAGGGACAGACAGACGCGGCGGGGGACTTTGTTTTATAATATGTAGTGATTTTACAGTTTTCTTTTAAGTTCTTGGTAGATGGCTGAATTTTTAAAGTTCAATTTGTATTTTCATTTATCTTGCAAAAGTTACTTTAAAACAATATACGAGTCTTAAAAGTAATGGAATTCTTGAGACATATGAAAGTCACACATATTCAAATGAGGGCAGACAAGGAGCACGAAACGGTACCGGCTACGATTTTTACAACACTTTTTTATTTGCGGTTCTTTAAACTAAGGCCTAATCAAGTAGTTTAAAAAACGTAAAATATCTAGACGACAACAGTTTCAGCGACTATAGTGAATATGAAGAACAATGAAACACTTCTCAAAATGGAAAAATTTGAGATTTTATGACAGAGTAAGACAGAGATTAGAAAACTAATCTTCCTAAAAATACGGGAATAGGGAATATGCATGAATTTTCTTTATTTTTATTTCGATATGGAATGTTAAAGTACTATAAAAATAATGACAAAAAGCGAAAACAAGACATAAATCGGCCAAACAACACAAAAGTTAGAACCATTTAAACTTTTGTTTCTATCTCTTTCTAGATAAACGGAATTTAGTATGGATTTTGTACGTCAATGCAGAGCATGACGTCATTCGCTTTATCGGATCTCTCTGTCTAATCAGCAGTTTCAAATGCTTATAACTTAGCATTTTTTATAGATATTAAAAAAATAATTTCACTTTGCTATTTCTGATGTTATTATGCTTTGTTGTTGTTTGTTTATTAGTGATAAAAAAAATCATGCATTTACCCTATTGTCCTCTGGTCATATAAGCACGCTGGTTGCGAGCTATACTTGTACCTACAGGTAATTAAACAAACAAAAAGTAATTAGACACAGGCTAGTTACTTACTAAACTTTACATACAATAAGTAAACCGAAATTGTGTCAACCACTAACTAGAGCACAACTTGTTGTTTACAATTTTAATCTTAACAGTTTCTAGGAGAGTCCTCTCTCTAAAGGCTTTTTTTCATTAGTTTCACTGAAAAATTGTGCATTTTAAGCGGGACTGTTTTGAGAAAAAGTCATTTACAATTTTTTAAACCTTCACCATTTTTACATCAACTTATATAAGGCTGTCAAGCATACTGTAACACCAAGAACAGATTGTTCTAAATTGCTTGTATTCTTTTTTAACTCATACTTGTACTATTTAGGGTCAAGTTCACCGAAAAGATAACAGTCTGATTATCTAAAAACAGCTGTTTAAAACACATTTTTGAACTTGAAAATGTGTTTAAAACAGCTGTTTTTAGATAATCAGACTGTTATCTTTTCGGTGAACTTGGCCCTTAGTATGTAGTGGAGTGTTTCTACTAAATAACAGTAGAAATACGTCATCGTTGTGTCATCATCTTTCTGTCCTTTTCACACGTTACTTGTGGTCGGCGCAACACGTTCTTTTCTTCCATTCTCCCCTGTCAATCGTCATGCTATCATTTACTCCTTTTTCCTTCATCACATTCCTCACACAACCCATACATCTCTTCATTGGTCTTCTCTCTCTCCCTCTCGATCCATCAACGTGTAAATTCATTACTACACACACGCCATCATTGTCTGCGGGACTATAATAGAAGTAGCGACTTAGGAGGGTACTTCCGGAATAAAATAGAGCAATTAATTTTAAGCGGTCCCAAAACTTCACCAAACCTTATAATTATGAAAATTTAAAAGAGCCTTTAACAAAAAGACGTCTACATCCGATATTCGTTTGCATAATTTGTAAGGAGGTATAATTTAAATTCTCATCAACTTTGATGTTCTCACAAAAATCAACCCTTGCCTAAAATTTGCACAAAATGTATAATACCCGGTACCAGATGGAATAGAAAATTAGTTTCGCTCTGATAAGGATAAATTACAGCACTTTCAGACAGAATCTTATAAAATATAAAAGTGTAAGAACTTGAAAATGTTTTTTGATTTAGGGCGAGCGCTAATTTAATAAATAGTTTCAGTTGAGAAAATGTTTTACAAAGATTTTGGTAACTACGACATTCATTTTATGCCGTGAAAAGTAGTTTAATAAAAGTCAAGTTATTATAGCAAGAACGTTTTTAACGTAGTTTTACTAGACCTATGGGAAAAGGCAATTCTAATGTTCTTAATACAATATTGTTCAATTTTATTAAAAAAACAAAGTTTGATTAAATCGCTAGTTTAAACTTTAAATCATTAAAAAAAAGTCAATTTACCCAAATCGCAATCAGGTTTTTTTTTCAAAATTGACTTCAATCTGTCAGCAAAGATAAACATTAGATATATACTGTGTTTCTCTTTCATTTCACAATTAACATCAAACCAGCTTGAAAACGTGAACGGAAATCGTCTGAAACCCTCTCTTCGTACTAATTCATTTATTTAGAACGTTGTTAGAACTTCAATTCGATTTATTTCGTTGTCCAAATCGGTTTTTCTACCGCACAAAATCCTTCTAGTGAATGAGCATATTCCTCCATGTTAACGGATTTTCAATCCAGAGCAACAACAGTTTCTAAAAATCGACAAAAACGTGCAGAAAGGGAGCAAAATGAAAATTGTGGGTGCGAGAACAAATTCCGTATGTGTGGAGTGTTTTACATTAGTATGAAATATGAGATATTTACATAATACGTGACTATCAAAATGAGTGTTGCTTCCTAAATTTTGGAACACTAAACACTGAAATAAGTCTGTTTTGGGTGAAAATAACAGCACTTTAGTAATATTAAGTGTGGTTGTAGCTTCGTCGCTTATAGGTTCTGCGTGATCCAGCTCTAAAACATATTGGTACGGTGTTGAAAATATTGGTTAGTGTTTTTGTGTTTCTGGTGTATTAACTTGAATGGCAATCATCAGTCTATTCCCAAAACGTGATTATTTATATACATATATTTTGTTACCCTGTACTGTCCCACTGCTGGGAAAAGGCTTCCCCCAATTCCTTTCATTTGCTCTTTTCCCGTGCCTCCTCGGACCAACCCTCGTAGTACGCGTCCAAATCGTCTCACCACCTTTCTCTGGGTCGGCCTTGGCGGCGCCGTCCGTCTTCCGGCAACCATCGTGTGGAGACTTTTGCCCAGCTGTCATCGTGCATGTGTTAAATTACATATATAGATAATATTAATAAATAAAATTCAAGCAAATATATGGCAAGTATTTATTATAAATAAACCTATTTCAACAAGATAAAGCTTCATTAACCTCAATACCAAATCTTTGTTATCCAAGAAGGTAAATTATAATTTATTTTTCAACAATATATTGAACATGAAATAATGATATCAGAGATGTCGTTAGTACTACTAGTTTTTTAAATTTATCATTACCCATTGATATAATTATTTATTTAATTCACACAATATTTCGGGAGAACACAACATAACATATACTAATAGTACGAGTTACACATTTAATTTTTCTACTTCACAATAATTTATGGAACAGGAAGAATACTTAACTGGTGATCTGCTTGGTCCGACAGCTTGACAAAGAAAAAGTGCTTTCATTCGTGTTACAACCGTTTTTATACACAAAATTAGCGCCAAACTGTGGCGCCAAACTATACCAACCAATAGATTTTTTATAAATCAAGCGGATATGTCAAAACAATTTAATAATATTAACTCCACAGGAAGTGAATGATTCAAGTTAAATCCTTAATACTATACTAAAGAAAATTACAATTTAAATAATTCAAACGGATGTGTCAAGATAAATCCTTTCTACCAACATAGAAACTTAAAGTAAGGTCAACCGGAAACATAATATTTTAAATAAATCGAAAGGAAGTAACAAGATAATGGTGCCGATTCTCTTGTCACAAATATCTCTAAACTAGACTAAAAATCACTAAAATTTAGTTTGTTCCTGTCAAACGACGTTTCCCATTCTGAAATTGATTAAAGTGACATGACTTAAACAGATTATAGTTTGACAGCACTAAGTTATTCAATTTGGTGTAAATGGCTATTTTGCTATTCTGAAATTGACGTTTTTCACCTAAAATTAAGATTGTCAAACTAAATCAGACTATTTTTAATCGCGATTAAAAAGGTGTGGAATAAAATTAGTTGTCATGAACTAAAATTTTCAAAGTACATTTCTCTCGTATTTCTTGAGAGTTTGGATAATTTTGAGGTCAATAAGGAAGCACAACGTGATTGCAGTTGTTGTCGATTCGGTAGAAAGGTAAATGTAGTGTTATTTTATTATATAGGATACAAACAAAATTTATGAAAATTTACCAAGGGATTTTTGTACTGAACATGTATTGCACTTGTTATTAGTTGGAAAAGAAGTAGTAAATTCATTTCTCATACTCAAAGCCACTTCCAGGTTCTGTGTAATATGAAATAACTATTTTTTAGAAACTTTCAAGAAAGAATAAAAATATTTTAGGTTAGATTATTTTGTGTTCTTTGGCTAATTATCTTGTTTTAATTTATAGATTAGAAGCGTATGATCGAAACCAGAACTTTGGTGCCGACTGCATGGGCCAAGACGACATCGTATACCAGTGTCCACCCTGTGATACATTCAGTGATATAAATGCGGATTCTCCACTTCCCATCACCAGACAGGCAATCCAAGAATATGTTCATAGGTGAATGAATACATTTGTTGGTCAAATTTTTAGAAAGCTCTCCATACTAACAGTGATTATAAAGAAAATACTATTTCATCTGATCACAGTATAATAAATAAAGCTTCTGAATATAATTTTTTGTTATTTGTTTTCAGCTGTAACTCAGCGTAAACCACTCAACGCGCGCGCGTCCCCGCTGTACGCACACTTATAGTGATAGCTCCGTTAAAAAAATAGAAGAAATTACAAATGTCGCTTATTTCTTATTAAAATCTCTACAAATCGAAAGACAAACTTGTGATTCTACGTGTTTTCAAAACAGTGTCGTGATAAATCAAATGGATTACAAATAAACAGCAAAAACAATTACTACAAAATCTACAGTGACTTGTGAACCAGTGACTCAATGTGACTCATCGTAACAAGTGCGCGAAGCAATTCATTACCAAATATGGTCACAAGTTAATTCGTTTTCGATGTATATTAGTCAAGCCTAGAAAGTATACCGACTTTTCAAAGTACCGAAGGTGTGGTGCCGTGGCGTAGCGGTTAACGACACAGCTCACCGAAGTAGGAGTCGTATGTTCGAACCCCATCGGAGGTTATACTTTTTGTGTTTTTTTATTAAATAATATTGGCATTGGAAATGGATCCAGAATACATTACTATTCGTAAACCACAGAAATCGACCTCATTAGACAATATTTTCAATGATAATTCCACGGTACTAGATACTACTATGATGAGTTTGCCGAGCACATCGTTGAATGAAAGCGACACCACCTTGGATCTAAAAGATACAGTAAAAAGATTAACCTTAGAACTGGAAGGCGCTCACCAGGAGATTGATAATTTAAATAGCGAAAACTTCCGTCTGAAAATGGATATTGGTCAGTATCAAAAACTCATTGAAACATTAAAGAAAGTAAACTTATTGGAGAGGAAAAGCATGACACCTAAGTCTTCACGCCAATTAAATTTATTAAGGACAAGCTGTTTTTCAACGCCTACAAAGATAAATCCCTCTCCTAAGGTGACTAATTATCCATCTAATACTGTCGAATTGGCACAGAATGATGGTGATAGCTGCGACAATTCTTTTAATTCAGCCCTATCTGGACGTATTGCTGAGGTAAACTTGGAGACTATGTCGCCGAATGATGTCATCAGTAACTCACTCACACTTCCGGTCAACTCAAACAATGATTTGCAATGTGTGGATGAGTCTATTCCCATATCGAAAACAGAGTTCGATAGTGAATGTTCTCCTGCTGACACCCAGCAGACAACCACTAGCTCTCAACCTCCTTCGGCAAACGAAGCTACTCAAAGAGTCGCGATCTTCGCTGATCAAGCTGGATATGGTGTTCGTAAAATCCTACAGTACTATCTGGGGTCAAAGTTCGTCGTGACGTCATTTATTAAGGAAGATGCAACTACGGAGCAGGTTTTGAAATCGTGTGCAAGTATGTGTAAAGACTTTAGTAAAACCGATTTTGTCATAATATTAGCTGGCACAAATGACAACAATCCGATGAATATACAAACTTATTTATATTATACATTATGTCAATTAAAATCCACTAATGTTTTGGTAGGTCAAATTTATAAGCACAACTCTCTAAATGTGAAGAGTGTAAATAAACTACTAAATTTTGTGTGCGGTAATTGTACAAATTCTACTTTTCTTTCGTTACATAGTGATGTATATAGGCCTTACGTAAATAAACTGCATGCTTGTAGATTAATACATAGGCAGATTCTACATATCAATTATAAATACAATTATCAAGCATATAATGAAAATCTAGTAAGACGGAGTAGTCAACAGTCTACAAAAAATGCTAGCGTTCAAACAATTTCTTTCAAAAGTGTTGGGGTTCAGACTGATGATGTTGATACAGCAAAAAAAACAAACGACTTAACTCTACAATCAGATTTTTTTCGTGAATAGTAACAGTGATATATCTGTAAAATGTACTAACAATGTTAATATTGTCCCAATGAACTGTATAAATTTAATAATCTTTCATCAGAATATATGTGGTATTTCTAACAAGGTCAACGAATTAGAAGTATATGTACAAACTCTTGGGACAAAAGTAGACTATCTATGCTTGACTGAGCATTTCTTAAGTAGGGTGTCAATAACTTCTTTTAACTTAAATGGTTACAAATTAGCGTCCTATAATACACGAAATAAGAAAAAGAGAGGAGGGAGCCTAATCTTAGCTCAAGCAGATAGGAAAGTAGAGAATGTTATTGCAATTGCTAGACTGTACGCCGTAGAGAGTTTTGAGGTGTGCTGCATAAGGGATACCACAACTGGAGTGTATGTATGTTGTGTGTATCGAAACCCTAATGATAAGAATTTTGATATTTTTATGAAGAAAATGGAACTATTGCTTGAGTTTTTATTCAATAAGAAATGCATTATTTGCGGAGATTATAATGTTAACTTGCTTCAGGAAAACAAAAAACGTGCAGAATTTTTGAGTCTGTTGGCATGTTACAATTTTAGGTGTCTTTTTGATAGCCCCACATTTATTCGTAACAACTCGTATTCCTGCTTAGACAATATCATAACAAACCTACACGAAGAACAGGTATTAAGAAGTGTAATTGACCACAATGGTTTAGGAGACGGACATGGAGCACAATTGGGTGAATTTTTACTAGAAAATATGTTAGAAAATAAAAATAATCAATATTTAATAATTAATAAAAGAATCTTTAATTGTAGAAATAGTATATCTTTTAAGGCCAGACTATTGAATCAAAATTGGAGTTTAATGGGCATAAATTCATTTTTGAGAAATTTTAATACTATTTTTCGGAAAAGTTACAAAAAACGGGAAATAAAAATCAAATTGAAAAAGGGATCACAGTTAAAGTGGGTAACTAAAGGAGTAAAAACGTCTAGTAAAATGAAAAGAGTTTTATGCACAAATACTGATAACCACGTTCATGAAAGTGTACTCAATTATAAAAATAAATATATTCGCATATATAGAAGAGTCATGACCAAAGCCAAAAAAATTGCGGTCGCAGAGAAAATTGACAAATCTAAAAATGTAAGTAAAGAAGTTTGGAATGTAATTAATGACCGCACAAACAGATTTAAAAAAGTGCAACAGGAACCACTCTTATTAAAACTTAATGATCAAATCCTAGACTCGCCAACTGCCGTCGCTAACATGTTAGCAAAACAATTCAACCATAATTGTGATTCAGCTGAAATTAAGATGGAAGAAGCTTTATTGCTTCTTCAACATAGTTGTGAAAGGGTTACAAATGATATGTCACTCACGCCTACTACACCCAAAGAAATAACTCAAATAATTAAAACTATGAAAAACAAGCACTCCAGTGGATATGACGAAATTCCTATTGCTATTCTTAAAGAACACATAAAAATATTGGCTGGGCCACTGTCCACATTCATTAACAACTGCCTTGAGCAGGGTATTTTTCCGGAACAATTAAAAATTGCAAAGGTTGTGCCAGTTTATAAAAAGGGTTCAAAATCGGACCCCAAAAATTACAGACCCATTTCGCTTCTACCGACAATTTCAAAAATTTTTGAAAAAATTTTGAAATCTCGGCTATTGACTCATCTTCATATAAATAAAGTTCTACATGATAGACAGTTCGGTTACCAGAAAGGAATTGGCACTGGAGATGCCTTTTACAAACTTTTAGATGATGTGACTTGTAAAATAAATAATAAATTAAGGGTAGCTGGTATTTTTCTGGATTTATCTTCTGCGTTTGATACGATAGATCACAACCTACTTATTGCCAAACTAAATTATTATGGTGTCAGAGGCAGAGCCCTTCAATTATTTACATCGTATTTAAGAAATAGGAAAATGTATGTAGAAACCAGCTCTACAGAACAAAATGGACAACGGAAAACATACCAATCATCCATGATTAATATTACCACGGGCGTACCGCAGGGTTCCATATTGGGTCCAATTCTGTTTATTATTTTCACTAATGATTTAATAAATTATATAAAAATAAAAATTCCAGACATTAACCTCGTAGTCTTTGCAGATGACACTAACGCTGTAGCAGGGGCGAAAAGTATTGGTGAACTGACAGATAAGGTCAATACTACATTAGCAGCATTTCAGTTTTGGTTCAATACAAATAGATTAATAATAAATGTTAAAAAAACGAACATCATGTTGTTTCGGACCACTGCAGGCAATAAGGATAACATGGACATAACTCTCAACAATGAAAAGATTGAATTAGTGAAAGACGTCAAATTTCTGGGTATCCATTTAGATGATTTGCTGAACTGGAAAAAGGAGCTAGCACACATAGACTCCACTATATCATCTGCGTGTTATGCGTTGAGGAAATTGAGAGACGAAATAAATACAGAACAGTTAAAGATGGTATATTATGCTCTTGTCGAATCCAGACTTCGGTACAGTATACAGTTCTGGGGGAAAAGCTACGGTTATAATCCTCAACGAGCCTTCATTCTCCAAAAGAGAGCAATACGTACAATTGTCAGAATTTCACAAAGAGAAAGCTGTCGATCTCATTTTAAGCGTTTAAATATTCTAACAGTGCCCAGCTTATACATACTTGTTTTGTTAGTTAATTTTAAAAAATATGCCCATGAATTCGAGTCTGAGGAAGAAAGAACAGTCAGGGAAAACACTCGTAGGAAGGATTTTAAAAATAAACTAGTACCTAATTTCAACATTGTCAAGCATAGCCCTCATTACCAAGCTGTACAAATATTTAATAGACTGCCAGCGGACTTAAAAATCTTGTTTTACACTAGCTCTTTTAAGGCTAAGCTAAAAGCATTTCTGTTGGATAAAAATTTGTACTCAGTAGACGAACTTTAATTTATAATTCCAATTTTCTATAAAAAAATGCTATTTATTGTTTTTGGTAATCATGTATTTTTTTGTTTAATCTTGTATGTTTTGTTTTTAATTTTTGCTGCATGTTTTCTGCATGCCACTTTAGAATTTATATATTATTATTATTAATTATGATGTATGTAATGTATCAAACACAATTTAAATTGTTCCTGATAAATAAATAATAAAGGACAGCATTTATATGAATATCGCCATCTTTTGACCACCCGCTTTACCTCTGATGGCATTTACACTTATTTACGAGACCAGTGTAAAGCAATCAATCAAGGACAGCTATATTACTCCAGCTAACAATACTGTAATTTTGTCATTTACGCTTCTAAGGAAAGAACATATAGGAAAAATTACAAAAGGACATGAAGGCGAGATGATTCATATTTTAATGAAATGTTAACTCATTTAATTAACTTTTATGTACATCATTTAGAACCTGCAATTCTAAATAAATATATGTGTAAACACTATTTGAAAATAGTAAAAAAGCAGAATTAAAAGTACTCTTTTATTTAATATTTTTCATAATACACTCTCCACAATTAGATTCTTCATTACACTTAGAGTTGGAATTTTTTTATAGGATTCGAAACCTGTGTAAAACTTTATGGATTTATCATCCTCTTTGTATCTAGTAATAGACCCGTAGACATACTCGTGGTCAATTTGCATACTTTTAGATAAACACTTAGGTGCACTGTATACATTCGTCTTCACTGTTGGTTTAATGTGTTAACTTCTTCTTCGACACCTTTTCTAATGCTGTTGTATACATGGAAGTAAAACTACTGGTTGAAGGTTGCGGTTCTATTTCAAAACTTTCCTGAAATAGTTTTTTCTGCCTTCTTTTCTAATAACGATGCTGTCGGATTTTCTGGTTTAGCTTCAGTGAAACAGAATACCGATGGTACCGCTGTCTTTCTGAAATGATTAAGAAACCACTTAGGTTAACTTATTGTTACTTACCTTCCAAGAATGACACAAATTAGTAAGTAATGCAAAGTATGCTATGTTACTGTATTAACTCACCTGTATACTATGAAATACACTCCACACAAACGTGCGGTAAAAACTTTACTTGAATTTTTTTATTGCGTAAGGCAGACTTCCATTGTTTTTTGAGTTTGCTTTCCTTAGGAAACTAATGAATAATTGCGGCAATTAAAACGATAAACAAAAACGATTGAAGAAATCCATACGATTTGACAGCTCATAATTCAAAGTAACAAGGTATGGTCGTATTAAGTCCCCATGGCAAAGGAGTTTAATTTTTTATTATTTTTAAAAACCTATCGGTTGATTGATTATTATTTATAAATTTGGGTTGATTTTTTGTTTGTTTGAGATTTCAAGCAAACAAAAATTCAATCCTAAGGACATGATGTCCAAAAATGGTTATTTATAATCAAACATTTTAACCAGGATAATATAATTATGTGGATAGACAAAAACGAACTGTACTAATTATAAAATACATTTTTAAGACCTCCAATTTTGAGAAAAGTCGTTTTTTATTTATGTGTGAATTTACACTAAGTACTAGTTAAAACGAACAAACCTTTTCCAAACATCATGGTTATTAAAGCGAACACACCGAAAAAAGTAACTTGACAATGTCACTGTCAGATATTGACTGAAAGTGTCAGTCATTAGCACTGACGTATAAATCCTATGGACTTGGCATACCTACAAGAAAAACGTGGACATACCTACATTAGAGAGGGAAAATAAAATGGCGGCTAATAGGGTAGCCCATATCGATATTTCTCTACAATCGATGTTAGATAAAAGATTGTGAGAATGTTTTCACGTTGTCACGGGTCCAATATCAACGGATAAGTATTTTTAATACACTTTTCTTAACAAAATAACTATGTAAGCAAATCTTAAAAGTTATTTTTGACCCACTTCTCGGTTTTTGATTAAGCTAACATTTTGCATGTTTAGTTTGGATGATATTGCTGCCGACTCTCTGGTTCAGTAACTAATCTAAAATTAGAGAATCGCCATTTTTTACTAAAAGGGCAGTGTATGTGTTTATGCCTTGAGCTTCATCGTGTTTTTAGTCGACATCGACAATATTAGTTCAATTAAATGTGACAGCTCTAATTTACGTCCGTCTCTTTCCCGTTTTATTAGAGAGAAAAAGATAGCAATAGCCAAACAGCGGGAAAATAAAATGGCGACCCGGCCGCAAATAGGTATTTCAATGATGCTAGGAACGAAGGTTTGCTATTACAGTAACTGTCAAAAACACTGTTAGCCTTTATCACTTAGGCAAAATTCTAAAAGTTAAAAAGAGATAACAGTAGTTTTATGATTTCGGTGTCGATATGCCTCATATTTGTATAACTGTATTTTCTATAGTCAAACATTTCAAGTCCATATGATTTATACGTCAGTGGTCATTAGTGTCATTACTCAGGTTTTTTTTTGCAATTCAGATCATTTTCGTTCACTTTCATTCATTTTCGTTTAAGCTCTAGTGCAATCTTAGTCTATGGTTTACTCAACTTGGTGACTGTCAAACTCGAATTTAAGTGTGTCAAAACTTTATTTAAGTTTAGAGAATCTTGTTTTCAGAATAACTTAACAAAACCAACTAACTAAAAATAAGAAATTTTAGTTTTAGTTTAGGTTAGTTCGGTGTACAAGAGAATCGGCACCAATATATTTATAATAAATGAATCGAAAAACTATAATTATGTTATGAAATAAATATTGTAATAAACAAATAGTGTAAAGGTGGTTTTAACAATCATTTTATGGTTTGAATCAAGGAAATCTCAATTTTACTTGAACAATTAAAAACATAGTGCTAAAAATTACAAAAATAATTAAAAAGATATAACACATGCGACTGACGTGACCCGCCCAATTCCATTTTAGCCTAGCAGTCTTCATGCCAACGTCCACTTGCCCGTTTTGGAACGCAGCGTGGTGTTTCGAAACCTATCTTGTCTTTGGACACCCAGAATGCTGCGTTCCATTCCCCTTTGGCAAACTCTAAGGCGGAGCTTCTGAGACTCGGTGAGCGACCAGGTCTGAGCACCGTAGGTTAGCTTTTGCTGACTCTCTTTGAGGCGCGCGTGGAACACGAACGCGCCGTCGACACGGCCTGTCGTCAGACGGACGGACGGCGAACTAGCCCACAGCCCATCGGAAGATCACCCTTAATTTGCGTCTTCATGGACCAGTAGCTTTTCCAGGCATTTTCGACTCTGCAATCGATTTCTCTTTCTTGCCTGTTTTCGAAAGATACTAACTGGCCCAAGTAGATATACTCATCGACATACTGTATTTCCTGCCCATCTACCTCGACCCTACGATGTGATGATAATAAAATCAAATAATGCTAAATCTGTCTACTCCAAAGATAAGCAATTTTGATGAGGTTGTCGACATGTGGGACGTACAGCAGTCATTGTGTCAATAGTCTTGTCGTCCAATGACTTAATAGCCAATAGGCTCGACCAACATCTGAGGAGGCTCTCGCTTGGCAGCTAGAGTACTTCTGGACACGGCGCGTATTGTTAGGAGTTTCCTCTCTCTCAAGAGCCCTGATCACCGAGGTCTGAGGAGGCTTTTTAAAAATGAACCTAGCTCGGCCCATTTTACCGATGCCGGTGGGCTACTAATTTTTAATGTTTTTTTTTATAAAAAATGAAATGAAAAAAAATAAAAATATAATTAGTATGTTAGAAATGAAAAAAGAAAATAATAATCTGTCTACGCTCAGTCCCAGCAAGCATTTGTAAAAGGAAGGTATATGGTACCAGTATAAGTTAATCCCTGCTTCACGTTAAAACGCAAATACATTATTTTGTTCTCTATAAAATGAAAAACACACAAGCAATCAACGGGAATCGCCTCTTACTCGAACAGAAATTTATTTATGGGTACGCAAACATTGTTTTAAAGGTTGTTTAAAAAATACATAAATCAATTTTACTTTTATTTTGAATACAAACAATGCGCAGATGAAATATTATTGCGCGGATTTCCGTTACCGAAATAAGTTGGACGGAGCCCTGAATATAAAAACAGTTTAATAAAACTACAGGACGACATTGTAAGCTGTGTTGTTACCAAACCAAATACGAGTGCCATGCTTGCTTGCTGCATGCGAACTCGAGTAAGTTCGCATTGTTTCCCAATTGACTGTTGCCAACATACGATTTCCTTGTTTTGTGGATTTTTAAATCAGAAGTATCGCTTCGATCTAGTTATTATACCTACCTACTTAATTGTTATGGACCGATACACACTTATTTACGGCAGTGATCAACGGGCTTGTTAGAAAAAGAAAACACTCGTTTAACTCAGAATTTATTGATATGTATGGGTTACACTAATTTAGTTGTGCTTGTCGCAAAAATGTTATGGGATAGTTTGTATTTTCAATTCAAAAATCATTCTAATTTACTTTAAACGTTTACGTTACGACTTCATGCTTTACTAAGAAACATTAAAAAAAAAACATCAAGAATTCAGACGACTTTTACGAAATGCCCCAGTTTTGAATAAAGTAGTTAGTTGTGTCCAGTCCCCGTTTACACTATGCTTTTAAGAGAAGATAATATAAAGTCACTTAATATTCCTTTTACAAATAAATATTTTAGTATTGCTAACACATTGCATTCAGTTCTAGTAACATTTTCAGTGCAATGATAACGCTAGTTCTCTCCGTGTTTTAATTCCCTCGCGGGGTAGAGTGCGACTTTCTTAATCGAATGTCAATATAGTCGATATATTCATTCGAGTCTAATACACACTGCACGTGTGGAAAAAAATGTACCAATGTATGATACTATGCGACTATTTTCAACTCACCTAGGTGCTGTGTTTGAAGAATAATTATTTTCCGAGATTTCAATAGTACCAAATACCGTGCGAAAACGCTGGATGTGAAGCTCGTGGCTAAATAATAACAGCCGCTCAGGTCGATGTTGAGGTTAAGCCGCGCTTGCCTAGGTGGATCCGTGGATGGGTAACCGCCAATTACATATTGAGTTTCCCCCAAACCTCGGAAAGCACGTTTTAGCCGTTTTGGTCCCGGCTGTCATTTGTACTAGTTCGAACGTTCAAAGAAGATATTGCATTTCCGTAAGTAGTTTTTCTCCTTAAGATTTTCCACTAATGAAAAACTAGACGTAGGTAAGCTCATCATTCAGCTTCTAGAATGTTTGCACCTTGGAGTGAGGGAATTATGAAATATTACGTACTAGCTGTTGCCCGCGGCTTCACCCGCTTGACAAATTATACAGGATCATTCTCACTAGTTCTACTACACAGTTCCACGGTAGTAAACCACCTAATCACGAAGCTGTCAACCAAGCATGCTGTACATCAAACTAAGTAACTTTACGCAAAATTTATTGCTGGGAAAAGACTTTTTTTTTGGGGTGAAAAATCATGTTTTGTGGTAGAACTAAATGTAACGCACTCAAAACATTGTGCTGATGAATGGATTGAATAGTATGGGGGTCATTGAGGTGTTTAAAGTAAAAGTCTTACATTAAAAACTTGTATTTAAAAAAAACTTGTCAAATAGTTGGAACTTCGACCACCAATATCTCCGTAACTAGAAGGTTCCCAGGTATGGTGCAAAACAAAAAAACCGGCCAAGTGCGAGTCGGACTCGCGCACGAAGGGTTCCGTACCAATTATTATAAAAAAATCACGTTTGTTGTATGGGAGCCCCCCTTCAATATTAATTTTATTCTGTTTTTAGTATTTGTTGTTATAGCGGCAACAGAAATACATCATCTGTGAAAATTTCAACTGTCTAGCTGTCACGGTTCATGAGATACAGCCTGGTGACAGACAGACGGACAGACGGACAGACGGACAGACAGACGGACAGACAGCGAAGTCTTAGTAATAGGGTTCCGTTTTTACCCTTTGGGTACGGAACCCTAAAAATGATCGCAATGACGGGGAGAACAAGTGCCTTTCAGCTTCGTTAAGAGGTGTTTTACACCCTTTATACTAAAACCTTCCTCTTGAATCACTCTATTAAAAAAAAACCCGCATCAAAATCCGTTGCGTAGTTTTAAAGATCTAAGCATACATAGGGACAGACAGACGCGGCGGGGGACTTTGTTTTATAATATGTAGTGATTTTACAGTTTTCTTTTAAGTTCTTGGTAGATGGCTGAATTTTTAAAGTTCAATTTGTATTTTCATTTATCTTGCAAAAGTTACTTTAAAACAATATACGAGTCTTAAAAGTAATGGAATTCTTGAGACATATGAAAGTCACACATATTCAAATGAGGGCAGACAAGGAGCACGAAACGGTACCGGCTACGATTTTTACAACACTTTTTTATTTGCGGTTCTTTAAACTAAGGCCTAATCAAGTAGTTTAAAAAACGTAAAATATCTAGACGACAACAGTTTCAGCGACTATAGTGAATATGAAGAACAATGAAACACTTCTCAAAATGGAAAAATTTGAGATTTTATGACAGAGTAAGACAGAGATTAGAAAACTAATCTTCCTAAAAATACGGGAATAGGGAATATGCATGAATTTTCTTTATTTTTATTTCGATATGGAATGTTAAAGTACTATAAAAATAATGACAAAAAGCGAAAACAAGACATAAATCGGCCAAACAACACAAAAGTTAGAACCATTTAAACTTTTGTTTCTATCTCTTTCTAGATAAACGGAATTTAGTATGGATTTTGTACGTCAATGCAGAGCATGACGTCATTCGCTTTATCGGATCTCTCTGTCTAATCAGCAGTTTCAAATGCTTATAACTTAGCATTTTTTATAGATATTAAAAAAATAATTTCACTTTGCTATTTCTGATGTTATTATGCTTTGTTGTTGTTTGTTTATTAGTGATAAAAAAAATCATGCATTTACCCTATTGTCCTCTGGTCATATAAGCACGCTGGTTGCGAGCTATACTTGTACCTACAGGTAATTAAACAAACAAAAAGTAATTAGACACAGGCTAGTTACTTACTAAACTTTACATACAATAAGTAAACCGAAATTGTGTCAACCACTAACTAGAGCACAACTTGTTGTTTACAATTTTAATCTTAACAGTTTCTAGGAGAGTCCTCTCTCTAAAGGCTTTTTTTCATTAGTTTCACTGAAAAATTGTGCATTTTAAGCGGGACTGTTTTGAGAAAAAGTCATTTACAATTTTTTAAACCTTCACCATTTTTACATCAACTTATATAAGGCTGTCAAGCATACTGTAACACCAAGAACAGATTGTTCTAAATTGCTTGTATTCTTTTTTAACTCATACTTGTACTATTTAGGGTCAAGTTCACCGAAAAGATAACAGTCTGATTATCTAAAAACAGCTGTTTAAAACACATTTTTGAACTTGAAAATGTGTTTTAAACAGCTGTTTTTAGATAATCAGACTGTTATCTTTTCGGTGAACTTGGCCCTTAGTATGTAGTGGAGTGTTTCTACTAAATAACAGTAGAAATACGTCATCGTTGTGTCATCATCTTTCTGTCCTTTTCACACGTTACTTGTGGTCGGCGCAACACGTTCTTTTCTTCCATTCTCCCCTGTCAATCGTCATGCTATCATTTACTCCTTTTTCCTTCATCACATTCCTCACACAACCCATACATCTCTTCATTGGTCTTCTCTCTCTCCCTCTCGATCCATCAACGTGTAAATTCATTACTACACACACGCCATCATTGTCTGCGGGACTATAATAGAAGTAGCGACTTAGGAGGGTACTTCCGGAATAAAATAGAGCAATTAATTTTAAGCGGTCCCAAAACTTCACCAAACCTTATAATTATGAAAATTTAAAAGAGCCTTTAACAAAAAGACGTCTACATCCGATATTCGTTTGCATAATTTGTAAGGAGGTATAATTTAAATTCTCATCAACTTTGATGTTCTCACAAAAATCAACCCTTGCCTAAAATTTGCACAAAATGTATAATACCCGGTACCAGATGGAATAGAAAATTAGTTTCGCTCTGATAAGGATAAATTACAGCACTTTCAGACAGAATCTTATAAAATATAAAAGTGTAAGAACTTGAAAATGTTTTTTGATTTAGGGCGAGCGCTAATTTAATAAATAGTTTCAGTTGAGAAAATGTTTTACAAAGATTTTGGTAACTACGACATTCATTTTATGCCGTGAAAAGTAGTTTAATAAAAGTCAAGTTATTATAGCAAGAACGTTTTTAACGTAGTTTTACTAGACCTATGGGAAAAGGCAATTCTAATGTTCTTAATACAATATTGTTCAATTTTATTAAAAAAACAAAGTTTGATTAAATCGCTAGTTTAAACTTTAAATCATTAAAAAAAAGTCAATTTACCCAAATCGCAATCAGGTTTTTTTTTCAAAATTGACTTCAATCTGTCAGCAAAGATAAACATTAGATATATACTGTGTTTCTCTTTCATTTCACAATTAACATCAAACCAGCTTGAAAACGTGAACGGAAATCGTCTGAAACCCTCTCTTCGTACTAATTCATTTATTTAGAACGTTGTTAGAACTTCAATTCGATTTATTTCGTTGTCCAAATCGGTTTTTCTACCGCACAAAATCCTTCTAGTGAATGAGCATATTCCTCCATGTTAACGGATTTTCAATCCAGAGCAACAACAGTTTCTAAAAATCGACAAAAACGTGCAGAAAGGGAGCAAAATGAAAATTGTGGGTGCGAGAACAAATTCCGTATGTGTGGAGTGTTTTACATTAGTATGAAATATGAGATATTTACATAATACGTGACTATCAAAATGAGTGTTGCTTCCTAAATTTTGGAACACTAAACACTGAAATAAGTCTGTTTTGGGTGAAAATAACAGCACTTTAGTAATATTAAGTGTGGTTGTAGCTTCGTCGCTTATAGGTTCTGCGTGATCCAGCTCTAAAACATATTGGTACGGTGTTGAAAATATTGGTTAGTGTTTTTGTGTTTCTGGTGTATTAACTTGAATGGCAATCATCAATCTATTCCCAAAACGTGATTATTTATATACATATATTTTGTTACCCTGTACTGTCCCACTGCTGGGAAAAGGCTTCCCCCAATTCCTTTCATTTGCTCTTTTCCCGTGCCTCCTCGGACCAACCCTCGTAGTACGCGTCCAAATCGTTCCAACCTTTCTCTGGGTCGGCCTTGGCGGCGCCGTCCGTCTTCCGGCAACCATCGTGTGGAGACTTTTGCCCAGCTGTCATCGTGCATGTGTTAAATTACATATATAGATAATATTAATAAATAAAATTCAAGCAAATATATGGCAAGTATTTATTATAAATAAACCTATTTCAACAAGATAAAGCTTCATTAACCTCAATACCAAATCTTTGTTATCCAAGAAGGTAAATTATAATTTATTTTTCAACAATATATTGAACATGAAATAATGATATCAGAGATGTCGTTAGTACTACTAGTTTTTTAAATTTATCATTACCCATTGATATAATTATTTATTTAATTCACACAATATTTCGGGAGAACACAACATAACATATACTAATAGTACGAGTTACACATTTAATTTTTCTACTTCACAATAATTTATGGAACAGGAAGAATACTTAACTGGTGATCTGCTTGGTCCGACAGCTTGACAAAGAAAAAGTGCTTTCATTCGTGTTACAACCGTTTTTATACACAAAATTAGCGCCAAACTGTGGCGCCAAACTATACCAACCAATAGATTTTTTATAAATCAAGCGGATATGTCAAAACAATTTAATAATATTAACTCCACAGGAAGTGAATGATTCAAGTTAAATCCTTAATACTATACTAAAGAAAATTACAATTTAAATAATTCAAACGGATGTGTCAAGATAAATCCTTTCTACCAACATAGAAACTTAAAGTAAGGTCAACCGGAAACATAATATTTTAAATAAATCGAAAGGAAGTAACAAGATAATGGTGCCGATTCTCTTGTCACAAATATCTCTAAACTAGACTAAAAATCACTAAAATTTTGTTTGTTCCTGTCAAACGACGTTTCCCATTCTGAAATTGATTAAAGTGACATGACTTAAACAGATTATAGTTTGACAGCACTAAGTTATTCAATTTGGTGTAAATGGCTATTTTGCTATTCTGAAATTGACGTTTTTCACCTAAAATTAAGATTGTCAAACTAAATCAGACTATTTTTAATCGCGATTAAAAAGGTGTGGAATAAAATTAGTTGTCATGAACTAAAATTTTCAAAGTACATTTCTCTCGTATTTCTTGAGAGTTTGGATAATTTTGAGGTCAATAAGGAAGCACAACGTGATTGCAGTTGTTGTCGATTCGGTAGAAAGGTAAATGTAGTGTTATTTTATTATATAGGATACAAACAAAATTTATGAAAATTTACCAAGGGATTTTTGTACTGAACATGTATTGCACTTGTTATTAGTTGGAAAAGAAGTAGTAAATTCATTTCTCATACTCAAAGCCACTTCCAGGTTCTGTGTAATATGAAATAACTATTTTTTAGAAACTTTCAAGAAAGAATAAAAATATTTTAGGTTAGATTATTTTGTGTTCTTTGGCTAATTATCTTGTTTTAATTTATAGATTAGAAGCGTATGATCGAAACCAGAACTTTGGTGCCGACTGCATGGGCCAAGACGACATCGTATACCAGTGTCCACCCTGTGATACATTCAGTGATATAAATGCGGATTCTCCACTTCCCATCACCAGACAGGCAATCCAAGAATATGTTCATAGGTGAATGAATACATTTGTTGGTCAAATTTTTAGAAAGCTCTCCATACTAACAGTGATTATAAAGAAAATACTATTTCATCTGATCACAGTATAATAAATAAAGCTTCTGAATATAATTTTTTGTTATTTGTTTTCAGCTGTAACTCAGCGTAAAGGACAGCATTTATATGAATATCGCCATCTTTTGACCACCCGCTTTACCTCTGATGGCATTTACACTTATTTACGAGACCAGTGTAAAGCAATCAATCAAGGACAGCTATATTACTCCAGCTAACAATACTGTAATTTTGTCATTTACGCTTCTAAGGAAAGAACATATAGGAAAAATTACAAAAGGACATGAAGGCGAGATGATTCATATTTTAATGAAATGTTAACTCATTTAATTAACTTTTATGTACATCATTTAGAACCTGCAATTCTAAATAAATATATGTGTAAACACTATTTGAAAATAGTAAAAAAGCAGAATTAAAAGTACTCTTTTATTTAATATTTTTCATAATACACTCTCCACAATTAGATTCTTCATTACACTTAGAGTTGGAATTTTTTTATAGGATTCGAAACCTGTGTAAAACTTTATGGATTTATCATCCTCTTTGTATCTAGTAATAGACCCGTAGACATACTCGTGGTCAATTTGCATACTTTTAGATAAACACTTAGGTGCACTGTATACATTCGTCTTCACTGTTGGTTTAATGTGTTAACTTCTTCTTCGACACCTTTTCTAATGCTGTTGTATACATGGAAGTAAAACTACTGGTTGAAGGTTGCGGTTCTATTTCAAAACTTTCCTGAAATAGTTTTTTCTGCCTTCTTTTCTAATAACGATGCTGTCGGATTTTCTGGTTTAGCTTCAGTGAAACAGAATACCGATGGTACCGCTGTCTTTCTGAAATGATTAAGAAACCACTTAGGTTAACTTATTGTTACTTACCTTCCAAGAATGACACAAATTAGTAAGTAATGCAAAGTATGCTATGTTACTGTATTAACTCACCTGTATACTATGAAATACACTCCACACAAACGTGCGGTAAAAACTTTACTTGAATTTTTTTATTGCGTAAGGCAGACTTCCATTGTTTTTTGAGTTTGCTTTCCTTAGGAAACTAATGAATAATTGCGGCAATTAAAACGATAAACAAAAACGATTGAAGAAATCCATACGATTTGACAGCTCATAATTCAAAGTAACAAGGTATGGTCGTATTAAGTCCCCATGGCAAAGGAGTTTAATTTTTTATTATTTTTAAAAACCTATCGGTTGATTGATTATTATTTATAAATTTGGGTTGATTTTTTGTTTGTTTGAGATTTCAAGCAAACAAAAATTCAATCCTAAGGACATGATGTCCAAAAATGGTTATTTATAATCAAACATTTTAACCAGGATAATATAATTATGTGGATAGACAAAAACGAACTGTACTAATTATAAAATACATTTTTAAGACCTCCAATTTTGAGAAAAGTCGTTTTTTATTTATGTGTGAATTTACACTTAGTACTAGTTAAAACGAACAAACCTTTTCCAAACATCATGGTTATTAAAGCGAACACACCGAAAAAAGTAACTTGACAATGTCACTGTCAGATATTGACTGAAAGTGTCAGTCATTAGTGTCATTACTCAGGTTTTTTTTTGCAATTCAGATCATTTTCGTTCACTTTCATTCATTTTCGTTTAAGCTCTAGTGCAATCTTAGTCTATGGTTTACTCAACTTGGTGACTGTCAAACTCGAATTTAAGTGTGTCAAAACTTTATTTAAGTTTAGAGAATCTTGTTTTCAGAATAACTTAACAAAACCAACTAACTAAAAATAAGAAATTTTAGTTTTAGTTTAGGTTAGTTCGGTGTACAAGAGAATCGGCACCAATATATTTATAATAAATGAATCGAAAAACTATAATTATGTTATGAAATAAATATTGTAATAAACAAATAGTGTAAAGGTGGTTTTAACAATCATTTTATGGTTTGAATCAAGGAAATCTCAATTTTACTTGAACAATTAAAAACATAGTGCTAAAAATTACAAAAATAATTAAAAAGATATAACACATGCGACTGACGTGACCCGCCCAATTCCATTTTAGCCTAGCAGTCTTCATGCCAACGTCCACTTGCCCGTTTTGGAACGCAGCGTGGTGTTTCGAAACCTATCTTGTCTTTGGACACCCAGAATGCTGCGTTCCATTCCCCTTTGGCAAACTCTAAGGCGGAGCTTCTGAGACTCGGTGAGCGACCAGGTCTGAGCACCGTAGGTTAGCTTTTGCTGACTCTCTTTGAGGCGCGCGTGGAACACGAACGCGCCGTCGACACGGCCTGTCGTCAGACGGACGGACGGCGAACTAGCCCACAGCCCATCGGAAGATCACCCTTAATTTGCGTCTTCATGGACCAGTAGCTTTTCCAGGCATTTTCGACTCTGCAATCGATTTCTCTTTCTTGCCTGTTTTCGAAAGATACTAACTGGCCCAAGTAGATATACTCATCGACATACTGTATTTCCTGCCCATCTACCTCGACCCTACGATGTGATGATAATAAAATCAAATAATGCTAAATCTGTCTACTCCAAAGATAAGCAATTTTGATGAGGTTGTCGACATGTGGGACGTACAGCAGTCATTGTGTCAATAGTCTTGTCGTCCAATGACTTAATAGCCAATAGGCTCGACCAACATCTGAGGAGGCTCTCGCTTGGCAGCTAGAGTACTTCTGGACACGGCGCGTATTGTTAGGAGTTTCCTCTCTCTCAAGAGCCCTGATCACCGAGGTCTGAGGAGGCTTTTTAAAAATGAACCTAGCTCGGCCCATTTTACCGATGCCGGTGGGCTACTAATTTTTAATGTTTTTTTTTATAAAAAATGAAATGAAAAAAAATAAAAATATAATTAGTATGTTAGAAATGAAAAAAGAAAATAATAATCTGTCTACGCTCAGTCCCAGCAAGCATTTGTAAAAGGAAGGTATATGGTACCAGTATAAGTTAATCCCTGCTTCACGTTAAAACGCAAATACATTATTTTGTTCTCTATAAAATGAAAAACACACAAGCAATCAACGGGAATCGCCTCTTACTCGAACAGAAATTTATTTATGGGTACGCAAACATTGTTTTAAAGGTTGTTTAAAAAATACATAAATCAATTTTACTTTTATTTTGAATACAAACAATGCGCAGATGAAATATTATTGCGCGGATTTCCGTTACCGAAATAAGTTGGACGGAGCCCTGAATATAAAAACAGTTTAATAAAACTACAGGACGACATTGTAAGCTGTGTTGTTACCAAACCAAATACGAGTGCCATGCTTGCTTGCTGCATGCGAACTCGAGTAAGTTCGCATTGTTTCCCAATTGACTGTTGCCAACATACGATTTCCTTGTTTTGTGGATTTTTAAATCAGAAGTATCGCTTCGATCTAGTTATTATACCTACCTACTTAATTGTTATGGACCGATACACACTTATTTACGGCAGTGATCAACGGGCTTGTTAGAAAAAGAAAACACTCGTTTAACTCAGAATTTATTGATATGTATGGGTTACACTAATTTAGTTGTGCTTGTCGCAAAAATGTTATGGGATAGTTTGTATTTTCAATTCAAAAATCATTCTAATTTACTTTAAACGTTTACGTTACGACTTCATGCTTTACTAAGAAACATTAAAAAAAAAACATCAAGAATTCAGACGACTTTTACGAAATGCCCCAGTTTTGAATAAAGTAGTTAGTTGTGTCCAGTCCCCGTTTACACTATGCTTTTAAGAGAAGATAATATAAAGTCACTTAATATTCCTTTTACAAATAAATATTTTAGTATTGCTAACACATTGCATTCAGTTCTAGTAACATTTTCAGTGCAATGATAACGCTAGTTCTCTCCGTGTTTTAATTCCCTCGCGGGGTAGAGTGCGACTTTCTTAATCGAATGTCAATATAGTCGATATATTCATTCGAGTCTAATACACACTGCACGTGTGGAAAAAAATGTACCAATGTATGATACTATGCGACTATTTTCAACTCACCTAGGTGCTGTGTTTGAAGAATAATTATTTTCCGAGATTTCAATAGTACCAAATACCGTGCGAAAACGCTGGATGTGAAGCTCGTGGCTAAATAATAACAGCCGCTCAGGTCGATGTTGAGGTTAAGCCGCGCTTGCCTAGGTGGATCCGTGGATGGGTAACCGCCAATTACATATTGAGTTTCCCCCAAACCTCGGAAAGCACGTTTTAGCCGTTTTGGTCCCGGCTGTCATTTGTAGATCTTTGACAGTCTTTACAGGTGGTCAGTGGGAAAGTCTGACAGTCTTACCAAGGGCTATCGTATTACCCAGTACTAGCTGAGTTGTGGAGGTCAGATAGGCAGTTGCCATGTAAAATACTGATATTCAGCTGTATCCGATTAGTCTGGAAGCTGATGATGACATTAAGCAGTAAGAACTTTTAGAAAATAAAATGTTTTCAAGGAAATGGAGCGACTGGTTCAACTTTTACTGTTTACACTGAAAATACTTACAACTCTAGCAAATAAATGGAAACTGAATACAATATCTTTTGGAAAAAGAAATCTACCACAAAAAGAAACACTCGAACGTTTCGTAGAATGGTCTTACAGCACATCTCTAACAAAACATTTACCATTTAACACTTCTACGAAAAATGGAAATAAATACCTACGTTTTATATTACAACGCCGCTATTCTAAAAACTGCCTTTTATTTTTAACTACCAACATAGCTATTCACAACCCTTCGATTCAATTTCGATTTGGAAAGTCGTATGTCTATCTCGCTCGATTTCGTAATGTCAAAAAAAGATAGACACACGATTTACCGAATCGAAAATCGAATCGAAGCGTTGTGAATAAGGGGCTATGACAGCTACGTTCATTCCATGTCTAAAAAAAAATACAGCAATCTTGCAGGTAAGACGGTGATGTTTATCAATCGCCTAGCTTATAAGCCGATATTATTATAATAATAACATATTATTATGTCTGTCGAAGCTGTGGTTCCTGGTAATGGTACCCATGAACATTCTACATGAGCAGTCACTTTGTATCAGCCGTCAGAACCTCGCCAATAAGGGGCAGGTTGCACTATAAGCACTAAGCACAGATTTCTAGCTTTGTGGTGGGTAATTTGTGGAGAAGGATAACGTTCAATGTTCAACAAGAACTCAAAAAAAAATCTTTAACTTGCCGATTGCCTCGTTGGTCTACTGCCGAGTATCAGGATTCCTGTTGGATTTTCAGGTTGATGGCGTTTTTATAGGGTTTTCCCATATTACATGGGAATTAAGTTTAACAGGCGAAAGTTGGGTGTAAGATTTACACCGCTGCCTCTGATTGCCATGACGCTGACGTATGTATATGCGTAACCACCATATGTTAGAAAAAAAAATGAATGATCATTTTGCTAATTAACTTTCACAGTTTGTAATTTCATTTAATTTTTATAAAATAGCACATAAAATGCTTTCAAAATTTAAATTCTAGAATTACTTTATTAATTAAACTTCATTCTGAAACATAAAACTATAAAAATATAAAATGAATATAATTATTTCAATTTTATACAAATGTTTTGAAAGCTTCACTCATAATTTCTCAGAAACTATAGGGTATTTTACTCTTTATGAGAAAAAAACTAAAAATATATTATTGAGGTAGTTTAGGCAAAAAGCAGTCGGAAAACATCAGTTTTAGTTCATAAAATAGCAAACTAAATTTTAAAATTCAATTCAAAGGTTTCAGCTTTTTTAATCTGTTTCATAACACCATTATAGTAGTCACCATGTTATTACGTCATACGGCTATGTAAACTTAGAAGTGTCAACTGTCAACTTCAAATATCACTGCATTTGTTTACGTCAAATTACGTTTTCGTCAAATTTCGCGCGAAATTTGAAAATGCTAAATTTAAATGCATTTGGCACTTAACGATTGAATAATTTTTTTGTGAATTTTTTAATGGTTCATTTGCACGATAGAATCTAATCGAGACACTTTTCAAAAATGAGTGTGATATCCTATTGCTGTGAATATGTTTTATTGCACTTCTGCTAATCCTACCTCAATGGTTCAATCAGACCTCCACGCGTCCGTGTGCAAGCGATAATTTACATAAATACATGACTGGATAATTGCAGTAAGTATCAAGTTACTGTATTGGAAGACGTTATGACTACAACCCTCCAACTCCAACTGTCCCTCTCATAGAGAGGAGGCCTGTGTCCCAGCAGTGGGAACATTAATAGGCTGATGATGATGATGATGAT
This sequence comes from Xestia xanthographa, assembly GCA_905147715.2. Classification (NCBI taxonomy): domain Eukaryota; kingdom Metazoa; phylum Arthropoda; class Insecta; order Lepidoptera; family Noctuidae; genus Xestia; species Xestia xanthographa. The sequence goes on along the minus strand of LR990653.1, from coordinate 19,563,337 downwards.
GATGATGACTACAATGGCGATTCATTACCAGCAGACAGCAAGTGTACATTTATACATTCGATATGCTGCTCTAATATTTAGATTTGTTTACATCGCCTAGTATGACAAAGATCTTAAAATCCATTATCATTAACACTGAAAACGGAATATTTATCATGTTTACTATTTGTTTTGAATTCCCGATATTTCGCCGCTGTTGCAAGCACCATGACCACTGATAAACTACCACTCTACTACAATAATACACGGATAAACTACCACTCTACTACAACACAAATATGAAAAAAACTTGTAACAATATAGAAAAACGTTAACAAATCGAAGCTCGATTCATTGGACGAGCAGAGATACGACGACGCATCAACGTTATATGGTTGAAGTTCCACGAACCCGAACAAAGCGCAATGCTTCCACATTTTGTGCGCACCGCCAGTCTGTGGAATTCACCACCGTTTTCTCTGTTTCCCAATCATTATAATCCAGAATTCTTCAAAATTCGAGTGTATTGGATTGGCTTCTTCTAGGCAAGCGTACTTCGTTCACCCTATGTCGATTTGAGACCAAGCGCAAGCCTATTTAATTAATTATATTTTTAAATCTATGAGTACCAAACCGGCAGAGTAGAATAGAACCAACCCATTACACTCACGGGTGTCGTTTAAGGCGACTAATGTCTGAGGCAGAACATCTTGCGCCTCCGTAGACCAGAGAATGGGCAGCAGCGTTTTCTGTTAGTCTTTCATCACTGCGATCTCTAATCCGCCAAGCGTGGAGATTACGGCAAATTTCTCCCACCATGGGAGAGACTTATGTCTAGCAGTGGAAGTTATGGGCTGTTGTTGTTGTTGGTCAGTACCAGACCTACAACGTTTTTATATTCACAAAATAAAACAGAAGCTATACAAAAGGTTACCACATATTCATAAAAACATCTGTTCAATACATTTTAACCATGTAGGTACAGCACATAAGTAGGTAAGAGCAGATTTCTTTTGAATTACCGATTACAAATTTCTTTGTGGGAGCTTTCAGAATAATGTACTGAATACGTAGTAACCGTTTGTGTATCGGGTCCTTTCCACCCTATAGGTATGCATAAGACGACATACTTCACTTCGTTTGAGAGATTTGGAATAAAAAGTTGCTATCTAATACAACTTGTAGCGGCACTACAAATAGTACACATAGCAAATTAGTTACGTTTGCAGAGCACACCAATATAATGCTGGTGTGCGTAAAATCAACTGGTGTATTACTTCGCCTCACGTCTCACAATAAGTCAGCAAACACGCGTGTGTGTGGCTAATCTTCGCTAAGATTGGCCGCCGTGATTGAAAACGGTTAGGACTATTTTGTAGGCAAAGAATATTAAGCATAAATTTCACGTTGTTGCTAACTTATCTTGTGGCATAGGTGTATAAGCAATGGCCTGGTCAAACAAATATCGTAGGATCGAATCCCGCCACCGTCATTGACTTTTTGCATTTTTTAAATTTTTAATTTGTTGTCATTTTGTTGGATTTTTAGTTTTCTATTTTAACTGATAATAAGAAAAAAATATGGAAGTGAAAATTAAACAATTTGTTATAAGAAATCAACAATATTTATTGCCTAGGTTTTTATTATAATTATAATTACAAATTATAAAGTTTTGTGCATGACAAATATTCTAAGTCGGACAGGAAATAACGTTATTTTTCATATTCAAAAGAGTAATTTAATTATAGTGGTATGAATAAACATGTTAGTAAGAAAGATGTTAAGATACAGGTATCCTAAATTATTATCTCACTAACAATAACATCACTCACATAAAACAAATTATAAACAATAAAGCCGATTGGTGCGCCTTTACTATCGGTATGCAACGCGCACACTTGGTAGCATCAGGTTATGTAAAACGTTCAAGTAACCTTCACTGGTATTGCGACCCCCTACCTGCACTAACTCACCAGGACCCATTGATGACATTCATCCCCAAAATCCCAAAGTAAAGCAGCCAATAGACCTGCATGGAAGATTTTTTTTTTATTATAGCGTTCACCATCTTTTCGCCACAATATTTTGCGACCGTCTCTGTCCGACTTAAAATATTTCATCGCTAAATATAACAACATTATTGCACCAATCGAAATCCAAATATTCTCTTGCGAAGCGTACCCGGTTTTGTCTGTGAATATCTGACAGTAATATTTTCTTTCCTGGCCTACGATATTTCACACCAGCTGCACGCAAGTGGTTCCGTACAGTTTGTAATGCCACGTCATGTTTAGTCGCCGTTAAACGAGTAGTGAAGAAGGGCTCAGCGATATGCGTTGCAACTATATCGCGGTGCCGCGCATTGCCATCTGTGTATGCTATGGATTAGCCTTTTTTTCTTTTTTTTTTTTTTTCGGATGGGAAATTATCAAATAACCCCTCCCGCTCTGGGCGGAGCAGGAGGGAGTGTCAGACTTTTACTGACTAAAACCCATCCATGTTTCTTCATCGCCCTTTGTGTTTCGGGGCCACGGTATCTCTTTCGAATAGTCCCGCAACCCCGGCAGGCATCGGTCCTTACGGACCCCTTCCTGTTTGCTGACTCTCTATGAGGCGCGCGTGGAACACGAACGCGCCGTCGACACGGCCTGTCGTCATGAGACGGACGGACGGCGAGCTAGCCCATAGCTCACCGTCCACAGGCCCGCGCCTACGGTGGCCGGGGGCTACGTGGTGGTGGCCCCCGACGCCCGGGGCGTCTCCCGCGGCGGCCGGGACGTTGAGAGGTTCTCTCCCTCTCACGTTCCGCCACCTCCTTCTCTAGCATTACTGCTTCGCAGAAGGAGGTGACGGCGTCCCATTCCGTCTCGCTCCGGACCATGGCTTGCACCAGGGCCGGACGCGAGAGGTGCTATGGATTAGCCTTCGGTCCCGGTCGGCAAGGATTAATGCTTCCCGAATCTGCATATCGATGGACCCACAATTGCACAGTCCTTCTCTGTGAACAATAATAAAATATTGTTACAAAAAACAACAATCATCAACATGTGGATTATATAAACATTATTATTAATCTTCTAAACATATTAATAACATTTTGTTACTTACCGATATCTTTAAACGCCTCGCAATTTCACTAATTGAAACGTTTTGCTTACGCAAAATAATAATCTCAGCTCTTAAAAGTGTAGTTATGTGATTCATAATGATTAACAAATAAAAGCACTGCCCAAAACACGCAGGGTATAATGTCTAAAAACGTATAACGTAAGCCCGATAGTCAAATGACGATGAACTTAAACTACTAACTTACACATGATTTGTCATTTTTAGAGGGTAGACCTCAAGTAAATTCTAACTCAAATATAAAGAAGACTTGCCAATATTTAAGCAGTGAATTGAACAAAAAAATGTAAAAAGTTTAATTAAAACATACAAAAACACCGATGTGTTGGCAGTCGGATTCGAACTTACGGCGCTAGGCGCTGGTGGCGTAAGATACTGTTTACCGCACGCTCGACCATTGCGCCACGGAGAAGATTGTTAAGATGGCTAAATTTATGCTTCATATTCCATGCAACATCAAGTGACAAGAAATTGCAAGTGTGTGGGTGGACAACGGGTTATTGTGAAGCGCAAACACTAATAAATAGGCGAAGTCAGACAGCCGTTGACTTTACGCACACCAATAACTTTGTTAGTGTGCCTTGCAAACCGAACTAGTTTGCAGTGTGTACTATAGCAACATATAACAAAAAGTATTACAGCACCATCTATGACATAGACGATGAACTACATAGCGAAATACGTCAGTCCTACATCGCGCAAGCAGAGTTATCCGCGACTTAAGACTATAAACAAGAACACGAAAACAACTGTCGGGCTGTGGCCCACCAGACAACACCCGTCTGGTCGGAAGTTCCTCCCTTTCCTACGGGGGATGAAGAGCTTTACACCTTGTTCACATCCCCAAATAGGTATTACTAAACTACAATACCTTCAAATAAATTGACTGATCAAGAACAAAAGAGCCTTTACAGCTCTTCTAAGTAATAATGCCCGTTTTCACTATCACGAAGCAACACCTAAGTTAATGCCTAAATGGAAATTCAACTCTAGGTGCTAAACCGACCGTTGAAAATCCAGTGTGTTTTTATTTAGGCATTTGTTAAGGTGTTAGTGAAAACTGGAATAAAAGCACCTAACCACTAGCTGTCAGCTTGCCAAAAAGATAATTAAGAATTGAATCCAAATCACTGCATTCAGTTCAATTATGGTAAGCAGAAACAATAGATTGTAATTAACAGTTGGATTCGGTAATTGAATATAATCGAAGTGTAATTTTATTATTTCAGTATAAAATAGACTTTTGTTACATATAATTGACTATTGATCGATAAAATCGTTGTTTATTACATTATATATACTCACACCAACCCACTGGTGTCGATTCTAGTGTGTACAAACTAAACCTAATTTAGGCTATTGCTATCTTTTACTAAAAGGCAGTGCAAGAAAAGGACGGCTATAGCTATTAAGTTAGAGATGTCAAACTAGTTTACGCCTTGCGCTTTACCGTGTTTTTAGTCAACATGTTTTTACGTGCACCCTTCATTTCTGTAGAAATATTAGTTCCAACCATAGACTTAGTATATAATAAGTCTATGGTTCCAACTCAATTTGACAACTCTAAATTACGTCCGTCTCTTTCTCGTTTTATTAGAGAGAAAAAGATAGCAATAGCCTAAATTAAGTTTAGTTTGTGCACAACAGAATCGGCACCATTGTCTATTATATTTAGGGGATTATATTATATTTTATTATAAGTTAGGGGATTATATTGATGATAAAAATGCTTGGCTAAATGCTGGTCCTGCTCCACAACCATAGGTGGGGGGGGGGCAAACTAATTGTTTGTACTGGTCGGGCATTATTTGAGTCCATCGTCACGTAAAGAAGAAGATGAAGAATTGATTCCCATGTTAATGTATTGTGGAAGCTGCAGAAGATTGTAAAAATATACTTGCATTGTATAGATTCCAGTTCTTAGTATTATATAATTGCATAGCACATGTGTGAGTACTTTGTACTGTTCAGCCACCATTTACATTTATTTATCTTTCATTGACTTGAATATGCCTTGGTAGCTGAGAGAATGTCATGCTCACTTAGATGTCTCGCTGATGGTGGCGGGTGTGTCGGGTCATTTAGTTCCCTTCAATATGGTTGAGTTGAATGGCGCCGGTACATGCGTCATGTCTGTGAACGGGCGCTGTCAGTTGGGACTGGTCATCTCTTAGCTGCCAAGGTTCATTTTAATTACTTTATTCATAAATATTTTTGATCTAATCTTTTACTCTGGATGCTCTTAGTGTGCACGTCTTTCTACATCGTTCTCACATATATGTATAATCTCAAAATTAATGATGTAACCAAGATTTTGTAACAATATGCTGATTTTAAAAGAGTGTCCATGGAGTTTCTTGCCCGTTCTTCTCCATAGAGATCTACGCTAAGGAATGGGCAACTACAGTACTTTCTCAAGTTATTATGCCTTCTGACTGGGACTGTAGCTTTGATTTTCTTTTTTGTATTTTTGACTTTCAAAAGTGCCGTAATGGTCTAATTGAAATAAATGCTTTGAGTTTGAGTTGAGTTTGAGTTTGATTATAATTTGAAAAAATATATAAGAAGTGATAGCTTAGTGGTGTGACCGTCGGACTGCCAAGTCATAGGTCTCGAGTTCGAACCAAAGGCACGCACCTCTGATTTTTCGGATTCATGTGCGTATTGTATAATTATTACTTGCTTCGGTGAAGGAAAACATCGTGAGGAAACCAGCGTGCCTGAGAGATATTTCGCGACGGCATGTTAAGCCACGTCAGAGGCCCATGGGCGGCTTAAAAACTCTGACACTAGGTTAGGCACTAACCACACGATAAAGAAAGATTTAGAAACCAGTCGTTTTTTTACCGAAAACTAAAATACATAATTTTATAGGACATAAATTTCCTACAGCCTGGGCCTCTCGTTTTCTACTTATGGTATAAAGTAGTTATTATGTTACCTGCATCACGTTTAATCCTCAAAGTGTTTGTTCTTTTTTTAAATTTTGAATGATGTGATAAAATAGTTATGTTTTTTGAATCATAGATGGCGCAGTACAATTACGTCATAAAGCTGAATCGCGGTGTTAAGATTCTCCGCTAAATACTTATAACGACCTTTGAACGGAATAGTCCCCATGACAACTAATTCAACGAAGAGAGGTCTCCTCTTCTCCTTGCTAGGGTATTCGCTGTATCAAAATTCTTTTCCCGAAATTTTATTGAGGAAAAAATTCAGAATATGAATGATGTTTTCAGAAAGATCACCCTCGTTGAGCATAGGAACTTTGTTCGACGACACGACCTTCCGCTTCACTGCTTCTCTACGCCTTGAAGCAGCCTGCTTTTCTCGTCATCGTTGTGACAACACCACAGTGATGTGGTCTGTCAACAACAACCACGGACACCACAGAGCGTCATGCAGCCAAAGTGCGGGCCGTTTTGAGCGACACGCGAACATAGACGTCATCATCCGACGCTGTTTCCTTGGAAGATGGGTTACACACATTTTGGGAAGTGTTCTTTTTGAACGATTATGTCGATACTCTTGCGCCATCACCACATCTTCCAAGCTTAGCGTGCGCTTCTCGTGACCCAAAGACTGGCTTTTACCTTGGCCAGAAGTTAAGTGTTGGTTATTTCAGTTTTTAATTGTTATACTGTACTAGTTAGTTTATTAAACAAAGAGCTTTATGTTACAATAATTATGTTCCTTAAATTATATTTTTACTCTCATAGCACAACCACCATCCTGCACCGGGCCTGTGGTGGCCTGTTGCCACTCATAAGCCTGATTCCCAGCAGTAAGAAGTTATTACTGCTGGGAATAATATACGCTGTTTCTGCTATAGGTCAAAACCTACCAAAAACAATCTGGAATAAAGAATTAATTATTACTTGTAACGTTTATTATGGCAGAATGATCGGTGATCACAACAACAGATAATATATAACATAGAAGAAACTAACATCTTATCGTCTTCAGTCCCCCAAGTGGCTTTCTTACTTTACCCGGAGCAAACAAAGAACTAAAAAAAAACAAACTACGATTATAAAATTCATAATCGAGTTGATAAAATTCATAACGATTGTTTTATACGAGCCGACACAATCAGACAACTATTTGATTGTGCTCCGTTCGTGATGACTATGTTTTATTAACTCTGATTGCTGGAACATGCTGCATGCAAATAACAGTTATATTTCGTCAAAAAATTGTTACGTAAGCGTTATATTGATAGAGGCCTAAAAATTTTATTTAAATAATATGTATAGATTAGGTATTTTAAATGCATGCATGCAAAATGCAAATAATAATAATGCAGTTTTTAATGCATTTATTGTGCGAACCACCAGTCTGTGGAATACACAGTCGGCCTTTGTTTCCCGATGATTATATTTATAATCTGGATTTGCCCAAGCTTCGAGTGAATTGGTTTCCTCTAGGCAAGCCTGCTACGCTGAGTATTTCACCAAATACACTAAACCCGATGAGGAGTTCATAGCTAAATAATAACAGCCGCTCAGGTCAATCGTTAGGTTAAGCCGTGCTTGCCTGGGTTGGTCTGTGGATGGGTGACCACCCATTACATACCGAGTTTCCTCCGTGCCTCGGAAAGCACGCTAAGAAGTTGGTCACGGCTGTCATTTGTAGATCTTTGACAGTCGTTAGGTAGTCAGAGGCCCAAAAAAGTCTGACAGCCAGTCTTACCAAGGGGTATCGTATTACCCGGTACTAACTGGGATGTGGAGGTTAGATAGGCAGTCGCTCCATGTAAAATACTGGTATTCAGCTGCATCCGGTTGGACTGGAAGCCGACCCCAACATAGTTGGGAAATGGCTAGGCGGATGATGACGACACTGAACCCGATCAATACATTTGAACCGCGTGTGTAGGTTTAATCATTGCTCTAGAATTTGTTACTAACAGCTCTCGAAAAGTTTAGACTATGCTACTTGCGTTCAAGTTAATTTTGGTGAAACAGAATGAACTTCTTATTGCACTTTTCCGGTGGTAGGTATCGAGGACACTCCCGCCTGACCACCACTAAGCTAATTTTTGCTTGCACTCGCAACTTAGAAACGCTCTCTAGCCCTGCCCCGTTGACTTTGTATAGAAATAATGAATGAAAAGATACCGAATCGGCCGAGCGCACTGACGACGCACGCCAAACGAGACTTATTGTTATTTTGTTGCCAAAGTTGACGCTTTCCTAATAGGCCCAAACATTAAGAGGGCGTGGCTCGGCGCCTCCTAATCATGCGATTGATGCGAACATGCGGAAAAGACCCCGATAGTACGAGTCCGGTGCTGAAACACAACTTACTTAATAAATCTTGTTAATTGAAGATACTGTTTTCTAATACTATTGTGTACTATATATATATTCTCATACAAATACTATAATCGTGAAAATATCTGCTAAGCATCAGGTCCTGTATTCGATTTTCGGGTCGGGAAAACTGCTATTGGGCTATGTCGACACTGCCGGCCCTGGGTTAGGACATAGCTTACGTTTTAATCCCGGTACTACAAACTACAGACAAAAGGTTTAATAAGGTCGAATCTTTTTTTAAATAGGTAACATTTACAGTTCTAATTTTACTCTCCTCCCCTTACCTGTATCAGATAACACTAAAAACAATCCAAAAATCATTTCAATTACTCAAATAAGCGAAATTCGCTTACCTGTATCAGATAACACTAAAAACAATCCAAATATCATTTCAATTACACAAATAAACGAAATTCGCTTTTCATGTAACACAGCTAGCAGGCGCACCTCGCCACAAAATCAGTAATCTGATAATAATTTGGCTATAATTTACGTTTAATTACATCTCTAACTACAAAATAATATGAAATGTTCGCGTGTGCAGTAGTAATTCACGCTTTTCGAAGGAGCCAGCCACCTAATTATTTCCAACTCCCCTGATTTCATGACTTTCCAGTGCACGTAAGTATGGCGGTCGTTATAGTTTTATTTTACTTTAATAGAATATAAATTATAGTTTGTAAGCCAGCAGTTTCGGTCTTGAGGCATGTGTTGAACTGCCGGGGTTGCGGGACTGTTCGAAAGAGATACCGTGGCCCCGGAACACAAAGGGCGATGAAGGAACATGGATGGGTTTTAGTCAGTAAAAGTCTGACATCCTGCTCCGCCCAGAGCAGGAGGAGTCATTTGATGATTTCCCACCCGAAAAAAAAAGGGTGTTAAACTGATCCGGACATTTCTCGCAATCAGCAGTGAAGAGGTGAATAAATTCCAAAATTTAATTTAAATTTTAAAAGAAAGAATGATGAGAGTGGCTGAAAGTTGATGTAACATAACATAACATTACATCTGTAAGCTCCGAATAGAGCGCGGGCGTATTGTCATCATTTGGGCACAAATCCAAAGTCCGTGGCTGCTACTGAGAAATATATTATAGAAAAACCCAATAACACTTTGCCCGAACCGGGAATCGAACCCAGGACTTCATGCTCAGCCAGTCATGCTTGCGACCTCTCGACAAACGAGCAGTCATTGAAGATTAATTATAATTATTGTTTATCTAATTACCTAGTGAGCAGCGGTGGCCAAGTGGTGGCAGCCCCGACTTACGAACAGTAAGTCATGGGTTCGAACCCAGGCAGGTGCATTACTTTGTGTAATTTATTTCATCATCGCTGCTCTCAAAACGGTGAAGGAAAACATCGTGAGGAAACTGGCATGTCCTAGAACCAAAAAATTCGAAGACATGTGACATCTACCAATCCGCACTGGGCCCGCGTGTTGGATTATAGCCCATTCCCTCTCACAGAGAGGAGGCCTGTGGCCCAGCAGTGGGAACATTAATAGGCTGATGATAATGATGATGATTACCTAGTAGTGACAGAAGCTTTACAAGTACGAAGGGATATTTGTGTTTGAAAAGTAGCTAAATAAGCCTCAATGTCGCCTTACGTCTTCCGTCTGTTGTAAAGATGTGGTGTTTACAAACAGACATGTATCATACTTAATCAAACTCAAAACTAAGATCGTGTCTTTTTATTTATTCAAATGATGTCTTTTGTTAGGCTTAAAATAGTCTTACTGTAACACTTATTTTATGTATTAACATCTGATCTCCATAAAGCCAGAATGAAAAGCTAAACCTCTCTGTATTTATTCAAAATCTAAACGTAGATTTTTTAAGGATTTTCTCGACACCTAAATCATACTTTTATACTAAAGTAAATTTTAAAAGTTTTGATAACATAACATCACGCCTGTAATCCCCGAAGGGATAGGCAGTGGTGTACCCAATAGTACACCCACATTTCGCGAGCCTATTGCCATCAACAGAGCACAGATCCAGACCCCTAGGCTGCAACTGAGAAATTCTTCATGGAAAAATCCTAAACCCTTGCTCAGCAGCCACTTATAGAACACCGGCATTTGAGGTAATCTCCGAAATTATTCATCTAATAGAACGCTACGCTGCCCAAATGCCATGGGCTATATTTCTGAGACACGGATGAACTGCGGGCAGAAGCCAGTTAGATAAATATAAGACAGCTCAAAGAACAAAACATCTTTACAATATAAACCGGCCAAGAGCGTGTCGGGCCACGCTCAGTGTAGGGATCCGTAGTTTCCCGTCCGTCACAATAAGTGTTCCCACTTATGAGTTTAAAGGTGGGTATCCATTATGTATTAATGCTTGCATATACGAATATACTACAAACTTAGTCCAGAAATTATTTTGTACAACTTTTTGTCTTTTTTGTACAAAAACTGTTGTTTCCATCAAGTTCAAAATGATTTTCCTAGAGAGTCCTTATAAAGTTCTACTTTTCAGATTTTTTTCATATTTTCTAAAGTTATGGTTCAAAAGTTAGAGGGGGGGGACACATTGTTTTTTACTTTTGGAGTGATTATTTCCGAAATTATTGACATTATCAAAAAATGATTTTAGAAAACCCCTATTCATTTTTAAATACCTTTCCAACAATATATCACACGTTAGGGTTGAAATTAAAAAAAAAATCACTTCCCACTTTACATAGGTATAGGGGGGCTACCATAATAAAACATTTTTTTCCAATTTTTATTTTACCACTTTGTCGGCGTGATTGATATACATATTGGTACCAAATTTCAGCTTTCTAGTGCTAACGGTCACAGAGATTAAGCGAGGACGGATGGACGGACAGACATGGCGAAACTATAAGCGAGCGGCCAGACAGAAAAGACGCAAGACGAGGGCGGGGCGCGGACCCGTCGCAGACAGGGCGCCGTCACGACTTTTTAACATATATAGAAAAGACACGGACGCGTCGCAGACAGGGCGCCGTCACGACTTTTTATGGCGCGCACTAGAAGCTTTTCTCGGCATTCAACCGTCCGATTTTGATACGACAACATGTCTTCTTCTGAAGATGAAGATGTATTGGCACTGGTATATCTCGCTAATCTGCAGAGGGTTAGACGTTACTGGGTACATCCGGTATGGCTAAGCAATGGACAGAATAGTTTTTTTTTAATAAGTAATGGAGGATCTACATTATTATCCTTATCGTTTTCAAGAAGTATACAAGATGACTCCACAATTTTTTAACATTATTATGTCCAAAGTGAAGAATGCTTTACAGAAAAAGGACACAAATTGGAGAGAATGTATATGTATATGTCCTCAACCTGCCCTCCGCGCCCTTTCCGCTCCCCCGCTTGCGCCCGTGCAGGCCCGCGCCGTGCCCGCACCCTGTCCTTTCTATGTTTTCCAATAGGGCGCCGACGAGTTAACGTCGTGACGGCGTCCCGTCTTTTCTGTATGTTTTACGTCGCGACGGCTGTATACATTTTATATGCAAGTAGATTAAACGGGCGCCGCGACTGCGACGGGTCCGTGCCTTGCGTCTGTTCTGTGTGGCCGGTGCCTTAGGGTTCCTAGTTGACTACGGAACCCTAAAAAACAATCAAAGTCTCAACTTGGAAGCACGCCATCAGCCCATCACATACTGTAACAAATCTACTTGCTCCTTTAAAAAATAAATGGATAAGCAGACTTGTTCAATTAAATTTTAATTAGGGAAAGATAAAAAATACAGCTCGTTATAAAAAAACCTACCCAGCACGCACTCTCTATAGTTCTATAGTTCACACACTTAGATGGATTGGAATCTGCTCAGCACTGTAGGAACGGGAACAGGCGTCAGGGTAGCAGGTCGAGGAGGACACGGTGGAACACACGGTGGAGGTGTGCCCCGCGTGGGCGGAGCACCGCCGTGTCCTCGAAGCGGCGATCGGCGGCGGCGACCTCTCGCGTCCGGCCCTGGTGCAAGCCATGGTCCGGAGCGAGACGGAATGGGACGCCGTCACCTCCTTCTGCGAAGCAGTAATGCTAGAGAAGGAGGTGGCGGAACGTGAGAGGGAGAGAACCTCTCAACGTCTCGGCCACCGCGGGAGACGCCCCGGGCGTCGGGGGCCACCACCACGTGGCCCCCGGCCACCGTAGGCGCGGGCCTGTGGACGGTGGGCTATCATGGGCTAGCTCGCCGTCCGTCCGTCTCATGACGACAGGCCGTGTCGACGGCGCGTTCGACGCGCCTCAAAGAGAGTCAGCAAAAGGGAAGGGGTCCGTAGGGACCGATGCCTGCCGGGGTTGCGGGACTGTTCGAAAGAGATACCGTGGCCCCGGAACACAAAGGGCGATGAAGGAACATGGATGGGTTTTAGTCAGTAAAAGTCTGACAATCCCTCCTGCTCCGCCCAGAGCGGGAGGGTTATTTGATGATTTCCCATCCGAAAAAAAAAAAAAAAAAAAGGTAGCAGGTCGATACCAGAGCAACTTCGAGGTTCAGCTCTGAAGTAGTAGAAGTGGCGGCAGTGCAGATCTCAGAGTCCACCGCGCGACGGCTCTGTAGTAAGGCAATGTAGAACTCAGGGCCAGACGTAGGATAGATTTGCAAGACAAGTAGAAAGTCAGGCACGTAGTTAGCTTCCGAATATACTTAATACTATTCGGTCATTCCGGCCATTCAGGTCTTTTCAGTCATATAGGCCTGCACTGCTGTACACTTCGCAATATGATTACCCCAAAAACATCGCCAACCCCTAATAAAACTCTTGAAACCGTAAGTAAAAACGAAAACGCACAGTGCGGGCACTTCATAAAGCCGTTCACGTATTAGCAAGCTGCGAAACATAAATAACAAGCGAAACAATTTACCTACAGTCTGAGGTATTCCTACAACTGTTTAGTTTGTTCAATACATACCAGCCGGGTACGTGCTGCGAATCCGACAGGCTGGATTCTGGTGAGACAGAGTAGGAGCAGAAGGCCCGGACTCCACCAGAGTGGAAACGTGCGGAGATGTGCGAAGTGAAGAAAAATAAAGAAAGAAAAGAAAGAAAAGAAAGAAAAGAAAGAAAAGAAAGAAAAGAAAGAAAAGAAAGAAAAGAAAGAAAAGAAAGAAAAAGAAAGAAAAGAAAGAAAAAAATATTTATTTGACGTCAGTTAATAAAGCACACACACAATAATATATAAAAAAACCAGCCAAGTACGAGTCGGACTCGCACACGAAGGGTTCCGTACCATTGACTATATTTAGTATTTGTTGTTATAGCGGCAACAGAAATACATCATCTGTGAAAATTTCAACTGTCTAGCTGTCACGGTTCATGAGATACAGCCTGGTGACAGACAGACGGACAGACGGACAGACAGCGAAGTCTTAGTAATAGGGTTCCGTTTTTACCCTTTGGGTATACGGAACCCTAAAAAAGATACAAAATAAGGAGCACATAATATGTGCTGTGTGATTCAAGGCTGCGCCAAAAAGGTCCATTTAAGCATTCATGCCAGACAGGTGATGCTGTCTGACGCTGGTCTTCCAATGAAACTTGAGGGGGAAGTGACGAAAAACAGTTTCAAACTTAATATATAAATAAATGGTTACAAATAAATAGATAACGAGTAAATTAATTAAACGAGTTCGTATAAAGAAAAGTGTAAGTAATAAGTATTTTTTGGGTTCTAACGTAACAAGTAAGAATAAATAAATACAGAGAAAGCCAAGACAGCATGTTAATATTTTTAAAAGAAAATAAAGTAGGTAGGTATACAGTATTTTTTGAGGAGAGGAGATGCGTAAAAGCTAGGGTGTATCCACCAAAGCTGTGCGGAGATGTGCAAAGCGGAGATAAGAGGAGATGTGCAAAGCGAAGAGGGGAGTGGATGGGCAAAGCGGCACGCCTCACAGCTCACCATTCACCGCACGCCGCTCACGTCTCCATCTCCGCTAAGCTAAACAATTACGAAACATTTCCTTATTACTTACACTTTTCTTTTCTCTTGTATCGTATCCGCTTCGGTGGAATCAGGCCTTAAACCTTACTGTTCAAGAGACAAGAGACCAGACGAGACAATCAAGCAGAGGACATAGACAAAATTACATTCTGAATGCGATTACGATGATGGAAAGTCATTGTAGAAACGCGAAACGCTTTGCAATCAATTGCTGCTGGTCTTACCCTTTGGGTCACTGAAAATCAGATCTTTTCTTTCTGAAATCCTGATCATAACCCGCCTAGCCTATTCCTATCTACGTTGAGGTCGGCTTCCAGTCCGACCAAATGCAGCTGAATACTAATATTTTTCATGGAGGCTGCCTATCTGACCTCCACAACCCAGTTAGTACTGAGTAATACGAAACCCATTGGTAAGTCTGGTTGTCAGCCGTTTGTGCCACTGGACTACCAGTGACGACTTGCAAACATACTTGGATATAGACCTAACGGCTTAACGTGCTTTCCGAATCGAAAAAAAAAAATTAAAAAATTATGCATAGGTATTCCCTATTTTCTCACTAATTCTAAAGCTATTCAATTTAGTTTAGTTATAATTTAGTATGTACCTACATGAATTTATTACAATTGTTTTTCCGCTTTTTTGTGGTGGTTTTAACGAGGTTCACAGAGTTTTGACCCTACCCCCTGAACTAGGCGAAAACTTGTATCTCAGGGGATAGTGTATAAGTAAATCTGATAAAGTGGAGGCGTTTTCTCTCAAATTGTATAGAGAACCCCAGCCTTATCTGCTCTTAGTTTCGATCAATCTACACGCCCTCCTCCTTTAACATAACATCTTATGGTCTGGTGGAAGCAATCGCGACTGCTGAGCATGAGGTCTTGAATTTGATTCCCGGGTCGGGCAAATTGTTTTTGGGTTTTTCCATCAGGAATTTCTTAGTCCCCGAAGTCTAGATTTGTGCCCGGTTGATGGCAATTGACTAGCCCACTATTAAATGGGACTTAAACATAACTGGCGAAATGTGGGTGTACTATTAGGTACATCTCTGCCTAACCCTTCGGGTATTACAGGCGTGATGTTATGTCTTCTCCTATAATAGGGATGATGACTGACTAAAAAAAAATATTTTTCTGTTAAGGGCCTATACTACCTCAAATGGCTCAGCATGATCCTCCGTTACGCCTAAAATACTGCAGCATTAACTTTGAAATAAATATATGGTAAAGTTGAGGATTAATGTTAGGTCCTATGTTTGCCGAAAACACGATTCCATAAAATTTTTTCGATAGAAAAAAGTTCCAAAGTTATCTCCAAATAGAACAATAAACCGCTGGTATTCAAAAAGTACTTCAAATTATATCATGCAACTTTGCATACTATCTGAACTAACTATAAAGTCTTATGTTTTTATTTTTTCCAAAAGACAATAATTTGGTTTTATATAGAATAAAAACCACTCATTTCGCACTATTCGGTCTGCAGTGACTGACGTAACAACCACTTTGTAGTGCAAGCTGATTAGAACGTTATTCTAACAGTATTTCAAACGAAGTTTGAATCACCACAAAATTAAATAGAGTTGCTAATTTGAGGTAGTATAGGCTCTTAAGTCCGTCAGTTAGATTATTGAAAAATATTGGATAAATACGTGCTTTTTGTTTTATCAAATAAATAAAAATTGACGAATATAAAACGTGTCAAAGATCATGAGTGGGGGTTGTGAAATCACATTTGAGTAAAAAATGTACTCAAATGTGACGTCGTGTGACGTCACAGTTTTCGACGCACTGTGTCGTCTTCATTTTTTATTTACGTGAAAAAAGAAAAAATATGTATCCAATATTTTTTAGAAATCTATCTGACGGGCAATTTTTTTTTTTGTCAACAACAACAACAACAGCCCATAACGTCCACTGCTGGACATAAGCCTCTCCCATAATGGGAGGAATTTGCCGTAATCTCCACGCTTGGCAGGCGGATTGGAGATCGCAGTGATGAAAGACTAACAGAAAACGCTGCTGCCCATTCTCTGGTCTACGGAGGCGCAAGGTGTTCTGCCTCAGACATTAGTCGCCTTATACGACACCCGTGAGTGTAATGGGTTAGTTCTATTCTACTCTACCGGATACCACACGGCTAATTTTTTTTTTTTTGTTATTTACCCTTATTACTATTATCCGTTGCGCTGACTTTGTTTTCTACACATTTCCGCACAGTGGTAAACCGTGGTTTATGATGCGATGACTGTTCTGTATTGCTTGTAAGTCGGTGTTAGCTGCTATCACGATTTTATACGTCTTCATTGGGTGCTTAGCATTTTTCGTGGATATAGGAAATTATGGAAGCGGTTTATTTCAGAAACGTAGTTGAGTACCTTTGTGGTAGAAAAAGTATATATTATTATATTACATGGCGACGTTATGCTTCGCTGTATTTGGGTGAAAAGGTAAGTTCTGTGATTATTCTTTGGGCAAATTTCAGTAACAAAACTCAACATGATTAACGCATCTAAACCCCGTTCAAAAGCTGTCGGTGCCAATATTCGATAGCAATGATGACGACGACGCAGTTTCAATCAGCTAATCTTTCAGTTTCATTGGTGAGATTTGCCCGATCTATTAACAACACTTTACTGTCAATTACATTATGAAACCAGAATTTCTGTGGTATACTACAGCTTAAAATAATATGTTGTTGTATTTGTATTTTAGAAAATATTTTATTTTCCTGCTGTTTATTATTTTATTATTATTATTTTTTATATTGTTTATTGTTTTATTTATTTATATGGTTTTTAGTGTTTAACAGCAAAATTTTGTTTCGTGTTGAGTAACTTTGAAAAACACTTAGTTACCTAATTTAATGTTTGTTTCACATTTAGTTATTGCATCAAATTCTTTAATGTTTGCATGCTAATTTTAAGGCGAAATGTGTCATTGCACTACATTTTATTTTTGCCATCTTATTTACCACATTTACTGCAAATAAATAATTTTGATTTTGACTTTAAAAAAAAACCCGACTACTGAAAAATCACGCTAAAATTGCCTCCTCCTATTGTTTAAGTCGGTTAAAATGTATCCTATGTTACCTGGGTTATAATAACAAATCGATTGACACTTTATTCATCAAAATCGAATGAATAGTTTAGGCGCTAGGGAGGAACTTACGTAAATACAAACAAACAATTACTTATTTTTAATTTCTTTATTTTATCTAATTAAAACAAAACTAATTTCCCGTTTCAACTTCCAAATATACAAGAATAATATCACTTTTAGTTTGACCTAAGGATACGTTCACATTAGCCAACGTCGCCATGTGAAAGCTACGTGCAAGCCTCAAACGCGTCGCCCACGAATATCTCATTTTATATTGTTGACGTAGATGTTTATGCAAGACTCGCGCGGCACTCGTGAGCTGCATCGAGAAACCACACGCGTTCCCTACACATTTGACAATCTGTACGCACCCTTACCGCATAGTGGGCAATACGGAAGCATTTTCTGAATTAATTTGTATTGGTAAACTTTTGGAATCTCTAGCGACGCAACTTTTGTGCACGTAGATGAGAAATTTTATCTGAAATTGCGGGTCGGTATAATTACTGATAACAATTAAACGTTATGTTGCACACGAGTTTTCCATATTTTAGAGAGATAATATCTCCGAGTACTTGTAATTTCACTGAGCCCGTCGCAATTACAGAAAATAAAATACAATACAGTAAATGAAATCTATTCAATAATAATATTCACTATACGTACATATTATAAAACAAAGTCCCCCGCCGCGTCTGTCTGTCCTTATGTATGCTTAGATCTTTAAAACTACGCAACGGATTTTCATGCGGGTTTTTTTAATAGATAGAGTGATTCAAGAGGACGGTTTTAGTATATAATTTGTAGGCGGGCGAAGCCGCGGGCATCAGCTAGTATAATATATAAAAATCTTGTGTCACAATGTTTACTATCGAACTCCTCCGAAACGGCTTGACCGATTTTTATGAAATTTTTGTGTGTATTTCGTAGGTCTGAGAAAATAATAATTACTTGAGTGATAGATGGCTACAAAAATGGGTAGGTAAGTAAGTAGAAGGCTTTGGTCCATTTAATAATTGTTCCAATGCTTTTGATTTAGTATGAAATAAAACACATTTAATTTCGCCATCAGCGAAAGTATCTTGTGTAGGCGAGGTACATTTGTAAAGCTTCATTAATTCGTAAATTGCCCTGGTAATTCGCAACAAGAACATTTCTAAAGAGGATGTCAACGTTTTATCTTTTATGAACCCTGCAATGAAATAAAGATTAATTCTACAAAGAGAGAGAGAAAGAGATATTATTATACTTTCAAACTTTTTATGATAAGAAAAATGCGTGATTGCTTAACTCAATTAATTCAATGGGAATAAAAACGTACGCACGTTCAATTTTACTACGAAAATCTTCCAAAGAAAAGTTTCAACTCGTTACAAAGATTAGGTACAGCCTAATTCCTAAAGTCGGCAGCCATTAAACTTAAACGTGTATAAATAATTTCAAGAGCTGTAGCACAAAATGTTCTAAGTCCGGTTAAGAATTTCCGGATTGGCGATGAGCCAACATTAGACAGAAAGTAATCTGCAAAACTACAAACCCCTGAATGTTTTCCAAATATTATTATGTTAAAGAACTATAAATTACTTAGCTGTAAGCCGTGTAACGGCGCCCGATAATGACATTGGGTATAACTACTGTAATAACACTTAAGCAAACAATATTTTGTAAAAGCGTGCGGCAAATCCCACTAAATCCTAGTTCAGAATCGAACTCAAAAAGGTAATAAGGCAATTTTCTTGAAAATCCCTAAACGTAATAATGTGCCGAAAACGTTTTCTAAATTTACACATATTGTGTTCTCGGCAGAATCGCCGGAGTGGCGTACGATCAGAATACTCAATGCGATAGGGTGAAATATCAGATACTTATAGTTACAATGCTACTTACATAAAAGATGGCGCGTTATTGCGTTACTATGCTTAAATAAATGTGAGAGTTAAACTGCCATAAAAGTCAATCTTCGGAAACACGGAATAGCTACGGAAGCTATGTGTAAATGTTCAGTTAAGATTCCAAAAGATGCGGCGTCCAAATAGCTAAATAATTTTATTCAGATAGACCATTTGGGGTGTAGAACATGGAGTAAATTTATTATTTGAGGAGCGAGCCGCGGACAAAGGATTTAGGTTTGCTGAATTATGCAAATAAATTCACCATTCTGTAACATTTGTTGGCAATGTCTTTATTTCTGTAGATTTCTTAAAAGGCCCCCAAGACTAATCCCGCTTTGGCTTTTGAATCCTCCTAAGTTGAACGAACGTGCGTAAATACACCTGCCTACAAGTATTTATATATTATATCTTTAAAGAATACCAAACTATAAACGCTCTATGTTTTGTTTTTTTTCTATCTTAGTTTACGTATCTTTCGTGGCATATTTATTTCTACCACTTGTATAAACGATTTTGTTGCTCATTGAATTGGTTGATAAGTCTTGAATAATTTTATTTGAATTTAACATAATAGTATGTTATTTATCGTAAGTACCTATTTAAACTTAACTTTCCGTTTTTACATGATATCAAATTTGTGTAGTTATAGAGACTTTTGATAGAGTCGTTTCCGAATTTACGAACAGGGTACCTAGATTTTACGCGAATGTAAAGCAAAATTGCTTTTACAGTTTAATATTCGTAAAGAAGGCTCCAGAACTAGGCTTTCACGAACAACTTGCACCATTACCACATTGGGAAGGAGCTTCCCGCAATATCCCCCAAATGAATGTCGAGAGAATCCCTTAAGAAACAGTTTTTGAATCCCAATGGTATATTTTCTTGGAAAAGACGATTCTTCAACCGTTTAAGGCAATATACAACGTTCTAGGGCGTTCTCGCTTGATTTTATTCTTTGTGAAGATTTTATTCTGTTCTTGTACCGCGTAACATCTTGTTATTGCGGAATTGTGTGTTTGTATGGAGCGATAGTGAAACTTAATAAATATACAAAACAATAGGAGGCTGAATACTCAATTTACAGTGTCGGAAACATTCGTGCTGGTCGTTATGTGTTTACAATGGGAGTCGCAGACGGCTCCGGTCCTCGCCCGTCGGCCGGCCGCCGCTCGCGTCCCGTGAGCACCTACTTGCCACACAGATAGTGAGGAGCGCTCGGCCGTATCTTCGACAGCTCTGTAAACCGAGGTTCGGAATCAATTTCTAAGTATTTTCCTCAAGGGTCCAACAGGAAGCAGACATTATGCTTTAGAAAGCAAACACTGATATCCTCTGGGAGCGTTCCGCTGCGATCTATTGATCGTCTCGGATCACTGCCTATTGTTCTTCTAACTGTCTGCCAATGTTATTTATTATCTTTCAAAAGTGTTCTCCACAAATGATAGATTTATAATCGGTTTAATTTATTAATTAAACAAAATGGACCTATAACCTGCAAATATAAATACCTAAGTTTTAACTAAACACCACTCGGATAAAATAAATATTGCGTATGCAGGTGAATAGCAACTAATCGGAATTTTACTCCGACTATTTTATTTGGGTTTCAAATACAAATAAAAATAACAGAACAAACAGAATTAATTGATTACCGTAAATAAAACCAACATTAGTTTGCTGGAAAACAAATACAGTAAAACCGATATAAAAACACAAATCACGATTCTTCCCTAAGTTAGGTTTCTTTGTCATTTCTAACGACTCATGGTTTTTCCCCAAAGTGAAGCGATCGATCGTGTACTCGACTATCATTTAGGGGAAGAGCCTATAAACATCGAAGCAATGCTTGTTTGATTGAATAATAGAAAAGCTGGATGGTAATACAAATACACTGATAGACAAATAAAACACTTCCCCGCACGTGACTACTCCGTGATTACCAACTCGCTCCATACGTCAGGTAACATTTTGACATTGCCCTATAAAATACAAATAATAACAAAGCTACTATTTTTTAGAGATAAATATAAAAAGAAATGTGCTAGTAGAACTTAGATCGACGAATTTTTATTATGACGATACGCCTCAACACAAACACGCTTCCGAGAAAAATCTTCCACTTTTTCAAATCTCCCCCGTCTTAACTGACAATAAAAATAAAGAGATCAACGTAAGATAAAATGTTTCTTTTCGCACCTTTATATTCCTTTCGATGCCTAAAAAAATACCTTCAATACTTTTATTGGAGCACGGCGAAAACTTTATTTAAAATTATGTAAAATAAAAAATGTAATTCTGCTATTAAATCCGGCGAAGTTTCTCCAATCCTTCTTAGATGCTTGATTCTGTGTAACGAAGCATAATGGTTCATTTTATTTGCATAAATTTGGATGCAAAGATTTATGTCCGCGACGTGTATAATTAGAAATTGAAATTAAATTAGTTTCGTTACTTCTCAAGTCGAGTGTCATTTCAATTTTTTATGACGAATGAATTGAAAAATGTTTTTTCGGTGGAATAAAATCTTTCGATTGACATGGGGTGAAACAGAGTGGATGAATATTTAGCGTTTATGCTGATTTTATTCAGCCAACCCGCAGTTTTAGACAAAAATGTAATTTTATTCTGAGTTAGATATACAATGAAGCAATAGCATTTTTTTTTATACGATTAACCTTTTTAATTTTGTTTAAATTTCAAAAACGCCATGCAGTGGATATTAAAAAGCATATTTTATGAGCTATGTAAATAGGCAGGTATTTTATAACTATTCTCTATACTACTATTTGTATAAAGAAAACATTATGAAAACTAAACCGAAAAAAACTACAATACTTTCAATGACGCACTCGATTTCTTCATAATATAAACCTTCCTTTATATAGTCAGTCCAGTACAGAACATTGTGGGGCTTTTATAAAACAAAATATATATTGAACATATTTATGACAACTGTGGGACATGGTATGGTAGCACAAATAAATGTTTTTTTTATAGAAATGAAAATAAGGATGTTTTAACTTTGATTTTTCAGTATAATTATACTTTACTAGTTTATGCCCGCAGCTTTGCACGCGTGGAGTTACATAATTGTTCCACGGGATCAAACTATTGGGATAAAAAGTATCCTATGTGTTAATCTTATAAACTATCTGTGTGCTAAATTTCATCCAAATCCGTTCAGTAGTTTTTGCGTGAAAGAGTAACAACCATCCTCACAAAATGTTCTGGTTTCTTCACATTTAATTCTCATAAAGAAATTTACATTTCACTCACATGAGAACAAATTTAAACAAAGTGTAAACTAATCATTGTCCTTCGACACTCGGATTTCCAAATTTACTTGATGTATTTTTTTTTAATTACTTACATGCTTAGGTCGTGGGTACTCCCAAAAATCTCACACAGTTATTATGCGTAATTACTCATACCTTGACATAAAGAGTGCGATCCCGTTGTCACAATACAGATACATTAGTCAGTAGTACAACTCTTGTTTGTCAGCATTTTTTTATTAATTCTGATATTTTGAGGAATATATTTTTTAAATTTGGTTTTAAAAATATTGATCGAATTCGCACGCTTTATCTCATCTGGCTATTTATTGTAGAGTTGCACTCCCTCATAGACAAGACGTGATCTTCTATCTCTAATGGTTCGCACTCGAGGAAGTACAATGTGATCTTTTCTACGACTGCTACGGTTATGCACTTGATGTGTTTTGGTGAATAAAATTTGTGTATGTATGGTTTTATTAAGTATTTTTTTAATGAGTAGGCAGGTGCAGTATGCCTAAAGTTCTTTGATGTTCAAGAGTTTCGTGTCCTTGTATATTTTAGTTGTGGGTGTTAAGTAATCGTAATGAAAAATCATTTTAATAATTTTATTTTGTGCAATTTGTAGGTCTTTTATGTTTGTTTTAGGTGCATTGCCCCAGATTTCGATTAAGTACAGTAGGTATATGTGGCTTTACTAAAGAATTGTTGTCTGGCGTACACTATATGGCAGACAGTGTACGATGTTTCGTATTTATTTTGCATTTATAATATTAGTAAGAAGTAAGATATTGACTTTCTGATTTTATCTTGAACATCACAGACATCCGTGACGGGGAACGTCGTCGTGAGGAGCCTGGACTTGTTATCTTAGTACCACACGTACTGTGGCACCAGTATAGAAAGCTAATGAAAGAAAGAAGTCGTTCTGTAATTTACAAGACGAGTGAAAACTGCCTCGAAAAAGAAGAAGAAAAAGAAGATTCAAGAAAATTTTAGAACATGACCTTTTTGCTTAATTTCCAAAGGCAGATGTACTTTTTTGACAAATTTGTTTTCAAAACATTCATTCGTTTATGAGAAAAGTATCAGTTTAACATCCTGAATGCCGTACATTTCTCGCAATCCAGTGAAGAGATGAAAAAATTCCAAAAAACTTTAAAAGTTTGATTACTCCAAAACAAACCAGTTTGAGCCCAGAGTCATCAGTTAAACATTTTTGAAAATTAGGCATAGTATCACCTATTTCAAGGAATGCATCCAATTACCAAACATCCTGTATGTCTGCAATTGATGAATCAAGATGAAAGTGTCTGTATTAAACTGAAACAAGCCTGAAATTGATTAAGTATGGTGATAAATGCTCATGCCTTTAGTGCATAAGAAGGAGTTTTTGCCCTCCATTGCAACAGTAATAGACGTATAATTATAATTCATTGATGTTTTAATTTTTATTTGAATCCAATAAGTACGTTATCTTCAAACTTTACAATTTGTAGATCTATAATAATCATAAAATTAAAATAATAAAGTCAAAAAGTTCAACAAAATCGCTGACCATAGGAAAAGTGCCCAGAAGGCTGTCAGCATTGCCACGTTGGATGGCATTTCTGATTCTTTGACCAAAAAATGGGCCAGCCTAAAATTTAATGTATCATAATATCTCTACATTCTCGTGCAAGCTAACAAACATTCCCTCGCTCTTAGTGTCGCTCTAAATTAATAAGATTAATTACTGTTTAATGACTTCGAGGGTACTTCATTACAGTATAGACAGTTGATGAATTACAATCTGATAATAAAGATGTATCACTTTATATTACACTGAGCAGCTTCACATTATTTATTTTCTAAGCCTAAGGGGTAATTAATCGGATTGACATAGTGTAACTACATATATACATAACCCCTTTCGTGATAGTTAACGAGATAAGCGAAGTTCAGGTTGCGGGTTAAATTAGGCCAAGCGATTATAAAGCTACGTTTGAGATATCGGTCAAAAGTTACTAATTACTATACATGTTGATAACTTTAAATTACTAATTAGACACCCTGGCGAAGTTTAGGTCTCAATCAAAAGGTTTGCCTTTTGATTACGTTTAGGCGCAGTATGTCCAATTCACAAAATGTCCACGAAAAATGTCCAATTCGCAAAATGTTCAAAATTCATCACAACGTTGTGACTCCATCAATAATAAAATAATGTAAAGGGCATTCATTCTAATAGGCCATTATAATTAAAAAATAAACCATTATTTCAAAAAAAAATGTTTTATTTCCACAAAAACACATTATTTCACATAAATCAAATAAAAGAACAGACCTCGCCATAGACGCCTTTTCTGTATTTTCTTACAACTTATGTGCCTGTTTTTGTTAACAGCCGCTTTCTTTTATATAGTAGTAAAACAAAAGAAACATATCCAATCCATACCCATTCATTTAGCAAAACATATTCCTTCAATGTTGACAGTACATTCTTCAGTTCGCCACGCTCCACTCCTCGACTGTAGGTACGCACCGAAGCTTTTCTTCTTCATATATAATGCGTACGCCGTGAAATTCCCTGTCGGCGTCCTCGTTTCCTACTACCTACAACTTGTTTCTCAAGTCATGTGTGAACAGACGTCTTACTCAGTATATTACATATCTGCATAGCTTTCCTACCGGTATACTTATTCTGCACCGTAGTGTGGAACGCAAAATTCAGTAAAATTAATATCAAAAGTTTTATTAAACTTTATGATCATGTACAAAGTTATTTTATTCCAGGATTTACATACCGATGTTGTATAAGATGTTCTGCAACGTTTTATTTGGTAAAGTTACAAGAATCTAAAGCAAATAGTACTAGAGTCGTGTTCAAGACAGTTATTCGAGCAAAACTGCGGAAACAACGTTTCCCGCTCGACAAGAACCGAATTGCACTCCCTCCCTGCCTGTTTTCCCATTTTATTACTCTTTCTTTTGTCGGGTTGGTTACACTTTGCCATAAACTGATTTGAATATTCCCTCAACGGGGTTTCAATAGCAACTGGTGAAATAAAGGAGCGAATTTGTAAGGAGATTATTCTAAAAATATTTTATTAGATTCTCTCGCATACGTACGCGGTCTTCTTGATAATATATTACAATGCTGAGTGACCTTTGAAATGCGATTAATGTCGAGAATTAAGATTGATTGCCTTAATATACGTGGTTTGTGGATCTATCGAATTCTTCATTCATTATGCTTCAATACGAGGGGTGAAGGATTACCAGCTGAATGTTAACTACCTAAGTAAAATAAATTGCAATTGTAATTGATGTAAAACACTATCTTAATGTTGAATCTGCGCTGTTATTGACCCAAGATTCTAAACGTAGACCACTTAAATCCCAAGAGAGTCAAACTTAAAATTTATACACCAAAAAATACAAACACAAGGTACTTTTCTAATTGACTAAATTGTCTGTAAACAAGCGAAGTTCCAGTCTGTTTCGTCCAGCCGCAGTTTCATTGACATTAGCTAAACTTGAGAGTTCCCAGTATTTGTACTGGCTGTATTATTCCTTGGTTGTACGAAACAAAACGCAAGCGGAGGGTAATTAGGCCCTTAGCAAACATAACAGACACGAACAATGAGAAAGTGAAAACGTTCTGAGGAGGGAAAACGAATTGCTGGTTGAATATCATCCGGAATGCGAGCACTTGTGTCTTTTAATTTACCTTCGATGCCTTGCTCGGCAAATATTGAAATTTGCTGAAATAAATTATCATAATGTATTAATTTGAGTATACGTGCTCAAATCAAATTTAAAAACGCTATTTATATCTTACTAGCTGATGTCCGCGGCTTCGCCCGCCGCAAATTATATACTAAAACCTTCCTCTTAAATCGCTCTATCTATTAAAAAATCCGTTGCGTAGTGTTAAAGATCTAAGCATACATAGGGACAGACGCCGCGGGTGACTTTGTTTTATAATATGTATAACTTATATCGTCTTGAAGTATTCGACAATAGTTGCCACGCTGAAATGAAATATTAGCCAGCTCAAGCAGAAAGTAAAAACCCGTGTTCCGCTGGACTACTAAAGAATACTTCCTCGCAGAAAAGTTTTAATGCACGTGTACTATGTCTAAATGAATCAAAACAGCAAGAAATTAAGAATTATCATTACACTGTCCACAGCCACACAAATACTGGCTGACAAGAACTAAGCAGGTGGTTCGTTAACGCATCGATGGATTTAATTCCCATCACTAGCCAGTAGCTTGAGGGTATTTAGACTGGCTAGCGGGATTGCTGGCCGTTATTTATTTATTGTTTCGATTCCCTCTCCCCCACAAAGCTTAGAGTTGTGAAGTATTTCTAATCCTCCACAATGTTTTTATGAATTTGTTGAGGGTGGCCGTTTGCCGGAGCAGTGACTAGAGATTTTGTTTGGTTAGCTTTGTAAACCGAGCACCATTTATTTTTAAAGAATTAATGCCCTAATTAGAATTATACACCTAAAGAAATTCAAATTCCAAATAAATAAACATTTTGTTCGATGGCTGACAGTGGTGTAATAGCTTCGATAGTAATGTAAAACTACCTCATCTATACATAAAATAAAACAGTAACGAAAGAAAAACTGTACATTGAGAATTTTCGAGAAAAAATAAGTGGCTTTTGTTTGAAAAACGTAACCGATGACAAAAAGTGACTTTTTTTAATTTTTGTGTGTTAGTCTGTTTGTCTGTGTGTATGGTACGGCTACACGCCAAAACTACTGGATAGATTGAATTGAAATTCAGCAAAAATGTTCTTTGTAAACCAAGAAAGGCTTTAGGCTACATATTATCACGCCGTATGTTATGGGAGGTAAGCAATATTGATTTTAAAAGGTTTTTGTTCGTAATGGAATGCACAAAATTACATGTTATCATGTATAAGGGAATTGGTCCTCTAAAAAAATCCGCGATAGCATAATATGTCTATCTTTTAGGGTACTCACACTCTCTCTAACCCTCTCTCTGCATGTGACGCAGACGAAGTTGCGCGGGTCAGCTAGTAATCTAATAAATAATAATGTAAGTCACATTTTCATAATCATGGCTTTAAATAGCTAGAACACCGGCCTTAATAACATCTAATACTTAGTTATAGGCATACTGTTTATAACATTTAACTCTAAAAATCTAGAGTGATGTAAATGCAAATGGATAATAAAATAAAATTATGATCTGCGAAAATTTACCAGTCCATTTACCATAACCCTAAAAAGAGCCTTAAAAAAAGAATAAATCCATGTGACTATGTGTCTGTCACAATATTTTCAAAATGAAATAACTTTCTGAAAATTTAGCGCAAAAGTAGCGTGCAATCTTAATCGAATATCTAGGTTATACATTTACTAGCAACCCTTTTATATTTGTTTTAACATAAAGTTACTCACAAAAATTCATGGTTGTGATGCTGGATAGCATATGAGCTGTTATAGTGGTCGTAAGCCAGTAATTTTCCATTTCATTTCAGCGGTAAAGGTGTAAAAGTGGAATAAAATAAAAACAGAATTAAACTAAGCTACAAAAAGGTTTTCGTTTCGATATAGCTTACGTACTTTTAAGTGAAGGAATGTAATCCTCTTTTGCGCATGTTAATACGAAAGCTTGAAATGAGGGAACGAAGATACTTTAAATTAATCTTTAAATAAAAATCTCATCATCATCATTATCATTTCAGCCGAAAGACGTCCTCTGCTGGACATGGGCTCCCCCAAAGGGGGGTTTTTGCCATAATCGCCACGCTTGGCAGGCGGGTTGGCGATCGCAGTACGGTTCTTACAAAAGCACAGAGAACGCTGCTGCCCATTCTCTGGTAAGTCCCTAAGTCGCCTCTTACGACACCCACGGGAAGATACGGGATAGTGCTATTCTTTACGTCCGACACCATATAGAAAAATAAAATATAAAAATATAATAAAAATCTACTGCACTATAACATAAACATTTTCAGTGGTTTCCGTATCATAATAAAATCATAGCACCTATATGATCATTTCCGGAACAACATTAAATGTCACGTTTTGAGGGTAACGTCCCCTTAATATTTTATTTAAGAGGGTTAATAATTGACATTAGACACTGCAAAGGGCTGGCGTGAGTGCGTAGTCGTAAAATTAAAATTAAACTGTTTGTGATCTACCAACCGACGTTATTAAACCCTCAAGTGTTTCGTACAAATAATAATAATATTGTGATCTTGTTTGTATTGTTCCTTGAGAGCTGTTATATCTCGAAGGGTTTAATAATACGATGTATATAGGTATTCGAAAACATGTGTAGGAGTACGAGAAATATTGTATAACAAAAACATTGTGATAGGCCGTTCAATGTATTCATGGATTTAAAAACACACGGTTAAGCTATCTCGTTGGCTGTTTTAAGAGTTAACTTACCAAGCCCGAATAATTAAAATCCAATATAATCTGGTACTAATTTAAGCGGACAATGCTAAAATCTAGAACTATCCCAAACGTTACAAGTAGCTTAGCAATTAATTAATAATAAGCAGACTCCTTAGAACTGTTGACGTAACAATGTACACAGTGGCTCATCTATAGCAGAATACTTCTAAGGAAGTTTATTACGTAAGTAATAAAGGCGGTAATTGCTTCTTTTCTCTATAAAGGACGGACAAAAGACGGCACTGTTACTGTTTTAGCGCTTCTAGCGTTTAAAAGCGAATAAAAAAGAACCACTACACTTATTGAAGATTCGTTTTCAATTCGCCAGCCGCATTCGTTTTCAATTTCTGGATAATCGAGATCTTGCTCAATTGAACACTCGATTACTCGTTTACGGGACACCCCTCACTGTTTGAGTTTGCCGAGTTTGATTGAGTTTGCATAGCAGTGGGATATTATCACTGAATAAAATTAATTCTCAAGAAATAAAAGCTTTTTGGCGTATTGAACATAGTGATCTCCAATCCGCCTGTCAAGCGTGGAGATTACGGCAAATTCCTTCCATCATGGGAGAGGCGTATGTCCAGCAGTGGACGTTATGGGCTGTTGTTGTTGTTGTTGTTGTTGTTGAACATAGTCTAGGAGCTCGTGGCTAAATAATAACAACCACTCAGATCGATCTTCTTGCCTAGGTTGGTCCGTGAATGTGTCTCCACCAAGGTGGTATGTATTTTAAGAATCGGTCCATTAATTCATGAATACAATAATATCTATCATTTTAATACCATTTTGGATTCATGCTAGCCTAGTACTTTTCGTTGAGTTACTAGGAAACTCAACGAAACTACTGCCCATAAATTATTGTTTTTTTTTTTTTTTAAAGAAGATAATACAAATATAAGAAAAATAAAAAAAAACATTTTATTTCAACCTTTTTACTTTTGAACCCAAATGTGAAGTTTATGAATTTGATTCCGATATGAGTTTGTACCGTTCAGACGTAGACATTTTTTGTTGGTCGAACGACCCGCGGCCCATTCATTTTGGGCCGTTCAGACTAAATACCCCGCATTACTTACCGAGTCTCCTCCGTGCCTCGGAAAGCACGTTAAGCGGTTGGTCGGGGCTGTCATCTATACATCTTTGACAGTCGTTACAGGTAGTCAGTGGCCCGCAAGTCTGGCAACCAGTCTTACCAAAGGGTATCATATTACCCAATTCTAACTGGGTTGTGCAGGACAGATAGGCAGTCGCTCCGTATTTACCTGAATTCGGTTAGACTGGAAGACGACCACAACATAGTTGAGAACAGGCTAGGCAGATGGCGAACATTAGTCTATTACGTTGACTTTGTTTTAGAAACAAAAGGTAGGTACAAAATTGTTTAGTATTTGTGTTAAAATGGGTGCTTCCTGAAAGCTTTGAAAAGTTACCTATATAATGATATCACTGTGGCATGTTTTCCCGGAAGCAGTTAATGGGTGCCTCACAGGCAGGTCTATTATATTTATAGTCTGTCTGTAGTACCCTACAGTGTTCAGGCACCCATAGAGTAGAGATGAAAAGTTGTCTAATTAGCAACCCGCAAAATATTCAAAATAACGAAGTTGGATTCAATTAATGTCCTTTTTATTTCAAAATATAAATACAATTTTGAATAGCGTAGTTAGAGACAGATTTTCAGAGTCTTTAAGCTTTTTAAGTAAAGTTTTGTTCAAGTTGTACCCTGGAAATTGGTTGCTTTTATCAATGTTGTACAGGCTTTTAACTTTAAAAATTAGCTTTGCACATTTTTTGATGTTATAAACCGCACGGTTAAGTTACACTCCTGTATGTCGTTCGTTGTACAGATATGAACACTGAGACACTTAGCCCTGTGGTATCCGGCTGAGTAGAATAGAACCAACCCTTACACTCACGGGTGTCGTATAAGGCGACTAATGTCTGAGGCAGAACACCTTGCGCCTCCGTAGACCAGAGAATGGGCAGCAGCGTTTTCTGTTAGTCTGTCATTACTGCGATCTCCAATCCGCCTGCCAAGCGTGGAGATTACGGCAAATTCCTCCCATCATAGGAGAGGCTTATATCCAGCAGTGGACGTTATGGGCTGTTGTTGTTGAACACTGAGAAACACCGCTGTCCTAAAAGGATGTCAATTTTTATGATATGGTAATTTTCCTAATAATATATATTCTTTCTTTGAAATGCACCTTAAATATTGTGTATCGATTTGGCTGATATCACAAGTTTGTCATAAAACTATTAATTTCTTGTTTTGTAATGTCTATCAAATTCATAAGTGATAGTCATCGATCTTCTGATTGAAATCCATCTTGAGTAGACCATGCATACTTCCACTCATTGAATATTCAAGACGGAGCCGAGAATCCGGGAAATAAAGTCGTTTTTGCGATACTTTAACCTGGCAGGCAAGATTTTTGATTTTCGAAGATGGTTTCCGCATAGTTTCCAACAGCTGCTGAAAGTCTTAGAATAAAATATGGCCAGACACATAAGTCGTTAGAATGAAGTACGGTCTAGCGGTGGAATAACAAGCACAATTTTGGTTTTAAAGCTCTGTTCCTGATCTGGGAGTTTCTTACCTTTTCTTTAGGTGTTCCTGAACAAAAACGCATTACAAAAGGTAAAGACGATCAGCATTTTGGGGCTCTCTTAATTTCTTCATCAATGGAAGTATGTACATTATATGAAGCAATTATGGGGCTATTCTTTCCACGTATTTTTTTTTTTTTAATTAAGGTTACAACATTTAAAAAAGGAGAACTTAAATAGAGTACCTATGTATTTTTTATTTTTCTTTAAGTCTCATCACGCAACTCTAAATAATTACTTGGGAGGCCTATCTATAGCTCCCAGTCTATTGATAGGTTCCCTATTGTAATTATTTTGTAAAGTATATTCGACAGGTAAATACACTCGATTAACCTAGGTTGTTAATCACTAGCAAACAAGTTAATTACACATGCTTCACTTTGTACTTTGTGCCTGTTTATCGTTTTAATGTTTGTTTTGCTCTATATAGGGTTAGTTTTCAATGACAAGCCAAAATGAAAATGAAATTTTAGTTTAAAAATGTTGTTTTTTTTTCATTATATCGAAAATATTATCAATTCTAAACCATCTCTGAAAATTTGGCCGGTCATTGAAAACTAATCCTGTATAAAGATGGAAATATTGTATAATGTGTAAAAATTAAATCGGTTGGCGACAAACGTGATAAGTATTATAAAGGAATGTCGAAAATCCTTATTTTTTTCTAAACTTTAAATTTTAAGTAACTACAGCATTGACATATATATTACTGAGTAAGGACTGGGTGGACCGCATGTTAAAATGACGCCTCGAACGTGGTCCCAAAATGGTCTTCCCTATAGCGAACTAAACTAGAACGCGTTCGGCTGTCTTCGGGAGCGGTCGTAAATTTTACAAGCAAAAATGCCAAGTTGTGTCGTGAAGGGATGCGTGAACTACGACAAAAAGCACAATAAAATAAATGATAACATTTCTTATCACCGGTAAGTTAAAAAAAAATATTATATCAACTTCTAACATTATTTAAAACAATTTTCTTTCGTATTTGTCTCAACGTTTGGCAAAGACGACGCGAAGCCGCGTTAAAGTTAGACATAACTTTGCAGCGGCGCGCGTTTTAGCCGATGAAATGAAAAGATTTAATAATTCATATCATAAAATTAATTTTATATGTATAAAATATTTTTTATTGTTTATTACAAGCAAATTAAAATGTGTTTTTATGTACAGTAACAGTCAGAAGTCGACTGCCAATCTCGCAACACAATGGCAAAGCAATATTGGTGGTACTTATTACCTTCTTCTATAAGAACGTTTGACAACACTTACACATTAGCAACTTGTTGCCCGCTTAAGATTGTTATTACAAATTTCAATGAGTTGTGTAAGTGATACGGTGGCCAAATTGGTTGTTAGCGTTGGAACATCACTCACACGGATAAATATGCGTATGTGTGTATAGGCGCCGCCGCCCGTATAGCGCAAACGATAATGTGCATTGCGGTGGAAGTGGAATTTTGACCTTTGACTGTACTTACTGGTAAAAATCTATAAGTACAGTGAAAATACGTATTTAATTTGCAGATTTCCTACTGATTCGGTGCGAAAAATACCCGCTCTTACAAGGTTACGTCTAGGGGCAGACCACGCCGATTGACATCGTAGTTCATAGTAGTTCTAATAGATGGCGTTAGTGTTTCTGTATGGCGACCGCGTTCAGCGAACGTTCGGACGACCGTATCTTTACTATTTAAATCAATGAACTACAGGGTGTAAACGGACCCATCACGAAGCCGTCAACCAAGCATTCTGTACATCAAATTAAGTATCTTTACGCAAAAAATATTGCTGGGAAACGACTTTATTTTTTGGGGTTTAAAAGTCTCGTGTTACGGTAGAACTCAATGTAACCCACTCAAAACATTGTACTAATGGATGGATTGAATAGTACGGGGGTCGTGGAGATGTTAAACCAAACCAACCATGTTTTACGCAAATAAATATATTATTATTTTTATTATTAAAAGTAAAAGTCTTACATTAAAAACATATATTTAAAAAATATACTTGTGAAAAAGTTGAAACTTTGACCTGCAATATCTCCGTAACTAGAAGTTTCCCGGGTATGGTCTAGAACAAAAAAAATATCGCAGTGACGAGGAAAACAAGGTGTTTTTCGGAAAAAAAATAGGTTTTTTTTTTATGTAAATCGATCTTGTTTTTGATAAAAAAACTAAACTGAAATCAATGTAAGTCCTTTAAAAGAAAAAATTTAAGAATTTTTGAATCTGAAAAACAAAAAAAAATACAACAAATGATTACGAAAACGGTACCTATGTAACTTTAGGTACGTTTTTTGCAATACTTAGACTTTTTAGTACTCCAACGATGGTTGGTCCGATAGAAGTTTTTGATCAATATTAGAAACAGGCTCGAATAGCATGATCAAGATAATGTTTTGTGTAAAATGGCCATTTTCTTTCTAACATTTTTTTCGAAAATCTGTGAACGGGGATCAAAATTTCACGAAAAATGATGGAGTCATCTAAGACCATTTTCGTGTAGCTACAACGGTTAAGGTACTTCCCCTTACTGCCCCGTTTACCGTATCCATCCTGTATATACCCATCACGTCTGTGATGTTTGCTTCGTAATTTAATATGACCTTATTTATGCCATAATAAAATCTACGTAGGTATATAATTGTAACATAAAAGCTTATTCATAATCATTCGACAATCTATGGGGCAACGAATGACCGTCCTTCGCTCACATATGAATATTCAAAATGTTTAATTTTATTTTTCAACACACAAATATCTTTAAAAGATTTTCGATTTTTAACTTTAACGATTCCAATTAGATACACCCTATTAAAGTCAGCTCAATGTAAAATTATATTTAGTACGCGTTCTGAAAATTGTACTCGATAATCCTTAAAATAAAAGGCCCGGCGGAATCTTTCCGTAATATTATTTTTGGATTACAAAATTAAAACAATAAAATTAAAACACCTTCATTATTTGCTGAAAATCTTTTAATACCACTTCATACCTTTTCAGTGTTGTAATAATTGTTAAATCGAAATGTAATCGATACAATTTGACTTTTCATAATTTTAAAACGACCTTTCGCTAGGAGCTGGTGTTTGTAGTGACGGCTTTGGTGCCTTCACTGACGACATGCTTAGCGAGTTCACCGGGCAGCAGGAGCCTCAAGCCTGACGGACGTCTGCACGTCCCTGGAGGTGATGGTCAAACCTCTTGTTGTATAGGCGAGGCGGGAGGGAAGCTTCGGCGATACTAAGTCCTCATTTATGGACACGCGGCGCGTCAGGCGGCGCGTTGAGCGGCACATCAGGCGGCGCGTCAGGCGGTGCGTCGGGCGACGTGTTGTGCGGTGCGTCACGCGGCGCGTTGCGCGTTTTTCCGTTTACGGAGAGGCGGCGTGTGCAGCGGCGGTGTCATCTGTCATATGTTTGTAAGTGAGCGCACTGCTGCGTTGACCGCGGTGGTGCACGCTGCGGTGCATGCGGCGGGTAACGCTGCATTTCAGCAAACGCGCGTAAAATCGCTTCTCCGTAAACGGTCTCATACATTGCCATATGTTTGAATTTTAAGCGGGCCGCGCCGCGTTTCCGTAAATGAGCCCTACGGGTTTCCGGTTATAAAAGATTGTACACTTTACGAAGCTCGGAGGTACGGTCTTCTCTTATTTCTGTACAAGAACCATACGGGGGTTGGCACTTAGACAAAAGCATAACGAAGCTAAGTTACTCCCACGAAGTTTTGAGACCAGAGGCGATGAAATTAATTAGGTACACAAAGTAATACGCCTGACTGGTTTGAGCCCACCACGACCAAAGTCAGCGCCGCAACTACTGGGACATCACTGCTCCTTATTTAACAACTGGGTACTTGGATATTGGTTAAAGATCCATCTTTCTTTGATCTTTGATTTACATAAAACACTAGCGGACGTCACGCGGTTTTACCCGCGTAGTTCCCGTTCCCGTGGGAGTACGGGGATAAAGTATACCCTACAGTAGCGAAGGGTCAAGTTTTGTAATAGGTAAGCCGGAGTACATATCTTTAATGTGATTAGATTATTTATCTATAGAATACTGACTGTGCCATTTTTCAAAGGGAATCCGGTAGGAATCGAGTTGTCTGGAAGCTTCGCCACTGATACCCTATGTTACTCAGTAAAAACGTGGCTTTCTGATGGTGAAAGAATTTTTGTAATCGGCGCAGTAGTTTTTGAGTTTATTCATTACAAACATACCCACACACAAAAATACAAAAATAAAAATCTTTCATCTTTAAAATATTAGTGTACAATACGGCCGACGTATCTTGGCGAGTCTGAGCATAGGCTCTGCGAACTTTAGCGCATGTACACTCGTGAAGAAAACTGTTATTGTCATTATATTTTTATAAACCAATGTACGAATAAAATTACCATAATATGCTTTGGTTAGCATATTTGGCGAATAAAATAAGTGCCAACTGACACTTGCAAATAACGCAAATAGAACAAACTTAACACTAAACAAAAAAAGTAAACAATAATAATAACAATTCACAACAATAACAACGAAAACTTTTATAATCGACTGTACTCAAGACAGAGATAGCGACACGAAAACGACACCAATGCTAACGTGTGACTGAGACATATTACCGTGTACCGAGCATTGGCGAATAAGCACGAAGCTTCACGAAGTAATCAAATAGGGATGTCCAATACGCGTTCCTGAGGGTGTCGTTTAATCGATTTTTATTCAAATCGATTCAAATTAAGTCAAAAAATTTATTTATTTTTAATATTTTAAGGAGGTTTTAAATTTTCTCAAATAGTCGTTACTCAAGTAGTCGTTAATAGATAACTGATATTTTATGTAAATCATGTCTTTCAACCGAGAAAATAAAATTTTATAAGTTTTTTTTTAAATCGAAATCCCGTTTATTCATAAACAAAATACACTATATGTGTAAATCTATTTCGTTTAATATCCTTAATAAACGAAAATCAATTAATTCTAAACATCGATCACTAATAAAAAACTAGATACACAATCCCATGCAAAAGTTCCCTAAAAACTGTCGCCAAATGTTTTGACGTACTTGTAGTTGAAATAAATATACATTAATGTAAATTCAACCTTAGACACATTGCCTAAAGTTGTATTCACAAAGCTACGGACAAAAAGTAATAACCTTTTGCGACCGATACTCGCTGGTCAACCCATTTCAAAACAAATTCATCCTTACACGCATGTTTTAAAGTCAGAATTACAAAGTGCCAATAAAAAGCAATAAAATTTTACGACCGAGTCTCGGCGGTTGGACAAGGAATGAATGGAGTCGAACTGAATATTTTTTGTTACTGTAATTATAATTTTAAAAAAAAATATGTTTTTTTTTTTTTTTTTTTTTTTTTTTTACTTTTATTAATCAATAAACACTGTTTACAAATATTTAAATAAATATATATATATATATATATTTTTTTTTAATATATATATTTTTATTTTTTTTTTATTTTGTTAAACTTGTTTTTAAAAAATTGGTGTAATGAAGCAAATTCTATTCTATTCTATGGTGTATAACTGTAATGGTAAGTGTAAAGGTTATAATTTATACGAATGTAAATATGTTTTTGGATAGGGCACCACATTCATTTAGTAATGAAAGTAATTGAAACAGTCTTAATTATTTATTTATTCTTTATTTTGTGTCAAAAATTTAAAGACATTGCTTGACAAACAACTTAAATCTAAATTCAATAGTTACAAAATATAAAAAGTAAGTACAGAAAGTTCGGAAAGAATATCGAGAATATCGAGGTACAGCTGTTTTACGTAGTCTTCTGCAGGCCTATTACGTATCTTTCTGATATCCAGTGACTATCAAGCTTCGGTTGTACACCGAACTTTGATGACAACCGTGAATGTCAAAATATTGGTATTACGTATTACACAGAGTGGATATCACTTTACGGTGACTAACAGCCCGGGTACAGTGTAACGTCTTTCACGAAAGCCAATTCAAACTCAGTTGTCTTGAATTTGATGTCCACTATGCTTACATATTTGCAATATTAGAAGAATCGATACGAAAGCGTCTGTCAAAATGAGTTACGGTGACTATCAGCCACGATAGGCACCTATGACGTCATATTTGATAGCAACTGGGTCATGTAATACGAAACTAACCATTTGACAGTTATTTAATGGACACTGAGCCCAGTTACTATCATTTCGAGCTGTCAACAGAGATACGTAATAGGCCTGGTGATTCCTTTCGTAGTCACATATTCATCACTTTTAAAAAAATGCTTCGAACATAAAACGCTTCCTTGGGTCGGCTTGAAAATTTTTTCGGATCTTTGAAGTGCTATAACCGATATTCATTCTTCACACCTGACTGCATCTCGAGGAAAGCTAAAAAAAAACTCACGTCTTTAATTTTATTTCATGCAAATATTGAAAATAAAAATCTATAAAATGTTACTATAATATTTAAAGTAACAGTAAATAAGTCTTATTAGACAAAAAAAAAACAAACATACTTTAATAATAAAAAAAATAATAAAAAAACAATAGCGTCTCCAACAAATGGAACAGAATCAACGCACATAACTCGAACAATTTAAGTAGGCATGCGATAGTTTGATAAAATGCGTTTAGTAAGGGTCTTTACTATTGAGATGCCTTATAACTCCTGCTATTTATTACGACTTAATCTAAAAATGATTTCTTGACAAAATATCAGTATTTACAATACAGTGATAACAATTAAATAATTATAATATTAATACTTACCGAAAATATGAAATTTCATCCTTTTTTAGCGTCCTGGATGTGTGATTTTTACACTTTTTAAACGAGCACTGAGGCATGTTTACCGTCGGAGCGTTCAAATGCTACTAGATTAAAAGCGCACCCAAATGTTCGAGTGGGCGCTCATTTGGTGAGGACACTTTTTGCCGCTGATTGTGTATCTAGTTTTTTATTAGTGATCGATGATTCTAAATAAAACTAATCGATTACGAAATTAGGTAATTGAATAAAGGGTCGATTGTGTTTATTTATGGTCAATCTCTAGCCTAGACCACCGCCCCCCGCACGTCGCCTCATGCCACCATTTGGTTCCTCAAAACAGTGATTGCGCAACCTTCTGCGCGAAGTTCGGACTCGCCAAGATACGTCGGCCGTATTGTAGATGTAGAAAACGCCTGCAATCCCCGAAGTGTTGGCCAGAGGTGTCCTTAATAGTACCTACGGCCACATTTCACCAGAGCCTATTGCTAATCGGGCACAAATCCAGACTCCATGGCTGATACTGAGATATTCCTGATGGAAAAAACTTAAAGCACGTTGCCCGACCTGGGAATCGAACCCAATCTGCCTCGAACTACCTGCTGGTCTAGTGCTCGTAAGCGCGACTGCTGAGCCTGAAGTAAAAAAAAAACAAAGAAGGACTCTTTGTTTTTTTTTTTACGAAATAAGTTCTGATATGACTTCATTTTAAATACCCCGTCGACTACTGTCGTCAATACGTGCGCCCATAAGGACAATATTGTACTACCGTAAATAGAAATATTCCTCACTACAAATTAAAGTAAAATTACCTCTCAGTTATTTGTAAACAATGCTTCCCAGCTTGATGTACAAGATGAGTAATTTGACACCTGTATTTTCTTACATTTCCTCATTGGGTTGTGTCCTTTAAAAAAGGACAGTATTCATGACCTCAGCACGTGTAACCTCTATAAACGTGGACGTACCAAAAGTATTACTTTTAAGTCGTAGAACGTGTGCTTTGTAGGTCTTATAAAAGTTTTTTTTTTTCGTCTCTTTTGGTTTTTTTATCTTATATTAATTTTGTTTTGTCTTGTGCGAGTCTAATAAATATTTTTTCTTTCTTTCTTTCTTTCTTTGAAGTTTCTGTCTATCCTCATTATCACCTAAAATACGTGAATTTATGTTCGTGTAGGTAAGTATTTTTCATTATACCATAACTTTACTAGCAGAAATTGAAACACATGTATTTTAATTTTTGATAGTAAAGTTGTGTGGTAACTCGTTGTTTTGTCATGGTTTGAGCATGCGATGCATAGAAATGAGGCTAATTTTAATGTCATAAGGAAAGTGTTAACTATGAACGTGGATGGCTACAAGATCCTGAGAAGACCAAAGAAACGATGGATGGACTGTGTGAAACCTGTTTTTACTGCAAACAGGGTGACTACTCAGATGATATATAATAGAGAATAGTAAGTTATGGCGAGGTAGTAATTCCTTACCTGACCCATTCGTTCCACCTGCTAAAAGTCCTAGAGACCTGGAAGTGAGTCTAAGAGATGAGTCTGCTCTGGTGCTGTTCCACAAACGATGGGGCACTTTATATTGTATCCTGCGTGTCCTGTTTTTTGTTCATTATAGTTCGTTGAGCTCCTTGAGTTAGAAGTCGAGCTACACATTTACTGACAAATGCTTGCACTGACTGGACAGGTCCACTCAAATATGTATAGTTCTTTCTTCAAAAGACCATCTCAGGCACTAATCTGCATAGTCCTCATGTGAATTGAGCAAGATTATGTCTGGACTTTAAAAGAGACTATGACCTCTGAGTTTGTTTCGGCTGTTTCTTCTCAGAGTAGTCAGGTACGAAACACCGGCCCCATCTAGTTTTAAAAAACTGACATGTAAAAGTGTTTGTAAATTCTACTTGCAAAATAAACATCATTTATCATTTATTTATCATTTATAGGAACACTATTGAAGGCACCAAACTAGTAGCTCAGTTCAGTTCGTCTTCAAGGACCCACCAAGCAGACCTGTATGGTCATGACCCGGTGGGTCTCCGAATACTGATGTATCTCCCAAGACCTCTAGTGGGGCCTTTGAGATTTTATTGTCTTCGAAGACCCAGTCGGACTAGTAGTTTTGGAGAAAAATGACAACATGTATTTGCACAAACAAACAAAAAAACATCCTCTCACTCCAAACGCATATACCGTCTCCGCTCCATCGTGGGTAAAAATAGAAAACGTAGCGTCAAAGATAAGGGTTCGTAAACTCGCGCTCGCTTCTCTCGTATATTAAATAACACTCTTTCACTTCTGTCCCCGAAGTGCCGGGCCTCCGCCAGCCTCCTTTGACGGCCCGGTGCCCATGGATCGGTGCACCGGCATCATGCACCGGTTGATCTGCTTGGTGGATCCTTGAAGATGAAGCTGCTCAGTTCTGGGTCGACACAATTTAGATTACCATCGACACGCTATAAGGAGAAGATAGAGAATAGTATGGGAGAAGAAAAGAAAACAATGGAATGCCGATCACAAATGAGTTGGGAGTAGATCTATGGCAAGAGAACGATGATTTTATTGTTATCAATCAATAAGGATATAAACATAATATAAATGGAGTACTTGTAATTCTCACAAAAGAGATTATGACGTGTTATTGAAGTAACTTAAGCTCTAACGTAAATAGGTTTCCTGATACAGTCTAAACCCGTTGAATAGTTAATTACATAGTGCAAGTTTTCCACTTAACGCTTCGGAGCGCCCTATCTGATGGTACTGCGATTTATACCTTTTAGATTGGACGCCGATACGGAACGAGTGGGGTTAACTTGACATGTCGTAACAACTGATTTCGATCATTCAAAGTGACTATATTTTCGTTCAGTTAAGTATAGGAAATGTGGGAAGAGTTGGGTTTTAGATTTGTTACAATTAAAATCCTAAAAAAACGTATAAAGAAGTAATGTTGACAGCGTGGTGGAAAAATAAATATTTTGCCTGTAATCCAATTTTTTCAACTGTACAGTAAGACTTTTCGGAATACAGGCTAGATATGGACGTTAAATTTAATTAAATCGACGGTGGACATACATGATCTAATCGAGGGTTCACTGGCGTAAAGTCGACTGGCCGAATCCGACGTTCACAGCGACTATCAACGCGACGACGGCGACGACGACGCCGAAATCAGCTGCAAAGCCAAAAAAAATTAACTAGAAGATTAGGAAAAGTAAGTTGATATTTTTAAGGGTTTTAATTACTTTAGACCGGTCTACGATGCGAGACGAACGGGTTTGTGGTTGTTTGTTGTTAACTCCAAACTTCCTTTCTTTCCAAACTTCAAACTTTTTTTCTTTCTTTCTTTCTCGTAGTAGTTCATAATAGAAAACCCGTTATAAGTAAATTTTGAAGTTGACTGCATTCTTCTAATTATTATGAAAAACTAACGTAGTTTTGAATGTGACAAGCCTACTGAACTTAACATTATTGAGCCGTCGACATCGTCGCGAAATTCATGTAGACTGCATCTGCATAGACTGGTCGAAGAATTTATTTAGTTGATCGATCACTCAATAAACGAAAATGGGCGGTCCAATTTCGATTACGATAAAAACCACGACGACCCGTCTATAATTCAGGCAGCTAACTTGAACCATTTGTAAACAATATTGCATGTGTACTCATTAATCAATTCTAACTCTCTTAGGTAGGTATACTACTTAGGTAGGCTCTGGCTGATTTCCACTCACGTCTGGTGTTTTCTTTTCTACGCTATTGCAAACAATATATTGCCAGCGTTAACTGTAGCTTATAAATACGAGTATAATACCTATTAAAAACACATTGACCTCGCATTATTGTAAAGTCGGAAAGACCAGCATACAACGTATTCCCACCCGGAAACTACACCAAAAATTCACAGCAAAACGATAAATCTTTAAAGACACTATGTCACTCACAAAAGCCACTTTCTGTTTAAAAAAACTGTGAAGAAAAGAAATAATTAATTATATTAAAAGAGTTTTATAACAAAGAAACCATCAAGTAGCTAGTGAAAAGACAGTTTCACTTTGTAAAGGGTGCTTACAATACCAAGCTTTTATTAAGCATTTCCCTTTGAGCTTTTGGAAAGCCTCCTTAGGTGCAGTTTAAATATTTTTAGGAAAAAGAACTAGATTTTCGGTTAGAATTTATCACCTAATAGGAACGGAAGTGCATAATCTATACTAATATACTAATCTATACTAATAATAATATTATAAAGAGGTAACATTTGTTTGTAAGTTTGTATGTAGGGGGTAATCTCCGGAAGTAAGTAACCGATTTCAAAAATTCTTTCACCATTAGAAAGCTACATTCACCCTGAGTGACATAGGCTATATTTTATCCCCGTACTCCTACGGGAACGGGAACTACACAGGTGAAACCGCGTGACGTCCGCTAGTATTTTATATCATTGGTAATAACATACCATCACGCCTGTTATTCTCGAATGGTTAGGCAGAGGTGTGCCACCAGTCCCATGTAATAGAGGGCGAACCTATCATGATTGGTAAATACACATAAATCCAAGTCCTGAAATTCCTGACAGAAAAACTCCATAACACTTTGCCCGACCTGAGAATCGAACCCAATACCTTATGTGCAGCAGTCGCGCAACACTAAAAACGTACTTACAAAATTGTCAGTATAATTATTGGCAAAAAGATATAGCTACACTCCACAGCACACTGAAAAGGTTCAATAAACATTTAAAGATAAAAAAATATATAAAAAAAAAAAAAAAAAAAAAAAAATGGCGTCGTTTGTACCTATTTCAATTTGACCGCACGCTAGTCGATTCAACAACTATATAATTTTAAATATTTTAACAGAAATTACCGTAATTTTCTACCCAAAGAAAAGCAACTTCTCACAGCATTTGCAAGAGCAAACGTTTGCGAAACAGTAACAATATTATTTCATTGTGTAGGCAACCCAATCGACAGGCAAAGCAAACATTCCCAGCATTGTGGCTTTCTGTAAAGTCAGCTTTTTCCCTGAAGTTGTGTCGTCAGCAATCGCGGTGCAACGTCAACTATCGATCTGTTACCGCGAAGAAACATAATAAATTAATTTCTAATAATGGTCACTTTGAAAATTCTTGGAATAGTTCTACATCGTTTTTTACGCAGTTACGCCATAAACGATTTACGGGTTCTGATTTCTAGCGGATGACATTTTTATCACTTTCCAAAAAAAATGGGTATACTAGGTAAACGGAGTAGAAGCTTATGGCATACCTAGTTATTTTTTCTTTTTTCCACAGCTTAGAAAAAAAAATATCCATCATCAAAAAACGCTACAAATTCCTAGTAAACTTTTCATATTAGAAAAAAGAAAGAGAAATTTAAAAAAGTAAAATGTCGTATTTCAAATCATACACAATACGCGTATGATTTGAATTTCGTTTTATTTTTATTATTGTTCTTCTTCGCAAAAAAAAAAACTAAGTATCCCATTTGCTTCTACTCCGTTCACCTATTTATACCAATTTTTTTTTTGGAAAGTGATAAAAAAGTCATCC
The DNA here is from genome assembly GCA_905147715.2 of Xestia xanthographa. Taxonomy (NCBI): domain Eukaryota; kingdom Metazoa; phylum Arthropoda; class Insecta; order Lepidoptera; family Noctuidae; genus Xestia; species Xestia xanthographa. Next base: position 19,519,337 of record LR990653.1, on the reverse strand, counting down.
TGTATTTCTTGGCTTGAAATTATTTACAGCATTTTGTTCTTTCTTTTTAATCGTGTGGTTAGTGCTTAATCTGGTGTCAAAGTTGTTATGCCGTCCATGGGTCTCTGACTTAGCTTTACATGCCGTCAAGAAATATATCAAATATAATACCGACACTTACACCCACTTAGAATTGAACTAAGTGACACCTAAATAAACGCCTAAATGTTATTGCCCGTTTGGAATTCCAAATCTCGGACGAGAAAATCCAAATGTGTATTTTAAAGCATTAATTTAGCGTTAGTGAAAACGGTCAATTAAAACAACTCAAAGCACTTAATTTTCACCACGTGGGTAGTACTGTCAAGTTTTTCTCCTCTATTTACTTTCACAACAAAGGTTATAAACAAAGTCACTTCGGTTGAAAAGTTCATAAGAGTTTAATTTAATTTAAATGTTTTAAATGTTAATGGATTTCAAGAGATCAACAGCTGTCCGTGTCTAAACTGTTAGTTTTGAAGCTTATCCGACGAAAACTTTAATAGTTTAAGCGCTTATATAAGATTAATAGCTCAAAGCTCTACCTGTCTCGAATTGAGGCGGTCGGTTTGAAGTACCAACTAATCTTTAAATTACTAATGAACCCTTGTTGGGATGCAAATATCTTAAAATAGCGACAGAATTTTCCGTTGAGTCAATACGTACGTCATATCTAAACAACAATAATACATTTTACAAAGATTTTCGTTCTATATTTTTGAGTGATTTTCGTTGGAGCTTTTAAATTAAATTAAATGGAAAAACACAAACAAAAAATACTTCAATGAGAAGGCGGGAAGGTAAGCTTTTGCCCTGCAACATACTCGTCGGTTTATGATAACTCATTGTGAAAATTTGTCCGTTGTGAAAATCGGGAAGTCGAAAGTTTTCCAACCCGCTTGCATTAAAATCTGACGAAAGCCTATTGAGTTTTGGAGAAAAACGTAAGGAACCCAAAAAATTGAGAATCTATCCGTTGGGTGCAGGCTGCCATTCCAGCAGTCGGTATAGACTTTGAAAGAAACTATTGTTTCAGTATTTCTACATCTTTGAGATACGATCATTTATTATAATGCCCCAACACCAAGATTTTGGTTACTAAATGTTATTATCATAATACATTTCATTTTTCGCAAGTTGTTTGTACCGTTTTGCCTGGAGTATAACTTGTGTTGTGAAAATAATTCAAAGTTTTAATACACAAATTATAGTTTCAGCTGAGAATGTTTCCCGCGACTGAACATTTGGATCTACTTTTTGGATTAAAAGCATTGTATATTTTGTTTTACAAAACATCATTTGAATTCTTGATTTTCTTGTTTGTGAACTAATTAATACTAAGTTTTTATTGTTATACTCGAGAAATGTTTATTTAATGAATTGATTATTAACGTTCCAGTAATCTTTTGCTATCATACAGTTCGTTTTGACTCCTGGCTTTCGAGCAGTTAAGCTTATAGATAAGTAAAGTCCGCTTAAATACCCTACATAAAGTTTAAATAAATGACACATGATGAATAACTATAACCACACCAACTAACTAACCACTACCAACAACATAACTATAACCATAACTCTTACGCAGAAGTCCGCCGAGAAGTTCCGAGTCGCGCAGAGGGGCATGGAGAGAGCTATGCTCGGGATCACCCTACGGGACCGGAAACGGAATGATTGGATTCGAAGTAAGATCAAAGTTAAAGACATTATGGCCGTAATAGCGCAAAGAAAGTGGACGTGGGCGGGGCACATTGCGAGAATGGACAAGAGTCGCTGGACAAGACGAGTCCGCGCGGAAGACCACCACAGCGCTAGGTAGACGACATCCGACCACACGGAGGTCGAGACTGGATGAGTCGGGCACAAGATCGACAGGAGTGCAAGAAGAGGGAAGAGGCCTACATCCAAGATTGGACAACCAAAGGCCACCATGATGATGATGATGATGTATAAGATAGCATAGGTTTTATTAATTCCGAGCCAAGTCCAATATTGTAAAAGAATCATCATCTGCCAAGTCTTTTCCAGTCTAACCGGATGCGGCAGAATACCAGTATTTTACGTGGAGCGACTGCCTATCTGACCTCCACAACCCCAGAACATGTAGTGGGTAGTAGTAAATAATATTGTAACAGCATACTGTTATAAAATAACAGTCTCCATTTCCACATATAAACCACCTAAAACATAACAAACCCGAAGAAACACAACCGAAAAAAATATTGAAATAATGTTCCATCGAGAAACAATTTCAATACGTTACGAAAACCGTTACATTCAATTTTAAACAGCGTGAGACGCGATAGTGTGGTGCTGTACCATTAATCTGTGCAACGTACCCAACAAATCTTTTCTTTCCAACTTAAGATCCATCCACGTCTACTTTCCTATGAATAATACATCCGTTCCCTCACAAGAAATGTCCATATATTTGTTTAGGCATCTTAAATAAGTAGCAATTAGGATAATGATTTGACTACCCCGGCTACGTCTTAATAGAGGTAGTTTGTTCTTTTTTGTGTCATAGTTTATCACCTTGGTGGGGCTTGCTTTTGTGTGTAGATATAACATATAAATACCAGCCTATTACTGTCCCACTGCTGGGCAAAGACCTCTTCTCATACAGAGAAGGCACGAGCATTGATCACCACGCTTGCTCAAGACGAGTTGGCGATTTCAGACTTATATTAATTACAAGTCCAGGTTTCCTCACGATGTTTTCTTTCACCTGTGTCTGTGATGTCCAAGATAAACTTGGAAAGTAAGTACATATGAATTGAAAATGTCACATTGGTACTTGTCTGGATTTGAACCTACAACCTCATGCATAAGAGGCGAGGCCTTAACCACTAGTAACACACTTAACCACTAGTAACTAGTTTTTTTTTCGGATGGGTAATCATCAAATGACTCCTCCCGCTCTGGGCGGAGCACGAGGGAGTGTCAGACTTTTACTGACTAAAACCCATCCATGTTCCTTCATCGCTCTTTGTGTTCCGGGGCCACGGTATCTCTTTCGAACAGTCCTGCAGCCCCGGCAGGCATCGGCCCTTGCGGACCCCTTCCTTTTGCTGACTCTCTTTGAGGCGCGCGTGGAACACGAACGCGCCGTCGACACGGCCTGTCGTAATGAGAGGGACGGACGGCCAGCTAGCTGCTCCATGCAGAGCATGGCGCAGTGGTCGATTAACATCGCTGGTCGCTGAGCCGTATTTTGTCCTGCCCAGGGTAGACTGGGTGGCGGACCTTAGCAGCTCAGTGACGATAGTGTCGTCAGCCGCCGCCAGTACCCCGACCTATCCGAGGGCCTGGAGTCTAGTTTGGGTAGGTATTAACCAGTTCTGTCAGCAATAACAATGACATTAAGCCAAAAATTGACGACGAAATTGAAAGACGCCACGATTGGCGCAGTGGCAGAACGATTGCGTGTTGCGAGTTCGATCCCCGCACGGAACAATTATTTGTATGGCCTACAGTTAGTTGTTCCGGGTCTGGCTGTTTGTGTATGTGAGTTTAAATGATTGTAAACGCACCCACGACACAGGGGAAATTCCCGTGTGGGGCAACGTTTAATAGTACATTTTGATACAAGTGGAGAAAGTTTGTTATTGCAATCGAGGCGAAATTATAACGAAAAGTTTTTGAGCCGAGAATTGCAATAACAAATGTCCACGTGTATCAAACGACGTTTTTAATACACTTTTGAAGAAATAAAATAAAATAACGAATAATATTTTTGTCACGAACTATGAAACTATGACTTAAATTTTCTTTTTTTTCGCGCTTTGGTCTCGCCAGGTTGAAAGAGAGGCAATGGTATGAAGCCGTTCAACAGCCTAATATAAAAAATAGATTTATTTTATATTTTTGAATTCAGAACACAAATAATGTTAATTTGTGTATAAAAGTAACTATTAGTTTTAAATAATCATGTTTATCTATTATATTCTATTTATAAGCACAATTTGAATATCCAAAAAATATTTATGCCGTAAAGACGCGTAGTGCTTTGCAAAAATTAAAAAAATAACATTCACCTCAGACTATAGTATAGGCATTGAACCAATTTGGAGACTAAGTATAGGTACCTATAGTTATCTGTGGCAATTTTCATTCCCGCACACGTGCGGGAATGTGGAAAAAATCGCACGTGTGTGAAATACATTGCATGTTGTACCTAATCGTAGTGCGTTAAGGACCAGTTTTCGAGGAAGTGTATTGAAAAAAAAATTATTGGCTACCGAAAAACCTTAAGGTCAATCTTGTTGAAGGTCGTTGTAGAAAAACGGAACGGTTTAAAAGCGATTGTCACTTTAGGGCCACAGGTTTCATGACGAAATAATTCAACATAAAAAAGAAACACCCAAAGCTATCCTTTTTACCAAGTCAGAGCCTGCAACCTCTGCAGTTGAGTTTGCAGTTACCGAAAACTAGCTTGTCCTGCACGAGTTATTTTTACATACCATAATAAATTATTTAAGTTATTCCAAGAGAAATCATAATACTCTCTACAGACTACCCACTGTGAGCTAGTGGGTCGAAGGTCGAAGCGGTTAATGGTAACATTATATTGCTTCAGCCAATAAGGCGGCATTCAATTCAAAGAAACTGATTAACCTTCATTAGCTTCGTACTCAGAACTTTAACGTTTCTAGAAAATACTAATAATGAGAAAGGAGGCACTTGTACGTCTGCATTTTTATAAACCTTAAGTGGTACTAGAACTCTTTCTGAAGCAGATTGTCCGTTGAAATGCTACCACAGTATCTTTTTCTGCCGCCAAGCAGTGCTGCTATAATCCCGTTTGGAAAACTGAACATATGAAGCGAATGGGACACATGGGAAATGCTTTATTTGTCCCTGGTATGGCTATGCACTTTCAATGCTTTTGGTATTGTAAATGTCCTTATGCGGCAGCGACTATTAAAGACTATAGAAGATTTGACCGCACTGCATTGCAAGTATCCACCTCTTTTATACACATATTTACACACGACATTTGGATTGCACTACAATTTTTGTATTGAAATGTGATGTGCTGCTTTTAATGTCGTTTATTTTTACTACTGCCATTTTCTTCCACATAATTACAAAACAAACCATTTAGCTGGCTGGGAGGACACTTGAGTCTTACAAAAATTAGCACTATGAGGCTACGAAAGCACTGACAGGTGACGAGAAAAAAAAAGATGCCCACTTTAGTCACAGGGAAAGTATCCATTTTTTTATGTATTTAGTCTGCATGATTTATATGCATACCAGGGATGTTACGAAGCTTCGACTCCGACTCCGATACGTCGGAACTTCCAATTGATCTTACACCTCCAGTTCCGACTTGTCTTCTGTTCCGATACTTTTAAATCGGAGGTTTTAATCGGAGGTCGAAGCATAGCAGATAGTGGCGGACGGCGGCGGCGGCGGCGGTGACGTACGGCTGCTGCGGTCAACGCGGACCAACAGGTTAATGCATGATGCCCGGGGAACACAGCACGCGTTAATCTGTCTTTTATTGTCTGCCCTTAACACATCTTTCTTCTGCCACCATCTCCGACTCCGCCCCCGACTCTGATTCCGGTTCCAATTCCGACTCCGACTCCGACTCCGAAAATCCAAATTTAAAAACTGCGACTCCGATGCATACCCATTACCCGCTCCAAATACGTATGTTGACTACGGAAGCCTACAAATTATTTTTTAAATAACCGACAAAATATTAGCTCAATGGATGGTTGGTGTATTTAGCTATAACCATGTGCTTAGATGTCATATACACAGTATATATTATAACAAAAGCACCTATTTTTCGCCAATATAAATAACCATATATGAAGCAATGATTATTAATCAATGTAATTACATGCCTTTCTTTCGCCTCTCCATACCAAATAAAGCATCCTTTAATTAAGTAATTATACGAGGTAGGGTAGTTTTTTTCTGTTTGATCTTCGGTACACTTATTAAAATAAATATATACCGTAGGTACGAGTATGCAGTGATTATGTAAGTATGGGTGTATAGAACTACTACATAATTAGTAATTAATTGGGTTACGGAACACAATCAAGTAACAGAAATATGTAACAAGAGGAAGAAAATAAGGATTTCCTTACCATGCTCATAATATCTAATTAAAACACAAGAATACTAAAATAAAAATAAAAAAAATTGAAAATTGTTTTTTTTTTACTGAATATTTCCAGTCATAAAAAAATGTTGGTAAGTATAAAAAAAACCGACCAAGTGCGAGTCGGACTCGCGCACGAAGGGTTCCGTACCATTATTTAAAAAAAATAGACAAAACTGCAAAAAAATCAAGTTTGTTGTATGGGGGGGCTCCCCTTAAATATTGATTTAATTTTGTTTTTTTGTTGTTATAGCGGCAACAGAAATACATCATCTGTGAAAATTTCAACTGTCTAGCTGTCACGGTTCATGAGATACAGCCTGGTGACAGACAGACGGACAGACAGACGGACAGACAGCGAAGTCTTAGTAATAGGGTTCCGTTTTTACCCTTTGGGTACGGTACCCTAAAAACCACTAAACGAATTATGATATGATTTACTTTAAGATTTCTATGTCACATCGCATCGGTTTGTGTTATTTTGTCTTCGAAGCGGATTTAGTAAGCCGTAGACGTCTACGTCATACGAAAGTTTATTTTCGATTCAAGTAAACAATTTAGGTATTTTGATATTGTAAGCCTATTATTTACTTAGGTAAATATAGATTAAAAAAATGGTTAAAAGAAAACAGATGAACCAATCATAGATATAATTACAATCCTTATATTTCCTTAATTGACATCTAAGAACGCGTTTTATGAAACTCGACATATTTCAAAAAACCACAGTCGAATTATTACGCGACAGAGCGCAACGCTCCTGTCAGCCTTGTCAGACAATTCTACATATATGTCATGACTTCATGACAATTGTGTGTTTTATAAAGCAGATTTGACAAGTTTTTCACGACAAATTGTCACCTGTCACTTGTCGCTAATAAAGTTTCATAAAATAGAAATATGTCAGATTGTCGCGACAATTCGACATATTTGTGAATTTTCCACCATGACAATTATGTCACCTGTCAGCTTCAAAACTGAAAAAAATTACAATTGTCCTTTTTGGATTATGTCGACTTGTTGGATTGTCAGCTTCATAAAACAGGGCCCTGGCGGTCCATAGCCATTGATTTCTAGACTAGACCATCATAATACTTAATATTAGTTTTATTGAAAAATGTGTACGATCAAGGTTTTTTTATCGAAAACAAATGGGTTTGTTTATACACTGTTATTGTACGACAAAATTATTTTCCCAAAGGAAATTGTCTGCAAAAACAAAATTTTAAATTAAATATCGGTGCTCTTTTCAAACTACGAACCGAGTTTCAAAAATAAAAACTTAAAACAAGTCAAATTGTACCGTACAATGAACTCGGGGAAACTATTAGAAAGTTCCCGGAACTACCCTCATGGTGCCTTGGCGGCGGGAGGCGTGCCCGGCATGCCCCACCTCTACAAAAGAAAAGCGACAATTCCTTCCACTTCACACTACGTTTCAGGTTTCCAGTGAATTCCCGCCCCCACTTCTTACTGCGGCAGCAATGAACACGCAAGTCTTGCACATTAGAAAGTCTCAATCATAAGCGCAAGGGCCAAGAACAGTAATGCAAAAAACCGAGCTCAATCACTTTGTATTCTTACGAAAAAGATTTAAACTCACACAATTAGTACGAAGAAAATTGGTTTTGGCTCGTTAACAATAAGTTAGTTTTTTAGACATTATTTTGTACCCTATCACTATGTTTTCTTATTTAACCCAAAGGTTGACTGGTAGAGAATGCCTTGTGGCATTAAGTCCGCCTATGTACCACTCTTGTACATGAAGTTTAAATAAATAAATAAATAAATAAAATGTCTGGAAATCTAAGCATTTTAATTGCGAAGTCCTAAAACAATTTCGATCATATTTTGAAGGAAATAATTGTATTTTGTCGACATTTTCTAACATAGCAATTTTGCTTGTCTGTTGTTTGTTTGACTTACGTTGTTTATTTGTAAATTTATTTAAAAAAATTATAAAAATGGTCATTAAGTAACAAGTATCTTACTAAAAAAATACAAGATGTAATAATAATGGCAGCATTACAGTCTTTTAATCCTAAGCAAAAGCTTGAAAACAATGAGTAGAAAAATGATAAAGGTATTCCAGAATAGCTTATTCCACCACCCACGGACTATCTCAGATAGAATTAAAATAACAAGCAATCTAAACAAATGAATAAAATCCAAGTGTCTGTATGTAATTTCAAAACACAAGCTTTTTGCTAAATGCATATGAAAGTAATAGGGTACCTACAACAAAAAAAAAACACATTTTTGCTTTTGCCTGTTAGTCTATCTGTTTGGTCTGGCTAATCTACGAAACGGCTGAACCGGTTTAGGCAGAACTTTTACTGGCAGATAGATGATGCTATAAGGAGTAATGTAGGCTTTAGTTACTATACTCTACACTACCTCTATTATAGGAAAAAGATTAGGGTTTCGTGCAAAAAATTCGATTCAAATAGAGAAGTAAAATTTTCACATTAATACGGACGGAGCTCGCGGACAATAACTAGTCACAAATATAACTGAAATGATTAACTATCTAAAAATAGACGGAAAGGTAAGCCTGCGTCTCAGATGTCAGCAGTCCCTGACCTACAGAAATGACACCCGACACAAAATGGATAACAAACGGGTCTTAGATAGACAGGATTGTCCATCAAACCTTATGGACAAAGGTGAATTTGGGACTCCATCAAAATGCAAAGGTCTATTAGAAAAGCCGTGGAACTCCTTTGATCTCATCAAACGACCTTCCTACCGGACTGGTCTGACTTCTTTAATATTCGCCGGACGCCAAACAGATTATCCACTTTTCTTTGTCGGCTTTAGCATTTATAATGAGACGTTTTCAGTGAAATTTCCAATGTTCAATTTAAGCTTGCTCACTGAAAGTGTTAACGCTGGATTGGGAGGTGTTCTTTAATTTCTTAACAAAGATTTTGCTTTATAGTAGATTGATGTTATTACTTGAATTTTAATTACTGCCTCGTTGGTTTTGTGGTCGCTAGTGCGAATGCTGAACATGAGGATCTGAGTTCGTTTCCCGGGTCGAGCAATGTGTTTATTGGGGTTTTCTATCGGGATCTTCTCAGTAGCAGCCACGGAGTCTGGATTTATGCTCGATTGATGCCAATAGCCCACTAGGCTCCCACTAGGTGGACCGATGACCTGGTGAAGGTTGCAGGAATCCGCTGGATGCGAGTCGCACGGGACCGTTCAATGTGGCGACACTTGGGGGAGGCCTATGTCCAGCAGTGGACGTCTTCGGCTGAAATGATGATGATGCCAATAGGCTTGCCCCCTATTACATGGGACTTAAACATATTTGTTAGGTACACCTCTGACTAACCTGTGATGTTATGTTGTTAATTACGGGTTTGGAAATTGAATGATGAAAAAATCCTTAGATTTGTATTTTGTGTTATCTTAGTTTCAATTTCTTTAATAGTAAGTATGTTTCGCATGAGCAGCGGTGGCCCCGACTTACGAACAGAAGTCGTGGGTTCGAACCCAGACAAGCACATTACTTTGTGTAATTTATTTCATCACCACTGCTCTCAAAACGGTGAAGGAAAACATCGTGAGGAACGTGTCCTAGAACCAAAAATTCGAAGACATGTGACATCTACCAATCCACACTGGGCCCGCGTGGTGGATTATAGCCCATTCTCTCTCATCACGAGAGGATATCGTGTCCCAGCAGTGGGAACATCATAGGTTAATGATGATGATGTTTCGCATTTGAAAAAACATAGAGATACCTACATATAACTATGCACCTTCGTGTAGTTCTGATTTTCTTTCTGCATGTACCAGTCCCTAAAATAAAAACTTACCTCTATCCGTCCGGCTCTCATCAAATGAAATGTTCTTGTATTCAAGAGTTATTACGGGCGCCTGAAAATAGTAAAATAATTGAAGAAGTGGACTAAAGGAACGTTTAGTGGCCATCTACTGGCTCTAATATACCTTTTTTTTTTTTTTTTTTTCGGATGGGAAATCATCAAATAACTCCTCCCGCTCTGGGCGGAGCAGGAGGGAGTGTCAGACTTTTACTGACTAAAACCCATCCATGTTCCTTCATCGCCTTTTGTGTTCCGGGGACACGGTATCTCTTTCGAACAGTCCCGCAACCCCGGCAGGCGTCGGTCCTTACGGACCCCTTCCCTTTTGCTGACTCTCTTTGAGGCGCGCGTGGAACACGAACGCGCCATCGACACAGCCTGTCGTCATGAGACGGACAGACGGCGAGCTAGCCCATAGCCCACCGTCCACAGGCCCGCGCCGACGGTGGCCGGGGGCCACGTGGTGGTGGTCTCCCGCGGCGGCCGGGACGTTGAGAGGTTCTCTCCCTCTCACGTTCCGCCACCTCCTTCTCTAGCATTACTGCTTCGCAGAAGGAGGTGACGGCGTCCCATTCCGTCTCGCTCCGGACCATGGCTTGCACCAGGGCCGAACGCGAGAGGTCGCTGCCGCCGATCGCCGCTTCGAGGACACGGCGGTGCTCCGCCCACGCAGGGCACACCTCCACCGTGTGTTCCACCGTGTCCTCCGGTCGATCCTCACAATGGAAGCACCCGGGCGTTTCTTCCCGCCCGATTCGGTGCAGGAACCTCCCGAACACTCCGTGTCCGGTGAGGACCTGCGTCAGGCGGAAGGTGAGGACGCCGTGGCGTCTCTCAAGCCACTCCTCAAAGAGGGGATTTATCGCCACTATCGTGGCGTGCCCTGCACGGGGGCTCTAATATACCTTCAATGAGTGACTGAAACGATATAGTATATGTTTTACAACTGAAAAGGAATGCGTATTTAGAACTTACACAAGCTGAGTATAGAAGAAGATTGTGCAATGATTTTACAAAAGTTTTAGCATGTTTTAATTTGGTAGCGCATTATTTAATTAACTTTAGGATACCTAGGCTAGATCTAGAAGTGTTGCTGATGCTAATTGATTGTCTCAATGCAATGGTTGATTCATATTGCGCACTAGGTAAGCTATACAAGGTTAGTTTTCAATGACCGGCCAAATTATCAGAGATGGTTTAGAATCGATAATATTTTCGATATACTGAGAAAAAAAACAACATTTAAAAAATAACATTTCATTCCGGTCTACCACTAAAAAGCGAACAGCACAATTCAGTTCAACAACTAAGATAGGTAGCAGTTTAGCACACACATAAATTTGGCGATGCATGCACGTGTTAGCATTTTGAGAATATAACTATGTAGATTATGTAACTGGATGTATTTAAACATTTAATGTTCGTTACTTATTAGGTATAAAATATAAACAATGAGATTCACTTCATAATAACATTATATTTACCTTGTAGTATATAACAATTAACCCTAGTAGTGTATTTTACACAACGTTATGTAGCAATATATCAACCATAACTAATAAACACTAATGAACAACACACATAATAATAACATAATAATCACATCATAATAACCACAATCATCTTCATTATCTTGTAATAATGAAGATGATTGTGATTCACCTTTATTATCACAATCATCATTTTATTACAATCGTCGTTTTATCACAATCGTCGTTTTATCACAATCATCATTTTATCATATCATCATCATTTTATCACAATCATCATTTTATCATATCATCATCATTTTATCACAATCGTCGTTTTATCACAATCGTCGTTTTATCACAATCATCATTTTATCACATCATCATCATTTTATCACAATCGTCGTTTTATCACAATCGTCGTTTTATCACAATCATCATTTTATCACATCATCATCATTTTATCACAATCGTCGTTTTATCACAATCGTCGTTTTATCACAATCGTCGTTTTATCACAATCATCATTTTATCACATCATCATCATTTTATCTCATCATCATCATTTTATCACATCATCATCATTTTATCACATCATCATCATTTTATCACATCATCATCATTTTATCACATCATCATCATTTTATCACAATCATTATCATTTGATCACAGTCATCATCATTTTATCACAATCATTATCATTTTATCACAATCATTATCATTTGATCACAGTCATTATCATTTGATCACAGTCATTATCATTTGATCACAGTCATTATCATTTGATCACAGTCATTATCATTTGATCACAGTCATTATCATTTGATCACAGTCATTGTCATTTGATCACAGTCATTATCATTTGATCACACACATTATCATTTTATCACAATCATTATCATTTTATCACAATCATTATCATTTTATCACAATCATTATCATTTTATCACAATCATTATCATTTTATCACAATCATTATCATTTTATCACAATCATTATCAATTTATCACAATCATTATCATTTTATCACAATCATTATCATTTTATCACAATCATTATCATTTTATCACAATCATTATCATTTCATCACAATCATTATCATTTTATCACAATCATCATCATTTTATCACAATATTAATCTAACCTAACCTAAACCTAACCTAACACAATCACCATCGTCGTTATTCACAATCACTAACACAATCACCATCGTCACTAACACAATCGCCATCGTCGCTATCACAATCACCATCGTCGCACTATCACAATCACCATCGTCGCTATCACAATCACCATCGTCGCTATCACAATCACCATCATCGTTATCACAATCACCATCATCGTTATCACAATCACCATCATCGTTATCACAATCACTATCATCGTTATCACGACAAATCAACAATATAATCAGGATAGTATTATCAACCATAATCAAAATAATGTTATACCTTAGATGTTAACGCCTTAAAATTCGTAGAGCAACTGAGCCCGCTCCAATGAGGCTCCGCTCTTTTATACCCGTTAACAAATAAGTATGATTCACAAGTGACCGTTGAGTCAAATCAGTGTTTGATTTGTACACAAATAAGTTTGTTATTTAATTAATTCATTTTATCAATTGATTATACAATATAAAACAGATAATATTTGCATTTATAGGTATTTCAAGTATTTATGTATTTAATACTAGACTCATAATAATTTAATTTATCTAACACGGCCATACTGATAAGTACTTCGCTCTCGAAGTACATTAGATACCCTTTTATTAACAATGGTGATTTATTTTTGTTTTGCCAACTACTGTCTAGACGTGTTTAGGTAAAATAATTATTATAATATATCTCTACAGACAGCAATAGAATTAGTATAAATGTAATTAGGTAAAGTATTTATTATAATATCATTTTCATCAATTCATTCACCTGGAAAGAATCTTATTATTGTTACTTATTTTAATATTTATTTATTAGAAAGGATAGAAGATATGTCATAAGACCTCTTTAAATTTAGGTTACTCTTACGTTAAATTTTCATTGTTACGACAAGTGGCATCGTTTTTTTTTTTTTTTTTTTTTTTTTTTTTTTTTATTTTCACTGTTCTGCTATTTTTAATAGGCGTAGTCTAGCTATTTCTCGATCGGCCTCAGAGTTATTTGGATTTGGTCTATAATTTTCGTCAATCGACTTTGTGTCTACGCCGATAAGTTATCGCAAAGGGGTAGAGCCTGTGGATTTTGTACAGTTGTGTTATATGATTGTTGTACCTTTCACAGACCGTTCGGCCAATCTGACAGTTCATTGCACAAAGTGTTAAGCATATCAGTTACAGTGGACAGGTAACGTTTTACTTGACCATTACTTTTGAGTACCCGTGTACCCGTGGAAATAAAGTGATGTTCTATATTTTAGTTCAAAGGAATCATCTAATCGGACCACTGCTAAAATTGGTTCTTCTATCGGAAATATCGGAAATTACTATAGGAGTTCCAAATAAGGTAGTGACATCTCATTAAAACTGGTACTAATTCTTGGGCATTAAAGGTTTTGAAAAAAACCTAACATAATAAAAACGACTTTTCATATTTATCGAGATATAAATCTTTGCTTTTAGATTTCCTACTTTGTCAATTTGATGCTAAATAAGAGTGAGAGGATATGTGAATCTATCAATAATTTATCAAAGGATCTATAATCGGCGTAAAGTCTCAGACTGTTATCTCTTACTAAAACCACGTGACAACTATTAACCTCTTTCACACCATGGTGCCAAGCGACAGGGATTGTTTTTTTTTTTTTTTTTAACTGACCAAGCTTTATTATGCGAAAGTGAATTAATTTTGATTTTAACTTGGCCGTTTGGATATTACAATTATCTAGCATGGAGCAAGCTGTTTACGTGTAAGTCTACATAGTCTTTCTTCACAATCTGTAAGCATTATAATTAATTATAAACAACGAATACATCAAGTTCTATAAATAAACATCTTAATAAGGGTGAAGTCAATCCCACTTCTGATGTTAGCATTTTGAGAATATAACTATGTAGATTATGTAACTGGATGTATTTAAACATTTAATGTTCGTTACTTATTAGGTATAAAATATAAACAATGAGATTCACTTCATAATAACATTATATTTACCTTGTAGTATATAACAATTAACCCTAGTAGTGTATTTTACACAACGTTATGTAGCAATATATCAACCATAACTAATAAACACTAATGAACAACACACATAATAATAACATAATAATCACATCATAATAACCACAATCATCTTCATTATCTTGTAATAATGAAGATGATTGTGATTCACCTTTATTATCACAATCATCATTTTATTACAATCGTCGTTTTATCACAATCGTCGTTTTATCACAATCATCATTTTATCATATCATCATCATTTTATCACAATCGTCGTTTTATCACAATCGTCGTTTTATCACAATCATCATTTTATCACATCATCATCATTTTATCACAATCGTCGTTTTATCACAATCGTCGTTTTATCACAATCATCATTTTATCACATCATCATCATTTTATCACAATCGTCGTTTTATCACAATCGTCGTTTTATCACAATCATCATTTTATCACATCATCATCATTTTATCTCATCATCATCATTTTATCACATCATCATCATTTTATCACATCATCATCATTTTATCACATCATCATCATTTTATCACATCATCATCATTTTATCACATCATCATCATTTTATCACAATCATTATCATTTGATCACAGTCATCATCATTTTATCACAATCATTATCATTTTATCACAATCATTATCATTTGATCACAGTCATTATCATTTGATCACAGTCATTATCATTTGATCACAGTCATTATCATTTGATCACAGTCATTATCATTTGATCACAGTCATTATCATTTGATCACAGTCATTGTCATTTGATCACAGTCATTATCATTTGATCACACACATTATCATTTTATCACAATCATTATCATTTTATCACAATCATTATCATTTTATCACAATCATTATCATTTTATCACAATCATTATCATTTTATCACAATCATTATCATTTTATCACAATCATTATCATTTTATCACAATCATTATCAATTTATCACAATCATTATCATTTTATCACAATCATTATCATTTTATCACAATCATTATCATTTTATCACAATCATTATCATTTTATCACAATCATCATCATTTTATCACAATATTAATCTAACCTAACCTAAACCTAACCTAACACAATCACCATCGTCGTTATTCACAATCACTAACACAATCACCATCGTCACTAACACAATCGCCATCGTCGCTATCACAATCACCATCGTCGCACTATCACAATCACCATCGTCGCTATCACAATCACCATCATCGTTATCACAATCACCATCATCGTTATCACAATCACCATCATCGTTATCACAATCACTATCATCGTTATCACGACAAATCAACAATATAATCAGGATAGTATTATCAACCATAATCAAAATAATGTTATACCTTAGATGTTAACGCCTTAAAATTCGTAGAGCAACTGAGCCCGCTCCAATGAGGCTCCGCTCTTTTATACCCGTTAACAAATAAGTATGATTCACAAGTGACCGTTGAGTCAAATCAGTGTTTGATTTGTACACAAATAAGTTTGTTATTTAATTAATTCATTTTATCAATTGATTATACAATATAAAACAGATAATATTTGCATTTATAGGTATTTCAAGTATTTATGTATTTAATACTAGACTCATAATAATTTAATTTATCTAACACACGCATACAAGGACATTGATACCCACAAGGTTTATGATTTAGGACATTTTCAAAAAAATGCTATTATTTTATTTTATATTTTTTGCCAATAACATTTAAAATTGCACTTTTGGTTTGATATCTAGATCTCAATTTTAAATTTTGGCTGGTTATTGAAAACTAATCCTGTATATGAACCACCCAACAATATATTAACCAAATGACGAGAAATCCAAGATGCAAACAATCACATTAATGGTCTAAAGCGTTATAGCAGCTGGATGGTAGCTGTCCACTTACTGTAACAGGAGACACGTAACATAAACGTTAAACACAGGCTGCAACCATCATCCGTATTCTGGATGAAACTAGAATTTCGCAATGAATTTTGCAAGTTGACAAAGCGTGAAATTGTATCTAGCTTGCAGACGTCAAGCTGACGTAGTACTCTTGGACAGACGTCATAAGTTCCGAATATTGTACCCGAGTCATGGATTTAAATCATAAATGTGCCCTCAGCGTACTTTATTCGCGCGAAAAGGAGAATGATTGAGAGGATTATGCAGTAAGAGTGAGCGAGACCAGCTGGACCTTGAGGGTCGAGAAGTTGGAGTCGCGCTACAACACGAATTTTAAGTTTTCGTGCTGCGAGTTCCGACTCATCATATTGAGACCTTCCTCAAGAAAGAGTTTTGGCCGAAGAGTGTCATTTATGACAACACGCAGCGCAACATGACGCTGTCTCTTCGTGTTCAATAGTTTAATTAGTTTTTTATGGTTCATATAAATATGTAATAATTATGTCTGTAAGGTATATATGATATGGGTCATTTGCTACCTGAATTCAATTATATATTATTATCATTAATACTATTCAAATGTTATTGTCAACGACCCAGAAACGTCAACATTTTTTGGCGCGGTACAGGGACTCTATGATTTAAATATTTGTGCCTACCCGGGTTAAATGTGAGGCATTCCAGAGTTTGTTACGAGGTGCCGCCGGACTGGCTACGTAATGACGTTAAGACTTAGTACCGCATGCAATGAACATGCATAGCGCTATGGGAAGCCCGTACGTGTCAGAGCGGGGTGGATGAAAATAGATTATGCTGTAGTGAAAAGATTAGGCAAGGGGCTGAGTGGCCAGCGGACCTTGTCGAGTGGCAATCGCTTTCAAATCGCTTCATATTTATACAACGACGATCAACAGGTTAGCTTTTCGATAGCTTATGTCAATTCAATACATTTTTGGCTTTTCCTTCATTTTTGTCACTGATAGAATGTAATTTATTATGCGCACTGCCAAAATATAGAACTCTCTGCCTGCCTGTCTTCAGAATGTTTTATAAAACATAAGTTTCATCAAAATGAAATAAATTAATTGTTTTATTTCAGGCAAAATACCCATATACCATAATATTTTTGAATTATCTAGTGAATTAGTAAATGAAAAAATTGTTGTAACTTTAACCTTGTTGTGCTGTGCTAACACCCTAAAGAAGAACATGGCCCAGAAAAGGATCTGTTACACTAAATCCGTCTATCCTTTAATTTTGATTCGGAAGGTAATTTACCTAAATCTAAGCGTTTCTAAATTATAAGAGGGTTTAAGATACGGAAAGACGGTATAATGCAAGCGAAAAAGTAGACAACATACTTATAATAAACTAAAAAAAAGAAACACTGACATATACAAAATAAAACATTGAACTGTACACATATTTTCTCAACACTTAAAAAAATATAATAATCTTCATGTTTTAGGAAAAATAACTCATTCAATAAAACCGGAATACCACAAACACAACTACAAAATTTAGAACAAATAATTATATCCAAACGCAGAAACGGGTTTTTTAAACTAATGTTTAATGGACGTACCTACTGTGAACAAATAAAAGCTGTTCTAGTTCATACAATAAAATTCTATGAATCTAGTTTAAATGATATCTATTACTGATTATTCTACTTTCAATGAAAATACGGATGAACGGTATAAATTACAATATGCAAGGAATGTCGGATATTTCGTTCCCCGTATTGTTCTAGAAATCGAATACTATTATATCGGATAATAAAGGCTACATTACCTGGCTCAGTTCTGGGAATTAAAAACACAGAATACATGGAGTGATTAGAGGCAATACTGTCGAAACAATGATGGAATTGGAAAGAACTAAATTGTTCCGACTACTGTTGCTGAGCAACATTTTTCGCAAAAGTGGTCACGATTTTTCTCAATGAGATTTTGTTGCTTCTAATATTTCGTTTCCTTTTAACCAGCAAGAAAGAAAGAAAGAAAAATATTATTTTTTTGTAGGGACGCCAGCCGTGTGGTATCCGGCAGAGTAGAATAGAACCAACCCATTACACTCACGGGTGCCATATAAGGCGACTAATGTCTGAGGCAGAACACCTTGCGCCTCCGTACACCATAGAGAATGGGCAGCAGCGTTTTCTGTTAGTCTTACATCACTGCGATCTCCAATCCGCCTGCCAAGCGTGGAGATTACGGCAAATTCGTCCCATCATGAGAGAGGCTTATGTCCAGCAGTGGACGTTATGGGCTGTTGTTGTTGTTGTTATAGGATGTACCTATAACAACAACAACAACAGCCCATAACGTGCATACAAAATTAAAAAAAAAAAATAACCATACAAAACAACTAATATTTCGGACGAAACAAAAAAAAGTTAAAACAGCTTGCATGACGTGGCTGCGACAAGCAGGTTACACCTCAGCATGGTGGGGGCCCACAGCACAGCGCTGGCAAGACACTTTATCATCATCATCATCATTATTTCACCCGCAAGACATCCACTGCTAGACATAAGCCTACCCCAAGTGTCGCCACATTGACCGGTCCCGTGCGACTCGCATCCAGCGGATTCCCGCAACCTTCACCAGGTCATCGGTCCACCTAGTGGGAGGCCTTCCAACGCAACGGCTTCCGGTTCGAGGTCACCACTCCTGAACTTTTCGGCCCCATCGGCCATCCGTTCTACGAGCAATGTGCCCTGCCCACTGCCACTTAAGTTTGGCAATTCTTCGGGTTACGTCGGTAACCTTATACACATTATACACTTTATAAATGCTCGTTTTATTCTGGATTTTGTTTAATTCCAACAAATGTAAACTTTTAAAAGAGACAGGGTTGTGGCGCCTACATCATAAGCCACTAATCATCAGGCGACTGGCATCAGCATCGGTTTGGCCTCAGCCCCCGTATTCGTAAACGCTGGGTCCGTGATTTAGATTACTAAAGGGGGTTGATCTAAACTCCGTATGCGGCGTTTTCCCACAGATAATGACTCACCACCTTACGCCGGAAACCCCTGAGTTCACATTACTAAATTCTGGGCTGAACTTATATGATTTGCAACTTTGCGCCATCGGCACTATAGTGGCTGCCACTATTCACCCTATTAAATACAGCATTTTTATCGCTGTTCATACAAGAAAGGATATCAAACCATAATAAATAAAAAGTTGTCTGTATAGTTTAGTATATATGCAATTGATCCGCAGCACCACGGGCAGATGAGTGAACGATTTACGATGTCTGTTTTCTGTCGGGACCTCAGAAGATACAGTTATCTTTTGGTTCAGTCATACATAGAATATAATTTTTGTTTTACAATGTAAGATAAGGTTTTAAAGAAAAAAATACTTTCGGTAGGCAGATACTTAACAATGTTTTAAGCAGCCGTTTCTGAAACGCAAATAATCACAAAAAGTCAGCAGGATGTCAATCTTTTATAATTCGTCTGGTTGTAAAATCACTAAATTTTTACTTATAAAATACAACGATTATTTTTTTGCAAATTATTGTATTTGTATAAACCCTATGTTTTAGCGATATTTTGTGCGTCGAGATTCCGTATTCTACTCTTAGTAAACAACTCAGTGGGGCTAGCACGAACGCTCGAAGTTACCTTTCCCAGCCGTACCCGATCGGGCACGGTGCATTGTTATTTTAATTGTGTCTGTAATTGCGGATATCGAAGAGCTACAGTTTATTCCAATTTCAAAACGGGAAATAAGTACTTACAACTTCCCAAATAACACTTACTTAACTTTTAGATTATATTCATATCTTATCTACCTACATACTACACTATTGTGCTAGTCGAAAAAGATAACCAAAATGCCGTATTTTCGACTTAAAATTTACATTACGTTTACTCAGCGCGTTCATTCTAGGCCCAATGAAATTGAAAAGTGACGAAATTATCAATTTCAATATCCTTAGTTTTTAGAAATTATTTCCTTTCGAAACAATTTCTGAAAACTGCTCTAGTTCGTACAACAGACGCCGACCAAGCTTAACTATACTTAGAATCTATTGGATTACTAGAACTGCAATGCGATACTGGAAACAATTATTGTGTATCTTTCTCAGAACGACATTTACTGTTGTTGTGTGGAAAATATTTGAGATATTAATGAGTACTGGCCACAATGATCTGTGAAAATCTTTAATCCGATAATAATCGGGACAGGTCCACTCAAATCTGTGTGGTTCTTTCTTCAAAAGACCATTTCAGACACTAATCCGCATGAATTGAGCAAGGTTATGTCTGGACTTCAAAAGAGAATATGTCCTATTTTTTTTCGTTTGGGAGATTATCAAATGACTCCTCCCGCTCTAGGCGGAGCAGGAGGGAGTGTCAGACTTTTACTGACTATAACCCATCATCTATCAAAATATGTTCCTTCATCGCCCTTTGTGTTCCGCGGCCACGGTATCTCTTTCGAACAGTCCCGCAACCCCGGAAGAGATTTTGACCTCTGAGTTTGTTTCGGCTGTTTCTTCTCAAAGTAGTCAGGTACCAAAAACCGTCCCATCAGTGTATCATCCCAAAGTGTTTGTAAAAACTTACTTGCAAAAATAAACATCACTTCATTTCATCATTTTATTTCATAATCCATAACTGTTACCACCTCATCATTCTCTTGCTCATATCTCAATTTTGAGTATATTATATAATTATTTTATTAACATAATTAATTAAAAACTAAGTATTAAATAAACTAACAACAAACTATAAAATGGCATCGAAAAACTCTTCCTCAATGCTGTCAGCTGGTAATGTGCCCAAGAGACTGGCGGCGTTGCCACGTTGTATGGCAACGCTTAGCCTCTGACCAAGGTAAAAACCAGCTCTTGGGTCACGGGAAGCGTCAACTAGGCGTTTTGAAAGTTCTTTGAACAGGCTATATCTCAATTCATTTAGCATGTCTTCTTCTTTCAGACTTATCTAATACTCGTCATCACATAAGACACCTCCTTTCGTGCCATATCATTCTTCTCACAATCCATTCATCGTTTCCTTGGTCTTCCACTACTCTTCATCCACATTCGTACTTAACACTTTCCTCACGACATTTTCCTCATTTTTTATTAAACTTGGAAACCTCTACACATAATTACTTTTCGTATACCGTAACAAAATCCATCTAAATACTATATAGAATTATGTGGGATTTGTTCGTTATAGGCCAAATAAAAGCTCTGATTTGTTTAATAAACTTGAATTTTATTTTATTACGTCTTTGTAGCTAACGTCCTTCGTCTTTCGCTCTGTATTCTAGTCTTCCTCCTTTCACCTTGTTTAACATTCACTTGCTTTCTCCTTCACTCCTAGACTATTTCATACTTTCAACTCTTTCATTCAACATGCTTCACATCTGACATTCATATTTACGTTTCATTCCACTCGTCTATCAGTACATTCCGTTCCTACATGTATCTTTCCGGAATAAATTGTTTATCTAAATAATGAAGAAAACTATACGTACATCGATCAGAACACATTATAACACACACGTAAACGGGTATTTATCGCGAATTTTACCTTTAATATAAGCCTGACGTTTCGACCGGATTGCACCAGCGTGGTGGTCGCGGGAAGACAGAGAGACGGGCGTATTCCCGCGAGGCCGCGACCACGGCTGGTGCAATCCGGTCGAAACGTCGGGCTTATATCGTGGTCGAGGGGCGCAAAATGTAACCGTCGGCAGTTTTGGATCGGCGAACACAAGTGCGTCACCAGCTGCCAATAGCGCTGAGCAAGCGCCGCTCGCCGCCGTCGTCGCCCGCGACACTACTCCGGCTGCGGATACGTCACGCCTAGGTACGTCGACCCCAAAACGTGCCTATGCTGCTATCGTTACCAGCGGTAAATCTGATGCGTCGCAGCCTAAGCGACAAACCAGAAAAGGGGAAAAATTGAATAAGGGTGCTCAACCTGCCCTGGCTGCGGTCCATAGCTCCGTGCCGAGGATGAGCCAAGTTGATGAGGAGGGCTTCACTAAAATGGAAAGGAAGAAAAAGAAGAAGCCCTGTTCTCGTAACCTGTGCGGTACCGCACCGAGTGGACCCAACATGCTGCTGCGTCCTGCTGTGCCTACGACGCAGCTGTATATTTCACGTCTGCATCACTCCACTACAACTGAGGAAGTGGTGCAGTATTTGAAAGTGAAGACCAGCTGGACTCTGAGGGTCGAAAGGTTGGAATCGCGCCACAAAATCAACTTTAGGTCATTCGTGGTACGAGTTCCAACCCACCATCTAGAGACCTGCATGAAGGAGGACTTTTGGCCGAAGGGTGTCGTATATCGTCGTTTCCGAGGGTAAAATTCGCGATAAATACCCGTTTACGTGTGTGTTATAATGAAAACTACATCAACAACTATTGTGTCGTATAGGACACACATATACGCTGCCACATAGAACCAGACACGACAGACGGCTATAATTGTATACCTATCTGTACAGTTGCTTTCCGTATCTAGCTGTAGAGATATAAACTGACGTTTTATTTCCAAATTATGCAACATCACGCTTGTAATCCCCGAAGGGGTAGACAGTGGTAAATCGCGCACTTTGCCGGTTATGTTTAAGTCCTATTTAATAGGCGGCGGCCCTATTGCCATCAACCGCGCACAAATCCAGACTCCGTGGCTGCTACTGAGGAATTCTTGATGGAGAAACCCAACAACACTGCCCGACCCGGGAATCGAACCCAGTACCTTATGTTCAAAAGTAGTGCTTACCACCTCTTGAGCAACGTATTAGCAATTACTTACAAATTAATTTGGTAAAATTAAACATAAAGGAAATAAATCGAATAAATATTTTCGAAGTTTTGGAACTCCAATACTAGTGGGTCAAACAATATGCAAAACTGCTAAACAATTCGTGTCATCTGGTAACAATCCAGCACAAAACTTTAGCCAGAATACTATTGTACGTAACGTTATTATTTTTAGACTACAAACCGTAAATCCAACGGTATTCAAACAACACGTGGGGTGAAACTGTACTCAATATGCAACTCTCGGTAACTTAAAGCCGTAGAAGATTTTGACCTAGCTCTCTATTCCTTGACAGAGTAGATAGTTGGATAGTATGAAAAGTTTGAACGTGTCGTTCAAGGTGGAATAGGGTATAGTTAGTGCCAGTTAAGATGAGAATAGCGGTCATTGACCCACCTACATTTATTAAACTTTTTAACTTTGAAAACCAAAAATAAGCCTGTTCAAGTAGGGAATCGTCATCTATCGTGATCTTCAACATTTTTTGTAATGAAAAACGATACATGGTTTATTTGTTTTGGTTCGTACGAAGGAGTCGTTCAGCAACTCGTCCCACAACACAACACCTATGACCCATTTGGGACGAGTTGATGAAAATCAAAATAAATAATATTTTCGTTGTGCAACTCGTCCCACGTTTCTTTTTGTGTGGAACTTTAAACTTTATCAACGTTAGGTACAGATATGACGACAAGATTTAACAATATTTTTTAAAGAATATTTAATTCAAACAAATTGATAAGTTTCCTTAGAAAAAGTACTAGGCTAACATAAATGAAAGAATGTAATTCCTCTACGAAAATTTTGGGATTTTCTATCATGGGTGTCGTTTTCATGGTTTTCTGTGTCACTGATCACGATAATGAGGTCAAAATGAAAATCCAAGACGGCGCCGAGCACTTTCCACTGCACTGCACTGATCCATTGCACTGAGCACTTTCAGAACTTTTCGGATTTTCTATCATGGGTGTCGTTTCCATGGTTTTTTGGGTCGGTGATCCGAAAATTTTCATCGGCGCCATCTTGGATTTTCATTTTTGCCTCATTTTCGGGAAAGGGCAATGACCGCTATTCTCATCTTAACTGGCACCAACTATAGATGACAGACTAATCAACTGCAATACTTTTTAAGAGCTGTCAAAACGCGGTTCTCTCATAGATTTTGTATGGCGATAGCACGCAATGACGTTACTGTTTTGTCAACTCAATGACTCAAATTAATTGATTTCAAAGCAACTAAAAATCTAATTTGGCAATTAATTGAAAATAAATCCGGTTTTCAGGCCCAAAATAACGTTTTTTTTTTTAGAGATTGGTGACTTGGAATTATTGTTTTATGGTGTCGTCTACTCTATTGCTTGTCAAGAAAATTTGCGTCGATATGTCAAGCTTGATGATATGGCGAAAGTGAAAGGTGGTGACTGGTGAGACGCGAGTAATAGAGAACTAAAGAAGATATGCTGAGCCGTCCCAAATAAATTGGAATAAGGGCAAGAGAATGATAATGATGATGATGATGATGATGATGATGATGATGATATCAAACTTGATACATTTTAGTTCTTTGAGTACTCGCCTGCACAACTAGTCTTACCAAGAGGTATCGTGTAACCCAGTACTAACTGGGTCGTGGAGGTCAGATAGGCAGTCGCTCCATGTAAAATACAGGTATTCAGCTGCATCCGGTTAGACTGGAAGCCGACCCCAACATAGTTGGGAAAAGGCTAGGCAGCTGATGATGTGTACTCGCCTGCACAGATGAGTTGATTGAAGTTGGACAGGCTAAAGTGCTATAAGAACCTTTTTTTGCACTTCATTGACATTGACAGGGGCGCTTTTTTAAGCATACTACTTCCTACTACAAAGAAGATTAAAAATAATCCCATTACTTAAGATCAATTAAAAAAATATAGGCCAAGTGAAAATGTTCCAACGGACTCTCGATCCATTTAAAATTTAAAAGCATCTTGAAACTGCAAAGTAGAAAATCCTTATCCAGCGAATAAAAATCGAGATTCCAAAGAAAAGTCCAAGAACATAAGATACAAAGTGATTTTGTAAGTGGAAACGAAATCTTTCAGCGTTGTAATGTGAACATCGCGTGACTGCCTAGCGTGGCGGCTTGCGGAGGTGTACGAAAGGGTAATGGAACTTATAGACAACGATACCTAGCCATTACCTCGTGTGTTGCGAAATTGCTCCGACGGTGATGACTTCTCTCCGTGCTCATCTATTACTTGTAATGTAATTGCTTTCAGCAATAAGTAGTTTATCAATGAATAACACATTCTATATTTCTACAGAGGTTGATTGAGTGAGTGATAAATTAACAAATAGGAATGGCGAAATTTTAGCAAAACTAGACTAAGAGTGAACGTCTAAAGACGAGAGATAAAACTAAAAAAAACTAGTCTTAATTACATTTACTCAGCACTAAAGATAGTTTTGAAGAAGATATCTACCGATTTCTCTGGTATAAACATACAATGAACTAGTGACACCTGAACATCAATACTAGAATTTGGACACCAATGGTGTCGATTCTGTTGTGCATAAACTAAACTTAATTTAGGCTATTGCTATCTTTTACTAAAAGGCAGTGCGAGAAAAGGACGGCTATAGCTATGAATTAAGTTAGAAATGTCAAACTAGTTTATGCCTTGCACTTTACCGTGTTTTTAGTCTATATTATTACGTCTTTATTATTACGAAATATTAGTTCCAACTAAATTTGATAGCTCTAAATTACGTCCTTCTCTTTCTCGTTTTATTAGAGAGAAAAAGATAGCAATAGACTAAATTTAGTTTAGTTTGTGCACAACAAAATCGACACCAATATCCATTTTGAGAGCGCTATAATAAATTCAAGCTCAACTACTTCTGAATCAGAATTTTTAAATGGCACTATTGACATGATAAAACGTTTGTGTAGTATTTACTAATTCAAAATAATCTTCAAATAGAACTCATTACCGTGTTAGCCCGCAGCCACCCAATGCTGGATTAAGGCCTCCCGTTTCTACTGCCACACTTTTCGTTTCTAAACCGAAAATAGAACGGACATAATAATTCCTTCAACAAAGTCACAATTCATTTGAAAGTAGGAAGTAAACCACACACGTCTATGGAAGCCCTCAGGGCAGCTTACCTCAAATTGCTTTTAGGATGTCACAAGAAAACAACAAACAATCATAATAATGTGAACAAACTCTTTGTGTAGAGAATAAAACTCTCAGGTGCGTTCAACACATAAATGTGCTAAATCCAGTTGAAAGAATAAAGTTCTCCGTGAGAAACTAGAAACTGCACAGTCTGCGAGTTAGAGCATAAAATGAGTTGTTACATCATGGACTGTGTATAGTCGCCTTAATTTGAATTATAAAGAAAAGCACGGTCCCATTGTCGTGGACTTTTTAAATGGTCTGTTATTTTATTATTCAGAGGTGCCGTTTTCTATACTAATATTATAAACATTTGGTAAGGTAACATTTGTTTGTAAGTTTGTAAGTTCATATGTAGGGGATTATATTATCTGTGGTAGGGGTAATCTCCGGAAGTAATGAACCGATTTAAAAAATTATTTCACCATTAGAAAGCTACATTCACCCTGAGTAACATAGGCATAGGTATTTTATCCCCGTACTCCCACGGGAACGGGAACTACGCAGGTGAAACCGCGGGACGTCCGCTAGTATGATATAAAATAACAATATTTGTCGGTATGTTTATGTCTTTTATCTCCATTTGTTTGATATAAAGCATTTCCATTCCATTTGTCGTCACCGTAAGCCTGTACATTGCAATTTTCATTGAAATCGTTAGGGCCGTTTTCGATCCGGGGTTGCGGGACTGTTCGAAAGAGATACCGTGGCCCCGGAACACAAAGGGCGATGAAGGAACATGAATGGGTTTTAGTCAGTAAAAGTCTGACACTCCCTCCTGCTCCGCCCAGACCGGGAGGAGTTATTTGATGATTTCCCATCCGAAAAAAAAAAAAGTGCCGTTTTCGATAAAGATAAAGATAAAGATAAAGATAAAGATAAAGATAAAGATAAAGATAAAGATAAAGATAAAGATAAAGATAAAGATAAAGATAAAGATAAAGATAAAGATAAAGATAAAGATAAAGATAAAGATAAAGATAAAGATAAAGATAAAGATAAAGATAAAGATAAAGATAAAGATAAAGATAAAGATAAAGATAAAGATAAAGATAAAGATAAAGATAAAGATAAAGATAAAGATAAAGATAAAGATAAAGATAAAGATAAAGATAAAGATAAAGATAAAGATAAAGATAAAGATAAAGATAAAGATAAAGATAAAGATAAAGATAAAGATAAAGATAAAGATAAAGATAAAGATAAAGATAAAGATAAAGATAAAGATAAAGATAAAGATAAAGATAAAGATAAAGATAAATTTATTGCGACAACGTGATTACAAATAAATATGTCCTAAATATTACAATGACAGGATATTGTTGAATAAAAACATATAAAATCTATACTAATATTATAAAGAGGAAAACTTTGTTTGTTTGTTTGTTTGTTTGTTTGTTTGTAATGAATAGGCTCAAAAACTACTGGACCGATTTAAAAAATTCTTTCACCATTCGAAAGCTACATTATCCACGAGTAACATAGGCTATATTTTATTCCCGTACTCCTACGGGAACGGGAACTACGCGGGTGAAACCGCGGGAAGTCCGCTAGTAATAAAAATAAAGAACCTTGTCAGGGACAAGCAAAAAGAGCTGCAGATGCAGCCATCCTCAACATTTCAGTAATACTTACCATAAGAGTCTTGTGGCTCGACGAAAGGAGTATGTAAAAATCGTAGCAGTTGGCGCTCTGTAAATTCTGCTTAGACTCATGAGGAAAAGGCGTAAGTTTATGCAGATATGTATTGTACAGTCGTGGTCATTTCCGCCTGATCAGTTAGAATTTTTTTTCGCTTAAATCATGAGGAGGCGCCGAGCCACGCCCCCTTAAAGTTTAGGCCTATTAGGAAAGCGTCAACTTTGGAGCGCAAAATAACAATAAATCTCGTTTGGCGTGCGTCGTCAGTGCGCTTGGCCGATCGGTATTGTCTTTCATTCATTATTTCTATACAAAGTCAACTGGGCGGGGCTAGAGAGCGTTTCTATGGTTTAAGTGCAAGCTAAAATTAGCTTAGTGGTGATAAGGCGGGAGTGTCCTCGATACTACATAGGATAATCAGCCTCTATCGTTCTCACTGCTAAGACATAGGCCTCTTATCTGAAATAGGGTGTAGAATTGGCGATTGATCATACTAAATGAAAAAAATCACAACATTTCGAACGCCGCGTCAAAACAGAAATACCATTTGTTTTGACTTTTAGCATTCGATATAAATTGATGGATGATGCCTTGAAACTGGAGCTGTTTCATCTATAGGTATGTATAGTTACCATAGTAGTTTGTATAATGGGTATATAAATACTCTTAACGAAGCCAAAAGGCACTTGTCCTCTCCGTCATTGACACCACCGTATTCACCTTCTAGTTACTGGATATTGGTGGTCAAAGTTCCAACTTTTTCACAAGTTTCTTTTTTTAATACAAGTTTTTAATGCTTTTAAATATATCCGTGGCCCCCGTACTATTTAATGCGTCCATCAGAACAATGTTTTGAGTGCGTTACAATGAGTCTTACCGTAAAATTTTATACCCCACAAAAAACGTTTCCCAGCAATAATTTTTGCGTAGACTTACTTAGTTTGATGTACTTACTACATAATGCTTGGTTGACAGCTTCGTGAAAGGTCTAAATAGACCTTGAAGTCAACAAGGTGTAAATACGCCTTGTATTTACTTAATTTAGTCCATTCTCTACGGAACCGTTTAGAAGGTCTTTGGAACTACGTAATGCCAATAACTCAAGTAACTTCAGGACTTTTACGTCTAAACATTGAAGTTATATTGGAATTATGACAAAATCTAATATTACTTTAATATTGTAGGTTTATTAAAAACCGTATTAGGTAGGTTTTCCCGCTTGCACAGATAAATTGGTTGAAGTGTACAGAATACTAGAATTCTAGGCTTCTTCTTCTTTCAACTTAATGAAGTATGTGACTGAAACCTTAGGCGGCAGCTAGTTACAAAATAAAACCCAATAGAATATACAAAATATTAATTCAACCCTATTTCTTTTTTAATACACCTTATATAATTAAATTTAAATTCCATTTTCATTTGGTGAAATCGAGTACCTACGTCAACTGGTCTGTTTTCAATTAAAAAGATGCGGTTTCATAGTTTTAAAATTACATTTTATTTCATTATGTTACAATTAATAAGAATAACAATATTATTTAGTTTTAATATTATTGTATTGTTTTTTATAAGTACAGTGTCTTGAAAATGAGTTTTTAAATGACTACTATCTTTAAACATTTTGGTAATATTTTCATTTTATAGATTTAAATAAAAATACGAAAACATCTTTCTGCAAACGTTAACTATATTGAGATTGTATCTCATTTTTTTAAAGGAATTTAGAAGGTTTTTCTTAAAAACTAAATAGTATATGCAACATAGAATTTCTTGCCCAAACATTTTCCTTCACGCAACACATTTTTTGAACTACAAACATTCAAACCAGTCTGAGTATACTTCTTTTTTCCATCTGACTTTACTTACATATTGAAAACGGTAAAAATGATTTATTCATGGCGACCAATAATTAAATGGATACTTATGTTATGTCAAGAGGCTATTACGGTGTTTCTCTTCTTTCTGAGTTTGGGAAGTTTAGTTATTTACGTTCATTTGTTTTCTTTATCTTGTTTTGATATTTAAACCAGGATTCGAAGTGTTCATTATAATAGGCTAGTTTCCACCATCAATTAATTTCAAATCTATTTAGTCCGTCAGTTAGAGTATTGGAAAATAATGGACACGTTTTTTTTTTGTTTTTGTAAATCAATAAATATTGACAAAGACGCAAAACGCATCAAAATTCAGGAGTGGGGTCTCGTGACGTCACAACGCACTAAAAATTATAGCACGGCGTGACGTATTGAGAATTTTTAAAGCGTCATATCTTCGTCAATTTTGGTTTACGTAACAAAAGAAAAAATACGTGTCAAATATTTTTTAGAAATCTGTTTGACGGACTAATTAGATATTTTTAATCATATACCCTATTTATTACCTTTATAATTTTGAACTCGGATTTAAACCTACTTTTGCTCACGGTTCCACAAGCGTAAAGGTTGGGAAGTATCCCATGTTTCCATGGGATAATCCTACCATGATAAAAAAATCTCTCCTGTGTAGGACCTAGAACATTTTTTATTTTATTATGGTCTATCCGAAAGCCTTATCAAAATTAGAAAATTCGTTTTGGCGTGAAAAAAAATTCAAATAAACAGTTATACAGAATTACTTTCGCATTTATAATATGGATTGTGTGAGTTAATAAAGCATTATTTCTTCCCAGTAGACCTCACTCCAGGCACCAGGTGCCAGGAACATTGAAGTACAGGTGACAAATCTACCCTTATTACTTCGCTGGCGAAGTCGTAAATAATGTGATTTTCTATTGAAGTTAGCTCTGAAAGCAAAATAATCTTTAAGTATTTAAAAAATACGGAGTTCTAAAAAGTCTAGTTCGTTATCGAAATATTTTGCATTGAAAAGTCAATAAAAGATATTTAAAGACTGTTCTATCAGATAGAACAGATGGTGTGTAGATATTTATTTCAGATACTAGAGATTCTACCTAACAGATTTTTCTTTTTTCAGCAATTATTTTGCTATTACAACGTACGAGAAATTCAAAGAATATTCATAGTCTTTTCAAGGTAGAGACTCACGAGTAATAAAAGTACTATCTATGTCTACACTCAAAACCAAATGTCTTGTGGATTAACGACTGCAGTTTTGAGATAAGACCTACGCTATAACAATATATGGGTTCCAAAATAACAACGTTCGTAACAACATGAAATTGCAATCAATACATTAGGAAAAAAAAAGTACTTTTTAAAGTTGCTTACTTTTTAACTCACTACGATTTCTTTCTATTTTTGCAATCTCGATGTCTGTACAAAGTGAGTCAATAAAAACACTCTACTCTGTTTAAATATCTTATCTCAATTAATTACACAATTACAAACAATTTTCCTAATCCACTCAAAGTCTTAATTCCAAATTTAAAACTATTTAAACGTTAAATAAATCACATTGGGATCGGTTAGGACACTAATTAACTAGAGCGTCCCACGGAGCCGCAGTTACAGATGGACAGACAAACCTATTAGACCGTGTAATTAGTCCAACCAGTCCATATGGTACTATCGTTAACACTGAATTAACAAAAAAATAAGACATGACTCGTGACATCCAGTATGTTGTCAGTTATCGAAATAGTACGGGAGATACCGTAATCTGACGAAGTTTTTTTTATACCGGCTGATAACCATGTCAAATAATAGTTTTAACCATAGCGCAGGCATGTAAGTGGGAGGAAAAATACTTCAGCTGCCTAAAGGGCATTTTCAATAACTTACTATCCGGTTTCGGTATGTTGCTATCTCTGTCTGTTTGACATTTTGCTTACTGGACGGTTAGAAACAAAAGGTCACAGAAAAGCTTTCTTTGATTTTTCTATGAACCAAGTAAGTGACGCAGATAGGCTTATAGAAACACTGATAGCTACGGAAGAAGGCACATTAACAAACAGTTATACGTAAGTTATATGAAAACATAGAATTTTCGATGGCATATTTGGCTAAATTTGAAACTATATGTAACGACAAAGTGACGTAAGAATCCATGACCGCTATTTTAAAGAAAAATAAAACTTTAGTAAAATAAAAATATTTTTTTATTTTTCGAAACAGCTGCCTGAGCCCTGAATTAAGTACTTTTTTACTTATTTGTCACTTAGTATTCGATCTTAGATCACTCTACCGGTTAGTACAATAAAACTATTATTAGGCTAGTTTTTGTAAATACTTATACGAGTTTATGTAAGGATTTTATACAGGGTATAAAATACCTCATCACGAACCGGTCAACAAAGCATTCTGTACATCAAACTAAGTAACTTTACGCAAAAATTATTGCTGGGAAACGACTTTGTTTTTGGGGTGAAAAATCATGTTTTGTGGTAGAACTCAATGTAACGCACTCAAAACATTGTGCTGATGGATGGATTGAATAGTACGGGGGCCGTGGAGATGTTTATAGTAAAAATCTTACATTAAAAACTTGTATTTTAACAAAAAAAAAATTGTCAATAAGTTGGAACTTTGACCCCCGATATCTCCGTAAATAGAAGGTATGGTGTAGAACAAAAAAAAAATGATTGCAATGACGAGGAGAACAAGTGCCTTTCGGCTTCGTTAAGAGGTGTGTTACACCTTTATATTTCGATGTTTCCAAATAACACAAAATCATGTTGCCGAAACAATGTTTCATACCTTTGTTTACTATGAATACGAAGCGTAAAATAATTATTCGAAAATGTTTTACATACTTATGTGAATCACACAACAATTGAATATTTTACAAAAGCACTGTTACCTTGTTATATTCTAGGGGAAGCCCTTTGTGGATGAAATGGGAAAGCCATCTTGAGATCTTGTTAAAGAGAAGAGCCACTTGACTTCGACTGAATTTTAACTTATGAAACTTTTCGATGGTCGATTATACGCTAAACTTGTATTAGCTTGGAAATAAACTAGTCAAGCTTGACTGAGGAGTTTCTTTTTTAAAAAGGATTTCTTAAATTGAATAGGATTTATTCTTACTTACCAAAATACATTGTACACTTTTAACGAATGCATATTCTGCCTTGCAAATTGGAGGATGTTTCTAACAAAAGTGGATACCTTCTTCAAAAAAAAATGTACCAACTGGTATATTTACAATCAGTTTTTGATGTAAAAACTTCTTTAGGCGCGTTGAGCACTTTTTGGGTGAAGGAAAAACATTGAACTCATCGTCACGTAACGTAACGTGCGGTCACGCTTCGTAGCCGTTCGTAGCATCCGCTACGGCGTAGCACCACATAGGCATGCGCGGGGCATAACCAGTGCTACGACGGGGGCGGGGCCTATGTACTTTTTGTTTTCACTTCTATCGGCAGTCCCCAAAGACTGCTCCGATTTTTTTTTTATGATTAGGTCACCTGAGAGTTATTGCCCGACTCGCCACTGTTCCAACTCGTCATCGAAAAACAAAACATAACGATTCACAACTTTTTCAAATACATTTAATTTTTTTAACCTCCTTTGGAAAATACACTCCCCAACTGAAGGACGATAGATTACCAAAACTTGTTCTTTTTCGATATTTACAATTCAAACTTTACGGAGTTATTTGATTAAATATGCTGATAGATGATTGATTCGACCCGACGGATAGGACCACATCTACTCATCAATATGTAAATACATTTTCGAGGGATTATTCTCGCAAAGTAAACGTAAAGCAACCGAGCAAAAATTTGTACCCAGACGAGTGAGAGCATTCAATCTCTACATTTCTCGCCACATTTCTATGTAAAATAGTTTCCACTAAAGACGTGATGTGGTACACGTTTACTTTTTTTGTTGTTGTTGTATCCAAAGAAATCTTGATGGATGCAAAGGGAAAACCAAAGAAAAGAGACGAGAAACGAGATAACGAACATGAGATAAGGGCAAGAAGATGATGTTGTATCCAGAGAAATAGACGAATTTTTGAATAGTCTGTATGAATAGAAGCCTTTGACCAGCAGTGGGACAGTAATATGCTGGTATTATTATTATTTCCCAGTATGATGTATTTTGAGAACATGTCTAAGTTTGATTCTAGATCAGAAAAACTTATTCCACATACATATATATTCCCTTCAAAAATCTTACGTTTTCGCCATTAACTTGAATCTTGAAATACCTAACCGTATCACTACTCATCACTACACACACTAATCCTCACCAAACCCTCAGAGTATTACAAGTTACAACCGTGACGTATGTAATAGTATGTATTCGCATCGTGTCTGTTCCTGTGATTTAGTTGTTGATTTGATTGCTTCAGTCATTCATTCGCCTGACAATCGTTCTATCGTTCACCTAATAGCATGCCGCACGCCACCGCACGCAGTCGAGTTAGATGTTCCGATGATGAAGGGTGCACGCCTACGTCATGTGTTTACGATGTGTGTAAAGATAATGCGACTTGTTACCTTATTTTTGTTTAAGGCCTACCTTTTATAAGGTCTATCTATTCATACACGAAATCTCTTAAGGGGTTTTGTACTTATCATTATGAACAACTTTTACTATGGAACCCAACCCTGAATCGCTGTTCCCTACAATATGTTCGCATAACTCTAAGACCCGTTGGGCAAGACCAGCAACCAGTGATCCACATTGGCCCTGGATTGAAACATCTGGAAGCAATGAGGAGAGATAGGCCTTTGCCTAGCAGTACGATTACGCAAGCTAACAGTATTAGTAGTACCAGTAATTTAAAAAAAATAGCTGTTCCCTACAAAAGTGCAATACCTACACGGTCAAAATGTATGGAACTGTATAATTAGCAAATAATGTAAATACGAGTATGTGTGAAAATAAAAATTTGATTACAGTGTTGAGTGATAAATTATTTTTAACGGTCTCAGAATTTTAAATTGTGATTCAAAAACCTTGTGAAAATACACACATTTTGATTGTTGGCGGTAGCCAAACATTTACTGCGATTCTCAAAATTAATGTTAATGTTGCATAAGTTTACGTACTGAAACCACGGTGATGTTTACTCGTACTGAACGAAACACCAATTAATAATTATAAATTGTCAGAAAACCATAAAACCATCGAATGAATTTGATTATAAAACCGTTTGTTTCAGTGAAAAATTAAATGAGTATTAATGATGGTGCTTTTGTTGTCCTTTTGAAAAAGCTTTAGAGGAGGACGATTTGGCTAGAAAGGAGGTGACTGTTGAGATGACGACTGACGAGTAATAGACAAGTATGGAAGATGAAAACATGCTGCGCTGACGCCAAATAAATTGGGATCAGGGCAGGGGATTGATGGAGCTTACAGAAGGTACTCTGCCTATACCCTAAGGCGCGGGACAAATACAAGAGGCGACGGGCGGAGGTGTGGCGCGGGCGAGGTGCAGCGCAGAACAGGCGCGCTACGGTGTCGGAAAGGCGAGGCGCGGGCGAACACAGGGATGCATTTGGGGAATTCTAGTGTTTAAAATTTCATATCGTCACGAATTTTCGCCGTCTAGTTCACCCCTGTGTACACTGTCGACATGCCACTGCTAACTGCAGGTGCGCCGAGGGCGAGGAAGTGGCACCCGCGCCGTCTCAGTATGTCTCGCGCCTCACCTCTTCTATACATTTTGTATGAAATTTCAGAGAAATAGCGCCGCGCCCGCGCTGCACCTGCGCCTCGCCTACGCCCGACGCTTATTGTATTTGTCTCGAGCCTAGTTGTATTCTGAAAGTTAGCAACGTCTGAAATACGGTCTGTCAAATGTTCACTGTTTTGATAAAATAATTAATCAATGTTACAAAAATGAAGCATCATAAATATCAATTAAAAAGTCCACGAATTCATACTGAACAGAAAGAAAAAAGTTTCAAATTCCTAACTGATTAAATTCGCACCCCGGTAATAATATGATACAAATATATACGGGGTCAATAATAGGACCACACTTTCAAAGAAATTCTGAAGGTTCTACGGAAGTTGAGTTTAAAATTAAATAAAGTAACTTGGCGAGTTCTCGGTTCTACAGACTTAAATTAAATCTTGAAACTTATGCGGTACAAAACTCGAAATAGTTATTGATGGGGAAATAATATCAGTGAATGAGTAAATTAATCCAATTAGTGGAATGAATGAATGAACGCTTCGCTAGGATGTATGTGTGAATGGTATCTTAAGATAGAACGATATTGCCCCAGTTAGCTTTTTACCGAGCTTGAAATAGTTTGAATTGCGGTATAGGAACTTCGACAGACAGGTACTATCAGAGAGTGTGGAACGGTTATAAATGTCCTTTTCTAGTTGCAAATCGATAAGGTTATAAGGAAATGGGGAATAGGTGTTACTATCTCCATCTATCTTTTGGTTAAGCCGCGTTTGCGTAGGTTGGTTTGTGGATGGGTGACCACTCATTACATTCCGAGTTATCTCTGTGCCTCGGAAAACACGTCAAACCCAGCTGCCATTTGTAGATCTTTGACAGTCGTTACAGGCAGTCAGTGGCCCGAATGAGTGAAACATGTCCATGTCAAATACTGGTATTCAGCTGCAGCTGGTTAGACTGGAAGGCGACCCCAAAAACAGTTGGGAACAGGCTAGGCAGATGATGTTACCTAGAATCCTGATAAAGAAGTAAAACTACGAGCTCTAATTTTCACTTTATTTAGGAATAAATTAATTTACTTAATATTCTTGTGCTCGACTTTCTTTTTGTTCTACAATCTGCAGTTAATAGCAGATCTTTAAGGCTATAGCTCAAATCTCGCTAACATAACAACTAAACAGCTAAAATTAAATTTTAAACCAATTCCAAACTCCTATCTAACAAACAAGCAAATATTCCGACATTTAATTTCCCGCAACATCTTTTAAATCAAGTAAACGGAAGAAAATAACTCATAATCTTACATCAACAATAAATAAATTAATTTGGAGTGCCATTTCTGTAATGAGGGTGGCCGGGCTGAACGAAGATGTTCGGCGAATACGGCCAACTAATTTCGACGACACGCTTTAAAACGACGAATAATAAAAGTTAATGGGACCGCTCTCTTCGTGATTCCTGGCGACGGGCGAGTGCTCATTTGCCTGGCCCTCGTTTTCGTCGTGTTAATTAGCATTTTGGCACTAAAATACGTATAATTTGGAACCTTTGCAGGTAAACTTGAGATTTGTTACATATGGTTTGTGCTGCTTTGTTTACAAGGCCTTTTTTTCTATTTTCATTTAATTTTTAACATACTTTAAATTGGCGTTGATTATTTCTTGTTTCCTCACATATTACACAAAAAAATATCCGATGAATTGTATTTTAATTATGCCTGAACAATTTCAGTTTAGTTGAAAGATATTATAATTGTATTTACTTAAACTATAATAAAATGTGAATCTAACAGATGATGGTTAACTTCGATTTATTCAAGCACCTTGAACTGTTTGCAATTATTTAGAAATCTAGATATTCATTACTCTAGATGGCACATAGACCGTAGAAAGACGATTAGCAAGATGGTTCGTTGACATAATTAAACTTGTCTGAAAAACTAAAGATGATTGATGAAAACTAGGGTAGAATGATATTATATATACATGTAAAAACTTTATTTCAGACCATCATCATATAATAGACAGAATAAAGACTGTTAGTAAACCACAAAACAAATAAAAACACGTAATCAGTCGACTGACACGTGGAGTGCAATCCAGTGTTTTAACAAACGAACCATCTAGTCTAGCCTGTCCACTGTTACTTTTAGAATGCTGTTGGAGCTTGCCTGTATACGGTGCAACAATCCCTCTTAGTCATCATGGCTTGAAAGCCACCAATCCGAGTTTCCAAAAACATGCACTGCAGTATCAAAGAATAATATTGAATAGGCGTGTTTATTAGTAGGCTACAAAAGGTTCTGGATAATGATGATCATTTTAATTTTATGGAGTTTAAATTCCCTTTGATCCCCAACTTAAACACAAATAACCCTTCCCCATAAGGGTCATAAGACAGCATTATTATAAAACCACTATACATTTGACATAATCTGCCAGTAAAAGTTGTATTTTCCCTTTGATTTGAACGAATCAAATACTGTTTTTAGTTTGATAAAACAATACAATACAATACAATGTCTTTATTTTTTCTCTTCACAAAGGTTCACATAGTTTTCTTAAATATAGTTGTAACAATGGCTTTCTAATATAATGCATAATACATGTTCCTTTGTGAGAGACTGGCGTCCATACTAGGATACCCTGTGTGACGGATCCCCAGGCTCTCACCTCGAATTAAATGTAATTTACAAATAATAAAATAGCTAAATTGAATACATAGGTGATTTATTGCAGAACAATGATTTATTGCAGAAGGGAAAAAGGCAGACTAACTTAATTAACACAAAAAATAAAAATTAGATATGGTGTAGTGTACTGGGTGTGAAGTAAGTGTCCTGTGAAGTGTGCAGGTGAAGTGAGTAGGTGATGTGTGCAAGTGAAGTGTGTGAGGAGAGGTAGGGTGAGTGTAGGCGTAAATGTGTCGGGTGATACAGTCGTGACCTAGGAAATGATTATTAAATATTACGAGGGTACAAGAAGTAACTGCTCTGTAGTGTCATAGTCTAATTTTTGCAACCAGGTTGAGACTTTTATCTTGCAATGCTTATTTGGTAGTGAATAAACTGACAGACTTTTATTAATTTTGTTGTACAAATAGTTTGCAAGAAAACCAAAATGCCGACGGGAGAAAGCGGTGTGGAACTGAGTAGTAGGACAAACTGCGTGTTTACGTCGCTTTCCCTCAAAAAGACTAGGATCATAGGGAAGAGAAGAATGTCTGCGCAATATGGTATTTAAGATAAACAGTTGCCGTACAGTTAATACTCCAGTTCGCTCATAAAGTTCTTTGGTGGGAAATAAGAAAGGCAAGAAATTACTGACCTTTAAAACGGCCCTTTGCGAACGTTCAATCCTGAGCATTCTTGTTTTGGTTGCACCACCCCATACAGTTATGCAGTAAGAGATCAGCGATTGGCACAACGCAAAATAAACTGTTCTCATTACGCCAGTGTCCGCGACATGTCGAAGATTTTTAAAAACGAACATTAATTTCCGGATTCTTGAGGAAAGAGAATTTATGTGTTGGTGAAAGCTGAGAGTGCTATCTAGAATAACTCCCAGGTACTTGATAGATTCTGTACGCTGGAGTTGGGGACACGAGCAGTGAGCACTATGTGAAGAAATGCACGAGGATGTATGAGCCGTAATTTTGAAATTATCAAGTGCACAAGAAGGTTTTTTGATGAAAAAGGAAATATATTTTGTCTTATCCACATTGAGAGCGAGTTTATTCCTAGCTAGCCATGACAACACTAAATTAAAGCCTGTCTGCGCGTAGCAGTATACTTCGGGCCAGGTGTCAGCTTCAAACAAA
This sequence comes from Xestia xanthographa, assembly GCA_905147715.2. Lineage (NCBI taxonomy): Eukaryota > Metazoa > Arthropoda > Insecta > Lepidoptera > Noctuidae > Xestia > Xestia xanthographa. The sequence continues at coordinate 19,479,837 of LR990653.1, read as the reverse complement.
AGCGCTGTGTCATCGGCGAAAGTTATGATCCTTCCACCAGGCATCTTGAGCTCACAGAGGTCGTTGATGTAAGTCAGAAATAACGGGGGACCGAGAATGCTACCCTGTGGCACGCCATGCACGACGGGAAGGTCACTACTAGTCCATTCATGCACCCTGACTCTCTGGAATCTGTTGGTGAGGTAGTCAGAAAAAAGCTCAAGCTGTGTACCCCTTACACCAATGTTCTCTAATTTCTTCAGCAACAGTGGGACGGAGACTGTGTCAAAGGCTTTGGCCAGGTCCATGAAGATTACAATGACTTTTTTATTCTCATCCAGTTTATCGGAAACAAACTTAGTAAGATCATGAATGGCATCGCTGGTCGACAGGCCAGATCGAAAGCCGTACTGGGAAGGAGATATCAATGAGTTGTTTTCCAGGTAGTCGACCAGGCGCTTTTTCATGATCCTTTCCAGAATCTTAGACAAAGCCGGAAGGATGGAAATTGGTCTATAGTTGTTGACACAGGCTCCATCGCCACTTTTGAAGATGGGGCGAATCTCAGCTATTTTCCAGGCATTTGGAAATTTGCCAGATTCAATGGCGAGGTTGCAGATAAATAAGATTGGAGAAATGAGAATATGTCTATATCTCTTCAAAATGCTGGTAGAAATGTTGTCATAGCCAACAGCGCAACTAGATTTCAGACTAAGAATTATACTTCCGATCTCTTCTAAGTCCGTGGGGAAAAACACCATTGAGTTGGAATGAGGCTGGAGCGGAAGTGACTCGATATTGTTACCCGAATAACAGCGGTCAGCAATATTTTTGCCGATATTAACAAAAAAATCATTGATTAAATTAGTCGAAGAAATAGGATCATTGGTATTAATTAACTGTGTGGCTTCGGTTTTAGATGTTTTCGAGTGGGTAATGTCTTTTATTTTGTTCCATAACTCTTTGTTATTAGTTTTAGCAGCAGTCTTAAGTTCTGATTTGTCATGTTCCCTTTTTATCTTTTTTAGAAGTTCGTTACAAAAGTTTCTATATCTTTTATAGGTTGTCAATATGCTTTGGTCTTTAGGATATTTTTTTGCCTTTTGGTGCAGTTTGTCACGATTCCTCATACATCGCAACAATCCAGTCGTTATCCAAGGCTTGGTAATTTTCTTGCGGTTGGAAGTTTTAAGAAATATAGTATTCGATATTATAATACAATTAATTAAATTAACAAAGTATTGAACAGCAAGATCAACATCCGTCATTGAATACAATTCTTGAAAGTTGGCATTTGTAATTTCAGAGTCAATTTTTTCGTAATTTAGGCGTTTAGTTATTCTATTGGTTTTGGTTTTATGTTTACTTAAATCTAGGTTAAGGAAAACAGCATCATGATCGGTGATGGAGGTTTCAGCTACGTAACAAGAAGCAGGGAGTCGAGTTTTTAATATAATGTGATCTAAGCATGTTTTATTATGTGTAGGGAAGGTATAAGCCGGCAACATGCCATGGGATGCTAAAAGGTTTAGGTAATGAGCAGAATTTGAGTCTGTGTTGGTCTCTGTTATGTCCACATTAAGGTCACCTATGAGAATAAAGTTTTGTATATTGGAGGTAGTAGTCAGAAAATGGTCAAGAGAGGTAAAAAAGTTATTAAGGTTTTTGTAACCAGCAGGTCGGTAAACTGCTAGCATGGCCGTATTTTGATTAATTTTGATCAATAGACAGTTACAATCAGCAATGGTAGGTTCTTCTATGCACACGCCAATGGTATTTTTGCAGTATACAACAACCCCTTCGTTTTGAGTTAGAATATTATTAGTTTTGTAGTAATTATAACCTTCCAACAGCGGAATGTTGTGCGCACAAGATAACCAGCATTCCGTCAGCACAATGAAGTCCCAACCTATTTGCGATCTCTGTAATAATGTGAGTAAACCTGGTGTGTTACGCGTAATGCTTCTGATGTTTTGGTGTATAACTTTCAGAGATAGTTCAGAGTCAGTTATAATGTTTTGACAATTGTCAATATCGCAGGTGAACGAGCGAGCCACGGAAATACAATCTAAATCCGAGATAATGTCTTTGGTACTATTGAACTTATATATTAGGGAATAGTGACGTTATAAATATGTAGGTGCTGCATGAAAATATATAAAACATGTTATACGAGTCTTGAGTAAGCAAAAGACCGTTGCTTAACAATACATTAGAAAATGATAATATCTTGTGTATGAACTCGTGCGGTGGTGTGTAAAAGTGTGTTATAATACTATGCAATAAAGTCCTAATTGTATAAACTTTGTCAGAAATAAATAAATCATACTCGAAGGTATGATATAATCTTAATTGCAGGGTATTTAGAAAAATTGTCACCGCAGTAGGCCTGTTAAACTTTTGTACAAGTACAAATCGTGAATCGGAATATCGTTGTTGATGTAAACAAGTATAATTACGCTCGCAGACCAACGTTCTGTTTACATTCGTGTTATTTAGAATGAAGATATTAAGTTTAGTATTGACTGTAATCCTGTATGAGTGAAGTGTAAAGTATAGTATACGTGTGATGTAAGTGTTAAAGTGTTTATTTGTGAAGTGTAGGGAAAAAAAAAATGTTTTTAGTGATGTTTTAAAGAAAAACGGATAAAAAATATAGGCGGTAAGTACAAGTTCCAGTCAATCAGACTTTAATTTAAGTAGATCTTCCTCGCAGTCAATTCGAATTGGACGAGATGTTTCTTTTTCTTTTAAGTATATTTTACCATAAGAATTCCAGAAGCTATGATACTTATTATCGGTTTTGAAATTTTTCACAATGTAGCGAAGTTTTTTGGCTGCGGGTGTCAAAAATTCATCGATATAAATTGGCTGGGACTGAGATGTTGTAGCCAGTTGAATGTGCGAAGTATTTAACTTGTTATTTGGATTGTCCTTGTTAAATGTTCTACATTTTTTGATCATATTGTTCTTCGTAAACGTTGTAGTGAATTGAATTATGATCGGGTGCTTATTATCGACTTTGGTTTTGATTCGGAAGGCATCGTAAACATCTGAGTCGTTTATTGGCTGATCTATAACTTTACCAATATTTTTTACAATGGTGCGTAAAGTTTCCTTGTTTTCGTTGCGGTCTTTAGGGATGTTATGAATCTCAACCGAAGTAGCACGAGAATTTCGTTCCAGTAACTCGATTTTCGACTCCAAATAAGCAATAGTTTTTTTATTTTTGGAATTTTCTTGTTCCAATCTGCCCATACGTTCCAGAAAACCGTCATACTTATCAGAGACAAATTGTAGATCTTTCTTGATGTCATTGGCTTGTTCTTGAAGAATGTGCATTGCCGAGTTGAGTTGGTCTAATTTAAGATTTTGTTGTTGCTGGAAACTTTCAAACATAGCCTTGATTTCGACAACACCTGATTCAACGAATTTTCTTTTAAAAGATCTCTGTGATATGTTCCTGGACACGTCGGATTTTTCACATCGGTTTGAAGAAAAGTCCAATTGAGTGTCGGAGCCATAACTACCACAATCTGCATTTGCCAAATTCGGAAACGACGACGAGGATTGCATAGGTACCGGTAAAGGTGTAGGTACCGGTACAGGTGTTGACGGCGGTGTGCGTTGAGTAGCAGCCATATTAGCGGACAGCGGCCGGACAGTTAGTGTTCTGTAGTGCGCTGCGAGGGACGACGTCTGCGCAGTGGAGGTGGCAGCTGGGCGGAGCCAACGTCCTTGCAAGTGTTACTACATATATAAAACATGAGGAAAGTTATAAAGTGTTTTCACTTTTACTCTACAGTAAATCAAAATCACGGTACTAGAAAATCTATTTATTTTACTAAAGAAGTCTTAGATCTGATGTTGTTAAATATAAAATACACTTTGAATGCAATCGTAGAACTAATCGTATTACCTGTAGTTGAGCGGCTGCGGTCGTCCCAAGCCGTTCCTAGAAAATTCTGCCGAGTGAAAGATTAGGAAACTTATTTACTTAAGTTCAAGTTAAGTATATGAAAATATTTGGAGAGGTCTTTTGTGGATTTACTAGAAATTAGAATTATATTATTTGCTGCCTCGTTGGTCGCAAGCGCAACAGCTGAGCATTCGGTATTGGATTCGATTCCCAGGTTGGGCAAAGTCATGGAATCTGCATTTGTGCCTGGTTGATAGCAACAGACTCGCCCCCTATTGTATGGGACTTACACATATATAATAATACCAGCCTATTACTGTCCCACCGCTGGGCAAAGGCCTCTTCTCAACAGAGAAGGCACGAGCATTGATCACCACGCTGGCTCAAGATCTGTTGATGATTTCAGACTTAGACGTAATTGGCGAAATATAGGTGTTTTATACACCTCTGCCTTACCCTTATTGGGATTACAGGCGTGATGTTACGTTGATTTTATCAGTAGTGCACGTCCAGGCAATAGTTTCTCGATAACATTTAAATTTAAAAACTGGTTAAAAATTTATCAGTGTCCAATCAGGATTCTGCGTTTTTAGATAGTAATTACACGTCAGATACGTACGTTTAAATAAAATGTACATGACTGGCTAAACCTATTAAAAGTTATTCCATTTGTGATGTAGTTTTTAATCAATTTATCTGCCTAGCCTTATCCCAAATAACCAGATGTGACCTATTTCTTTTTTGTTTTTTTTCGGATGGGAAATCATCAAATGACTCCTCTCTGGGTGGAGCAGGAGAGAGTGTCAGACTTTTACTGACTAAAATCCATCCATGTTCCTTCATCACCCTTTGTGTTCCAGGGCCACGGTATCTCTTCGAACAGTCCCGCAGCCCCGGCAGGCATCGGTCCTTGACCAGATGTAACCTTAACTAGTATTTTACATGAAGCGACTACCTACCTATTTGACCTTCACAACCAGTAAGTAACTGGGTAACACATAACCCTGGGTAAGACTAGTTGTCAGTCTTCCAGCCTTCTAACATGGAGTTCATTCTTATTTTTATCATTTTAGCAGTGAAACTACCAAAAGACGTTGACGTGACGATTTGGACTCAATCTTAACGGATTGGTCGGAGAAGACAAACTGTAAACAAAATTGGAAAGGCACCCGGTCTTTCTTTGGTTCTGTATGGTGTCCGGCGTAAAGAATAGCACCATCCCATATCTTCCCGTGGGGGTCGTAAGAAGCGACTAAGGGACTTACCAGAGAATGGGCAGCAGCGTTCTCTGTGCTTTTGTAACAACCGTACTGCGATCGCCAACCCGCCTGCCAAGCGTGGCGATTATGGCAAACCCCCCCTTTGGGGGAGGCCCATGTCCAGCAGTGGACGTCTTACGGCTGAAATGAAGATGATGACCCGGTCTTTACCCAGCAGTGGAATAGGATAGGCAGATATAAACAAATATGCGAACGGAGTTTATTTCTGTTATTTTCAATTTATCGGTCCCATAACCAAATTTTGAATTCAGTGCAACACTGAATAGATCGTTCGCTAGACTATAATCATAAATAATGTTTAATGTCCTATACAAAACATTTAATTTCCGTATTGAGCGGCCATGACACATGTGGCGGCTATCGATAGAATTGATATGCAATGTTTTAGTCCTCTATAGTTACAAAGTGCCTGTGAATGTATATATGTTTACGATTTTTTGTATGAATTTGAATGGAATATTTGTATAGCATGCAGGTACGGTGTTTGGGTTTTATTTCAGTATTCAATACAAACGATCCGGTTTTGTCAGGCTTTATGTTAGTAGAGTTTCATACTATAAAATCTATGTATATGGTCAATCCGATCTGAGCTACGAATGTTACAGGAAAATCATCACAGAGTTAATTGTCAACTTAGAAGAAATCATCTAAGGTAGGATGATTTATAATATAAAATTATAATCTCTTAACCGTTTGCGGGCCCAGGTTGGCCGCTGTAGAAGTAGTCTGGCCAAATGGGGTATCATCGACCCGTCCCATAGACAATGTCAGTGTGGAGACCCCTCTACAGGATATGCCCCACCTCCTTTCTTGCCCATCCTGCACAGCCACCTGCACCTTTCCCGATTTAAACGAAGCCAACGACAGAGCTGTGCAGGTGGCAACATACTGGTCGGGTATTATTTGAGTCTATCGACACGCAATGAAGAAGAAGGTAAGATCTTTTTCTTAGCGTGTCGATGGTAAAAAAGTTCAAAAATGTTTAGCCCAAAGTTCGGCTATACAAACTCCGCTCACTGATGCATCACAATTACAAGGTCATCAAGTGCGCAAGTGTCAGGGTGCAAGCCGCGCAATTGGGCCATTATTTGTGAAGAGACTGTGTCTCATAAACGAACTTGAGGTCTGACTCGACCGGGACCCACCATCTGTGGAGATTATAAGATAATTCATCTCTCTTCTATTTTTACCAGAAGGAGGTTTATGTTTTCGATAGTATGTATATGTGTGTATGTATGAATAATTGTTTAGCATGCTCTGTGGCCTGAACGGCACGCTGGATTTTAGCTTCAGAGGTGTCGTTAGATTTGTATTTACTGTGAGTGTGACACTGGGTATGTCAAAATAAAAAAAAAGTAAAACAAAATGGCGGATTTTTGCCGCCAAATTCAATTATTTTTTACGCAGTCGGGTTTTTTTTCTATAAATTATCATTTAGTTATTTATATATAAATAGGGGGCGAGGCGATCCTACTGCCATCACCCGGACACAATACTAGACTCCGTGGCTTCTACTGAGAAATTCCTGAATCTTCATTAACACTTTGCCCAAACCGGAAATCGAACTCAGGATCTCATGCCCAGCAGTCGCACACCACCAGACCAAAGAGGCAGTCATTATATTTATTTGTTTAAAAATGTGAGTTTATTTCAAAGCATGCAATTATGTCAGTTCGTAAGCTTACGTTCGTCACTTACGGGATATCTTCCGTGATTACTATTTGTGTTATCGGGAGCTCAAAACAAATAGTAATCACGTAGTAACAATATAAGTTTGATTTTAAACCGTGAAAGTTTAAAACAATGTCATTTCGTATCCATAAAGGGGACATAGCCACTACATATTTCGAAGTACGGACAACAGTTGTATCTTCCTATAAACTAATAAAAACATAGTTTCGATTGGAAATCCGTTTCTCAGACGTAGCGTGAAGGAAGGGTGTCGTATATGGATGAATTAATCTTAAAGAGGATACCGAAAACGTCTTATTTACTCCTTTATTGAATAGGATTTGGTTTGACAATCATTTTGTCTTATAATATGATGAAAATTTGCCATAACTTCACGCTTATAATCCCCAAAAGGTTAGGCAGAGGTGTACACACAACAATTGAATAAAATAAATTAACTTTTTTATTTTTTATTAGTTAATAATTTGACAGCACTATAGTGATTTTTGGTTTGTATTGAAAGTTTGTGATTTATAATTTTTTTATTTTATTTTGTTATAATGAACTAGTATTTTTTTCTATTTATCTGTGGAAGCTTGTTAATAATTTAAGTATATCTTTTGTTATTATAACGTCATTAGTCTGTAAACTTTCCTAAAATGTAAAAATAAAATAAAAAATAAGTTATGATGATCAATGGAAATGCTACAGATAATTTTCTTAAAATTACGATCTTTTTAGTTAGGAGTACTACCAAATCTCACTGGTATTTTTATGGAACGTAACGATTTCAATGAGTGAAAATATAAACAAAATACTGCAAAAGTATAATCAGCTTTTAAAGTTTCCACTGCAGGGACTCAGGCTTCCTATCCACGTGTTGTAATTTACAAAATACTAACTTTGTAAATATTTTTAACCAATGAAATAGTTTGGTAACTATGAACATGACCAACGTGTCATTCTTTCATCAAATATCAACTTCTTTAGATAATTGCCGTCAGCTGGTTTTTATTTTTTCCAGCAAAATGTCATCGCTGCACATATTTTTAGCTTCTGGTCGTAAATATTTTATTTATCGGGCTCTTTCTTCAAAGGAGCATACATATTTAACATAATAGCCCACTGCTGGCTGGTTTGCTGTCGGAAAAGTCCTCGTTGACGACATGTCGCCTTGGAGGAACTAAAGCTTGGTCCTACCATCAGCGAGAAATGAAAGGCGAATTATAGACGCAGACAAGCGATATGTAATGTCATCGTCATCAAGCAACAATAAATGTTGAACATGGGCAATCCAAGTCTGAATAGTCTTAACAGACTATTACACCCGTTTCAGACAAAAAAAAAAAAAAACCCGTGTCATCCCACTGTGTCATTCCTGACACCTGTCATTCCTCGATCCAGGGCCAATGTGGACCGCTGGTTGTTAGTTTTCTCCAGCTCGTCCTGCCATCTCCTGCGAGGTCTACCGCGTCGCTTTCTGGCTGTATCAGGGCTCCACATCGTGGTTATTTTGGTCAAAACAAAAGTAATAATAGAAAATGTTGATTTCAATTAGGTAAATGAAGTCATGACACACATCAAAAAAGGATTTAGTATTGCAGAAGTGAGATATTAGAAATAACTCAAAAACCATTGTGTAAATTACTAATATTTGTAGCGAAAACTACTCTGAGCGTCTGTTATCTTTTCCAACTCAAAGCAATACTTTGGCACGGCTTTGCTCGCGTAGGGGCCGGTTTTCAGGGCAACCTGAAAAGCGGCCTCTACGCGAGCAAAGCCGTTAGCAAAACTACTAACCAGTCAAATATAATTTAAACCCAAACCAAACTAAGAGTACATGACTGGTTATCTTTTAAAGTATCCAGTGACCATAGGTAGTAGTAGTACTACCTATGGTCCTGTGCCCAAATCCCGACTTGCTAGCTCTGGGACAACTCCCTAAAGCAGACAAAATTTGAGATTGCTCCCGTATATCCCGACATTCTTTCGAATATTATGATGCATATACAACAAAATGCAGTAAAATGTTGGTTGTTTACATGACAGCTGTATGGTAAGTGATTATATTAATACGTGTTTCCTATTAGTAATAAAGAAAGAAAAGTGTTTTATTGGATTTAAAACAGAAGAAAATATCTTCAGACTAATATAAATAAACAAAGCTTTAATTACAAAAGCCTGATGGCAACATAAGGTATGCCAACTAACGCTGATATTCAGTTGCAGCCCACACGTGCCGTTTGCTTGAAAACTAAAACACATGTGGTTTAAACCTAACCGAACTTTCAAATCTAACTGAAAGAAAATTGTGAAATCTTAGATGTTATATAATACAAGTCTATTTGTAAGTTTCCTACGTCCGTTTTATTATGCGTATCATGGTCACCTGAAATATTATTTATAGTTTTTATTTTTACGTCATCCATACGAAAATATCAGCTTGCAACTTACGTGTAATTTTTTTCAGGAAAAGTTGGTCTGCAGGGCATTTTCGAAATAAAAATTCGTTGTTCGAATGAGTCACTAAATTAGTATATATGGGTATACCTAGATGGAAGAGTATAAATTCTGAGTTCACGGAAATTACAGTAAAGCCAGTGCAACCTATTGAATTGAATGAAATATCTACATAGTTGGAAGGATTATTTTTAATTGCTTTTTATGATTCCGTTGCCAAATGGCAAAAATGAAACCCTTATCCACACATCCAAAACGTCTGTCTGTTTGTATGTCCATCCGTATGCCACAGCAATTTTACTCCTAAACTGATGACACAACACACACAAAATTTGGAAGGAAGTGCTTATAAACAAAAAAAAATAGCGTTTTTTTAAATTCTACATAAATAACTGGGGTCTATTGACAGCTTTTAAAAAATATATCAAGGTTCCTCAAATACTTGTTTTCTTAAATCAATGGTTGATGAGATATTTGCTTAAAAAATCAGCTGTTCCATACATTTTGTAGAGCCGTAAAAATGTGTGTGGTTCATTTTAATTTCTAAAGAAATAGTAGCAAAATTCTGAACAAATGTAGGTCGGTAAAACGTAGAAAGAACTTTCAAGCTAAATATCAAATCTTATTCTAACCATTGAATAAGATTTGATATTTAGCTATTTATATTTAGATATTTGAGAAAATATGGACTTTGTATTGAAACTGCAGCAGTAACTTAATTTTCATAACATACTATGAAAAATAAATTTAATTTTGCTGTTGAGTGTAAATTTACATAATTATGAATGAGCGTTAAAAAATAAATATTGTAATCAAATTGCTTTGCTCTAACCCTTTGTGTGCAAGTCCAACTCGTACTTGGCCGGTTTCACTGTTTGTTGAAAATACATCGTGAAAAATACGTTAGAATTCTGAGTAAAATACTGTATGTATGTAAAACTTTTTTAATTTGTAACAAATGATCGAGGAAGATAACATTACTTTAATAATGTACGTATAGATAGAAACAACTAAAAGTTTGAGAGAAAAATCAATCGATCCGAGGATATATATGCTGCCTTTAAACAATGACAAGACTATATATTTCAAGAGAATCCAATTCATCTCAACAAGCAATTATAAATTTAAAGTAAAATCCGTCTTTGTAACAAGAAATTGAATTCCAAAACCTAACTCAAGAACCAGATCTTTCCACAATTAATTACAACCCAAAGATCAGTTTATTTAATACCAAAATTAGCGAATTAACACAGCTATAGTCATGTAATTTACAATTAATTAACAAAGGAAAATGCTGGCTCTAAATGCTTACTTTCAGACAAAATAGACTTTGCAAATATTCACCCGAGAATAAAGTTACTCGGGGCGTTTAACTTTTGTATTCAATTAAATAAAAAGCTCTAGAAATAAACGGCTAGGATAGTAGAATCGTCCTCATAAATTGTTGCAATTTTGGCCTGGTTTTACTCAGGTTTATTACTGACTTTTTATTCTACCTTTGCTGTTTCGAATAAGAAAAATCAAGGATGAAGTCGAGTTGGAGATAATACATTTTTGTGGCACGGCAAATGACAACGCCTATTCAATATTTTAGAGTTTCTTTATTTCATTATAGACGTTGATTTAGGAGACAGTTTTATTTCTGTGTGCTTCTTCGATTTTTACTGCAAGAGTTTTTGTTGAAAATAGTTTTTATTTGAGCGAGGCTGCTATTCAAGTATATTTTATGCTTGTTTCTGAAACTCCTGTGCTTCTAAGCATCCACGTTCCTCATAAAATTCTCTACGGCGAATATACCGCAACTTGAAAACTCATGTAGGTGGATATTATTCTACTTTTATTCCCACACATATACTGGGAATTAATTTCTTGTTCACACAAAGCTTTTGTTTTAAAAACGCAAATATTTTGTTAGAAATTAAGGCTTCCCTCGTATACTGTAGAACAACAATAACAAACATTTCCCTTATGTACCGCAGAGTGTATTCGTAAGCAGATGTTCACATTTTGCCTTGTTTTGCTTTATGAATCTAACCGAGAATTGAGATACTATTAGAATAAATTGGTATATTTCCACTTAGGTGCTACTTAGTAAAAATAACATTGTCTTTCCACTTAATTCAGCAGGAAAATAACCTATCAACTAAATACATACGTCAAATTTTACTTCCAATTGCAGACTACCAACAACTTCCACTTGATAACACTCACCTTTCCTTTCCACTCACCCATTACATCAAAGCTTAAACCACGTCAACAGAACCGTCTCCTCAAATTTTCACCTTTAACATAGTAACGTGACCAGACGTCATATCTCAAGGTAACCGTAAGTCGCGTACTTGTGAACCGTATATGACGCGAACGATAGATTTATTCACAGCAAGCACGCTCGCAGCTCAGGTGCAACTATCTGGCGTTAATATCGCAGCTGAAATACAAATATCTACGTCATCGTCGGCCCGGGGCCGGATTAAGCGGTGCACAACATTGTTTTATTTAATTATCACGAAATTGAATCCAATTCGAATGTTGTTCATCAAGGATAGCAGTTCAAGTGTTGATTCGGCTTTATTTTGTGCTGTAGTCTTTTGTTTATTACGTTGTTTTACTTGCTGCTTTTTCTTGCCTGCTGCTTTGCCCGCTTTATCAGAATGACTCTCTGACTCGATCTCGGTCTAGCTTATGAAGCTACATACGGAAATAATTTTCGGAATCGAGTCAGTAGTTTCGAAGATTATCCCCTACATGCAAATTTAAACACTTGAACTCTTTATAATATTAGCATAGATGTTTGTTAAATGAGGCTAATGATTAAACATCTACATCAGTCGATGTTAGTTTTCTGTCACTACCGTATTTAGATTGTCACTTACGCTGTGCACTACTGTGGACTCGCATAAACGCGTGCCGAGTAAATGTTATCGGGACGTTTAATTTATTTTATCAACAGATACTAAAAATTGTAGCCATTACCATCGTAATTTTATGCTTTCAAGAGAAAGGTATAATCCCACTCATAGGGAGGAGGCCATGTGTCCCAACAGTGGGAACATAATAGGCTGATTATGCTTATGCTAAAGAGAAAGTAATAAACAGCAAAGCTGTGCTTACATTTCTAAACATAGCATCGTTTTTGATTATTCTAACCCTTCGATGAACGCAGGCATGATGTTATGTTTTATTATTTTGTTTTTGTTTACAACAAAGTTCAGTAACATTTACAGGTTAAACAATTAATAATGAACGATAAATATTTCCAACAGCTGAAGACTCTAGTTCGTAATTTTAATCTTTAATAACATTCCCTGTAGGTACTTTAAGTCTGGCCCACAAATAAATTGTTATCCTTCATGAAACTTTGACTGAGAAAATCAATTAGGTAGGTATTTATAACATTTAAATGATAAATAACAGACATGTTCAGTGATTGTGATGCCGAAAAAAAATTCGTGTTAATCTGACCACTGTGGTTTGATAACCAGCTTCCTGCCATTACTCCTACGTAAAAATCCGCATGAGATTGAATGTAGGTAGGTATTGTACAGTTAGTCGTTGCAACAAATTTAAAATAATATGGCTTATAAAATAGGGTAGGTTCCACCATCAATAATTTATTGCAAATCTATTTATTCCGTCAGTGAGAGTATTGTAAAATAATGGACACGTATTTTTTTTGTTTTTGTAAATAAATGAATATTGACAAAGTTAGAACGCATCAAAAATCGGGAGTGGGGGCTCGTGACGTCACAACGCACTAATATTTCTAGCACGGCGTGACGTATTGAGAATTTTAAAAGCGTCGAATCTTCGTCAGTTTTGGTCAACGTAACAAAATAAAAAAACCGGCCAAGTGCGAGTCGGACTCGCACACGAAGGGCTCCGTACCATTGACTATATTTAGTATTTGTTGTTATAGCGGCAACAGAAATACATCATCTGTGAAAATTTCAACTGTCTAGCTGTCACGGTTCATGAGATACAGCCTGGCGACAGACAGACGGACAGACGGACAAACAGCGAAGTCTTAGTAATAGGGTTCCGTTTTTACCCTTTGGGTACGAAACCCTAAAAATAATTGTCAAATATTTTTTGAAAATCTAACTGACGGACTAATTAGATTTTTTCAGGACACATGCCTCAGGTATCAACTAGAAAATTCTAATAAAATCTATGGAGACCTTCTTGATGTTGTCCAAAAAGAATACCAATCTTCTTTCAAGACTAAAACCTTTCAACATAAATAGAACCTCTGTTGGCTTCAACCAATGGGCTACACGCTACTCCAGTAATTTATAAAAGTAGAGCGAGATTATACGAGTACAGTAAAGTATCCACTGTAAGTATTTTTTTTGTTAGATTATATATACTTCCCACTGCTGGGCAAAGGCCTCCCCTTTCTTCTTCCAAACCTCTATTTTGTGCGATATCTTGCCATGTTTGCTCCGCAAACAAGATCAGATCATTAGTATTTTACCATGTAAAAAACATGTGTTATTTTTTTGTTGACAGTATCGAGAAAACACCACACTAACTAAATTCCCCTTTTAAACACACTAACCAAAAAATATCATGTAGATACACACGAGACAGATTATTTCTTTCATGTATTCTCCGAAATAACCATCGTTTGAAATCCGGCTCACACGTGGAATCACGAAATAAGCGTCATATTGCGATACGGATGAGAATTTAGTTGAAATTTAATAATGTATCCATTACAAACGCGACTTACTTCAAGAGTAACTTATACAAGAGAGTTTGTATCATTATGTAAGTTAGTAAGACATTTGAAACACGGTCTTAATACAAGTTAGGGATTATTGGAAACTCATGTTGTCATCACACTTACAGACGTTCATTTGATAGAATCTTATACAGAGTATGAACATCCTCATCATGAAGCCGTCAACCAAGCATCAAACTAAGTAACTTTACGCAAAAATTATTGCTGGGAAAGACTTTTTTTTTTGGGTGAAATATCATGTTTTGTGGTAGAACTCAATGGATGAAACACGATGGATTGAATAGTACGGGGATCGTAGAGGTAGTGAAAATCTTACATTAAAAATTTGTATTTAAAAAAAAAAATGACAAAAACTTGGAACTTTGACCCCCAATATCTCCGTAACTATAAGGTTCGTATGGTGTAAAACTTTTTTGGAAAAAATAAAACCGACTTCAAAAAACACAAAAAAGTAAAAAATAACTTTACTCTCTGAAGTCGGTGACTCTTGTTTGATTGATTTCGTTTTTTTGTCACCGACTTCTGAAGCTAAAGTTATTTTTCACTTTCTTGTGTTTTTTGAAGTCGGTTTTATTTTTTGCAAAAAAGTTTTTTATTTTTCCATTTTTAGTTGTTCCCAAATATTTGCCATGAATTTATTTGGCATTGTTAACAATACATGTCATGGTAATAGGCGTATCCCCAATATATGGAACTTAACATACCTTTTTTTTCGGATGGGATATCATCAAATTATCGCTCTGGGCGGAGCGGAAGGGAGTGTAAGACTTGTACTGACTAAAACCCATCCATGTTCTTTCTTAGCCCTTTTTGTTCCAGGGCCGCAGTATCTCTTTAAAACAGTCCCTTTTGCTGACATCTCTTTGAGGCGTGCACGGAACACGAACGAACTGTCGAAATCTGGGTGTATTGTACACATCTGCGTACCTCCTCAGACCATACAGGCGTGATGTTAAGTTATTTGAGTCGCGCGCTGAACACGATCGCGCAAACTTAGCATTCCTAACTGTTGAAATCTCGGTGTATTGTATACATCTGCATACCCCCTTAGAGCATACAGGCGTGATGTTACGTCATGATGTTGTATAAACAACAAACATCCAAGCGATTGCAACATTCACGGCACATTTGCCGTCTATTTTTGAAGAGTTCCATTGTATATCTCCGAAGATCAGCATCAGATGTTCACAAAATTTAAATGGGACCACACAAGAAGCACCAGCTTTCAAACAAAAAAATAATTGTCAAAATCAGTTCACCCAGTCGAAAGTTCTGAGGTAACAAACACAAAAAAAAAATACAGTCGAATTGAGAACCTCCTTTTTTTGGAAGTCGGTTGAAAAATAAAAAAAAATGATCGCAATGATGGGAAATAAGCGCACGTGTGCGGGAATGAAAATTGCCATAGATAACTATACCTATACTTAGTCCAAATTGGTTCAATGGTGGTCTGAGGTGATTTTTTTTTTAATTAATAGTTATTTTTATACACAAATTAACATTTATTTGAGTTCTGAATTCAAAAATATCAAATAAATCTGTTTTTTATATCAGGCTGTTTAACGGCTTCATACCATTGCTTCTCCTTCAACCTGGCGAAACCAAAGCGCGAAAAAAAAAAATTAAAATCATAGTTTCATAGTTCGTGACAAAAATATTTTTCGTTACTTTATTTTATTTCTTCAAAAGTGTATTGAAAAACGTCGTTTGATACACGTGGACATTTGTTGAAATTCTCGGCTCAAAAACACCCTCGTCTACGGCTCGGGTGTTATAATTCCGCCTCGAATGCAATAACAAACTTTCTCCACTTGTATCAAAATGTACTATTCTTTCATACTTCTCTAATAGTCGATTGCAATAATTGCTTCAGAAGTCGGTGACCTTTGTTTGATTGATTTAGTTTTTTTGTCATTGACTTCTGTAGCTAAAGTTATTTTTCACTCTTTTTTTTAAGTCGTTTTTGTTGAGGAATTCCGTCGACTGTCTATGGTCTCCATCATCAGACCTGTAATGGCACTTATAACCCATATGGGTGCAAAGTTCTCATCAATAGAAATTAATTAAGTCTAAACACAAGGTAACTACTGTAAAACGTTGAAGAGTTTCCTTGACTGTCCTTCGTCTTCACCATCAGACCCCTAATGATAGTCACAATCCATATAGGTGTAAAGTTCTCATCAATTCAAATTAGTCAAGCCCAAACACCAGGTAATTGCCCAGGTGAGTTCCCGCGACTGTATTTCGGTTTCATCATCAGATCAACTCCAGACCTGCATCAAATAATAGTGCTCTAAAATACTTAATGAAAAAATTAACAAATGCACTAGTCACCAGTACGATTTTCGAAAGTTTCCCTGGATTTCTCTAGGATGACATCATCAGACCCTGGTTTCCTTATCATGGTACCACTCTTGAGATATCTCCTTTCCAACAAAAAAATAATGATCTAAATCGGTTCATAAACAACGAAATTATCCGCGAACACTCATAAAAAAGAAAAAAACATATATATTATATATACGGTTGATTTGAGAAACCTCTTTTTTTAGAAGTCGGTTAAAAAAGAGATTTAACTTACATTGTATTTGGTCAGGCAGATGCTGGCATGCAGCCGGAGCGACCTCTGTGTCTCTGGAAGTCAACCTTCTCAGAGTAGTCAGGTACGAAACACCGGCCCCATCTAGTTTAAAAAAAATGACGTGTAAAAGTGTTTGTAAAAACCTACTTGCAAAATAAACATCATTTATCATTTATCATTCATTTATCATTTAACCGGGTTCCAGTTTCCGTGGCTGCAACTGAGAAATTCCAGATAGAAAAACCCAAGAACACAATCCGACCCGGGAATCGAACCCGGGACCCCATGCTCAGCACTAGCAGTGGAAGTGGCAAAGTTTTGGGGTAATAAATATAATGTGTACCCAGTGTCATGCAGAAGAAGGAAACTGCTGTTGGTATTAT
The DNA here is from genome assembly GCA_905147715.2 of Xestia xanthographa. Taxonomy (NCBI): domain Eukaryota; kingdom Metazoa; phylum Arthropoda; class Insecta; order Lepidoptera; family Noctuidae; genus Xestia; species Xestia xanthographa. The sequence continues at coordinate 19,462,820 of LR990653.1, read as the reverse complement.
TCTATTGTGGTAACCACACTTAGTCTCACTTGCTTAGGGCGTGGGAATAGCAAGCTCTGCCTATTTACCTGGACACCCACTCACATAACAAGCGTTATGGAGCTTAGTTGGATGGGTTAGTAATTCAACGAGGCTTTTAGCCTTTCTTTTAAAAATAAATAAAAGAAAGATAGTTTTCATCACCTACATGTTTCAGTTGGCGTCATAAAAAAAACCGGCCAAGTGCGAGTCGGACTCGCGCACGAAGGGTTCCATACCATTATTATCAAAAAAGGGCAAAAAAAATCACGTTTGTTGTATGGGAGCCCTTAAATATTAATTTTATTCTGTTTTTATATATATATAGCGGCAACAGAAATACATCATCTGTGAAAATTTCAACTGTCTAGCTGTTATGGTTCATGAGATACAGCCTGGTGACAGACAGACGGACAGACGGACAGACGGACAGACGGACAGACGGACAGACAGACAGACGGACAGACGGACAGACAGCGAAGTCTTAGTAATAGGGTTCCGTTTTTACCCTTTGGGTATGGAACCCTAAAAAGGTGGATAACTCATTACACTGAGAGATGTGGGTGACTGCGTCGTTGGTCCAGAGGTCGCAAGTGCGACTGCTGAGCTTAAGGTCCTTGGTTCAAATCCCAGATCGGGCAAAGTGTTATTGGGTTTTCCATCAGGAATCCCTCACTAGCAGCCACGGAGTCTGGATTTGCGCCTGGTTGATGGCAATAGGCTCGCCCCCTATTACATGCGACGTAAACATAACTGACGAAATGTGGGTGTAGTATTAGGAACACCTCTGGCTAACCCTTCGGGGATTACAGGCGTGATGTTATGTTATGTTATGTGGGTGAGTAGTATAAGTATTATTTTTCCGAAAACCAAAAAAAAAATCTAAGTTAAACTAAAAAATGAATTGTAAATGGCAGTATGACAATGTATAATATATGTTATGGATTTTTATTCTAGTGTAAAATAAAGATAGTATATTTAGACATAGAAAGATAGTATGTTTAGATTGTACAGTATAAGTATTTGACATAAAATACATTCCTATTTTTGTAAGCCGAAATAGCAAAAAAAAAAAGGAAATACGTACTACAAATAACTCGCGATATTTTTGTTCTGTGAAATAAATACAAGGCACGTAGCATACAAAATTGAAAAATTGGAGGAATACAACATTTATGAACAGTGAATCAGTCAATACACTCATTTGATTAATATTTAGGGCTTGGCCACGACCCAAGCGTTTAAGCGCGTTGCGACGCGACAGTGACTGTGGAGAAACAAATGAATGAAGTTGTTCCTTCACCGCGACGATTCACACAGGAAGAAAACAACGAAGTCGCGTGCGTGTCGTCTGACGCAAGTCGCACAGATAAGCCCGATTTTCACAAAACAAAACTAAGTTTTTATTCTGTAACTTTAATCCAAAATGAAGGCAATAACTTTTTTTTTTCTTATTTATTCTTGCAGAATAAAATCGTAAAAGTTCTTCACTAAAATCAGTAACAAAAATTACATAAATGTATGTATATATACTTCCTTGTGTGGGCAGAGCACATTGCTCGCAGAACGGATGGCCGATGGGGCCGAAAAGTTCTGGAGTGGCGACCGCGAACCGGAAGATGTAGCGTTGGAAGGCTTCCCACTCCCACTAGGTGGACCGATGACCTGGTGAAGGTTGCGGGAATACGCTGGATGCGAGTCGCACGGGACCGGTCAATGTGACACTTTGTGGAGGCCTATGTCCAGCAGTGGACGTCTATCGGCTGAAATGATGATAATATAAACTCACGCCTTGTTCTCATGGGGGTGGGTATAAAGTAAAGGACGCTACCTGCTACGATCTTCACATACTTCTTTCGCTTCGACTACGTTCATACATCAGCAGGCATATTACGTATATCTGTTGACAGCTCGAAATGATATTAACTGGGCTCATTGTCCATCAAATATCTGTCAAAAGGTTAGTTTCGTATTATGTATGACCAGTCGTGATCAAATATGACGTCATTGGTTGTCATCGTGGCTGATAGTCACCGTAACTCATTTTGACAGACGCTTTCGTATCGATAATCATATTATTTCGATTAGGTAAGCATAGTGGACAACAAATTGATAACAACTGAGTTTGAAGTGGCTTTTGTGAATAACGTTACACCGTACCCGGGCTGTTAGTCGCTGTAAAGTGATATCCACTCAGTGCGATACGTAATACCAATATTATGACATTCTCGGTTGTCATCAAAGTTCGGTGTACAAACGAAGCTTGATAGTCACTGAATATCAGAAAGATACGTAATAGGTCTACTGGTCATACTCGCACGCCGGGCCCCGGTCGTAAGTACTACACACCAATATTTTCTTTGTTTTTAATATTTTGTTTGTTTGTTTCTGTTCGTAAAAACCTATTTACAGAATAAACATTATCATTATTACCTGACCTTTCTAAACAACAATATAATTAGGTAGGTACCTATGTGTTTTAAACGTAATGTTTGTGTTGTAACTTCCTATTTTACCCCCACGTCCAAAATAATATGTCAAAATAACAAAACTCGAAGCTTTATCGTTGACTCTCTTAATAATTAAAACACATGGGGTTATGTTCTAATTATTAAGAGTGTTTAGTAACAAAGTATTCTTTTCTACTTTCGCAATGTTAGTTTCAAAACACAAACAAAAAATAATAAGTAACATTTTATCGGAATCACCATCACAAATAATCACGAAACTTTTTGAAGCCCCACAAATACAGTAAATTGAATATTAAGCCCTTTCGATATACTTTCAATACTTGTTCATCGGATGAAAACCCAGTATTTGGTTATTTAACATATTCCAGTTGAATCTGTTGTTTTATTTAATTTAATTAAGTAATTAATGTTTGGAAACTACTTTAGCATTTGAATAATATTTAATTATGCCTAACTTAATTAACAAAAACTCACTTTGCTACATTACTTTTTATCCTAAAACAAACTCTCCAACTTATATCCATTAAAATTAACGAAAACTTAACTATGTCGGGTCCACGTCCCTTGTCTTTTAGAAAAGATAAATGTAAGTGTTCAGTCAGCTGCCAACTTGACTGAAAGCTGACATCTCTCCAACAGACACATCTCGCTGAACATTTCACAATGCCGACGATGCCGACCCCTATCCAATTATTATGACAGATCTACATGAACTCAATTAGAAAACAGATTATTATACAAATAATGACCTTTTTGATTTAATTATATATGAGGTTTTTTCTTTGTTGAAGAGAATACCTTTAAGTATAGTAAACTGTGTTACAGAATACTGGATTTAAACACATACACACAAATAAAATTCTCGTAGTCGCGCGGTCTAGCTTCGTAGCACACTTGCTACGGCGTAGTCGTTGCGTAGCGTGCTAGTCCAATAAAGTTTTAGTATTAGATCTAATCAAGTTTGTTTTATATTCTTTATTTTTATTTTTTAAATTGTGACACTTTCTTATCTGAAAGTCAAACTTAAAGCTTTAATAAAAGTTTCAAGCTTAACTAAGTAATTGTTAGAGTGACTCATAATGTTAAGGTTTTTTATTCGTAATTTGTATTATGATTCTCTTTGACTTTCTTTAACGTGAGAAATCTCCAGATTCATACGTATTCAATTGATTGTTTGCTAAATGCAGATTATTTTAAATTTAGAATTGTATACTACAGTGAAACATGGAAAGTGGGACCTGGATAAGTGACAAACCTCCATAGCTGGAAATAATGCTGAAGTCCCGACAAGCTCCTGTGGTGTAAATTTTCCGCTTACATTACACTACTTAAGCGTAGGACATCGTGGAGTACGTGCGCCAAAAGACGAGGTACACACCGAGGGTGCAGTTACTGGAGTCGCGCCGCAACGTCAACTTCAAAGCGTTCGTGGTGCGAATACCGAATCGTTATCTGCCCATGATGATGGAGGAAGACTTTTGGCCGCAGGACGTGGTGTTCCGTCGCTTCCGCGGACAAGTTCCACTGGACAGCCAACACAAGTGAATTGTGACTAATTAGAAGTGCTACTAACGTAGTTTTAAGTCTTATTTATTAGCACAACGTGTTGTATTTACTTTATATTTATGTCAGTTTATAAGGTATATATTTATGGGTCATTGTAGCCTGAAATAAATTGATGATGTTATTGATGTTGATGTTTAGCACTGAATTACCTCTGTCAGTGGGACAGAGCAAACCTCTATATCTGGGATTCGTTCTTTCGATTTTATCGTCATAGTTACCTCTATAATTGAGACAGCGAGTGTATTTTACCACTTTTACTGAGACTATATTTTAAAAATTACTTTTTCTAAAAAAAATTCTTTGAATTTTTTAAGCATTGACCTCTGTAACTGAGGTAACATCTATTTATCACCACTCTGCCGCACTATATTGCATATTTTCCGTTTTGTTTAATAATTCTTAGTCTACTCAAAACTTGGCTAATTTAATGCCTCAAAGACCTACTTTTGTTTTGCTATCAGCTGAATGTTCATTTGAAAAATGCCGAAACGAAGGCTCATCAGCACCTAAAAAACTAAAGTTAATATCCGTTTATGAAAGTGGCAAGACACGCGTTGAAGTCTGTGTCCAATTTAATGTGCCAAAACCTACTCGTTGTAGATTCTAGTATTCAGTTGCAATGTTTAGAAGGACAAGGAAAACTAAAACGTTATTTTATTTTATAATCGCACCTCTACAACTGAAATAACCTCTATTCTCACCGCTATTAATGGAACCCTCTGTAAATGAGACAGGTATTTATTTATACTGGATATATTTTACATTACTTTATGATTAAGAAAGTGTTTATATTTTTTTTTCTGGTTGGTACAACGTCGAACATACCAAATTAATTAATTATGTAAGTTTTTTTTATATATTTGTATGTCAGATTTAGGTTAAAATTTGCTGTATTTATATACCAATAATTGGTGTATAAATGCTGTTAATAAAACAGAAACAGGCAGATACGGCAGCGCAAAGCGGATTTTACTTATTTAGATAGATCTGAATGGGTAAGATCTGTTTTGTAACTGCATTTTCTTCTGCAATGTTTAATGCATGCCGTGGCAGCCTTTAATTAAGGCTACACATGAGTTCTTAAACATGTATTTTTGGTGTATGCTTTGTTGGTTGTCCTTAAATACATAAATATCTGAGACCCTGGGTAAGTGGAATACCTCTTTAAGTGAAAAAAATTTGCAGGTCCCTTAATGTCCCAGTAATCCAGGTTTCACTGTAGCATGCCCATGTACCGGTAAAATATGGAGAACTTTATTATAAAAAAACACCTACGTACTATACATGTTTGCAAAGAAATAAATGATTTGATTTTATTAAACAAACCCAAAACATTAATAAAACACAAACATCGAAAATCATTTAGCAGACAAACAAATTACCGCTCGAAAAAAAAGTATTAATAAAAACACATTACAAAGCATCAAATTGTGGGTAAACCCGCTGGTGAATTCGCTGGGGTAACATCGTTCACTTAAGCACATTACCGTGGGTTGTCGGCCAACTTCGGGCAACTTCGGCCCGCGAGATAACATCGAAACAATTGCGGTGCCACGGGAGCTAAGTTGGGGGTTAGTACGATAGTTTGCTGTAAATTGGCATACAGTTCGTTATGAATTCTTTGTTAATTGGAATGTGGAAATAGTGATGGATTTACCTATGAACACAGCCAACATATTATGGAGTATGTGTTTGTATTTTTTTTTAACTTTCTCTCGATCTAGGAATTTCTCCGGTTTCGTCGGTGAGCTTACTCAAACATTTAAACTCGCATACAGGTAAACGTGGTGCCGGACTAGTCCGTGTGGTGCCGGACTCGAAGAATGCCACCACCCCATCTCATCCAGTGGGTGTCGTAAGAGGCGACTAATGGAATACTAAGCATATGTAACAATCAAAAGATATGCACAATAGCATCCCCAAGGAGGGTTGACGTCAGGCAGGCGGCCGGTCATAAAACCTTTGCCAAAACCCAAAGCAGTATGGATATTCAAATAAATGGAAGTAATGTGAGGGCTAGGGCGTACCCCACAGGCGACGCGCAGGGGCAGCACCCGGCCACTGCGGAAAGTGGACAAGGGTTGTCGCACCAGAACGGGTGGGTGCGACGTAAGACGCAAGCCCGGAGGGTAAGAGAGGTGAGAATGAGGTGTGCGAGCTGGAATGTAGGTACGATGACTGGAAGAGGAAGAGAATTAGCAGATGTTCTTAAAAGGCGACGGATAAAAATAGCGTGTCTGCAAGAGACTAAGTGGAAGGGTGAGAAGGCAAGAGAGATAGGAGAAGGATATAAGTTTTATTATTGTGGAAGCGATGGCAAGCGAAATGGTGTGGGTATAGTTTTGGATAGTGAGTTGAAAGAATGTGTGGTGGATGTTAAAAGAGTGAGCGATAGAGTGATAGCTGTAAAAGTGATTCTGAATAGTTTGGTGCTTAATATAGTCAGTGTGTATGCACCCCAGTCAGGAAGTGAGGATAGCGTAAAAGAGAAGTTCTGGGAAGACTTTGATCGAGTGATGTTGGATGTGCAAGACAGTGAAGAAGTGTATGTGGGGGGTGATTTCAATGGGCATGTAGGAAGAAGGAAGGATGGGTATGAGAGAGTGCATGGTGGTTGGGGGTATGGAGATCGTAACAATGACGGCGAGGCACTGCTTCAAGCTGCGTCTGCCTTCGACCTGGCAATAACAAATACGTGGTTTAAAAAAAGAGACGAACATCTTATTACATATAAAAGTGGCCACCACGCGACGCAAATAGACTTTTTCCTAGTTAAACGGGACAGTCTTAAATACGTCAAAAACTGTAAAGTGCTGCCAGGCGAAGATTTAGTCTCCCAGCACAGACTGGTTATAATGGAGCTAAAAATCAGTGTCTCGGCCAGTAGAAACAAAGAACGGCCCCCACCCAAAACCAGATGGCGTATGATAGAAAACGAAGAATGTGCAAGTATGTTTAAGAATCAAGTTGTAGATAAGATGATTGAAATGAAGGATATGCTGGATATAGAAGGAAAATCTGTGAATGAATGTTGGAAGGAGATGGCGGATTGTATAAGAAGAGTAGCAAAAGATGTGTTTGGAGAATCCAAAGGGAAAGGTATGATAGATAAGGATACATGGTGGTGGAATGAAGAGGTGCAAAAGAGTTTGAAAGAGAAAAAGGTTGCGTTTAAAGAATGGCAGGGTGTAGCAAACGGAAACGACAGTTTGAAAGAAGAAAAGAAGAAGAAATATAAAGAATGGAAGAGAAAGGCAAAAAAGGCGGTAGCAGTTTCCAGGGCTAAGGCGCAGGAGAAGTTATATGACTCACTGGATAGTCCTAGAGACCAGAAGGAGCTCTACCGGATTACAAAAGCAAGAGAAAGGAGAACGAGAGATATAAATCATATAAAGTGTATGAAAGACGGCGCTGGTAAGGTTTTGTCTAAAGATGATGAAATAAAAAGGAGATGGAAGGGTTATTTTGAAAAGCTAATGAATGAAGAGAATGCATGGAGCGGTGTGCTTAAAGAGGTACAAGTAAATATAGGTTTGGTGAAGGAAATTAGTATGGATGAAGTGAGGAAGGCCGTTCAAAGTATGAAAAATGGAAAGGCCATGGGGCCTGATGAAATACCAGTAGAAGTATGGAAGTGTTTAAAAGAAGACGGATGTATGTGGCTGACTTTATTCTTCAATAAGTTGTTGTATGAAGGAGCGATCCCACAAGAATGGTGCAATAGTTCGCTAGTGCCCATCTTCAAAAATAAAGGTGATGTGCAGGACTGCAACAACTATCGGGGGATAAAGCTCATGTCACATAGTATGAAAGTATGGGAGAAAGTGATAGAGAAAAGAATAAGAGAAGAGAGTAAGATCACCCAAAATCAGTTTGGGTTTATGCCAGGTCGAGGAACAATGGACGCCACTTTTGCACTCCGCCAATTGTGCGAGAAGTACAGACGTGCACACAAAAACTTGCACATGGTGTTCATTGATCTGGAGAAAGCGTATGATAGGGTACCTCGTGATGTGTTGTGGTGGGCCTTGAAAGAGAAAGGTATACCTGGGAAGTATGTAGAGTTAATTCGTGCTATGTACAGTCAATCTTGTACCTACGTCCGGTCAGCTGCTGGCAACACCGATGAGTTCAGTGTGGCTGTAGGCTTGCATCAAGGGTCGGCTTTAAGTCCTTACCTCTTCTTGTTGATCATGGACGCTTTAACGTCGGACATCCAGGAAGAGGCACCCTGGTGCATGCTGTTTGCCGACGACATTGTTCTTGTCGGTGAAGATGGACCTGAGATCCAGAGCAGATTGGAGAAATGGCAACAGAAACTGGAGAATGTTGGCTTGAAAATCAGCAGAAGTAAAACTGAATACATGTTCTGCGATTTCGGCGGTCTCTCCAGTTCTGGAGCCATAGCGTTAGATGGCGCGCCTCTTCCTGTCTGCTCCGACTTTCGGTATCTCGGTTCACTCGTGCAAAGCGATGGCGAAATAGATCGTAGTGTAAAGCACAGAATTAACACGGGATGGATGAAATGGCGGCAGGTCACGGGAACAATCTGCGACTCCCGCATTCCCCTTAAACTCAAGGGGAAGATTTATAAAACAATGGTTAGACCTGCTGTCTTGTATGGATCAGAATGTTGGGCCACAAAAGGGATGAATGAAAGGCATTTGCATGTAGCGGAGATGAGGATGCTAAGGGGGATGTGTGGTGTTACGCGAATGGATAAAGTTAGAAATGAGTATATAAGAGGAAGTCTGAAAGTGGCGCCGGTGACTGAAAAGTTGTGTGGTAATCGGTTGTCGTGGTATGGGCATGTGATGCGGAGGGATGAGGAAAATGTCGTGAGGAAAGTTTTAAGTATGAATGTGGATGGGTATATGAGTAGAGGAAGACCAAAGAAACGATGGATGGACTGTATAAAGAATGATATGGCAAGAAAAGAAGTGTCTGATGAGATGACGAAAAATAGAGAAGTATGGAAGAAGAAGACATGCTGCGCCGACCCCAAATGAATTGGGATAAGGGCAAGAGAATGATGACAGGTAAACTCGGAATAACTACCATGTAGGCCATATAAAAATTTGTTCCATGTGGAAATCGAACCCGCAACACATAGCACAGTAGCCAATCACTCAGCCACTGCGCCAATCGTGCCGTACTGACAGCGAAAAAAATAAGTGTGCATGTCGTTTGACCACGAGCTTATGCGCTCAAGTGCTACGCGCGTTATTACAACGGCTACGAAAAAAACAAATGAAAGTTATTGTTCTGTGCTTGCCATGAGTCAACACCATGCAATTTGCGACGTGACATAATATATTAGTTAAGAGATAAATTAATTGCCCATGGTCTTTTGTGATGTTTTTACAAATATAAATGGGGTGAATGTGTGTCATAATGTTTAAGTTAGAGTTTTGCATACAAAACACTCTTAGTCTAGGCAAAAAAACTTTTCGTAAAAGTTCTATAGCTGCCCCGCACACATAATTATTTCGCCGTGTGTACCACCACCTATAGTCAATATGGTTCAGTTACCAAATAAAAACTTTTATTTGTTTTATCGATGTGAGAATGGTATTTATTTTATTTCCTATCAATGGATGAATGTCGTAAATATATACTCATATGTCAAACAATACGGGTCAACTAACGCAGGGGCAAACCACATAAAAACCTGCGGAAAATGAAATAGAAAAAAATAATGGTTATCCAGAGTTGTTAATATGAATTCAAAGTTGTAAATGAAACTACACAACAAATTGTTGAAAGATACTCCCTTAAATGTATTTTCATTGATAACTTCGAATGTCGTAAGCAAAAAAGAGGCTGAACATGCGCTCTAATGGGTACAACAACTTCATCAGACGAAACCTTAACTAACACTTAAACTGCCGATATTAGCAAAACGCTTAATACTAAAACAATCAAGAAGAATCCTTAACCTATAATTACGAGTAATTAATAGTTAATTTATAATATTAATGAGAACATTCTTTGCAGATTGAATCTTATTTTAATTACTGATTGTGTAAACAAATTATTTTTCAATTTATGTTTACTACGTAAGTATAAAATTTTGATAATGATTATGATAACACAGTTTAACATTATTTTACATGACCCTGTAAATTATACTAATGTGTGAATTATTTCGAATACCCTTAGTAGTACATCCTTATAGAAGGTGTAAAAAGAACCAGTTTCCAGGAAACATAAAAATTACCACAACGACAAGGGAAAAAAAACAGAGAAATAGAACAGAAATATTTCCACACTGATGAAATATTATAAATTATTTTTAATGAACATGCAGAGGACCTACTTAGTACCTAGAAGAACCATGAGCAATATTACAATACAAAGAAATTTTTACATATTTTTCAAGTTAAAATTTAACAATGAAAACAATGTTACGTTACAGGATACTTCGTTTTATTACAAGAAAATGGGATCTTGTTAAACAAGTTTCTATGAAACTTAATTGATTAATAACAGGGAAGTTCTTCGTACTCTCGATACGAAAATATTAATAGCAAGTACTTTAAAATATTATACAAGGTGGCGCCAATGAAAGACTGGTACAGTAGTTCATAGGAGTATTTTACAACTATCAAATGAATTCTAACATCAAAATTTTATTAAATATTTTTGAAACAAACTAAATATTTTATATAGTTAACGAAATAAGATATCGTCTATTCACTAACCTTAGGTATAATTTGCACTAATTCGCATCTGGAAATAAAATTTAAGGAACGAATTTTTCTAAGGTTTTTAAACTAGCGAGTTGGCAACATGTGCTTAGTCTTTATACCGATGCAGGGGATCCTATTAACCTACATCATGCAGAAAATTCTGAAAATAATGTCCTGTGAGTAAACTACGACGTGGAAATGATTTGTGAAACATTGAAAAACTACAAAATGGCGGCGTCAGTTCTAATTTTCTGAAAAGACAGTAGACTTGTACAGCTATAGGTAGGTCTACGTTAACAGAAGCTCTGATACGTTTTCCTTTTTGAAGATGTACCGGTCACGTACGCTCAATGTTCCAGTACCCTTCAATCATCCCTATCTTTATTACCTACTGCTACTTACTATACTGACAGAAAAGGTCACGTTTGTGAACTAAATCTAAACATAAAGCTACACATGCTAGGTAGTAGGTAGTGTAGGTACATAGTTGTGCAATCAGCGAGAAAAGTCGTCAGTTTATTTTTAAATCCTCGATAAATTAGATTGATTGATTAAATAGTGTGCTGTGTAGTAACTATTAAAAGCATTTTTGTATTATTTATGAAAGTTTCCTCTTGAGATAACTACTGGAATACGGAAGAAGATAAGGTGCGCCAAACCTAATTTGATACCTGCTAAATTAGCGAATAGAAGCACAAGTTTGACATAATTTTAAAGATTGGGAAGGGATTTGGCGTTAAGCAGCACAGTTAAATGCTGATAAACGATGTATAGAATAATTTTGCAACTTTTGCAGCTGACCGTAAACTAAAACATTGGTGTACATACCATGAAAGTGACTAATTTACTACCTATTTCCAAGATATAATCACTCAGGATCAAATACTAAATTGGATGGGATAGTATGTTCAATAATGCCCGATGTAATACAAACTTTGCGTATAGTAAAATAAATAAATGAATTTTATCAATAAAAGACAAACAGAAACAAACCGCTTGTCAATAAAGCCCTGTTGATACATACGTGGAAATCATCTGCTTGATTCCTGAAACAGATATATCTTATCTTTTAATACCTAGTTACTGAGAAAATACGTATTGGAAAAGAGATCTTGCTTTCAAGCTTTTATTTACACTTCTGAGTAATCTTGCTCACAGTCTACAAATATGGCTTCGCTTAATAATCTGCAGTATACAGGGTCGTTGACCACAAATTAATCATCAAATCATTACCTACCCTTTTTTGTTTTAAATCATGTTTAAATATCGGTCCTGATTACGTCTGACGATTTTCTATAACTAATTCACTTAAACTTATATTGTCACTTACGGGATATCTTCAGTGATTATTTGTTTTGAGCTCCCGATATTTTGACGCTGTTGCAAGCGCAGAGATAGCGGTTCGACTGAAGTCCCGTAAGTGACAATATAAGTTTATTTTTATACCGTGATAGCTTAAAATAGTGTTTAATTTACTAAATTTACTAAAATAACACCCTGTTAAAAACGATGAATCAAATACAGTTCAGTGGCTCACATATTTGATTTAAACATCATCAGGTGATGATGATGATGCATTAACATTGTTGGGAAAAGGATAGGTAGGTACCTATCCTTTTCCCAACAATGTAGTGGTCGGCTTCCAGTCCAACTGAATGTAGCTGAATACCGGTATTTTACATGGAGTGGCTGCCTGTAACGACTGTCAAAGATCTACAAATGACAGCAGGGACCAACGGCTTAACGTGCTTTCCGAGGCACAGAGGAAACTCGGTAAGTAATGGATGGATCATCCACAGGCCAACCTAGGTAAGCGCGGCTTAACCTGAAAATTGATCCGAGTAGCTGTGAATATTTACACATAAAACCACTAAACAATTACACAAGCAAATTAAAACACGCCAAACATTAGAAACATATACCTAATCCGCTAACAATCTTCGCCTTCCCGAGATTCCAAAAAAAAACCGTCTAAACAGAAAACAACATGCTCACCTCACCTTGATAATGCTGACATCGCGTGACCAAGAACGAATCGTAACCGATGCTTAATGGAACAGGAATCATCACATTTACCGGAAAAACCGCTTTTTACCTATCATCCTTAGAGGAATGGGCGAAATCATATTAATTTGCTGCGGTAATGTATTTCTGATTATTTTTCATGAGTTACGTTTACATAAGTGGCTACTTATGTTACATATTGTATTGGGATTACGTCTCGAAGCATTTACTTTTATTTCCTTTGAATTACAGAGTGTTTTTCTTTTAACATAACATAACATCATGCCTTTAATCCCTGTAAGGTTAGGCAGATGTGTATTATACCTTACTAGCTGTCCCACGCAACTTCGTCTGCGTCACATAATACGTATACAGCTTATAATATGTCATTTTGTGCATTCAATTTTTTTTTTTTAATTAATTACGAACAAAAACCTTTTAAAATCAATATTGCTCACCTCCCAGAACATACGGCGTGATAATATGTAGCCTAAAGCCTTCCTTGGTTTACAAATAACCTTTTTGCTGAATTTCAATTCAATCTATCCAGTAGTTTTGGCGTGAAGCCGTACCATACACACAGACAAACAGACAAAAATTCTAAAAAGTCACTTTTTGTCATCAGTTACGTTTTTCTAACAAAAGCCACTTATTTTTTCTCGAAAACTCTCAATGTACAGTTTGCTTTTCGTTACTGTTTTATTAGATGTATAGATTAATTAATTGTTTTTCTTTTATTTTTGATTAATTTTGTTTCTTTGTTGGTCTAGTAACCGCAGTGGATTCTTGGATTTGTACCTCAAGTCAAATAAAGTATTATAAGGTTTTTCCATCAGAAGTAGCCCGGGAACTGGACATTAAACTCGGCTGTTGTACTTGTAAAAAAGTTTACGTTTTTTGGTACTATTATAACCATGCACATTCATACTCAAAACATTCCTCACGAGATTTTCTCAACCCTCCGCATCACATGCATTTTAAGAACAATACGTATAAAAAACATATTTGCAGAGACGGCTGTCGAAAAAATATTATCCGGAACAAAAGTAAATTCCTACCTCAGTATGAAAAGTCAAACTAAACATTTCCAAAGAACGAAGTACTTCGTGGCTAGGCGCCAACAAAACGCTCATGGACAAGTTAAGCCAATTTCCGGTACGATTTCTAAATCACTATCGTATATATTGAACTTACTTTTCAGCCATTAATATTTCATACATAATCCACTCGTGATTCGTTAAGTCTTATCCTGTCCTGTGTTAATTGAAAAGCCTTAAATATATAATCTAAAATAGAATATCGATGTGGACGATAGTTTTATCGTTTCTGAATTTTCTGCAATGCATAGTCCCGTTTGAATATTGTTTGTATGGTATAAAGAGTGTAAAACACCTCTTAACGAAGCCGAAAGGCACTTGTTCTCTCCATCATTGCGATAATTTTTTTGTTCTACACCATACCTGGGAACCTTTTAGTTACGGAGATATTGGGGGTCAAAGTTCCAACTTTTTGACAAGTTTTTTTTCAAATACAAGTTTTTAATATAAAAATTTTACTTTAAACACCTCCACGACCCCGTACTATTCAATCCATCCATCAGCACAATGTTTTAAGTGCGTTACATTGTGTTCTACCACAAAACACGATTTTTCACCCCAAGAAAAAAAATCGTTTTCCAGCAATCATTTTTGCGTAAAGTTACTTAGTTTGATGTACAGAATGCTTGGTTGATGGCTTCGTGATGAGGTCTTTTACACCCTGTATGCAATTAAGATAAAAAATTAACATGGCACTGAGAAAAATATGGCAATGACATAAGAGATTTAAAAAAGTTAATTACAAAATGCCGAAACACACACAGCTAATCTTTTACAGACAAATCGAATGTCTATGTTGTTTTTAAGTTAGCTAAACTTCATAAAATAACTAACATACATCGAACAATGTCAATCGGAACGCTAACACAACAGACAGTCACCGCACGGTTGAATCAGTAAAACAAGAACCATGTCAGTGTCTCTCGCAGCCATTTATGAAGCGGAGGTAAGCGAAAAGCAATAGCTACTCACAGTTTCGTATAAGCTTTCTTTAATGAATATTCATTACTTCATTTGCTTGAAGAAGCGTCATACATTACGCCAACGAGCTCCCGAAAATATCACAAATTTAGTGTGTTCGCCAGGTGAAAATTGAATGAATATGCATATATGATTACAAATATTTCAAGCTGGTCTTATGCCAAAATTTCATTGTCACAGGCATAAAAACTGGAGCTGAAATAAAATTGATGGTATTCTACAGTAGACGTTGTTGAAATATGCAAAATTGTTTTACAAGGATATTATTTACGATCTAGTTAAAAGTATGCAAAATGAACGTACCTAGAGGAAGCTCCTAGTTCTCATTAGGTACAGCTATTACGCTGTGGAATCATCTCAAAGAACTGTAATTTCACTGCTTCAGCCAATGAGCGACGTTAAAAGGCTGACAGCAACGAAGGGGAAAACCGGAATAAATAGCCAACTGATACTCCCGTCAGATATTACGTTATCTGTCTCCGATTTTGCTTGAAAATTAATGATGAACAAACGAATGAACTGTTGCTATAAGACCACCACAATTTCGGATTGAAACACGAAGCTTCGTATATTGATTAAATCTCTATTCATTTACTACAAAATACGATCAAATTTGAGAATCATCTTTATATAGACACACTTGACCGGTTTGAAGAAAAAAGCCTATTCAAGGATCAACCTTTTTTTTATAACATGAAGGTTCTTAAATTCAATTACTTCAATGAATCAGGTCAGTTAAATGAACCGTAATTCAAATAGTACAGGTATATTAAAGCTAATTGTTGGAGCAAAATATAGGTAACACAAATTCGGAGTAATATTGTAACACGAAAGCTCACCTAGGTCGCGATCGAACGTTACGGCTCATTATAGGCCTTGTTATGTGGACCGCTTTATGTAACCACTGCTATTTACGACGTATGACTTTTATTGGAATTCCGTTTATTCTTCTAGAATGAAAATAAACCTTTTTCTTTGTTAATTATTTGAATTCCTGAATGAATTGAGAGTTTTTGCCTTAGTCTACTTTAGGTGATTCTCGCGATTGACGCGCGAGTATGACCTGTAGGCCTATTACGTATCTATCTGATATCCAGTGACTATCAAGCTTCGGTTGTACACCGAACTTTGATGACAACCGAGAATGTCATAGTATTGGTATCGCACTGAGTGGATATCACTTTACGGTGACTTTCATGAAAGCCACTTCAAACTCAGTTGTAATCAATTTGTTGTCCACTATGCTTACATAATCGAAATAATATAATTATCGATACGAAAGCGTCTGTCAAAATGAGTTACGGTGACTATCAGCCACGATGACAACCAATGACGTCATATTTGATCGCGACTGGTCATACATAATACGAAACTAACCTTTTGACAGTTATTGATGGACACTGAGCCCAGTTACTATCATTTCGAGCTGTCAACAGAGATACGTAATAGCGGACGAGGCAAAAGGAGTATGTAAGGATTGTATAAAGTGGCGTTCTGTGATTTCTGCCTACCCCCCCTTGGAAAAAAGGCGTGAATTTATGTATATGCTAAATTTTTTTTTTTTTTGCTTTTTCATAAACTGACAAAAATGCCACATCGTGTTCCGAGTTTTTTCCGCAGAAAAAACTACCTCGCCTACAATTTTTCAGAAGTCTCCATTGGAAATCCCACCGCATTTTTTTTCAAAATGACGATATTCCCAACCAGGAATTCGTTTGCGTTTTACTAAAATTCTCATGAGTTAATGAAAGAAGGAAAAAAAGAAAAAGCATTTATTAGCCGGCACAGGACAAAAATACACAAATTAAAATGGTGAAGTTAACAGTAGGTACAACTAATAAAAATTACTACTACTATACTATAACAGGCCATAAAGTCCACTGCTGGACATAAGCCTCTCCCATGATGGGAGGAATTTGCCGTAATCTCCACGCTTGGCAGGCGGATTGGACATCGCAGTGATGAAACACTAACAGAAAACGCTGCTGCCCATTCTCTGGTCTACGGAGGCGCAAGGTGTTCTGCCTCAGACATTAGTCGCCTTATACGACACCCGTGAGTGTAATGGGTTGGTTCTATTCTACTCTGCCGGATACCACACGGCTAACGTTCATGTGAATAAAAATTAAACAAAGAGAAAAGAAACGAAATTAGTCCGTATTGGTTGGTTGGTTATTGGGGGATGATTAAAAGTTAATTAGGAATATTTCATGCCGAACAGATACTTAGTGACTTATTAGTAGAGATTGGATATTAGGAGGCATATTTAACTAAAGTACGTTTTTTCCCGGCAAAGGGTATAAAAAAATATGGAAGTAGCTTCTTTAAATATGCCTCTTATCCACTACCAATTTTTATCCCGGGATAGCGGACTTCTTCGATGTCTATAAAATGTAGTGCTCAAAGCTTAATGAATATTTATAATCTTTTTAAAACCTGGAAAGAAATTTGTTGAAAATAACAAGTAAAACAATACTACTGCTATTTGAATTAAAATTTAGCTGCTGTAGTATCGAATAGGACAAAATTGTAAATATGGCTTGACATAATTCATTTGAATGAAAAATTACTATTTATTTAAATAAACCGTAACTTTTCTCGTACTGACGTCCGCTTCATATCAACACTCAAACTTTAGGTATCTTGTTTATTTTATTTATTTATTTATTTATTCATGTACACACAAAATACTTTACAGGACAATATATTTACATAGAAGAGCACAAAGGTACTGCTTATTTCTTATGAAATTTCTTCCAGCAGACCTGCGAGAGGAAAGTTGGATATGAAATGTAGACACAGTGTGTAGACAAGTTAGACACAAAAATTTAAATTTAAACTTAAAACAAAACTATAACTATAATAATAAACGTACATACAAATACCTACACATATAATAAAATAAAAATAATATTGTAAATATTTGCCTATAATATACATACATATATATATGAAGAATATTACTGAGAAGAGAGGTAATGCTCTTTGACTTGTTTTTTAAAGAGAAATAAAGTTTTACAATCTCGAATGTTAGGCGGAAGTGAGTTCCACAAACGTACTGCGTGAACAGAGAAGGAGTAGGAATACAGTTCGGTTTTATGGGATGGGAAATTAAGATGATGCCTGAGGTGGGATCTACACAGAGCATCAGGAGGACGGGTAAAGGAAAATCGATCGCGCAGGTAGCTGGGATATGCAGGGTTATGAAGGATGTTGTAAAGGAGACATAATATCCGAGTGTTCCTGCGAAGACGGATAGGGAGCCACTTGAGTTCTTTGCGGAAGTGAGAAACATGGTCATATTTCCTCAGACCATACACAAAACGAATGCCGAGGTTCTGTAAGCGCTCAAGTTTGTTTAACAGCTCCTCGGTGCCATCCAAATAGCAGGCATCAGCGTAATCAATGATCGGCTGAATCAGAGTTTGAGCTAAGTAAATTTTAGTTTTGAATGGCAAGAAGCTCTGTAAGGATTTGAGCGAGTGAAAAGAAAAGTGAACCTTACGACTAACCTCATTCACTTGAGCTCGCCAAGAAAGATTGCTGTCAATTAAGACACCTTGGCTGTATCAGTATACGCAATGGTCGTGCAGCCCAGAGATAATGGAGTCAAAGTAGACAAGTCAAGTGCAGTGCGGTAGTATCTGCTGCCTATGATCATGGCCTGCGACTTAGCAGGGTTAATCTGTAAGCCGAACGACTTAGCCCATTGATAGATGCTTTCCAGGTCATGATTCATGGCATTGATTGCCGATTCTGCATCAGCCAGCAAGAAATGTCGATACAGCTGCAAATCGTCTGCGTAGAGATGGAAGCTGGAGGTGATAACCTTGGTAACAGTGTTAATAAATATAGAGAAAAGAAGAGGAGAGAGAACGCCACCCTGAGGCACACCAGCAGTAAGATCACACCAGTCAGAGTAGATCTCTTCTTGGCGGACACACTGAGAGCGACCCCGAAGATACGAGTCAAACCAGGCTATCGTAGAGGCAGAGAAGTTAAAAGATTGAAGGATCCCAAGAAGGATGTCGAAATCCACTGAGTTGAACGCGCAACTAAAGTCAAGTAACACTAAAACAGTCAGAGATTTGTTGTCCATAGCCCAGCGGATATCGTCAGTAACCTTCAAGAGAGCAGTAACAGTACTGTGGCCAGTACGGAAACCAGATTGGAATGGAGAAATAAGAGCATTAGACGAAAGATATCTGGAAATTTGACCATGAACGATGTGTTCGAGAACTTTTGAAAGGAAAGGAAGAATGGAGATGGGCCTAAACTGGGATAAGGAAGAAGGATTGCTAACTTTAGGAAGTGGTATTATGTGAGCCAGTTTCCAGGATGACGGAAATATACCAGAGAATAAGGAAAAATTAACAATATGAGTAAGGATGGGGAGCAGCTCTGAAATAATAGGTATTATCATTCTCGAACACAAATTGTCATGGCCCGCAGCAGAGGAGGAAATAGAGAGAAGGGACTTTTTGACGACGTCTTCAGAAACAGGATTAAAATTAAAAGGTGTACTATTTGGTAACGGCAAGTTAGAGAGCTCAATTAAAGTAGAAGCTTTAACGCTTGGGTCCAGAGAAACAGGAGGAAAAGAAAAGTGCCTGTTAAGAGCGCATAAGTCGACATCTTTACAGGTATTCGTGGGAGATTTACCGATACCGACAGACTTTAAAAATTTCCAGACATCAGAGGAGCTACGATCAACGAGAGATTCGTGGAAATAGCGTCTCTTGGCATCCCGACACAGACGATTGCAGCGGTTACGCAAAGCTTTAAAGTGAGTGAGATTAGTTTCCGTTGGTCTGCGCCTATACCTACTTTTCGCCTTATCCTTACGAGCGATAGCATTTTTAATTTCAGTAGTCATCCACGGAGCAGGTTTATGTTTAATTTTAATACGCCGACGAGGGGCATGTTTATCGTAAAGATCTAACACAATGGCATTGAAGCTGTTCACCTTTTCATCGATACTGGCACTCTCGATAACGTGACTCCAATCGATAGCACCAGCATCGCGTTTCAAAGCCTCCAGGTCAATGCTATTAAAACTACGAAGAAAACAGAATCGAGGCTTACGTTTAGGAGGTCGGATACGATAGGAAAGGTAAATGAGGTCGTGATACGAAAAGGTTGCAGTGAGCTGCCCAAACTCAGCAACATTGTGAGGTGAAGATACGATCATTAGATCAAGAAGAGAAGGCGTGCAATTTGGAAAGTTATGGGTTGCAGAAAGAGGTAGAATTTCAAGGTTAAAAGAAGATAAAAGCGAACGGAATTTAAGTGAACGTGAATCATTTTTAATTAAACATGTGTTAAAATCACCCATTAAAATGACATGCTCGTATGATGGGCAAAGATTATTAAGCGAGGATTCTAGG
Organism: Xestia xanthographa; assembly: GCA_905147715.2. NCBI lineage: Eukaryota > Metazoa > Arthropoda > Insecta > Lepidoptera > Noctuidae > Xestia > Xestia xanthographa. The sequence goes on along the minus strand of LR990653.1, from coordinate 19,442,604 downwards.
GAGTCAAAATAGTTAACGTGAAGGTTAGGAGAGTAAAACACAGCAAGCAATACATTTGTATGATTTAAGGTTATCTCCAGAAACAATGATTCAGCCGACCCAGAGTACTGAGATGGAGACGAACTAACAATTTTGTGCGGTATATCGGCGCGTATGTAAATAGCAACACCACCACCACCTTTGCCAATCCTGTCATTTCTGACCAGAACAAAACCAGGAAGTGAGTAGTGCGTAGAAAGGAGAGAGGGTTTGAGAAAGGTCTCAGATATTAGGAGTGCATCAAGCTGAACACTGCTAAAGGATGCCAGAAGATCGGAATAGTGACCAGGAACACTCTGAGCATTAATATGGGCTATATGCAGATTGTTAGGATATTTAGAAAAAAGAGAGGAAATATTGTCATGCAAAGTATGAAGCGAGGGCTCACTGTCCGCAGTAACAAAGCTACAAGTCGAGGAAGAACAAGAGAAAAAACTGTCATTTAAGTCAGCTGGAATATTCATAGATAAATACAAATAATATTTATATAATTATAGCAAAAACCAAACAGAAAAAAAACAATAACTACAACTAAATATACGGCTGATTGTTTTCAAATACAACCACCCTAACTCACTAGTGTGTTGGAAAAAAAAAATAGTAGTAAAAACAAAATATAAAAAAAGAACACGAAAAACAATGATACAATTAGAACTAAAATAACAAGTTATTCGCGTAAAACGAATCACAATCGCAATGCACACAAATAGGCATTACCACGAAACATTAATGGAACGCTTTACGTCAAGTTGATAATGTCAAATGTCAATGTCATTTTCACAGTGACAACAAACCAAACAATCAAAAGACTTCAAAAGAGTGACATTAGAAGTTTTGTAAACATACCGACACGACTTTAAAACTTAAAAGTAAAGAGCATACGTGAAAAGTAATCATACAATGCGGCTAATTTACAAAGTAACTTGGAACGAAATAGACAAACTAACATTAGTTACGCCGGCGCGCCTTTCTTTGGCCTCTTGAAGGTGTAGCGGTAACTTCGGTTGGGCTCGCACTCTTAGGAGAAGTATGTACCTCTGAAAGCGCAGCATCACCTGAATCGACTGTAGCCATAGGGAACCGCGAAACCAGTGCTCGAAGTTCACCCGGAGTTTCAATTTTGTGTCGCTTACCATCTGACGTGACGATCGCTATCCTGCCCTCCACTGACCAGCAGTTCGACACCCCAAAATGCTTGCGTGCGTCCATAAAAGTACGGTGTCTTGTGTGCGTTAAGAACTCCGAGATTGTGATGCCAGTACCTTTCAGTGACTTTTTGCTCTCCCAAATCAAGTGACGGTGCTCAGTGGTGTAAAGTCTCACTAGGATAGGTCTCGCTTTGCCTTGCGCAGAGCCTAATCGGTGGCAGACATGAATGTTTTCCTTTCTGACCTCGGACAAGCTCATTTGGTCGGTTAATACTTTGTGAACCACATCATGCAACTTTTCATTTGGTAGCTCGGCAACTCCATGAAACAGTAAGACCTTTCTTCTCATCATAGTCTCATGTCTGTCAAAGCCAAGAGAAAGCATCTCTATTTGAGCCTTGAATTTAGAGAGTGCCTGCCATACGAAGGTTTTAAATTCAGCGAACTCACGTGAAAGTGCTGTGATATCAGGTCCTGACTCAGATCCTGAGGACGCATTTATGAGCTTGTTCTCGTACTCAGCCATTCGAGAGTTGAACAGTTGCTCCAGATCTTCCAAACTTGTTGCCAGTTTATTGTCCATAAGGATGGTTGGATAGAAGAAAAGCAAATAGAGAAGAATGTGATGACAGAAAGACTTGGAAATAGTAAATAGTGAGAGTTGGGTGGTTAAGAATAATAAAATATAATTATAACATTGAGAATTCTATTTAAAATATATTAAAATTAATTAAAACTGGGAGTGACCAAAATATGAGTGTTGACCCTATGTCTACCCACACAGGAAAAAAGGTGGTTTGGTGGTTTTTGGTTTTGATACTTTGGGTATCATATGGATCTCTACTTATTAGTTTTAATGTCACGCCGGAAAAAGATTCTAAAAACACTTCACACTTTCGACACTTACTTTTCTCTCAAAAGGAACTAATCGTGACTCAAGTGTCATGTAAATATTTCGTAAGGTATTTCAATACAAACTACAGGAATGTGGCGTCCCTCTAGCATAATATCGTCCCTCAGCAAGTGTGCGCTGAAGCGTTGACCCTTGATTCGGTCTCGATAAGCCCCGAAATACTTTTGTCGACCAGCATACCGACGAAATTGGGTCGTATAAATAAATAATTTTACGATGTTACCCTCACAACTAACACTTAACGGCCTACCCTTAAAATTGTTAAAGACTCGCAATAAAATCTCGAAAGAAATCTTTATGGTCATTAATTGTGGAATAAAGCTAAATTACTCCCTATTTACAACTAAGGCTACAATGTATTTGGGTTGGGTTTTCACACATTCTTGCGCTGATATACGCGGGTGCTCACTTCTACAAGCTATGCTTTGTAGACGGTTCACGGGTTAGAAACGAAACAAAAATAGCGAGACACGGAACTAAACACGGTTAGCAACGGTTAGCACCGTTTCTAGTGCTGTTCTGTAAAATTGAATATCACACCTAAGTACTTCAGTACAGCCCTAGCACAAGCGTGCGGTAAAAACGTAACATAAATACGTACGTAGATTTTTAATTCGAAAATACATTTTCGCATAGAATTTTAGTTAACTTGTTTGCAACAAGCACAATCAGTATCATAGCAGCCATGAATTAAATCTTAAAATTATGAGTAAAACGAGTATTTTTAATTTTAACATCGACGCATTTACGTTACCTACTTTACGCAGTTACACCGCTGACACTAACAACACCTGACATTGCGGCTAGAGAACATAGTGAGTTATTACGAACTAGCAGTGTTAAAACTCTCAGTATTGACCTCAAAACAACACATTATTTCTTCCATTAAAAAAGTTACAAAATTACACATCGTAAATATACATGAAAATCGTAATAGATAACGATATTATTACCGCAGCAGGGCAAATTGCCCTATCATATACTTACCCCTAACGGGCGCTGGCAAACTTTGCCGACTTTCCAACTCGCTACAAAGAGCTTCCACCGACGCTAAACATGCACTGACAAAGAATAAATTCTAGAAAACTGCTGGAAACTTAGCTTATGAGCTAATACATAGAAGGTGCTTTGTTGAATTAGGTGTCGTTCCCATGAAGAAAAGTTTTTAAATTGCAAATTCACACTTCAATCGATATTAATATTACTCGGGAGTAACATTTTGCAGATGAAAATAACGCGGCAAGCTGGACTGTGTAAAAAGCGTGAAAATGGAAAAAAAACTAAGTTAGTCCTCTACAGGAAAATCAAACTTGGATTCATAATAATCCAATTTTTCTGTCAAAAAGAGTTAAAAATTAACGATATAGTCGATTTCCAAAAACAAAACTATCCCACATAGCTGCCTTCATAAAATATTAAAGGATTGTTCTTTTAAATGGAACGTGAAAACACGTCACGAAGGACATAAAGAAACAAACGTGTATAAAATCGTTCCTAATAGGGAGAAGGATACCACAATTCGTGCATGCACGCACGGGCCCCACATTTGCCCGACGACGCCCCGCCGCTGTCCCACCAACGTCCCGCAGTCGTCCCGCCGCCGACGATTTGTTTGTTTGGACACGCACGATTAACTCCCGACCGTCGATAATCTTATTTGTTTTATTTTTATTCAGAATTTACGATTTCATTCTTGCTCTAAGGTCTTTGCTCTTATAAAATTAAAGCTTTATGTATTGATAGATCGAATCCTCTTTCGAGAAAATTATGTCTATTCCTGTATAAAATCTGAACCTGAATTATTGTGTGCTCAAAACACGTGTAGTCGACACACATCTCTCTTAACATCTCGTGTTAAAAGAAAAATGTGTGTCGACTACACGTGTTTCCACAAGAAATTGAGAATTGGATAAGTATTTACCTTAAATGTAGCCTATTTTATTGCTCATAGCAAATATGCATAACATATTTACGGAGACGGATGCCTCACATTAGCATAAAAAGAAGTATGTAATGTATAACCGACGGTTTAGAATATCCGCGCATATTCTCACGAACGTGGTTCAAATTACTTGGCCAGCCTATTTTGCATACAATTTCTTTTACCCGTACGTATCGGTGCACTTTGCTATTAGAGCTTTTTTACTGCTCGAAATTCGGTTTCAAGACTTCATTATAAATATGCCAGCACTGTAAAACGATCGGTTATTCCTAGTGAATACGACTGTAACCAATTACATTTGCACGAAAGTGTAATTGTGTGCGAGTATGAAATGGTTTCGAAGATTAAATCAAATATAGAGCCACTTTAACCCTCCGATATTTGCTATTCTTTCTAGAGAAACAAATGCAATCATTTTCACAAGAGGTAAACAGCCTTAACAAACATTCTGAGTTGGAAAATTACAGACGAAAACTTTTATCAAGATCAGATTGCCGTTTCAGTATCGAAATAACTCTATTTATAACAAATTGTAAGATATAATGTTAAGGTTAAAACCATACAAGGCCCGAATTTGTTCTACAAAGTTGAATAAATACTCACTAAGCTAGAAACAACCCTATTTTTATTTGTTAGGTTGCTTATTCAGTATGAAAAAGAGTCTTTATACATTGTTAAAACTGTACATGAAAAACGAAAGAAAAAGCCTTGGCAACGCCCGCAGGCGAAAACAAGGAACAAAGTTATCTACAATGTTATACTTTGAAACCTAATCGCTCCCACTAAACTCGCAGTAAAATGAGTAAACCAAATTACTTTAGAAGTATAGTAATATGTTGGGTAAATATTTGACGGAGATCAAAGAATCAAGTGTTACGATCTGATATCAATGTTAATAAGTCAATAAAACGTCGCCAGACTGGAAGCAATCTCTTTTTATGAGTCCCGAGACGATAACTGTCACAATTCAGCCACTCACAAGTACCTATGACCAATGCAATACTACATAGTATAAAAGGAAGTGTTTAGAAAACTACCGAACTTATTCTAACGGGATTTCCATAAGTTTTTAGTTTTGTTTCTTCGGAAAATGTTTACAAAGAAGATTGTGAGTTTTATCTGTCGTCGATTTACCTACATATCGGTTTTACTAGTAAACGTATTTGTGACCTAAGATTTTATATTTAATTCCGTTTTAAATCGACTTTGTTGGCGGCGATTAATCGTTAACGTTAAAACACCATTCAATTTATTCCTCAAATATCAATATCATCTTATCATCAATCATCTCATTATCAATATCATCATCAGATGCCTAGCCTTTTCCCAAATATGTTGAGATCGGTTTCTAGTTAGCAGCTGAATTTTACATGGAGCGTAATACTATACCCCTTGGTAAGACTGGTTGTCAGACTTTCGGGCCACTGACTACCTGTAACGACTGTCCAAGATCTTCAAATAACAGCCGAGACCAACGGTTTAACGTACTTTCCAAGGCACAAAGGAAATCGTTCTGTGTTCACCCATCCTTAAACCAGCAAGCGCTGCTTAACCTGAAGATAGGCCCGAATGGCTGTTATTATTTAGCCACGTGCCAATATTTACCACGAGCCCCTCATTCCTGAAATATCCGGGTTGTTAGTTATAATTAGAATGTAATAACTGTGTAAACACGTAAATATGTAAAAATAATTTCCTGTAAGCTTAAGGATATAAGGAAGAAGGCAGGCATTATATCATGAAACGAATTTATGGCCCGCCGACAAGGATGCACAAGTTAGAAAAACACCTTATTATTTTCTATTATCGTTATACTTAGCGTCATAATACCCGTTCATTTGATCTTCAATAATTTAGGTAATAATTTAGATCGTATCACTGATGATGAAAAATTTATAATTGTAATTTGACTATAACTGACTGAACACCATTCTACGAGTATGTCTATATCTATACTAATATTAAAAAGAAAAAAGATTTGTATATTTGTAACGAATAAACTCAAAAACTACTGGAACGATATCACAAATTCTTTCATTATTAAAATACTACATTATCTCTTAGTAAAATAGGTACCCGTGTGAAGCCGGGACGCGCCGCTAGTCATCAAAAAAACTTGTTTACTTTGTAACAATAGGTCAACTTTAGTTTTGTAGTTAATACAACATTTACTGACAAAATGACAACTTGGAAAACTATTTTTAAAAAAATACAATGAAAATCTATAATGAACAAGTTTTCATTGGAACTCGTAAATACATGAAGTCTCAGAAGATCCATTTCATGGTGTTCTGAAAACACTTCGAAAAGAAACGTTCAATAACAATTTTTCCGATCTGGGAACCGAGCGATAACATCTTTTAACACTAAGTTCTGAGTTAAATTACTGCATAATTCCTAGCAAGAGAGTTAATTTTATCTGTGGGAGTAGTTACTAAGGGATTATGTCTCTAAGGTAGGCAGTATTTTTTTATTATTATTATTATTCCTTTATTCATTACATTACATATTTTGAACATTTTTAAATATTTCTATATAAAACACTATAAACCAAACATTTAAAAATATAAAAAATAGTAGCCCACCAGCGCTGGGAACAGGGTCAGAGCTGCCGGTGGTCAGGGCTCTTGAGAGAGGAACCTCCTAACAATACGTGCCGTGTCCAGAAGTACTGCTTTCTGAATCAAGCCCTTGATCCAGCTGCCTAACGAGAATAATTATAGTAACCTTATTATTATTATCGTTTATTTCAAGCATTAACCCATATAACTCAGTTTACAAAATTATTACATAGATTACATTAAAATTCAATTCACATTACATTAATAAAATCATAATCAAAGTTAAGTACTGCCCTTAATTTGTCGACTAATAACGAATATCTCGATTAACACGCTAAAAGCTATGACAGTATTTGTGGGTAGTCATAGAACTAAAAAGGTCAAACGTTTTTTATAAACTTTTTATCCACTAGGGATTTCTACTGTATGGTGGGTGCATTTACAAACATTTAAACTCACAAACAGCCAGACCCAGAACAACTAACTGTAGGCCATACAAGTATTGGTTCCGTGCGGGAATCGAACCCGCGACACGCAGCGCAGCAGCCAATCTCTCAGCCACTATACGCCAACCGTGTTGAACACAAACTATCCTAGTATCATCTATCAGCCGTCCACTGTAGGATAATTGTTCAGATCAGCGATTCATATTCGATGACCCGAATGGCGCAGCGGTGGTGAGGCTGCCTTACGTTCTTAGGGTCCCGGGTTTGAATCCCGGTTGGAGCAAATGCTTGTGTGATGAGGATCATGGACATTTGTTTCCGAATCATGAATGTTCATATGTATAATAAGTATGTATTTCCAAAAAAAAGTATCTATGTAGTATATCAACTATCTGATGTCCACGACACAAGCCTCGTAGCTTAGTGTGGCACTAGATGGCACTGTGTGTTAATGTCTAGCGATATTTATTTATTATTTATCTTGTGAAATCACTAAACCCCACTTAAGAATATCGAGAAAGCTTACTTGGTTTTGAAAATCATGGAGTATTTAGAAATTGCTCCATGTACCTAAAATATTGATAAACAACAATATCTCTGGTTGAACTGATACCGAACCGCAACATAGCAGGTAAAAGCTAAGCGAGTAATGATATTATATTCCTGTTAAATTTTGTTCAACGTTCGCGCGAGGAGAAAATCCGCTAACACATCCGGTATGTCGTTGGAAAGTAAACTACACAAGGTATACAACGCTTTTGAGGCCGAGTAGAGAGACCAAAGGTTTATAAAAAACAACAAACAAAAAAAACACAAAAAGAAAAGGACAAAAAAATACACTAAAAGAAAAACAAAAAAAAACACTAAAACAAAACCACAAAAAAGTGAAAAATAACTTTAGCTTCAGAAGCCGGTGAGAAAAACACCAAATCAATCAAAGGTCAAGCTTCAGAAGTCGGTGACCTTGTTTAATTGATTTAGTGTTTTTGTCACCGACTTCTGAAGCTTGACCTTTGATTGATTTGGTGTTTTTCTCACCGGCTTCTGAAGCTAAAGTTATTTTTCACTTTTTTGTGGTTTTGTTTTAGTGTTTTTTTTTGTTTTTCTTTTAGTGTATTTTTTTGTCCTTTTCTTTTTGTGTTTTTTTTGTTTGTTGTTTTTTTTGAAGTCGGTTTTATTTTTGGCAAAAAAGTTTTATTTTATTTTTCCATTTTTAGTTGTAATATCCTATACTTACAAATATTTGCTATGCATTCATTGTACATGGTTAACAATACATGTCATGGTAATAGGCTTATCCCCAATAAATGGAACATAACATGCCATAACTGTCGAAATCTGGGTGTACTGTACACTTCTATGTACCCCTCAGAGCAAACAGGTGTAATGTTACGTCATGATGTTGTTTAAACAATGAACATCCAACCGATTGGAGCTATCACAACAGATTTGCCGTCTATTTTTGAAGAGTTCCATTGTATATCTCCGATTCAGATCGTCACCAAATTAAAATGGGACCACAGATCAGCATCAGATCGTCACCAAATTAAAATGGGACCACCTCAGGAGTATACTCTTTCAAGTAAAAAAATAATTTTGAAAATCGGTCCACAAATGGGAGAGAAATCAGGTAAATTGTACACATCTGCGTACCACCTCAGAGCATACAGGCGTGATGTTACGTCATGATATTGTATAAACAATAAAAATCCAAGCGATCGGAGCTCTCATAAAAGATTTGCCGTCTATTTTTGAAGAGTTCCATTGTATATCTCCGAAGACCAGCATCAGATCTTCACCAAATTAAAATGGGACCATCTCAGGAGTATACTTTTTCAAATAAAAAAAGAATTTTGAGAATCGGTCCACAAATGGGAGAGAAATCAGGTAAATTGTACACTTCTGCGTACCCCCTCAGAGCATACAGGCGTGATGTTCCGTCATGATATTGTATAAACAATGAACATCCAACCGATTGGAGCTATCACAACAGATTTGCCGTCTCTTTTTGAAGAGTTCCATTGTATATCTCCGAAGGTCAGCATCAGATCTTCACCAAATTAAAATGGGACCACCTCAGGAGTATACTTTTTCAAATAAAAAAAGAATTTTGAGAATCGGTCCACAAATGGGAGAGAAATCAGGTAAATTGTACACTTCTGCGTACCCCCTCAGAGCATACAGGCGTGATGTTCCGTCATGATATTGTATAAACAATGAACATCCAACCGATTGGAGCTATCACAACAGATTTGCCGTCTCTTTTTGAAGAGTTCCATTGTATATCTCCGAAGGTCAGCATCAGATCTTCACCAAATTAAAATGGGACTACCTCAGGAGTGTACTCTATCAAATGAAAAAAGAATTTCGAAAATCGGTCCACAAATGGGAGAGAAATCAGGTAACATACATAAAAAAAAAAAAAAAATACATACACACGAACATATAACCTCCGCCTTTTTTGAAGTCGGTTAAAAATAACCTATGAAAACGAAAGCAACATTATCAAGAAAAAGGACTCCTTTTTTTATTTCCATACAATTACGATATAAAAGCAGGATCCATTTATCTATTTTCTTCGATAATTTCAATAATATATAATATACCGGACGACTTTTTTATCACTTTCCAAAAAAATGGATACATTATGTGAACGAAGTAGAAGCTTATAGCATACCTGATCCGTGATCAAAAAACGCTACAAATTTCAAGTAAACTTTTCATATTAGAACAAAGAAAGGGAAATTTTGAAAAAAAAAAATTATAATATCGAGTTTCAAATCATACGCAATACGCGTATGATTTGAATTTTGATTTTGTTTCGATTTTATATTTTCGCAAAAAAAAAATCTATGTCATTTGCTTCCACTCCATTCACCTATTATAAATACCCATTTTTTTTTCGGAAAGTGACAAAAAAGTCATCCTGTAAATATAATTAACTTCAATGCATCAACTGCTTAGTTTTTCTGAACTCTGTTGGGGTTGGGTTCCACTCTAACCGGATGCAGCTGAATACCAGTATTTTACATGGAGCGACTGCCTATCTGACCTCCAGATCCCACTTAGTACTATGTAAAACGATGCCCCTTGATAAGCTGGTTGTCAGACTTTCAGGCCACTGACTACCCATAATGACTGTCAATGATCTACAAATGACAGCCAGGACCAACGGCTTATAGTGCTTTCCGAGGCCGAGGAACGGAAGAAACTCGGTATGTGATGGGTGGTCACCCACCCAAGAACCAACTTAGACAAGCGCGGCTTAACCTAAAGATCGACCCGAGCAAGCATCAAGGCATCTCTAATTGCTTTTGACATGGCTTCAATTAAATCATGGCATAATTTAAAATTCATTTTCAGCAGTAAAATTGAAAGTAGAATCTTTGAATTTTACTGCTGAAAATGAATTTTAAATTGTACGTTACATCCTACAGTTCCAATTACGTGGGAAGTTTCAATTTAATACATTCGATCATTATATCTGATATTTCCTCTGGATAAAGTACTATAATTTAGCATCGAACACGACTGCCCTCGTTGAAGTCTAATAAATTAATGAGCTAAAATAACTAGCATTTCATTGTCTGTCAGTCAGCTAGTTGTAAATTAGAGAATATTATTGTTTTTCAAATATTCTGTTTTACTTGTATAGTCTAATATTGTTCAGTTATTTCAACCTTACAAGAGATTATTTCACTTGAATTTTGATTTATGGCTTTAACATTTAACAAGACTGAAGTTATCGAACAACAAACGGAACAACAGAGTTTAATAACAAAAAGTTTTTGCTCGAAGTTGGTCTTTCAATGAGGGATTTTCTTTTTAGCTCTTCCCTAGTCGCTGGATAGATGGCGCTAGGTGTAAGTATGATAATGCAAGGAACGGAACCTAAAAAAACTGATTTTAACAAAGCGCGAGAAATGTTGGTTATATTCGGAAGGTTAAGCAAATGAAAGTGTCAGTCAACGAGAGTATGTGACGTGACACAATGGTTTTTTTTCAAGCGTTTTGGCTCTGGCATAGTAACTTCAACGCCATCTATAGAGTTCTTGGAAACTAAGTTTTTTTTTAAAACCTCAAAAGGAAAACCTCTCATTGACATTTCTCAATAAGGGCCATTTCATTACCTTTGGCATAACATTTTTATTTTTATTTTGATCTAAATTGAAAGGCCAAAAGTTTCTTTTCAATTTTAAAATAATATTTTTAGGGTTTGTTAGTACAACATCAAAAGCGATGATTGTACGAAGTTTAAAAGTATCTGATAAATGAAAACTTACTAATTATGATGTTAACAAAACGTTATAAACTAGTTAATGAAATACCTACGTTATAGTTACTCTGATATGTTATTTCGCTGGTATGATTATTATTTTCCAAGTAGCCTATTTAAAATTCATCAGTTTATATGTACAATCGATAAGTATAATCTCTAGTCTTTAACACATCATCACCATGTCTTTATTTAGAATTTCATTCTTTAATTTTTCTTTTTCCTTTAAAAATCTTCATTACTTCAATTCCACGAATTCCCGTAAAAATACACATGAAGCCTTTATGCAGATACAGTTAAAAGTAGCTAGTAGGTAGTAGTTTTTAATTAAGCTTCGCAGCGATAAACAATTCACAGGCGAGTATCGGCAGTTCGGCACCGGAGCGAGATCATAACAGGCCTTAATTGCCGAACGTCCAAGTTATTACAAAACACACACAATTGGAACACAAATACAAAGATTTTGATTGGGTTTATAACGGCCTACTATCGAAACTCGAACTTTGGTTGGGCTTCTTCTTATTATTCTTACAGGTAGGTAATTAGTATTTTTTGTTGCGGAGCTCCAAGGATCCATTATGAGGATCATTCCCATACCTATATGTACATGCTTCATCCAAATTGAAACAAATCAATTCAAATAATAATATAAACTAATTTATTCAAGTCAGCTCTATTTAAAACAAACAACATAAACACAATACACATAATTATGGATTGCCTTTTAATTTAATTAATTAATTATTACTTAGTTGTTTATTTTTTTTCTTTTTATACCATATTATTATGTCTTTGTTTCCCGTTGACGTGTATCAAACTCCGAATTTTGATGTATTTACTGTCCTAGTGAACTAAGAGAGCCCTGACACTCATAACACAAGTTCAATCTTAGCTTGGGTGATATGTCTGTGTTAAGTACAATTCACAACTTAAATAATATATTGCTGTAGCATGTGCATGTGCACATTGGAATTGTAAACTGGAAATAAAGATTTTTATTATTATTTATTTTTTATTTATTTTCTTAAAAACAAGAGACGGTCTCTCGAAACACCCGCCCACTTCCTTGTTTTAGCTGAGAAGATGTGTTGAAATAACTTACATAAAATGTACCATATATGTCGCCAACCAAGCATGCGTGATCATTATAATAGGTAGTTGCTCGTGGCTAAAAAATAACAACCGCTCGAGTCATCATCAAGTTAAGTTGCACTTGCCTAGGTTGGTTCGTCGATGGGTGACCACCCATTACATACCGAGTGTACTTTTAGTACTTTTTTAGTACTTTTTTCGCCGAAAATATTTCTGTTTTATTTAGTATTTCACGAACAACCTAACAGTTGTATGTTTTGTGCAAATAAACCGAAGTCTATCTGGAATAAGGCGCATCCCTGTACATTATTAATACCGCAGCGGTATTACCTCCTGAAGTCCTGACAGTGCAGTTGAACAATCGAATTTACAAACAGCTTCGGACCGACTTCAAACACCTCTCTAAACTGACTTCGGGCGATAATCCTGTAATCAGTTGCGGCAGCCTGGTGGAGTTATTTACATGTATTTTCGTGCTTGTGATAAACATACGTACCTACATAATTTTGATGAAAATTCGGATCGGGAAAGTGACATTTATGAAGACACACATTACACTGGGATATTTGTTGAAAAGTTAGGCAGAGGTGTACATCCACATCATGCTACTTCAGTGAAAAATTATTACAAGTGTAACCTTAATAATCATTTTAATAAATATAAGAAAAGAAAAAAATTAAAGAAATTATAAAAAAAAAAACTTTTTTGCAAAAAATAAAACCGACTTCAAAAAACACAAAAAAGTGAAAAATAACTAGCTTCAGGAGTCGGTTACCTTTGTTTGATTGATTTAGTGTTTTTGTCACCGACTTCTGAAGCTAAAGTTATTTTTCACTTTTTTGTGTTTTTTGAAGTCGGTTTAATTTTTGCAAAAAAGTTTTTTATTTTTCCATTTTTAGTTGTTCCTAAACAAATATTTGCCGTGAATTTATTTGACACTGTTAACAATACATGTCATGGTAATAGGCGTGTCCCTAATGGAACGTAACATACCTTGTTTTTTTTTCGGATGGGAAATCATCAAATTACGGGTCCCGCTCTTGGCGGAGCGGAAGGGAGTGTCAAACTTTTACTGACTAACCATGTTCCTTCTTAGCCCTTTGTTTTCCAGGACCGCAGTATCTCTTTAGAACAGTCCTTTTTGCTGAAATCTCTTTGGGGCGCGCGCGGACCACGAACGCGCTAACTTAACATACCTAACTGTCGAAATCTGGGTGTATTGTACACATCTGCGTATCCCCTCATAGCATACAGGCGTGATGTTACGTCATGATATTGAATAAACAATAAACATCCAAGCGATTGCAACATTCACGGCAGATTTGCCGTCTATTTTTTAAAAGTTCCATTGTATATCTCCGAAGATCAGCATCAGATGTAAATGGAACCACACTGGAAGTACCAGCTTTCAAACAAAAAAAGAATCATCAAAATCGGTTCACCCAATCGAAAGTTCTGAGGTAACAAACACAAAAAAAAAAAACAAAAAAAAAATATAGACGAATTGAGAACCTCCTCTTTTTGTAAGTCGGTTGAAAATAAAAAAATGGTAGAAGGGCAGGGTAAGGGGGGTAGGGGGGAATAGGTGGTAGGTAGTATGAAGTAGTATCCTACGTAGTTGTAAATAATAACATGAATGTTTTTTTTTTTTTTTTTGTTAAGAAATTTTAGGTAAATAAATAAATCAATCAATCAATATATATGACGGCGCTGCGTCATCATACTGTTGTAAACAGCACGTGCACCGGACCGATCATGCCATCGCACAGCTGGGCGACCGCGTCATCGCATGGTCGGGCGATGACGCTATCGCGCCATGGCGCGATCGTCCGATGTCGCCGTCCCCACCTCTCCGCTTCGACTTGTTTGTGCTTCAGTATAAAACGAGGCCGGGCGGAGCGATCGTGAGAGTCTATTCCTAACGTCGGTCCGTGGCACATGTTGTCACAAGCGCCTAGTGTGATTACTTATGGTCGTGTGAAATTATTTTATGTAATAGTTATCAAAGTGAATTGTGAAAATAACTACTAAAAGTGAATTGTGATAAAAATAATTGATAAGTGTGTGATTCAATTAAAATCGATTATTAAGTGAACTACTTACTTTTACTTTAAAATGTCTGATCCTGACACAATTCCTACATCAGAAGTGGGAGAAGTGGTGGAAGTGGGAGTGGGAGAGTGGGAGTGGGTGGGAAGTGCTGGACTCACCTCCACATGAACCAGAACCACATAGAACTTCGACGAGTATGGAAAGCAATTTCTTTACAATGTTTTCCACTGGAATGGAAGCAATTCTTCAAAAAATTGCTGGAAGCATGGTTCCTCATCCATCTTCGGAAAATACTCGGATCAGGTTGGTGCCTTTTGATCCTGATGCACCAGAATCCGATATAGTAAACTGGTGTTCGCTCAGCGATATTATAATTCAAAAAAAGGAAGTGGATGGAGTCGACTTGATTTTGGCTCTTTCTCATGCTCTGAAGGGCCGCGCTGGCCTCTGTCTCACCAAGATACAACCAGATGATATCACCTGGAGCTCCATTAAGGAAATTTTGATATCCAGATTTAGCAAGCCTATGATGATGCAAGATTATTTTGACCAAGTTATCAAGTTTCAAATTAAAAATACAGAAAGTCCAGCTGAAGCGGGTTTGCGTCTATGGCTATTAATAGAGAACATTCCTGAAGCAAAAATGCCAGAAAAAGTTGTGACAGGTTTTGTCGTATCTGTTTTGTCTCAATGTGATGACAAGATTCGCCGAGAACTTAACTCAGTTGTAATTAACGATAAGCATCAACTTTTTCGTACCCTAAGAAGCTTCACATTAAAGCGAAGAAGTGACGAGCCAGCTACAACTGACAATGATGCGAAAAGGTTTCGTCCTTCAACGGATTTCAATGGAAATTGCCATTTTTGCAAGAAACGAGGACACCGAGGTCAAGACTGTAGAGATAGACAACGATACCTGCTTAAAAACTCGAATGCTTCAGACAACAGTGTGGATTCACCCAAGTCTAATGTCATCTGCTACGTGTGCCGCGAGCGTGGACATGCTGCTACTACATGTCCTAGGCGCTGGTCGAAAAAAGAAGATGCTGCATCAAGCAGCAACAACAACAGCAGCGGCAGCAATAGCAACAGCGGCGGTAACAACAGCAAACAGGTGAACCTATGCTCCAAGGTGATGCGAGGTATGTTACAGATAAATAATTTACAACTACCTTTTATTTTTGACTCTGGTTCCGAATGTAGTCTAATAAGACAACGTAATTGTGATTTTCTCCAGGGTGAACAGTTTCATGAACAAGTGGTACTAAAGGGTGTAGGGCCTAATAGGGTCGATTGTTCATTACAACTAAAATGTCCAACCATAGTACAAAGTTGCTTGTTTAATGTTAATTACCACGTTTTACCCAATGACTGCCTGAGCGAAGAAGTTTTACTAGGTCGTGATATTTTGAAGCAAGGAATTTCGGTCAAAATTGATAGTGATAGTTTAATTTTTTCTAAAACAAAGACCTTCAATGCCTGTTCAAGAGTCAAGGAGACCTTTGATATTTCTTCAATCGATACAGATCTTGTAGGAAAAAATAAGGAACAATTAATTGAAATCCTTCAAAAATATTCTTCGAATTTCATACAAAAGCGTCCTACCTCTCGTGTATCTACCGGTGAACTTGAAATTAAATTGATTGATACCAACAAAACCGTACACAGACGCCCATATAGATTATCCCCTGTAGAATCCGATATCGTGAGTAAAATAGTTCAGGAATTGTTAGATGCGAATATAATTCGGGAAAGCTCTTCGCCTTTTGCTAGTCCGATTTTATTAGTTAAAAAAAAAGATGGTTCTGATCGTATGTGCGTGGATTACAGAGAACTCAATAGTAACACTAAGCCGGATAGCTACCCTCTTCCACTGATAAGCGATCAAATAGATAAATTGCATGGAGCTCACTTCTTTTCTAGTATAGATATGGCCTCTGGGTTTCACCAAATTAAAGTAAATGAGGAATCAGTCGAAAAAACTGCATTTGTTACACCAACGGGTCAGTTTGAATGGTTAACTATGCCATTCGGTCTTAGAAATGCTCCCCAAGTATTTCAAAGAGCTATAAATACAGCACTCAAGCCCCTTAATCACAGTAAAATTTCAGTCTATATGGATGACGTGCTTTCTGCATCAGAATCTATAGAAGAGGGGCTAGTCCGTCTTGATCAATTGTTGGATACCTTGTCAAAGGCCGGATTTTCATTTAACTTCAAAAAATGTTCTTTTCTGAAAAAACAAGTCGAATATTTGGATTTTGTAATATCAGCTGGCGAAGTCAGACCAAACCCATGTAAAGTTGAAGCTTTAAAAAATGTCCCCACACCAAAAACTGTTAAACAAGTTCGACAATTCATCGGTCTAGCTACCTATTTCCGACAGTTTATCCCCAATTTTTCAAAAATCATGAAACCCTTATATCCCTTGACAGCTGGGAAGGGTAACATCTGTTGGACCCCAGAACACGATAAAATTCACGCAGATATTGTCAATCGTCTCGTCACCGAACCCATTCTAAAAATTTTTGATCCTAATTTAACCATAGAACTCCATACTGACGCGAGTAGTGATGGGTATGGAGCAGTCTTAATTCAGAGGAGGAACAACCTTCCCCATGTCGTTGCTTATTTCAGCCACAAAACAAACGATGCGGAGAGTCGCTATCACTCCTATGAATTAGAAACGCTAGCAGTAGTAAAATCTGTAGAGCATTTTAGACATTATCTCTTCGGGCGTAAATTCAAAGTTTTCACCGATTGTAATGCATTAAAAGCATCTCATTCTAAAAAAGATTTAACTCCAAGAGTTCATAGATGGTGGGCTATTTTGCAGTCCTATGATTTTGACATAGTGTATAAAGAGGGTAAAACAATGGCTCATGCAGATTTTCTTTCGCGAAATCCGTTGGCTATTGAACATAACGAAGTATGTGCTTTAAAACAAAGACATACAAGAATAGTAAATTTATCTGAGTTGGAAAGGGGATGGTTGCATGTTGAACAATCACGCGACTCTGAAATAGCAGACATTATTTCAAAAATACGATCAAATGAATTACCTACAGATGTCGAACAAACTTATGATATTAGACAAGGTATTCTGTATCGAAAGATTGAACGAAGCAAAATCACAAAATGGCTTCCTATTTTACCTAAATCATTAATTTGGTCTTTAATAAACCTCGTGCACAATGAAATAAAACACCTTGGTTTTGAGAAAACACTTGATAAATTGTACGACCTTTATTGGTTTCAAAATATGTCAAAATTTGTGAAAAAATTCGTTGATTCTTGTGTCACATGTAAGGCTTCCAAAGGTTCATCGGGTGCTCAGCAAGTGCGTTTGCATCCTATCCCAAAATTGGCAATTCCATGGCACACCCTCCACCTAGATTTAACGGGCAAACTTAGTGGTAAAAACGAACGTAAAGAATACTGTTCCGTCATTATAGACGCATTCACCAAATTTGTTCTCCTAGAACATACTATAAATTTGAGTTCGGTAAATTCCATTAAAGCGGTTAAAAAAGCAGTAGATTTATTTGGCGCTCCAAAACGAATAATAGCTGACCGAGGTCGTTCCTATGATAACAGCGATTTCAAACAATTTTGTACCGATAATCATATTGAACTTCATCTTATTGCGACTGGTTCCAGTAGAGCAAATGGTCAAGTAGAACGTGTCATGCGAACTTTAAAAAATTTACTTACTATTGTTGAATGTGACCCAGTTACTGTATGGCGAGACCAATTGGGAGACATTCAACTTGCTCTTAACAGTACTCGCTGTAGAGTAACAGGGTTCACCCCATTAGAACTGATGTTTGGAATTCAGGGAAATTCATTACAATTATCAAGAATATCTGTAAGCTCTCACGACACTAATAGACTTGATCTGGAATCAGCTAGGTCAAACGCATCGGTCAATATTCAAAGACTGTCTCAATCTGATGCCGAACGGTTCGATAAAGGGAAAGCCAGAGTACGTCCTTTTTCAATAGGCGATTTTGTTTTCATAAAAAGCGAAGAAAGACATCAAACCAAATTAGATCGCAAGTATAAGGGCCCATTTAAAATAATTTCTGTTTTAGAAAATGACCGATATGAGTTAAAACATATTAACGGATCTAACAGAATTTACAAGTATTCTCACGAAAATTTACGGGAAGTGCCTCATGGACAATCTGGTTTAATAGAAATCGCGGAAAATATCAGTGATGCTG
The DNA here is from genome assembly GCA_905147715.2 of Xestia xanthographa. Taxonomy (NCBI): domain Eukaryota; kingdom Metazoa; phylum Arthropoda; class Insecta; order Lepidoptera; family Noctuidae; genus Xestia; species Xestia xanthographa. Next base: position 19,423,909 of record LR990653.1, on the reverse strand, counting down.
ACGTGACGGCGAATAATAATGATGATCTTGTTCATGAAACTACCCATGAAAATGATGTTTTAAATGATACTATTTTAGAGAATAGTGACACCATGTCTGTTAATAGCGAAACAATGACTGCTGACTCTCGTACCTTAGAAGCCAGTAGCATTAGTCAACCAAGTAGATCACGTAAATTATCGGTAGAGTCTTTGGAGCCTGAATCAGTTAAAACGGTAACAAGAGCTTTAATACATAGAGAAAATTAGTGAAGTTATCTTGAAGGGTCGTTTATGACCGGACCAAGCAATAATCATCCTGAAGGGTTAGTCATAACCGGACCAGGAGATTATAACTCTGAAGGGTCATTGGACCGGACCAGATAGTTATCTTGAAGGGTCGTCAATGACCGGATCAAGCTGTAATCATCCTGAAGGGTTAGTTATAACCGGACCAGGAGATTACAATTCTGAAGGGTCGTTGGACCGGACCAGACAGTTATCTTGAAGGGTCATCAATGACCGGACCAAGCAGTAATCATCCTGAAGGGTTAGTTATAACCGGACCAGGAGATTACAATTCTGAAGGGTCGTTGGACCGGGCCAGACCATAAGATATAATTTTAATGTCAGGATGAACGAACACTAAAATTGTGGTTTTCGTTTTCAGATATTTAGGTACCTTTAAGGTGCGCGTGCGAGGACGTACGCACGTCAGTATGGCCGTGACGGCGCTGCGTCATCATACTGTTGTAAACAGCACGTGCACCGGACCGATCATGCCATCGCACAGCTGGGCGACCGCGTCATCGCATGGTCGGGCGATGACGCTATCGCGCCATGGCGCGATCGTCCGATGTCGCCGTCCCCACCTCTCCGCTTCGACTTGTTTGTGCTTCAGTATAAAACGAGGCCGGGCGGAGCGATCGTGAGAGTCTATTCCTAACGTCGGTCCGTGGCACATGTTGTCACAAGCGCCTAGTGTGATTACTTATGGTCGTGTGAAATTATTTTATGTAATAGTTATCAAAGTGAATTGTGAAAATAACTACTAAAAGTGAATTGTGATAAAAATAATTGATAAGTGTGTGATTCAATTAAAATCGATTATTAAGTGAACTACTTACTTTTACTTTAAAATGTCTGATCCTGACACAATTCCTACATATATTTTAATATTAATTTATATGTACAGTCAACAAAAGAATAAGTTACGCGGGATAGCAATCTTCTTACTACTATTATAAATGCGAAAGGGTTATAATCAATCCGTTTGAAATTTAATCCAAATCCGTTCAGTAGTTTGATCCTCACAAACTTTTGCATTTACAATAGTAGTAAGAAGATTGTTAGCCTGCACACCTAACTATTTGTTGACTGTACATAACATATAACATCACACCTATAATCCGCGAACAGTAAGGCAGTAGTATACCTAATAGTCAGAGATCGAAATAGGTAGAGTTTATTTGCATAAACTTCAATGAAGATAATGTGGATAATACCTACCTATAAAATCTACACTAATATTATAAAGAGGAAAGATTTGTATTTTTGTGTGTGTGTGTATGTTTGTAATGAATAAACTCAAAAACTACTGCGCCGATTTTAAAAATTCTTTCACTATTAGAAAGCTACATTCACCTTGAGTAACATAGGCTATATTTTATCCTCATACACCCACGGCAACGGGAACTACGCGGGTGAAACCGCGTGACGTCCGCTAGTTTGAAATAAAGCTGTTTAAATAGAGGGAGGACTTACATACACCCACATTTCGTCAACCGGGTGGAAATCCAGATAAATGATTAAAGAAATACTACAGCTTTATACATAGTTTTATGTAAACATCTATAGGTACTAATATTATAAAGAGGAAAACTTTGTTTGTTTGGTTGTAATGAATAGGCTCAAAAACTACTGGACCGATTTAAAAAATTCTTTCACCATTTGAAAGCTACATTATCCACGAGTAACATAGGCTATATTTTATCCCCGTACTCCCACTGGAACGGGAACTACGCGGGTGAAACCGCGGGACGTCCGCTAGTATATTATATTAGCCTCTTCATGCCACTCGAAACACCAAGAGCCAGTGACGCTCACTACACCTCACATGTTAATATCGACAACACAGTTAAGCTCTGTAATTAATCGAAGTGGGGATATAATTTGTCTTCGTCAAGCAGTAAATAGCTAATTCCCACACATTAGGGACACAATAGCCACCCGGCGTCTTATTGATTACCGCCTATTGTTCGCTTTCGACCACCTCAAATGATACACTTGCCTCGATTTACGCGACAAGGACTGCCGTTTATAGATTAATGAACTAATGATTGTCATTCCAAGGGTTTTGGGAAGACTATTTATGTTTACAAACGCTGTAAACGTTGTTTTGTTCCTCATTTACACACCTACTTTGGCTTTTCCTAACTATGTTTAGGTCGGCTTCTAGTCCAACTGGATGCAGCTTAATACTAGCCTAGTATTTTACATGGAGCGACTACCTATCTGACCTCCACAACCCAGTTACTGGGTTACAGTACTGGGTAATACGATACCCATTGGTAAGACTGGGTGTCAGAGTTTGACTACCTACTGTCAAAGATCTACAATTGGCAGCCGGGACCAACGGTTTAACATGCTTTCCGAGGCACGGAGGAAACTCGCTATGTAATGGGTGGTCACCCATCCACAGACCAGCTTAGGCACGACAAAAGCGACTGTTATTATTTAGCTACGAGCTCCTTTCGTACCTCATTCATGCAATGTAATTTACATGGGTTGTTAAAAACCTCGTTACGCTTTCGAAGTCTCGGTACTAACTAGCATACAGTTTTTGTTAAACCGTCCTACTTAACACGTAGGTGGTAACTAAGACAGTATTTATATCCTTCGTGACTGTTCAAAAATTTTGTATGAATTTTATGTGCCAAGTTACTACACCATCAAACTTTACTGTGAACATACCTTATTACACAATTAAGTCTTCCAGATTTAGGTATTAAAAACATTATTTACTAGACAACAGTATTATTTACATTATTTACAAACTACAACTCTAAAATAGTAATAAAAATATGTACCTGCAAGAATTCAGATTATATTTATTTAAAGAGCCACACTCACTAAGGATTATTGAAACCCTACAAATATCGCAAAACCTCAAAATGGAACTCAAAACCAATAGTCTCTACTGTGCCATTCGATATTTACTCAAAACTCCAAAACTCTCATCAAAGACTGTCACTCAATGAAGTAATATCCTTATCACAAACACATTCTGCCATTTCACTTTCCATTTTGAACAACAAAGATAAACGTGTACTATGTAGGTACAGTAGCAAAAAGACCATGACATAGCAGAGTTGCACCAAAACATACCCGACCTCGCCTGCTAAACTATTCCAAACATAGAATATACAAGCCACAACAAATATAACTAAAAGAAAGCTATTTCAGTACCATGCACCACGTAAACCTAGACAAAAAGACATTTATTCACTTGGGTAAAGTTCGCAAAACAAGTCAGCGACTACATTTGTTAGGGGTGACTCATCTATATGTTACGTGTTCATTGGTCACTCACTAGGTGCTCAGAAGTAAACACTGAGTTTGGTTTACACCTAATTGGGCACTTACCTTTTTAACATTTAACATTGACGAAAGTAGTGGGGCGTGTAAATCGGTTTTGAGTTTGTAGGGTCATTTTGGTAACTGAAAAGCACAAAGATTTTGGTTTCTTTAGATGCCTTCTAAGGCTTACGCTTCACTGAAAAACAAAGGTTCTAAGGAAAGTGCACACGAAATCGTCCTCTTGTGAAAGTTCACACTGAATATTCCTTTTAGTACATCGTCACTGTTGGTGCAAGATTACAGTACTGGCTGTACTCTCCAAGTTACTAACCGCCTAGTACCGCGTGTGTCTTAAGACTTCTAACAACAACTGGCAGGGATTTCCAAAGTATTACAAAATTCAAAGGCATGTTCCTAAACCCACTTGTTCTATTAAGTCACGTTCATCATTATCATTTGGATTTCCTGCGAACAATCCCCAGCGGCCTACTTCGTAGGTGATAATGGGACGCCTTAAATACTTACTTCGTGGCCTAGTTCAGAAGTTCATTTGAAGTTCACTCCCTTGACTTCAAGTGCAGTATCTTAAGTTTAAATAATTAAAAGAAAAGGGTCATGAAAAAGTTTAAATAATACTTCGTCACAGAGGTTGAAGACGTGAGGACTAGGCGGAAGAGTTGTGTCAACTCAAGCGAGCCATTCAAACATTTTCAACTTTACATTTCAACGGATATAAAACAGAGCAATTTACCTTTAATGATCGAGCGTGTAGACCTTTTTTTCCCTAATATATTTCACGGAATCCCAAGTTTTTATGGGAAGTGAAATACAGGAGGGGTTTAAAGCGAGTTTTCATTGCTTTTTACGTTACAATATTCATATTGCTCGGTCGAGCAATTCCAAGTTGATAATCCAGGGTTTGGTTTAATGAGCCCAATGTTATCCCGACCGGATTAACATTCGCGCTCGCATGATGTTACATAATTCCTCTGTATTACCTTGCACTTCATGCTGCGTCCGCGTCACATTCTAAATGTGAAATGTTACAAGAGTGTTTGTGTTTCCGGTGACTTTGTTGACTTATTGTAATGGACGGTGTTTATTTGTTATGTTGTACCTACGTGTGTTCGGGTCTTAGGCACTTGTTATGTAGTACTCACTATTAACTTATTCCTTTTTTATTTTTTTCTTTCTTTCTTTCATGATGAACCCTGAATCCATCACATCACAACTTCGAGTCGCCGAGGCGTATTGACCAAACGTAGCGGCCAGCAGTAATTTGTCCTTTATTCGAATTGCTTTCCAATTAATGGTCAGTAATAGACCAAAAATACAAGGGATAAGTAATAAAAATTATTATATTTAGACATAAGATTAAAATTAGGTATATTCATAACAACTAAAAAAAACCGGCCAAGTGCGAGTCAGACTCGTGCACGAAGGGTTCCGTACCATTATCTATACATTAGACAAAACGGCAAAAAAATCACGTATGTTGTATGGGAGCCCCCCTTAAATATTAATTTTATTCTGTTTTTAGTATTTGTTGTTATAGCGGCAACAGAAATACATCATCTGTGAAAATTTCAACTGTCTAGCTGTCACGGTTCATGAGATACAGCCTGGTGACAGACAGACGGACAGACGGACAGACAGACGGACAGACAGCCAAGTCTTAGTAATAGGGTTCCGTTTTTACCCTTTGGGTACGGAACCCTAAAAACACACGGTAAAGTAAAAATCTCTTGCTAAATTCTCTTGTAATCCATCTAAAATTATCATTATAAGAATTTTAGAAGGCAAAGTAAGTTCTAAAAGTTGGCCAAGTTAGGGCAAGTAAGTGAACGATATTACCCTCGGGTATCACCAACAAATAAGTACTACAAGTAAATACATTACATTCAAAGGCGTGCTTTACACATGAAAGTAAAACGTCGAGAAAAGCTCTAAATCTGTTAAAAATTCTTCGAAAACTGATGTAATCGTTAGCGTAGCTAATATTCCTAGAAAAGAAATATAAGTGTAGTCAAAAACAAAAACAACAGCCTAATTTATTTTATAAAGTTGGGGTAAATTCTCATAACTGATCAACAGTCTTTACTCAGAGTTGGTACTTTAAAGTTGAAATACTTTTATTCTAACAAAAGCTTGAAATTAACTTATTAATTAATTTTGCATTGCCATCCAACGTGGCAATGCTGCCAGCGTGCTGGGCACTTTTCCTGTTGACAGCGATGTGGACGAATTTTTCGACGCCCTTTTTGATACTTCTAAATATTTTTATTTCTATTATAGAGTTAGTATGTAAAATAATGTAAATATTATTAGTCTGTGTTTAATAAAAACAAAAGATTGGTTCGACAAAAAAACGAACCTAATATAAACCATAACTATTTATGTATGTCGTTACGGGAGTCAGTGGCCCAAAATTTTGACAACCAGTCTTACCAAGGGGTATCGTATTACCCAGTACTAACTGGGTTCTGGAAGTCAGTTAGACTGTCGCTCCATGTAATACCAGTATGTTACATGGAGCGACTGCCTACAGCTGCATTTGATTAGACTGGAGACCGACCCCAATATAGTTGGAAAAAGGCTAGGCAGATAATGATAATGTATATATTATGTACAGTCACGGACTATAATTGATAAGCCACTTTCTAGATTTCCAATTTTGCAGTTTTATACATTCACTAGATTACACGATTAAACACGAACTCAAACCGAATGCTCGGAAACAAAATAACACATTACTAATAATCGGAAATAGGTTATCCTTATAGGTTGAAAAATGACTTATAAGTTGTCAATGATAAATCCATACAATGGTGCTGACGTGTATCCCAATCTATTTGATACTGTACCTACTCCTTTGAAAGTGACAGTTAAAATGTCGATGTCAGAAAAGATAAAATTTCTCCGCACGTTACTATGGCTACGCTAAAACAGTTGTCGCTAGGTTACGGTTGCTACACCTGCAATTTGTCGACTTTAGATAGTCACTCTGTACTATGTACGAATATAACCGACTATACCCGATTTTCATTACACGGCTAAAATACGAATGGTGGCAAGCGGTTCATCATTTATAGTCCGTGACTGTACGTAGCCTTATTTTAGACATCTAATCACCTACGTTGAAAATCCTACATTTCAAATTGTCTATAACGTATTGATACATATTGAAATATTATAATTAGCCTACACACTATTGTAGATCTATATGTCAATAGTCTCAATAGGTACATAATAATATATCAACGTCACTATGTCAGATAATAAAGAGATATATTATAGAACTTCCGTACAATGGACTGATATCAGTCCTGGGGATATATTGTGTTAATCGACACGATATTCAATGTGTGTTTAAGACATTTGATACTTTAAGAGCCGAATTTTCAATCTTCATATAACTTTTATAGAAATAAATATTGAATAAGAAACTTATGTACCGAACATAAATCAAACTGCTATATTTCATCTTCAAATAAAAGTTATCTGAAAATTCAAAAATTCTAAATGCCACTGCTGCGCTCAAAGGCTTAAAACACAGGTTGCTCTTTTTAACTTTTGATTTTCCATTCCAGTCCATTTCTTCTTTATGGGAAGCGAAGATATGAACAATTTTTTTCCTGTCAACACCAAAATCGCGCACACTGTCTATTTGTATGGGAGTAAACGAGACGTCACTTAATAGTGACGAATAGACAGTGTGCACGATTTAAAAAACCTGGCGAAAACCTGGCCGCCCAGTAATCTGGGCGGCCAGGTTTTAGAAGAAAATAATTAATAAATATTGAAATAAAAAAGTGTAGATTATTTGTGACTCATTAGCGGTTTAGGCATGAATATGTTGACTTCATCATTTTATTTGCAAACCCATACATCAAAAAAGTAAAGACATACAACCATTAATGATGATTTTAAGACTAATCATTGCAATTATTTTTTATCGAGCCGATTTCATCCAATTATGTATCGAGTCCTTCCAAAGTCTTTGAAATATGATGAATATTAATAGATTTTTTTTTTGATGTGCTAGAACAAACAGTTTTTCTTTAAAAAACTGCTTAAATAACATCAATTTCAACAAATTAGGTGTTGTCGGCCCCAGTTAAAAATAAAATAAACTTTCTGCTTTACTTAGTACCCACGTATTCTTCCTAATAATTTTCCGTCGTATGATTTTCCACCATGTATACGTAATGTAATTAAGAATACTTCCTTCACCAACATTTTGTGTCACAGCCATGCCCTCTAACCAAACAAAAACCTACGCCAAAGACAAACTGAATATTAAAACAAGAACTTCACAATAATGATTATTTTTGTTGTTCTACCGAAAATCGTATTTAACTTAATTGGGTACATACGGCTGCGGACCAACTTTGTCTAGTTAATTAACTACATGCATTAGTTTGAGTATAAACTGAAATTGTTCTTCTTGGATTATGGAAACTAACTAACCGATGAAAATGCTAAATGGAGTTTAATTAAACAATTTTCAACAACAACATTGGCAAATACTTGTTATAGGAGCAAAATCCACGTAATATTACGCAGTTACATAGAAATATGCGTTATTTTGCAGAAGACGTTGCGTTGTAAGGCCTCCTACTAGGTGGACCGATGACCTGGTGAAGGTTGCGGGAATCCGCTGGATGCGAGTCGCACGGGACCGGTCATTGTGGCGACACTTGGGGGAGGCCTATGTCCAGCAGTGGACGTCTTTCGGCTGAAGTGATAATGATTTTGATATTGGTATGTGCAGACATATTTCCAAAACGACTAAAGTCACGAGTGCTGCTGATCGGTTGAGCTAACATTCGGTCGATCTTTAGGTACTAAACCTCCGCTGTCCGTCAGTCCGTCTGTCGTCGATCTGTCAGTGGGCTGTATCTCATGATCCGTAATAGATAGACAGTTGAAATTTTCATAGAATATGTGTTTCTGTTGCCGCTATAACAACAAAAAATAAAATTTAATGGGGCTCCCCTAATACGATAGTACGGAACCCTTAATGCGCGAGTCCGACTCGCATTTGGCCGGTTTTTTTTTAACCAAGGAAGGTTACTACCACAGAACCTTTTTTGTAAAATATAATAAATATCAGAAACGTATACGAATATGAAGACTATCATTTTCAAGAAAAAATTGATGGAAAAATCCTAAAACCACATCATAACCATTACGTAACTATTAATCTAGAAAACCATACTTAGGTAAGATCCTATAATTATCCCCATTAGCTAGTCGGACTATCCATGTACACACCAGCACACAATAAGCAATCCCTAATGATGATCTGCATCAGCACAAGATGGTATTAACTAGTACTAATACACCGCGCCAGACATAAAGGGGACTCTATTATGAGGATTCGCTCTTGACAGACAGACAGACACGGGCTCCTTGATATTATAGGACACTGTAGACTGAATACTGTTTCATGATCTATCACTGTATCTTCAGAACTAGCTTTTAGTCTCGGCTTCGATCGCGTTTTGGTCAAAATTATCCCACGGGAACGATAATAAATATTGCCTTTAAGGCGGTTCCCCGAGCAAAATTAGCAACTCTATTTGTGGTGGTTCAAACTTCGTTTGAAATACTGTTAGAATAAAGTTCTAATCAGCTTGCACTACGAAGTGGTAGTTACATCAGTCACTGCAGGCCGAATTGTGCGAAATGAGTGGTTTTTATTCTTTATAAAATTAAATTTACGTCTTTTGGAAAAAATAAAACGACAATTATGTTTATTATTAAATTGCCTATCCATTAGTATAAGTAGCAAATCAAAATAATGGTTAGTTTACGAGGAGTAGCATTTTATGAATCATTATTTCTCATTTCTGTGGTTTTGTTGTGCGGGGATTTATTAAACACTAGCTGACCCGCGCAACTTCGTCTGCGTCACATGAGAGAGAAAGAGAGAAGGTTAGAGAGAGTGTGGGTCAACCTTAAAAGACAGACAATTACTTATGCTATCGCCGACTTTTATTGCAACGTTTTAAGAGGAACTATTCCCCCATACATGATTGTTGCGTAACTTTAACCGTTTAAGCAGCGCTCGCAACGGAAGCTCTCAAAAGAAATACATTTTCCCTGTTTTTGCAACATTTATCATCGATGCTCCTCTCCTTTTAGTTGGAGCGTGATGTTAGATAACCTATAGCTTTCCTGGATAAATGGACTATCCAACACTAAAAGATTTTTTTAATTCGATCCAATAGTTCCTGTAATTAGCGCGTTCAACCAACCAAACCAACAAACTCTTGAGCTTTAAAATATTAAGTACGTAAAGATTCAAGTGGGTAACAGTTTAATTCCTTCGATATATTTGCATTAATCGCTAAAATAATCTACTTATGTTTTTTCCAAATAAGGGCTTGCCTCGACAGCCTTACGTCTTCATCCGCACGATGACAGTCATACTCCAGCTAGGTCGAAAGTTCTCAATATTGGTGAAGAAATTTAGCCCAAACACGATTTTATAATTTTAAATGGGACCAACTTTGAGATATATCACCGCGATTCAAAAAAGGAAGGGCATGAACAACGCCATCTATCGACTAAGTTGTTAAACTACTAAATATAATGCACGGAAATTATGCTATGTAAAATTTCAAAGCAGCATCATGTAGACTAATCTAGAGTACCTTATGCTATAATAACTTTTTTTTAAAGTAGGTCAGTCGATTTAAAAGTTTGTACAATAGATGTCGCTGCATCTTACATTTGATGATTAGTTCTTCTTTAACAATTTAAATTCATATATCTTTGGATAGAATTAACCGATTATGATGAAACAAAAACTAAATAATACCTCAAGATACGCACAATCTTTATGTATAAAAGTTATCTACATTGGCTTTGTAAATTTAACGTGATGCTTGATCATCGAAACAGACAAACAGACAAACAGACAAACAGACAAAAATTCCAAAAATGCTGGAAATGAGTTCTGTTGGTTATCCTTTCACACCCTGGAAATTTTTTTTCGAAATATTTTCGATGTACAAAAATGATTTTTCTACAGATTTATTATATGTATAGATTAAGCAACTTAAAAAAAAACCGGCCAAGTGCGAGTCGGACTCGCGCACGAAGGGTTCCGTACCAATTATTATAAAAAAATCACGTTTGTTGTATGGGAGCCCCCCTTAAATATTATTTTTATTCTGTTTTTAGTATTTGTTGTTATAGCGGCAACAGAAATACATCATCTGTGAAAATTTCAACTGTCTGTCTGCCTGGTGACAGACAGATGGACAGACAGACGGACAGACAGCGAAGTCTTAGTAATAGGGTTCCGTTTTTACCCTTTGGGTACGGAACCCTAAAAATATGAAACGACAATTTTGGAGTCAAGAATATGTAGTAATTTAATGTATTTTTTATTAGTTGGTATTTCTTTTGGATAAAGAGGAGTAGGCTCCAAAAAACTGCTTGCTCAAGGTCATTTGCTCGGGGAGCCGCCTTAACACTTAAAGATAATGTAGATTCACAGAAAGAAAGAATAAAAAAGAAAGAAAGTGAAAGAAAAAAAATCAAGAGAGAGTGAGTGAAAGATTTTTTTTAATCAGATCAGTAGTTCAAAAGATAACCCCCTACATCCAAATTTACAAATAGTTCCATTATTTTTTAAACTTTGCCACACACTAGTGATTTCTCTTGTGTCGTGTATGCGTTTACAAACATTTTAACTCACACAAATAGCCCGGAACTTGTAGACCATACTAATATTTGTGCCGTGCGGGGATCGAACCCGGAACATGCAGCGCAACCAGTCCGTCGATCAGCCACTGAGCCAACCGTACCGACTGTATAATATTAGTTTACACTGAATTCAAAGAACTTCTCAATCCCTCCATGAGCCCCGCCAAATGGGCATGACACCATTGTTTAACTATTGTGTCTACTTTGCTAACAGATGAACTAATAATCGTCACATATTTCGGTTTGCTAAAGTTTTTTGTACCGGGAGTAATTAAATAACCCATTAGTAAAATTATTTTAGCTTTTTCAAAATCAGGTAGGCTATACTTAGGGTTGGCATACGTCCCGTATATACGGGACTGTCACCGTATTTAAGTATCACGTTCCGTATTGTTACTTGTCCTGTTTTTTGTCCCGTTTATAAATATTTCAATATACACGTACTAAAGGCTCGAAACCGACGGCACTCGTTCTTCGGAAATCAAGTCATTTTAGGTAAAAATATTCTTTTCCATCATTATAAAATTAAATAAAAAAATTGAAAAAAAAAATGTTGTATAATAAACCGCTACTACCCTTATTTTCAGTTTTTATTTAAATGCCACTAATAGGTCCCGTATCAGTTCTCAACAATAATGGCAACCCTAGCTATAAAAAAAAATAAAAAAAGATTTAATTACAATAATATTGATCTCAGTTATAATTTGTATTAATATATTGTCACTTTATGTTATTACTATGTCTATAATAAAATTGTTATCATGTAGTTGTACCTAGTATGCTGTTACTCTGATAAATGTGTTACATACCCTCTGTTTGTAAATAATATCTATTGTTAACTACTTAAAATTTAATGCTAATCTTGTTTATTGCTGTGCCCTAACAGGGTCCATAATTGTTCTTAGGTGTAAGCCCATTGTAACATCTTTTTAAACTTAGGGAACGCAAAATAAAATGAATATGAATACTTCATAATATATTCAACATCATTTTACGTAAGTGTAAGTGGTAAGTATACCAACTAATTTTGGTTCAATGATACTCATGTATCATTGAACCAAAATCAGTTTATATACTCACCTAACTAACCCGGAACTGTTATCTAGATAGAACGGCGAGTGTAGGTAAAACTGAAATAAATCGCTTAAAAATGTTCCATTCTATTCCGTAGAGCTATGTTTACGTACTTAAACGAACTGTTTGCCAATTAGTTGTGCAGCTTATTAGTAGCGCTGAAACTGAAAATAAACCTGACACAGAGAACTTGACGCGAAAAAAAATACCCTGTATAACGATTTATTCTGAGACTAGCTGTTGCTCGCGACTTTGCTGTAATCTATAATCTACACAAATAATAAATTTGAAGTTTCTCTTTGAAACATCAAAATAATAGCTTTTTACACACATGAAAGTGCATATGGGTACTTTAACATTTTTTTCTTAATTTTTGTCTGTTTGCCTGTTTGTGTGTTTGTTCCGGCTAAAGTCCAAAATGGCTAGAGCATTTTTTACGGGACTTTTACTGACAGATAGCTGATGTTATAAGAAGTAACTTAGGCTACTATAATTTTAAACTGCTAGAAGTCCTGGTTTGATTATGTTATTCCCTCGTATCTAATTGTACATAATATTTATATATTTTACTTATTTAGTTTTAATGTTTTTTTATACCAATTTGATTATTCTTATAGTTGTTAATAGATTTCTTTATTTAATAACATTTACTGTCCTAGTTAATTTTTGCTATGTAAAGTGATGGCCTGAAACACAGGTTTAAATAAACCTAGATCGGGCAGGTCGCTAACAAACATTTTTATTTCCACATTATCGTTTCTTGCAACTGATAAATATGTTTTTAGTTATAGTTTACACTAATTATACCATTGTTTCAGAAATAACATTTTTGCACCTAAATGTACATTTTTGTAATACTTTTTTAAATAACTTATTTTTATTCTTATTTTAGAAAAAGATTTAGGGGTTCGTGTAAAAAATTATACGCTTGAAATGGGTAATAAAAATCCGATTCAAATGGAAAAGTTATATTTTTATAATAATTTCACGTGGATGAAGGTTTTGAATACAAATATTCTGAATGAAAAGTAGCCTATAGTATATATAATACAAGCGGTGTCAGGCTACCTATTTATAAACCTGAATGACCTACATATTTAGATTTTTAATGATTTAGGCGTGAACAGATAACAAGGCAGACAGAACTACAAGTGCAATTATAATATTAGTACGGATATTTTTAACCTCTCTTGTTATATTATAATTTATGGAGACTTGCTTAGTGCCAGCACAAGAATAGGCGATATTGAACGGCGAGGGCGCTTGCCCGGGCACCTTGCCACACGAACGTACCCATGGTAAGTACAAAAATAATAATAATGCGCTAGGTATTACTTCCGGGGAAAGTCACCTGACTGCCTGAAAACTACGTCATAGGTATACAGGGTGTAAACATACTCATCACGAAGCCGTCAACCAAGCATTCTGTACATCATACTAAGTAACTGTACGCAAAAATTATTATTGGGAAACGACTTTTGTTTCAGTTAAAAACTCAATGTAGCGCACTCAAAACAATGTGCTGGTTGATGTATTGGATAGTACGGGGGTTGTGGAGGTATTTAAAAATCTTACATTAAAACATGTATTTAAAAAAAATCTAGTGGAAAAGTTGGAACTTTGACCTACAATATCTCCGTAACTAGAAGGTTCCCAGGTATGGTGTAGAACAAAACAAATATCGCAAAGACGGGGAGAACAAGTGCGGTCAGTCAGTCAGCTTCGTTAAGAGTCCTTTTACACCTTTTAGATTCTGCGTCAGTGTTGGTTATCAACATACATTGAAATAGATAGACTTTATACTTTATTAGCTTAAACTTCAAGGAAGTAAGTTCGTTGGTCGAGTGGTGAGGAGGTTTTGGGTTCAGATCCTGGGTCGGGCAGTGTAATTTAGTTTTTCCATCAGGAATTCGTCAGTAGCAGCCACGGAGTATGGATTTGTGCTCGGTTGATAGCAATAGTTTTGCCCCAATGATAATATCGTTTTTGAGCTCACCAGATGGCGCCACTGTCGAGTAAGGTCTTTTCAGTAATTCTATTTTATACTTTAAAGTACCAATAACGTCGTAAAAAGTTTATTTTATTACGTATAACAACATAGTGTAAAATATTTACAATATTCTCCAATTACATTAAACATTTAAAAATTATTCTACTTCCAAGTAGAAATAAGATCCTAAGTTGCTACTTAAAATCTTCAAGTCATAATTTATCAGGAATGGCTCAGTCTAGAACATAATCGTGAGTATTATTATAAATACGCGATAAAGAAGCAAGCAACGTGCGAACCCTGTATGACATCTGACATTTCGGAAGACCTTAGTCTACACGTCTACAACGCCTCTGGTGGCGAATTCATGGGCGATAGCCCCCATTACTATGGGACTTAAAAACAGGTACACTTCTGCCTAACCTTTTAGGGATATATTGCAAAGAAGTAAGTAAGATGTGAATAAAACTTAGTTCCCTATAAAATCCCGGAATATTTTTTAAGGTTCCGAAATAGAGCTGTTAATTTAGAGGGAGGTATTGTCCACATGTTGCATACTTCCTTGAAGATTTGGCAAGTGCACTGTACCTATACCGATGACCGATGGCCGATGGATGATAAATGATGTTTATTTTGCAAGTAGGTTTTTACAAACACTTTTACACGTAATTTTTTTAAAACTAGATGGGTCCGGTGTTTTGTACCTGACTACTCTGAGAAGAAACAGCCGAAACAAACTCAGAGGTCATAGTCTCTTTTGAAGTCCAGACATAATCTTGCTCAATTCACTATGCAGATTAGTGTCTGAGATGGTCTTTTGAAGAAAGAACCACACAGATTTGAGTGGACCTGTCCAGTCATTGCAAGCATTTGTCAGTTATCGTGTAGCTCGACTTATAACCCAAGAAGCTCAACGAAACGACGAACAATACCAAAGAAAGGACATTTGGGTAGGTCGCTACCTGTCGTATACCTGTGGCTATCAATCTTTGTTATTAGTCCTAGACAGATCATGAGCAACCGACAAGTTACTAAATCATAATGAGATAAGGACACACTTATGAACCAGTAGCACGAGTTAACCGGACAGAAATTCATTTACTTCTTCTCCTTCGCATGAGCAAACTGTTTGTCTGGCGTCGTTAGGTCGAACAAGCTATTTGGTTTACAGTTTAACCAACAAATTACATTGTAAAATGTAAACCAACAAATACGATCGCTTGAGGCCCAACAAATACGATCTCTTTGATAAATAATGCCCGGCTAAAATGAATAGCTCCAGTATATTAGTGACTTTGGAGGACCGTGGCTATTCCAGAAGATATTACGCAGATATCTAATGTAATCCATAATCGTAGATTGGTGCAAAAGTGACATTCTATCCATCTCTCTCTTTTCTTTCATCGCGAAAATAAAACTCTTTTGTTCGATGATTAATTTCTCCAACTCTTAAGGCAGTTCTTTCACCTATATTACCTACCAGTTTGCAAGGCTCAGTCGTTAGTATAATTTGTTATACAACGGAGACACATTATTTTGTAACAGGACAACAAAGTTAAATAGTTAATATGTTCGTAACTTTTACGGTCATATAAAGATTTTTCCTTTTCGTAGTAAAAAACTGTTTCTGAAATACATTATCTCATTACGCAAAAATTATGTGATTTTGTTTTAACGAGATAATGTTTTACGTCCTGTTAACTAAAAACACAGCATAGTTTCATGTTATCATTTTGTTTTTTATGTATGGTATAACAAAAATCTCGAATTCCTCTCCATTACTTTTCAACCGACTTCCAAAAAGATGAGGTTCTCTTTTCGACTGTTTTTTTGTGTGTTTGTTACCTCAGAACTTTCGACTGGGTGAACCGATTTTGATGATTCTTTATATTTTATTTAAAAGTGCCCATTGGTCCCATTTAAATTTTGTGAACATCTGATGCTGATCTTCGGAGATAAACAATGGAACTCTTCAAAAATAGACGGCAAATCTGCCGTGATTGCTGGAATCGCTTGGATGTTTTTTGTCAAATAAATTCATGGCAAATATTTGTTTGGGAATAACTAAAAATGGAAAAATAAAAAACTTTTTTGCAAAAAATAAAACCGATTTCAAAAAACACAAAAAAGCGAAAAATAACTTTAGTTTCAGAAGTCGGTGACAAAAAACTAAATCAATCAAATAAAGGTCACCGACATCCGGTAAAACTGGAAGCCGACACAGTTGGGAAAAGGCTAGGCAGATGATGATGAAAGGTCACCGACTTCTGAAGCTAAAGTTATTTTTCACTTTTTTGTATTTTTTGAAGTCAGTTTTATTTTTTGCAAAAATGTTTTTTTTTCTATTCAGTAGATTTAGAATTGATAAACTTTTTACAGTAAGTTAATAGGAGACATTGAGTGGCAATGGCAGCACTCTATAAAAGTAAGAAAACTATATTATTTTCAAAGGTATTTCCGCAGGCGCCCTTTCGTGCTTTATGGTTAACAACTGAAAACCAATAAATACACTATAGTTCTGAATCCAATAAACATAACATCACCCCTTTATTCCTCCAAAGACAGGCAGGGCAAGGGTATAAAGTACACTCACATTCCACCAGCGATGTATAAATCTCATACAGTAGGAGAGAGCCGAATCCAGTAATCTAAAAAAAATCTAGCGAAATCCGATCCTTGGATCTCACACTCAACCAGTCATGTTTTCAACCACTTAACCAGCGAGATCGTTACTAATCATTACCTAGCTATCTATCACAACAAATAATAATTGATCGTGATCTTCATAAATTCTCGCACAATTCTGTCCGGATTGGCTAGTATTGTGCAGCAATGTTAGCACTGTTAAGTATTCTGTATTTAGAGAGGCAAATCCCAAGAGAATTAGTGCACAAGAACGGTTATATTCAATACTCATGCACACACTGAGTACTGATTGCAAAAGAGGGAGATGGATTTGATATTATTGTACCTAATAGTACAGACACATTCTGCTATGTTTAAGTCCTATGTAATAAGGGGCGAGCCTATTGCCAGCAACCTGGCACAAATCTACACTCGGTGTCTGCAATTCAACACAATAATACTTTGCCTAACCCGGGAATCGAACCCAGGACCTCATGCTCAGCAGTCGCGTTTGGGACCACTAGACCGCGAATTGCGATCGCAATTTCAGATTCTGTATCGTAGTACTTACTTACTGTGCAAAAAAGGTAAAAATAAAAACAATAAGAGCTCATTTCTGGACACGCGGCGCGTCGCGCGGCGCGTTGAGCGGCGCGTCAGGCGGTGCGTTGAGCGGCGCGTTGAGCGGCGCGTCAGGCAGCGCGTCGGATGGCGCGTTGCGCGTTTTTGCGTTAAGGGAGAGGTGGCGTGTGCAGCGGTGGTGTCATCTGTCATATGCCCGATGCGCCACCCGCCGGTGCACGCGGTGATGCACGCGGCGGGCAACGCTGCATTTCAGCAAACGCGCGTAAAATCGCTTCTCCGTAAACGCTCTCATACATTGCCATATGTTTGAATTTTAAGGCACCGGCCACACAGAACAGACGCAAGGCACGGACCCGTCGCAGTCGCGGCGCCCGTTTAATCTACTTGCATATAAAATGTATACAGCCGTCGCGACGTAAAACATACAGAAAAGACGGGACGCCGTCACGACGTTAACTCGTCGGCGCCCTATTGGAAAACATATAGAAAGGACAGGGCGCGGGCACGGCGCGGGCCTGCACGGGCGCAAGCGGGGGAGCGGAAAGGGCGTGGAGGGCAGGTTCTCACAGCGCTCGCGCTCGCCCGCTCGCCATTGTGCATCTTGCGCCATAAAAAGTCGTGACGGCGCCCTGTCTGCGACGCGTCCGTGTCTTTTCTATATATGTTAAAAAGTTGTGACGGCGCCCTGTCTGCGACGGGTCCGCGCCCCGCCCTTGTCTTGCGTCTTTTCTGTCTGGCCGCTCGCTATGCGGGCCGCGCCGCATGACGCGCCGCCCGACGCGCCTTGTCTCCGTAAATGAGCCCTAACGGAGAATGTACGGAGTAGTCTCTATTTCTAGAAAAAGATTTATTCATTCATGGTTTATAAAAATATGTTTACGAATGAGGGCTATTTATTATTTGTTTATTCATCCTTCCCTTATGATTCTGACTGTTCCTTTGCTAAATTAGTTAATTATCTCCACACGACTATAACCCACTGTTTAAGACTAATCAATTCATACACACAGTTATCGCTTTGAAATCTGTAATTGGTTAGGCGCTGAAAATTAATTATTTTCCTTCAGGCTATAGTAGGTACAGTCACAAATACTAACATGGGTAAACTTGGTAAAATTCAAAAGAGATTTTCTTGTGAAATATCAATTTTAACTTTGAGATAAATTCAACAAAGGAGACATTTTTTTTAGGCCCACTTGGATGTTGCATTTATTATTCATAATACACAAAAAACGTAACTATTTTATTTTAGTAAGTAATAAACGAAAGATTACATAGAAACGAAACCGGAATCAAAACATCATAATAAATAAGTTAAATGTATTATGACAAACACAAAACATCATAATAAATAAGTTAAAACATCATAATAAATAAGTTATATGTATTATGATATTTTTTTGGGAGTCAAATCATTCCTGTCGTGGTCAATGTCATTTGACAGATAATACTTGCGTGAATAGGGGCGTTTTTCGCAGTTCGGTACCCAGTGGTAATCATATCTGCTTTAATTAAAATTGAATAGAATATAAAAAGAAATATTATTCGCCCTTCGTGTTCCGGGGCCAGGGTATCTCTTTCAAACAGTCCCGCAACCCCGGTCCATCCCATCGGTCCTTGCGGACCCCTTCCTTTTGCTGACTCTCTTTGAGGCGCGCGTGGAATACGAACGCGCCGTCGACACGGCCTGTCGTCATGAGACGGACGGACGCCGGGCTAGCCCATAGCCCACCGTCCCCAGGCCCGAGCTTATGGTGGCTCCCGACGCCCGGGGCGTCTCCCGCGGCGGCCGGGACGTAAGGTTCTCTACCTCTCACGTTCCGCCACCTCCTTCTCTAGCATGACTGCTTCACAGATATATGGGTGGCCTAATCTCCAAACAAAAAATATTGTCTTCTTTCATTGTTGTATGAAATTTCAAATATTATGATGGTAACAGCGTAAAATACCAATCAATTTATACAAATCAATTAAAAAATAAAAGGGAGTGCGCAGACGATGACTTCCACATCCTGTCATGCTCCTTGTGCAACTCCACCTGCACCTTGAGGCCCCTGTCCGAAGCCACTGCTAACGCTGTAGAGATGGCAGGCAGATTTCTGAATTTGATTTAACTTTAAAACAATCATCGACACGAGGAAATAAAAGAATGAATAAAATAGGAATCATCGGCAATCATTTGACACTTGATATCGTGTCCTACCTGTGCTATTGTTTTATAACATTATAAGAGCTAATGGACGCTACTGAAAGTGCCACGCTTGTAGCAAATTTGCGCTGGCTCAATTTAAATTATCATCGCCGCGCTAAGAAGATCGCCTTTTTTTGGCCAGCGAATCAGAATTGCCATCTAATGCTGCCCAATAATTCCTTCATTTGTGACCTGCACATATAACTGTTATATTTTTCTCTGTGAATAATTAGTTTCACAATAAGCAATTCCGTAGCCATCATCATTTCACCCGCAAGACGTCCACTGCTGGACATAAGCCTCCCCCAAGTGTCGCCACATTGACCAGTCCCATGCGACTCGCATCCAGCGGATTCCCGCAATCTTCACCAGGTCATTGTTCCACCTAGTGGAAGGCCTTCCAACACTACGTCTTCCGGTTCGCGGTCGCCACTCCAGAACTTTTCGGCCCCATTGGCCATCCTTTCTGCGAGAAATGTGTAGCCATATATAATGGGTGAAAATCAATTCTAAAAGTAGTTAAGTGTTTACATATTGATGCTCGTGACTGTACACCCTGTACACGCATCTACCTACGTAGATTCGTAATTATGTACATCTGTTGTCAGTTGTAGGTTTATCAAAACACATCTGCTAATTGGTATACTTTATGAAAATACAAGTCTCGAAACAACAAGAATCTAACTGAAACTAAATGAACGCTTCATAAAGAAAAAAGTACGTTGAATAAAGAAGGATAATTATTATCAGAAGGCTTGTTTTTATTTACTTACGTCATTAACGGGGACCGGTCAATATGGCGACACTTGGCCTATGTCCAGCAGTGGACGTCTTTCAGCTAAAATGATATAAATATAAATATAAATATAAATATAAATATAAATATAAATATAAATATAAATATAAATATAAATATAAATATAAATATAAATATAAATATAAATATAAATATAAATATAAATATAAATATAAATATAAATATAAATATAAATATAAATATAAATATAAATATAAATATAAATATAAATATTGCTGGACATTACACACAGCGCCATCTAGTGCCACACTAAGCAACGAGGCTTGTGTCGTGGACACCAGATAGTTGATATACTACATAGATACTTTTTGTTTGTAAATACATACTTATTATACATATAGACATCCATGACTCGGAAACAAATGTCCATGCTCATCACACAAACATTTGCTCCGACCGGGATTCGAACCCGTGACCCTAAGAACGTAAGGCAGCCTCACTACCGCTGCGCCAATCGGGTCGTCGAATGATGATGAATGATGACGTCATTAAGAAGGTATGGATGTTGGCCAGTCCTGGGCGAGTCAAATTACTTTAGATAGGTTACTCAAGATATAATAACGACTGAAAAAGGTGTAAACAGTTCATGATTGTAATGTTTATAAATAAGTACTCGTAATTGTCGTTCTTTAGTTGCCACAAAATATCATATTTTAGCCCAAAAAACACACGAAAGCCCCATTCTTAACTAAACAATCCAGTTTTAACTAACCCTTCTTAGAAAAAGGTTGTGTGATGCTCTCTTAATGATAAAAGTGACCCGTCTGAGCCACTCAACTTGACCAATTGAACCTTTATGAGAGATAAGCTTTATCTTTTTGTTGAACTGTATCAAGCATGTGCTCATCGAGTAGCATTTTTATTTTATTGAAGCATTTTAAAATTTACAAAAGAACACTTCTCGTTTTTTGTGATTGCATTAATATTTTAAAGATCAAAAAGGTTTAATTGTATTAATAACTTTTCACAAACTCCGTGTTTGAACCAAAATGAACGTCTCTCAAACAAAGTTTGAAAAACCAAAAAGCATCGACCACGCGTTCGGTTCGGATTAGCCGTTCAAAAGTAACGCGACCGTCGTTGCGTGTTCGCGCGACAATCGCTTTGGTTAGGACGCAGACTTTAATGTGTTATTAATGTTATTATTAATAATAAATATAAAGGGTGTAAAAAAACTCTTAACTAAGCCGAAACGCACTTGTTATCCCCGTCATTGCGATATTTTTTTTTTGTTCCACACCATACCTGCGAAGTTGGGAAACTTCTAGTTACGGAGATATTGTAGGTCAAAGTTCCAACTTAGTTCACAAGTTTTTTTCTACATACATGTTTTTAATGTAAGATTTTTAAGTAACCTTCACGACCCCCTTACTATTCAATCCATCCATCAGCACAATGTTTCAAATACGTTACATTGAGTCGTACCGAAGAGTCTGATTTTTCACCCCAAAAAAAAAGTCATTTCCCAGTAAAAAAAATTGCGTAGGGGTACTTAGTTTGATGTAGGTACATAATGCTTGGTTGACGACTTTGTGAAGAGTCTGCCTACACCCTGTATCAATAGGCTTAAATCGGACAACATAATTTTTTTTTATTTATTTACCATGGTTACGTCGATATCTCGCTTCTCAAGAATTTCATCGGCCCTTTATTATTCAATTTCGTATCCTTTCGCTAAACTGGTGTTGGTAGTACTAGGTACTGGTGTATATGTAGCTAGATAACCCACATAATTATACCAGTTATAAAACATATTGAAACGGGTATTTATCGCGAATTTTACCTTTAATATAAGCGCGACGTTATAGTATTATGCTATACTTACGCTTCATATTCACCATTCATAATACTATTCATCATCCTTTTTATTTGTTTATATATCTACACTCAGCAAATCGATTTAAATACGATTCTTTAACTTGGAAATAGCTGAGAAATTAAATATTATCAAAATTTTCATGTTGTGACACTTACGTCAAGCGTCAAATTGTCAAACTCTCAGTTTCTCCTTAGTCTATGATATTTACTTTTTGGTTTGTAAAATTTAAATTATTTTTATCAATATGTGTTTAGCCATTATATTTTGTAGATTATTACGATTGTTTACTAAATAACTTAATATTAAATTATATTATAAAATTCTTTACGCACTCATGGATATGTCCTGGCCAACTACACTTGTCAGTTGAGATAATGGCCACACTAAGAAAACTAAGATTTGAAAGAAGAAGACTATTTTGGAGAAACGAGCTGTCGGACGGCTGAAAAAGACTACTCTTGGAGCTAATCTAATAAACATCAGATAACCGCTTGGTTTACGCTGTCAGATACAAAAACTACCCAGGGGATCCAGCTAAAAATCCACCTGGGACTATTACTTCCGATCTTCGGAAGCTAGCTACGTGCCTGACTTTGCACTCGTCTCGCAAAGTAATCTTGACGCTGAGCTATTCTGGCCCTGAAATCTACGCTGCCCTACTACAGAGCTGACCTATTGGACTCTAGATCTGCACGACGCCCTTCCAGCTGAGGTTTCCTGAAGGTAATCCTCGACGTCTCTCTGCTATAGACCTGCTACTCTGACGCCTGTTCCCGATCCTACAGTGGTGAACTCATTCTTATCCATCTAAGTGCGTGAACTATAAAACTATAGAGAGTGCGTGCTAGGTATGTGTTTTATATAACTAGCTGTATTTTATATATTTCCCCTAATTAAATTTTAAATTGAACAAGTCTGCTTACCCTTTTATTCAATAGGAGCAAGTAGATTTGTTACAACGTTTCGACCGGATTGCACCAGCCATGGTTGCGGGAAGACTACCAGACCACCAGTCAATCGTTTAGCGGTCATTAACCAAATCCGGAACGCTCTAATTGATATGCATCTAAAACTAATTCGGACTACGACGATAATATCGACGTTTCAGGTTTATTCCTGATTCAATATATTTCAGAAGCCAGTATTGCATTTCCAGATTGATTTCCTAATTTTTCACGTTCTTTGAATTCTTTTACGCAGTAATATTATTGTGGAATCTCTTAACAAGTTACAGTTCCAGGTATTGAAACTGGAATACCTAAGCAAAAACATTATCGTGAAACGGTAGATTCACAATTCATAGGCAGAGTATTAAATAAATAAATAATCGTTTAGTGGACTCGATAAAATATAACCTAATATAATTTTCATCTATAAAATGGACACCTGATTTCCAAGACACATCTTGGAAATCAATTCACTTCCATAGACAAAATTAAATAGAGAAGTTTGGTTATTATAAAGAAATAGTATAATAATTATGAGTATATATATAGGTAGGTATACTACTAAAATAAAAGCCAAGTAAATTAATAGTAATTTATTTTTTCGGAAAGCGACAGTGGTCCGCGTTACAACAGTAGCTTTGACACTCTAGGGCTAAAACAGAGTTCTTGGTAACATTACATATTTACACTGTCATGCACATTTATAACATAGCTCAATGTTGACGAAGGCAGGTGAAGAAATACTTACGATATTTTTTTCCATTACTTTTGGTTAACAATTTCGTGCCTCATTCACATGTTCTATAACATCGGCAAATTACTTTCCTAGTATAAAAGCGATAAAAGCAAACTGATCCCATGTTTACTTGACGTCCTGCCCGAGTAATTGACTGGCTTTAACAGATTTCCCGTTTAAATTTAAGCATAAATAACTTACACAATATTACCTACTTATTACAATTTTCTTCAATATATACAAGCCTATTTCGTGGAACTCAGTCTATATTTATTAATACTTTTAATTTAATATTTTGACGTAATGAATAGGTATATTTATCTAAAATTACTTACACCTATATATATATTTGTCTATGATGAGATCTAAAGGATATGTTCCGTTAAAACCTATTTCAAAGTTTTCAATTAGGTTAAATGAATAGGATTACCTACACATTGGATTACGTTTGTACATCTAGATAGTAACGTAACAGTATTAAAATAACGTTTTATTATTCTAAATATTCTCTGTGTTTTCGTTAATTATAGTGAATCTGGGTTACTTTGGGCTTCGTTTGTTAAAGAAACATAGTACAATGGTTCAAAATGCGAGTACGAGTCGGAATTAGGATATCGATATCGTCACTGAAATGTTTACATCGGAACATAAAAATAATTTAATTGATCAACCCCAAAAATATTATTTTATAAGAATTATGTCACTGGAAAATTTTGGTAACAGATCGGTCCCACATGAGAACCTTGGGGCATACCGGAAGTCATCGTTTAAAAGGAAAATTATTACCATTACGAAATTGCTCTAATGGCAATAAATCACGATTTGAAGACCACTTCGGCCTTTTAATTTTGTTTTATACTTGAATTCCAAAGTATACCCGTAATTTAATTAGGAAAAACCATGACTTAATATGTAGAACGCTGCACATGATACCCGAGATAGTTACGGAGAAAGTTTGACTCAAATATTGTAATCCAGGACAAGATCAGATTTTAAAGTTAATAAAATGCTGGTGAAATGCAGCAAAATTAAACTAATAATATAATATACTGGTGCCGATTCCCTTGTTTACAAACTAAACCAAATTTAAGTTCAGTGCATCTTTTTCTTTCTATTTCATTAAGAAAAGGACAGAAGATAAATTTTAGTTATGTTCTGTCAAATTAATCAGCGCCATACAAGTTTTAGACGCGATTAAAAAGTTGACTACTAAAATTACATCAAATTACGTCAGGTGCTGACTAATTTGACAGGATTAAACTAATATTTTTATCTTCTGTCCTTTTCATAATGAAATAGAAAGAAAAATATGCATTCAACTTAAATTTAGTTTAGTTTGTGAACAAGGGAATCGGCACCAATGTTTACTTCCTCGGTTTACAACTAAAGTAAAAAAATATTGAGTAGTCAAAATACTGTGGTCAAATAAGGTTTTATCGTAATTTCAAAAGTAAATGGAAATTAAGCTTCTCGAAAGTACTAAATTGACGCAGTAAAAGTTTTATTATTGTGATATTCTTGGTTTATTTATAGTATTTATATTAATAATATGTACAATCGTCACCAACTTTCTATCCCATATCGAGAAGTATGAAAGAAGAAGACATGATATCGGTATAGTTGTTTGACTTTTACCAAATTATAATCTATATTACCGAAACCAGTAAGCCTACAAGTACAGTTATTAAACCAGTGCAAACAATACAGTTAAATAGCAAATTAGTGTATGATTGATTTATGACCACTGTATTTCGACTACATCAGCTTTTGCACCTATCGAATCGAATATTGGGCAATTAATTCAGGCCAACTCTCCGATAACCAATTACATTTGTGTGGCATTTGTGTGCATACTGTGAGTGTTATTTTTTATGTTTACTCTTTGCTTTATTCCCATCGCTCTTTATTTACATGAGACAATAATTAACAATAGTGCTACAAGATTTCTTACAGCTGCGCTTTTTCAAACATGCGATTTCCTTCAGATTTTCTATTTTGACTTCATGATTTCTCAATAAAATGAGACATAAAATAACTAACTCAAACAATAATTTTGTATTGCGTACAAAATTATACTTAACTACATAATAAAGGTCGTTACAGTAATTAAAGTAATCCTTTGCAAAACAGGACTTGAGGCTAAAATCGAAAATTCACAAAACATCAAAGCGATATTCCCATCTAAGTGATTGTACTGTACGGGGAAGTATAATTAATTTATTTACTTATTCACTAAAGTTGAAGAGGAACATTAACCCCAAGATGTTGCTATCTGGATTAAACTGACTAATGAGAATAAAAAAACATGGTAGCACTGATTTTTTGAGACCGCTTTGTTGTAATCTTGTAATCTGAAATCTGAAAACATTATCCTAATTAGCAAATAGGTTTCCATTGTTTTTCTGGTTAGCTTTAATATTTTTTGGGCGGTTTTATACCAGTGTATAAACATTTTATTAAAACCCACAGAAAACAGGATTTTAATAAAAACAAGAATCTACTTGAGGCATGTGAAAAATAAGTGAGTCTTATTTTCTTTTTTTTTGTATTCTTACTCACAAAAAAAAAAATATTGCCGACGCATTAGTTTAAACAAGGTAAACTCGAACATATTTTCCAAAAGCTAAACCTATTTTTTTTAAGTCAACAAATAATTCGACGGAATTCATGTGTGTACACAAAAATACGTATTCCGATCACGTACAAACGATGATACATGTACAATGTACATAGGTGTGTACACAAAGCTATTAAACCTAACATGACAATTATTATTAAAATCAAGATATTTAAAATATAAACATAGGCCGGGTGTAATTGCCGGATATTAAGTCCAAATAGTGGTTGAATGCTGGTTAATACGCACCTTGAGTGCCAAAGGGCGTACTTTCCGACGATTTATCAGCCATGATGTTTAACCTCTGGACAACTGTCAAAACACACACATTAAAACGTGATCACAGTATCACTATCATTTTAGATCTTTAAAACTACGCAACCAATTTTGATGCAGGTTTTCTAATAGATAGAGTGATTCAAGAGGAAGGTTTTAGTATATAATTTGCGAGCGGGTGAAGCCGCGGGCATCAGCTAGTTTGAAAATAATTTCCTATCTATTTTAGGTAGATATTTACCGTTTTTATTCTCCACTGGCGGAAGAGGCATAGCTGTCAACAGAAAAGTCGTATTAAACTTTTGTAAGCAACAATTTCGTCATACAATCAGATGCTATCAGATTATGATGTCTTCTTCAAAGGATTTTCGTGAATGGGCATAAAGTAAATAACCACAATGAGATAAAATGTCTTTTGAAACTTTTACGTCTTTCTGAGCTTTTGAAGTGAGAAATTAGACTTGTTTGGGTACTGGTTTTGTAAAGGTGATCACTTTCAGAAAAAGAGTTTAGAACAAAAACTTTATTTTTGTTTCGGTACAAGAATAAACAAGTGATACAAAATTATTTTCTACAAGTTTTGGTTGGACTCCCAAAATAATATTTAACTTATGACTCAGATTTATTTTACCAAAAAATTTCAAGATAATTATTTTCTTTTATAATTATCATTTTAATTATCAATGATAAAGATCACTTCAAACCCTACTAAATATACGATCAGTCCTACCTATATATGAAAATGACACACAAAGGTTTAAAAAAATGTTCAATACTTACGATACAATTTAATAGTGCCCTCGGTGTCACCGAGGGAATTTTTCGAAACACATTTATAGGTTCCGTAATCGGAACTAGTGACTCGACGGATCGCGAGCTTCAGCACTGATCGATATGATCCATCTATCTTGTGCGGCTCCAGACCTCCCCCTGTATAACACGAAAATGTATTTAGCATATTACACAAAAATACAATAGGTATAGGTAAATGCCTCGTTATATGGGAAAGTTACGAGGTAAAATGTTTTGGCGGTTAAACACTTTTTGCTAATATATTTACGGACGGTGCGGGTGCCCTCAATAATTTGAAGATAAATAACATGTGAGTAGGAACAAAAACTCTGTAGAGTAAACTTTGTGACAATAATTATCAAATTTGGCATATGATTAATCGAGTCTTAAATGATCTCCATTTTGATCACCTAAAATTACTAACCGATCGTCTTTTCACACTTATCACTGATTAAATTATTATCATATTTTGAGGTGCGCTAACTTTAGCAATTACGACCACCTTAGATGTAGTGCGGAGAGCTTCTTCAGTTCTTACTTAAGCATTGCAACCAAATTTTGGCCCAGATAGTTGAGGAAAAACATTAGTAATGATCATTAAAAAAATTAAGAGTTTTTAGAGAGGATTGTATAAAAACCGGCCAAGTGCGAGTCGGACTCGCGCACGAAGGGTTCCGTACCATTATTTAAAAACATTAGACAAAACTGCAAAAAATCACGTTTGTTGTATGGGAGCCCCCCTTAAATATTGATTTAATTCTGTTTTTAGTATTTGTTGTTATAACGGCAACAGAAATACATCATCTGTGAAAATTTCAACTGTCTAGCTGTCACGGTTCATGAGATACAGCCTGGTGACAGACAGACGGACAGACGGACAGACAGACAGACAGACAGACAGACAGACAGACGGACAGACGGACAGACAGCGAAGTCTTAGTAATAGGGTTCCGTTTTTACCCTTTGGGTACGGAACCCTAAAAATGAAATAGGGTAGATGACTAAAAAAATCTAATTAGTCCGTCAGATAGATTTCCAAAAAATATTGTACACGTATTTTTTTCTTTTGTTACGTAAACCAAAATTGACGAAGAAACGACGCTTTTAAAATTCTCAATACGTCACGCCGTGGTTAATACGTCATTCCGAGTTTTGAAGCTTTGTCAATATTCATTGATTGACAAAAACAAAAAATACGTGTCCAGGACTAAATAGATTTGCAATTTATTGATGGTGGAAACTAGCCTATTCTAATTAAATATTTAAAAAGTAAGTTAAGGCAACGGGCGGCCTTTGTGACATTTCAAAATGTTTTCGATCATCAACTAAACATCATATCAGAATTCTATTTTAGTCAATATTGACATATTACTACGCCTTACTACGTACGTACTTTACCTTTCAAAGGACTTGTTTTAAAGTTGTTTATTTGATCGAACTCGACTGCATAGAGCTACAAAGTAAACTACTCCTCTGTGAATATTAACCGATCTTTTAACGCTTATAACATTAATATAGCAACAAATTCGTGTGCAATATAATTCTTGTCAGTTTATAGTTACAGGAGCGATCCCAAAGGAAGCAAATGCTTTGAAATTGAAAGCTGGCCCCTAAGCGGATGAGATGCAGGCACCTAAGATTATTAAGATTTCATCAGTAGGTACATTTAGCTCCTAAGGGTATACGAAACTTTGACATGCTCAAAACACAGTTTCAAGAACCACTTGATGCAATAGTAATGAGTACTAAAACCTTAACTCATATGACCCAGAATCTTTTAATTTTCACAAAACGAAAGGCCTCACATTACTTAAATTATGTTGAAGAAAAAAAGAAAGAACAATTTCAAAGAAATAATTCCATTATATGTAAAATACAGCCCGAATACGTGGCTCAGTGTAGTACTTTCAGCCAAAGTGGAAATATTTATGGTCCATTTCTTTTAATAAAATACGGTGTTTGAGGTACCTAGGTGTACCCGTCAATTTCGCAAATTACTTTAGAAGTCTAGAAGTTGCAGTAGTCCTATATATAACGTTTGAAGTAACATCAATACGCGTTACTGTGGCATTTTCTTTTAGCGAATTTAAAACATAACATACTAGCTTATTCCCGCGACTTCGCCGCGGGATCTACCGGTTCTACCGGAATAAAAAGTATTATATGTGTTAATCCAGGCTATAAACTATCTGTGTGCCAAATTTCATCCAAATCCGGTCAGTAGTTATTGCGTGAAAGCGTAACAAACATCCAGACATCCATAAATCCTCACAAATTTTCGCTTCCATAATATTAGGAGGATTCATCTAACGTATCTTTTCACACCCCGGTGATCATTATTCCCAGCGGAAAGGTGAACACGAATTATTGTAACGTTATTATTGTCCTTCTCTTCATATTTCATTTATATAAGGCTTTACATAATCAGTACAACAATCCCGATTAAAAAACTCTACCGCGTGGGTGAAATGTATACAATTCTAGAATTGGAAATATAAAGGAAGTACTCGTAAGTAGTCTTTAATAATAATAGATATGCCTAGAGTACACCACTGACCTAGGAAATAAGCGCAATGCGCTGTATCGATGTGAATCTGAGCTGAAAATTCTTCTTAGTTTTAAAGCAATCGTATAACGTTGTACACTTGACACAAGCAAAGTGAACTTCAGACTTAAACTAAGACCTTTAAAGATAATCTTAGCTGACGTAGTATGTTAATTTCAGTGCATATCCACTGCTAAATATACAATCATGACGCAACATAGGGTTGAACCGAAAGAGTAACGACAGTAATAGCACCCCCGTTACCCCTTAAGCACTGTTTTGTTTAGAAAGTCTTAAACACGCGATGCCACCCTAATGTGAATCAGATGGGGGTCACCCCTAGGCAGCTAGGTTAACACACGAAGTGAACCTGCTCATATTTTATCTTAAAACGCTTCGCTAAACGCGAATGTAGTCGCCATGAACATAGTCTAGTTTGGTACCAGAAACCGTGCCACGAAGCATCCAAGAATAAAAAGGAGTCATTAATCACATTTGCCTAGATTTTTACCAACACAAACATTATTTTGACTAAAAGCACAATAAAAACAGTAATACTACAAAGTCACAGTGTCCCAAAAAGTTTGTGTCTACAGCAAGTCTGAAATGAATTAGTTTTGCATTTTGCATCTTGTCTACTCCACAATCTACATACCTAAGTTTGCCTAAAAGCTTATGAACAAAGCCTTTAATTAAGAGCTATTTCAGACTGTAAGTGAAATTAGACTGGCTGTCCAAACATTACCATTGCAAAGATCGCTTTTGATTTAGCATCACGAGCTTAATTTTTGTTCTTGTCGCGAGCCAAACATTTCTGAATGAATAGCCGTAAGTCGACAGTGCTACTACCATCTACGAACGATAGCCAATCCTTGTTAGGACTGACGTATATCGATGATCAAAAGTCACCAGCCATTGTGTTGAGAAAGATCATTGTGTTTCTTTATTGTTTCTAACCAGTCAATTTATCAGCGACGAATTTACCTTTTATTTTGGGTTAGTCAATAGTACAAATTTTAATAGCCCCTGAGTTTTAACTGGGGAATAAAAATGTTAATAAAAATTTTTTTGATCAATCTAGAAGATTATTCGAGTTTTTTATTCTTAGTGAATGGTTAACCTAGAAAAGTTAAACATTAAAAATAAGTTAGAAAAGAAAAACAATAATAATGATGAGGACCTGGCAGCTTTGATAGATTTGCGTACAAAAAGCTTTAAAAGACTTAAGATTTATAATCTAAAAATAGACAATGACTATTTAATCTTATATTCATAATACACATTAATATTTGTACACGCTAATCTCGGAAACCACACAATCGATATCGATAAAATTTTGTGAATGTGTGTGGTTGGTTTTAGCACTTCTAGCTTGAAAAGTAGGAAAGTTTTGGACCCGTTAGGTGTCGCTATTGTAGCTTTTTTTTATGTAGTCGATACCACCAACGAACTCGCCCCTGCTTCAGCAGGGGTGGGTCGTTAGTTTCCAATATTTTTATTTGATAATGTAACTTCTAGTCGACGGCAGCTGTCGTGTGAGTATTTGATTACTCGCAAATTGCTATTAGTGGACCACTAGATGTTGACAGTGACAATCATGTTAACGTCAACGAAATTTCGAATGCAGCTCAGCTAATTGCTGTTTATTGTGGTATCCTATGTGTCTAACTATGCACGAAACCATGTAAAAACATGCAGGTAAATAATCATGCAGGTCTAGCAAATAGCTTGGCATTCATTGAGTAACGTTTCAAAGGCTAAAAACTTTAATCATAAAATAAAGTTCATCATAAAAGAAGAAAGAAAGAAAAAAGTCGAAAAACAAATTATAGAACAAACTGACCACTTAAAACTATGATGAGATCAATAAATAGTTATAGCTTTTTTCGTTATAGATTAACAATACATATAACAATATTTATAATATTCACTATCCTGCTCCCTAGATAATAACTTCGAATTACTAAGTTTTAATCAAATTACGACATCACACAGAAAGAGCAACGTACGCATAACAAATAATAAAATAAAACATTATCTCATAATGAAAATGTAAAAGTAATGAAAGTGTGAAGGTAAACAAAGGATTTGTTAATTTTGTTCCAACAATGGAAGCAAGCAAAGCTACGTAAAAGCCACAATACATGATACTTGTTATTTTAGATATAGCACTAAATTAATGTCCACGTGTTATGTGAATATCCGTCCGAATATTATAGTATCTTGTTTGGACGGATACTCGTTTTAATTGGGCACTAAACGAAACGTATATTTAAGTGAGCGCTAACGTAAGCAGCCGTCTAAA
This sequence comes from Xestia xanthographa, assembly GCA_905147715.2. Lineage (NCBI taxonomy): Eukaryota > Metazoa > Arthropoda > Insecta > Lepidoptera > Noctuidae > Xestia > Xestia xanthographa. The sequence goes on along the minus strand of LR990653.1, from coordinate 19,391,311 downwards.
CGCCTAAACCATATGCGGGCAGAGATACATTAGGTCGATTTTCTTTGGGCTTTTGTAGATCTGTGGATTACCAAGATAATAATGCCTTTCAAAATTAGAAAGGCTGGTAAAGTAGAAAGTGGTGTTAAAACAAAACGTCTTCAAAACGTATTTGACGAATAAAATACTACGATTTTGTCCATGACAATATTTATTTTTCGATCTATTGCGTTGACCACAATCTGACATTTCACTAAACCCGATTTGATCATGTTTTAATAGCATGTTTAAGGATATATTTAGCCGCACAATTGTTTAACCACAATTCTGAACTGTGACCGAATTTTCTAAACGAATTTACTGATTTAGATATTCGACTTGGCGTTTTAATCCTAGCCTTTGATGTTACAAGCGCTTTGGTTCGTCGGTACTACAGAATTGCTGAATCATTTATTTTTAAGGTGTGTTACAGGAACCGCTGTATTATGGGAAATATATAAAATAATTATGATAAAAATCTCTAAATAAATGGTGAGTAGTTTGAAACAAATATTTGTCTGTAGAACTTCTATAATTGGTGATTTTTTTTTATTTATTCTATATCAATATCATCATCATCTGCCTAGCCTTTTCCCAACTTTGTTGGGGTCGGCTTCCAGTTTTACCGGATGCAGCTGAATACCAGTATTTTACATGGAGCGACTGCCTATCTGACCTCCACAACCCAGTTAGTACCGGGTAATACGATACCCCTTGGTAAGACTGGTTGTCAGACTTTTTGGGCCTCTGACTACCTAACGACTGTCAAAGATCTACAAATGACAGCCGGGACCAACGGCTTAACGTGCTTTCCGAGGTACGGAGGAAACTCGGTATGTAATGGGCGGTCACCCATCCACAGACCAACCTAGGCAAGCACGGCTTAACCTAACGATTGACCCGAGCGGCTGTTATTATTTAGCCACGAGCTCTCGATTCTACATCAATATATAAATTCTAATATTCTATTATTTTATTTTATTATTTTAATTTCTATATTAATTGAGCAAATCTGTCAAACTGCCTTAGACATTTTCTTTCAGGGATTTGTACTCTTTCGATGATGTAGAGACAAGCGACAATTACTTGAGGTGCAAAACAAAAAAAAATTCTTTATTTTTCATGCGATTAGTTACTAAATTTAGATGTTTTTCCGAGGATGATTATTTCACTATTAATATAACCTCAAACAGGGTGTAGAGCACATTGCCGCGCAAACTTTTACGAAAAATTCAGCACATGATTTGACCCACAGCAAACAAATTAATTTTTCGTCGGTTATAAAAGAATGCTGATCTATCCACTTTGACCTTATAGTGTTTAGGACTTTTGTATAGCATAACATCACACCTGTAACTCCGGAAGGGTTAGGCAGAGGTATGAGGATTCTGTATAATATGTAGTCTGAAATGTAAATTAGCTGCTTGACAGCTAATTATATAGGGAATATGCATAAATATTCTTTTATTTATTTCGATACGATATGTTAAAGTACTATAAAAATAATGACAAAAAGCGAAAACAACACATAAATCGGCCAAACAACACAAAAGCTATAACTATTTAACTTTTGTTTCTATCTCTTTCTAGATAAACGGAATTTAGGATGGATTTTGTACGTCGATAAAGAGAATATCGTCATTCGCTGTATCGGATCTTTCTGTCTAATCAGCAGTTTCAAATGCTTATAACTTAGTATTTAATATAGATATTTAAAAAAAAACACTTAGCTATTTCTGATGTTAATACGCTTTGTTTAGAGTGATAAAAAAATCATGCATATTATTCACATTTTGTGTGAAATAGCCGAGACATCAGTTTGCGCGTCTGCATCCTTTACACCATATAATCGCTACACCAGTGAAAATTCAGGACCGGAAGACAATTCTCTATTCCTAGTATTAAAATAAAACCGTAGATAAAATATAATCTTACCAACGGGTACAATCTCGCCGTTATCTCTACTCCAGTAGCTGACTGGTTTAGGATACGCCTCAGTTTCACATTCCAGCACTAGCTCGGTGCCTAGCGCGGCGCCGACCAGCTGGTTCCTTATTGTTATTACTGGAGGAACTAGGGAAAGAAAAGTCTTTTAGTTAGGTTTTAAATACGTTAAACAACGAGGAAAGAGTGTTTTTATGCAATTTTTTTTAAGATGGCAACGCTGCCCGAGTGACATGTCAATTTTTTGTTACGTAGTTTAAAATTTAATTTAATTACTAAGTTAAAGTAAGGTGTCATCTTATGTTTAATTCCCTTCGGCCGTCTACGAAACTAGTTTCGAAACTAGTTACGTGCAAGAAAAAAATAATTCCTTCATCGAAACTAGTTACGTGCAAGAAAAAATAATTCCTTCATTGAAACTAGTTACGAAACTTCGGTTTTATAGACGGCCGAAAGGGTTTAATCGTATTAAAAATTCAAAAATACTAAGCGAAAGTGTTTTTCTGACAAATGGACGAGGAAATGAAGATTTCGGTAACACACCGCTACCAACTTACTAAACTTAACCAATGTAATATCATTGGTTAAGTTTAGTTAGTTGGGTAAGTTTGATCAAGTTTGTTTTCAGGGCAAAGTCCTCCCCCAGATGCATTTTGCTTTTATTAACTGTACAAAAATCATCCTGCGTCAATTGCTCACAACAGTCTCACAGGATTCAGAGGTACTCCCTTCAAACAATAAAGCCGGGCTCATACGTTAAAGAGAGCTACCGACTGACCTTTGCAACCAACAGAATGCTTTTGTGCATTCGTGAGGCTCTTTTGACGTCAGATCTACCAGTGGCGTGCCTCCCAATGAAAGGGGGGGATCTGCCTGCTTGTAAACAGAAAATTCACAATCCGATATCTCACGGTTGATATAAAGTTAGGGGCCAATTTACGATGATAATTACGGAAAATTTCTTACTAATCATTACATACTAATTATTCCATCATCGTCATGTATAATATTGTGAATTGAACAATTTCGTTGTTACTCTAGCATGTATCAACATAATATGTAAATACTGCTCTATCAAAATGTCCACTACAATTTTTCACTGTCTTTAACAATGCATGAGTTTCTTAATAAATCTTAACTTTGTTAGAAGGAAATATCATAATATCACGCCTGTAATCCCCAAAAGATTAGGTAATGGTGTTCCTAATAGTACAGTCACATTTCACCAGTTATCACGTAATAGGGGGCGAGCCTATTGCCATCAACCGGGCACGGCTGAGAATTTCCTCATGGAAAAATTCAATAACACTTTACCAAACCTGGGAATCGAACCCCGGTCTTCATGCTCTACAGTCGCGTTTGCGACCACTAGACCAACGAAGGATTCCGAATTAAAAAAAACAATTGTCAGCAAATACTCACATTGTACTGTAAGCATGATTCTCTTGCTCACAGTGGGCGGCACGCCGTTTGAGGCTATGCACAGGTAAGCCCCCGCATGTTGTCTGGTCACCCGAGTTATGTTCAACTCTGGTCCCTCGAATGACGTCACTAGAACAAAAATATTCGATATACTACTAACTTACAACCAAGCCGATATAGACCTTATCAGCCAATCATTCCTTCAGGAGTCAGAATTAATTAAAATATCAAATTGGCTGTCCAATTAGCCAGTTAAAATGATATTTTTCAATATACTAAATTAAACATGCTTTCTGAAAGCTTGTAATATCCAATAGAAGACTGCAATAGGAATGAGAGAGGCGTTGAGTCAGATACTAAGCTGCCTAATGACGTGAATCATCATCACGATAAATTCACTGCTGGACATGGGCCTCTCTTTTTACATGACACTCTGCTTGATTCTCGGCAACTCTGGGATCTAGCCCGGGGGCGTCCCATCTTACGTTTGCCGATTCGCGGTCTTCTACGGGTTATATGTAGGGGTTTATTTACTAAAAAAAACAGCCACGTAGGGTTCCGTGAAAAGACGTCTCTTGTATAGTGACACCCTATTTATTTATATTTTTGTGTGAAAATTTCAACTGTGAAAAGATGCCCTGTGACAGATATATAGACAGAGATATATATTTTTTTTTTTCTGTATCAGATTTCCTAACAGATTAAATATAGCTGTATCATTATTATATTTATACAAATGGTAGAGTGTACCAGGAACTACCTACTACTACTGTAACAACTCACGCATGTACCTACATTCAATGCAAATAAACTATTTCTATTCTATTCCTAAAAATCTGTCTCCGGAGAAAACATCTGAAAGTCAGAGTCAACATTACATCACGAATGTAATCCGTGAATTGTTAAGCAGAGATGTATGTATGTACCTAATAGTAAGTTGACTCTGCACATAGACAGAGTCAATTTTCATTTTCATCACGCAATATAACTATCGAAATGCATTAGATGTTTATTACAAACCGCTTCAAACAATATTACAAAGTTGTACATTGCATAGTACTAAGTACAAACTAAGTTATGCTAACTACAACAGATGCTGAACAATTCAGTTCATGTGTATGTAACGGCGGCATGTTTACGTGTAGTGTACGTTTGAGTAAGGATCTATGAAATACATGTTGAGATGGGTCAGGGATGGGCTATGGGCTAGCTCGCCGTCCGTCCGTCTCATGACGACAGGCGGTGTCGACGGCGCGTTCGTGTTCCACGCGCGCCTCAAAGAGAGTCAGCAATAGGAAGGGGTCTGCAAGGGCCGATGCCTGCCGGGGTTGCGGGACTATTCGAAAGAGATACCGTGGCCCCGGAACACAAAGGGCGATGAAGGAACATGGATGGGTTTTAGTCAGTAAAAGTCTGACACTCCCTCCTGCTCCGCCCAGAGCGGGGGGAGTTGATGATTTCCCATCCAAAAAAAAAAAAAAGATGGGTCAGGGTGTCGTTGCTGTACAGGCAGCGAATGAGAAAAGTAAACAGGTAACCGTTCTCGTACATCTTTATTATTGCTCTTTCTCACCTATCTAGTTTCAAAATCAAAATCAAAGCATTTATTTCAAGTAGGCCAGTTACAGGCACTTTAGAATAGGCTAATTTCCACCATCAATAAATTGCAAATCTATTTAGTCCGTCACTTAGAGTACTAGAAAATAATGAACACGTACTTTTTGTTTTTGTAAATCAATGACCACGGCGTGACGTATTGAGAATTTTAAAAGCGTCGTAGCTTCGTCAATTTTGGTTTACGTAACAAAAGAAGAAATACGAGTCAAATATTTTTTGATAATCTAACTGAGGGACTAATTAGATTTTTTCAGTTGACAAGCCTATTGTCGAAATAAAGATGAAAATTAAATGCAGCTACAGTCCCAGTCAATACATAAAAACTGTGAAAGTACTGTAGTTGCCCAATCCCTAGCGTAGATCTCTATGGAAAAGAACGGGTAAGAAACTCCATGGACACTCTTTTAAATCAAAAATTGTTACAAAATCTTCGTTACATCATTCATGGTGAGATCGTATATTATGTGAGAACAATGTAGCAAGATTAACATTACGTACACAACTATGAATATTAACATTTTTTTTACCTGTATACCTTATTATTTTCTTGACTGTACAGGACAACCAACGAATAAGGTAAGTAAACATCGTTTAACTGTACATCTGTGACATCGCTCTTTTTTGTGTATCTAGTTTCAGAAGTTCACACAACTATGAACATTGGCATAGTTTTAATACCTTATTGTTTTATAAATAATATATCAGTTATTATCTGACTATACTGTACATTAAATAAATGAGATAATTAAACAGGTAAACGGTCCGCACGAAATCAAGACAGATAAAACCAGTATAACCTGTTTTATTGTCCAGAAAGCTTTTACAAATCGAGGTCAAGTAATAATGGATATGTATAGTTTGATATCTCCCCGTGTGTTATGTTTGTCACCGCCTTCTGAGTGTGTCTTATGGTTTCTTCGCTGACTAAGGAAGTTACGTTAAGTTATCAGATAGTTTAGATAACTATTCGGCGTTTGCTTCATGTAAAAGCATCCTATTAAACTGGAAGCCTAACCAGAGAAGAAGCAATGCGCTCTCGCTGGATTCTATGCAATATAACTGACGACTCACACGTGATAGCGCGGTGATTCTTTCGTGTATTCACAGAGTTCGTGTGAATAAGTGCTAAATATTAACAGTTATTTGTTTTCTTTCAATTTTTAACACTAAAAGCGACATGCTGGTATAGACGTTTCACGTTATACCAACGGCCGTGTGCACCACTCCACCTGATATTTTTTTTGCCTGTACACCTTATTCTTTTGCTGATTGTTCAATGTACATTCAACAAAACAGTTAGGTATGCAGGCTAGCTATCTTCTTACAACTATTATAAATGTGAAAGGTTATAATCAATCAGTTTGCAATTTCATTAAAATTCGTTCAGTAGTTTCTGCGTGAAAAAATTACAAAAATCGATCCTCACAAACTTTCGCACTTATAATAGTAGTAAGAAGATTGCTAGCATGCATACTTAACTACCTACATCCTTGGGATTCATGTATGGTACAGTCAACAAAAGACTGTACCATACATGAATCACAAGGATCTTTTGTCGTGCAAGACTTGCATTTCCCAGGAGAAACAAAGTCATTTTCCTCAATCTGCATGACCAGTACGTGAAGCCGAACTTGATTCCAAGTCTCACGGGAGAACACTTTTCGGGAACAATCTCTAGCCACGTCAGTATTTGGAATTGGTTTCTGGTAAAACGGAATATCTTATCAATCAATCAACTCAGCTTATTGCAGTTAGGTACTGGACGTACCTAACTACCGAGTTCACTGACGGTCTGCTACTTTTAATTTTCCATTAATTATGTGAGGCGTTTAGGGGGAGAGGGCGTCGAGCTGAATCTCACAAGAGAGAGAGGCTAATATCAAATATCACGTAAATAAAATCAAATATCACGTAATTTGTCGGCAAATATCACGTAATTTTTTTTACCGTAAGAAACAGTAAAAATTGCGTGAAAACTAGGTTACTAATTAACTAAACATGTTTCTTCACTAAAATATGACTAAATCCTGCACAAAAATATTTAATAATAAATATCCAAAAGAAATAAAATTATTTTTTATTAAATCCAACGCAATCAAGCACAGAGTGACGCATTTACACTTAACTACGAATTTTGATAAATCTCACGTGAGATTAGGGAGGGGTGAAGGAGTCAAGCCAAATCTCACGACATCTCACCAACGAAAAATCACCAAAATGGTATCACGTAATTAATGGTCGACCGTCAGTGAACTCAGTAGTAGATACAGCTCTCTTCCAATATGCAGCACATCACCCATTTCTCTACGCTTCTAATAACCTTTTGACGTCATCAAACTTAGCAAAATTCTATATTTATTTCAATTAATTAAATGTGACCTGTATCTGAGTTGAAAAAATCCAAGAAATTCTTGAGCAGTAATAATGCTAAAATCGATTTTAAATAATAATAATAAACGTCTCCAAAAACAGTTTTCATGAAGGTACTATAGATTTAGATTGAAGAGAGTGCATTCTGAAAGTTGGCAACGTCGCAAATATCTGTCAAATATATTGCTGAGATTCCAAATTAAAATGCTGAACTATCGCTCAATGTTGTACTAAAATATTTGTTATGAATTGCAATAACTGATATCATCGTTTTTGGTGTCTAATAAGCAATAAGAAATAGGTTTTTTATACTTAAAACTGTTACAACACTTTATCCAGTGGTATTATTGCAATACTTAGTCAACAGTATATTTAGTTATTGCACTACTTATTTTAGTGCAACGCAAGCAATACTTCATAATTTTATTCAATAATATTAATAAACAATCAAAATTGAGCCATAAGTATTCGACGACAGATATTTGCGACGTTGCCAACTTTACGAACCACTCAAAAATATTTAGGGGGAATCCAGGACCGTAGTCCTGGTCCCGAAAGCCCCCCGACCCAACGATGCCGCCGTATCAAATAAAAAACAATGTAGGTACTACCTTATTTTTTGCAGAATCTACACGTCTAATACGTTACTACACTGCCGTTAAAACTCCAACAGTATTTACCTTGCATTCCGTCGGAGATCGTAATAGGTTTGGAATGTTCTCTTCGCCAAGTAATTTGTGGATGCGGCGATCCCGTGGCGGCACATGTTAAATTTATCGAGGCGCCTTCCCGCGCTGTCTGGTCTGTACTTGTACCTCGATCGAGGATATCGGGAGGAACTGGGGGAAAATAACATGATATTACAAGCAAGAATTATTGGAACAGACGTTTTGTACTCACGCAGGGATGGCTTGATACAAAAGGGCACCTATTATAGCAGTGTTACTTTAATGTCATTTTAGTGTGCGAAAAAGATGGAGTTATACAGGAATGCTAGTGTCATCTTTTTTGAAAATAAATTACTTCAAATGGGAAGTAAGTTTTTTTTTTAAACCTTGCCGTGCACTAGGATTTTTACACTCATTTCTACAATCATTTAAACTCACATGTACCAGTTAGTCCCGGAACAACTACCTGGTAGACCATACAAATATTTGTTCCATGCGGGAACCGAACCCGTGACGGCGCGGGAACTCATACTCATAGTCATATTACTGCTATAAAATCTATGGCTTTTGTATGATTACCGACAAAACTTTGTGGATAATGAAAAATTATAATACCTAATATTTGTTTTTCAAATAAACTATCAGAATTTTACAACATAGCTCTAATAAGACGTGAGTTTTACCTAGTAAACAGCTACACAACGTTGTGTTCTGAATCTCAGTTTCACTAGAATTCATTATATGTAACTTATTTTATGTAGCTTGTAACTTAGTTCCATCCATAACTAGAGTATCTTATATTAATCTACTTATCTAGCTCTCTATCCATCTAGGTTTCTTGGAAAAACTGTAATTTTACTTTGGAACCGAATACACGTGTATTTTATCAAAATCTTAATCATAATCTGAATAAAATTACGTTGTAGGTACGTACATAATAACAATATTATTTATAACTGTTACATAAGTTACGAGTACTTTTAAAATGAATCAGAACTCTGAGCGAAGATGGATGCCTGATCGGGATCAACACCTCTAAACCGCGTTCAAGAGCTGTCAGTGACAATATCTATATCTATATATCTATATTCTATATCTATACATATAATACATAATACATCTATATACATATAATAAAACAGTAGAAAAACTGTGTCTGTACATTGAATATATTAAAAAAGAAATAATTGAGGGGGGTTTAGAAACAGCAATAGAGCACGAATCCAAAAAAAAAAATCTGTCTGTTTGTCTGTTTGTCTGTGTGTCTGTTTGTCTATGGGTCTGTTTGTTTGTACACGCTAATCTTCGGAACTACTGGACGGATTTGAATGATTTTTTTGTTGTTGTATAGGTATTACGTCTGAGCAAGATATAGGCTATAATTTATCTTGGAAACTTGAACACCTGATGCAGAACCACAACAGACCAGCTGAACTATAAGAGATACAAAAATGTTACCATAGCAAAAATTGTTCCACGTGATGGGCATTTTCTGCTGAGAGAATAAATTTGAAGATCTGGAACACCTGATGTGGAACTCCAAGAGCCCAGCTACACTAACATATATATAGGAATGACGTTTTAGCAAAAGTTGTTCAATCTGATGAGCACTCTTTGTTGATTTATAAAAATCAAAGATCTGAAACACCTGTTGTGGAACTCCGAGAGCCCAGCTACACCATAACACATAGGAATGACGTCTTAGCAAAAGTTGTTCAATCTGATGAGCACTTTTTGTTGACTTATAAAAATCGAAGATCTGGAACACCTGATGTGGAACTCCAAGAGCCCAGCTACACTAACATATATATAGGAATGACGTTTTAGCAAAGGTGGTTGAATCTGATGAGCACTCTCTCATCTTCCTGCCCTTATCCCATGTTACTTGGGGTCGGCGCAACACGTTTTCTTCTTCCATTCTCCTCTGTCAACCGTCACGCAATCATTTACACCTTTTTCCCTCATATCATTCCTCACACAATCCATCCATCTTTTCCTTGGCCTTCCTCTCGCTCTCCATCCATCCACATTTATATTCATCACTCTTTTAGTCACATGCGATTCTTCCCTCCTCATCACATGCCCATACCAAGACAGTCGATTCCCTTTTAACTTTTCTGTAACTGGCGCAACTTTCAAACTTCCTCTAATAGGAAGGTGCTGTACCTCGATACCGTTTCGGTTCAATATTTTTTTAAATTTATATTATGATACTTAAATTAATCAAATGAACAGAATCTGAAAGGATTTCTAATAGTACACGTAATGTGAATTTTACGAAAGCATAAAAAAATGTTTTGTAAGCCTATATTAGGTTTAAAAAAAAGTAATTCTTGGTTCAAGGTACAGCATTGCCTATGTGCCTTGATCCGAATGTGCTGTACCTTGGTCATGGGCGGAAATCCATTGAAATAAGAAGCAATTTATTGACTAATAATAATATAATTAAAGTTTTTTGCTTAACAATTCTTAAAATGTCTCTAATCAACTAGAATTCTAAAGAAAATACCAAGTATTCTGGAAATAAAAATCTAAACGAATGTCAAAAAAGTCTTCTTTCTTCTTATTAATTTGCATAATTGAAATATATTTATTCTTTGCTATAACAATCAATAAATCTTAGCAACTAGTAGGTAGGTAGGTTTGTAAATCACATTCTTATAGTATCTAAGTGAGATCTGATAGAAAACTAATAACATTTAAAGAAGTAGTATCACCAATTTAACAAACCTAAATTAGGAACTTTGTACTCAAATCACAGTGTTTTCTTATTAATTTTCTTTTTCTTTTTTTTTTTATTTAATTGGTGAACTCCCAATATTTATTCATTTCTGGTACAGAATAAAATTCTCTCTTAGAATTAATTTTTACGGGTGTCTTAACTTTCTCTATAATATCAGACCATTGGTACAAATTCTGATCTTTTTTATCTGGCCATTTCCAATTTTTCAGTGACTTTTGCATGGATTTTATAAGAGCACCTTCTTCGCAGACAGATTCTATTACGCCAACGAAGTATTCATCTTCATAAATAAAGATAACATAATCACCAACTGCATAATTGGCAGGCGGTCCATTTTCTTTATATCCATCAAAATCATTGTTTTCAGATTCTTCTTCAGAAGGTAAAAATCCTTCAGAGGCATCTGAATCTTGCAAAGAAAACAATTCAACTTCATCTCCTGAGGTTTCTGACTGTTCATTAAATAGTGCCTTTTTAACAACAATTTTTTTTACGTCTATCTTCTTATTTTTTCTTGTTTGTTGTTTTTTATTTGATTTCAGTTTTTCTATCTCGACTTTCTCGGGCGTATCTGTTAAAATTCTGGATCTTCCTTTCTGTCTACCTTTGCGAACATCTTTTCTAGGCTGAGCTTTTGGGTGTGGTCGAATCATAGACGGAGTTATAGTATGTGAGCAACCAGGGTCATTAATGGGCAACTGTTTGGAAGTTCCAGGAATTACTTCAGACGAAGTTTGTCTTTTGTCAAATTCGGAATTTGTGTTGATGTCTTTACATGAGGTGTCTTCTTGGGGTTCATCTTCAGGCTGTGTTAAGGGACGGTCAGTTACATAAGATGGCAAAAAATCACTATCTCCAAATATATTTTCGTTAAGTGGATACAATCCGGTGCGTGAGAAGCCTTCAGTTATGTTTGATGGCGTAAAAGCCAGCGGGAAAGCTTTTCCGACGAGAGCAGCAACGTCATAAATTGTTATTGGTTTGCCAACGTGACCAAATGTTAGCATCATTTCGTTGGCTGCCGTGTTGTAATACTTTTTGTAGGGTCCAAACACAGTTTTGTCTAATGGTTGAAACTTGTGACTGGTGTGTGGATGAAAAGTGACGAGAATAACACCGTTCTGCCTGGCTAATTCGATGACTGGTATCTGTATATGGCTCTCATGATTGTCTAGAAGTAAAATGACAGGACGATCTTTTGAAGGCTTCACATAATCAATAAAATGTTTAAAAAATTGGAGGAAAAGTGCATCATTAGACCATCCTGATGGATTAGCTCCACCTATAGACCCAATTGGAGCTCCAGCAAGCATGAAATCTTTAAAATTTACCCTCGGAAATATGAGCATTGGAGGAATAAATCCTCCTCCTGCATTGATAGCAGCAATCATCGTTACTGTATTGCCTCTTTCGCCACTAGTCATCGCACCAACTTGTTTAACACCCTTGGATGCTAAAATTTTTGGTGGCACGTGGACGGTAGAATTTCCCGTTTCGTCAACATTCCACACATCTGTTGGTTTTATCTGCGGGCATTTGGCCAATGCCCTTTTTATGTTTTCGAAGGTTGCTTGAACAGTAGTTCTATTGAACGCCGTAGAACGAGCTAGACTTGTGGCTTCTGGTTTGCGTAAGGAAACTTCATTTTCATACCGTTTCCGAAACAAGCGTATCCATGATTCGCCTGCTATTTTGCGTTGGTCCCATTGAGCTGGATACTTTTTTTTATTCTGCTTGGCAAATTCATAAGCCAACCTCCTAACATCTTTCAAGGTAAGGCCATAATGTAATTTTGCAGCTTCTTTTATGTAATCCACAAGGAGGTCTTCTTCCATTTTTGTAAAAACTTGATTCACAGCTAAATTATCGTGAAGAAGAGTTGGTTCTTTGGCATCGGCAAATGATTTTAAATAATGGTCAAAGTTTCTCTTTAAAGTACATCTGGACAAATTAAATTCTTTGGCAGCCGCTCTAATAGAATAATTTCTTTCCTGTATATGTTTTATGGCGCACAAAAGTTTACGTTTGTCGACTGGGATCCGTGTGATTTTGTTTTTACTTCGAGGCATTTTACCTGAATCAAAACAAATTTTACGTGTAAGTACTTAATGTTAGAGGCATAATATATATATGTATGTATATATAGATTTAAAAACACATATAATACGAGCACCTACACTGTAAATTCCTTCTTACATAAGACTAGAAATAATACATTTTTTATTCAAGGAATCCCGCTGTACCTTGATCATGATCAAGGTACAGCGGGATTCCTTGGCTCAAGGTACGACACCCCTACCTATCGATATTTAATGGTTCGTAAAATGTTGGAGGTTATCTTTAACTAAAAACCACAAAATGAGTCGTAAGCACTACTAAACTGCCTCCAAAGTAGTAGTAGATACAAAGAATTACAAAACCTAATAAGGTGAGTTAATACGAAAACAAAAAAAATATAAAAACTTACTTTTCACCAGCAAAAACTTTCAATGTAGGCTCACGTCAAAACGAAGTAAAATGAATGACAGCAACTAACTTCATGTCAGTTGGTCTTAACAAACTGTCATTCTACCATAGATAAACATCCGAGAAATTGGCGGGAACATTTCAAAAATTTAAGTGGCTCAAGGTACGAAGGGTGTCAAGGTACAGCACCTTCCCCTACTCATTCCTTATTTTATCCATTCTTGTCACACCACACATCCACCTCAACATTCTCATCTCCGCTACATGCAATCTTTTTTCATCGATCTTCTTCACAGCCCAACATTCCGATCCATACAGTACGACAGGTCTAATCACGGACTTGTATATTTTCCCCTTTAACTTGAGAGGCATCCGTGGGTCGCAAGTTGTTCCAGTGACCTGTCGCCATTTCATCCATCCTGAGTTGATCCGGTGCGTTACGTCACGGTCTACTTCACCATCGCCTTGGACAAGCGACCCGAGGTACCGGAAATCGGAACAGATCGGTATGGGTGTTCCGGCAAGAGTTATGGGCGTAGGACTGGAGAGACCGCCGAAATCACAGAATAGGTATTCTGTTTTGGACCTACTTAATTTCAGGCCAACATTCTCCAATCTTTGCCACCACACCTCCAATCTGTTCTGGACCTCTAGGCCACTCTCGGCAACCAACACAATGTCGTCGGCAAACAGCATACACCAGGGAGCCTCTTCCTGAATGTCCGACGTAAGTGCGTCCATTATCAGCAGGAAGAGGTAGGGGCTTAGAGCCAACCCTTGGTGCAAGCCGACAGCCACATTGAAGCTGCCGGTAGTGCCCGCTGTAGACCGGACTTGGGTACTACATCGACTGTACATCGCTCGGATCAACTGCACATACTTCCCAGGCATACCTTTCTCTTTCAGGGCCCACCACAAAACCTCACGAGGTACCCGGTCGTATGCCTTTTCGAGGTCGATGAACACCATGTGCAAGTTTTTGTGCGCACTTCTGTATTTCTCGCACAGCTGGCGGATGGCAAAAATGGCGTCCGTCGTTCCTCGACCAGGCATGATGTGCACTCTCTGTTGACTAATAAAAATCGAAGATCTCGAACACCTGATGTGGAACTCCAAGAGCCCAGCTACACCATAACACATAGGAATGACGTCTTAGCAAGTGTTGTTTGGTCTGATGGGCATTTCCTGTTGACTTTTATCTTGGAAACAAACACCTGATGCAGAACCGCAACAGACCAGCTGTACTATAAGAGATACAAAAATGGTACCATAGAAAAAATTGTTCCACGTGATAAGCATTTTCTGTTGAAGATCTAGAACACCTGATGTGGAACTTCAAGAGCCCAGCTACACTATAACATATATATAGGAATGAAGTTTTAGCAAAAGTTGTTCAATCTGATGAGCACTCTCTGTTGACTTATAAAAATCGAAGATCTGGAACACCCTGTTGTGGAACTCCAAGAGCCCAGCTACACCATAACACATAGGAATGACGTCTTAGCAAGTGTTGTTTGGTCTGATGGGCATTTCCTGTTGACTTTTATCTTGGAAACAAACACCTGATGCAGAACCGCAACAGACCGGCTGAACTATAAGAGATACAAAAATGGTACCATAGCAAAAATTGTTCTACGTGATGAGCATTTTCTGCTGTGAGAATAAATTTGAAGATCTGGAACACCTCGAAGATCTGGAACACCTGTTGTGGAACTCCCAGAGCCCAGCTACACCATAACACATAGGAATGACGTCTAAGCAAGTGTTGTTTGGTCTGATGGGCATTTCCTGTTGACTTATAAAAATGTTTAGTCTGATGGGCATTTCCTGTTGACTTACAAAAATGAAAGATCTGGAACGTCTCGAATCGTCTCACGCATCCCGTTGTATTCCCGTCCCCGGGCTCTTAAAATTCGACATCAGACGTTTCAGATCTTCGATTTTGACGACCCCGTTGTCGCTGGCATAAGCAACAGGATCCGCGTACGAAGTCGCGGGCAGAAGCTAGTTCTTAATAAAGACACTCACAGCTCTTGAATATGTGAAATGGGCCATTGATCATTGAAGAATAATTTTATTCAACTTACCAACAATATCTAAGTATCCCAGTTGTGACTTCATGGGGTCAGTATTGATCTGACACATGTACCATCCTCTGTCCGTCTCCCGCAGCTCCCTGATGTGCAGGAACCAGGTCCGGTGGTCACTGTGGGTCACCCCCACTCTCCGACTTCTCGATATCACGTGCGTGTGGATTGTGAGAATGGTCTGCGTGTCGACCCGCAACCACGCAACCTATTACCAAATGTTTATGGCCATTTTAAAACACCATTACGACCACAAGAGCCCTATTATAAAAATCTAAATAAGTTCGATAAACTACCAGTTTGTTGGTAATGCGACATTCCCGTACTTTCGTACACTCATACGCAAACATCGATTGAAAAAGTTTCTCCGAATTTCGAATGACATTTTTAGGAGTTTTGTGAAGTAACTTTGATATACGATACTGTTGGTAGTGAGTCATTACGACTTTTTGTATGGAACTTTAATATAGTTGGGAAAGTTGATAAACTGATCAAAAACCGTATTGCGCCGTTTTAAATCAATAATTCTTGGCTTATTGAGACATTAGTTATATAACTACTCTGGGAAGAAACATGCTTATTACTATTGTTAGATTATTTCGCTAAATAAAACGGTCACTACGTATACGTACTAGTACATTATTTTGAACTGAATTCGAAAAATTTCTATGTTCCCAGCACATATAAATATTTCGTTGCTGATTTTTTTTTAATCCATTTTGTATAGTATACTTAGTATTTAATTTCTTATTAAATCGATTTATTGGACAAATTTGTAGCAGTGATGCAATATAAGTAATACATTTTTAAATAAGTGTGATTTAAATATCACACATTCTAGAACACGAAATTAAATCAAGTGATTTAATTTCGTCGTCCGTTGGTAGTCTCTTCGTGAGAAGCAGTCCAGTGTATCTATCTATTCTAAGGCAATTAAGATTAATTTGAGATCGAGCAGTCATGAACTGTAACTGAGGGGTGTCGTGTAGACTTCACTTACAATATACCTACTCCACTTCTCATTTGTAATTTAAGAGTCTATGTAGGAAGTATAATATTATGTGTATGAGCTATTGTATGTCTGTATTTTCGGGTAGTCTGATTATTCCTATTCCTCTGTTTTTTAGTTTAGTTTGCTTTTACGCATCACACTTTTGGTTAAGCTAGTTGGTGATCAGAAGTCTCATTTCGTTAATTAAACACGTTCAAAATCTAGTTTCAGCATCTAAACGTCAATCGCTGTAAAAAAGGACGTTTTTTGACAGGTTCAAAAGTTCTTAGTTAGTTCTTATTCAGTTTAGTCAGAAGTGAAAAAGTACGAGAATTATATCTCAAAAATATATTATTAAAGCTAAATGAAACACGTATGATACTAACAAAGTGTTCCACGTGTTTGATCACATTTCAAATACAAAGAAAAAAATCTTATTGACCTTGTTCATTTTCCACGAGGCAGACAGCCTACGGTTCAACTTACAACCAGAATAGAACCTACTCCTACACTACTAACTAAATCTTTAACATTTATAGTTACATACTTCTCATAAAAACTAGAAAACTACTTCTTAACAAATACAGCAAGTTCAAGCGAAAGCTGGAGAAAATTTAAGCGCTTTCAACAGCGTGTTGAAGATAAGAGTAGTAGGATTCTAATTTAAATTCCCTAAGTCGCTAGTCGTCTTTTATTTAGCATATGCAATATCTCGGTGGTAACTGAGCATACGCTTTAGACTTGTATAATGTACCGTTATTCAGGATTTTACTAAAATCTAGCTGTAACATTGAGCTATTACTACTACATATAGAGAAGACGCCGCCCTATCACTCGGACTCACTCGGTGCTCCGTTCAACTGCAGTCGGCTGGCCTCAGTTCACTCAGTCGCTTGCTCGCTACAGAACATCTAAATATACGGGGTTAGCCGCCCCCCGCGCGTCCCGCACTGCGCACAGATTTTGTTCGCGCTGTCTTCTCTATACGTAGTAGTAATGGCTCAATGAACTGTAATAAGGAAGTTTTATTCTCATTCATAAATAATTGCTTTCAGGATAAAACTGAATGTCTGCCTAAATTCTAAGTTTGAAATGAATTTAGGAAACTTAGAAACTACATAGTTAAACTAACACACTACATAGTTTAACATACGTAGGCGATACACCAGAGGCCGAACAAAAATACAAATCAAAAAGTTACAAACTCACAAAGCTATTAACAAAAAAAAAATACTTTAGTTGGTGCCAGTTAAGATGAGAATAGCGGTCATTGACCCACCTACATTTATTAAACTTCCAAAAATAAGCCTGTTCAAGTCTTGAATCGTCATCTATCGTGATCTTCTACATTTTTTGTAATGAAAAACGATACATGGTTTATTTGCTTTGGTTCGTACGTAAGAGATATTAGGGAAAGGGCAATGACCGCTATTCTCATCTTAACTGGCACCAACTATAGATGGTTAGTTGTTCGTAAAACCACGTGACATCTCAGTAGCAAATGTCAATCTCGTACATTTTGGAGTTTTTGACAACAGTATTGGTAACACAAATGGAATGTCACTTTGACATAACAGTTTTTTTCGTTATCATTTCTTCAGTTTCGTAACTTCAACATTTTTTTAAAAAAGAACACGGAAAAACAAATGAAAAATGTGCCACAAATATCTGCAGTGCAAGCCACGTCATTCGAAAGTGCCACTTACGCTGTAATACAGTACTATAGGTGTCAATATTACGGACCTTGTACGTGGAGAGGTTGTGTACCGTGCACGCGAGGATCGCCTCCCGCCCGAGCGGCGCGGTCACATTCGTTATAGGTGCGCTGAAACCCGGCTCGTCTGAAACAATGTATGTATTTATTACGCCTTCCGTCATAGTGTAGGTTGGAGTTATGCGACATCGCAGCGAGTTACAACTACATCTGCTTAGACTTACAGTAGTACAGACTGCAACGTTAAAGTTTAATTTTTACTTTAGTGACATGAAAATTATCCGCGTGGAAAATCTTATGTAACTTACTACCATTATAAATGCGATGGATGTTTGTTACTCTGACGCAAAAACTATTGAACAGATTTGGATGAATTTTGACACCCAGATAGTTTATAAACTGGATAGCACATAGTATACTTTTTAGGGTTCCGTACCCAAAGGGTAAAAACGGAACCCTATTACTAAGACTTCGCTGTCTGTCCGTCTGTCCGTCTGTCTGTCACCAGGCTGTATCTCATGAACCGTGACAGCTAGACAGTTGAAATTTTCACAGATGATGTATTTCTGTTGCTGCTATAACAGCAAATACTAAAAACAGAATAAAATTAATATTTAAGGGGGGCTCCCATACAACAAACGTGTTTTTTTTGCAATTTTGTCTACTGTTTTTAAATAATGGTACGGAACCCTTCGTGCGCCAGTCTGACTCGCACTTGGCCGGTTTTTATACCACTAGTACGATCTCGTAGGACAATTTCCGCTCAGTAGAAGCCTAAAATTAGAACATAAAATTAAACGCAAGCCAAATGATACGATTAGTTGTTGATAATTCAGTTAATCAATCATAGCAATAGGATACAATGCATGATTTTTTTATCACTCTAAACAAAGCGTATTAACATCAGAAATAGCAAAGCCAAATTATTTTTTTTATATCTATAAAAAATACTAAGTTATACGCATTTTAAACTGCTAATTAGACAGAGAGATCCGATACAGCGCATGACGTCATTCGCTGCATCGTCGTACAAAATCCATACTAAATTCTGTTTATCTGGAAAGAGATAGAAACAAAAGTTTAAATGGTTAAAACTTCAGTGTTGTTTGGCCGATTTATGTCTTGTTTTCGCTTTTTGACACTATTTTTATAGTACCTACTTTAACATTCCGTATTGAAATAAAAAAGAAAATGTATGCATATTCCCTATTAATGAAAATTTGCTTGCTGGTTTTTTATTTATTTTCGTTCCAGAAACCTACTAGAAGTTTTAAGGTTTTATTTTGGCTTGAACGTTTGGTAAAGTAATGGACTCGCGCTTGGCAAGTTTCAAAGTCAATGCCTTATAACAATCGGTATAAAAAACCACAAGAAACAAACCCGTGTTTCTTTTTCCGGTTAGTCTTAAGACACAAATCAAACGCGTGCCAACTAGGCATAGTCATCTATAAGTCATTATCACTACATAAAGTTCGAATCTAGGTCTCAGCATACAAAGTCAAACCACATTGTAAAACGTTTGTTTAATAAACCAATGATCGATGAATAAAACAAGTTTGAAGCGTTAAAGTTTTTATTTATTCAAAGCTTTATTCAATTACAATCACTTTTGAAGACAACAACCACTGGAAGGGGTTTTGTTTTTAAATGGCGATTACATCTATCAAGGTCTGCAAAAAAAACCCATCTCAATAATTATCTTAACATACCAGGCGCCCCGCACCCGCTTTTTTACACGTATATAATGCCGATGTATCTCAACACTGCAAATTTAATTAAAATTTACATAATCCTTAAAACTTACATAATCCTTCCGAAGTAATTGCTCTAAATTATGTTGAAATCCGTCGTGGGTTCGAACCCAGGCAGGCGCGCATTACTTTGTGTAATTTATTTCATCACCGCTGCTCTTAAAACGGTGAACGAAAACATCGTGAGGAAACCGGCATGTCCTAGAACCAAAAAATCGAAAACATGTGACATCTACCAATCCGCAGTGGGCCCGCGTGGTGGTTTATAGCCCATTCCCTCGCATTGAGAGGAGGCCGTGTCCCAGCAGTGGGAACATTATAGGCTGATGATGATAATGATAATGTTGAAAACCACATCAAAATTCACTATTTGTAGTTTAAAAGATCTAAGTGTTTACATCTGTTGTTTCTTTGATCTGTGGTTTATCTACTTATGCAGATACCTACGTAAAGCAACTCTATTTTTCATACCTTAAGAGCGGCCAACCCGCCATACTTTTCGCGAGAATTATGACAATAGCTCGTGCGTGATTATGCCGTTGTTAGACATATTATATCTTTGATTTTTTTTTAACTAATAGGTATCTTGTGGACTATATCTAGGCTTCTATCGAAGCAGAAAATAAAATCTGTGCTGTTTTGCACAACTTTTATTACCTCAACTTTGGCCGTTCATAATGTACTTATAAATTGTAAAATAAACAAAGCATCCTGATAGAAGCCTTGCAAATGTAGTGGAGATTCTAAATAACCAATATTTATTTAACATACTTGTAAGACTAATTCAAAAACACGTATTTCCTGGAATAAGTTTTATAAATTTTCAACCAATATTTTTCGTTCAATGTCCTCGCGTTAGGCGGTATGAGATGCGCGGGAGGCAAGTAGTGCGGGTTCGGGGCTAGCTAAGACAGGGGAGTTGAAAGAATACCACCGCTGTGGGTGGATCTAGATGAAACAACAAGCTTTTCGACCATGCTCGCGTTGACGAAAGGCGGGCCGGGAAGGGCCCTCTTAAATGGTAAGACTCAATAATTATTAAGTAAAGGTCAATTACTGACATTAACTTTCTACTTAATTTTTACGTTAGAACGGAAGTTAATACGTAATCTGATTCATCAATACCTAAGTTTTATGCAGATAGCCATAAAACTAAGGTATGTATATACCTTATGTAGCAACGGTTCTTCAAATGTCTTGACGTCTAGTAAACGAAATTAGGTCATCATGTCCCCGCTGACCACAAAAAACCGCCCAAGTGCAAGCCGGAGTCGCACATGAAGGGTTCCGTACCATCGTAGTAAGGAGCCCCCTTTAATTTTTAATTCTTTTTTGTTATAGCAGTAACGGAAATACACATTCTGTGGAAATTCCAACTGTCTATACTATAACGATTATGAGATACAGTCCGCTGGCAGACAGACGGATGGACGGACGGACGGACAGCGGAAGCTTAGTAATAGGGTCCCGTAGGTTACCCTTCGGGTACGGAACCCTAAAATCATGATCATTTTCGTTACATGCAAGTGTCAGCTTTTATCAAACTATCACACTTAATTCCTGCGCTTTGTCCTACCGCAACTATTGGAATGGATATACCGTACCTATATCGACACACCTTGCTCTACTACTACTACAACAGCCCATAACGTCTACTGCTGAACATAAGCCTCTCCCATGATGGGAGGAATTTGCCGTAATCTCCACGCTTGGCAGGCGGATTGGAGATCGCAGTGATGAAAGACTAACAGAAAACGCTGCTGCCCATTCTCTGGTCTACGGAGGCGCAAGGTGTTCTGCCTCAGACATTAGTCGCCTTATACGACACCCGTGAGTGTAATGGGTTGGTTCTATTCTACTCTGCCGGATACCACACGGCTACCACGGCTACACCTGGCTCACGCCATAGAAAACCCTTACACGGAACTGTGCCAAAATACAACTCATTATTTTCTTTACGACTTCGCACAAAGTACGGCAGTTAATCATGCGTATCGTGTCTTTTATTTTCAAGTCCCAGAATAGATTTGTTTTAATGTTAGACGATATAAGCTCGTAAAGATACAGATATTAGCAACAACCCACTCCTATAAATGTTGATGTTTTCACCTTTTGGGAAAT
The DNA here is from genome assembly GCA_905147715.2 of Xestia xanthographa. Classification (NCBI taxonomy): domain Eukaryota; kingdom Metazoa; phylum Arthropoda; class Insecta; order Lepidoptera; family Noctuidae; genus Xestia; species Xestia xanthographa. Next base: position 19,369,399 of record LR990653.1, on the reverse strand, counting down.
CGTGTTCGGTTTGCTACCAACAACAGGAGTGGAAATTTTAATTAAATTTAACCAATTTTGTAAAGAACGTTTATTCAAAGGGTCTTATTGATTTACCATGTAGGCGCCTGATTAAAATGTTTAACCATATTTTTAAGTTTCAATAACAACGTTTACTAATTAAGATGGGTAAATATCTTAAATTTGAACCGTTGTTAATGGAACTTTAGGCACTGGACTATCGTATCTTTTTAATTATTATAAGTGCGAAAGTTTCTGAGGTTGGATAAATCTATGTTTGTTACTCTTTCACGCAAAAACTACTTAACGGATTTGGATGAAATTTTGCACACCGATAGTTTATAACCTGGATTAACACATAGGATTATTTTATCCCGATAGTATGATCCTGTGGGACAATTATCGAACCCAACGCGAGTGAAGCTGCGGTCATAAGCTAGCTTACAATTACACAACGAAAAGGTTATTCGAAATTTAGTTTTCACATAAGTGAAGATATTTTGTTTTAACGTTATTAGAACTAGAGACAATAATTAGTTACGTAATTATGAATTTCGTGAATTGGCGTCCCTATAATGTCAAGTCTTGTCTTACAGGGTTCATAGAATAAATTAGAAGTGATACGAAATAGACATACACGGTACGTGTTTTTTTTTTTTTTTTACTTTAGCCTATATTGTCCCACTGCTGGGCAAAGGCCTCCCCCATAGCCTTCCACTCCTCTCTCCGTGCGGCTTTTTTAGGCCAATCTTTAACAAACGCCTCTAAGTCGTCACTCCAGCGTTTTCTAGGCCTTCCTCGGCGACGACGGCCTTCTTCTGGCACCCACTGTGTGACGACTCTGGCCCAATACGGTACGTCTATAGTTTAGTTTAATTACTAAGTATTTAGTAGAACGCTGCGTCATTGATCTAGTGGTCACAAACGCGACTGCTGAGCTTGAGGTCCTAAGTTCTATTCCCAGGTCGGGCAAAGTGTTATTAGGTTTTTTCATCAGAAATTTCTCAATCAGCAATGAAGCCTGGATTTGTGTTCAACAACAACAACAACAACAACAGCCCATAAAGTCCACTGCTGGACATAAGCCTCTCCCATGATGGGAGGAATTTGCCGTAATCTCCACGCTTGGCAGGTGGATTGGAGATCGCAGTGATGAAAGACTAACAGAAAACGCTGCTGCCCATTCTCTGGTCTACGGAGGCGCAAGGTGTTCTGCCTCAGACATTAGTCGCCTTATACGACACCCGTGAGTGTAATGGGTTGTTTCTATTCTACTCTGCCGGATACCACACGGCTAATGATTCATGATAACTGATTTGTGTTCAATTGATGGCAATAGGCATTTCGTGTGTTATATGGGACAGACGAAATGTGCCGTGTAAGGTACACCTCTGCCTACCCTGTGCCTGCCTGTGGGGTTAAGTAGCAAAAAGCTACATAAACACAATAAACCCAATTATGTAACGGCATGATATTTAATAAATATGATTCATTAATTAACCTCATTAATGAACAATCAATAACAAAATAATAAATACCTACACTGTATTTTTAATTGCCATTATCACGATGGTTATTCCTATTAATTCCCAAATTAAGTGGTGTCCAGTTTTGGTTCGGTGACCATTTAACAACTGTGTCTTTGAAAATGATGTAATGACGGTAATTAGGGCTGTAGTGGCATAAACATGACACGCTACGGGTGGACGTAATTGGTCACTAGGTGAAAATGTATAGCGTGGCTTATTGCCGCCGATTGGTCATTTCGTCAATTTCACTTTATTGACTACTAGCGGACGTCCCGCGGTTTCACCCGCGTAGTTCCCGTTCCCGTGGGAGTACGGGGATAAAATATAGCCTATACGGATTCGGAAGAATCCCTCTAAGTAATGGTAAAAGAAATTTTGAAATCGGTCCAGTAGTTTTTGAGCCTATTCAATACAAACATACAAAAATACAAAGGTTTCCTCTTTATAATATTATATATATACTAGCGGACGTCCCGCGGTTTCACCCGCGTAGTTCCCGTTCCCGTGAAAGTACGGGAATAAAATATAGCCTATACGGATTCGGAAGAATCCCTCTAAGTAATGGTAAAAGAAATTTTGAAATCGGTCCAGTAGTTTTTGAGCCTATTCAATACAAACATACAAAAATACAAAAATACAAAGGTTTCCTCCTTATAATATTAGTATAGATAAGTAAAGTATAGACTAGCGGACGTCACGTGATTTCACCCGCGTAGTTCCCGTTCCCGTGGGAGTACGGGGATTAAATATAGCCTATGTTACTCAGGGTGAATGTAGCTTTCTAATAGTGAAATAATTTTTGAAATCGGCGCAGTTTTTGAGTTTATTCATTACAAACATACACACACACAAAAATACAAATCTTTTCTCTTTATAATATTAGCGTAGATCTAGACTAGTACTTCGCCTGCGAGAGGAGGAGCTCGTGGCTAAATAATAACAGCCGCTCGGGTCAATCGTTAGGTTAAGCCGTGCTTGCTTAGGTTGGTCTGTGGATGGGTGACCATCCATTACATACCGAGTTTCCTCCGTACCTCGGAAAGCACGTTAAACCGTTGGTCCCGGCTGTCATTTGTAGATCTTTGACAGTCGATATCAGAGGCCCAAAAAGTCTGACAACCATGCAGTCTTACCAAGGGGTATCGTAATACCCGGTACTAACTGTGTTGTGGAGGTCAGATAGGCAGTCGCTCCATGTAAAATACTGGTGTTCAGCTGCATCCGGTAAAACTGGAAGCCGACCCCAACATAGTTGGGAAAAGGCTAGGCAGATGATGATGATGACAAAAACTGTGATAGGTCGGCTAATTTGCATGATATAAATATAATTTAAAGCCTAAAGCACCCACAAATAAATTAGCTTTCTGCCAGTGAAAGATTTTTTAGAATGGATCATTAGCTCGATAAAAAAAAACACGAACTTATCTCTAAAAAAATCATTTAACGAGTAAAAACCATACTAAAATACATGCGCTCATTCTAATATTTTTCAAATAATTCTACAAGCAACTAATAGTGTTTTATTTTTTTAGTCCAATTAATAGATTTTTTGAAAAAAAACACTCATTTCACACTATTCGGCCCGCGGTGACTGACGCAACAAACACTTTGTAGTGCAAGCTGATTAGAACTTTATTCTAACAGTATTTCAAACGAAGTTTGAACTACCACATAGAGAGTTGCTAATTTAGCTCTTGTAGTCGCCTTAATAATATTAGTATAGACTTGTAGATGAAGAGTTAGTAAAGGGTCCGTTTACATCGTGTATTTGAATGCGTCGTTAGTACACGACAGCGCGCCAGCTGAGCATGAGGTCTTGGCTTCGATTCCCAAGTCGGGCAAAGTGTTATTGGGTTTTGAATGAGGAATTTCAAAGTGCTGCCACGTAGTCTGGATTTGTGCCCCGTTGATGGCAATAGGCCCACCTCTGTTTTCATCATCATCATCAGCCTATCAATGTTCCCACTGCTGGGACACAGGCCTCCTCTCAATGCGAGGGAATGGGCTATAATCCACCACGCGGGCCCAGTGCGGATTGGTAGATGTCACATGTCTTCGAATTTTTAGTTCTAGGACATGCCGGTTTCCGTGCTGCCGGTTGCCGTGATGTTATGTTTTACGATATTTCTGATAGTTGGTGAGAATAGGTTATTTTCCCTGCTTTGTTAAAATAACAGAAAGTAATAAATTTTCACTAAAAATAGGCTCTTTACCAAGTAACCTGAAAAAATCTTTAAAGTGGTCCTACTCGTCAAAATGAACAACTTCATAATCTATACTAATAATATTATAAAGAGGTAACATTTATTTGTAAGTTTGTATGTAGGGGGTAATCTCCGAAAGTAATGAACCAATTTTAAAAATTGTTTCACTGGTAGAAAGCTACATTATTCGTGAGTGCTATAGGCTATATTTTATTCCTTATTCGTACTCCCACGGGAACGGGAACTACGCGGGTGAAACCGCGGGACGTCAGCTAGTAAATAATAAAATGAAAAAATATGTTTTTTTTAATGTTTTTATTTATATTAAGAATATTTATTTATTTATCTTTAATTCAGGTAGAACCCATAACTGTGTTAGTATTCCTTAACCTATGTTAGTAAAATAGACAAAAAAAAAAAAAAAACACACACACACACACACTAACTAATAATACTTAATTACGCCACCTCACGGAGACACCTGGCAACAGTACATGCACTGCGCACAGGTGCCCCATCAGGTGGCCCTCAGTCTTACTAGCAATAATGCTCAGAAGACTGTTGTCACCGCCCCGCATCCGACGCAGTAGTGAAGCGGATCTTTTACGAATGATCGCAAAGAAGTCGTCTGTACGCGCTACTGCGAACATCCCTGACGCACTACAGAAACGAGGCAGCGAGAGCAGTATCCGAAAAGCAGTATTGCAGCAGTATTGCACACGCAGGGCATTAAACGTTTTCTGCGTGTATCTGGTCCATAGGCTGCAAGTATAAAAGGTCTGGCAATAAGCCCTAAACAGAGTAATCTTGACATTGCTGTCGCACTTTGCAAATCTACGGGCCAGCATGTTGCATCTTACGGCCAATGCCCTCCGCTCCCTCTCAATATCACAGTTATCGGTGCCATCCTCTGTAACCCAGTGACCAAGGCATTTAGACTGTTTGACTCTGTTTAGAGTGGCACCACATAGCGAGACTGGTGGTACCACTTCATAGGTCTTGTTTTGTGCCATAAAAACTAACAGCTCGCTTTTCTTGGCATTATACCTTAGCCCATGGGCTCCAGCATAGCACTCACATATATTTAACAGCTTCCTAAGAGCACTGATCGACGGACTCAGCAGCACCATATCATCAGCATAACTGATGTTGTTGAAGGACACACCATCGATCGTGCATCCGATGCCAGTGCTGCTGAGTTCCTCGATCAGCTTGTTCACATAGATGTTAAACAATTTGGGGGAGGTCAGACCCCTTGCCTCACCCCGCACTCTAACCTGTACACATCTGAGTATGAGCCTGCCCACCTCACAGCGTTGCGTTGGTTATCGTACCAGAACTTTAAAACATTAATTATTTCTGGCGGCATGTTAGCTTCATTAGACAACTTTTCCCACAAGATGTCATATGAGACAAGGTCGAATGCACTGGATAAGTCCAGGAAGCATGAATAATCAGGTGTCCTCCTCCCAGTGTAATATTGAACTGTACTCTTTAGGGTCATAATTGCAGTCTCAGTTGATAACCCATCCCTAAAACCAAACTGCCTGTCGTTAATTTTTAATTGTTTACCTAGACCACGGTCAAGTAAACAATCAAAAATTTTCGCTGTAACCGTTGCCAAGGATATCCGTCTGTAATTATTAACATCAGACATATCACCGGTCTTATTCTTAGGAACGGGCACCACAACTGTTTTCACTAGATCAGCCGATAGATAAGAATGACTGACACAAAGGTTGAATAGTAGGGCTAGAACCCTTGGGAGATGAACACCTGCGTTCTGCAGATGCTCAATACTTAAACTATCGTGACCAGGCGACTTACCCCTGGACATGTTTTTAAAAATGTAAAGATGTGTTGTAAAATGAATAAACGAATAATAACAATTTTTTTTTTTTTATTCCCCCCTAACTTCCCCTTTTTCTTTTTAGGGGTTTGTTAAACTAGGTAAATCGCCAGAAAGGATATAAAGTTTTCAATATTCTCGGAAATTCTGATTAATACCACTCTTTACCAGACCTTGGTTTTTAATTAATGAAGTTTTCTCTATATTTGACCAATTTCATAGAGTATTCTATTTCATTGCTTATTTAAAATACGTAGATTAATTACCACTAAAAAACATCACGCTTGTAATCCCAGAAGGGTTGGGCCGAGGTATACCAAATAGTATGGCCCATATTTAGCTATGTTTATGTCTAATTATGTTATAGGGGGCAAGCCTATTGACATTAACGGGGCTCAAATCCAGACTCTGTATTGCTACTGAGAGATTCCCAAAAACATTTTCCTGGGAATCGAAACCAGGACCTCAAGGTCAGCAGTAGCGCTTGCAACCACTAGACCATCGTGTCTTTAGTGAAGGAAATATTGGTCTTAATATTCAGCTTTTATAGGGTGTAAAAAACCTCTTAACGAAGCCGAAAGGCAGTTGTTCTCCCCGTAATTGAGATCATTTTTTGTTCTACATCATACCTTTTGGAAATCATCAAATGACTCCTCCCGCTCTGGGCGGAGCAGGAGGGAGTGTCAGACTTTTACTGACTAAAACCCATCCATGTTCCTTCATCGCCCTTTGTGTTCCGGGGCCACGTTATCTCTTTCGAACAGTCTCGCAGCCCCGGCAGGCATCGGTCCTTACGAATCCTTCCTTTTGCTGACTCTCTTTGAGGCGCGCGTGGTACACAAACGCGCCGTCGACACGGCCTGTCGTCATGAGACGGACGGATGGCGAGCTAGCCCATAGCCCACCGTCCAAAGGCCCACGCCTACGGTGGCCCCCGACGCCCGGGACGTCTCTCGCGGCGGCCGGGACGTGAGGTTCTCTCCCTCTTACGTTCCGCCACCTCCTACTCCTTCTCTAGCATTACTGCTTCGTGACGGCGTCCCATTCCGTCTCGCTCCGGACCATGGATTGAACCAGGACCAGACCCGAGAGGTCGCCGCTGCCGATCGCCGCTTCGAGGACACGGCGGTGCTCCGCCCACGCGGGGCACACCTCCACCGTGTGCTCCACCGTGTCCTCCGGTCGATTCTCGCAGTGAAAACACCCGGACGTTTCCTCCCACCCGATTTGGTGCAGGAACCTCCCGAAACAACCGTGATATTTTTTTTGTTCTACATCATACCTGGGAACCTTCTAGTTACGGAAATATTGGGAGTCAAAGTTCCAACTTTTTGACAAGTTTTTTTTTTTAGTACAAGTTTTTACTGTAAGATTCTTACTTTAAACACCTCCACGACCCCCGTACTATTCAATCTATCCATCAGCTCAATGTTTTGAGTGCGTAACATTGAGTCCTACCATAAAACGTGATTTTTCACCTCAAAAAAAAGTCGTTTCCCAGCAATCGTTTTTCGTAAAGTTACTTAGTTTGGTGTACAGAATGCCTGGTTGACGGCTTCATGAAGAGGTTGTTTACACCCTGTATACCTTACCTATGGATGAGGTTCTTCAAAAAGGTCAGGTGCGTATAGTTGGTGCCAGTTAAGATGAGAATAGCGGTCATTGACCCACCTACATTTATTAAACTTCTTAACTTTGAAAACTAAAAGTAAGCCTGTTCAAGTCTGGAATTGTCATCTATCGTTATCTTCAACATTTTTTGTAATGAAAAACGATACATGGTTTATTTTTTTTGGTTCGTACGAAGAGATAGGTATTAGGGAAAGGGCAATGACCGCTATTTTCATCTTAACTGGCACCAACTATACGTATAGTACTCGCAACAACCGACGACGTGCGTGTGTGACCAGATGTATGAACATGGACGAAGGCCTCCTAGCTATAAGAGGGAGTAATCCACCACGCGGGCCTGGTTATAAATTATATTTTTGAACTATAAAAGAAACAAAAATACTTGTTTTTCTTTGGTGAATCCTTTTCTGGCTTAAATATATATTTTCCTCAAAGGTAGAAAATGTGGAAACGTAAAGATCAAACATTATTAAATTTTCGCCTTATGTATTTTTAGATTTGATAACACGGTATCAAATACCCCCATTTAGGTAATATGTTGTTGGTAGAAGAACTTAACTCTATAACCCTTTAAGGCGTCGTTAATCATACCTGTCAGGCGCAATTTTACCTTCATAAGCCTCGGATTTTTCCGGTCTGAAATCGCAGGGGTATACCAATAAAATACTGCTAAAAAACTAAGTAGTATTTTATTGGTATGCCCCTGATTTTTCAGATAATATCTTAAACGAAAAGAATAGCCATTGAGATTAACAAGATTATACTATCTAGCAAAACCACAGCAAGGGAACGGGCTTAGGAGAAACAACGGGGAAACAAGACCATATTGAGCTTGACTCTAGTCTGGCATTGCACTACAAACATAAAAAAAGACTATAAGCAAAAACTAAACTAATAACACAACAAACAAAACTAAACTATGAGTCATTTTCTTTAGAGCAAATTCGGTTAATAATATCCCCACTGTTAGGACGGCCTATGTACCAACAATGGGAATATTATGGACTGACTTTTGTCATAACATAACCTAACTGTTCTTGACGCGCAAGTAACTTGTCTTATATGGCAGTTGCGTTGTTGTAATTACGGTTTTTCCTACTCCTCCGCTACAATTTTCTGATTAATTTCGATACGGGATCCAAGACAGTTAAATTCTTTCCCTGAGACTTCGTCGAGCTTCATTGTCTCGGCGCTTTGCTGGTGGTCACCACTGTTCTGGCTTTCAGGAGTTACAGTGGTTTGGGAATAGTGTGGCTTGTCCCAATAAAAAAACCTAAGAGTGATATAGCAGTTACGTTGTTGATTATACATACACAGGCGAACTTTTAAGCCGTAGGCAGCAACACTGATGAAACAAAAGCAACGAAAACCTTTGATTTTTCCACAGCTATACGCTATATGTGGCAACGAATGCAGTAGTTTTAGGCGGTGAACACGAGTTTTATCGACGGTCAGAACAGAGTTGCGTGCTTCGGGCGAAAATAAATTGATTTCGAATATTTTGTAACTGAGATTTTTTCGATATGAAACTAACCTTGTTTGTAAACTATGGCCACCGAGGGGGAAACCCATTCATGAAATACTGTAATGGTGTCTTTAGACACGATGTCATAAGTGTTGACTCTGAATGTAAGCGTTAATAATATGAACAGAAACTTATATACACACATCAAAAGTATCTAGGGATCAACATATATTTTTGCAATAACTTTTCTCCTGATTGATATTAATTAAAATTTTCTTTAAGGATTCATCAAATAAAGTGTTTTCGTTTGTCACAGTAACGATAAACCAAGTCACCTTTGCATTAATAAAGAAATTTGCCATTTTCCTAATGAAGGGATTTTTGACATTTGAACCACTAACATTAAAGTTCGAAAAAATGACTGAAAACACAGTTTTCTTTAAAATTTTATTGGGTAACTTAAACAATTAATAATCCGTGTTTCTACCGCGAACACTAACAACACAAGAACATCGGTTTGGCATACTCAAAATGAGTTCATCCAAATCACGCTGTGGAATGGCCGCCCATGTTCGTTGCAACAACAAAAAAAGGTCTTCTTGCGACTGGATACCCTCCATATTCGGCAGAGCTCTTCTCTGTAGCATATCCCATGCATGCTCAATCGGGTTCAAGTCTGGCGACTGAGCAGGCCAGGGCAGGACATTGATGTTAGCTGCGGCGAGAGTCTGTCTTACAACTCTTGCGGTGTGCGGTCGTGCATTATCATGCATTAACTGAAATAAGGGACCGATTTGCACTTGTAGAGGAACGATGACGTCTGATACAATCGTCTCAGCATAAATTTGAGCGTTGAGGTTGCCTCTGATCCAAATCAACTCAGTTCTTCCGCCGATCCAAATACCCGCCCATACCATGATGGTTCCACCACTATAAGGATGGACTTCCTGGCAGGATTTTAATCGCTGTTGGCGTCCAGGGGTTCTCCAGTGTCGTATACGTCTTGTATCCGGTCTCATACCAAAACGAGACTCATCAGAAAAGCACACCAAACGCCATTGTTCTTCTGCCCAATTTCTGTGTTCAAGAGCCCATTGATATCGAATCCTACGATTGTGCATTGCTATAGGTGGTACCCGTAGCGGTCTTCGGGAATGAAGGTTCACTTCATGCAAGCGGTTTCTGACTGTTTGGTCGCTAATTAAGTTCCCTGAAGAGTGATGAAACCTCACGGCTAACATCATGGCGGTTATTGTTGGAGCTCTTCGAGTTAAGATTTGAATGTATCGGTCTTGTCTCCGTGTGGTGCAGCGATACCGTCCTCCATGGCGCTCAGCCACGGTACCAGTGCTTCGGTAACGTGTCCAAAGTCGACTGATAACACTCTGACTTGTATTCAGAGCTAAAGCTACAGTACGTTGCCGGGAACCAGCTTCTATCATTCCCACGGCTCTGAGCATTTCTTCCCTGCTTAAATGACGTCGCCGCTCCATAATAACGTTGGTTTTAATCAGTAGTAGGGAAACAGTAGCACTAATAATGTCTTCAATGCGTTGTATGTTTTTATAGGGAAAATATTGACAGCTTATTTTCATCTTTTACTCGAATTTGATTGAGAGTTCCTGATTCAAATTATGAAATGCACCAAAAAGGATCCATATAAATTTATAAAATCATAAATTTATTACAAAGCCACATCTCAATCTCAAGAAATCCGCATAAAAATGCTTGATCCCTAGACACTTTTGATGTGTGTATGTATAAAATATTAGTAATTAAAAGAAGTTTTAATCATTTAATCCAGGTTTACGCACTTGAGACACTTTTACCGCCAAAATCATCGAATGTCAAGCCAGCAAAATTAGTGATGTCTCACGTAGTGCTGTGCTGTATCGATTGAGTAGGTTTTCGGTTTTCTTCCGTCTAACAAAACATACATACGAACTCAGTCCCTCAGTTTTAAGCAGAAACTATATTACATAACCTATTTCGATTCGATTTGACTAAACTTCTTTTGCTCGGTTCACGTTCATATATCTGATAATACAATTACGGAAGCTGCGAGTACCTTCTTACGCTTTACGGCTTCCAGTCTAACTGTATGCAGCTGAATACCAGCATTTTACATGGAGCGACTGCCTACCTGACCTCCACAACCCAGTTAGTACTAGGTAATACGATAACCCGAGGTAAGACTGGTAACTTCAGAAGTCGGTGAAAAAAAAAATTAAACAAACAAAGAAAAGTCACCGACTTCTGATGCTACAGTTATTTTTAATTTTTTTTGTGTTTTAAAGTCGGTTTAATTTTTTGCAAAAAAGCTTTTTATTCTATTAGTTGTCATCTCAGTACTTTGTCAGTTGTCACACTGTCATCTAGCCTTTCAAAATATTAGATATATTTTTAACATTCTGAAAATAATATTTTATTCAAAAATATTTTTGTCAATTTTTCAGTATATATATACATACGTATACGTATATATACGTTAGTGGTCAGGATCCATTACTTTTTAGAATTAGAATAACTTGGCCGTAATTGGTAAAATCAAACAATCTATATCGGACTTCATGGAGTGTTCTCAAACGGATTTCAATTATTCTCTCTTTTGCTTTGGTGATATTTACCACCTTATTTCATTGTTTTAACGTTACAAAACTAGATAAACTACTTTTAACACAACATGACGCCTGTATAATACATATATCTATGTATTTTCTTGCAAATAAATATTTTTGATTTGATTTGTAATCCTCGGAGGATTAGACAGAGGGTGTACCTAATACATAGCACACCCACATATCGTCAGATAAGTTCCATGTAAAAGGAGCAAGCCTATTATTTCACTACATATTATAAAACAAAGTCCCCCGCTGCGTCTGTCCCTATGTATACTTATATCTTTAAAACTACGCAACAGATTTTGATGCGGGTTTTTTTTAATAGACATAGTGATTCAAGAGGAAGGTTTTAGTATATCATTTGTGGGCGGGCGAAGCCGCGGGCATCAGCTAGTATTTTTATAAAACAATATCACAAATCGAAAGAAAAAAATGTTTATTATAATAATCGTACGTATGTCAGTCTTGACCTGATTACGTAAAATTTTAGTTTCGTGTATCGCGTGCCTCGGAACTAATTTAATAAAAACAACACAGTTTATTAAAGGGTATTTTGGCGGTACCGCTCACATTCATGTCACACACTAACCTTCTTAAGTTAAGCACCTTATCGCATTACATGTGATAATAGTTTTAAGTTCATGAGAGAATCCTAAATGTGGTTTGCAACGAGATTTTCTAGGAAAATTTTAAAGCTGCAGTAATGCCTTTACGAATAGACTTTATGGAAGTGTTTTAATGAATACCTAGAACTTGAGATTTTATTTAGAAGGTTTGAAAATGTATATTAAGGATGCTTTGAATTGAAATATAAATTAATATTGGTGCCTACATGATTATGTACCTATCTAATTCCAGACAGAAAACACACAGGTAGGGTGACAGAAAATGTAACTACACTTTTTTCATTATACTGTTCACTGTTTAGTTATCTACTTAGGGCTGTTTGATCTTGATTTTGTTTATTTTTCAAGTGGTAACAAGGATACATCTAGTTGATGGTAGATCATCGTCAGAATAGGTAATATGCACATAATTTTTTCTTCACTTAAATCAATGAAATACAGTGTTATCAACTCAAGAAAAGTATTAAAAGTTAAGTTCAACTACTGCTTGTCGCACAAAAATAATATTAAACTCCTGCAATTTTCTACGACAGTTCAAACGTCCGTAGCTGTCGCGGCCATGATGTGACGTCATTATCCACAATCTGCCTTTTTACTTAATAAAATAATTTTACTAATTGTATGTGCTTTATTCAAGTAAAAATTGCAATAACAATATTATAATAAAATTTTTGAGAAATTTTAAGCACTTTTCAAATAAAAGTGTTTTTTTTGGCACAATAAACTTTGACATCAATACCGGCGTTATCGAGGACGATGCGTTTTGAGAGTGCGTTCCGTTTCACCAAAAACATGCTACTTTAAACAGTAAAATGTAAAATAAGTAATGTATTAGAAACAAGTGTACCATAATGTTTTTATGCGCCAATACAAGGCATTTTTCATAAATAAAAAGATTTTTGTATTTCATGCATATTCCCTATTCCATCGCTTACAAACTAAATGTGGATTGAGTATTTGGCTTGACCGTTTAAGAGGCATGTCCATACATTAGCCATCTACTACAGAACACGCCATAATTTACAGTAACGGTTACAAATTTAATTTATGTTAATTACCTTATTGATAGTCAGTGGCCCGAAAGTCTGAGAACCAGTCTTACCAAGGGGTATCGTATTACCCAGTACTAAATATACTGGATTGAGGAGGTCAGATAGGCAGCCGTTCCATGTAAAATACTGGTATTCAGCTGCAACCGTTAGACTGGAAGCCGACCACAACATAGTTGGGAAAAGGCTATGCAGTGAATGATAAATTATAAGCCATTTATTTGGGTATTGTACATACTCAAATAAATGGTTTATATTAAATGTGTGAGTCCAAAAAACATAACATTTTCTATAGCTAGAGTAAAATGGTAATGGCAATTGCTTATATTGTAAAGCTTCCCCATAGGAACTTGTGCACATTTTGTATCGGCATCTTGATAAAGTTGATGTGGGCAGTTCTTCAAAAAGTATTCTCCGCGTAACTTTCGTGGCGAATTTTTTTTTTGAGTAATCTTCTAATTGACGTACACACATTAAAGACGCTGTAAAAACAATGTATACGATTTTTATAATATGTAAATCGGTACATAACCTACAGATATATTCTTTTTTGAAATGTTGGTGCTCGCGAAAGTTACAAAACTTTTTAAGCAAGAAGGATACAATTGGCAAAACAGCCCAGTTTGGGGTGGGGTAAACTGTTAAATTGGCTACGAGAAAACATACAAACAGAAACACATTCTACGAGCCGTTACAAGAAAAAAAATAAACACATGCATGGATATAAATACTTATACAAATGTGTGTTTGGTCCTAAGACGGAATGTTCAATAGGTTAGGTATTAAGACCGTGTGACCGCGTTTTGAGGCACCTCGAAGAATCACCCATGTAACAACCGCAGACTGACTAGCTTCCAAATATTTCTACAAAAGATATTAAACCAGTCACTTCCATTTATAACTACAGTGAATATTAAAATATAGGTCAGTCCAGTCTGGGGACACAACACAACTTCCTACATTTCATTTAAAAAACTTATTCGGTCGGATTCAAAACTTTTGAGGAAATTTTGGAAAGCTAGGAACAATCGCGACCCAGTAGAAATTATGTGTCAAGTTAGTAATTTATGCTATCCAAGAGACTACGCGCTGTCTGTAATTCTGTGTACACAAAATAGACGCTGAACTCCCTTATCGGCGAATTCGAAAATGAATGTGTCATCTAAATACAGTAACTTCAAGCACCGAAATGTAAGCGGCAATACAATAGGGAATTGAATCTAAATTCGAGTCGGGACTGAAATCACGCCACTAAATACCTAATAAACAATCGACGTAATGGAAACTTGAGCCATAAATATTATGGCTATATAAATCCGTGACAGCGCAATTTGATTTAATGTTTTCTAAATGGTGCTATAGTGGTTGATATTGTTAAAACTAGGCTTGTTAAACTTCCGACGTTGTCACTGACAAATTAGGAACGCGCCCCGGCGAACACCCTGCCCTACTAATTGACTGCACGTCAAGTTCCACCGCGATAATCCAAATACAAGGCAAGACCGATTCCTTTTAGATTCACACCTTTTTAAGGGTGATTTACTAAAGTAGATCGCTGTTAAAAATGTGTCTATCATGATGGCTATTATGCACGTCAGGTGTTTTATTTAGGATTAGTTTATTCTTCGCTTCGTAGTTGGCTCCTACTATTCTTTGTTATTTTTGTTTAAACGATTAACAGATGGTGGTGGAGTCTATGTATGCCTTGGTTTCAATAAAAAATCTAAAATACTAGAGCTTAATCACCAAACCGATAAAAGGTCAATGTTCTGGCAATTAAACAATTTGTAGCGAACTCGAGTAAAGACGAGAAACTTTTCTTTGAGTTCAGTAAGACGTCATCAATTAGTTCAAATACAATTTGGTATATCTTTAATAATGATATCTAGATCAAATTTCACAAGAACAGTAACACAAAGACTGACAGCCATCTCAAGAATCCTATTGATACTAGATCACATCAACCGATCGGCGAACTAACACAGTTGCATAACGCCACTGATTACATTGCAAGTTCGCCAGTGGCGGCACCCTAACAGGGAAACACAAGCATTGCTTACATCGCTAGTTTTGATAGACTTGAGCAAGCTAATAGCGGTCTAAGCTCCCGTCTTAAGGAACATTTAGAGCGTTAACGTATTGGAAAGTGATAGTACTTAAGATGACAGGAGATTAGGATATGATGTAGGATGGTAGTACATTAGAACTTGGGATGTTATTTGCATTTTATGGAGCGTAGATTCAAACTTTCCTATGGTAGGAACCTGCAATAATATTTTTTATAGTTCGGGTGAGGCTAATAAAAAGTATATTTGAAATTTAATCTCAAATAGTTACCGGCGAACAAAACAAAACATCACGCCTTTAGTTCCCGTAGAGATAGGCAGAGGTGTGCCCACATTTTGCCAGTTATGATTAAGGCCCATGTTATAAGGAGGCACTAATCTAGACTCCATGGTTGCTGCTAAGAAATTCCTGATGAAAAAACCCAATAACAATTTGCCCGACCCGGGAATCGAACCCAGGACCTCATGCTCAGCAGTCGCGATTGCAACCACTAGACCAACGAGGCAGAACCGGCGAAAATGACTACTCGTATAACCCATCTAAGGCGTTCAAAAAGCTCATTTAAAGAAAGTCCTTTAAATTATGCATATCGTATGCAATCCAATGAAAGGGAAATTGTTTACGTGTTCATTTTAGGTATAAGTCTACTCAATTTAATGATAATTGTACAGTTAATTAATTCATCCTGTTTTTTTCCAGAAATTTTATGAAAACGCTCCCTTTTTACTGTGAACAGAATGACATTTATTGATATCGTTAAAGGAAATATTAAAAAAACTGTAGCCAAGCTTAAAAGTTATGATATTGGAAGTTGAGTGACGTTTTAGTGTCGGACAAATGAAAATTTATTCAAACGCTGTGACATTAAATTTCATCCAATATTTCTGATAAACGGTCAGCTTTTCGAGTCATTGAATAATTTTCTAAATTGCTTTAATCGCTGCTCTCAAATCCCTCTTCAGTTTATTCATAGAAAAAATATTGCGGTGTATGAATAAATTGATCGTTAAATTCAATTGTGTCCATTAAAATATTATAATTTATTTACGAGCAATAAAACAACTTTACTTTTGGCAATATTTACTTACGCACTCAAATATTTACGAAATGCCCACATTCAATAAAGCTTCAGGTTGAAAATATAATTTAATAGGTACAAAATTAACAACTCAAAATATATTCGAATCTCAATCAACTTTTTATATTTCAGGTTCAACAAAATATCCTTTTAATTGCCGATAACCTTTTCGCTCTCAATGTTCCAGTAATTTGCGTTTTCGTTTTCTTGACATTTTTACTCCATTTATTCGTAAGTCGACGTTACATGCAGTAGTATTAGTTAGGTCAATGACACTTCTGCGTTCTATAGTCGGCAGTTTGAACAAGACGATTAGACAATCAGCCTAACGAGCTTCACACATCTAGTTAGATCCCAATCTTAATGAATTTCATTTGTTATGAAAACATTTAAAACATCACGTAGCATTATAATCAGATTCATCGGATATTAAAGTTCATTTATCGATGTACATATTTGCTGTAAAGCGGGTTTTTATTAAAGTTGAGTTATTAACAATTTCCATTATCCAAAATAATCGTTTAAAGCAAAATTGTATTACAGGATTTTGATGGCGTTTTGGCAAATTGATTTCATGACTGCTTTGACCACTTAGCATTTCTATTTGAACTGGGTGAATTTCTGTATCATGTAATGAAGTATTTCATTACATGATACAGAAATTCACCCTGTATTTACGACCCAAAAATTTACCTTGCACATGCGATTCAAAAATTGACCGTACTTTTACGACTCAAAAATAGACTGTCCATTCCGTCTCAAAATTCAGTCAGCATGAAGTGTTTGGCTTTGAGATAGTTTCGTGTTCATCATCATCATTTTAGCCGAAAGACGTCCACTGCTGGACGTTTGCTGGAGTTTTCGTGTTATGATTATTAATATACGGAAACTGATGCAGCTTACTTCTGGTGTTGAATGAAAACTGAAATAATTTTTTTGTCCTGTGAAATCATTTAAAAGATTTTCTTTTTCAAATACCAGGTTACGAGTACGTAATTCACTGGTAATTTGATGAACAACACCACATTGCTTAACTAACACTAAGTGCTGCGCTGATAAGTAAAAAGCACGTAAGTAATAAAGCAAGTTCGTCGGTTCGGTTCGGTATTAGTCATAAACTACACGCTATGCTATTGTACTGCTGCAATACTACCGCTGCGGCTTCGTCTTATACTGCCAAAAAGAGAACTGCAAGATTGATTATTTCCGTTGTTAGATGTTTTTTCTAGATTTATTTGTTTTTGTTTTTAGAAGCTGCAATTGAAAATGGTTTGTTTTTCTGCATACCTACGTGACCTATTTGTATTTTGATACATTCTGAAGTAAACACTAATTCAATAACAACGAAACAAAAGCAATTAAGGCTGCTATACTGATAACGACTTACTATCGTCTACAATAATTAAAAATAAATCATACTTACGAGTGGTGGCGTCTGTAGAGGCAGCAAATAGCCAATCCAAAAGGAACAGCGCCAATAATAGTTTTCCACTTTTCCATGAACACAGTCTGTATAATAACATCATCGTGTATTTGATATTTTAAGTACAATAACCAAATATCCGTAGATAGTTTGACTTGAAATAAACTAAACTTATTCCGGTCCCACGCTGGGCGCCAAACAAATTCCAGTGTAAATTATAACCGTAATCAAATTATTCGAAAACATGTCACCATAATTGGTTACAGAATAATTTTGGCATATTATAACCTACAGCCGGGTTATTTCTCAGAATGTCAAAATTCGAAATAAACAAACTGAACCATAAAACATGCGGTAAATTTTCCTTCAGATTGCATATAACACACGCAAAAAAGTGATTAAGGGGCGGTCAACTCGGAGAGCGCGTAATATTTTCCCGAAATCCCGTGAAAAGTTTGATACGAGACATCCGCCGGGCGGCTCGCACGCGACCGTCCCCGACGACGACTCACAGATAACTGTTGCAAGCGAGTTATACCGGTGCCGGCGGAAAGCGACACCTCCTTTATATTGCCGTCTCTTTCACACAAGGTGCGCGTGTACGATTCATTAACCTTCTGAATAATTCTGATAATGACATTTCTTTTCAAAATACGGAAAAGTACCGAATTTATTAGCTAACTCGTTTGTGTATTATAAACCAATCCGAGTAATTCAAATGTCAATCACAATGTTCAGTCAAGAATCTCAAGGAGGATCTCCAAGATTTAATCTAAATTCCTGATCAAACAAGATGCGTATGTGGAACTTAGTTATTTGGACTATCTTATCAAACACGTTAATAATGTTTTAAAATGCATGTTTAGGATCCTGGAGTGTAACAGAAATGGTTTTTGCAAGGAGAGTGAGTTCAAACCTGGGTAACAAGTAGCAATAAGTTTTTTTTATAGTTTTATTTTAGGTTATGTAAAAAACCTCGGTGAGGCATCTCTGACTGCGAAGAATGGTTTAAAATTTGTCAAAAATGTATAAAGGATGACTCGCCCCTAATAGCTCGAAAACCGATGGTTCGATGCATCTTGCGACCTAGTCCTGTGTTTTTTTTTTGTAAAAAAATAGCAAAATCTTTAAATATATGCAAGTCCTGTGTGCAAGCTTATTTTTATCTTGATTCAGTGGTCGTGGAAACTCCAGCATGGTACTAATGTGCAAAGTTTGCTCACGTATAAGAACATAAATTTTCATAGCCATTTTTCGAGCAAGCTGGTGAAAAATCAATTTGACAATGAGCCCAATAAATTACTATAATTGATACATAATGAGTAGATCCACTCAAAAAGAAATCACGAAGGTAAAGTTCTCATACCTCCAACTATTCAGTTACTCTTACTTTAGTTACTTTTCTAAGAGTTCCCGCAGACTGCAGACTTTCTATCGGCCGATAGTTTAGTTGGGTTAGGCTGCCAGCGCGCACACTAGGCCGACTAAACGGTCACCAGACAGTCGATCGAATGCGCTTGAACAATTTGCTAGTTGGTAGGTAGCTTTTGTAAAGAAATCTCGCAGAGTCGGCCGATTAAACAATTGGCAAGTATGCGCACAGGTTAAGAGTACCATAATAATCTAGCAGTTGCGTGAATAAGATAAGAATAAGATAGAAAAAGACAAAATATAAGAAAGAAAAAAAATAATAATAAGAAAGATAGATAAGATAGTTAAGATATAAGATAGTTTAATTAAGGACCACGCTAACGCATTAGGATTTCCCTGTAATGTTAGTAGTGTTTGTGATAAATCAATAAATTTGACAATAGTATAAGTTCATATGATTACTGTCAGTAGGCCAAAAAGTCTGACAACCAATCTTACCAAGTGGTATCGTATTACCCAGTATGAACTGGATTGTGGAGGTCAGATAGGCAATTAGGTGGTAGGCAGTCGCTCCATGTTAAATACTGGTATTCAGCTGCATCCGGTTGGACTAGAAGCCGACCCCAAAATAGTTGTGAAAAGGCTAGGCAAGTAGATGATGAAAGTTCATACTGATTAGGAGCCCGACTAAACTATCGGCCGATAGAAAGTCTGCAGTCTGCAGGGACTCTAACTGAGTGTACAATTTCAAAAGGTTTCATTCGGTTATCGGCAGCTGGAAGTAATTCGAGTACCTTCCACCGACGAATAATATTTCATTTGACTCGAACCGCAACCACAACAGCGGGAAACCATGCAAATGCTTAGCTTCGAACATTGATTTTTTAATAATAATTACCCTTTGAACTATGGCGTCAGTCAGTAATGACCTGTTCTTCGACGAAAGACGGAAAACACTTCAAGGAAATATAAGTAAGTAAGTATCAGCTATCGGGTAATGAAATTATTGATAACTTGATAAGCAGCTTTCATAGGAATCGCTCTTTATTGAACCACCTTCTCAATAATTTTTAAAAATGTTCATATTCGCGACATTATTTTCCATAATTTTCGCAACGAAACTATTTCTTCGTATGTATGAGTGGATTCTAAAAACGTGCCTATTATTTATTTTGTTTCCTAGTAAATAATGTCGGCCGACCGGCGCCACAGAATTGAGTTCTGCGAACGGTGGGGCATTTCCTTGCAGGCAGTTGATTCCGTTCCCCTAGGTCACCGCCAACCGGCCTTAGAAACACCATTAATATTTATACTCACATACGTCATTCTTGCTCTTTCAATTCGATAGGAGATATCTTTATTTGTTTTTCGATACGTCAATAAATACTTGCCTGAATAACTTATGGCGATGTCAAGTTTTAACACTCCAACTGCGGGGCATATCGAGTTTTTTCTTTCCAAACAGTCAAGGGAGTCTGAAAGTGTGACAACCAGTAATAATAGTCAGTGGCTGGGTTGTGCGGTCAGATAGGCAGTCGCTCTAGACTGTAAGCTTGCCGACGCCAACATTGCTTTGGAAACCATGCTGACTCATTGTATCATGGCGATTTGTTCATGCATAGCTCAATTACGTCGTGTCTTCCTCAATATTTTTGTGTTCGTCATAATTATTTAGTTTAGTAGCAACCAAAAAGTCACATTGGTTCTGACATGTGTTCTGATTTATTGGCAAAAGAGAAGTATAAAAACACATAACCCCTTCTTTTGGGCTTCGCCGCAGTCGGGTAAAAGGAAGACATGCTGTGCGGACCCCAAATGAATTGGCAATTGGCAAGAGAATTATGATGATATTATATTCTGATTTTACCTGCATCCTATAAAGGGTGTAAAACACCTCTTAACGAAGCCGAAAAGTACTTGTTCTCCCCGTCATTGCGATCATTTTTTTGTTCTACACCATACCTGGGAAGCTTCTAGTTACGGAGATATTGGGGGTCAAAGTTCCAACTTCTTGACAAGTTTTTTTTGTTAATACCCGTTTTTTAATGTAAGATTTTTACTTTAAACACCTCCACGACCATACTATTTAATCCGTCCATTAGCACAATGTTTTGAGTGCGTTACATTGAGTTCTACCACAAAACATGATTTTACACCCCAAGAAAAAAGTCGATTCCCAGCACTAATTTTTGCGTAAAGTTACTTAGTTTGATGTACCGAATGCTTGGTTGATGGCTTAGTGATGAGGTCTTTTATACCCTGTATTATCTTGGAGTTAGAAAAACTACGTAACAATGATTTAAACCAATCGATCTGGTAGGTAGGTACCAACTCACAAACGACGCCGTGACAATACTAGAAAATATGGATGAAGCCCTATGAATGTCAGAAGTCATAACAAGGTGGCAAAGTACTGTTCCCATTTCACTTAACAATACGAATGAATAAATGTCACCTAGCTATTTGTTTTCTTGACTTACCGTAGTTTGATTTTTTATTTGTGATAAGCTGCAGTTAAAATATTTATTTGTCGCAGGGACATGACATGCATACAAAATGATAAAAAATAAACATTAAAACAAATATTTATCTGGACGAAACAAAAAAGTTGACAGCTTGCACGTCGTGACTGCGTCAAGCAGCTGTACACAGCATGATGCTGTCTCGGTCTTTGATTAGATAGAGATACTCATATTAGGCCACAACATTCAATAAGAGATGCGTACTATACAGGGTGGAATTTTGTAATGCCACCTGGAGGGAAAGTACTCTTAATACTGCCGATAGCAAATTTTACTCAAAGGAAACATTCCTTTATTTTTTAAAAGAAATTAATCTGCATTCAAAGATTTTGAAAATTCGCGTGCCACACTCGGGAATCGAACCAGCTAAATTCCAAAAAAATAACATCCTGTACTTTTATGGCACCAATCGATAGGGTCAATCATAAGGATCAAATCCCTCTAACAAACATGATAAATTAAATGAAAGGAAAACCATGAAATCTTAACTTGTAAATTCAATGGGATAAGATAAAACACTTTTACCTAAAGGTCCATCCAATTATTTATGTTAGAATCTAATAAACAATTATCTTTTGACGTAATTTATTGACTAAAATGACGAAGAACTATTTAGATAGGAAGATTGCAATTTGCACAAACAAACACATGCAAATTTCAATCTTCTTTCTTCAATTGTAAAGGTCCATCCTTTGAATAAAAGTGCTTTATCGTATTGAATGGATCCCATTGAATTTATAACTTTAGATTTCATGGTTTTCCTTTCATTTAATTTATCATGTTTGTTAGAGAGATTTGATCCTTATGATAGACCCTATCGATTGGTGCCATAAAAGTACAGGATGTTATTTTTTTGGAATTTAGCCGGTTCGATTCCCAACTGCGGCAAGCGAATTTTAAAAATCTTTGAATGCACATTAATTTTTTATTCAAAATAAAGGAATGTTTCCTTTGAGTAAAATTTTCTATCTGCAGTATTAAGAGTACTTTCCCTCCAGGTGGCATTACAAAATTCCACCCTGTATATAGAAATTATTGTTGATCAAAGAAGAAGAAAGAAAAAATATTTATTTGCCTCAGGCACATGATGTGCAAAACATAGGTACAAAGCATAAAAGAAGTTTAAAATATAACAGAATGGAACAGAAACAAGATAAAAACAAAGAAGTTGACATCTAGCAATGAGAGAGCAAAAATACATGAAGAAGAAAAGACTACGATTTTAGGGTTCCGTACCCAAAGGGTAAAAACGGAACCCTATTACTAAGACTTCGCTGTCTGTCCGTCTGTCTGTCCGTCTGTCTGTCACCAGGCTGTATCTCATGAACCGTGACAGCTAGACAGTTGAAATTTTCACAGATGATGTATTTCTGTTGCCGCTATAACAACAAATACTAAATATAGTCAATGGTACGGAACCCTTCGTGTGCGAGTCCGACTCGCACTTGGCCAGTTTTTTTGTTTTTACCTGTCTGTTTTTAATTTGCTTTTTTCGACCAAAAAGGTTTAAAAAGGCAAAGCATAGGGGACTGGAAGAATATGCGGGAGACCTTTGCTCAGCAAAGATAACTCCTGGAAAACATTTTTCCCTGATGACAAGTTTTATTAATATTACTAAATTCAGGAATTCAAAATTAATTAAGTTTTGTCATTCTGTAGCAATTGAGCAGTAAAAACTCTTGAATTTAATTAAGACTTTAGTATCATTGTCAGCTCGCAATTAAACCAAACTTACAAAACTACCTTTTTAATACATCCTTGATCCATTTTCGCACTCGTAACAAAATATCCTCCTGGAAAGCCCTCGAGAGCACGAACATTAAACAATGTATACTTGATGATACAATACTATCATCACGGCTCCTTTGAATCAAACGCACAGGCTTCGCATAGAATGCGTGTAACGTAACACGTCGTGTGTACTTGGAGCTTTCGTGGAACGGAACGGAACCACATCAGAGGTTCCTAACGCTAGGAATTAATGTATAGGTAGAGTTATTTTCACGTTTTAATTTCAAAGGATTTGTTGATTGGTGGCTGGAAGAAGTACAGCATGGTCATGTGAAAAGTGTTAGAAATGACGAGAGGTTTTTGGCCATGGCACAGCATGGCCAAAAACCTCTCATCATTTCTTCGTTGGCGTGAGAGAGAAGTTGCAAGAATAGGGATTTGCTATCTATTTAGTAGGTTAACAAATTCCTTTTAAGATTCAAACGAAACAAAAATATCAAATACAATCATAGACTGGGTCAAAATAATATTAGGAAGTGCCACTTCACAGACGTGTTATACAGGGTGTAAACCACCTCATCACGAAGCCGTCAACCAAGAATTATGTACATCAAACTAAGTAACTTTACGCAAAAATATTGCTGGGAAACGACTTTTTTTTGGGGGTGAAAAATCATGTTTTGTGGTAGAACTCAACGTAACGCACTCAAAACATTGTGCAGATGGATCGTTTGAATAGTACGGGGGTCGTGGAGGTGTTTAAAGTAAAAAACTTGTCAAAAAGTTGGAAGTTTGACCCCTAGTATCTCCGAAACTAGAAGCTTGCCAGGTATGGTGTAGGACAAAAAAAATATCGCAATGACGGGGAGAACAAGAAGTGCTTTTCGGCTTCGTTAAGAGGTGTTTTACACCCTTTACGTGCGGTCATTGACCCAAAAAAAAAACCCATCAAACCTTTTTTGTTTCATCTTGTTTATTAGGTTTCAAGCAGATGTGTTACTTCTGTTTAATTCCGGTAGCTAATTTTACCCTGTAAAATATGTTTGAAAACTACTGAATTATTTCATAAAGTCATGAAATAAAGCACAAAGTACATTAAACCTCGCATCAAGAGTGAAATATAAATAAAAAAGGAAAGCTAGATAATAAAGATATTTAGGTTAACGATGTTGCTAAATATCACTATCTTAATAGGTACACTGTGTTCACTAGAACGTGGCACATCTTGCTGACTGCTCATACCATCACTAACTACGACTGTCACAGATGTTATGGAGTAGTATTTCATACATTCAGTAACTAACAAAGACTATTGGAATCAAATATAACAGCTCACAACTTAGGACCCATTAATGTTAATATTTATCCGTGGTGCTAGGCAACTGGGCTTATCCCAGTTGTAAATGTCCCTTTGTGCCTATTGGCCTTGTTTCGTTCTGTCTCCTGCTGATATGGAGGGAAGTGGAAATTACGGTTTTTCCTACTCCTTCGCTATACTTTTCTGATTAATTTCGTTCTGGGATCCAATACAGTTAAATTCATTCTCTGGGACTTCATCGAGCTTCATTGCCTTGGCGCTTTTCTGGTGGTCGTCACTGTTGATTCTGGCTTTCAGGAGTTACAGTGGTTTGGGAATAGTGTGGCGGGCTTGTCCCAAAAAACAAAATCGGAGCAGTCTTTGGGGACTACCGATAGAAGTGAAAACAAAAAGTACACAAACCCCGCCCCAGTCGTAGCACTGGTAATGCCCCGCGCATGCCTATGTGGTGCTACGCCGTAGCGGATGCTACGAGTGCTACGAACGGCTACGAAGCGTGACCGCACGTTACGTTACGTGACAATGAGTTCAATGTTTTTCCTTCACCCAAAAAGTGCTCAACGCGCCTAAAGAAGTTTTCACTTTAAAAAAAAAATAACAGAGATTTAATTTGTCAACAGCATTCACCCATTATAACAATTATTACTTTTCCACTGCAGAAAAAAGGTCTTTTTCTAGAGGTTTTCTCTCATTTTACCGGACTGCAAAGAAGGGTTATGGTTTTTAGAAAACTGGTTGCTTATAGTTATGTTTGTTCTGACGCAATGATTTATAATTTACCCAATAGAAGACCAAAAGTAGCATACATACTTAACCTACTAAAGCTTCCTTTTCAATCAGTTGCTTTAATTTCCACGAGATAATAACATTGATTTTATGTGTTGTAAACCACATACAATAAAGCAGCAAACTTTTTATACTGCAATTATATTTTATTCATTCTCCTCACAGACACATTCAATATGATAGTCTTTAATAAACCAAAAAGTTTCCGTGTTAAATACAAACAAAAACTGCACGCATTTCAATTTCATTGATTGAATACTCCAATGATATAATTATATCCTGGGATCGATTCCCAGATCGGGCAAAGTGTTATTGGGATTTTCCATTTCGCAGTCTAGATTTAAGCCTGGTTGATGGCAATAGACTCGCCCCCTATTACAAGGGACTTAAAGATAACTGGCGAAATGTGGGTGTACTTATAAGTTAGGTACACCTTCGACTTACCCCTTGAGGATTACAGGTGTGATGTGATATCGTGATAAGCGAACTGTTAAATAATCAGAATATTTTTTTCAACCATTTAAATAAAGTATTTAAATATTAAATGTGAATATCTGTCACTGAATCAGACCTCACGAGCGGCATTGAATTTATTTTATAATTTACTCTACATCACCACACGACAGCGCAGGAGTGTGGTGGAGCTATGAATTTGGAGAATTCAAAACAGTTACAGAATTTTCCACCCTTACACGGAAATTTTGTATTCTGCGATCCCTTATCACATGGCTTCTTCTCGTTCTTCAAACCACTCTCCTGAGTTAGTCATGTACAGCAGTATAAGCATAAACATAATCACCCTATAATGTTGCCACTGCTGGGATACAGGCCTCTCTATAAGAGGAAATGGGCTATAATCAATTACGAGGGGCCCAGTGCGCATTGGTAGATGTCACGTCTTCGAATTTTTGGTCCTAGGACCTGCCGATCTCCTCACGATGTTTTCCTTCATCGTTTTTGAGAGTATATCGACAGTAAAACATATTTAGAAATTAAAATCTACCAGATAAACTATATCCAGATTATGAACCAAAAGCCAACATTCAAATAAAAAACCCAACCGCTCCATTTATTAACAGTTTCTAATTACCCTTCATCCACTACTTAGGTACAATTGAGAAACCAAGAAAACTTGTTCGAAAGTGGTTCAATTAAATGAACAGAGTTGGAAACGATTCTGATATAATATTTCTCGCGAAGATATCAAGTGTTTTCGTAGCTCGCTGTTGCCGTCAGAGATAGAGGAGTGAGAGCAGCGCTTCGCGTCGTGAATATGTGACATATTGCTCGAATCTGCTGCGCTCTCGAATCTGTCAAGCGTTATTAAACTGTGACATATGATTTATGTACTCTTACACCAGTTCTACTTAATATATAAAAATATCAGCGCATACATAACTGCGAAATGCATCGCTGTGAGTTTTGTGTCCATGTGTGCATTTAATGTAATAGTCACAGTATAAAATACATTTGTTAATAAAAGGTTTTTTAATATTGTCTTGATTTTAGTAAGTACTAGCTTTAACTTAAAATGTCACAAATAAATAATTTAAATAAAATCCGACCAACCGAACCATTTAATAACAGCATTTTTTTTTCAATAGCCTTGTACCTCCACAAGCTGGGCAAAGACCTGCCTCATATCCTTCCAGGTACTCTACTCCTGCGCCACTTCGAACCGCAATTATTTGTATCCTCATAGTTTATGTCTGAAGCTCTAATTACGACGCTCTAAAATATTGACGGCTCATAGAGAAATATCAGGTATCATAACTGATTTACTAGAACATTCCCAATTCCACGAAACATGTGTAAAGATTTGAGGACATTTTACTACAAATAAGTAGTGTAACTGATCACACTTATCTTTGTGCATATATGAACTCTATAGTTTATCAGAGCTTATTTTATATTGGTGTTCATAAAGAAACTATATTTCTCCTGAAAAAAAATCTTCGTATTCTTATAATCAGCCATGAAGGTATAAATATCTTCTACAAGAGAATATTGACAGGTAACTATTTAAGCAATATTTTATTTAAACGTTGTAAAATGTATGATAACACATACATATTTCAATCCAGTGTTCGATTCCTTTCAACACCCGAGGGAAGTGGTTAACGATGATATTTGAAGCCATACACCGCCTACCACTTCCGACGTAATTGTACCAAAAGATATAGATATGGTAACTGGTTGCTGGCAGACTTGGAATAATTAAAAAACTACGATGCTCCACTTTCCAGATTGGCAAACTTTATTTTGTATTTAGTTCGTCCAACTTTTTCGTTATCTTTGTTACAAATCTTAGAGCTGGTGCGCCGTTCACGGGGAAGGCGTTATAAAACGTTTTTGTATTTACGATACGTCTATTTTGGCTTTATTGCCGCTTATGTGCTGCCACTAATTTCCCCACCCAGTTTTTAGGTATATAGCACGCAATCTATATAAAAATAACCTTCAGTCTACGCGAGGGAAAATAACTACAGCAAAATTAAATCGTTCACAGTTTTAATTGCCCCTCCGCTACGTAAAGCATGTATCTACGTGCAACTTATTACTTTATTTTATGCAGTGAACGTTATTTTTACTCGTTTATTTTACTTGTATTACTTTTTTCTGACAATAAAACTCTTAACATGTAAATTGCTAAGATTGTAACCGTTTTATATTCTGTAAAGAAATCTTATCCAGATAATTTCACGAAACAAGATCTCCTGCTACCGAAATAGGCCGAATCCTAGGGTCTTTTTCATAAATGGCGAAGCAATTCGCAGTTTATTTGGCATTTAAGCAAATTTAGAGGATCCCTTCTCTGCTGGCATTTTGTTTTATGTGGCTGCTCGTTACCGTCGGCGGCCGCGCGTGAAGTTACGGCCGCATTGGGCCGACTATATCTGTAACGCACTGCGAACCAAACACGCTGTGATTGAGAATATATTTGCTAACCTATTTAATTATTAAAATTATCTTAAAAATCCAGGCATTTTGAAGAGTTCGTTGTTAAATAATAACAGCCGCTCGGTTCGATCTTTAGGTTAAGCCGCGCCTGCATAGGTGAGTTTGTGGACCACTGAGTTACGTATCTACTTTCCCCCTCCGAGAGTACGTGAAGCCGTTGGCTCCGACTGTCATTTGTAGATCTTTGACAGTCGTTACAAGTAGTCCTTAGCCCGAAGTCTGACAAACAGTCTTATCAAGGGTCAACCAGTCTTACACATTACTAACTGGATTGTGGAGGTTAGATAGGCAGTCGATCCATGTAAAATACTGGTATTCAGCTGCATTCGTTTAGACTGGAAACCGCCCCAACATAGTTGGAAAAGGCTAGGCAGATGATGATTTCCCAGGCATTTTAATTATTCAGCAAAATTTGTGATTATCTACTGATTTTCAATGTATTTATTTATTGATATAGGTTCACCAACAGCTTCTGTGTATAGCATTTAGGTATACATAGGTTTTACAATCTTGGACACACAGTCGCCAATTACAGGTTATCCAGCATTCACTAAAATAAGTGTTAGCATAAGAGGGATTAAAATAAAAAATTAAATGGAGTGGCTATAGAAATGAAATACAATAGTAGACCCTACATTAAGAGCTTATCTAGCTTACGAAATATAATAGAAAGAAAAGAAAAACGTATAGTGTAATTTTAGTAACTAATTACAATTAATATTTAAAAAAAGTAATAATACTTATGTAAGATATGATTATTAGTGTTATAATAGATAAACATGAGATCAGAACTATGAATAAAAACAAAAATTATTATAACATTGTTAAAAATAAAGAAAGAAGTAGTAAAAAACAAGAAAATGTAAAACATATTGTCACTATAGCTTCTGTTACTTCTAAAATTAAATATATTTTAAATTATTATTATTCGCGCTGTCAGCGCCACAGTTTGAATACTCTAATCGAATATCGTCCCATTCAATAAGATTTTGTGATGTTATTATTAATTAAACTCACAATTTCAATTCTAAAATAATTCACTGATGTAATAGACACATTAACTAAATCAGATACATACATGTTCCATTTCAATTACGCATCGTTTACGTTACCTCTATAATATATTTTGACACCAGAGTAAAATACACTCCGTGAATATCGATGTTAATTAATTTAATAAGTAATCAACTGATTGGGTAATGTGATTGATGAGAATGACAGTTTAATTTAGCTGTTTTGGGTGTATTACAGGTATCAACATTAAGGTATAATTGACTTACAGGGTCGAGATACCTTAAGAGACCCTTTTTTACGATTCCGTACTCGAAGAGTAAAAGAAAAAGCATTTATTAGCCCACACAGGACAATACACATAAAATAAAATAAAAAATGTGAAATTATCAGTACACTAATAACAATTAAACAGAAAAAAAAGCCTGGTAGTACCTAACCAAACAACGGGACCCTTTTTTTTTCGGATGGGAAATCATCAAATGACTCCTCCCGCTCTGAGCGGAGCAGGAGAGAGTGTCAGACTTGTACTGACTAAAACCCATCCATGTTCTTTCTTCCCCCTCTGTGTTCCGGGGCCACGGTATTTCGAACAGTCCCACAACCCCGGCAGGCATCGGCCCGTGCGGACCCTTTCCTATTGCTGACTCTTTTTCTCTGGCGCGCGTGGAACACGAACGCGCCATCGACACGGCATGTCGTCATGTGACGGACGGACGGCGAGCTAGCCCATAGCCCACCGTCCACAGGCCCGCACGAACGGGACCCTTTGGCTGCCTGTTCACTGAAGCGGAGCGAGGCTGCGGAGCGGAGAAACGGAGAAATATTAACCAATAGGATTGCATACTGGAGCGAGCTGAGATTTCATGCTAGCTCCGTTTTACTGGACAGGCAGCCTAATACCTAGCCTTCGCTCTCCGTCCGTCCGTCGGTCAGTCCGTCTGTCTGTCAGCGAGCTGTATCTCATGATCCGTAATAGGTAGACAGTTGAAATTTTAACAGAATGTGTATTTGAGTTGCCGCTATAACAACAAATAATAAAAAATAATTCCCCTACTACGATTGTGTCTCTTGATTTCAGTTAAAGTTTCGACTAGAACTCTGCTACGTTGACAGCAGAGGCAGTGGTTTGGGACAGGTTCCTTAAAATACTGGTGGAGTAAAGTGATTGGTGGACGAAGAGCAGTGCCCTGCTCTTTTTATTTTTTTGCTCTCGCTCGTTCACACTTTACCTCCTGTCGGAGGTGAGCCATCGTTTGTGATGAGGTCCATCAGCTCGTGTTAAAAAACGCGGCTCAACTCGCAGCAGTTATTGTGGCCAATGCGTGTACCGTCCAAATCGTGCCCGGAGGGAACCGATGCAACTCGCATCTCACTACGGACAATATTTTTATATTTTCACTGCATTTCTGTACTGCTCCGCAAAAGGGTAGTGTTTGTCGGCCGTAAAACAAAAGTAGATACGTTCAAAACATACGTGTTTTGTTGTTCTAGTTAGTTTACTCTTTTATTCTGGTAATGTTACCCACATTATTTTTGTATTGCCTACTGTTTTATCGCGGAGCTTTTGACGTAAAAAATACAATGTATGCTAACTAGCATGAACTCGAAAAGACTATTGTTTATGCTTAGACTTTGTATGTAAAACGGATGTTTGATTATATTATATCACTAGCGGACGTCCCGCGGTTTCACCCGCGTAGTTCCCGTTCCCGTGGGAGTATGGGGATAAAATATAGCCTATGTTACTCAGGGTGAATGTAGCTTTCTAATGGTGAAAGAATTTTTGAAATCGGTACAGTAGTTTTTGAGCCTATTCATTACAAACAAACAAACAAAGTTTTCCTCTTTATAATATTACTAGCTGACCCACGCAACTTCGTCTGCGTCACATAAGAGAGAAAAAGCTAACAAAAGGAATACATTTTCCCCGTTTTTGCAACATCTTTCATTTATGCTCCGCTCCTTTTGGTCGTAGCGTGATGTTATATAGCCTATAACCTTCCTCAATAAATGGGCTATCCAACACAAAAATAATTTTTCAATTCCAACCAGTACTTCCTGAGATTAGCGCGTTCAAACAAACAAACAAACAAACTCTTCAGCTTTATAATATTAGTATAGATTATTATTATTAGTATTAGTATATTAGTATAGATACGTTCTACTTTAAAATACTATTGTTTTCAATATTTGTTTTTACGTTCTCGAAAACGGCTCTAACGATTTCGATAAAAGTTGCAATAACGGGGTTTAAGGAGGTGAAAAACCGATCTAGCTAGGTCTCAAAACTGGGAAAATTCGTTTTCTCTATTTTCACCCGGACAGAGCTCGATCGCCCAGGTACAGGAAAATAAACAAAGTTTTTACCCCAAATATCGAATTCAATTCCAATCACCACAATAGCCTAAAAACCTAAAAAAAAATACTGTACAATACAAGAATTTTCATTTCCATGGAATCACTCACATTCATTGACAAGCAGAAGTATCCCACTATTATTTCGTGAAATAAAGACTGAAGAAAACTATTTCCCTTTTCAATTTCCCTGAACTCAACGTTACTCATAGAGTCTGGTCCCTTGTCAAATAAAAACTTTCCCATGTCTTATCGAATCAATTACTTTAATGGGCAAGAAGCCATTTTATATCTGAAGATTTAATCTTGGTTTCTGTTTTAGTACATCCACGTTGAATTCAATTGAGCATCAGACCACTTGATTTTTTATAAGGTAGATAAGATTTTAGTTTCCTTTTGCTATAAAGTAAATGAAGATTGAGTGGTTAAATGTGTAGGTCCTGTACCTACACATTTAACCACTCAATCTAAATCTATTATATTCTAAATCTATTAATATAATCTAATCTAAAGAGCAAAATGACAGGAATAAATGTGAAAATGTATAGTCGGCATATTAATTGCTATACAACTTTTGGCTACAATTCTAAGAAAGGGATTCTATACTTATCGAGTTAAAAGCGGAAACGACGTCTTTTGCCTCGTTTTGATTCAAAAGACGCAACTCGATACCACATCGAACTAAATAAGACTTCATACAGGGTGTAAAAGACCTCATCACGAAGCCGTCAACCAAGCATTCTGTATATCAAACTAACTTTACGCAAAAATTATTGCAGGGAAACGACTTGTTTTTTGGGGTGCAAAATCATTTTTTGTGGTTAAACTCAATGTAACGAATAGTACGGGGGTCGTGGAGGTGCTTAGAGTAAAAATCATACAATAAAAACTTGTACTTATTTTTAAAAAAACTTGTCAAAAAGTTGGAACTTTGACCCGCAATATCTCCGTAACTAGAAGGTTCCCAGGTATGGCGTAGAACAAAAAAAATATCGCAATGACAGGGAGAATTGCTTTTCAGCTTCGTTAAGAGGTGTTTTACACCCTTTATGTGATTGTATGTGACCAACTCAAGCCGATTCCGCGTCGATAAGTAGGGTCACCCCCTAAATTGTAAGTTCACTAAGTTTGAAACTATCTAACTGTTACTGGTAGACAAATAAATCTCATTCGTTTATGACGTGCAAATGACACTCAACCTTAAACAATTGCGAGGTCGACTATACCAAAGAATACACCTCGAAAATGCTAGTGATTTTCTGCCTAATAAAAAATCTAGTGATTTTCCGGTAATATGCTGAAATGGTTTTTAACTACTTAAATATTTATTTTTATGTTATATTTACAGATATTGAATAGATAAATAAACATTTTTCCGAGATTTTTATCACCATTCTCGATATTGAATACTTTTTTTCGCCCATTACCATAAAACTACTTTGGTTATTAGTACTCTACGAAAAAAAAACTATATAGGGTGTGTAACTGTGGAATCCTCTAAGCAGAAATACTTATTTCGCTAAAGGGCGTGGGGTACTTAACTCATGCACCCGGGGGTAAAATAATTCACTCAAAAATGTCTAACAATTTATTTCCCTTCCTCCACTTAAGTAAATGTTAAAGAGGGAACTTTTGATAGTTATTATTTTTTACGTTTGCTACCTCAATTTGTACATTTCTCCCCGCGGCTGGGTAAAATGTTGTTTTCTTTTATGTTATTTGGTCATTTGGAATGTGTTTATTTGCGCTTTAAATTGTTTTATGAGGTGTGCTAAAGGCGTAACGGATGGTAATAAGTCCGAAGCACAGAATTTGTCAAAAATTACATACTTACTGGTTATTTTATGGCAACCATAAGCGTGATCATTAGCTTTTAAGTTGATGGTTTTATTTTACTTTAGGCGTGTATATGTTAATTTATATTTTGATATATACCCATAGTATTTTAATATATACTTGTAGTATATCGAGGTTTTAACTAAAATTAGCAATAGGAAAAAGACTATCTCCTTGTAACGTGGCGAATTGTGGGTGTACTGTAGGTACACTCTGTTTAAACCTTTGCAGAAAAATTGGAGTGAAGTTGATGTCGGATGATATCCCGGATGAATAAGATTGAACTTTCACTTCATCGACATTACATGCCGCCAATAGGAGGACGTTATTTTTAAATTTTCAATATACGATGAAATAGTACATTTTGATACAAGTGGAGAAAGTTTGTTATTGTATTCGAGGCGGAATTATAACACCCGAGCCGTAGGCGAGGGTGTTTTTGAGCCGAGAATTGTAATAACAAATGTCCACGTGTATCAAACGACGTTTTTCAATACACTTTTGAAGAAATAAAATAAAATAACGAAGAATATTTTTGTCACGAACTATGAAACTATGACTTTATTTTTCTTTTTTTTCTCGCGCTTTGGTTTCGCCAGGTTGAAGGAGAGGCAAAGGTATGAAGCCCTTAAACAGCCTAATATAAAAATAGATTTATTTTATATTTTTGAATTCAGAACACAAATAAATGTCAATTTGTGTATAAAAGTAACTATTTGTTTTTAATAATCATGTTTATCTATGATATTCTATTTATTAACACAATTTAAATATTCAAAAAATATTTATGCCGTAAAGACGAGTAGTGCTTTGCAAAATAAAAATAAATCACCTCAGACTATAGGCATTGAACCAATTTGGACTAAGTATAGGTATAGTTATCTGTGGCAAATTTCATTGATGGAAAAAATCGCACGCGTGTGAAATACATTGCATGTTGTACCTAATCGTAGTACGTTATAGACCAGTTTTCGAGGAAGTGTATTGAAAAATAAATTTTGCTTCTACATAGGTAACACCACGCCAGTTATCCCCGAAGGGTTAGGACAGAGGTGTATCTAATAGTACCTACACCAACATTTCACCAGTTATGTTTAAGTCCCATGTATAGGGGACGAGCCTATTACCATTAACCGGCCATAAAACCAAACTTCATGAGAAATTCCTGATGGAAAAACCCAATAACACTTTGCCCGACCAGGGAATCGAGCCCAGGACCTCATTCATAGCTTGTTGAGCTTTCAACTACTTGACCAACGAGGCAGTCAGTAAGTCAGAAGACGGTTCTAGTATAAATAAATAAATATCGCTGGACATGAACACACAGCGCTATCTAGTGCCACACTAAGCAACGAGGCTTGTGTCGTGAACACCAGATAGTTGATATACTACATAGATACTTTTTTTGAAGTGAAAACTTCTTTAGCGCGTTGAGCACTTTTTGGGTGAAGGAAAAACATTGAACTCGTCGTCACGTAACGTAACGTGCGGCCACGCTTCGTAGCCGTTCGTAGCACTCGTAGCATCCGCTATGGCGTAGCACCACATAGGCATGCGCGGGGCATTACCAGTGCTACGACTGGGGCGGGTGTACTTTTTGTTTTCACTTCTATCAGCAGTCCCCAAAGACTGCTCCGATTTTTTTTTGAAACATACTTACTATACAAATATAAACATCCATGACTCGGAAACAAATGTCCATGCTCATCACACAAACATTTGCTCCAACCGGGATTAGAGAACGTAAGGCAACCTCACCACCGCTGCGCCATTTGGGTCGTCGAAATTATCAGATCTATTTTTGAAAATAATTAACCCATGTCCTGGAACTTTTAGTAGCATCATCAATTACCAAGACATTAACCACAATTACTCTCAAGTGTATACCCAACCAAAATCCAACTATTCCAGTAGAGCCAAATCACAGAGGTATTAATTAGACCGCTTCAGCAATTGGTAAACATGATTGAGCAGCTGGGCACGTGGAACGGAATGCATACCTGTGCACCTGAGCTCCACAGGTATAAACTATATAGCTAGGTAGATTATAAGCTAGAACTACTTACGAATATTTGCATGAAGAGATAATAAGCTGTCGTAATGCTTGATTGAGTCGTTAAAGCGTCACAGCGTTAATGCTTTCCCCATTGTTTGTCTTTTTTTTTTTTATATGTTAATTTTTATTTTGATATATACCCATAGTATTTTAATATATACTTGTAGTATATCGAGGTATTAATTAAAATTATTTCCAGATATGCACCTACCACTGTTTGTCTCTGCATCACCCAAAGGTTGACTGGTAGAAAATACCTATAACATTAATCCGCCTCTTTAGTTTGTGTTTGAATTCTTAAGTAAATAAATAAAAGTATGTTTATCATCGTATGTTGCAGTATATAGTTTCTAAGATCCCTTACAGAACGACCTTCACCGAGCTGGTTAATGGATGAAAAGTATTTTATATCAAATTAAATATGTCAATAAATATATTGCAAATGGGTTGACTAAAAAACTTCAGTCCAGAATAAGATTAATTAGCAATTTAAAAAATTATATATTTTTTTTAACATTTCTCTGGTTTGATTAATGGACAAATTCCATACCAAAAAGTATGAAGCCTATAGAATATGCAAAAAATAGGTTAACCGGTTAACCTAACGTTAGCATATTCTATAGGCTATAGAATAACCAAAAGT
Source organism: Xestia xanthographa (assembly GCA_905147715.2). Lineage (NCBI taxonomy): Eukaryota > Metazoa > Arthropoda > Insecta > Lepidoptera > Noctuidae > Xestia > Xestia xanthographa. The sequence goes on along the minus strand of LR990653.1, from coordinate 19,333,263 downwards.
TATGAAGCCTATAGAATAATAATATGCAAACGTTAGGTTAGCCTAACGTTTGCATATTCTACAAGCTTCATACTTTCGATTGGTATGGAATTTGTCTATTAACCAAACCAGTGAAATGTAAAAAAAAAAATGTATTCAGAACTGAATTTTTTTAGTCAACCCATTTGCAATATATTTTTAGACATATTTAATTTGTTATAAAATACTTTTCACCCATTAACCAGCTCGGTGAAGGTCGTTCTACAAGAGATCCTATACTAAGGCATTATTACAATATTACAGTTTATGTACAAAGGTGAGCTTTTGCTGTTTTTATTTTAATGCTCTTTATCAGATTTAAGATTTAAATACCAACGATTAAATCACCCAAGTATGTTAAAGTCCAACAAAAAATCACACAAAGATTGCTAAAATTGCTACTAGAGTTAAACCTCAAACGTTTAATCGAATCACGTGACTTCAAAACGTTTGAACAGCTTTTCAAAACGCTCTTCAATACGCTCTTCAATAAAGTGCTTCAAACTTGAAATATTTTGTTGAAAACGTCTGAAATTCAATCAAAAACAAACCTACATCGGAATATTTGAGAGTACATTTTTAAAAATTCACAAAAATCTATAGCAAAGAATTGAAATAGAATATGTTCTGGCGGCTTCACCTTTACAAATCACCGAATAGGGACAAATACGGGTATGTTTAACCCTACCCCGCCGGCTTATGGCTCAGGAATCGTAAAATATTTCACAGGCAACGCACACTCTATACCTGGAGCGTGGACATAAAGTACCTGGAAGTGACTTGATGGTGATTTTAGTATAATTTAGTTTATGGTGATCTTTATAGATAGAAAAGCTGTAGATAAATGCATAAATGTCTATTTGTGTATTGTAGATTATACTGATTACGATTGAGTTGAAAGTTTGGCGATGCCCGTATATAAGCAATTATTTTTGTCATGAATTCAGGTGCTACCAAAAACGAAGCCTACTTTTTCGATAACCCCAAAAAACCGATTGGATTTGTTGATCTGAAAAAGCACGTGGAGTGCTTTTCTATCCCAATAAAGTGTTATATGTTACCTACACAACTAACTCCTACCATTTTATCTTTTATTGAGGCATATTTTCGATCGTGAAAATATTAAATGAACTTTTTTAAAACATGAAAAGCAAAATTCTTAAACGAAAAAGGCTAACCGATGCGGGTATAAAAAATGCAGCTAAATAGAAACCGCTTCATAAAATGGCAGACTTCTGTTTAACAAAATACTGTATAAAGCCAAGCCGAGGAGAATAAAAATAAACCCAAGTAGGTAGCAGGCGCTCGACTACTTTCTGAAGTCGTTTATCAAACTTATTTAACGTTTCTAGCATGATTATATTTCATGGAAGATACGACGGAGAAACTTGTAGAAAACGAAGGAAGCGCCCAATTTAGCCGGTAACTGCATCCAAATGTTACCATATCCGCGGAGCAAGTGGAGATTGACTCGCAAATGGTTGTCGCGTCGTAAACTGCGTATATCTTGTTATGTTCTTTATGAAGCATTCTAGTTTTTACTCAGGTAAGTAGGCAGTATTGTTTCCAAGGTAAAATATAAGCCGCTTTGTCCAAACATGTTTATTGTGTTCTATTTTGGGTTTTACTTGGAGGTTAAACAAATAACTGGACGTGAGAAGGTGACGTCAGACGACGCCAAGACTTATACTAGTTTTCATTTACATTACGCAACACCTAGATTATTAAACCTTACTGTTTGATTTTCAGCTGCAGCCGGTTAGACTGGAAGCCGACCCTAACATACATTCTTGGGAAAAGGCTAGGCAGATGATGATGACTGTTGGATTTTCAAAGCTGGACTGTGCATAGAGAGTCGAAAATGGAACAGAGCGCTTGACTTGGGCATTATAAGTAATTAAAAAACGCGGCGAGCATCTGTCGTTTGTGTGTCGCTAGGTTCCTACTTGTCGGTAGTTTTTCGTGTATTGATTTTCGCAGGTCAACCTAGGAATCTGTCATCTGCTGAACCGGGCTACCCTGTGAGTTCCTTAAGTGAAAGGCCAGGGCAAAACAAAATCTTGTTGATCATCGTCAGCATGAACTTTCGACAAGAGAAAATTACGAATTTTCTCTTATCATCGACTTGTTCTAGAAGTTATCGAAAGTTAATATTAAATTAGCTTATTTATGCCTAGAACAAGTCGACGTAAGAAACGGCACTGTCTACATCCTAAAAGCTCAAGCAGTGTTGACCTCAATAAATTACCAAGTTTCCAAATATAAGTTACCTGCTATTTTAACTACCTAGGTAACAAGAAAGTTTATACTATAAAAACAAGGATAGTCCAAGATGGTTTCGAACGCCCACTGATGGTCGTGGGCTCCCAATAGGTCAAACATATAAGAACTCCACGGATAAACACCAACATTAAGTGAAACGACCTTTTGAAAGGCAAGAGTACTTAAAATAATGAATATTCATTAATTACTTTAATTATCTATCCCCCTCATACTTTGTTTACTTTTGACTCACATGTGATTGATACAATGTTGTCAAAATTAAGTATACTGCGGCGACAAATATAGCCGCCTGCTAACTACAAGTTTGTTGAGGTCGGTTAACAGTCTAGCTAGATGCAGCTGAATACCAGTTTACATGGAGCAACTGCCTATCTAACTTACACTACCCAATTACCACGTAAGACGTTTGGTAAGACTACAACTACTTGGTTAGGCGACAATGTACAGATAAAGATAGCTAAAGTTATGACTGAGTGGTAGCCAAGGTTAGGCCAAAGAAACCAGGGCCGTCCTAAAGCTCAATGGGTCAGCGATATCGTCAATGTCACTGAAAATAATTGGATAAAAGTGTGTCAGAAAAATAGGAGACCGTATACCCAGCAGTGGGTGATTCCGGGCTGATATGATAATGATTATGAGCTAAAACAAGCAACCTGACAAATCAAACTCTGTATCTGTATCTCTGTATCTGTATCTCTGTATCTGTATCTCTGTATCTGTATCTCTGTATCTGTATCTCTGTATCTGTATCTCTGTATCTGTATCTCTGTATCTGTATCTCTACATCTGTATCTCTGTATCTGTATCTCTGTATCTGTATCTCTACATCTGTATCTCTGTATCTGTATCTCTTTATCTATATCTCTGTATCTCTGTATCTGTATCTCTACATCTGTATTTCTGTATCTGTATCTCTTTATCTGTATCTCTGTATCTGTATCTCTGTATCTGTATATATGTATATTTATCTGTGTGTCTGTAACTCTGTATCTGTATCTCTGACTCTGTATCTATGTATCTGTATCTGGATATCTGTGTCTGTATCTGGATCTCTGTATCTTTATCTGGATATCTGTATCTGTGTCTCTGTATCTCTGTATCTGTATCTGTATCTGTCTCTGTATCACTGTGTCTGTACCTCTGTATCTGTATCTGTATCCCTGTATCTGTATATCTGTATCTGTATCTCTGTATCTATATCTCCGTATCTGTATCTATGTATCGGTATCTCTGTATCTGTATCTCTGTATCTGAATCTCTGTATCTGGGCACGCTCGTTCCATCATAGACCTCACCCATCGTTTTCTATTAGGCGAGATCGAGGTCAAGAGCAGGCCCATATTGTAATAAAAAATAAAAAACAACAAAAATATTTTTCCAAATCAATTCTCAGTGAATCTCATTTACTATACTGGAGGCATCAATTGACTGCTTTTAAATCTAAAGCAACCGCGTAGAAGCACTCCAGCATAATAAAGTGATGTGGCCCGGTCAAAGTCCCATAACTCAAATAAGAGGCCGGGACTTTTATCTGCGCAGTCCCGGGGCACAGTTAAGGCCGCTCTTCATTTTTGCTCCTTTTCCCGGGATCCCGTGAAAAATGCAACCTGAACCACGGCTCGCAGGATAATATTATAAAGTACACTTTACCTGAAAGCAAACTGGAATTGGATTGAGCCGGATACATTTATTGCTATTTAAGTTCCAGTTTCGTGAAAATATATACAACCGTTCCGTTTCTTACTTTCAACTTAAAAGTGTGTTAAGCACTTAAAATGTAGAGGCGTCATGTCAAGTGGGAATACTTCTTCAAAATAGTCTTAAACGTGTTCAGTAAATTTATTTAGGTAAGTAGAAAGAAAGAAAGAAAGAAAAAGCATTTATTAGCCCGCACAGGACAATACTCATAAAATAAAAAAATGGTGAAATTATTATCAGTACACTAATAACAATTAAACAAAAAAAAAAACGAAATTAGTCCTGTACGAGGCCAAAAGGCAGCATGGTATCTCAGCATGGTGCTGTACGGACTACTAACTTTCAAAACTTACAATTAAAATATCTAAGATGAGCAATACGCTTATAACAATTTTAATTTTGTAAAGAATGACGTACCCAAAACTAACCTAAAAATAATACAAATGTTTCAGAAAATTCTGAGATTGGAAATCTCAAAATGTGTAGAATGTAGGAAGTCATGTATTATTCCGCGTTTATATCGGAAGTCTGTAGTTTCCCAGATTGGACGGTTGACCGCAATAGTGCACGAGAAACCAAAACAACATCGAAATATTCCGATTTTTCTTTCATACTGTTATTTTAATAAAATATTCCAAAAGCTACATTTCCACTAGAAATCGTAGTATATAGAAAACTAAAATATTTTACGAAAAAACCATTTTCTTAGCCACGGGTTCATTTTAGTTTCATCTAAAATCTATACCAGCATACCCATAAAATAACATTTTTATATTCCTATCTCTGCCTCATTCTCATACATATCGATTTAATGATAATACTAGTTGTTTAGAAAGGAAATACAAAAATCTTCAGTAAAAATTTTCTTTAAACTCCTCCGTTGCTTTTTAAAATAACGACCGTCTAAAGCCTGTGCTTCAACATTGGCTGGATCACAGCAGGCTTACCTTCAAAGGAGTAGACAAGAGAGCTAAAGACAATTGAGCGAAAACAACTCTTGGAATGCACACAAAAAGCAGCTACAAATCTTACTTGCCTTTTCATGAATAAACGAGAAAATGGGAAAAATAAACAAGCGACGATCGATAGCAAATAGCAAAAATCACATATCTTAATATAACATCACGCCTGTAATCACCGAGGGTTGTGCAGAGGTGTACCTAATAGTAAACCCACATTTCGCCAGTTATATTTAGTTTAGTTTTTAGTTTAGTTAGTTATAATACCCACATTTCCCATATAATAGAGGGCGAGGCTATTGCCATCAGCTGGGCCATTGAGCTCCATAGTATGCAGTTGAGCTACACGATGACTGATGCATGCGTGCCGTCTGTCGGGACAGGTCAACTCAAACCAGCTATGGCTCTTTCCTCAAAAGACCATACCAGACAATGCCTACATGATCACACTCACATTGATATCGTTTCAAATAATAGGGTGAATTTCAACAGGTCCTATAAAATCTTCATTTCCGTGTTTTTTTTCATCTTAAGTTTTTTTTTAAAAAAAAAAACGCTTTTAGTAAAGTTTTTGATAATGTATATATTCTTGCTTAATTTCTAGCAGATAACTTCAAAAACTAACGATATTATCAGGATTGAAATTTTCGTGCCACGGCGATGAAACATGCGTGCACGGCAATGAAACAAGCGTCCACGGCAATGAAAGAACTGTGCCATGGCAATGAAAGAATCAATCCACGGAAATTAAAAAAATATTTTATTTAATGAGGTAGACAGATAGATAGAATAAAAATGACTGTTTATAAGAGGTCTTGATTCCAACACTTGTATGGGAGTAAAATTTGGGTAAGGAGATATTACAAAAAAAGAATGAGAGTACAATAAATAAACAAAGACTGTTGAATTACACTCGCAACACTACTTAGAGACTTTAATACTACAGTCTTTCTTTTCTTATACATACTCCCATTCTTCCTTTTGTAATATCTATCCAAATCTTACTCCCTACACAATCTGTCTGGGTTTGCCTTTCCCTCTCGGAGACAGGCATGATCAGATATATTTTTTCACTTGACAAAACAAAATAGCTTCTTCAGAAAACGTATATTGTGATCTGTAGCAAGTAAGATGCATTTTCAAAATAACAAGTACTAAATTTTTCTCCTAATCATACCATGGCGATGAAAACACAAGTCACGGAAATGAAATACCTGGCCACGGCAATGAAACTAAATTGTTTTACAAGGCATGGCAATGAAATTTTTTTCATTGCCGTGTCTCCTTTTTCATTGCCATAGCAAATTTCGGCCACGAAAACCACGGCAATGAAAACACGGCGATGAAAATCAAGGCAAAAAATATAAATAACAAAAAATCTATTAACTATTCGAAGAAATAAACACTTCACAAATTAACATATGAGAAATGGTGTTCTATTAAATGCTTACTCATGAAGACAAACGTATTCAAATATATAGTTATACCTATCCACGGCGATGAAAGAAAAAATGTCCAGTAACATAAAAATTGAATACTTATATTTATGGCGCGAAAACGCAGGCACGTGTGTACGTCCTTCCACGTTGAGCACTTAGGCAGCACTAATATGCAACGTTTAGCATACCGGGAGGGGGGACGCAAGTCGTAGGTAAAACAATATCCTTGAACATGATTAGGACACGGCGATGAACGGTAGTTCTGGGACAAATGATTTTTTATTAACAATTCGTTGTATTGTTTAAATATTTGAATAAATGTATTCCGTAACAATACTTTAACTATTCATGTATCAAATAAAACTAGGTTTTAATATAAATAACCAATAGATTTTTATCAATGAGAAATAATACACAACAAGGTGAAGTGTGGACAAACACGGCAATGAAAGATTTCGAGGTTTAACTATTTTTTTTGGAGTATCCATTAATCCAATGAAATAAAATATTTAGTGCTACACATAGATTACTATTTCACCTAACCGGAAAAAAATGTGAGAACATTATAACTATATTTTTTAGTACCGATTTCATTGATGCCACGCAATTTTCGGTCCCGGGAAATTCACTCAATAGTGAGTGAATCCCTGAGTTTGTTTCGGCATTTCTTTTCGGGCTAGTCAGTTAGGAAATGCCGGCGCCAAAGTTCTCTTAAAACAAAATATTGACGTGTAAAAATGATTTAATATCCTATTTGCAAAATAAATAATTTCATTTCATTTCATCAGTCGGGCGTAAATCCGGATTCCGTGTCAGAGAAATTCCTAATGGAAAAACCAAATAATACTTTTCCCGACCTGGGAATCGAACCCCGTACATCATGCTTAGCAGTCCGGCCACTAGACCAACGAGGCAGTCCTCTCTCTCGTCTCACTCAGCTTGAAAGCAAAATCACTCAGCTTGAAATTCACTTCTAGCTCAATATCGCTAATGACCTCACCTAACCCAAAGACCACTCGCCAGTGTATTATCGGTCATATTTATTAATTACATGAACATAAGTACCTACGTGGTTTAAAACAATAATGAGCAAAGTTCTAATGCTAACTATTTGATTGTACCGCTAAATCATATCGTTGAGCTAAATGCGTCGTTGACATGAACCTCAATCCAATTTGGTAGCTCAACAAACTCCAGCATAACAATCGTCTGGAATAAATCATTTTAGTGGTATAATTACCTAGCCATGATACCGCCAACGAACGTCGATGGAGGGTCAGCCACTGAAAAACAATAAGAAATGGAAAAAAAACATAAGTCACGCGACTCGTAAGCTAACTCGCCACGATTTGATTGCGGACTTCGAATATGACGCTGTCGCAACCCCATGTTTTCGAAATAATTGACTATTAACAAATCAATTTTAATTTTCATAGCGAACTTTACGATAAATAAAAGTTTATTTTATAAAAGCTTTTATTATTTTCCAATTTCAGTTAATTTGAACATAACCCATTATCATAATTTACATGATGTTGTCAGTTTTTCCGCGTGATAAAGTTCATCAGTTTTTAAACAAAGACAAACTTATGCATGCACAAGTTAATGGATACCGCATCGACTTCAAAAGTCTTAATGAGACCGAGTTCGTTCACTGAACATTAAAGTTAAAGTAAATCTGATGGCGACTTAATATATAAAATAAATAAAGCAATTATTTATGTTCCAAACTCTGGACTGGTCCAAGATTTCGTTATTAAGATAAAAGCTGTCGTTGCACAAGAAACTTTTATACTAAATAATTATGTTTATCCTTTATATAAAATATTATTTTCAATATTTTATTTCTCCACATTACATCACACCACACCACACCTCACCACACCACACTACACTTTAATATATTGTACTAGTTCTTTAGAAATTAATTTTGTAAATTTAGAAGTAGTTTTTTTTTTTTTTTTTTTTTTTTTTTTTTTTTTTGTTTTTTAAATATAGTTTTTTTTTTTTTTTGTAGATTTTCTTTAGTTTTTTCCTTTGTTGTCAACTATGTTCTTCTACCGAAGGCTAAAATTTGTTATCATAAGATTTAATACTAAAACACTGTTTTTGGGGGGGGACCTGGTAATCTGTGTGACAGGGTTTTCCTAGTGCAGATACCAGTCTCCCACAAAGGATTTATCTGATGTAGTATAAATACATACTTTTAAGGCGCCTTTGTGGAAGAGAAATAAAATGTTTATTTATTATTATTATAGAGTTAGTATGTAAATAATGTAAATATTATTAAAGAAAACTTTTTATCCTTAAAATGGCACCCTTAATATGAAATTCACTAAATTTTCGTCACGCCATGCACTATTATTTTATCGCACCTACTCCCCTTTCAATTCGCGTGTGATTAAGGAATTGTTTTTAGGAGGGTAGTCGGTGTGTATAACTGCTAATGATTACTTACGTGCATACATGCATCAGCTGTACTGACTGTATGGTGTCGGACGTAAAGAATAGCACTATCCCATATCTTCCCGTGGGTGTCGTAAGAGGCGACTAAGGGACTTACCAGAGAATGGGCAGCAGCGTTCTCTGTGCTTTTGTAACAACCGTACTGCGATCGCCAACCCGCCTGCCAAGCGTGGCGATTATGGCAAAAACCCTCTTTGGGGGGGCCCATGTCCAGCAGTGGACGTCTTTTGGCTGAAATGATGATGATGATGATGATACATGCATCATCAACGCTTTGCTTAGTGTTTATTTGATTATTGTGTCTATTATAAAAGGAAAAGTTTTTGTGGGTGGATGGATGTATGTGTCTTTCACTTAAAAACTATTGAACGGATTTAGATGAAATTAGGCACACAGATGGTTTACAGATGGATTAACACTTATGATAGTTTTTATCAGTTTAGTACGATCCCGTGGGACAATAAGCGAACTCCACGCAAGCGAAGCCGTAGGTATAAGCTATTTCGTAAATATGTCCATTGTAGCCTGGGCTCTAAGCTTGGCCACCAGACTTTTACACCAGACGTTTACCACATTCACGACTTTATTCTAAAGATCGTGTTAAGCATGACTTAATTGTGATATCACGGTTTTGTATGTCAAAGTAAATTATTACTTTTATTTATTTAACAAGAAATTTTGAATTATATTTACCAAGATATCACCCATTCCGTATCTTTTAAAGCCAGTGAATCGACTCTTTGAAGCAGTAAATTGCATTTTAAGGCATATCAAAGTTGCTTTAGTGGAACATACTTAAAGTAAATAAGAACACGAATGGCCGGTCGTCTGATCAGTGGACACAGTAATCCGTTTGCCTCGGTCATTTGGAAAAGATAGCGATAAACTAATCCCGATATGGTGTGTGTGTACATTGATAGATGGACTGTGCTGAAGATTGTTTAGCTGGAAAGGGGATGCCTACAGAGACCACGACTAATCTATCTATACATATAATAAATCTGTAGAAAAATCGTTTTTGTACATCGAAAATATTAAAAAAAAAAAATTGCCAGGGTGTTAAAGGATAAGCAACAGAACACATTTCCAGCATTTTTGGAATTTTTGTCTGTTTCGATGATCAAGCATCACGCAAAAATTACTAAACCAATGTAGATAACTTTTATACATAAAAATTGTGTGTAACTTGGGGTATTACTTAGTTTTTGTTTCATTGAAATTGGTTAATTCTATCAAAAGATATATGAATTTAAAGTTTTCAAGAAGAACTAATCATCAAATGTAAGATACATACATGCAGTGACATCTGTTGAACTAAAATGGTATCAATGACTAAAAATGTGCTCACCACATAACTTTTAAATCGACTGACTGGCTTTAAAAAAAAATATAGCATAATATACTTTAGCAGTTTAACATTTTGGTCGATAGATGGCGTTGTTGATTTCACTACATTTTCTGAATCGAATGACCCTCGCCCGTGTCAGTAGCTTCAAGATTGTTTTTTTAACCGACGAAACAAAAAGAAGGAAGTTCTCAATTCGACGCGTATTTTTTTTATATATGACCACAGATAACTTTTACAGAAAAGTCCGTACATGTTCCTTTTTTTTGTGAAAAGCGTAGGCACATCTCAAAGTTGGTCCCATTTATAATTGAAAAATCGTGTTTGGGCTAATTTCTTGCATCCTTGATGAGAACTTTCGACCTAGCTGGAGTATGACTGTCATCGAGTGTCTAAACATGAAGACGTAAGGCTGTCGAGGCAAGCCCTTTTTTGGAAAAAACATAAGTTGATTATTTTAGTGATTAATGCAAATATTTATCGAAGTAATTAAATTGTTACCCACTTGGATCTATATCTACTAATATTATAAAGCTAAAGAGTTTGTTTGGTTGGTTGAACACGCTAATTACAGGAACTACTGGTACGAATTAAAAAAAAAACTTAGTGTTGAATAGTTATCGAGGACGGCTTTAGGTTATCTAACAACAACAACAGCCCATAACGCCCACTACTGGACATAAGCCTCTCCCATGATGGGAGGAATTTGCAGTAATCTCCACGCTTGGCAGATGGATTGGAGATCGCAGTGATGAAATAGGTACTAACAGAAAACGCTGCTGCCCATTCTCAGGTCTACGGAGGCGCAATGTGTTCTGCCTCAGACATTAGTCGCCTTATACGACACCCGTGAGGGTAATGGGTTGGTTCTATTCTACTCTGCCGGATACCACATGGCGGATACCACATGGCGGAGCATCAATGATAAATGTTGCAAAAACAATGAAAATTTATTACTTTTGAGAGCTTCCTTTGCGGGCGCTGCATAAACGGTTAAAGTTACGCAACAATCATGTATTAGGGAATTGTTCGTTTTAAAACGTTCTAAAAAAAAACCGCGATAACATTATGTCTAACTTTTAAGGTTGACTCACACTCTATCTAGCCCTCTCTCTCTCTTGTGACGCAGACGAAGTTGCGCGGGTCAGCTAGTCTATACTAATATTATAAAGAGGTAGGTAACATTTGTTTGTAAGTTTGTATGTAGGGGGTAATCTCCGGAAGTAATGAACCGATTTCAAAAATTCTTTCACCATTAGAAAGCTACATTCACCCTGAGTAATATAAGCTATATTTTATCCCCGTACTCCCACGGGAACGTGAACTACGCGGGTGAAACCGCGTGACGTCCGCTAGTTATTAATATACTCGTAATGTGTGCTCTAATGGAGCCTCCCCCAGTAGCGTATCTACTGAGTCACCATATACCCGGCACACCCTAAGCAGTCAGCGAGCCCTGGCTAATCCTTTAACCGTGATGCCATTCTAAAGTCCACTTTTAAAACCAGCTTTGTGCGTATTCTCGGTCAACATCGAAGGGTTCTCACAAGACAAATCAGGAATTATTTCGGATATCTTTTACCCTAAAACTCATTGCGACATTCTTTACGTCCAAGAGACCCACCAAGATGAAAACCAAAGTCAGCCACACATCGATGGACTAACGCTTATCGCAGAGATCTGTAATGTACATGAAATCATGTGTATGTGTAAAAGAAACATCATATTACCATCAGTCTGTTGCACAGCCCACAGCTGAAGTATTTCTTAAATTTTTAATAATAACTAGCTGACCCGCGCAGCTTCGTCTGCGTCACATGAGAGAGACCCTCTCTGGGTTAGAGAGAGTGTGAGTCAACCTTAAAAGATAGACATGCTATTGCATTTTTTTTTTAGAACGTGTTAAAAGGAACAATTCCCTCATACATGATTGTTGCGTAACTTTAACTGTTTATGCAGCGTTCGCAACGGAAGTTCTCAAAAGAAATAAATTTACCCTGTTTTTGCAATAAATCTTTGATGCTCCGCTCCTTTTAGTTGTAGCGAGATGTTAGATAACCTATAGCCATCCTCGTTAAATGACAGTATATATAGTATTAATAATATTATATTATAATTATCGGAGCTATCTTGGATTTTCATTATCAGCGACCCCAAAAACCACGAAAACGACACCCATGAAGAAAAACTTAAAATTTTCGTCGGCCCCATCTTGGATTTTCATTTTACCTCATTTTCATTGTCAGCGACTCCAAAAACCACGAATACGACACCCGTGAAGAAAACACCGAAAATTTTCGTCGTCGCCAGCTTGTATTTTCATTTTGACCTCATTTTCATTATCACCAACCAAAAACCAAAAAAAGACGCCAATGAAGATAAAATATATAATTATAATATTTATTATTATTATTAACCACGAAGGGTATGGCCCGACCCCGCCATACCCTTCTTGTGTAGTACCTCCTACTACACACACACACAGTATACGGCATTTTCTTACTTGACGATTTCCACTAAATTGCACTCCTAGTAAACCGCGATAAGGAACTACGTTCCAAAAAATATACATGTCGAATTGAGAACTTACTTCTTTTTGTTTCGTCGGTTAAAAAACCAATCTTGAGGTAACTGACACGGGCGTGAGTCATTCGATTCAGAAAATTGAGTGAAATGAATAACGCCATCAATCGACCACTGCTAAAATATAATGCACGACGATTGCACGGAAATCATGCTATGTACATTTTCAAAGCAGCATCATGTAGAGTAAACTAATCGAGAGTACTGCAGCATACTGTTGACGACCCGAATGGCGCAGCAGTAGTGAGGTTGCCTTACGTTCTTAGGGTCCCGGGTTCGAATCCCGGTCGGAGCAAATGTTTGTGTGATGAGCATGGACATTTGTTTCCGAGTCATGGATGTTTATATGTATAATAAGTATGTATTTACAAAAAAAAAAACAAAAAAGTATCTATGTAGTATATCAACTATCTGGTGTCCACGACACAAGCCTCGTTGCTTAGTGTGGCACTAGATGGTGCTGTGTGTAATGTCCAGCAATATTTATTTATTTATTTATTTTATTTATAGGCTATAATAACTTTTTTAGCCGATCAGTCGATTTAAAAGTTATCTGAGACTGGACAGAGATACTTAGCGACAAAATCGCTAACTTTTGGTTGCTAATTACTAACGAATGAATTCAGTTGCAATAGCAATTTTTCCGTTATCTCTGTCGAGACTGTCGGCTATAACAAAATAGTTTATTCACCAACAAAAATTACAGATATATATAAAACAATACAAATTTTGTAAAATCCGTACAATAATTTATATAACCCTGCCTCTTAAACTAGGATCACCTGTATTTTGAGAGACAGTGTTCGGCCGAGCAGTTACTTAAACATAAGTTGATACAAGAGAACGAAACTGAAGTATTATATAATCAATATTCTGTTAAAAACTTACATAGATTTGTTGTGTGAAGTGTAGGTGTGCAGTGTGTAGGTGTGCATGTGATAAGAGGTAAGTATACTGTGTGTGTGTGTGTGTGTATGGGTGTGTGGTGTGTGTGTATGTGTGTGATAGATGAAGTTTGGTGTGAGCGAATTGGACGCCATTTGACTCAATCTTGTTATCCTCCACCGTCATCATCATCTGCCTAGCCTTTTCCCAACTATGTTGGGGTCGGCTTCCAGCCTAACCGGATGCAGCTGAATAAATCCTGTCTGCCTATCTGACCTCCACAACCCAGTTAGTACTGGGTAATACGATACCCCTTGGTAAGACTGGTTGTCAGACTTTTTGGGGCACTGACTACCTGTAATGACTGTTAAAGATCCACAAATGACAGCCGGGACCAACAGCTTTACGTGCTTTCCGAAGCACGGAGGAAACTCGGTATGTAAAGGTGGTAACCAGTCCACAGACCAACTTAGGCAAGCACGGCTTAACCTAACGATCGACCCGAGCGGCTGATATTATTTAGCCACGAGCTCCTCCAACAAATCCTCCTCCTCGTTATTCTCCACCAATACCTTGTAAAGATTGTTGCTCTACCTAGTCTATTACTTACTAACTTGCACCTTATAGATCCTTATTTCTTCACTTCTTCTTTCTTTCTTAGATAGGTGTTAATCGCATTCTATGTATGAATGTCTGTTGCTCAGTTAATCCATGTACGCAACGGCGAATTTTTCCGCGACGTTTTTTAACGCGCGCTGTATTTTAAAATGTTATCTATGTTCAGGAAAGCGTTGAGAAAACCACTGTGCGTATCACAAGAGCGTTACAAAAACGGGGAGTAATTTGTTGAAGACTGTTCATAAAAGTATATAATACTTTTACTTCAACTTCGTAAAACACGGTTTCCTCAATAAGTATAGCCACAAACGGTAATAATTATGTCGTTTATAACATGAACGCAACAATCCTCAGTGCGATAGTAAACTGTCATAATTATGTAGATGCGTACTTATGCTAACACTTATCCAGGATTGCGTGACGACACTCCCCTCAACACTATCCGGGTATTACTGTTTCAGGCCTTTCAGTCTTTTGCATCACTGTCTAAAGCACAGTCGTCGTTATTCTCATTGAAATAAGGTGGTGTTTGAGTTGCTGTCACTGACACGACTAAAAATTAAAGTGATCCTTAAATTGGTAACAATTGTGACGGAAAGGGTGTCCGTGGGGGTAAATAGAAGAAAACCACGGACCCAGGTCAACATAAAAATATATTAATAAAATAATCGGGTGTGGGTAGGTCTATGGTCACAAATTTCTCCAAGCCCGCCCGGGGGTTTGCACGGTACTCTCCTGGCTCAGCCCGGCGTGACGAAGACCGTAGCGGTGTGCCACGCTGCAGACGCCAGGTAGGGTGACGGACGGCAGATGATCGCGCCGACCCGTAGAATTTCGTCGCGGCCACGCAGGTAAAGGGTACCCGCTGCGGAGCCCGCGGCAAATTGGATGCCGGTAAAACGGTTGTCAGCCGAAATCCTGACTGTCAGCCGGAATCTTGAACCCCAGTATGGGGTTTACGCAGACACAAAACGAAAAGAGTTAGGTTAATAACAAAAATTAAAGCTGCCTGCTTTAAGCCCGAATATTCTAGATCACGAATACTTCTAGAAATTTAATTTCCTATAAAAAAACGCGTCTAGTCACTGGGAGCAGAATATTTCCAAAAAAGGCACTCGTCATCGCGAGTCCGTGACATTTATACTGGCGTGTTTACGCATAGACAAGTCTTCACTCATTCGATCAGATACACGTAACGCGCGCACAGCACTGGTAAATACAGCTAATTTTAGTCGTTTAGTAACTGGACGGCCCAATGAGTATGTATACTCTGTGGCGTTTGTTTTGACATTTAACTTAATTAAAGTGTTGAATAGGTTATGTTTACAAAGTAACAGTAGAAACTATTCTGAGTTTCTACAACGTTACAATACCCCCCCGCTTGGTTAGGGTTTTTACCTCAGTAAAAATCCTTTACTCCTACTATACCTCGCATCTGATTTACGACCCCTTTTATTCCTCCACATTCATCCATCATATCACCAAATCGTATCCTAACATATTTAACAGACCACCTTAACATGAGGTGAGTCCGCTTCCTAACAAGTACGTGAGAGTATTATGTCCGTAGTTGACGTAATACTCGCGCAAAACAGACGTGCTAGCAGCTGCTACCGCTTACGGGCAAGTATACAAAAGTTAAAGAAGTCTACTGGGTTACTAAATTTGAAAATGGATTAAGGCTTATTTAAAGAGTATCCAACCGCTCCTGCATAGGCTTATTTAATGAGTTGCAACCGCTCAGATATATTTAATTGAACTGGATTAAGGCTTATTTAAGGAGTATCCACCCGCTCCTGCAAAGGCTTATTTAATGAGTTGCAACCGCTCAGATGTATGAAGTTATAATTAACATATTAAAAAAATAAAAAAGGAACTACTTCTATGTATGGACACCTAAACTAACCTACCAATTATTCTAAGTCTTGAAAGTGCCAGGAACCTAAAATGTCATGACAGAGACATAAGTTTAATTGGATAAGCCATTCTGAAGATGTGACAAGATTTGTATGTTCTTTTTATCTAAAAAATTAAATTTAAAAAATAAAATTAAAAAAACCGTTAAGTGTTGAACAGCAATCAACAAGGTATGTGAAATGTCAATTACTCCGACCGTTACAAATCTAAACTAAAAATAACGTTTCGGTTGTTATCCTAGAAATGTTTAGAAAATAAAAAAAAATCAAAGTAATTTAAAAAAAAAAACTAAATTATAATAATGAAATTACTAAAGAAAAACAGGTGCAACTAATGTGTACGCGTTCAGTTGTATGCTTTGGAACAATAAACAATGATTTTTGCGACAATAAAAAAAAATACTAGTGTAGTTACTTATTTTTGTTGTTGACTGTACTCAAAATATGTGAGAACAAACAAAATCATAAAACTGTTAAATGTTGCTAAATGATTATTATGAATTAACTAATGTTGAGTTATCAATAACAAGATAATTCACATGAACAAAAGTGATCAAAATCCAAAGTTAAAAGTTAACAGTTAATAAAATTGTGTGACAAGTTAAAAGTTAATTGTCAGTCCGTACAAAGTCAATGATACAAGTGAAAAGTAAAATCCTGTGATTGTACAAACAAGATAAAAAAAACTATTAATCGTTATGAATCTAAAATGTTGTTAATGAATAATTGTTTAATATTATATTTTGAAGGAATGGTCTCCTTGATATATTTTATTACTATTATTTGGAGAGAGGAAAAAAAAAAAAATTGTCACCTAACGAGCAAACTTGTTGATTTATTTAATTGAACAAGCTGCATAAATTGTTGGTGGACATAGACTAAGTTGTTATTGTCTTTTAAATTTTAGCCAGTAATTAATACCCGGCACCCAAACTCTTCAGCCGGCACACAGCAACGCTGATTACCGGAAGAATTAAGTTTGGTGGTAGTACTTCCCCGGGGCGAGCCGTTACTATTGGCCCTACTACTACGAAGAATGAGAAAATAATTCGTTATTTTTTTTTTCCCTGCTACCTCCACTTAAAAAAAACACTTAAAAAACGTTGAATACTGTACCGTTACGTACACCTTAGTTGCTGGCAACCAAACAAAACGTCTTACACAGCAAAGACAACCACACAAAAAAAACACCAACATAAAAAAAAAAAATACCCTCAAGAGAACTTGAAGAAAAGTGGTTCGGGCCCCACGTTGGGCGCCAATGTGACGGAAAGGGTGTCCGTGGGGGTAAATAGAAGAAAACCACGGACCCAGGTCAACATAAAAATATATTAATAAAATAATCGGGTGTGGCTACCCACACCCGATTATGCCTGCTTTAAGCCCGAATATTCTAGATCACGAATACTTCTAGAAATTTAATTTCCTATAAAAAAACGCGTCTAGTCACTGGGAGCAGAATATTTCCAAAAAAGGCACTCGTCATCGCGAGTCCGTGACATTTATACTGGCGTGTTTACGCATAGACAAGTCTTCACTCATTCGATCAGATACACGTAACGCGCGCACAGCACTGGTAAATACAGCTAATTTTAGTCGTTTAGTAACTGGACGGCCCAATGAGTATGTATACTCTGTGGCGTTTGTTTTGACATTTAACTTAATTAAAGTGTTGAATAGGTTATGTTTACAAAGTAACGGTAGAAACTATTCTGAGTTTCTACAACGTTACACAATAATGTTGATGTTGACTTGCTGTTGTCGTAGGTAAAATAACTGTGGAAGGACTGTACACATCGAACTTTAGAAAGAGACGCATGTATGAGTGATAGAGATGACGCTCTACAAAAGTGAACTTTTTTGAAAACTCAATATGTTGTGTGTTCCGCAGCGAAGAAAGAACCACACATGGAATACCATGTGTGGTTCGCTACAAATAATAGGACACCCCTATACACCCGTGGGGTAGAAAGACATGAGATTTTATAGGAAAAGGATGGGAAACGTGTTTTATGACTTCTGAGGGCGGGAGGAACGTATTCCTCCCAATCTTACATTGCAGTTTCAAGCGGGCTCTGAATATCGGTGTCAAATCTATTGTCCAAGTCGATGATTGGTTGTTAAGACTACGCAAAGAGCCAAAAGCGGTGTTGTATTTTCAGTGGATATTAGATTTATAATCGGAGAAGAGCTCGTGGCTAAATAATAATCTGTGGATGGGTGATCACCCATTACATACCGAGTTTCCTCCGTGCCTCAGAAAGCACGTTAAGCCGTTGGTCCCGGCTATCATTTGTAGATCTTTGACAGTCGTTAGGTAGTCAGAGGCCCAAAAAGTCTGACAACAGTCTTACCAAGGGGTATCGTATTACCCGGTACTAACTGGGTTGTGGGCGCCAGATAAGCAGTCGCTCCATGTAAAATACTGGTATTCAGCTGCATCCGGTAAAACTGGAAGCCGACCCCAACAAAGTTGGGAAAAGGCTAGGCAGATGATTAGATTTATAATCAGCTACATTTTAAAGTTCTTGTTAAAGAACAAAATAAATATTATAAAAAGACATTTTCTTCAAATAATGACGGCTTATCTGGCTGATCACTTATTCACTGTGATTTGATTGTTCACTTGTTCTATTTTTAAAATACCCATCCCAAACTGTCTGAACATAATATTGACAAACAGCAACTCCGTACTGCTAACTCCAAATGCTATGCATTAGCAATTGGCTCAGAGTGTACATATGTAAGTACGTTATTCTACTCATGATATAGCAAGTTGGAGCTGAACAATAGTAAAAGCTTACACTAAGGCTAACGAGGTTTTAATGTGGACTGGGGCGCCCAATCCACGGCTTATCACTATCTCAGCCAGTATAACTCATATGATTGCGAGATAGAATGACTGGCCGGTGAAAACGTGGGAAAAAACCGTTCTTTATGAACGCGCCAAGTTTTTGATACGATCTCTTTGTTGAATTTTAATTAGTGGAACTTTTTGTTAATTTTGCACGTTTTTTTTAGGAATTATTAGGTGTGAACAATGAGGTTAACGATTCGGTCAATCATTTCATCTGTCGTAGTCCAGTGGTCAATATATTAGTCCACAGTCCACACTAACTTTATCTGGTTAAATGTGCCTTTCCGCGAGACGGGCTGCAGACCGCAAACTGCAAGCGACACTACTTGTTTCTATGAATCTCTATGAAATTGATTCCGAGCGCAGCGACAATACGGCCTGCGGCCGCGACTACCGCAGACTGCAGTGCTCAGTGCTGTCCCGAACCGCAGAGAGTACACACGTAAAAAATTTCGACTTTTTCGCATATAGTATTTTTTGTGGAATATAGTAACAACAAGTCATCATCATCTTCCTCTTCTAACAAAAGACACAATAGTAAAGTATCGGTAGCGTTGTCCGACATTCTGTCTCGCACGAAGGTACTGGAATGACTGAGGCATGGTCCTGCATCGGCATGCTGCCGCGGTTGGAATAGAAGCAGCAGAAGCGCACTGCAGTCCAACCGCAGGCGCTAGCTGCAGTGTCGCCTGCGGTTGCAGTCTGCAGCCCGTCTTGGAAAGCCACCTTAATCTATTTGCAGAGCCCACTCATACAAATACTTCAGAAACTGTTTTGTTTTGTACTTCATTAATTCTAGTAGGTACCCTTTTTAGTATGCGTTTGGCACCCATTTATATAATACCGCCCAAAACCTCACAAGAAATTACAAAAAACTTTCGAACAAGACTCGTCCATAAACGTATGTAAATGTATGTAACCATCTAAAGGCAATATCGAATATTGATCATTTTACTGCGTATAAATAAAGCGAAAGTGAGGTTTTATTGGCCAATACGAAATTGTTACTGCAATAACTTAACGCTCTCAATCTCTATGATATTGGAGTGGATGAGTTACGCCGAAAACATTCGCCATGCCACTTATATACGGAACCCTCCGTACCTCGTGAATACTAATACCTTTTATTAGAAACGACGCTATAACTTACCATTAAAACTATGTTATAATGTAACGAGCGTTGTCGTAACGTATTGCTGCAGACTTTCGGACGGAAACTACTGATTCTAATTTCCGCTACGGTTTGTATGTAAATACACTAAACAGTAACAATGACTACACTAGGTACAACATTTATAACACCATCGGCTAATCAATAACATCGTTAGGTATGATCTCCAAAATTCACAAACACATTAAATCGTAAACTTGTACCTATACTGTCATTCACGGGATATTCCATGTTTATTCATTATTTCGAAATATCGGGAGCTCAAAGTTTAGTTTTAAACCGTGAATGCTTAAAACAACAATAAATCGTATTTACTATGAACCTTATAAACACAGTCACATATTGTCAATTTACAATAAAGCAAAAATACACACAAGGTAAATACATAAAAGGAAACTGTAAAAACAAAACCTCGTAGATCCCCCAAATCCTCGAGGTGAATCTCGAAAAAGTCTGTTACGGGAAATTTGTTTAACTTGAGTTGAAAAGGGGCAGATGCCACCGGAACAAAGTAAAAGATTTGAGGAACAGCTCTGAAGGAAAAATACGAGGAAATTCTTATTTGGTGGCACTTATCTTTCAATTAACATCTGACATCATGCTGCGCGACAGACTTATGCTCAATTACCTTGTGTACGCTTTTTACGACGAATGAAAAGTAAAAAAAAAAACAAAGCTCTATGTTTGGCCTCCTAATGCGCTGACAGTAACACAATTATCTAATCACCTGTCCCAGTTTAACTCAAGTGTTAATAGGAACAAACTTAGCTGAATCGGGGATAACTCCGTCCAACTATTGGTAGCACTAATCAATTCAAAAGTTTCTATTGGAAACTTTTCAATGGTCGGATTGGAGGTTAGCAACAACGTTTTATACAACTATCAAAACTTGATTTTATGTTATTTGCTAAAGTTTATACGTGAGCGGACGGGAGTTGAATACTAATGCCTGTGTCCACAAGCTAACTTTAAAAGATAAACATATATAATATGGTAATCGTACCGCTCGATTGAACAGAAAGGTTCAAAACAAAACAGTTTCACTATACAACATGATATTTATTTGGAAAGTCTTTATAAAACTACTAAGAGTAGGAAATAACGTTAACATCAGCATTATAGTTGAGCGTAAGATATTAGAAGATGATTTCAGGAAAATCACACACGTATGATACGAGTGTGATTTTCCTGAAGTCATCTTCTACGCCTACACCTGGTAATTAATTAGAAACTTAATATCTATAGGTACACATATCTGTTTGTTAGAATATCATTGACTGAAAGTCAATGATATTCTAACAAACAGATATGTTATGCACCTACAAAACCACCGAAAAAAGTGTGCCGCGGGGCAGAGCCAGCTCACATACACGCAGCATAAAGCATGCAGTGACGCAGAATAAAGGAAAAACAGGCCAATTGGCCGGTTTTCGAGTCTTCACGATTTCGCGCTCACAACATATCTGTATAGTAGAATATCATTCATTGCTTTCAGTATATTATTCGCATACTTTGATTTAGACGGGATATTCTACATTTGAATTAGGACACAATTTGATAAATCTTCCTAACCCTACACAAGACTTTCAGATAACCTAATATTTTTATGAATAACCTTCGAATACCCAAAAATCTTTTTCACTCAAAACAAGTATTTCAACACTTTCTCAATAATATTTTTCACCGTTTAAACAGTCTCGCTGGCTCGGACGCGATTTGGCAAGAGAAACTTTTGTTTTTGTTCACCAGTTACTTGCTGAAGCTTAAATTAAGATTCGCGTTAACTTGGAGAGGATGAAACAAGTGTAGGAAGCAGTTTTAAGTGCACATAAAGCGGGTTAGCCGTTGCCCGACCAGCCAGTGTAATACTATATCGTGTTCTTTTTAACGAGTCTCCCGCCACCCATATTTCATGGCGTAGAAATAAAAACTGAACTTGTGACTCTTGTCTGTGTTGGAGACGGCTGAAATTATTTTCACAGCCGAAGGACGTAACCACTCCGTTTTAAAGATGATTTCATTCTTGCTGTTTTATGTGGGGAACAACTTTTTTCTATTTTGTGAAAATCATCTATTACGTTCTGTGGTCACCT
Source organism: Xestia xanthographa (assembly GCA_905147715.2). Classification (NCBI taxonomy): domain Eukaryota; kingdom Metazoa; phylum Arthropoda; class Insecta; order Lepidoptera; family Noctuidae; genus Xestia; species Xestia xanthographa. Next base: position 19,310,932 of record LR990653.1, on the reverse strand, counting down.
GCAGGCCTATTACGTATCTCTGTTGACAGCTCGAAATGATAGTAACTGGGCTGAGTGTCCATCAAATAACTGTCAAAAGGTTAGTTTCGTATTAAGTACCAGTCGCGATCAAATATGACGTTATTGGTTGTCATCGTGGCTGATAGTCACCGTAACTCATTTTGACAGACGCTTTCGTATCGATACTTCTATTATTCTGACTACGTAAGCATAGTGGACATCAAATTGATGACTCTGAGTTTAAAGTGGCTTTCGTGAAAGACGTTACACCGTACCCGGGCTGTTAGTCACCGTAAAGTGAAATCCACTCAGTGCGATACGTAATACCAATATTATGACATTCTCGGTTGTCATCAAAGTTCGGTGTACAACCAAAGCTTGATAGTCACTGGATATCAGAAAGATACGTAATAGACCTACTGGTATTCAGCTGCATCCAGTTAGACTGGAAGCCGACCCCACCATAGTTGGGAAAAGGCTAGGCAGATGATGACATTCTATGGTGACCAAAGAAACGATGGATGGACTATATGAAGGATGATATGGGTAGAAAGGAGGTGACTGCTAAGATGACGAGTAATAGAGAAGTGTGGAAGAAGAAGATATGCTACGCCGACCACAATGATATTCTAGTAAACAGATATGTTGTGAGCGCGCAATCGTGAAGACTCGAAAACAGGCCAATTGGCCTGTTTTTTCTTTATTTTGCTTCACTGCGTGTATGTGAGCTGGCTCTGCCCCGCGGCACACTTTTTTCGGTGGTTTTGTAGGTGTATAACATATCTGTTTATTAGAATATCATTGCTACTAGTTAAATCAACATTCCTAACAAACCTCTGTGATTTTCTGGAACGATATTTTGTAAATTGTAATATTAATTGATAATATCAATAAAAAAATAAAATATTAGCAAAAGCATTTTTTTCTTAGTTTTTAATATTGCATAATTACTGGACAAAAAAGTAAAAGGTATGTACTTACTGTTGAGGTTTCCTGAAAATATCTGAAACTGTATTCGTTCGTACCGTCATCGGCCGATTGATGTAATCGTATTTACATCTTTACAGACCAATAATTGAGTCTTTATTGGAATTACCAGCCTGAAATTCCTCTCAAAATGAAATAAATATTCCATACGAGAACGGTATTTATGAGAATGCTTATAATGTAGGTAAATCTACATACTTTTTTGGTTAAGTTTTACCATATATAAGTCACAAACTTACTGCTACTTATCTAAAAAAGACCCCGAAATTTATCTATATTCTGCAAATGTTAATATTTGTATTTTCAGTGGTAATCATTGTATTATAGCATGTCAATATTTTCCCACTGATGGGCAAAGGCCTCCTTTCATTCCTCTTAACTGTCACGATTTTGTACTACTTCTTTCCAGTTCTCTTCAAGTTGTATTAATTCAATTATTATTTGAAAATCCAGTAGAAATACTGCAAAATTAGGTTACGACAGCACATTTAATATTCAACCTGTAAAACCACGCACCATTTACCTAAAGATACTTTCTCCACTTCACCAAAACAAACATTAACATAAAAAAAAAACACAATCGATACGAAATCCTTTGTTTATGGGAAGAAAAACGGAACGTATTCCAAATTCAAAGGACAACGCGAAAGGTGGATTTTACGAAAAAAAATTCCGAGGTTAACGCACGCCGAGTGTAACCAAAGGATCTAAGCTTATAATCTTCGTACAAGTCGCTAAATGGACTTGGCTTGGCTCAAGCCCAGGCCAAGCCAAAACCAGGCAAACCAGCCATGTCCGAAGCTAAAAGGTGAACAGAATTATGCAAATTATCATACTCTTTGTTCCGTTCCATATGCTATTTACATTTTATTTATTTGCTACAAAATAATGTGGGGTTACCTCAGGTCGGTCGGTCGGGTGAACGGTTTTGTTCAAGCTACGTTAACTTGAATCAGTAGTTGTTTAAAGAGATGTTTTTATTAGGTATTCTATCTGTGTTTAAATGGGTTTGAAAAGAAAAGTTGACTACATAAAATATAAAGTTGCTATCAAAGTAGGCCTTCATAAGAAAAATATGTAAGCATATGAGTAAGTATGCCTACAGTTTATTTACATTTTTAATTAGTTTTGTTTTTCAAACCATTTTTTTTTAGTTATAGTAGGTACAACACTAAACTTAAGTATACTGTCACCTAAGGGATATCTTCCGTGATTGTTCAATAATTCGAGCTCTCGATATTTCGACGTTGTTGCAAGCGCCATCATCGCGGGATCACTGGAGAATGCGGGTGTATGGAAAATAAATTGTTAGGTGCAGAAAAATCGGTCCAAAAAAAGCTTTTCTTTTGTCTATGTTATCTGTCTGTCTGTCTGATTTGTCTGTCTGTTTGGTGTAGTGTGTGTTTGTCTGTTGTGATATCCCGTGAGTGACAATATAAGTTTAGTTTTAAATCGTGAAAGCTTAAAATTGTTTGATTACAACACTGTTTTCACGTCAATTCATTCAGCCTCACTTAAGCTGAAGATTACTGTTCAGATTGGCAAGCTATTGTTTAAATAAAAACGTTCAAGCGATGCACCACCCACATATATCGTATAGGGAAGGATGGAAACTGCGTGTAAGGTTGTAAATTGTGTAGATTTACGGTCGGTGCACAGGAGACTGCAGCCTGACACTTGCCAGATGGTCACCATCTTGCTTTGAAAATAAAGCTCTTAAGGCAGAGGAGTGTATATAGTTCACCCACACTTTGCCAATTATAGTTGAGTTCGATGAAGTAAAAGAAGCAAGTCTGTTGCCATCAACGAGACACCGAGCTTCTACTGAACTATGCCCGCTGGAAATTCAAACAATATTTAACTCGCCCCGGGAATCGAACCCAGCGGGAATCGAAGCGACTATCTCGCTAATATTGAGATGTCACTACATCCATATTATGATCACGGAAATAACAAATCACGTGACATGATTATAATATTATTTGAGTTTTTCAGAAAACGGGTGGAACCCACAACTAACACTTCAAAAAAACATCCATAAAAAAACACAGAAACGGATTCATAAAATTACCTAGTTCCGTCGTAATAAAAGAACAATAAGTGGAAACAAGCAACTGCATCTGCATTATAAACTTCTTCTGAAACGAAAACTTAAATCAGAAACTGTAAAATAAGATGAAGAACTTATTTCTCTTTTTTATATTCCATTTACTACATTAGATAAAAACGGGCCACCAAGACTTGTATATACGAGTATATTATATCTTGGAACCATTTCTTTAAGTAGAGTTTCAGTTCATCTTGGCTGTGTGTCAAAGTTCATATAATGCCTTTGCCACTTTGCTTTGAACTCTTGCTTCCTGTACTGTTGTTCTGTCTATGTACAACTAATAGATGTAATACCGGAGACAATAAACGTTTACCTATTCTACTGACAAATACATTACATAACATTAATTTGTTTCCAATACCTTTCCTGTTTCCATTACCTTTATCAAACACGTTACTAAAAAAAAGTGAAAAATAACTTTAGCTTCAGAAGTCGCTGACCTTTGTTTGATTGATTTAGTTTTTTTGTCACCGACTTCTGAAGCTAAAGCTATTTTTCACTTTTTTGTGTTTTTTGAAGTCGGCTTTATTTTTTGCAAAAAAGTTTTTTATTTTTCCATTTTTAGTTGTTCTCAAACAAATAGTTGCCATGAATTTATTTGACATTGTTAACAATACATGTCATGGTAATAGGCGTATGCCCAATATATGGAACTTAACATGACTTTTTTTTCGGATGGGATCTAATTACACCTCCTGGTCTAGTTAGTAGTTCTGAGGTAACAAACACCAAAAAAAAAATACAGTCGAATTGAGAACCTCCTCTTTTTGGAAGTCGGTTGATGAGTCTTACTGTCAATTTTATTATTAAATGTTAATAAACTAACTGACGCGACAAACGTTGAAATGAAATATTCCGGACAAGTTTTCCGATTTTTCAAATAAACCTAATTCGGACTATGTCGAACTTACAAACAAAACCAAATCGGTCCAGCCGTTAACAAGTATTGCGCTATCCATTTTCCCCTAGCAACGAGAAGTTTTTCTATTTTGTTTATATATACAGAGTGTAAACAATCTCATCACGGAGCCGTCAACCAAGCATTCTGTGCATCAAACTAAGTAACGTAGTTACGCAAAAATTATTGCAGGGAAACGACTTTTTTTAGGGGTTAAAAATGATGTTTTGTGGTAGAACTCAATGTAACGCACTCAAAACGTGCTGGTGGATGGATTGAATAGTACAAGGGTCGTGGAGGTGTTAAAATTAAAAAAAAAATCTTACATTAAAAGCTTGTATTTATAAAAAAACTTCTCAAAAAGTTGGAATTTTGACCCGAAATATTTCCGTAACTAGAAGGTTCCCAGGTATGGTGTAGAACAAAAAGATGATTGCAATGACGAGGAGAACAAGTGTCTTTCAGCTTCTTTAAGAGGTTTTTTACACCCTTTAGATTAAATTAAATTAAAGTTTCAAATCCCAGTCTCTCTCGTCACTAAAATGGGACTTATCTGTCTATTGTCATAATAAACTAGCTTATGCTCGCGGCTTCGCCCGCGTGAAGTTCAGTAACTGTCCCACGGGATTATACTACCGGGATGAAACATTATTATAAACAGTATACGCTTTTATAACAAGTTACCAAAATCAGTTATAGAACTGACCGATGGAAAGTTCAAAAACTATATCAAACGTTAAAAAAAAATACTATTACATAATCAAGGACTACGTTGAAGATAAAGAAGTTTGGCACTAGTTCCTTCTGCGGCTTCCCTGGTAGCTCATAAACGGCACAAATTTGTGGATGTCTCTAACTATTCTCAATCTTATTCTTTCTTTTCTTTCCATTCAGATTTTTACAATATTTGTCAATATATACTATAATATTTAATATTTTTTTTCAATAGGTATTATACAATATTTTTTTATTTGTGAATGAGTGAACATTGTAGGCTTTGTAGATCCCCAGGTGCTTGCTGATTTCAAAAGTATATTTTTGATAATCCAGGTTATAAATTATCTATGAGCCAAATTTCATCCAAATCCGTTCTGCAGGTTTCGCGTAAAAGAATAACAAACATCCATCCATCCATCCATCCTCACAATTTCGCATTTATAATATTAATAAGATTAGTCAAGTAAGGAGTAAGATAAAGTTAGAACAATGAACATAGGTATCTACGAGTATGTACATAAATGTACCTATACCCTCAATAGATTGTTATAGAAGCTATCTATCTTTCATTATCCATCATTAGTGTAAACAAGTTTGTTAACAAAACCGACTCCTTGCTCCGGCTTTTCTGAACTCGGGCCCATGGGTATAGAGTTCCTACACTCCATCTTAGTAGAGGCGATCAATTCATTTCATCCTACCGTCTGACGTTATAACACCCTGTGTTTAAGTATGTTGCTGATGCCACACTACATTTTTAAAGCAAATAATTCGGTCTTTTTTGGTAACTGCTTTTCCTTCACTCAATTAGGTCAGAAAAAAATCAAACTATTAAAACAGTAAGCTCACTCAAAAACTCTCTTTGTGAAATCAAAATAATGCTATATGAAGATGGGCAATTTTTGACACTGACAATACCAATCCTTAAGAAACATTATCGTTTCCACTTATAGGATAACATACTGCGATGCAAAACAGCTTTAACACACACAATACGTACATCTGAGTTTGATATCCAGTTGTACACCTGAGCTATGTTCAAGACAGCTCTAACATCAACAGTATATCTACCTAAATCACATAATCACTCCTATCATTAATCAGTCCGTTAATTATTAATTAATCTGACAACATGTCAATCGTCACCTCGCTTTGAAATGATATTTACCTATTCAGCTAATGCGATTGGCATTTGAGCTCCCAATTACAGTTCAACTTACTTCTTTAACCAAAATGGTGATTGCTCGGATATTTTAAAGACAATTTGGACGATGTTCAAGTAAATTGGCTACGAACACGAATCTGAACAGATTTAGACACCACTCGATTTTCTCGTTCGAAATTCTTTCAGTTTAAAGGCCTTTGCTAATGTTACGATGAAAAAGGAACTGCAAAAGTGCTATCTAAAACAGTAATCACCAGTTTAAACCCGATCGATGATTCAAGCTACATAACAAAATGTTCAGTCGCGACATAGTCGTATGTGTGCGATTCAGGTGTCGTCTGCTTTTACTCCACTTCACAAACAAGCGAAGATCCACCGTAGCGCGGCGTGCTCGAAAACCTACAATTGCATAACAAAAATAAACAATAGTGCAGAAACGAGCGTTGCCTTTGTGTGGGCTTCGTCTTGCCAGGTGAAGGAAGCTAAACAATGGTCTGTTGAATCTAACACTCGGCTCAAGCCCCTAAAGTCTACTGAACGAGACAATGACTGTGAGAATATGGGCTCGAGAGAAACGCTCGCGTCTTGTTACCGCGAACGTTGTTAGTTTTATGAAGGAACTGAAATAACCCTTTGTACAGGCTTTTTATATTGCTGCTGCGGCATCTTTCGGCGCTCTTTACATGCCCTCTATGCATACACAATTAGACACGTCAATCAGGTTTTACTGCTGAGGTTTTGTGCACAATTTATCCCCCTTATGCCTCAATGTCGTTTTCGACGCAAGTGACATAATTTATTATTCACTTAGCGCTAGACTCAAGTCAAATCATATCCCCTAATGGATACCAGCAGATACCTATTACATGATCTGAACAAAGCAGCGAAGGCTTGACCAAACGATAGTTAGGCCGATGATTGAAAGGGGACGCATCTAGCCGCTCGGTACGTAAACACTAGAGTTGTGGACAATAGACCAAAGCGACTGTTTGTGCTATCGAATGGATACACTTTTGCAATTAGCGTAACAATCGGAAGCCGTGTACGATGTCAGAGAGTTTTTAGTCGGATTACATTTATGTTTTGGTGTGGGATTACCGACTATACGAAACAATTGAATGTGTAATAACTGAAATTACACAATTATTTTGACACCCGCTCGCTAGTGTCGATTAAATATTATTAAAGTAAAACCAGGAGAGGCTTAAACGACATAAAATAACTTTAATTATATTTTACAAATTTTTCTAAGAAGAAATATTTTAAAGAAGTGACAGACATCTTATTATTTTTCTTGATGCTTGTCAGTAGTCATTCTACTCATGAAGGTTCCATATAGCTTCACCTTCAAAGAGTATACCAACTCTTAACATCTTCTCTTGAAGCTAGGAAATGAATGCAGTCTTTAAACATACAGGCCAATCCCACGACAAAGCATAGCCAGCCTTGGCTTATACAGTGCCTTAGTAAACATATCAGCAATTTGGTTTTCTGTACCAATCTTTGCAATCATCATAGTCCCATCAGCTATGGCTTCTCGTATAAAGAAGTGTCGTAGCTTTATATGCTTGGTTCTATTGTGGAACTCATATGTTGGATTCAGAGCCAGCTTGATGGCAGACTCGTTATCCACGTGGAGAACAGGAGTCATCGTTGATTGCTCTATGCCTTCAATCAATCTTTTAACCCATATTATTTCTCTTGCAGCTTCACTTGCAGCTACAATTTCGGCTTCTGTACTAGAGATCGCAACTGATGTCTGTAATTTGCTTCTCCATGATATTGGACCTCCGTAAACACATACAAGTCCTGAAGTTGACCTTCCAGTGTCAGGATCACCACCATGATCCGCATCGCTGTAACAGACCAGTTCTTTCTGCGTGCCTTTTCTGTATGTAATGCAGTAATCTCGAGTACCATTCAAATACCGAAATATTCTTTTTACTTTTGTGATATCTCTTTCTGTAGGAGCTTCTAAGTGTCTGGATGCAACACTAAGAGCGTAAGCTATATCGGGCCTTGTGCCCACCATCAAATATGCAAGGGCTCCAACCGCTTCTCTATAAGGAAACGAATTGTCTCCTCCAGCATCTTCTCTCAATTCGGAGTCTTTGACTATCGGTGTAGCAGCAGCCTTACTATTCTGCATACAAAATTTTTCAAGTACCTTCTTAGTGTAGGCACCTTGATGTATTTTGATACAATCTTCCTCTTTCTTTATTTCAAGTCCTAGGAAGTAAAAGGAATCTTTGTTATTTTGGGCCTTTATTTTAAATCGCTTCTTTAGACTTTCGAGAAAAAACATCGATTAGTGCCTGTGACGTGCTAGCAATTATGCCATCGTCAACATATAGGGCTAGAAGTAGCCTGCTTTCTCCCTTTTTCATAGAGAATATACAAGGATCTTCTCCTTGTTTGAACCCTGTTTCTAGAAGAAAGCCTTTGATGCAATTGTTCCAACATAATGGTGCTTGTTTAAGTCCATATAAACTGCGTTTCAATTTGCAAACTTTGCTAGTTCCATCGTTATAGCCTTCTGGCTGTTTAACGTAAATTTCCTCATTTAAACTTCCATAAAGAAATGCAGTTGACACATCAAATTGCGCAAGAATCATACTGTCTCGAGCAGCAATACTTAGTAGCGTCCTGATTGAGCTCATTTTTGCGACTGGACTAAATGTTTTCTCATAGTCAACGCCTTTCTTTTGAGAATAACCAACAGCTACTAGTCTGGCTTTATACTTCTCGATATTTCCGTTCGAGTTTCGTTTAATCTTGTAAACCCATTTAGTTGAAATGGCTTTGCGTCCTTATGTCATGCAAACCTAACGTAAAGCAAGTTATTATTACTCTAAACTCTAGCCGTAATATTGTACTGAATTTCATTACTGCCCGCTGGTCAATAATGTGAATTGAATTTGGAACCTCAAATAAAAATGACTATGAAAACTTACCAAAGACTTTTCATTTCGTAGGTTGTAGTCGCCATTCACGATCAAAATAATTAGAAAATGTAACTTTATAGTAATATCTTGTGGAATTTTTTGTATATTATATCGCAAGACCATTATTTGTACGACTTACTGCAGATCAAGTAGTTTTTCATGATCAGGGTGCGTGTGACATTTTGTATCTGCAATCGTCCCAATTAAAATAGGACTAATTTCTAGTACAGGTTTAGGTAGTAAAATCTAATCTTATCTATGCACTACCAAGTATAAAAACATTCCATTACTTGTACCATATTCTTGTTTACGTATTTCTATTCGGAATTCCCTTAAAAAGCGTGCATTTCCAACGACTGATAATATAAAGTTGAGTTGTTAGTCCGCCGTTAAAAGTTTTAGCGGCAATCCGTTGCACGGCACGCGAATTAACTAAGCCTGAGCGACGTACTTATAACCTGACACGATTGTACTGAAAAATGTAGACACCACGGTACATTATTAACTTATTTTTAATACACACAGAAAATAACGTAATGTATCATCACGCCTGGTTTTAGGCCCGAAGGATTAGGTAGAGATGTACAATCGTGGTCTTTTCCGCCTGACCATTTAATTTTTTTTTCGCTTGAATCATGCGAAAGCGCCGAGCCACGCCCCCTTAAAATTTAGGCCTATTAGAAAAGCGTCAACTTTGGCGCGCAAAATAACAATACCTCTCGTTTGGCGTGCGTCGTCAGTGCGCTCGGCCGATTCGGTATCTTTTCATTCATTATTTCTATACAAAGACAACGGGGCGGAGCTAGAGAGCGTTTTTATGTTACGAGTGCAAGCAAAAATTAGCTTAGTGGTGGTCAGGCGGGAGTGTCCTCGATAGTACCTACACCTAATACACCCACAACTTATATAGCCCCTCATCCACAAAAAGACATATATATAAAAATTGCAGTAGGTACAACGGTTTTGTTAATTTTAGCTTTAGAGAAACTTCTAACGCGCAGATACCTACAGTAGGAGGAAAATGGGCAAATGATATAAAACTAATCATTCTGTAAACTTTGAAGTACGTATAACTGACGAAATGTGAGTGTACGCCTATAATCTTAATGATGTCTCTCGGCGTTTAGACATATTTTCTTGCTCTTTGGCGGAATTCCAGAGGGTGACACTTAGTTTGTTGTCCACTGTGTAATTTGTGTACCCAGACCTGTTACTTGAGACTGAATAATTAGCAATTTATGACTACTTTTGTTAGCTTGGGTTTTACCTGTTAAAACAGAGTTCTAGATTATTGACGTCTATTTAATTCATTAAAATATACTTCACTAGACGTCAATAATCTAGAAGTCTAAAGCATTGATTTTGTCAATCAGATTTTATATTAATTGTGTATTTAACGAGTTCTGATTTTTTTACTAAACTGCGCATGCACCCTATGGAACCCCTTAAGACATGTATTTAAAAAAAAACGCGTGGAAAAGTTAGTACTTTCACCTTTGATATCTCTATATAGCTAGAAGGTTCCCTGGTGTGGATCAATCAAAAAAAAAATTGTAATGAAAAGGAGAACAAGCGCCTGTCGGTGTCGTTAACGATGTTTATACACTCGTTGAATTTAAAAAGAGTAAGAATTTTCTTGTCTTAGTTTATCTTGGTGCATAGGTTAAAGTACCTGATTTATGGTGATCGCAGAACACCTTTCAAGTTGATGGAATTGTCGATGGTGCTGTTTCACCCTTTGCTTCTCGCCCCCTCTTAGTCAGCTTTAGTTATCACTTACGACACCCATGGGAAATAGCGAAGATATTCAAAGCTTGCCACACGATATTAACCAGTAGGTAACTTTATGTGTTCTATTCATTTTGGAGTTAGACTAATTAGTTTTGTGTACACATTTTGGGACAAGACGGCTCCAACCTTATCTTTATCTTACCTTATCAATTATCTTACCTTATAATTATCTTTTCTGCCTTTTTCTCTCTCTCTCTATCTCTCTCTATCTCTCTAAGAAAACGAAGTAGCTAGCAGGGGTCATCATTATCATCATCATCATCTGCCTAGCCTTTTAATAATAATAATAAAAAAAAAAACTCAAATATACTGGACAACTGGATTTTCATAACTGGACCCTATGGAACTCGTTAAAACCACATCAAAATAGTCGAAATGTCACCTATGTTGACAAGGCACCGGGCCAAACTACAAAAAGAGACACACCCACCATCTCCGGGCTCGTCGCTCAGCTCCGCCTCGCAGCCGCCGGGACGCGCCACACCCGTGAGCACCGTGTCACCGGTCGCTGCAGTTGCGTCGAGCACAAGTGACGAGTTTTTCTCCCCACCGTCGACACCACCACCACCACCAAGAGGACGACGACGAGGAAGAGGACGGCCACCAGCGGGCTTGGGACCTCGAGGCCAACAGGCCCCGAGGCTGCGTGTTGTCGCGTAACCGCCCTCGGAAACGTCGATATACGACACTCTTCGGCCAAAAGTCCTCCTTCGTGCAGGTCTGTAGATGGTGGAACTCGTACCACGAATGACTTAAACTTGATGTTGTGGCACGATTCCAACTTTTCGACCCTCAGGGTCCAGTTGGTCTTCACTTTCAAGTACTGCACCACTTCCTCAGTTGTAGTGGAGTGATGCAGACGTGTAATGTTCAGCTGCGTCGTAGGCACAGCAGGACGCAGCAGCATGTTGGGTCCATTCGGTGCGGTAGGAAGCGCACAGGCTTATACGAGAACAGGGCTTCTTCTTCTGCCTCCTTTTCACTTTAGTGAAGCCCTGTTGGGGTCGGCTTCCAGCCTACCGGATGCAGCTGAATACCTGTATTTTACATGGAGCGACTGCCTATCTGACCTCCACAACCCAGTTAGGGGTATCAAACAGAATTAATCCTAAGACCACCGGTAATTCTCTGCAACTATCTGAAAATAAACACAGATAAATATCTGATACCAGACACTACCAAAATAACTCACATCCGAATCCGATCCAATTGTTACATTGTAGCTATTTATTGACAGATGTTTGCATTCACCACAATTCCAAATAGCCATTTAATTAATCCATGATTTCATAATTTGCAATTTTTGATAAAATAATGAGCGTTTTAACTACAGATTATTTTGTGATTACATACTCATGATATAAAATCAAAACAACCAAAGAGGATAATTATTTAAATGAATGTTAGTCAGAAATTTTGAATATCCTAAATGATGTGGGTGTCCCTTTAAAAATTATAATGTTGTCTCTTTTTAATTATACTGTTTTATTTACCTATGCTGTAGGCACACTGAAGCAGGATATGACTGCCTACCAGAAGTGTGTCCTTTGTTTAAATGATCAGGAAGTCACACGACTTCCATCATTAGCTTTACCATTAGAATTTGACCACCTCCATACAAGTTCGTAGACATAAGCGACGCCAGTGAGTTTCGTCCCGAACTCCAAGCGAAATTCGTAAGTATCTGTTTGACCCGAACTTTAAGGACAGTCAAATTCCACTCAGAATACTATGTTTATTTAGGTACCTTAAAGGACAATAAAATTAAAAATAATAATATTTTGGAAAGGTTTCACAAAAGATTCAACAAAAACACAGTATCACAAATAAAGTCATCACACCATGTCAAAATGATTTCTCAACACAATTTGTAGGTAATGTCTTAATTATCAGAGATACGTAACGTGCACGATTGTACAGTCTATCGCTTCGACGCCTAACAACACAAGATTGACGTTACGTGTTTGCGCCATGTTACCTTCGTGACGTCACATCCGCACGCTCTCAGCATCTTGACATTTCTTAACGTGCACGTTCCCCTTAAAAATAGCGATACCAAATGTTTTGCAGCCCTGTGAATATAGGGTGTAGAACAAAACGTATTCATTCGATTGACTGATTTTATCTTGTTCTGAAAATTATTAATACTGTTTTTTTTTAAAAACGTTCTGCTATTTTTTTTATTCATGTGTTTTTATCACTTTGATGATTTGGTTGTACTCCCCACTGAAACATATATGTAAATTAAATTAAGTTCAGTAAAAGTTTTAAATAAAATGATACTTTCCAAACTCAAATAGCAAAAGTTATATATAATACAACGTTCGCAGCAGCCAAGCTTAGAAGTACGGCATTCAAATCCTTTGATGTTCTATTTTGAATAGAACAGTTCAAACAAAATACAGAGTATTGTGAGAAAGTATGTAAGTTATATTTGTTTGTTTTCTCGTTGTATCAAAAGAATTCCATCGTTTAGGGCAGCCCTATGCACGTGCTCGTGGGAGAACTTTCCGCGAGGCAGCACAGACTTAACAAGGCTTTATATCGACGCCTCTTCAGATGTAAGCTAAGCCACACGATTAGTAACAAAAATAAATTAATCGCTTTAATAATAACTACCACCTAGCGGCCTCAAGAAAAGTAATAATGTTATGTTTTGAATTATAGTATCGTAGAAACCCTTACCACGATTTTCATGAACTCCAAATTCGTATAGCGTGTCCAAAAAAATAAATAAGCTATGTTACCAATAGCCCCTTATTATACCAACAAAGTAGGCAGCAATATTGTGGCGATATGTGGCTATGTCGGGACTATTTTAACTCAAATTACAAGCACAAACACGGCATTAGAGCCGCCAAATATATTCGTATCGGCAGCCAGGAATTAAGTAGAATAAACATACTATTACACTCGCTTAATTATTTCGATCATAAATCTTAAGATATTTACTTATTATGACTTTCTAATTCTAGGTTGACTGAGCTAGACGTCACGCTACGGGGGGGTATAACTGGGTAAAAGAGTGCTATAATTTTATTCTGGATTGCAAAGGAAATGAACAAAGGCCATTTACCGTCGAGTTATTCAATAATGAAGTGCAGCTGCCATGCATATCTGAAGTTCGTTCCGGCGATAACGTTTTTAATACGAGATACAATTACCTACAGGCATAAAGTGCACGAAGTTATTTAAATGCATACAAGTTACTGGCATAATTAATACCAAAAAACATTACGTAACTGAAGGTTGTAAGTATTTTTATTAATATTGCCAACGTAGTACCTACTTACACTTCGTAAAGTTCCGTTTTTAATTAAAAGCACGCGTTTTTATTCGGAGCGTTAAAAACAGATTTCACGTGATTTCCTGTGTAAGAAATTACAGAATTCGATATTACGTAATTAATATTGTCTATAGGTAACAAATACCATGGCGGTTTCCCTTTTACTTTCAGAGTTTACCTTTGGCATTGTTGTTTGTGGCAATAACGTCTATTGTGCCCTTGTTGCGTAAATCGAAGTCCTACAATATTATTGTTCACCATTTTATTTGTTCTCATAAAATTCTTTAAAGCCAGTTTTACAGGTAAAATTGTAGAACTCATTGCGCAATTCTTGAAAAACTCAAGTTTCGAATTTCGATCGAATTCGAATGGGATAAATGACACATCAATCAATTGAGATACTTTTTAAGAGCTGGCAAAACGCGGTTCTCTAATAGACTTGGTATGGCAATAGCCAAATGTGACGTCACTGTTTATTCAACTCAATAACTCAACTATTTATTGATTTCAAAGTAACTAAAAATCAAATTTGCCATTTAATTGAAAAAAATCGGGTTTTCAGGCCCAAAATAAAGTGTTTTTTTAGAGATAGGTGTCTTGGAATTATTGTTTTATGGATTGATGAATTATTATTTTTTATCTACCCTATTCAATTTCAAATCTCTCAAGAATAGGTCAAATTGTTGTTAGACCTACATTTTAGTCCTGACCTATGTCAGCACGACACAGAACAAAGACAACAGGCAGGATATTTCTTTACAAACCAGCTTTTCTCAAGAATTATTGTCCACACGTCTAGGGTGACCGCTAACCGTTAAAGCCATTAGAATTTTCCGCACTGAAATCTAAAATCTAACGACAAAGATAGGACAAGATGGTTAAATAATTATGATTTCTAAAATATTGTATTTACTCGTAGATTTCCTTTTACAGAAACAACGGTATCTTTTCCAAGTAAAAAAAACCACCTCCCTTAAAAATAAAATAAAAATAAGCGTGTTCATAATCGGAAGTAACGCTGTCATTTGCAAATTAATTTCCACCATAGATTTCCACAGACAATTACAGAAATGTTTAAAGACAGGCCTCTCCTGTCAATGTCATTCGAGCGCCACAAGAGCCTGGCAACATTATATTTTTCTCTAAAACATGGCAATAGGCAGCCCTAGTCCCAGGTAGCTGGTTCCGTACACCGAGTTTCGAGTACAACACGAGCCCTTTCGTTATGCACGCCGCCGCTATGCAAAAATAGTTTTTTTCACCACAGTCAACATTATTTGCCTACTTGATCTCTTTACGCTTTTTTTGTTCCTGGCTATTTATTAATTTACAACGGTACAAATTATGTTTTGTTTTTGTAATGAAACTGAACTTTACTTACAGGAGAGAATTTTCATTTGCATTTTCCTAGCACATTACATTTTCCTAGTACCTTTTTAAATTGGTACCAATAATATTAATATGTATGTGATTTTTTAATCAATTTATGTTACCTCAAATCGCCTGAAACACAGGATTACCTAGTTCAGGCTCACAGCTTGGATGAACTTGACATAGATTTAAGAAAAATTGTAAAGGTTTACCTTATATATTTATGAATAAATTTATTATTATTATTACTTACCACCAAGTGAGATAGAAGTTCTAGCTTGTCAAACATGAAAAAACGATTAAAGCGATGAACGGGGTAAAAATCAGGAACAAGAAAAACAATTTCAGAAAAAAAAGGAAAGGTCATCGCGTGGGGCGTAAAATTTAATACATTGGAGCATTTGTTCTAAAGTAGACGAACATTTAAACTTAAATGTTATGAGTTTATCATAAACGGTACTTTTTCGTAAAATTATCATGTCATCAGGCTTATATTCTTAAAAGGCAGACAGAGGTTACCCTCTTCGCGTACCCCAAGTTCACTCAAGTTTCGCACGTCATGTTTAATCCCACGCAAAGGGAGCAAGTTTCATCTCTCAGAATACAGACTGGTTTTAAGAATTTTCTAATAGCGTACCGCGAGGACTAGTTCGAGAAAGCCCGGGAAAAGAGCACATGGAAGGAATTGGAGAAGGCCTTTGTCCAGCAGTGGTACAGTACAGGATACTAAAAAAACGCCGATTGCTGGAGACCAAACCTTGAACCCAACACTCTCCATTACCCAGTTGAAATATTTCACACTAGATCTAAGTAGGTATCACTCAAAAGCGATCTGCATGCAAACTGTGTTCCCATTGTGTCGTAATGTGGCGCTAGATTGCAAATTGACGTACTCAGACATCATCGGTTCAGTTCATCGCCTGGCGGCAACATAAATATGCATATCTAAAGAGTGTAAAACACCTCTTAGCGAAGCCGAAAGACACTTGTTCTCCCCATCATTGCGATATCTTTTTTTGTTCTACACCTTACCTGGGAACCTTCTAGTTACGGAGATATTGGTGATCAAAGTTCCAACTTTTTGACAAGTTTTTTTTTTATTTATACAAGTTTTTAATGTAATATATTTACGTTAAACACCTCCACGACCTCCGTACAATTAGATCCATCCATCAGCACAATGTTTTGAGTGCGTTACATTGAGTTTTACCACAAAACATGATTTTTTCCAAAAAAGAAGTCGTTTCCTAGCAATCATTTAAAATAAAATCATTTTTCAAGTTACTTAGTTTGATGAACAGAATGCTTGGTTGACGGCTTCGTGATGAGGTATTTTACACCCTGTATGTAAGGTTTGTGAATTTCCTGATGATACATCATCATCATCATATCAGTCCGGAATCACCCACTGCTGGCTATAGGCCTCCCCTTTCTTTTGCCATACTTCCCAGTTATGTGCGTCCCTTATTCTTATCTTCAGTTTTAAATTGAATATTATCATACTAACATTATAAATGCTAAAATAAATGTCTGTATATCTGTCGGTCCGTCTGATACATTTTCCCGTATAAACATCTGAAAGGATTTGGATAGAACTTTGCTTAATTTGATTTGATTTAATTTTGTTAATAATTTACTAGTGATTTTAATATTAATTGTGCTGTTGCTTTTGTTATTTGTAATTCTGTTTAATTGTACCTATGATCCACAGTTAATTGATATAAATAAATTAATAAAAAATAATTTGCACACGGATAGACCATGACCTAGGTTAGGACGTATCATACGTTTTAACATGGTAGTACGTCCCTGCTAGATAAATTCCGCCCACTACATGGGTGGAACCGCAGCCAAAACCTAGTCACATTATAATGATCAAATTTGTATTTTCAGCTACTAAATCTAACATTCCTATTTTATTGTACGGATGTAACCATGAATATCGTCGATAAATTATATATTTGCTACCCCAAAGTTAACTGTGACGAATGATTTGAGTAACTATAGGTACGCGTGCGTGCCACACAAACATATGATTTAATAATAAACTAACATTACAAGTCGCGGGTTTGGCGCTTTCCAACTTTCCATGTCAGACGACAATGGCATTAATATAAATATTTCTACATTAAGCTATTACCTAACCAGACTCCTAATCATCTAGCGACGTTGTTTTTAATTCAAGGCCAATAGAACTAAGAGAACCTTTTATAAGTAGGTACTTTTTAGCAGCCACACAAAAATGGAAAATTAAAAGGAAATGTATTACTGTTTTCCATGTTTCAGCATCATGAATTCTAAATATACCGAAGGTAAATGTCAAACGTAGCGCAAGTTTTAAAACGAGCACCTGTGCCTTTTTACACCACTTCCAACGATTACCATATCGTTAAAAACAACAAAAACGATTTTGTATTTAATTCCTTTCCTACTTCACAATATTTTCGGTTTATTTTGCAAAATATTACAATTATTATTCTATTTATAACGTATAATCCTCCGCCTACTTTTTATACAATACATTACATACATATTACGTTCATTTTATATAATAAACTGGTACGTACCAGTTTCATATAAATTGTATTGAACTGTATTGTAGGTAAAGCCATAGAACTTAAACAAGCACAGTTGAGCCACTTTACCAACAATTACAAGAACTGTATATTCGAAAAAACAAATCCAAATAAATAGCAAAATATTACAATAGATTGTTTGTACCAAATTTTAAAACAGATACCATATTATGACATCACATTCGAAAACATTTCAATAGAGTTTTCAGTTAAAAACAGAGTATAGGCATAGGACTATCAGTATGAGCACTCCAACGCCCTCTCGCGTATATTATGATTGATAACAGCAGTGAGTGGCAGGAGGACCAAACATTTTTTGCCCAGTCATTTCACTCTTAGGTCATGACGAGAGGGTCATGAATATATTTCTCAAACCCCAGCTTCATTCAACTCTAACTTTAATTTATTTTTCTTCCTCAAAATCGTTATAAGCTGGTTTATTTTTAGAAAAGAGCAGATTTTCTTTCAATTGAAATAAGGAAAATAAACGTCCTATACCACGTTTAAATATGTACAAAGAGGTTTGATATCCACATGCGACTACTGTTTGAACTAAGTAGCCGAATAAGAACCTCTGGGATTACCTTTCCTAGACGAATGTGCTGAATAAATTCCCAGAGTTCTTTGAAATAATATCTCGGGAAGCAATAAACCAGTAAGTTGGAACATACTCCGGAGAAATATACCAAAGTTTTCAGCGCGAGTCGTAACTCGTGAATACTTAGCGTTGAGGTAATAATTTGTGTCTTACTTCTTATATCATTGGCGTATACTTAAAAGTTGATAGAAACGAACATATGATAGTAATCTCGTTATTAGCACCAGCAAAAATACACTCCAAAAACCACGTTAATCTTGATAAAATCGATCATCCAAACAACTTCGACCATATGGCAATTTGTAAACGAGAAACAACTAACTGACGCGCGCTGTTGACAAATTGCGACCGGCCCAACTGGTATTCTACTCTACACCATAGATTGGTGATAAGCGACCAATTTGAGGAGGCGCCACGACGGGGTACGGAAGTCGTTATTACAGTAGGCGGTGCGACCTAGCAAATTGCACCCGAACACGCCATCTGAACGTGACAGCGCTGTCGAACACATTCCTTATTTGAAACGTCTCAGTTTGACATTCGTACTGTATAGGTATTACGAATATCGAAAATCGGTGTTAAGTCAGACGCTTGCTACGCGAGTGAACAGAGTACACGTGAACGTAAGAATTTAAATAATAATACTTAATCACAATCTACGTATCAACCCCGTCTATAACTATTTTGACCGCAAGTATTAAGCAATAAAAAGTTTGGTAAAACCGCTACGAATCTGTAAGTATTTCGTAGCACGCGCGGCTACGCACAGTGCTACGAGGCTACGGGCTACAAGGCCAGGCGACACATGATTTTTAAGCACGCATTGTTTCAGCTATTGGAAAAATGTGACGAATAAACTGAACTTTACAATATAACATTCTCTATTCTAGGTACGACTCGGTCTACAAAGTAGAATTTGAGGGCCCTAGAGAGACAAACCATTATCACATTATTATTGGATTTGCTTTGAAATGGTTTAATATTTCAGAGTCCTCTCTCCTATGCCTCAATCAATGTGACAATCATCGAATTTCCCATTTGTACATGCTGTGGTTATTTTCGTACACCTACACCTTTACTGGTTCCAATCTACCTCACAATACAATTACTTTGTTGGATTCGTTAAAAACTACTAAATTCACTTAATCAGTTGTTCTTTTTTAATTTCAGGTTGCAGTACTCTTCAAAGTGGACCGCAAGGAATCGTTGGGTTGTTGTCCAACTTGGGAGAGGAATATTATGTCCAGCTGTGAACTGCGATAGATTCAGATCATTGACCTTTAGAATCATATCTCAAGGTCAGCGAGCAGTGTCATCGACACGTGAAAATGGGTTTCTTTATTTCTAGAAAATTGTATAGTTATGACTGTTTAGTTGTCTAGATTTCAACAGCGTCTTGATTATCATAATTGTGTCGCGATTGAGGATATTGGTTTAAACTGCTCCACTTAGTTTTATACTTATAACATTCATTGGTTTTACAATATTGGCTTATTGGAGTAAAAGTGAAAAAAATACTCGAAGGTTCGATTTCGCGTGTTGAGACGGCGCGTGATTGATCCCCAGTGCAAATATAATTCAAATACCAATGAGAGCAGGGCAGCACTGACATTAAGCAACGCGTTTGTACGACTAGCTTCACTGAAAATTAGGCTCGGACTCCACCAAAGCGGCAAGTGCGAAGCAGAGAGGAGAGTAAATTAGTAAAACGTAGGGGTATACACCGAAGCTGTACAGAGATGTGCAAAATGGAGAGGAGAAGAAATGTGCACCGGTCACAGCACATCGCTCACCGAACGTCGCTCGCAGTACACAGCTCACCGCACCTGCCGCCGCGGCCGGCGAGTGCGGAGAAAACTTAACAATTACGTGACATCTCCTCTCCTCTCCTCTCCTCTCCACTCCTCTCCTCTCCTCTCCTCTCCTCTCCTCTCCTCTCCTCTCCTCTCCTCTCCTCTCCTCTCCTCTTCTCTCCTCTCCTCTCCTCTCCTCTCTACTCAACCGTTTCCACTAAAGCCCAGTCGAAACGAGAAAAGTAAATAACTAAATTCTATTCGTGGTTAATTAACAACACATCTCTGCTCTCATATCGTCTCCGCTTCGGTGGATTCCGGCCCTTAAGCTTGAACAGTGACAATTATTTCTCTCCTTATAATACGTATACAAAATCTGAAGCCACTCTAAACTTTAAAAGAAACACCTTATATTAATAACTTTTAAAAATATTGACTAAACACAAATAGACACGCGTAAGATAGAAAGAAATAAAACGTTTATCTAAGAAATAGTCTATATACTTCTACTTAAGTACAATCGCGTGAATCTA
The DNA here is from genome assembly GCA_905147715.2 of Xestia xanthographa. Taxonomy (NCBI): domain Eukaryota; kingdom Metazoa; phylum Arthropoda; class Insecta; order Lepidoptera; family Noctuidae; genus Xestia; species Xestia xanthographa. The sequence goes on along the minus strand of LR990653.1, from coordinate 19,290,162 downwards.
AGTGACACTTGAAAACATTATCGGAATTACTCTTGGGACCGGCGCTGACAGTTTTACGAAAAAATACCTTTACAAGTGATGGGATCTAAAACGTTTTACGTAATTATATGGAGGTGTTTAGGTAACAGCCGCGGCGCTGACGAGGGACCTTCACGGTCTTGGGTACTGGCGGGGTAGCAGGGGATGGGTTTTGCAAAATTATTTACGACGTAGACTAGACCCAGTAAGAGCGAATTTCACTAAGAAACCGAATGATATCAGCTCATTTAAACTGCGCTTAAGGCCTGAATTATTGTTACGCTGACGGTCGGTCGCGTACGGTCGGTTGTGACGTCAGCGACAACAAAATACGGCTGTCGGTCGCCGCTGACGTCAGCGTCGCAGTATGGTGCTATATAGAACACAATGTATACTCGTACGCGACCGACCGTGCTCAACCGACCGTCACCGAGACAAGAATTCAGGCCTTATAGTTGCTACTGTTATCAATGCACTGCCAGCTCTTACACGCAGTTTAATTACACTGATCGCTTCTTATTTCATTTGTGAAAAGCCATAGTGGTCATAGCGTCATCTGCCTATAGTTTTTTTTCTGAACTATTGTGTTGCCAGCTTCAACCGAATACAGTTGAATAACAATAAATTTTACAAGAAACGACTGCATATCTGAACTCCACAACAGTTATTGGGTAATACAAAACCCCTTGGTCAGACTGGTAAGCATAATTTATACACATTTTGTTTTAATTGTTTTTTTATTTATTATTCAAAGATGGTAAGTAAGTAGACTTATAAACTAAACCCCATAAAACCGTTGCAATGGTTTGCATGTGGGGTCGGTGAGTCTCTAGCAACACGAGCCGAGTCTTTCGCGAGTTTTGTTTAAGTACCATGTAATACGGGGCGAGCCTAAATGCCATCAACTGGACATAAATCCAGATTCCGTCACTGCTGCTAACGAGGCAGTCACTGGTAAGCAAAGGGTATTACCATAAATACCTAATTAGATCCTTTAATGTTCAACTGGATTCCACTCTTGTAAATGGATTTCAACTGCAGTTCTCAAATTCCTTTTTATTTAGGTCTACGCAAACGTTTTTTATCGCGGTTTAACCAGAGCCAATAGTTTTGCAGTACGATAATTGTTTATTTTATGTTATGGGTAACAATGTTTACCAAACATGTTTCTATCCATTCACAAGGCGCTTATTGGTTATCGTATTGACCGTTTTTCTTTGTCCAGTATCCTTATTTTTTCCTCGAATAAAATATCAGCTTATTACTTGATATCAAAGTTATTTTGTTACTCAAATAAACTAAGTTGCAATGGCAATATTTGCACGGCTGTTAGTAAAGTTGTTGCAAGTCAGAGTTGCGAGAAATGTACAACTTTAAGGATTTTCCGGGGATTCTCAGTATTTTTACATCGTGTTTGATTTCTGGTACCTAAAAACATAATTTTAAGGGGACTTTTATATTAGACTTTATTAGAAATCGTTTGTATCTATTGAATATTCGTTCACGCATCAATCATTGCTTTTTATCTGTTACAAATGTTTTTGTTACTCTCTGAACCACTGAGACGAAAAATAATCATGTTACGTAATAAATAATTTTCCACAAAACCCATTTTCTCGGTTGACCTATAAACACACACATTAACTAACAAGTGCATTATTAACATTCTAACAAGCTCCTCCCAATAAATTTCAATGAAATAATTCATATAAATTTCTATTTAGGGGTCGAAAGAATATCGGCTCCACTCGAAATTATTCTTAAATGGCGGTCGTATATTTTAATTAAGGCTCCGTGCTCATGCGGCCGTCGATAAGGCAAGTACGACGGTAACGATATGGTTGACTCGCGGTCCCGACCGCGTTGTGGCACGTTTTATTTCACGTAATAACATATTAGGTTAGGTTTGAAGCACGCGCCGAACCCGCGTAGTTTGGAGCCCATGTAAATAATACTGATTTAACGACTGCTCCAAACGCTACAGCTATACGTATGGTCAAACACTTTCTTTTTTTGGTAGTTTTATGAGATTTTATAACGTGAAACTTAAAGTGTATTTGCATAATATATTGATTACTTACAGTTACAGATATAGTGAAAAAGAACTATAATTATTAGTCTACAGCTAAGTATGAAACATTCTTATGACCGGCATAATAAAGCCAAACCGGTATAGACTAATTGCAAACGCGGCTTTAGGCCCGGATTCCACCGAAGCGAAGACGAGACGAGTAGAGATGTGGTTTTAACCATCAATAGAATTTCGTCGTCTTCGTTTAAGTTTAGTAGAAAGGCTTGAGCAGAGAGCAGAGAAGACGACTGTCTTGTGATTGTTTAGGCCAGCGTGCCAGCGAAGACGAGAAGAGACGTGATCGGCGTGTGGTGAGCGGTGTGCTGTATGCGGTGAGTGGTGTGTGATGAGCGGTGTGCTGTGTAACTGTGTACGGCGTGTGATGAGCGGTGCTGTGTAACTGTGTGCGGCGTGTGATAAGCGGTGTGCTGTGTAACTGTGTGCGGCGTGTGATGAGCGGTGCTGTGTAACTGTGTGCGGCGTGTGATGAGTGGTGTGCTGTGTAACTGTGTACGGCGTGTGATGAGCGGTGCTGTGTAACTGTGTGCGGCGTGTGATAAGCGGTGTGCTGTGTAACTGTGTGCGGCGTGTGATGAGTGGTGCTGTGTAACTGTGTGCGGCGTGTGATGAGCGGTGCTGTGTAACTGTGTGCGGCGTGTGATGAGCGGTGCTGTGTAACTGTGTGCGGCGTGTGATGAGCGGTGTGCTGTGTAACTGTGTGCGGCGTGCGGTGTACATCTACGCACAGTTTCGGTAGACACCCTAGCTTTGACGCAGCTAGTCCCTTCTCCGCTTCGCACATCTCCACTTTGGTGGAGTCCTGGTCCTAGGTCTGAGACACTATACTCTGACAGATAATATTCAGTACATTATCTAGGTTCAGTATGAGTATCTGTCAATTTCCCGTGTCCACAGCCGATCGGCAATCTGTCCGTAACGGTTTAACCGAACAAAGCGCAATCCACTGAATCCACTATTACTAAAGATATAAACATTTTTCAAAGAGGGTACAGAGATGAAGCAAAATTTTCTAAGCTCACCCTGAGGGTCAAGTGAAGAGGGGATAAAACTTTTTACTTACGAATAAATTCGCAAACAACTACTAGCAAAACAATTAATATCAATGTGCAAGAGGGTGTCTACTGTAACTAATCACTTAAGAAAATCCATTATTCTATTTATTTTCATTAATCAAGACATTCCAATACATCGATGGATTAATTTGAACTTGCTCTTGACTTGTAATCCATTATGAAATAACAAATATTATTTTGTAAGGAGTAAGTAAGCAATATCGTTGTTTTGTTGTCTTAGTGCTTTCTTCCGGTTCTTCACGAGCTTGAGTTAGTGAGGTAAAGGGTTTAATAATATGGGAAAGTATTTATAGATATTCTATTGATAATGATATTACGTAGTAAAGCTTGTATACCTTCCTATGTTTATATCTGTCGTAAGAAACGTATTGGAGACATTAGGTCTGATTTACGCAATCTTATAAATTGAACACTTCACTTTATATTTTTAATTTTCATAAATTGCATCTTGGTTAACTAACGGTTACGGTTACTGCATAATTTTCTCAAGTCATCCTGGTAACTTCATCTTGTTTGCTTCCAGTTTCAGCTCCAAGAATTGTATCGACTCGGACCAAGTTTTCTGTACTAAAACTTCATTGAAGTGCAAAATAAATTTTGTAACTTCAGATACGCCATTAGAATAAAGAGCTTTGATTGAAAACAAGGAATATGTCGTCATTAATCAATGTTGCATCATCTTACTTAATGTATTAAAATAAATATTTCAAGCAGAGGAGTGTCTCCATTAACAATATTAAAATATAAAACATTGATGGCAAGTGGCAGCGTCGCAGTTCGTTCGCGCTAGTAGAGGGGTCCGAGTGCTGACTCCGCGACCTGCAGTGTGCACCACTCGTATCACGACTACCTACGTGTAGGGTATAGACAGTTAGGGAATGTGAGGGCTCTTCACCCCACGTATCATCCACGGATGGGCGGCCGCCGTAATGAGGGCGAGTTGCGTAATTTACGGCCAGGGGCGGTTATGAACTCAGGGTGCAACTGTTTGAAGTTATTACGCGTATTTGAACTGCGTGCACTAAGTGAAAAGTTTTGTAAGTTAAACATATTCAAACAAGTGGAAAGATAACTTAACACTTCAAATTAAAATAACACATAAAAATTACTGAATAGTTTTTCATATTAACGCATTTTTGTCCGATTTAGGTAACTTTGTAACATCCCTAGCATAACATACATACGTTACAGGCTTGACCACCACTTCCAAACTCAGTAGCGCACATATGCACACACAGCCAGAGATGTTATCTCAGTAAAATTATTACTATATACAGTATCTACACTATACGCATAAAAAATAACGGTTCGAAACTTTTTTCTCTCGCAAAATGCCAACCAATTAAAAATATATGTTTGTACACATTGCTGTCTTTATGGATGACTAGGGGACGTCACGCGGTTTCACCCGCATAGTTCCCGTTCCCGTGGGAGTACGGTGATAAAATATAGCCTATACGGATTCGGAAGAATCCCTCTAAGTAATGGTAAAAGAAATTTTGAAATCGGTCCAGTAGTTTTTGAGCCTATGCAATACAAACATACAAAAATACAAAAGTTTCCTCTTTATAATATTATAGATTATGGATGATGACAATTACCACTCATGAACAGTAACTATGATTGTTTTATGATAAACTGACAATAAATTTTATCTTAATCAGCTTGACAGACGGATTGCCGTATATTTTTATTAGCAGACAGGAAAAAAAGTACTCCATACTGTTGGGGTGATCGCTTATTCAACTGCCTTTACAGAATATAAAGTTGAACAGAAAGGGTTTAAAACTACCGACTTATCACTCAGCGATATTCATTTTTTTCTTTTCTGTATTAATATGTAAGTTTAATACTAATGTGACTAAAGAGAAGATAGTAGATACCGCATCAAAATCCTTTGAGAGAGAGTTACTTAGTTTGATTTACGGCTTCGTAAAGGGATCGTTTACACCTTGTATAGACTGTTTTCACCACGTATACTTTTGCACTACTTTTATAAAACCATATTGGTAAGTGCAAATTTAAATTGATGGATGCATGCAAAAGCTTCTCTTTGCAGCCAAACTGGCAGTCCATTCCAGTACACAAACTATTTAACTAACTATTCTATACTACACCATTTTGTCAAAGGACTACAACTTCTGGCAAAGGAGGTCAGTTGCACCACAATATAATTATATTTTGTACCGACTTCGCTTGGAACACTGAAACTTTTCAATGTCTTATAAAATGAATTTGACACAAGGACTTTGGAAGTCCCTGAGCAAAATTGCTATCTAAATGATATCTGCAATTTAAAAACGGTTAATTAAAAGCTGGAGTATATAACCATCTCATTAAAAATATTAAGCGGTGCGCTTTAATGTGACGTTTTTCGGTCCCGAAAATTTAAAAAAGAATCCCTTACTTTACCGAATGAGAGGTACATGCAGCGTAGGGTCACCAAGTTACCTAAATAAATGACACAGGCTTACTTACAAATACATTCTATTTTCAAAGTTATTTTTTTACTAGCATACACTTCTAGATTACCATAGACATTCCAAATTGAAAGTCATAAACCAATAGGTAAAGTTTTACGGATCCGAGGCGTCGGTAGCTCATCCACCTCGAGCACACCCTTCTCATTTGTCAAATCAACAGAAATATATGCGTGAGAACTCACAGATTGATGGCGAGGCCTAGATTGAATTACATCTTGGTAAAACCTGACGAGGGTCTTACGTTCCATGCGGGTATAGCCGAGAACAAGAATAATATGAGAATTTGGTCGGATATCCGATATAAGGAAGACGTTCGTTTTGTTAGGGAGACACGCAGTTATTTATTTGAAAAGTTCTTCAACTATCCCGTTTATAAATTGCGTCTTCTTTAGGCCCGAAAATGTGAATAATAAACTTATATGTCACTGAGAGATAACGTATAAAGGGTGTAAAACACCTCTTAACGAAGCCGAAAGGCACTTGTTCTCCTCATCATTGCGATCATTTTTTTGTTCTACACCATACCTGGGAACCTTCTAGTTACGGAGATATTGGGGGTCAAACTCCCAACTTTTTAACAAGTATTTATTTAAATACAAGTTTTTAATGTAAGATTTTTCACACATGTAAGATTTTTGACTTTAAACACCTCCACCTCCCCCGTACTATTCAATCCATCCATCAGCACAATGTTTTGAGTGCGTTACATTGAGTTCTACCACAAAACATGATTTTTCACCCCAAAAAAAAAGTCGTTTCCCAGCAATAATTTTTGCGTAGTTACTTAGTTTGATGTACAGAATGCTTGGTTGACGGCTTCGTGATGACGTCTTTTACACCCTGTATAAGCAGTAAGATCTTCGTCAACAACACAAAATCGTTTAACACATGCACGGAACACTCGTTAACTAATCCCGCGGTCATAATAATAGATACAACAAACAACTAACGTGATATCTCAAATCATCAGGGTGTACAATCTTCGACAAGTAAATAGAGCTTATCTCAAGTGTGTAGTTTAATCGGATGTTTATCCAACTAATTGGATTTTCCGTGCCTCCCCCCCTCGCCCCGCGCCTAGAAACCTTCCTGTATGAAACTGCACTTACACACTACATGTACACTCCGAGGCAGTTTGCGTACAACTTGCTGCAATATTAATGTTGTTCCCATATTGAAACCGAACTGAAGTCTTGATCATAATAGTTTGTGGAGACGGAACTTTGAGGGTACGAATCGAGTCTCGCGAGACCACTTCAAATAGAATGCCAATTACGTCAAATCCTAGTGAAATATAAAAAGGAATGTTCTAGTTCGACGTTTGAACGATCAATTGCACATCACGCTCGCTCCAGTTGTTGTGCTCGCGGACTAACAAGCTGTTACAATTGGAACACGCTGCAATATTTGAGCACAATATGTTATTGCTGCGATATTCGAGTAATATCAATAGAGTACTGTTGATATAGTTTCGAGCTTTTACACCGGGGATTCATATGAATATAATATGTACCTGGGTATATGTAAACCACTGAAAAATTACCTAAATCCCAGCTCAAACAAAAATATGATTAAGAAGGATACTAGTACTCTACTTAGGGCCAAGTTCACCGAAAAGATAACAGTCTGATTATCTAAAAACAGCTGTTTAGAACACATTTTTGAACATGTAGATGTGTTTTAAACAGCTGTTTTTAGATAATCAGACTGTTATCTTTTCGGTGAACTTGGCCCTTAAGAGGCCGATGCGTAGTTCATACAAACGTAATACCAAAATAATTTGTAACTCAAGCATATTCTTAAGGTAGTGTGTATTTTAGATTGGATTACAGAATATCCATGGTCCCAAATATAATTATATTTTGAAAGGACAGAGATATAAAGACGAGATATGAGGAATTTAAAATTTTATTAGAACACTATTTTTTCTCATAATCAGTGTCTATTCAAAATATACACATCAACAGAATCTAGGGATATTTTATATTTCATCAAATATCTAAAAATCTATGAAGAATTTCCTGATATAGTAAATGGAAGAATGATAGGTTATTTTAAGATCTATAGTAAAAAATAAAAAACAGTTCGTGATTTTTTTGTTTTAAATAAAAATGTTTATTTTTTTAATCGCCGTAGCAAATTAATATGGTAAAAAGCTTCATTTCTTCTTATAAAGCTATTAATTTTACGGAAAATTGAAAAAATCTTTTATAATCTAATTATTAATAATCAGTGTTGCCACCTCTTACATTAATTACACATCGACATCGTTTGTTCATGCTTAAAATTAGATTGTCAATGTCTTGCTGCGGTATGAGGTCCCATGTTCTTTGCAAGTGTTCGTAAAGTTGTTGTTCTGTCGTCAAATTTGGCGGGAAATCTCTCAAAGCTTTTCGTTGTAACATGTCCCAGGCATGCTCGATAGGATTTAAGTCGGGCGACTGTGCAGGCCAATCCAAAACTTGAATATCGTGGTCTCGGAGAGCGGCCGACACCAGCCGCGCCGTATGGGAAGGAGCATTATCGTGCATGAGTAGAAATTCCTGGCCCATTTGGATTCTGTGTGGGACAATAACAGGCTCTACTACCTCTTCGTGGTATTTTTGTGCAGTCATGCTACCTTGGATGCAAATGAGCTGGGTTCGTCCGCCAAGACGAACTGCCCACACCATGATTGTCCCGCCTTGGTATGAGTGGACCTCCTGAGGGTGCCGTAGACGGCTAACTCTCCCTGGAGTTCTCCAAACGCGTGTTCTTCGTGAATCCGGATGAAACCCAAACCGGGACTCGTCGGTGAATAGCACCAAAGACCATTGTTCGTCACTCCATGGTAAATGCTCCCGAGCCCACGAAAGCCGCCGACCGCGATTGCCACGTCGCAATGCTGGAACACGTAGCGGTCTTCGAGCATGAAGACCAACTTCAAGCAACCTCCTTCGCATGGTTTGGTCGCTTACCAGCAGCTGGTGGTCCTCCTGGAGCCTTTGTACTAGTTGCATCGCTGTGATATTGGGTTGTCTTCTAGCGGTCATTTGGAGAAATCGATCCTGTCTCTGCGTAGTAACGCGATATCTACCCGTGTGCCGTTCAGCTACATCCCCAATACTGCGATAACGTGACCACAACCTTGATATCACGTTTTGGCTAGTGTGTAGGGCCTCAGCAACGACGCGTTGAATAGCACCATTTTCTAGCATGCCCACGGCTCGTAACATTTCATCTCGACTCAAATGACGACGTGACATGACTCCTAAAGCTCACACGGCACGTTAAATTACAAAAGAATAAAAATCTAATCCCTTTTCATTAATTAATATTAATAAAACAATTTTAATTTTCCTTAGCGTAACGAATTACTAACAATTTTGCCGCCGTATTTTGTTTTTTCTTTTTTTTTATATTTATTTTTTAAATTTTGAAAATAGAATAAATGAGGTTTCAATCTGTATACAAACTTTTTATGAAAACTAAAAAGATTTTAAACTAAAAATTCGTAAATAATTTAGGATTAAGGTATCCCTAGATTCTGTTGATGTGTGTATATTTGGGAACCTAGAAATTCTGTATTCCAATCGGAATAAATACACACTACCTTAAGAATATGTTTGATTTACAAATTATTTTGGTATTACGTTTGTTTGAACTACGCATCGGTCGCCGGCCTCTTAACACATAATATCACGCCTGTAATCCCCGAAGGGTTGGGCAGAGATGTATTACGTAATAGTACATTCACATTTCGCCATGCAATAGAGAGCGAGCCAACTGGGCGCAATTTCAGACTCCGTGGTTGCTACTGAGAAATTATTGATGGAAAAGCCCAATAACACTTTGCCCGATCCGGGAATCGAACCCAGGACTTCATGCTCAGCAGTCGTGCATGCGATCACTAGACCAACGAGGCGCTCTACTCACTTTTTTATCTTTTATTATTAAAAAGACTCTGTTACAATTACACACACCGGCAAAATTAGGGGAACACAATAAAAGTTACTTTTTTTTAAACTTATGGGTACAGTCAGTCGAACGTTGGGTGTATCGGTAGCCGTGATCCACTGTAATGTGCAACGATACAGACAGACAATATCTTATGTGCGCAGGCGAGGGCAAGGCAGATCGCACAAACTGTACCGTAGACACGTTTTATAAGGGCGCCAACTTTAAGAAATCGTCGTCAAACGGCTGTGCGAACGTGTTACTAAACGAACAGTTAGTAAATTTAGCATTCCAATATTTTTTATTATTTCTCTATAAATAAATTCTAACAACCCCATTTTGATTTGATTGATTTTGTTATTTATTTGACAAAATCTTATTTACATAATTAATTAAAAACTAAGTATTAAATAAACTAAAATAAATAAACTAACAATAAACTATAAAAGGGCATCGAAAAACTCCTTCTCAACACTGTCAGCTGGTAATGTGCCCAAGCGACTGGAGGCGTTGCCACGTTGTATGGCAATTCTTAACCTCTATCCAAGAAAACCCATACCATACCCATCTTCTAAGGAAAAAAATATTTCATAAAATAAACAAATACACTCAAATAAAACGAAAACAATAAAGAAAATAAGAACATAAAATCTAAAAAAATCATTCACTTTTTTTGTGTTTCCTTAATTTTGCCGGTGTGTGTATTTAACTTAACCACCAACCCCACAAACCATAGTGGATTTATCTTAGTCTAGGTACTCTACTTACTACGACTTAATTTAGTTTCTCTACTTGGACTAAATTTCAGTATCGTCTAATGAAGACGACAGTAAATCTCTGTGCATATAGAAACAGTGTTCAGAGCCCGATAATTGTTTCAAATCTGCGTAAACTATATCACCCAATGAAGGGATTTAGAGGATAGAATAAAATAATTCCCCCCGAGATGTAGGAACTTAATAATCTAAGCACATGCTTACTGAGCTCCTAAACTAGGTGTTGCATATTCAACGAGCGATTTGCGTAAGTAAGCAATGGCTTATGTACATAACTAGGTATACGACTCAGTGGTATCCATATTACATACATAGTTTGGTAAAGAATATGCCTGGGTGTGTATCAAGTTATGATAGAGGGGTTACTTAAGTAAACATTTGTGTACTTAGAGACTGTTTCTACTAAACAAGTTTTGAAGAAATTAGTTATGATTGTTAGATCTTCTAAACTAAATAAAAATTGTTTGAAATAAACAAGTTTTAAATAAATGAGTGATGTTCTACGCCATCATCTGCCTAGCCTTTTTCTCAAATTTATTAGGGTCGACTTCCAGTCGAACCGGATGCAGCTGAATACCAGTATTTTACATGGAGCGACTGCCTATCCGACCTCCACAACTAAGTTAGCACTGGGTAATACGATACGACTGCTTGATAAGACTGCTTGCCAGACTTTTTGGGCCTCTCCCGTAACGACTGTCAAAGGCATGTCAAATGACAGCCAGGACCAACAGCTTAACATGTTTTCGAGGCCCAATGAAAACTCGGTATATAATGGGCATCCACGGACCAACCTAGGCAAGCGCGGCTTAACCTGCAGGTTAAGCCGCGCTTGCCTAGGTTGATCGACCCGAGTGGCTGTTATTATTTAACCACGAGCTCCTAAGATTTTCTAGGTATTGATCAGAATATACGTTCTTGCAACAGGTGCTCATATGTCTGAAAACTCTGAAAAGATGCATTCATATTAGAGCGAAAAAAGTTTCTCTACATAGTTCACAGTAACCTTCAGTTTCACTCAGCCCCATGGGATGGAGTCGTGAAGTTATTTCACGTTTGGTTTGGACTTTACTTTGGTTTCCTTAACATAGAAAACTGTTTTAAATTATATTTAAAGTATATTTACGTAACATCAAAGTAAAGGGTTTCAACTGAAAAAAAAAACAAAGAGAAACCTTAGTTTACTTTTACACAATATGAAACCTGAAAAACAATTTAATAAAATGTGAAGTGGTTTTGTTAACAAATGTTTTGTATTTCGACACTCCGATTGATTAAAAGTATACATGTAGCTAATAAAAATGTATCCGATTCGTTCATACAGGGTTATAGTTTTCAACGAACGGCCACATTTTAAGAAATGGTTTCGAATCGATATATTTTGCATAATTATAATGAAAAAAGAAACAAAACTTTTAAATAAAATTTCATTCCTGTCCACCACTAAAAAGCAAAAATGTGGATATTACAACAGCACAATTCAGTTCAACAGCCTAGATAGGTAGCAGTTAGCACATACATACATTTGGCGGTGCACGTACGCACACAAGTGCATTAATTCCCATTAGGTTTATGATTTAGGAAATTTTTAGGACACTTTCTAATGAATGCTATTATGAAAGAACGAAGAGAAGACTATAGCAGGGAGATACGACTCGCCTATATTTGGGGCTATTGTTCGTAGATGCATTACGAACAACAAGCTTGTGTCAAAATAAATAATAAGCTGTAACTAACATAGTTTATAAGTTATTTTTACTAACCTCCTATGGATGTTGCTTGTCCGAAATAAAAGTTATTTTATTTTATTTATTTATTATTTTATTTTATATTTTTTGACAATAATATTTAAAAGGCACTTTTGGTTTGATATCTAGATCTTAATTTTAAATTTTGGCTGGTCATTGAAAACTAACTCTGTATATTCACAGTTGAAGACCGCGACTGCTGAGCATAAGGTCTTGTGTTCGATTCCCGAATGGCGCAGCGTTAGTAACGCTGCCTTCCCAGGTTAGAAACCTGGTAGGGGCAAATGTTTGTGTGATGAGCATGGACATTTGTTTCCGAGTCATGGATGTTTATATGTATAATAAGTATGTATTTACAAACAAAAAAGTATCTATGCTGTATATCAACTATCTGGTGTAAACAACACAAGCCTCGTTGCCTAATAATGATAAACATTTTATTATCAGCCAACTGAGTCCCATTGATAAAATACACAAAATAACATTTAACAATAATAATAGTGGTGGTTAGGTTAGGTAGATGGCGCTGTGTGTAATGTCCAGCGATCATCATCGCCATCATATCAGCCCGGAATCCCCTATTTTATAAAACAAAAAACAATTACTATAATTTACTATTATAACACTCGGTTACCTAAATCCCAATCGGACATCCAACACAAATTCGCCAAGTGGACCGAACGGAGAGTAAACATCACTGCTATAGATTTGGACGCTGGACTGATACCCGATCCACAGGAGACTTATGTACCTACCTATAGGATCTATGTATACCAGCTCAAACAACCAAGGACAGGGTGATTGCATTAACGGGTAAATCAGTTTCTGAAACCAAGAATATTCTTGAAACTAAAGTAACTTTGGTTTAACTTCCGACATTTCGATGACATAATCTCGCTTTTGGAAAAGTAATTGGTTGCTCAAAACCAAATGCCTGTTATTAAAATAAAATTAAAAGTTAAAAAAATAAATTGTGAATAACCATTTTATGTCGAACTACGTTTCGTTAACTAAACTTTTATAAATAGTAAATTCAGTGACCCCACTTTTGACGGTTTTGTGTCCAGTTTCTTCTGGCCACTTCACGTCAAAAGTGGAGAGACTTGGAAGAGAACTACACTTAGCATTAGGCGGCCAAAGGTTGAAGAAGAGAGTGATTAAATATTTATTTTATGTTGGAATAAATAAGCCACGTCACTTTAAACTTCAAAAATACATAATCAGATTTAAAAAGTCACAAGTTACAATTAAAGGGTACAAGGTACAAATCAACGTGGATAACAAACTCCATCGAAACAACGGCCATTTCCCCGTTTTTCGATGCGGAAACATCAACAGTTATACAGTTGAAAGTGTTGAAACAGATGAACACGCCGAAATATTATTTAAAACCAATTAAATGGTACTTTTTGCTGGCGTCCGTGGGTTTGTCAAGCATTTCAATTAATTTTTTTCACTTGATCGATCAGTTCGCGCGAGAACAAAGCAATTACGACATCGGAACGTAACCGATAGCAATTAATTTGTTTTCGCCTCCACGAGCAACGGTCCGGTCTCTCCGAACGCGCCCTTTGTAGGCGTCAATTCGACGCCTTTTATATTAAATTTTTGTTTGTATTGAACTTTACAGATAACGAATTCCTACCCAGGATAACTTTTAGTGTTTTTATTGCCTAATAAGTCTTGGGATCAGAAATTGCTAAAACGTCTTAAATTCTGAAATCTATTTTATTTGCGTCTTTTGGCGGAAAACTCATCTGTGTTGAAGGTTTCTTTAATAGTCAAAGTTAAGTCCAGAACACGAACTAAAAATAGAATCTTACAGATCATTTATGATATAAATAGGCACATTGTCAGGCCAATTAAATTAATTAATTATTCAACAGAGTTTTCCGTTAAAAATTGATGTATGACACTAAATCTTAAACTGTGATTACTTATATATACTTACTTATACTATGATTTTATTATTATTCTTATTATTATTCCGATTTTATTTATTTTAATTTGGATAATTTGATTGTAATTAATTTAATATGAATTGCATGTATATTGTTTGATGTTTTGTTTGATGTTCTTAAATAATTTAGAGACATTCAGACACGATGTTGAAGTCGTTATTGAATAAATGAATTGAAATCTTATAAACCAGCGGAAATACATTTCGAACATTTTCAAACGCCATAAATAAAACAACAATCATTTCTATTTGCATGCACAGATAATAAAAAACGTATATTTAATGTAGCACCGCTTCATAAAGAATTCCCCGATCCAGAAAATATGTATTTCCCTAAAGTAATTCTCATGTTGGGTAATATGTGTAAGCGGGCTTTAGTAGGGTAAATCGGGACGCAATATTTAAAACAAGCTTTTATGCCCGAGCAAAGACGGGCTTTCAGGAGACCAAAGAAAATAAAAAACTGTAGATTTACTTTTCAACGTGTATAGATTGTTGTACAAAGGTAATTTTACTGGTTTCTTTTTGTCTAATAAAACCTTACAACATCACACATTGTTATGTTTTTGATGTTTATATTATAACTTTTATCCTTTATATTTTTTATGCCAAGTGATTCGTGGAAATAACATATAATTTAAAACAAAATATTCACGATACCTAACAATTGTACATAATTGTTTGTATAACAGAATAACTAATCTATTTTCAAATGTATTTAATAGTAATTCGAACGAAAATAAATTTTAAAATCGTCAAATGATTTTACTCTTTCGCAGTAAACTTTTGTGCAGTAGATTCGACCAAGTTGTACTTGTGGTTCCCTTACCAGTATTAATTCATAAAAATATTGTACATCATAATAACCATTATTGTATTTTCAGTAACGTCACACATCCTATCATCTGCCTATCCTTTTCCCAACTACGATGGGATTGGCTTTAAGTCTAACCAGACCAGTATTTTACATGAAGCGACTGCCTATCTGACCTCCACAAACCAGTTAGTACTGGGTAAGACGATATCCCTTTTTTTTTTCGGATGGGAAGTCATCAAATGACTCCTCCCGCTCTGGGCGGAGCAGGAGGGAGTCTCAGACTTTTACTGACTAAAACCCATCCATGTTCCTTCATCGCCCTTTGTGTTCCGGGGCCATGGTATTTCTTTCAAACAGTCCCGCAACCCCGGCAGGCATCGGTCCTTGCGGACCCCTTCCTTTTTGTTTACTCTTTGAGGCGCGCGTGGAACACGAACGCGCCGTCGACACGGTCTGTCGTCATGAGGCGGACGGACGGCGAGCTAGTCCATAGCCCACCGTCCACAGGCCCGCGCCTACGATGGCCGGGGGCCACGTGGTGGCCCCTGGCCATCGTGGTACCCTTTTGGTTAGACTGGCTGTCAGACTTTCGGGCCACTGGCTGCCTGTAACGACTGACAAAGATCTACAGAAGACAGCCGGGGCCAAAGGCTTAAACGTGCTTTCCGAAGCACGGAGGAAACTCGGTATGTAACGGGTGGTCACCCATCTACGGACCAGCCCAGGCAAGCGTGTCTTAACCTGAAAATCGACTTCAGCAACTGTTATTATTTAGGCACACGAGCTCCTCCCACACATCGCTACACATCCAGCTTTCAAAATTTCTCCCACGTAATCGTTCCTCTACGTCGTCGTAGTCGGCGGCTGAATATATCAGATTTTAATCGACATTTTGACGATACTTATATTTCGGAATACATGTCCGAAACGTCGTGGATTTATTTTAATGATAAATGTTTTTAACTGCTGTGTTTTATTTTATTGTTCTTCAGTAGAATTTTAAATGAAGTTATGCTTTGTGTTCATTATTTTTCTCCTTTATTTCTTCTACCTGATAGGCTGAAATAAAGGGTGTAAATAGACCCTTAACGAAGCCGAAAGGCACTTTTTTCCCCCGTCATTGCGATCATTTTTTTGTTCTGGACCATATCTGGAAACCTACTAGTTAGTTACTAGTAGGTTACTAGTTACGGAGATATAGGAGGTCATAGTTCCAACTTTTTCGGTCATAACTTTACTTCAATTACCTTCATAACCCGTTTACTCTTAAATGCGCACATGCAGCACAATGTTTTGAGTGCGTTACATTGAGTTTTACCGTAAAACGTGATTTTGCACCCCAAATAAAAGTTTGTTTCCCAGCAATAATTTTGGCGTAGTTACTTAGTAAACTTATATTGTCACTTACGGGATATCTTCCGTGATTGTTATTTATTTTGAGTTCCCGATATTTAAAAAAAAGCACACACAGAACTCACATGCACAGAATTCTTGGTTGACGACTTCGTGAGGGGTCCATTTACACCCTGTACATTCAGATACAAAATAAATTTATGTACGCCCTTTGCCCCAGCTACCGGGTCAATCGTATTATGATTGTATTAGGCTTAACTTGGGCAGTGTTATAAGCAAGCTAAGCCGCGTTCCCACTATGTCGTGACGATTAATTTATCGTTGGTTTTTAGTTGCCAAAAGCCGTGGACGGCAGTAATCGCATCGTCCTATATGTGAACACCTTTTTTTTTTTTCGGATGTGAAATCATCAAATGACTCCACCCGCTCTGGGCGGAGCAGGAGGGAGTGTCAGACTTTTACTGACAAAAACCCATCCATGTTCCTTCATCGCCCTTTGTGTTCCGGGGCCACGGTTTCTCTTTCGAACAGTCCCGTAACCCCGAGATATAGAGACGTGGTAGCCCCCGACGCCCATATGTGAACACCTCCATTTAAATACAAGCCACGACACTCAAAACTACACGATTATCTGTTGTCGCGACATAGTCGGAACGGGGCCTTACTGGAAGGCTAGGCCGCGTTCCCACTATGTCGTGACGATTAATTGATCGTTGGTATATGTTGGCAAACGTTGTGGACAACAGTCATCGCGTCGTCCTTTATGTGAACACCTCCATTTAAACACAAGCCACGACACTTAAAACTACACAATTATCTGTCGTCACGACTAAGTGCGTAGCTGGCCTAAAGACGATTTGACTACTTATACTTACTTGTAGTTGTTGTAGTTCATTAATAATTATTGTTCTCTCCATTTCGTTGTGGCCTTCTATACGTATTTCATTTTGTTTCCCCAATAAGTGGAGTCCGATTTGACCGACTGACTGTCTAATCTCTAGTACCCTTCAGACACGTATATCGAAACACCGGGTCACGAAGAATGAGCAACGTAACGAACGTGCAATAAACCGAAGACGTGATATCTACCTTTTCCTGCCAAACATCTGGTAAAATGTTACGTTGAACGACCCACTCCTCTACAAATGACAGACATTACGGAAATCTTAACAGAAAATCAAACGAAAAGATTACAATATAAAACACAACTGTGTCAAAAACTGATTGAAAGTAAATATAAATCGCTAACAGAACAAAAAAATCAAAAAAAAAAAAGAGCTAAATAAAAGACAAGAGATAAAGGGCAATACTAAAGCACATCATTTATAAAATGAACACGAATGGTATCATAAACTGGAATCATGAAAGTTTATTCCCTGTTTTAGTTAAGGGCGGACCATTCAATCGCGACGTAAAAAATTTACGATCACACGTCAAGAGAAACACCAATGAGGCTGTAAACAGTACCCTTCCGATACTTAAGTATCTTCTTGTAAAAGTTCATTAGCAATTAACTTTATCTACTTTGGCGATGACGTCATTTCCTTTCTTTATTAAATAACGGCATGCCCATCCGACCTTACTTCCAAGTAGTGGGGACAAATCATTCTAACTTGGTTTTGTTAAAACAATTAACGTTATCTACTTTGGCGATGACGTCATTTTCTTTCTATATTAAATAACGTCATGCCCATCCGACCTTACTTCCAAGTAGTGGGGACAAAATAATCATTCTAACTTGGTTTTGTTAAAACAATTAACGTTATCTACTTTGGCGATGACGTCATTTCCTTTCTTTATTAAATAACGGCATGCCCATCCGACCTTACTTCCGAGTAGTGGGGACAAATCATTCTAACTTGGTTTTGTTAAAACAATTAACGTTATCTACTTTGGCGATGACGTCATTTCCTTTCTTTATTAAATAACGCCATCGCCATGCCCATCCGACCTTACTTCCGAGTAGTGGGGACAAATCATTCTAACTTGGTTTTGTTAAAACAATTAACGTTATCTACTTTGGCGATGACGTCATTTCCTTTCTTTATTAAATAACGCCATCGCCATGCCCATCCGACCTTACTTCCGAGTAGTGGGGACAAATAATTCTAACTTGGTTTTGTTAAAACAATTAACGTTATCTACTTTGGCAATGACGTCATTTCCTTTCTTTATTAAATAACGCCATGCCCATCCGACCTTACTTCCGAGTAGTGGGGACAAATCATTCTAACTTGGTTTTGTTAAAACCTTAAGCCCCGGGCACGAAGGAAAATATATTCTATATAAGCTGTTTTCTTAGAGATTTATTCGAGTAAGGTCACATAAAAAATAGAGTTGGCTTTTAGATGTAGCCCCGCGTACAAATCCTGAAATATCGCTGCTCATTTCAATTAGTTCAGTCGGTTAAAAATTCAATACAAGTAGCACAGTGCCTTGGTCTTTACAGGAGTGTAGCTCATCGCCGTGTTTTAAAAGAGAAAATCTAAAATAAACTTTGAAGAGGAAGTCTCATTAGAACTGCAGATATAACTCGTTAATGAAAGTAGCACTGTGAAAGCGCGTTCTTTTCAAAAGCAAAAAAAAACTGAAATAAAATCAACGCACTGTATGTTTCAAACACGCAACGGCCATTGTAGTTGTTGACCTATCCAAACTCTCAAAGTAAATACCAAGTCGTGTTTATCTATTAACTGAAATACACACTAGCACCACATTCAACTGTCAATTACAACTATCAGATTTAGATAGAAGTTTCAAAGTAATAAATATATTAACAGTGGCTTAGCGTCGTATTAGAAGGTCGAAGGATCGTGTATCTCTTCGGACACGTCTCAATTATTCAGTGCCGAAAAGATCGACACCTGTTAAAACTTTGAACTGATCGAATATATCAAAGAATTCGACAAGACATTTTACCTTTATCATCTTTTTTATTTTATTAACTTTTTCTCGTGCGTAAAGATCTTGTGGCTAAATAATAACAGCGGCTCGAGTCGATCTTTAGGTTAAGCCGCGCTTGCCTAGGTTGATCCGTGGATGGGTGACCGCCCTTTTCATACCGAATTTCCTCCGTGCCTCTAAAAGTACGTTATGTTGGTCCCGGCTATCATTTGTAGATATTTGACTGTAGTTACGGGTAGTCATTGGCCCGAAAGTTGAACAACCAGTCTTGCCAAGGGTATCGTATTACCCAGTACTAACTGGGTTGTGGAGGTCAGATAGGCAGTCACTCTATGTAAAATACTGGTATTCAGCTGCCGGTTAGACTGGAAGCCGACCTCAACATAGTTGGGAAAAGTCTAGGCAGATGATGATGATTTTACCACTATCAGAACTTTGTGAATTGTAGAAGTAGTAGTAGTAAAATATTCCGAGTGCAACGTAAGGCCAATCTTGTTTTTTGATCTTTTATGAAACTTTAACAGGACAACAAATAGGTGCATACTGTTTCATAGGAGTTACTTAACAACTACGAGTAGTTCACTGACCCGCTGCAGGATAGGAGAGATTTTCACCCTCCTATGGGAACCCAACACTGTGTTAATTTACTTTTATTATAAAGTTAACATTATAATTTTCTTTTTAACAACAGCCTAACTTTTTCTTTTAACTTTTATAACAAAGACAGATTCCGTGAATTTAATGCCGTCGACAAGTTGTAAACTGAAGCCTTTATTTGTCTGGCATTGATTTTATTATGACTCTTTCTAAAGAAATAAGGTAAATTGTGAAATCAGTGTGGTGAGTAACAAAAAATATTTAGTAAAACAACATTTCTCAACGTTCATGAACATTTTTTTTAAACAATGTTGATTAATGTTAAAAGTTATAATGTTCAAATCATTTGATTTGAACATTATAACTTTTCTAAATTTCATGCAGTTGCAGTATTAATAATAAAACATTGTACTTATATAATCTATCTATACTAATGTAATAAAGAAGTAATGTAATTTGTATATAGGGGGTAATCTAAGGAACTAATGATCCAATTAAGTATGTATTTACAAAACAAAAAGTATCTATGTAGTATATCAACTATCTGGTGTCCACGACACAAGCGTTGCTTAGTGTGGCACTAGATGGCGCTGTGTGTAATGTCCAGCAATATTTATTTTTTATTTTATTTTATTTAATTCTAAAAAATCATTCACTGACAGAAAGCTACATTATTTGTGGGTGCTATAGTCTATAAATTATATTTATATCATCACATTAGCCGAGCTATCACAGTCTTTGCGGAGTAATTAAGTCACGGGAAAAATGCTAGTAGAAAATAATATTAAAAGGTTCTATTTTATTCTTGCACATTATGTTTCAGGGCATTTCTGTCCGATGTTCGCTGCATTTTCCTCAGTGTTACGATAGACGACAAAAACTGCATAGTCCTCAAAAGAGCCACTTTGATTGAATAAAAAATAGCTTTCACAACTAATTTAAATTTACAGGCAGAGCGAATAAAAATGCATAAATATACTTTTTAAATACAGTTGGATATCTTTGAAATGGAGAAAAGAAAAACAGAGTGTTACAATTTTATCTTTCGTATTTGTGCAAAGTGTGAAACTGGATGTTGAAGTTTTATGTTTCTTTTCAACAACACAAAATTAAAAATAGTCACGCTGAAAGATCTTTATTTCAGGTATTATAGAATGATCTATACGAGTATATATATATACTCGTATAGATATTTTTTTTTTTTTTTCTCTTTTCTTATCTTGCAATCAGTCGTGTCTGGACTATAAGCAGATGGGGTGTAGATGAAATGATGTGTAGGGTGCTAGAGTACTCCCAGCGGAGCCCACCCTTCGTTTTTTATAGTCAACGTTCAGCGACTATTGTCGTCAAAGAGATCTCGTCGTTTCTTCAGTCGACGAATTGTTTCAGGGATAGTAAGCTGTCCTGCAAGCTGATTTGGATGTTTTTGTAGTCGTGACTTGTAGCTGGAGCCATAATAATCAATCACTTCTTTAACCATTGGCAGGTTAAGAATTTCATGGATCTCCTTTGTTTTGATGAACCATGGCGCATTTGATATTTGCCTCAGGATGTAGTTTTGCGCCCTTTGTATTATTGTTATATTGGTGCTACATGCTGTGCCCCATAGTTCAATACCATAGGTCCAGATTGGCTTTAGCACAACATTGTATACGAGAACCTTTTTGTCAATTGCCAGTTTTGAGTTCCTACCCAGCAGCCAGTAGAGACCCTTGTACTTGAGGTTGATCTGATCTCTTTTTGCTTGCACATGTTTCTTCCAAGTGAGTCTGCGATCTAAATGCATTCCCAGGTATTTTACCGAGTTTTGATGAGGCAGTTGTGTATTGTTTAGAGTTACTGGGGGGCAGTCCTCTTTGCGGAGCGTGAAGGTTACGTGCACTGATTTGGACTCACTAGCTGCAATTCTCCATTTGGCCATCCATTTCTCTATTTTATGGAGTCCACTCTGTAGGATTTCAGATGCTTTAGCTGGACATGGGTCCGAGGCGATTAAAGCTGTATCGTCTGCAAAAGTTGCGACTGTGAACGCTTGGCTTTTTGGTAGGTCGGATGTATACAGAGAGTACAAGACGGGCCCGAGTATAGACCCTTGAGGCACTCCTGCGCTCATTTCATAGAAGTCTGACGTGCAATCATTTTCTTTGACTTGGAATATTCTGTTGGTTAAGTACGATTTCAACGTTCCGAAATACGTGTGTGGTAATAGGGATTTTATTTTGCATAACAACCCCTTGTGCCAAACCCTGTCGAAAGCTTGCTGGATGTCCAAGAAGGCTGATGAACAATATTCTTTACTCTCAAATGCCTTCCTTATTACTCTTGTCACCCTATGTACCTGTTCTGTAGTGGCATGTTCTTTACGAAAGCCAAATTGATGGTCAGGAATGATTGACTTTTCTTTCAGGACATTGTTGAGTCTTTGCAGAAAGATTTTTTCAAATAGCTTAGACATAACCGGCAGTAAGCTAATCGGTCTGTAAGAAGTAACTTCATGTGCAGGTTTACCTGGTTTGTGTAGCATTAGAATTTGGGAGACCTTCCACAGATCCGGGAAGTATCATACCCGTAGAATAGCGTTAAACAGTATTGTGAGATAAACTAGTGCCTTACGCGGGAGCTCTTCTAGGACTTTCTTGTCAATGAGATCAAACCCCGGGGCCTTGTTGTTGTCCATGGATTTGATGTGTCTGAAGACTTCTCCCGGTGTTACCGTCTTCAGTGGTAGATCGAGTTGATAGTCCTGGTCGAGGATTAGGTCTATGTCTGATTCATCTACGTTCGGACAAGCAGCGTTTGGTTTAAAAACTTGGCTGAGATGACTCGCAAATGCATTAGCCTTATCTTGTGCAGTCTTAGCCCAATTTCCACCACGTGTCCGGAGTGGAGGTTTGTGGAGCGATGGCCGATTATAATTTTTGCATGCCCTCCATAGTGAGTGGTTTGTGTCTTTTGTAGGTGTTAGACCTTCTAAGTATGTCTCCAGGGCGGCTTCGTTAGCTTCCGATATAGAGGATTTTAGTTTTTTGGCCGCTTTGTTCAGCTCTCTTTTGTCACTGGGATGTCTACTAGTATGCCATGTTCGACGGAGTCTTCGTTTTTCTAGTATTTCCAATCTTATGGTATCCGAATACGCTTTTCGTTGTTGTCGACGCTCGATGGTTACTGGGGTGCAGATCCAGCAACATTGCTGTATCAGGGTAGTTATTGTTTTGGTAGCATCATCAATCAAACTCAAACTCAAACTCAAACTCAAAGCATTTATTTCAATTAGACCATTACGGCACTTTTGAAAGTCAAAAATACAAAAAAGAAAATCAAAGCTACAGTCCCAGTCACAAGGCATAATAACTTGAGAAAGTACTGTAGTTGCCCATTCCCTAGCGTAGATCTCTATGGAGAAGAATGGGCAAGAAACTCCATGGACACTCTTTTAAAATCAAAATATTGTTACAAAATCTTGGTTACATCATTAATTTTGAGATTATACATAAATGTGAGAACGATGTAGAAAGACGTGCACACTAAGAGCATCCAGAGTGAAAGATTAGATTAAAAATGTATGAATAAAGTAATTAAAATGAACCTTGGCAGCTAAGAGATGACCAGTCCCAACTGACAGCGCCCGTTCACAGACATGACGCATGTACCGGCGCCATTCAACTCAACCATATTGAAGGGAACTAAATGACCTGACACACCCGCCACCATCAGCGAGACATTTAAGTGAGCATGACATTCTCTCAGTCACCAAGGCATATTCAAGTCAATGAAAGATAAATAAATGTAAATGGTGGCTGAACAGTACAAAGTACTCACACATGTGCTATGCAATTATATAATACTAAGAACTGGAATCTATACAATGCAAGTATATTTTTACAATCTTCTGCAGCTTCCACAATACATTAACATGGGAATCAATTCTTCATCTTCTTCTTTACGTGTCGATGGACTCAAATAATGCCCGTCCAGTACAAACAATTAGTTTGCCCCCCTCCCCCCCACCTATGGTTGTGGAGCAGGACCAGCATTTAGCCAAGCATTTTTATCATCAATGTAATCCCCCAACTTATAATATGCTTGCCTACATAGTGTGCGTTTTATACAAGATTTAAATTTCGTCTCATTCAGTTGAAGAATGTGGGGAGGTATTTTATTGTAACATTTCAAACAGTACCCCATGAAAGATGAATCCACTTTAGCAAGCCTGAAACCTGGCTGAACTAGTTGGTCCCTATTTCTAGTGTTATAGTGGTGTCTGTCCCCTCTCTTACTGAATAAATGCCGATTTTTTCTAACGTACATGATGTTTTCATAGATGTATTGACAAGGTACTGTCATGATATTAATTTCCTTAAACAGTTCTCTTAGAGAATCGCGTCTACGTAATTCATAAATGGCTCTGATGGCTCTTTTCTGCAGAATAAATATAGACTCGATGTCTGCAGCCCGTCCCCATAGTAAAATACCGTATGACATAATACTATGAAAATAACTAAAATAGACCAGCCTCGCGGTATCAACATCAGTAAATTGACGGATTTTTCTAACAGCATATGCTGCTGAGCTTAGCCGTCCTGCAAGAGATGTTAGATGAGGACCCCATTGTAACCTTGAGTCAAGCGTGATTCCCAAGAAAACCGTTTTATCGACAAATTCTAGTTTCTCTTGATTCAATATTATGTCACAATCACTACTTTTGACATTTGGTAGAGCAAATCTAATGCATTTAGTTTTTTTCCCATTTAGTACTAAATTATTAGCGGTAAACCAATCGTGGACCTGCAGTAGGGCGTTATTTACGTCATCAAGATCAGTGGCACGTCTGTTTATTTTAAATATTAAAGAAGTATCGTCAGCAAACAACACCATATGCGGATGGTTGTTAAATAGATGGGGTAGGTCATTAATATATACTAAAAAGAGGAAGGGACCCAATATCGAACCTTGTGGTACACCCATTTTTACTTTTAAACCCATTGAGTTTACTCCATTTATTTGTACCTGCTGCTGTCTATCATTCAAATACGATTTTATTAAACTGAGCGCAAGTTTACCTAAACCGTAATGCTGAAGTTTCAAGATCAGGGTTTCGTGATTTACGCAATCAAATGCCTTCGAAAGGTCACAAAAGATTCCTATGGCATCTTGTGCCTCTTCCCACGCAGTAAATATGTGTTTTAATAAAGTGACACCGGCGTCAGTTGTACAACGCTTTGGTGAAACCATACTGTTGCTCATGTAATATTTTATTTGTGTTAAAATGGTTAAGCATTTGATTGAGCATTATCTTTTCAAACACCTTGCTGAAAACCGGCAACACGGATACGGGCCTATAGTTATTGGTGTCTTTACTGTCCCCGGATTTAAAAAGCGGTATTACCTTACTGAATTTCATTAGATCCGGGAAGACCCCTTGATCCACGCACAAATTAAATATTGAGGCTAAATACGGCGCTACAGTCTCAATAATTGAGGTACAAGCTTTGATAGACATACCCCATAGATCTTCCGTTAATTTGATCTTGATTTGCTTAAAACCTTTTATGACTGTTATGGGGTTTATATGCTGAAATTTAAATTCATTCGGACAGGCTGAAACGTTCGCTTTCAATAAATCAATAGAGAGCAAGGGAGAGGAATTTAAGGTTTCTGTAGTTTTAAGTGGGATACTGGTAAAGAAATTTACAAATTCTTGAGCAACTTCATTGTTGGAGCTCACAAGGCCACGCGATGTCTCTAGTGTGAAGTCATTGCCTTGTTTTTTATTTCTATTTGTTTCACTGTTGATGATTTTCCAAACCGTTTTTATTTTGTTGTCGGCTGATTTAATCTTGTTGCTAATGAATAAGGATTTGGCTACCTTGCAAGTGTTTTTAAAAATTTTCGAGTAAGTAGCAACATATTTATTAAAAGCTTCAGTGTTGATGTAAGGCTTAAGGCCGTACAGCTCAAACAATCGTTCCCTACTTTTCCGAATACCCTGTGTTGCCCAGTCACTGAAAATAAACTTTGGGCCAATAGTTTTAGATTTCTTTTTTAAAGTATTATTAAATTCGGTGTGCACTACCGAAAAGAATTCTTCATAAAATACATTTGCATTGTTTCTAATATGACCCGGTATACCTAACTTCCTAATTAAATTATTATTAAATTTGTCTAGATTGCTGGGTGTTATTTGTCTAGTTTGTATCTGAATTCTTTGTAATTGTCTATTGTACGCGAAAGTAACCGTCTGACCACTATGATCTGAAGGCAGGTAATTTACGATGGATTTATTTATGTAATCGCAGCAACAAAAAACATTATCGATACATGTAGCAGTATTTGTCGTAATTCGAGTTGGTTCTGAAAACAAATTTGACAAGTTAAATGATTTAAAGAGACTTAAGAATCTACTGCTATTCACATTATTCTCTATGATATTGACATTAAAGTCACCACAGATAATTATTGGTTTATTACCAGTTACAAGTTTTGCCAAAGCATCTTCCATTACTGACTCAAAGATAGAATAGTTCAGGTAATTAGGGGGTCTGTAAACGCACACTATTATATGCTTATCTAGCTCAACACAAGACAATTCAATGCTATGTTCAACCGATAGATCGACTATATCATTACGAGACTTAGATTTAATACAATTTTTTACTAGGATTAATGAACCCCCACGCATCTTAGATTTTCGGTTAAAGCAACTGCTCACATTGTAATTCTCATAATTTATTTGCATTACTTCATAATCTTTCATCCAATGTTCAGTAAAACAGATAATATCAAACTTAGTTTTTTCTAAAAATAGTTCTATTTCTAGTTCTTTGGAAGAAAGTCCCTGAATATTCTGGTGAAACAATTTTAAGGAATTCTGCTCAGCCCCTTTTTTACAGTTATTTGATTGAGAGCTAAAAGATACCTCGAAGTTGACGAGATTAACTAAATTGTCACTCGTACCTTCTATTGTCTTAGTGACTAGTTTAAATCTAAGCTAATACTATTTGTATAATTACAATTAGTATAATTACTAATTTCCGTAGACCTATTTACAAAAAACTGCGACATACCACATATGTCTGAGTTTATATTAAAAGCTAATAGCCGAGCTATTTGACGTCTAAAACTAATAGGCAAGTACGCATGGTTTCTGGTTGACTTCAATTTCTGAACGAAACTGTTAGTGTCGAAAAATGTCAACCTGTCACTATAGTGACTAACTAGAAAATGCAAATGATTATTTAAGGCATGGATATTATGGTTTTGCTTGCTAGACAATTTCGTAAAGTACGGGAACGAGCACAGAATTACTCTCTTACAATTTAGTTTTAATAGTTGAGTGACATTGTCCGTGATATCATCAAGTTTAACGTTAGAACTGTTACCTACAAGTACAGTTATAATGGTATTAGGATCAAATTCCTTCCGAGTTATTGATGTTATTATCTGGTTGTAAGAAGCCTGAGGAGTACAATAATTTAGAGAAGAATGACTCAGATTGTTACTAATTAACTTGCCTAACCCTTTTCCTATACTATCTGAGAACAAAATGTCGGCCTCAGTTTTTAAAGCTATTTTGAGTTCAAGTTTCTCCTCAATTAATTCCCGAAAATTGTGCCAATCTGTTCGTTTGTTATAGAGTTTCAGATTTCTCTCGATATTGAGGACAGTGAAGCCAATTGTCAGTATTACCGGTACGTGATTTGTGTCAGCGTCTAGGCATGTTTCTATTTGATGAGAGAGTCTGGATAAGCCCTTGGTGATGAAGAAGTCGATGACGTCTGGCAGTCTATTTGGATCAGTAGGCCAGTTTGTGGGCTCTGCCGTTGAGATTGTAGAAAGACAGTTACCATCTAGGCTTTTCTTCAGTTCTCTACCTCTGGTGTTGGTTAGTCTAGAGGCCCAATGGACATGCTTTGCATTCCAATCTCCGCCAGCTATGAAGCGTGAGCCTAAGGTATTAAAAAACTCGTTATATAGCTCCTCAGTTATTCTGTGTTTCGGAGGGCTGTATATGGCAGAGACGTTGAAGGCTCCGTTGCGGTCTTCTATAGCGATGGTTGTTGCTTGTATGTGTGCTTTTTTAAACTGTGGTAATTGGTGATGTTTGATGCTAGATCTAATAACAACTGCCGCCCCAGCGTGGGCAGTGCCGTCTGGATGGTTAGTGGTATATATATTGTAATTTTGTAATCTAATACTACTGTTCTCTGTGAAATGAGTTTCAGACACTAGCAGAATGTCTATGTTGTGTGTATTTAATAGAATTTCGACCTCCTCCTTATTTGGAGACAGGCCATCAAGGTTCCAGGTTGCTATCTTAAGGGAAGTCATCGTGACTCCCTAGACACTAGTGTTGTTATGAGATTTATTAAAGTGCTCATTTGTTGTAGGATAATGTCTAGCTTTTCTGCTTGTTTTAGGAACATTTGCTCTATTGTATGATTTGGTGATGGAATTTCTGTTTCTTTGCTATTTAAGTTTTGTTTTGTTACATCGGCATATCTATCTCTCCTGGTGTTTTCTTTTAGGTTAGTCTGTCTGTGTGTGTTTGAGGCCTGGTTATTGGGATTCTCAGCAGTTTTGTGATTTATATCTTTAGGGTTGATTCGTGGTCTTCTATTGAATTTCCTGGCATAAATTTCTCTGTAAACCTCACAGCCTTTGAAATTTGATGGATGGGCGCCGAAGCAAAGAGCGCATGTAGCTGGGGTGTTGCGGTCAGTCTTAGGACATTCAGAGGACCTATGGGATTCTGCACATTTCACACAGCGGTATGGCCTCATACAATAGTTTTTGGAGTGGCCATATTGCTGGCATCTCTGACATTGTACTACTATTTTCCGTTTTCGTGGGTCTTCTATAGTAATAGATTGATGGTGGATATATTTAATGTTTTTTACGGCTTTATTATTAGAGCCCTGTTGTATGTTTGCAAAGAATGTAGAAGTTGGTTTTTTTTCGGGTCCATACTTTGCATTTATTATTTCCCCAATAACTGTGTTACCAGTCTCTTCTATTGCTTCTTTGATTTCAGTTAATGGCGTTGTGTGGTGGAGATTTTTAATTACTATTCTGTAAGGTCGCTTCTCTTTGCTGTTGAACGTGTGTCCAATCAGTCCCTTTTGTCTGACAATATTTATGACAATTTTATATGCTTCAACCGTAGTGCAGTTAATTCTTAGTTGATTTTTATTTGTGATTTTGAAGATAAAGTCTGATTTTTCTACAACACTTTCAAGAAGTTCCGTTAGCTTGTTTACATCTTCAATACCATAAAGAATGATTGGTGGAGGTTTCGGGACTTTTTTGACAGCATTTCGAGTATTATTGTCTTCTGTTTCGTCAACAGGGAGTCCACTAAATTGATTACTGCTTATTGTTCGTTCAGGGGACGGAGAAGACACTTTTTTCCTCTTTGCACTTCTTAAGACTGGTGCTCTTTGCCACTTAGGGGGATGTGCGCCTGTCGTGGCGCTTGTTGTTTCCGAGTGAGGGTTGTTCCAGTTACTTGTATGGGTCTGATTTTCGTTGGTTTTATCTGTTGTGGAGCTTAGTGATTGGCTTCTAGGCCTAGACATAAATAAGCTTGGGTGGAATGCTTGCTGGACTAGTTTTTTTGAATTTGTTTTAGGAGTCGTAGGATCCATATGATGCAGCACATTGCCCCCCCCAGAATACGTGGGGCAGCCTGAGTTAGACTCAGGGAGGGATTCTCCGGCGCGGCCGGTACCCTCCTGGGGTAGTTCATTCTTTTGTTCTGCAGACATGGTTGTATCGGGATATTACTCAAGCAGGTGGTTCCCCTGGACCTGCCCCCGTTCTTTTTGAGGATATTTAGTCCTCAGGGCTCACGGTAGCCTGGTAGGGTTAGTTTGACCGCCGCCCTGACTCGGCGTTGACGTCTATTTTATGTATAGATATAACAATCAATTTTTGTTCGTCTGTTCGAAATCTATAGGTTCCTAAACTACTGAACAGATTTTGATAAAATTTTGCACACTTGCTCTACCTAAGCCAAGGAAGGTTTCTGAAATACAATTTAAAAAAAAGGCATTGCAACGCCCAGGCCCAGTTAGCCAGTCAATAAAGAACAACATTTGTAGATTAAAATGGGTTATTCCCAAAGTACTCCATTTCCTTTGAACTACAAGGTTTTTATACCTACTTAAATCCCAACGGATAAATACCAATATTACCATTCACTCACTCATTAGTGGATTACCAGCCAATTAACATAAATTGTTACCGTAGTACCTACTATCGCATTTAGCCCATTAGGAACAGTTTCAATTAAACCAGCCTTCCTGTAATCTCTTGAACCAAATTAAACTTCAGAAAGTCAAAAGTGTGGCAGAAAAAAGCCGTTCTTCAAATATTAAGCCCCGGAAGGTGCGATAAGTAAAACATGAGTTCGTTTAGATTCAAACATTAAAATGTTGACTGCCGCAGTGACGAGGGTCAAATAAACTGAAAACGTGGACGCCTTCTGGTTCATTTATAACTTCACGCACACTCCCTTATGGGATAAGCAGTAAACATAAAATGTCACACTCGTCTGACACATTCTAATCGCTCAAAAATAACGTTACGACCTTCGCTTTATTGTGGAGGCAAACTTTTTACTCTTAAAAGGCCGTAGCAATAAATTATTAACATGTATATTAATGAAAACAATAACTTAGAACTATTTCAAATAGTTTCCACTTTGTGTAATAGGTATAGCTAAAGCTAGGCAAAACAAAACCTGAATAAACCGACACGTTTACATATTTCAGTTTTCCGAATAATAGTAGTTAAACGAATCGTATCGTATTTCGTTTCTAACGTTTACCTGAACTAGACCGAATAGTTTTTTGAACCAAAAACTCGTTTAAAAGCGGATATTGCATTCGAGAGCGTTCCAGTTAGATCGATGCTATGTAAACTATTCTTTTGCGTATTAGGATATTTCTTTCTCATGCAGTACTCGGAACTATAAAGATTAACGCTGTAGGGAATCACCGTGTTTGTATAATCCTATAAGCGAAATTGGGAAAAGGTAAATCTGTTTTTGTAAAGAGAAAATCTGTAAGCTCGGCTCTCTGTACCGGAAATTTAAATATGTCTTCCTTCTATATAGATACACGACCAATGCTTAAATTTGAGTATAAGTCTAAGAAAGTACATTCAATTCTTAACTCATGCATGGGCCAACTAATGCAAATGACCAATTAACCCAAAATTCAGAATACATCATCCATGTCAGCTTAAACCTATGTTAATGTATGCCACTAGCGCTAAACGTACTGTAATCATACAAAAAATAAAAATATGTTTCCTTAAATAAACGTTGGAAATGCCGAAATATGGGGAATTAAGTGGGGCTTAAAGCTGGGCGGTTGAGGGCGATCCTGCACTCCGGTAAAATATTAAACGTTTTGGCAGATCGTAATTAATAATGTGCTAGCATACCACGGGCCGCTGGACCGACTGGACGGCTACCGTCCGGATATAACAGAAAAATTGCCGGATCACGGCCGAGAGCCCGGTTAAAATTCTGGAAGCAATTTTAAGCTTTGCCGTTAAAAAGTTGATGTTGCTTTTAGAGACTAAGGCCGATGCCGTACCGCAACACCACTAATTTTATTATGGACAGGATGTGTGTGCATACTCAAATAAGTACACCTCCGACCAATATTTCGGTATTATCGAAACTTCGTTTCACGAAATACATTTGATATGCACGGCTGAAATACCTACGATGTTTCGAATAAGAACACAAATAAATTCAGAAACACGTAAAACCTTGTAGCGTGGATACTTATACACAAAATTGAAATCCCTGCACACGATTCTCAGCAAGAATTCGAGCCAAAGATCGATTTAATAAGTCAATAAACCGTCGTCGATTGAGCCAATCTCATTTTATGAGTCCCTCGGCTGCACGATCAGACATCCTAAAAGTTACCAACGACCATCCCAAGAAAACAGCCTGTCTGTGGCATTTATTCCGGCTCAGCTCATTGTCGATATTCACTCTCCGACTATAATTGCAATTTCAAGACGTCTTAAAGTACTCTCTGTACGCAAAATTCGAGCTCCTTGTCTATAACCACAAAAGCTTGAAGGTTAATAATCCCATATCGAAAAACAAGATTAGAGAGCCAGATAATAACCATTTTCATTTTCACGACATGATTTTTGTAAAAAAAATGCTTCGAGGCACTTTTTCAAAATTAAATTTTCTTATCTTTACAACTGACTAACCTTTTCCTTATCACGTGCGCAATAAGGAGTTTCTCAATTTGACGTAGGATTTTAAATTAAATTAAACGTAGTATTTTGGGTAACCGGCCCTATAATAAACTGGTTGTGGTTTCATCGAAAAGCTTTGGTTCAACGCTTTCTGCGAACAGGTTATTACCTACCAAGTATCAATATGACGACCCGAATGGCGCAGCGGTAGTGAGGCTGCCTTACGTTCTTAGGGTCCCGGGTTCGAATCCCGGTCGGAGCAAATGTTTGTGTGATGAGCATGGACATTTGTTTCCGAGTCATGGATGTTTATATGTATAATAAGTACGTATTTACAAACAAAAAGTATATATGTTATCAAGTATCTGGAGTCCACGACACAGGCCTCGTTGCTTAGTGCAGCACTAGATGGCGCTGTGTGTCCAGCAATATTTATTATTTATTTATTTATAATATTTTAGGAAATCAACGTTTAAAAAGAACTTTACACTTAATACGGCCTGGTAAAGTTTGTTTATAGATTGACAGAAACCATAAAAAACACTGCTTTAAGCTTTCATGGTTTATAACTAAACTTACACTGTCTCTTACTATCTTCCGTGATTGGGAGCTCAGAATAATGGATAATCACGGAAGATATGCCGTAACTAACAGTATAAGTTTAACCATAAAAAAAGTCGTAAACAACATTGGTGTACCTACAATAAAGTATTACACCAACTTAACTTGTAGATCTACAGTACCTATCACATTATTAAAAAACCGTATAAATTAAAGAAGAACAGACAACGACACATTTTTACCCGTCGGTAATGAGAGTGAATGAAACAACACACAGAGCGACGCAACTAGACTCAAACATGCCTCCGAACTCGTTAGGTGATGGCTAAGTTTACACGTAAGCTCAGATATGATGCCCAAGTTACACGGGAACACTGCAAGTGGATTAAATTAGCAAATAATTAGAAAGCTTTACAGGTGCTATCAAACCTCTTGATAGCTTCAGCATCTCGCCTGTAATTCCCGAAAGGCTACGCAGAGTTCTACCGATAAACATATCCATATTTCTCCAGATATTTTTATGTCTCATGTAGTTGGGAACAACCCTATTGCCGTCTCCCCCGAGCTGCAACCGAGATTTTCCTAAACCCATTATAGACTTTTCCCAACCTGGAAATCGACATTAATATAGTTTTCAACATGTGTAGGCCAAAGTAATCAATTATGGAATTCTTCAACTAATTGACTCTTCAAAACGAGGAACCCCAGTACCTTATTTGAACATCTAAATGAGTTTTAATAGATCTCTACTCTACGTAATCAATTTTGCGTTTTTCAGAATCAAGAATGTTAAAAAGGGAGTCAAAAGTCAAAGCATAAGAGTGCGCTCGGGTGGGTAACGACCACTCGAGCCAAAAGTGGCGACTTCACGTGAGCATCCCTTTGATCCACCATTCATACTAGCCTTGTCGCCTAATGAGATGGTAGCCATTTTGAGAAATTCTCGCGGTGAATCGAAATCTTGTAAGTATAAACAAATAAACAGGTGTGAAAATTCCAATATTCATCGATGTTATCTAACTTTATTGGCAGTTTCGGGATCTTGTTAAGAAAAACAGTAATCCTCCTTATATGCTTTTAATCAGAATGAGACCAGTCAATTTGATAATCATGGTAAGTTTTTATTATCTTATAACAGCTCTTTCTAGGGTTCAAGAAGAAGGTAATAAAATATGTAAGTTACTGAGATTTTGGACAAACTAAATAAACGTACATAACTACATATCCTAGATAACATTAGCCGGGCACCCGTTGCTGGCATATGCTGAACCGGGTACATTTGGTGCAACCGTGAGACTCGTAATGTGTTGAGAATTGCTGCCACCATCTGTAATATATGTGGCATGTGTTGCTACTAGTAAATATTACTTATTTATTTCCACAGGGAACATTTATGCGAGAACTTCAAGCATGGTACCTGTCCCTACCTACAATTTTTTGAAGATATGCAAAATTAGCAACGGCTACCCGAATAAAAGTGATCAATAACATCGGTATATACAGGAGGAGCTCGTGGCTAAATAATAAGTCGCTCGGTTCGATCTTCAGGCTAAGCCGCGCTTGCCTAGGTTGGTCCATGGATGGGTTACCCATTACATACCGAGTTTCCTCTGTTACTCGGAGAGCACATTAAGCCGTTGGTCCCAGCTGTCATTTGTAGATCTTTGACAGCCGTTACAGGTAGTCAGTGGCCCGAAAATCTGTTAATCAGTCTTACCAAGGGGTATGGTATTACCCAGTGCTAACTAGGTTAGGGAGAGCAGTTGCGCCATGTAAAATACTGGTATTGAGCTACATCTGGTTAATTTGGAAGCCGACCCACACCAAACATAGTTGGGAAAAGGCTAGGCAGATGATAAAGCTTTGAAAACAGTGAAAGGAAACACTGTGAAGGAACGGGCATGTCCTAGAACAGGAGATTCAAAGACAGGCGACATACCTCATCCTCTGGGACTTCGTCGAGCTTCATTGTGTCGGCGCTTTTCTGGTGGTCGCCACTGTTGATTCTGGCTTTCAGGAGTTACAGTGGTTTGGGTATAGTGTGGCGGGCTTGTCCAAATACCTCAACCTCAGTGTGTTACGAGTGGATTACGCCTCACTCCCTCTCAAAGAATAAGAGCATATCTCCCTCTCAGAGAAGGCCTGTCTCCCAGCAGTGGGAACATTAAAGGCTGATTATTATGCAGTTTGAGCACATACAACACATACATTTACAAAGTCTCAACTCACAATATTCCCCAGATAGCTAACATCTGTAATTCTGTATGCAGCACTCAGGCATACAGTATCATAAAACAGTTTAAATTCAAACATTTAAAACTTCGTCTTGTAGCGGCTAGTTAGCCACAACCTTGTTTGCCATATTTCGGCCGGCGAGTATTTGGCAGCTTTACGTCATAAAATGTGGGGATTACTTTACTTTGTACCAGTGCTCTGACCTAGGACAAACTAAGTCTTTTAGTGTTTTAGGGGACCGTATGGCGGCTAAGTGGGCAGTTTTTACGTGTTTAATGTTTGGCAATAATCTTATAAGAAACAATGTGTTTTTCTGTCGTGTAATCGTACGTCCTTAAATCGATTTTTACGATTAGGTTGTCGTGCTTTTGAATTTTTAACCTAATTTATTACGAAGAGGAAAAACTAAAGAACTGAGGCTTTGTGTTTGGTCTAAAGTAAAACATGAAGTCTTGGGTTCGATTCCTAGGTCGGGCAAAGTATTAATGGGTTTTTCATTCAGGAATTTATCTGTGGCAGCCTGGTCTCTGGATTTGTGTCATGTAAATGGCATTAGGCTCGCCCCTTAAGAGCGGCCAACCCGCCATACTTTTCGCGAGAATTTTGACAATAGCTCGTGCGTGACTATGCCGTTGTTAGACATATATCTTTAAATTGTTTGAACTAATATTTATCTTGTGGACTATATCTAGGCTTCTATCGAAGCAGAAAATAAAAATTTGTAGGAACAAATTCAGTATAAGCCTCCAAAAATTGCCGTTTTGCACAACTTTTACCTCGACTTTGGCCGTTAATAATGTACTTATAAATTGTAAAAGTAAAGAAAGCATTCTGATAGAAGCCTTGCAAATGTAGTGGAGATTCTAAATAACAAATATTTATTTCACATACTTGTAAGACTAATTCAAAAACACGTATTTCCTGGAACAAGTTTTATAAATTTTCGAACAATATCTTTTGTTCAATGTCCTCGCGTTACGCGGTATGAGGTACGCGGGAGGCAAGTAGTGCAGGTTCGGCGCTAGGTAAGACAGGGGAGTTGAAAGAATACCACCGCTGTGGCTCTGGATGAAATAACAAGCTTTTCGACCATGCTCGCATTGACGTAAGGCGGGCCGGGAAGGGCCCTCTTAAGGAATGTATGAGACTTAAACATATTATAGGTACAATTTTGCCTAACTCTTCGAGTAATAGAGGCGTCATCCTAGGTAAAAATAAAGAAATCCTGGTATCTAAGCCTCTTCAATATTTTCAGGTCAGCAAATATTCATAGAGTAGAAAAAATATTTTGTATATTTTTTCTTGAATGACCCAGACAATTTTTTGCAAATTAAATTTTTCCTAGTCAAGTTGGCCTATTTTCACTGTTCCTGTAAAACTGTTTTATTTAGCATACTTAAGTATTTTAAAATTAGTAAAAAACGGCAAAGTATCATTTATTTCAGTAAAGAACATAATAATTAACTGATAGGTCTGAGCTGAGCTACACGATTACTGACAAATGCGAGTACCTACTGACTGGGCAGGTCCAGTCAAATCTGTGCGTGTCCACGCAAAACCATCTCAGGCACGCATCTGCATATTCCTCACATGACTTTACCAAATTATAACTGGACTTACTTAGATAGCCGCAATGAGAGGTTTTCTTTTTGAGGTATTAAAAAAAACTTAGTTTCCAAGAACTCTATGGCGTTGAACTTACTATGATAGTTGGTGCCAAAGCTAAAACGCTTGAAAAAAAAACATTGTATCACGTCACATACTCTCGTTGACTGACACTTTCATTTGCTTAACCTTCCGAATATAACCTAGTTTTCTCGCGCTTTGTTAAAATCATTTTTTTTAGGTTCCGTTCCTTGCATTATCATACTAACTTCTAGCGCCATCTATCCAGCGACTAGGGAAGAGCTAAGAAGAAAATAATAAAATCGTTTATTTATAAAAAGGGGCACATTTACAATTAAGTATCTTAACAAATAAAATAGAGCACTGTTGCTTATTGCCTGAACTAGGTGGAACATGTGTTTCAGGCTAGAAGGTGCTTAAATACCTACTTAAAATAAATAAATTAACAATGAAAGAAAAGTAAATTACTAAAATTACAACTATAAACAAACAATGTGTCAGCAGTTTACTTGCAGACAACAAGTAAATCTTCTGTCTGTGCATAGGTGATGGGTTGTAAAAAAGTTACAATAGACTTTTTACAGCTAAAATAGTTTAACTTATAAATACTTAGTTTTCTATTTAATCTATTGTACAGAAATGGGCCTAAAAATGTAAAGAATCTTTCCACAAAGACATGTTTGGAGGTTGTATCATAAATGCATACTATATCATTCCGTCTCTTGTTAGTATTGTCAGCATTGTACGTAAGCATGGTGTGCTGTTTTAATACTAAATGCATAATGAATAGCTGACGCACAGTCAGAACATTGCAGGATTTATACAGCTGATCTGTGGGAAAGTAAAAGGGATGGAAGTTTGCTACCTTTAAAATTGCTCTTTGAGCTCTTTCAAGGGGAAGCAGGATAGTTTTTGCTGCGCCACCCCCTAAAAAACCCCTAAATCCCTCATTACAGACACAATTAAAATTACAATGCACCGTGCCTGATCGGGTAAGGCTGGGGACATAAGGGTTAAAAGAGGTAACCCCTGAGCTTGTTTCCAGTTGAGTTCTTATCGAGTTGTACTGCGAGTGAAAGTAACTAAAATAGTACATTTTGATACAAATGGAGAAAGTTTGTTATTGCATTCGAGGCGGAATTATATATTTTTCAATACACTTCCTCGAAAACTGGTCCATAACGCACTACGATTAGGTACAACATGCAATGTATTTCACACGTGTGCGTTTTTTTCCATGAAAATTGCCACACTTAGCTTATACCTATACTTAGTCCAAATTGGTTCAATGCCTATAGTCTGAAATGAATGTTTTTTTTTTTTTTCGGCAAAGCACTACGCGTCTTTACGGCATAAATATTTTTTCAATATTCCTCGAAAACTGGTCCTTAACGCACTACGATTAGGTACAACATGCAATGTATTTCACACGTGTGCGATTTTTCCCACTTTCCCGCACGTGTGCGGGAATGAAAATTGCCACAGATAACTATACCTATACTTAGTCCAAATTGGTTCAATGCCTATAGTCTGAGGTGATTTTTTTTTTTTAAAGTTTGCAAAGCACTACACAGGTATAAATTATTTTTGAATTTTCAAATTGTGTTTATAAATAGAATATCATAGATAAACATGATTATTTAAAACTAATAATTACTTTTATACACAAATTAACATTTATTTGTGTTCTGAATTCAAAAATATAAAATAAATCTATTTTTATATTAGTCTGTATAACGGCTTCATACCATTGCCTCTCTTTCAACCTGGCGAGACCAAGCGCGACAAAAAAAGAAAATTTAAACTATAGTTTCATAGTTCGTGACAAAAATATTATTCGTTATTTTATTTTATTTCTTCAAAAGTGTATTGAAAAACGTCGTTTGATACACGTGGACATTTGTTATTGCAATTCTCGGCTCAAAAACACCCTCGCCTACGGCTCGGGTGTTATAATTCCGCCTCGATTGCAATAACAAACTTTCTCCACTTGTATCAACATGTACTATTTGAATATTAAAATTGTGTTTATAAATAGCGAGGGTGTTTTTGAGCCGAGAACTGCAATAACAAATGTCCACGTGTATCAAACGACGTTTTTCAATACACTTTTGAAGAAATAAAATCAAATACCTATAACGAAAAATATTTTTGTCACGAACTAAGAAACTATGATTTTAATTTTCTTTTTTTTTCGCGCTCTGCTTTCGCCAGGTTGGAGGAGAGGCAAAGGTATGAAGCCGTTAAACAGCCTAATATAAAAAATAGATTTATTTCATATGTTTGAATTCAGAACATTAGGTGTATTAAAAATTACTATTAGTTTTTAATATTGACATAACATGTTTACCTATGATATTCTATTTATAAACACAATTTTAATATTCAAAAAATATTAATGCCGTCAAGACGCGTAGTGCTTAGCCGAAAAAAAAAAAAAACATTCACCTCACCTTCACTATAGGCATTGAACCAATTTGGACTAAGTATAGGTATCTAGGTATCTGTGGCAATTTTCATTCCCGCACACGTGCGGGAAAATGGAAAAAAAAGCACGCGTGTGAAATACATTGCATCTTGTACCTAATCGCGTTATGGACCAGTTTTCGAGAAAGTGTATTGAAAAAAAAAATTTGCTTGTTTCGTTTTTCTTCTCAGCGTAGTCGTCGGATAGAAAACTAAATCATATTGACGTGTTTGTAAAAATCAATTTACAGAATTTACATAATTTATCATTTGTTTGCTCATGCTACCTTTCCTACTATTTGTTAGTTACTTTTCTTTTGTATATTCTGATGCAAAGCAGTGAGAAACAAATTGTGAAACGAGTGTCGTACACTTGTGTCATTGTGTCGCAGTTTCAGAACGTAGCTGAACATCGGCCAAGCGTCAACAGTGCGGAAACGACTCAAACGTGCATGGTGTTGCCATATAAGTCGTCCTCTTAACGCTTCCCAGTGAAAGACATCACTATTTGTAAATAGTTATGATTTTATACACTTGACAGTCGTATCTTACCAGATACTGTTACAAATAGTGATGCCTTTACCTCAGGGGCAATTAATGTGAAAATTCTTAAGAACTGCACTGACTGCCTGACTAATATTAAAAACGTGCAAGTGTGTGGTGTGTGTGTGTAGTGTGTGGTGGAGTGTGTGTTAAGTGGGTGTTTATAACCTATTCAATAAACTATTAAGGATGGAATTTGGTAAAAATATAATCCACTTTTCATCCGGGCAGACAATAGTTTATCAAGTAGGTCTTGCGATGAACTAGTAATCCTAGCTTTAGCTTTAGTAATCAAACGTACAGATTAAGCATCACAACTGTATACTCCAAAGGCTTAATCAGAAAAAAGTGCACACCCATATTTCTCAAATTATGCTTACACCCCATGTAAAGGATTGCGAGTCTACTGCCATGGACAGGGTGTAAATCCAGTCTCCGGATCATCATCTGCCTAGCCTTTTTCCCAACTATGTTGGGGTCGGCTTCCAGTCTTACCGGATGCAGTTGAATACCAGTATTTTACATGGAGCGACTGCCTTTCTGACCTCCACAACCCAGTTAGTACTGGGTAATACGATACCCCTTGGTAAGACTGGTTGTCAGACTTTTTCAAATCCAGTCTCCGGATACCACTGGAAAAAACGTTAGTGACAAACCCAGCAACAATTTGGCCGATCTGGAAATAGAACCTAAGACGCGCGACACAGTCGTGCCTTTCGATCGCCAGACCAACGAGACGGTGGAACGTAGGTAAGCTAATTCAAGATGGCTTACGTTTTCGGAGTACATAAGTCGTTCCTACAATAATTAGATCTATATACCCAGCATATGATACCTAAATCACACAGCACAAACATTACATAACAGAATTAGCAGTTTCGCTGCATTCAAAGTTCCACAAATGGAAGACAAAGTCATTTCATAGCCAGATGGCATTTCCACCAACTAGTAAATATGTACACGACTGTACATAGATATATAATTTATTTGCTCCGTAAAGTTTCTTCGCTGTACATTTTGTAACGGTTGGCACTTGGCATACGGTTATAAATTGTTCATAGTACCTACACCTGCTGGAAATTAATCTGCGAAAACTTACTGTCTGCTGTAGTAATAGGTTTTGTTTTCAAACGTGTATAGAAAAGTAAGTTTATTTCTTTAGAGATGCGAAGCGCATTCTTGTTTTCTGAAAGAAAACTTTTTGGTACAGTTAATGCTTATTTCGTTTTATTTTAATTTTACATAACACTAGCGGACGTCACGCGGTTTCACCCGCGTAGTTCCCGTCCCG
This sequence comes from Xestia xanthographa, assembly GCA_905147715.2. NCBI lineage: Eukaryota > Metazoa > Arthropoda > Insecta > Lepidoptera > Noctuidae > Xestia > Xestia xanthographa. The sequence continues at coordinate 19,249,452 of LR990653.1, read as the reverse complement.
TAACGGGGATAAAATATAACCTATTTTACTCAGGGTGAATGTAGCTTTCAAATGGTGAAAGACTTTTAAAAATCGGCGCAGTAGTTTTTGAGTTTATTCATTACAAACATACACACAAACAAAAATACAAATCTTTCCTCTTTATAATATTAATGTAGAAGTGTAGATAACACCACACCTGTAATCCCCGAAGGGTAAAGCAGATGTGTATTCATTAGTACACCCACATTTCGCAAGTTATGTTTAAGTCCCTTGTAATAGGGGGACATTAACTGACCACAAATCCAGACTCCGTGGCTGCTACTGAGAAATTCCTAATGGAAAAACCCAATAACACTTTGCCCGACCCGGGAATAGAACCCAGGACCTCAGCAGCCACGCTTGCGACCTTTGATGTGTGATTATGGTTTAGATATGGCCACATTTTTTTTTTTATATGCCCGAGAAATTTTTATTATTTCTCTAGGGAGCGCTCAAAATAAAAATCATTTTTTTCTTGTATTTGAGTGCTAGACTCTTAAAACACTCCAAAAAAAAATTATAATAGCCCTCTTAATTACTTATATACAAAAAAAAATATGTTCCTATTTAATTTTCATGAAAAGACAATGTTGGAGCACAATGTTTGTAAAATTGTTTAAAAAATAATGGTTTAACAAGCTTTCAGGTATTCCACACGAAAAGTTTGTTGTTGTTTTTATCTTCCGGTCCGGTAACCAAAGAGGCTTTTAATATTTGTCGGGTTATCAGGAATTTATTTCGCTAGGCTCGAGCTTATGTAGGCAGAAGACGGGTTTCGTGCTATGAAAACACACTGGATGCGATACACTATTTTATTTCACATAGGCCTAAAGGTGCACGGTTCGGGTTGGTTGTTTCCATGGAGAAGAACCGGCAAGAAACTCCATGGTTACTCTTTTCAAACAGATACACTGAGTAAACTAACAATTACTTGAAATTACACTTTACACAATATCCACTATGGAAAATGGCTACAGGTTGTGAGCTTGTGCTAGCTTGAGCTCAGGCAGACTGCCCCACCGTTGTCGGCGTTGTCGCCCATCCCACTATCACTTATCAAACAATGACCTCACTACCGCCATCTTGTAACAAATGTTAGAAGTTTCTTAAATCTACGGCTTCCGCAGTTCCGCTGCAACATATTTATAAACGACCTTTTAATTAACGTAATCACTAATTTATCTGTTTACTATATTTAACCAATTCACAAACACTATTGCAATTCAAAGCGTTTATTATTGCATACAGAATACACCAAGGATTATTAATGAATGAGGAATTCAATAGTATTGATTTATATTGAAATAGGATACCTCATGCTACTGTTACTAAAGGAGTGTCTAAAATTATACATTTACATAATAAAGGATGTAAAAAGACTCTTAACGAAGCCGAAAGGCACTTGTTCTCCTCGTCATTGCAATCATTTTTTTGTTCTACACCATACCTGGGAACCTTCTAGTTACGGAGATATTGGGGGTCAAAGTTCCAACATTTTCACAAGTTTTTTTTTTTTTAATACGTTTTTAATTTAAACACCTTTACGACGTCCGCATTATTCAATCTATCCATCCATCAGCACAATGTTTTAAGTGCGTTATATTGAGTCCTACCGAAAAATGTGATTTTTCACCACAAAATAAAAATTATTTCCCAGCAATTTTTTTTGAGTAGATAGTTACTTAGTTTGATGTACAGAACTCTTGGTTAACGACTTCGTGATGAATCTGTTTACACCCTATAATATATCCACCTACGTAAGCTAGAAGCACATAATGTTTTAAAACAGGATCCTAGGTACTTACTTACAATCTAGCTTTTAGCTAGACATAGCATATAGACTAATCAAAGCTGCCTCTTTATTAAAGGGTGTAACACCTTTAACGAAGCCGTTTTGCTATTTTCCCCGTCATTGCGATCACGTTTTTGTTCGAAACCATATTTGGGAATCTTCTAGTTACGGAGATATTGAAGGTTTAAGTTCCAAGCACAAGTTTATCAAACAGTTGACTCTCATAACTCACTACAAAATTGAGCAAAGTTTTCCAATAATTTAAATGAACTGTGTCTAGAAAAAAACAAGACGAACGAAACATCGTTCAATTTCAATTTTAGAGTGGACGTAGCCCCCAACTATCATCAATGAAAACGTAAACAATTAAAGATTGCAAACAGAGGTATCAAATGCGGGTCACGGGCTTATATAGTGCAGCAGTGTGCAAATACAGAATCTATTTGTACACTACACTGCACAGCATTCCTGGGATTCACCAGACAGAAGGTATGTACAAGTAGTGTTAGAGCAGCTAATTCGGAACACTGTGTAAGCGAATTAAGGTGCCTTAAGAGTTGTAGAAGGAGTTTAAAGGCAGCTTTTCTTGCTCAAGCTTGCTCCGGCTAATTAGCTCGTCGGCACGCTTTGCCCGACGTATTTCGCATCCTACTTTACCGAGGATCATCCAATGAAGCGTAACGTGCTACCCGAAACAGTTGCCAGATATTAGCAAGCCTCTTGTAGTTTTTTGAGGAAACTTGCTTTATTTGGCAGGCAAGGAAAAGTATAAATACTTAAATTGTAAGACTTAAGGACGCGTTTACGAATTACCGCGGTTCTATTGTTCGAGCGCAGACTTACAGTTCATTACAACATTTTTGTGCATTAAATCCAAGACAGTGACAAGCAAAATAACCCTTAACTCAAGCCCATAAGATTCATCAGATTAAGCAAAATTTGTTGAAAATATAGATGCGATTTTTTTTTTCTGAGTTCAATATTAAGATTTTGATAGTTTTATTTAATATAATTTTGAGTTGAACATATGTGCTTACATAAAACATATTTTAATATATAAAATTATGTTATTAAATAGAAGAAAACTGACCCTAAACTCAACACGATATCGTAAATTTTGTGTGGAGAGGCACCGAAAATTATTTTTTACAATATTATAAACCAATATTTTCGAATAAAAAGCTACTATCATTTGAAGATGAAGAAGTAATATATCTGTTGTAATAATTAGTTAAATTTGGTTTAGTTTCATTTTTCCGCAAAAGCATCCGAAAAACTGCTTATTTTTTAAAATTTCAGTCAGATAATGCAAACACGTCCTTTTCTATTTACCTTCGGGATCACTAAACAATTTACACGAGTAACAATAATAAAGGCGGCAGTAATAAAAGCTAGGGACAATAAAACTTCCTTGCAGCCCGAGAATGAAGAACAGTATTGTTTAAACATTAAGGCAACAAAACGGGGATCATTAGTGTCCATTGCTCTCGTGTTGAGGGAACATAATGCACCATGGCGGTTACTTTAACGTCTCTCACATACTTAATGAGCTACTGAATTGTTCCACCTAAATGGCTGCGATAATTGGATACCTTTATTTTTTTCGTTCTAACTGGAATTAAAAGTTAAGTAGTACTTATTAAGTATTAAGGAGGTAAACCTTACATTATTGAGACATTGGTGTCGATTCTGTTGTGCACAAACTAAACTTGATTTAGGATATTGCTATCTTTTTCTCTCTAGTAAAACGAGAAAGAGACGGACGTAATTTAGAGCTGTCAAATTTAGTTGGAACTAATATTTCCATACAAATTAAGGGTGCATGTAAAAACATGTTGACTAAAAACACGGTGAAGCGCAAGGCATAAACTAGTTTGACATTTCTAACTTAGTTCATAGCTATAGCCGTCCTTTTCTCGCACTGCCTTTTACTAAAAGATAGCAATAGCCCAACAGAATCGACACCATTCACAAGTTTGATATTTTAGTCTCATTTAGGGTCAGTTAGCACCAAGCGGAAAATTCTCGCTCACTTTTTTATGACACTAAATAAAGGAGTGTATCAGTATAGCCTATTTTAATTAGAAATTTGGGCGCTCGCGCATCCTCGAGCACGTGCGAGGAGAAGCTTAGTCGAATTTTGCGCATTACACGCTACGAGACGGAACATATGCTACGACACGTAGCACACGCTACGACGCGTAGCGCTTATGTAGCGCCAGGTCATTGTCGAGGCACCATTTTCTATCCAATTCAGTTTTATACTTTTTACCAACTTAAATATCTAGTAAAGTAGTGTATTTCACTACAAAATCCACTTCTTCCAAATTCTTGTCAGAAACAATGAATAAAATAAACAACTTAGCTCCACTAAGAACCAGATAAAAATTGATTAGAAAACCACATTCAAGCAAATAACACTTAAAATGCAAATGTTTAATATTAATCGCTGCTCTCCCTTATTTATTTCCCAAGTTACAGCTTGTTGACTCTGTAAAACGTCGCTGGGGAAATATGCTTTCTTGCTCTGAATTTGTTTCTTGACCGACTGTAAGGGAGTTCGCCACTTATTACATTCTTTGAAGCTTTTAATTATTAGAAATGGATATAATTATGAATGCTGCTGTGGGGTAATTCGGTATTATATAGGTTGTCCGGTAATTAATGGATAATCTTGAAATGGCCCATAGCAGATCCCATGAAACATGCAGAAAAAAAAACGAAAGAAAATCTATTTAAAAAATCCTTTTTAAAAAAAAAAACATTCGTAGATGTAGGTCTGCATAAGAATGGGGGCCATATTAAATTTTTCACCCCTACTATTCGAAAAGTGTCGTTTTGTTCCCCGTTTAGCGGGAGCAAAGTAGCTCTTTTCTCCACTAGACTTTTTAGCGGGCAGTAATGAGATTTGAATTTGGAACATGAATCGTTCATTGAAATCGAACGAAAATTGTATAAATCACTGGCTGTAAGTGTTTGTTGTACGGTGCGGGGGTCAGCACCCGCATTGTGGAAAATATTAAATTAAGAGTTGCAGATAGTTCGCCCATGCCGTTGTCACCACGCTCTTCTACAACAAAGGAACCTTTTCCTGAGCACCAGCCAGATACTGAGATTACAAACACTCAAAATACTGGATGACTTTTTTATCACTTTCCAAAAAAATGGGTATATTCGGTGAATGGAGTAGAAGCTTAAAGCATAACTAGTTTTGTTTTTCTATTTCCACAGTTTAGAAAAGAATTGATCCATCATCAAAAAACGCTACAAATTTCAAGTAAACTTTGCATATTAGAACAAAGAAAGAGTACCTAATTAAAAAACAAAAAATGTATAAATAAATCCACAACTAAATCAATCCCAAACAAAATACACACAGTGACAATAAATTTTCAAAATTTTGCCAGCCACAGATTATTATTATTATTATTATTATTATTATTCGGTCTTATTCGATTTATTATTATTTATTTATTATTTATTATTATTATTTCGATTTATTATTTATTATTATTATTATATTATTATTATTTATTATTTATTTATTATTTTTTATTTATTTATTTATTTATTTATTTTTTTCTCCTTGTCGGTCTATATTATGTCGATAGAAACACAAATGAAATAATTAAAGTGAGATCCCACTGCAAAGCAGTAAACGCGTCAATTCCCCAAGGTAGTGTAGTAGGCTGCTTAATATTCCTTATCTACATAAACGACCTTCCTAAAATTATAAACGGACCATGTGTCCTATTTGCTGACGATATCTCTCTGCTCACCTCGTGCCAGAAAGACGACATTATTAATGCCAAATTAAATTCCTTCTTTCTGTAGCAGTAAACTGGATACCAAAACAAAAATAATTACATTTCATCCCCATCAAAAACCCATCCCGGGTGGTAGAATTGGAATATATGTAGATGGGAATAAACGTGTATATCTGACGATGAAGGAGCTCGGGTTGATCTTCAAAGTAAAGCCGCGCTTACCAAGGTCGGTCTGTGGATGGGTGACAACCAGTCTTACCAAGGGGTACCGTATTACCCAGGACTAACTAGGTTATAGAGCTTAGTTAGGCAGTCGCTCCATGTAAAGTACTGGCATTAGGCTGCATCCGGTAAGACTGAAAGCCGACCCCAGTAATTTTGAGAAAAGGCTAGGCAGAGCGCCTATATCCATCGATGGATTAAGTCAAGAATATAGGCACCAGTGACGGCTGATCTACCTATAACATCATAGGCCCTAGTCGCCGACGTTTTAGATCAACTTTTTTTAACCGACTTAAAAAAAGGAGGAGGTTCAATGTTCGACTGTATGTTTTTTCATTTTTTATTTTTTATGTACTTCTGTTCATTATTGAAGACTGTCGTGCCAACGTCATGAAGAAGAACACCATTGGCATTGGCATTAAGTCCGCCTCTGTACATTATGTGCTTAAAGTATAAAAAATATAACACCATTAACCTCACTCACATTGTCATTTTATAAAATGACAACATTTTGAAGTAGTCGTAAGGTCCCATTCCTAAGGGCACGCCACGGTAGTGGCGAAAAGTCCCCTCTTTGAGGAATGGCTTGAGCGACGCCATGGCGTCCTCACCTTCCGCCTGACGCAGGTCCTCACCGGACACAGTGTGTTCGGGAGGTTCCTGCACCGAATCGGGCGGGAGGAAACGTGAACCGTGTTTCCACTGTGAGGATCGACCGAAGGACACGGTGGAGCACACGGTGGAGGTGTGCCCCGCGTGGGTGGAGCACCGCCGTGTCCTCGAAGCGGCGATTGGCGGCGACGACCTCTCGCGTCCGGCCATGGTCCAGAGCGAGAAAAATGGAACGCCGTCACCTCCTTCTGCGAAGCAGTAATGCTAGAGAAGGAGGTGGCGGAACGTGAGAGGGAGAGAACCTCTCAACGTCCCGGCCGCCGCGGGAGATGCCCCGGGCGTCGGGGGCCACCACGTGGCTCCCGGCCACCATAGGCGCGAGCCTGTGGACGGTGGGCTATGGGCTAGCTCGCCGTCCGTCCGTCTCATGACGACAGGCCGTGTCGACGGCGCGTTCGTGTTCCACGCGCGCCTCAAAGAGAGTCAGCAAAAAGGAAGGGGTTCGTAAGGACCGATGCCTGCGGGACAGTTCGAAAGAGATACCGTGGCCCCGGAACATAAAGGGCGGACACTCCTTCCTGCTCCGCCCAGAGCGGGAGGAGTCATTTCGGTTCGGATGATTTCCCATCCGAAAAAAAAAAAGGTCCCACTCCTAACTAACTAAACATGGTAAGATCCATTTTCAGTAATTGATGTCCGACACAGAGATCCGTGTTACAATACTGCTGATTATCTATACACCCTAAATAGTTAACTGCCCTGGGTAATGGACGCCAACTATTAATTAATTGTATCCTTATGTTATGGTAACAACACTACCAACCAAAGGAAACTGGATATGGAAACTTTTGGTCTCTGAGTAGGAGCTCCGTGGGTTTCAAAGACAAACAACAATTGTTTATAGATATCGAATTACCTTTCAATTACCTACTTGTCATATACCGATGACGTAACCAGTGAGGCACCTCTCATAATCACGGACAGGAAAATAACATAACCATGTATACAATTATACGTGGTTATACCAACGCCTCGGAATAACATGCTGAGCTGTGTCAATTATTTGTTCCAAATAATTATATTAGCTCTCATCTGCCTAGCCTTTTCCCAACTATGTTGGGGTCGGCTTCCAGTCTAACCGGATGCAGCTGAATACCAGTATTTTACATGGAGCGACTGCCTATCTGACCTCCACAACCCAGTTAGTACCGGATAATACGATACCCCTTGGTAAGACTGGTTGTCAGACTTTTTGGGCCTCTGACTACCTAACGCCTGTCAAAGATCTACAAATGACAGCCGGGACCAACGGCTGAACGTGCTTTCCGAGGCACGGAGGAAACTCGGTATTTATTGGGCGGTCACCCATCCACAGACCAACCTAGGCAAGCACGGCTTAACCTAACGATCAACCCGAGCGGCTGTTATTATTTAGCCACGAGCTCCTCGCGAATTATATTCACTCTAGGAAACATAAATTGTTTAATGTCCCATTTAGTCGCACTGTAGCTCGATCCACTTCCCCTGTATCGCGTATGCTTACGAACCTCAACGCTCTCGTGGAGACCAACCCTGGATTGGACTTGTTTGCTGATGGAAGACGATGTTGTTGGAATTTTTGTGGTTCTCCGAGAAGACCGAGTAAAAGGATTAGGTATTTAATTTAGTGTTAATGGTTTTAAATACTGTACTAAATTAATAATAACTAGCTGACGTCCCGCGGTTTCACCCGCGTAGTTCCCGTTCCCGTAGGAGTACGGGAATAAAATATAGCCTATAGCACTCATAGCTTTCTACCAGGGAAACCATTTTTAAAATTGGTTCATTACTTCTGGAGATTACCCCCTACATACAAACTTACAAACAAATGTTACCTCTTTATAATATTAATATAGTATAGATAAATAACATACACGCACACATTATCTCCAAAGAGGAAGGCTGAGAGACCAAAGACTTATACATTTCCAATCATCATCATCTGCATTATTCTCTTGCTCTTATTCCAATTGATTTGAGGACGGTGCAGCATACCTATCTTCTTTTTCCATACTACATTTCCAAACAACAGCATGCAAAAACTGGGAATCAAACCAAAGGGGACCTAGCTGTAAATCGCTATCAAAGTATTTCGTATTCTTTCAATGATTTCCAACGGGATTAGCACAAGCTTTTCAGTACGCTTCAACCAACTTATTTATGAAGGCGGGAAAACACAGAACTAAAATAAATGTACCAAGTTTGACATTTCGATGCATTTTTGCTTGACAAGTAGCGCCACCTTGAACTTGAGTGGTCATACTGTAGCTCATGCCAACCCCATACAATTTTAACTCTTCCATCGTCGTTTTCGCTGATACATCACATCGGAAGCCCAACAAGTATCATCAATGAACTAAAACAGTCTAAACAAACCGCCACCAAAAAATAAAAAACATTCTTACCCAAGAATCCCAAAAAACAAATCATAGTCAGACTACATTTTTACGAGCCGATAAAATAGATACATATTGTAACACCGATTGACAATTTTTACTGCCAAATACTGGTTACGTTTGCCAAGTGCAAGCACATAGCTACGTAGCGTATGATAGAGAATGGGAATTGGGATGCACCGGCGGGCCCGGGCGCGCGACACCGTAAATACACAAAAACTTCCCTGCCAAACTTCCGCTGCACTTGTTTATGAATACGGCCAGCGCCTGGGGATCGACCATCCGAATAAATGATGACCTGCGTTATGTTTGAACGTAACAAAGTTTATATTGAAAAAACAAACGCGATTTTTTTTTTACTCTTTAGGCACATTGTTAGTTGTTTGCTGAAAACTGACGCATATAACCTGATTACGACTATCTACTGCTGCATAAGAGGTTCCTGATATTCTGGTAAGCCGCCAAGTGAACGATTTTGAGGAAATAGTGCCATAATCACCTCTCATGGAGACCGCTATATTATCTTTCAATTTTCGGGGAATAGATTCGTTTAAAGTGGTAAGTTTACCTACTATCGTAAAGGGCTCCGAAGATAGATTTTCAAACTTACCATAAACTTTGGATTCAGTGAAATAAAACATGTTTTGTTGTTACGAATGCAAAACCGTCCATAACAGGACATTCATAAACTTAGTCATCTGTGAAAAAAATCACATTACGCCACTTACGGGACAGAGTAAATAAGGAGATCAAAACATGGAAATTCGAAAGGCAATCAAATCATCGGCAGCGTCCACGTGATGAGTAAAGTTGCACAGATTGAACTACGAGTACACAGTGTACATACACAGTTACACAGCCAACCCGTACGTGTTCATGCTGAACAAATCTACGCGGTGGATGCAGGCAGTTCGTTTCATTTTCGACGTAGACCCGATTTCCCGCGCACTACCCTACCGGTAATTTTTCATCATTCAATGTTCGTGGTTGTATCATAACCCTTTTGTAATTGATTGTTAACGTAAAACCAATACTGACCTGGCTATTGGGGATTTGGGGTGGAATACCTATTTGTATTTAAAGACTACTACATACTTTCCAGCAATTATACTTGCCTAAACACAACAATTTTCCTTTTATTACCTAATCATTAGCTTTAGCCCACGGCTTCACTCGCCTTATGGTTTTAAATTGTCCCACGGAAACGTTTTAAATGACACTATGCCATTCGGTAACAATGTACTATGTAGCTTCCATTATTGAAAGAATTTTCAAAATCAGATCATTAGGGTCCCGAAGAATAAGATTACCCCTACAGGGCCTACATACTAACACCCTCTTCGTAATATTAGTATAAGCAGAGATCGTGTAAAATAGATAACAAAGTGGAAAAAACGGAAGTTTCATGTAGTAGATAACTATTGGTTTAATAAGTAAGTTGAACAAAAAGATATTGCTGTAAACAATCGTTTACATTATACGAGTATGGTAATAGATTCAAATAAATAAATTCTCATGATGAGCCCTTTATCGAGCCGTTCAGACTGTAGAGCGTGATAAACATTTGAATTTGGCGCCAAAAATCCACCATTTTGTTTTTTTTTTGTTATTTTGATGTACCCAGTTTCGCTCTCACAGTAAACGAATCTAACGACACCTCTCGAGCTAAAATCCATCGAGCCGTTCAGGCCACAGAGCGTGCCAAACAATTATACATACATACTCTCAAAAAACATAACCTCCTGGCGCAGTCGGGTAAAAATAGCATAGAGTCATAACTCCACGCCATGCTGAAGTTCTGATCTTAATAAACCTACTCAGTAAATACCTGATCCATCCTATAAACATACAATATTGTACATACCCACTTAAATGTTCCCTTATTTACATTATTGCCCAGTCCACGTTAAAATTGTACGTCCGTTGAATACTGTAATTTAATGCTTTCGTGTATCATGTTTGGATACAAAAAGTGCCTATTTGTCTATGAATAATAAATTGACGACGTGAGCATTTGCCTGAATAGTTGAGACTAATATCTACTTAATAACGCCGATGGGTTCTCCAATGGTCATTAGGTATAATGTTAGATTAATTTATCCATATTTATGGGTACAATTTTAACAAAATAAATAAAAATGATGTCCGTTTGAACTTTAAAATAATTAGCAGCCTTTTACTAAATGCATAGGAAAGTATAATTATAATGTACTATCGTGGTCTTTTCCGCCTGACCAGTTTATTTTTTTTCGCTTAAATCATGCGGAGGCGCCGAGCCACGCCCCCTTAAAGTTTTGGCCTATTAGGAAAGCGTCAACTTTGGCGCGCAATAGTACATTGTTACCCTAGGGGTGAAAGTAACTTATTTAGTCCCGAGACGGGGTTTGGTGCCCGAGCGAAGCGAGGGCGCTAATAGTTCGAGGGACTAAATAAGTCTTTAACCCGAGGTAAACACTGTGCTTTTCATTACGAATACAAGGGAAGTAAAATTTAAATAAAAACATTCAATCAACAAGTGAAGATCGGATTGCCGCTTTCCCGCCTATTTTGCTTTTTTTTTCTGTGGCCGGCCAACTATTTAGCCATTACCCATTTTTCATTTTCATCATCGAAAAAATGGTAAATATTTTGCCGAAATCTATGTTATTTTAAAGAAATAGTTAAAACTTACCTAATTATAATAAAGTTATTTAAAAAAAGATATAATATTCTCTTATTAATACTTAATAAAAACAGTCATCAACTCGAAAAGACAAATGAAGGTCGGTTTGACGCTTTCCCGCCTATTTCCTTTTCTTGTTGTGGCCGGCCAGCTTTTCAGCCATTACCTATTTTTCATTTTCGTCATAGAAAAAATGGTAAATAATTATGTTGCTCAAATCTATGTTATTTTAAACAAATAGTTCAAACTTATTATACCAAAGGTAAAAAAAATATTTAAAAAATATAAATCTTTAATTAATACTTAACTTTATGTTATTTCCATTTTATATCGTGGCTGTATAGAAGGTTGGAACATGGTTCAATAGAAAAATGAACAATTTTTTTTTTATAATCAGACAGCTGTCAGTTGAAAACGATTCTCCCTAGGACTGAAAAGTATTACTTTCAACCCGCTCCTCAGGCAACTTCAGACCTACTTTCAGAGTATGAGTAATGAAAAATTACAGTAACTCTCGTTTGGCGTGCGTCGTCAGTGCGCTCGGCCGATTCGGTATCTTTTCATTCACAATTTTATACAAAGTCAACGGGGCGGGGCTAGAGAGCATTTTTCTATGTTGCGAGTGCAAGCAAAAATTAGCTTAGTGGTGGTCAGGCGGGAGAGTCCTCGATAGTACTTATTACGAGTACTTATATTTCTCTGTCTGCCTGTTCATTCTGGCTAGTCTCCGAAACGGCTGGACTGATTTTGACGGGACTTTTACTGGCGATAGCTGATGTTACAAGGACTAATTAATTTTATTTTAGAAAAAGGATTAGGATCCTGTGCAATGAAAATGTGTACAAAATCCGATTTAAATAGGAAAGTTATATTTTTATAATAATTTACGGGGACGAAGTTCGCGGGTAACAGCTAGATGCAATAGCTTAATTTTCTACTTACTGCCAGACGTGTTAAAGCTATTTAGATTTTGATAACAGAAAGAAATGTTTCAATTTAGTAACAAACTAGCTGACCCGCGCAACTTCGTCTGCGTCACATAAGAGAGAGATAGCTCAATCTTAAAAGATAGACATAATTATAATGTAATGCATGGAAATCATGATATTTAATTGCTAAACACATTTTTAGTCATTAGTACCATTTTAGTTCAACAGATGTCGCTGCATGTATGCATCTTACATTTGATGATTAGTCCTTCTTGAACACTTTAAATTCATATATCTTTTGATAGAATTAACCGATTACGATGAAACAAAAACTAAATAATACCTCAAGATACGCTCAATTTTTATGTATAAAATTATCTATTGGTTGCGTAAATTTTGTGTGATGCTTGATCATCGAAACAGACAAACAGACAAAAAATCCAAAAATGCTTGAGATGAGTTCTGTTGGTTATCCTTCAACAACCTGGCAATTTTTTTTCGAAATATTTTTGATGTACAAAAACGATTTTTCTACAGATTTATTATATGTATAGATTACCAATACTTAGTCTACTCAAAAAGGGACTTTTTACTTAACATTTTGAACCGAAACATTTAAAATATCTCCCCAATTTGGTTCCCCGGTAATGCAAGTAGAGCAGACGGTTGGATATTCGACAAGGTGCTCTTTACAAAGAACTTTCACACGCCCCAACGGATCCACGTGAACCCGCGCGTGTTTGCGCTAAGCTTTAACGAAACCGACTCAAGAACGAAATTGTGGAAGATGTTCTAGGTTTTATATGTATGTTCCGGGTGTATTGTATTGTGACGCTAGGGGTGCATTCAGATATATTTTTAGGTAGATGTTTCGATAAGGTTCGACTATAGTTGGTGCGAGTTAAGATGAGAATAGCGGTCATTGACCCACTTACATTTATTAAACTTCTTAACTTTGAAAACCAAAAATAAACCTGTTCAAATCTTGAATCGTCATCTATTTTGATCTTCAACAATTTTAGTACTTAATGAAAAACTATACATGGTTTATTTGTTTTGGTTCGTACGAAGAGATATTAGGGAAAGGGCAATGACCGCTATTCTTATCTTAACTGGCACCAACTATAGGGTGGCAGTGAATAGGATACTTATGTACACCAAGAACGTATTATTTTCCTGCCACTTAAATCACGTAGCGATTGATTAATCATCGACATTACTATTTGCAAATAGTTAGGTGCCTAGGTATCAAACACCACAGATGGGTAGGTTATACCTTCCGCATTGATTCGTCTAGTCTAGTGGTTGCAACTTCGACTGTATCGCGGGGGTTCGATTCCTAGGATGAGCAACAGGTTAGTGTTTGATTATACAGAATGACTATTTTATCACTTTCCAAAAAAAAATGGGTACCTATATAATAGGTGAACGGAGTAGAATCAAATGTGTACGAGCTCACTCGACAATTTTATGCTGACGCCCGCGAACACAAAAGTGTATGTACTCTGACAACGGTACAAATTTTGTAGGCGCTGCTAAAACACTCATACAGGAACACAAAGAGGCGTTAATGCACTACATCAACGAAGAACTCTTGAGTGAGCTAGGGAACCTTGGAGTTGAGTGGCAGTTCAACGATCCAGTTTGGCCGTCAGCAGGAGGACTGTGGGAGGCCGCAGTCAAAAGCATGAAGCACCACCTGAGGCGCGTCATTGGCGAACAAAAGCTGACATTTGAGGAATTCTCGACACTGATAGCCCAGATTGAAGCGTGTCTCAACTCTAGGCCGTTGGTTCCTCTAACAGACGACATTGATGATCTGGACAGCTTAACACCTGCACATTTCTTAGTGGGAGGGCCAATATTGTCAAGCCCACTCTCACCTGACGAGAACATCAGAAACATTAAAACTAGATGGCAGCTACTGGAAAAAATGCACAAAGATTTCTGGAAGAGATGGTCATCTGAATACCTTCAAACACTTCAAACGCGCAGCAAGTGGAATTATGCAACAAAGAATCTTGAGATCATCGTATTGATAAAAGATGATCACTTGCCGCCCTCTAAATGGCTCTTAGGAAGGGTTATGGAGACACATCCTGGCAAGGATGGACACGTTCGAGTGGTGACCCTGAAAACAAAAAATGGCACTCTAAAACGCCCTATCATCAAATTATCATGATTACCTGTCGAAAAGAGTGATACAGGGTGCGTAGAGAATGAAGTTAACACAACAACGCCTATCGAACAACAGAAAACAGAGAGATCAAAGCGGAAAAAAACGTGAACATTCCTAAACAGTTACGTTTGCATATTTTTCACGTTTGCATTATGCATAGCTACGTCACTATCACAGCTAACAGTGAACGTCACCACATTATCGTCAGCAAAATTAATCTACTTCGACAAAATTGCTGAGATGCAAATACGACAAGACGACTGGAAAATGGTTGTGTATTACAATATGACAACATACTGGCGAAGTTTACAAAACGTGGGAAAGTACGTCACACATTTGAACAGTCTGACTAAGAAAGAGCCAACCTTGATATCCATCGCCTCTCAACTAGAACACGAAATCAAAGAAATACAGCACTATAACTATGTTTTGCGATCGGAGCACGGAACGCGCAAGAAAGATCTGATAAATGGAATTGGTTATGTAGCAAATTATCTATTTGGAGTCCTTGACGAAAATTTTGCCAAAAAATACGATAGTGATATCAACCTCATACAGACAAACGAAAACCACTTACTCAACCTCTATAAGGAACAAACATCGATTGTGGAAGGCGGATACAATATTTTGAAGAGAAACGAGGATATCATGAACAAGCAATTCACGCTAATAAACAAACGGCTCCAAGAAACCAACGAGCGCATACACGTGGAACGTAGCAATGCACTCAATGTGATGTCATCTGCCTTAGCTGCCAACTTAATAATCTCCAACATAAGGAGAGTTCAACAATTACTGCTCGACTTAGTGACTGATGTAAAGGGCGGACGCGTCGATGTACATTTACTGAAACCAGATCAGTTACAAGACCAATTAAACATAATATCTGGACAACTACCAAGTGACCTGTCGCTACCCTGCACAAACAGCCATCAGTGCATTCGACAGATGTATAAATTGTCAAGAGTACACGTCAAACTGACGAGAGACTTCTTCCTTTTTGAAGTTAAGTTGCCTTTGGTAAGCAACGAACAGTACGAGCTGAGCCGAGTCATACCTATACCTTCGATACAAGGACAGACAGAGAAGCATATCATGCCTACATCTGATTATTTGGCAATAAACCTCAAGAAGGACGTGATGATGCCTCTAACATATGACGACATATGCACATGTATACAACTGAGAAAACACAAGTTACTATGTGCACTGAGTTTACCGGTTTATGACATAAAGCAAGCCACAACGATGTGTCTCACTTGATCCTGGATGCATGTTGAAAGGAGATAACACTATACTTCGCTCTCATAACAACTTTCACAGTGAGATAAGCGTGACTGAAGACGAGCTTTACTTGAAAGAATCGACTATAAATCACTTCATAGCAGACAGAATCACTTCATAACAACTATACTTTTGAAATTGAGCATCATGAAGTGATGATGAAGACATTGAAGGCCAAAATTAAAAAGGTGAAGTTGCACCAAGAGATTCTAAACGAAGTGGCAACTTCCCACGACACACATCGCTAAATCATGTATAGCTTTATGCTCATCGTTGTTGTTGGGGCTTGTCTATGGATCAGTCTCAAACTGAGAGAACGCTATGGTGCAGTTCTTCTAATTACCTTCAGACCTGATAATCCGGAGCAGGAGCAAGCGATCAGCGAGCCGCAACCACGGATGAGCCAGGACACTAGCCGCGCGCACAAGGTCGACAGAGCAACCTCGCCGGCGAGCTGTTAGATTTAGATATAAGCTTTGGACTATATCTTTGTTTACATTGTTTTATTTACTGTTTACTTTTACGTTTCTTTTACTGTATTTACATTATTTTTACATTTTGTTTATTTTTGTGATTTGGGAGCATGTACGAGCTCACTCGACAATTTTAATGCTGACGCCCGCGATCACAAATACTTACTTACGTTTATACATTATTGTATGCACATTATTACTGTAATAAGTTAGTTCAATAAAGCCGCTTGGTGAATACACATGTCGGGGTTTTTCTTCCACATTACACATAAGATTTCCCGGCGCACATCGCACCTCAGCGGTAGGACTCCACAAAATGGCATACCTACCTACTTATTTTATTTTTTATTTATTTTTTGCAAAAAAAAATTCAAACAAAAACGAAATTCAAATCATACACGCGTATTGCGTATGATTTGAAATTCGATATTTTTCATTATTTTTTTTTTTCAAAATGTCTCGTTTTTTGTTCTAATATGAAAAGTTTAAGCCCGACCCCTTCCTTTTGCTGACATCTCTTTGAGGCGCGCGTGGAACACGAACGCGCCGTCAACACGGCCTGTCGTCATAAGACGGACATCACGGACGGACGGCGAGCTAGCCTATACCTCACCGTTCACACTCCACAGGCCCGCGCCTATGGTGGCCGGGGTCTCTGTAGCAGCCTGGATTCTGTATTTGAGACCAGTTTATGGAAATAGGCTCACCCGCTCCCCATCCGACTTACAGAATGTAGGGAGTTATCGTTTTCTAACGTAATGTGTATGGTGTTAACACAGAGGCTTAATTCTATTCCATCCAAGGTATTTTAGACACATTTAATCGTACCTATCCTTCTTTCTAGGAAATTCAAATGGTCTATGGCTATGGTCATCATCTTCCTGCCCTTATCGCATGTTACTCGGGGTCGGCGCAACTCGTTTTTTTCTTCCATTCTCCTGTGTCAACCGTCACACAATCATTTACTTATTTTTCTTTCATATCATTTCTCACACAATTCATCCATCGTTTCCTTGGTCTTCCTCTCGCTCTAGATCCATTAACATTAATATTTATCACGATGGACGCTACCATCATCTGCCTAGCCTTTTCCCAACTATGTTGGGGTCGGCTTCCAGTTTTACCGGATGCAGCTGAATACCAGAATTTTACATGGAGCGACTGCCTATCTGACCTCCACAACCCAGTTAGTACCGGGTAATACAATACCCCTTGGTAAGACTGGTTGTCTGACTTTTTGGGCCTCTGACTACCTAACAACTGTCAAAGATCTACAAATGACAGCCGGGACGAACGGCTTAACGTGCTTTCCGAGGCACGGAGGAAATTCGGTATGTAATGGGTGGTCACCCATCCACAGACCAACCTAGGCAAGCACGGCTTAACCTAACGATCGACCCGAGCGGCTGTTATTATTTAGCCACGAGCTCCTCCACGATGGACGCTACCGAAAGCGTAAAATTAGCTCAGTTTTGGAGGCAGCTGTATAGCAACCTAGTAGCTCAGCTCAGGTCTTGTTCAGATACCTACATTTTATAATGCTATCGACACACTATAAAGAATATTTATTACTCTTTTAGTCGCATGCGATTGATACTATAGTAATATATAGAAAAAATATAAATTGAACCGACAGTCCTATGTTCATCATCATCATTTCAGCCGAAAGACGTCCACTGCTGGACATAGGCCTCCCCCAAGTGTCGCCACATTGACCGGTCCCGTGCGACTCGCATCCAGCGGATTCCTGCAACCTTCACCAGGTCATCGGTCCACCTAGTGGGAGGCCTTCCAACGCAACGTCTTCCGGTTCGCGGTCGCCACTCCAGAACTTTTCGGCCCCATCGGCCATCCGTTCTGCGAGCAATGTGCCCTGCCCACTGCCACTTAAGTTTGGCAATTCTTCGGGCTACGTCGGTAACCTTTGTTCTCTTGCGGATGTCTTCATTTCTGATTCGATCGCGCAAGGAAACTCCGAGCATAGCCCTCTCCATTGCCCTTTGGGTGACTTTAAGCCTTCTGATGAGGCCCATTGTGAGCGACCACGTTTCGGTCCCGTATGTAATCACTGGCAACACACACTGGTCATAGACTTTCGTCTTGAGACACTGCGGTAGGGTGGACGAGAAGATACCGCGCAATTTCCCGAACGCTGCCCAACCGAGTCGGATTCGACGATTGACCTCTTTCTCGAAGTTGGACCTACCTAACTGGACCGTTTGTCCCAGGTACACATAATCGTCTACAACTTCGAGTGTAGAGTCTCCGATCTTGATAGGAGTGGGTGTGACATGGGCATTCAACATGACCTTAGTCTTGTCCATGTTCATTTTTAGACCCACTCTTCCGGAAGCTCTACCGAGGTCATCGAGCATTGTACTGAGGTCCTCCATGGTCTCAGCCATTACCACGATATCATCGGCAAACCGAAGGTGAGTGATGTACTCGCCATTGATGTTGATGCCTAGCCCTCTCCAGTCCAGAACCTTGAAGACATCCTCCAGTGCAGCGGTGAACAGTTTCGGAGATATGACGTCTCCCTGTCTCACACCTCGCTGCAGGAGGATAGGTTTCGAGGCTTGGTCCTGAAGTCGGACTGACATGGTGGCGTTTTTGTACAAACACTTCAACACCTCGATGTACCGATAATCGATTTGGCACCGTTGGAGAGACTGCAGTACAGCCCAGGTCTCGATCGAATCGAAGGCTTTCTCGTAATCCACAAACGCTAAACAGAGAGGCAGGTTATACTCTTCGGTCTTCTGTATAACTTGCCGCAGCGTATGTATGTGGTCCACGGTGCTAAAGCCTTTTCGGAAACCGGCTTGTTCGGGTGGCTGGAAATCGTCAAACCTGCGCGCGAGACGATTCGTGATGACTCTAGAAAACAACTTGTAGACATGGCTTAGAAGTGAGATGGGCCTATAATTCTTCAGCCGGGCATTGTCACCCTTTTTGAAGAAGAGTACCACCACACCCCTGCACCATGCCTGTGGCGTTTTTCCCTCAAGTATGACGGAATTAAACAGCTTCTGAAAGGCCTTAAGTACCGGTTTTCCTATGTTAATTAAGTTTATTTAGACTAGGCCAAAGCTGGCAGACTAGACTTTCAGAGGTCAGAACGATCAATCAATAGCTAGGATTAGGTACCTACGCTTATGCATAAATAGAATAGAGCAGATGACACCTGCCGCTGCCTGCCTTAAGAACACGTAGTAACTAGGTACTATCGAGGAAACTCCCGCCTGATCACCACTAAGCTAATTTTTGCTTGCACTTACAACATAGAAACGCTCTCTAGCCCCGCCCCGTTGACTTTGTATAGAAATAGTGAATGAAAAGATACCGATCGGCCGAGCGCACTGCTGACGCTCGCCAAACGAGAGTTACTGTTATTTTGCGCGCCAAAGTTGACGCTTTCCTAATAGGCCTAAACTTTAAGGGGCGTGGCTCGGCGCCTCCGCATGATTTAAGCGAAAAAAAAATTAATTGATCAGGCGGAAATGACCACGACTGTACCTCGACGTTATTTTTCAAATACCTACCTACTCCACCACGTTTCAAGTGTCGATAGATAAGTGAGTAATGACTTAGCATTTTTCTTCTGAAGATGGTTTAAACCAGATCAGTGGTCCGTATCATTACCAGTTGCTAGCAAATGTCGGCCCGGGATGAAAAAACTATCAATCTTACGATCTTCAACGCATTTTTTCTAGTCAGATTCCCACTTATAACTTAAATCTACTTAAAAATAAGATATCATTATGACCGTGCAATAAAAAAATAACTTTTTACACTTATGTAGGTCGAACTTTTACAGCTTGAATTCTTGCAAGTTATGGGCTGAACGTAGCTGGTCGTCTTAATCAAACGCATGTTTGATGTTGAAGTATTCTAATATCACGTCTCATGACGACAGGCCGTGTCGACGGCGCGTTCGTGTTCCACGCGCGCCTCAAAGAGAGTCAGCAATAGGAAGGGGTCCGTAAGGACCGATGCCTAAGGGTTGCGGGACTGTTCGAAAGAGATACCGTGGCCCCGGAACACAAAGGGCGATGAAGGAACATGGATGGGTTTTAGTCAGTAAAGGTCTGACATTCCCTCCTGCTCCGCCCAGAGCGGGCGGAGTCATTTGATGATTTCCCATCGAAAAAAAAAAGTATTCTAATATCAACCTGCATGCATCTTTACGCAACCAGTAGGTATTACCAAGGGGTAGGTATGGTATTACCCAATGCCTACTCACTGGGTTGTGGAGTTCAGATAGACAATCGACGCTTTATGTAAAATACTGGTATCCAGCTGCATCCGGTTATACTGGAAGGCAACCCCAACATAGTTTAGAATCAGAATCAGAATGCTTTATTTGTAAACAGAAGTGGGTAGTATTAGGAGTTAGAGGGTAGTTGGGAAAAGGCTAGTCAGATGGTGATGTTAGGCATATCTAAGCATAATCAACATTTAACGTTCCTATGCAGTTTCCCAGTGCTGTGACACAGCCTCTAGCCTCTCTGAGAGTCAGATTGGTGGATGTGAATGTTTTCATATTTCGTTCTAGGACATGCCGGTTTTATCACGATGTTTTATCGCTCCCTAATCGCTTAGAGAGCGGTGGTGAATTGGTGATGACATACCTACTCGTAGATCTACATATAAGGTTAGGCAGAGATGTACTTAATAGTACACTCGCATTTCGCTTGTTATGTTAAGTCCCATCCAATACCCCTATTGGATGGGACGTAAACGCGAGCCTATTGCCACCAACAAGGCACAAATCTCCGTGGCTGCTACTGAGAAATTTCTGATGGAAAACCCCAATAACAGTTTGCCCGTCCCGGGAACCGAGCCCAGGACCGCGCTTGCGACCACTAAACCAACGAGGTAGTCTAACAAAGCAAAATCCGGGCCGGATTCGATTTGTTCGACTTACGACACCCGACGACACGGAGCCACCGCTCCTAGAACTTGTGTACCTATTCAATGTTACATGCTCTTGTCTAGAATACTTTCATGTTCATAGTGACCTATGATGGTGAGTAGACTCCGAACAACGACCACGACGTTGTTTGACGTCGGTGAAAGGTCCCGCGGAGGACGGTAAAAGGACATGATCACGTGCTACCTTATTATGTACCTAAACCGGAAGGGGTTTAGATGAAGTTTTTAGTTTTCTCTTTGAACTTGAGCCTAGGAAGTTCCGGTTTCCCTGAAACATTTACTGACCCGAGATTCGAACCCAGGACCCAGCAACCGCGTCTGGGAGCACTAGACCAATGAGTACGTTCATGAATACGTTACCTACGTTTTGTTATTCTTGTGCAGTACACCTGTATCTTATTAGATACATACATGACTACGTAGCTTGAATATTTTTGACTGTTGACAACAGTGATGGCTTTACAACAGCAGTGATAAAGTCATGTAATTTGTGCGTCACCAGATAATTTTTACCTTTACATAAAAATGTATTAATAAACTCCTTTTTTCCACAAGCTGTTAAAATAACGGCATTTTTTGCCTACACGTAGCTTTGAAGAATACGTGGTACCTTCTTCTAATATCTAAAGTGGTAATCCTGCTTACAATTCGATTTTTTAAAGCTTAAGGTACTGATTGCTTTATCCAAATTTCCTGGGTTCAACACCCAGGTCAGACAAGTCTTTCGATCAGGAATCGCTTTCAGTAGTCTGGATCTATAACATGGGATTTAAACATATTTAGCCAAACATGATAGTACTGCGGGCCTAGAATGGCCGCTTTAGCAGAATCCATGCAGAATTTTAGTATGAATAACTTGAAAATTCTTAAAATGGACTTTATGGTTATGAGCATAAAGACCATTTTAAGGATTTTACATTTTTAACGTGAATCATATTACGATTCTGCTAAAGCGACTAATTTAGACCCCCTGAACACCTCCGCAAAGGCGCTTAGGAGACGATTACTGAATGTAGCATCCCTACCCAAAAAAAAGTCTTAAATCTGTATGAAAAAGTAATAAAACGTTAAAAATGTATTTAAGTAAAACAATTACATTAAGTAACACTAGAGAGAACTTTCATTTAATCATAAAATTAAATACATCCACAGAGCCAATAGTATCTCTTTAGACGGCCATCTTAACAACACTTCAGATCAAATTAAAGCTGTCACTCCCTGTGGACTAACACGTACATCGCTAAGCACGCCAACACCGCAAACTGGAACAAAAAGGAACATTACATATGAGTATATTATGTTTATGCTTCTTTACTTATTTACTTTATTATAGCCCATTCCCTCTCATAGAGAGGCCTGTGTCCCAGCAGTGGGAACATTAATAGGCTGGTGATGATGATGATGACTTATTTGGTAAAGACAGAAGTAGAGATGATTTCATATGGGTAATATTACTAGCTAATGCCCGCGGCTTCGCTCGGGCCCTAATCACCTAGGGGTATAAAAAATAGTCTACGACCTATTCTCAGACCTGCCAAATATACACAAATAATTTCATAAAAATCGGTCAAACCGTTTCGGAAGAATTCGATAACAAACACTGTGACACGAGATTTTTAACACTTCAATACCCGCAATTACAGACACAATTAAAATAACAATGCACTGTGCCTCTGGAGGCACGGCCGGGAGCATACGGGTTAAATATTAGATTCATCATCATCATCATCAGCCTATAATGTTCCCACTGCTGGGACACGGCCTCCTCTCAATGAGAGGGGAATGGGCTATAATCCACCACGCGGGCCCAGTGCGGATTGGTAGATGTCACATGTCTTCGAATTTTTGGTTCTAGGACATGCCGGTTTCCTCACGATGTTTTCCTTCACCCTTTTGAGAGCAGTGATGATGAAATAAATTACACAAAGTAATGCGCCTGTCTGGGTTCGAACCCACGACCTACTGTTCGTAAGTCGGGGCCGCCACCACTGGGCCACCGCTGCTCGATATATTGCTGTATATAAATGTAATATTAGATTACTGTGTTTAAATACAGTACCAAAGCGACCGAGCTCTGCTCAGGTGAAAATATAGAAAACAATTTTTTCCAGATATGAGACCCAGCTAGAACGATTTTTCGCCCCGTAAACCCCTTTATTGCTACTTTCATCAAAATCGTTAGAGCAAATTCAAACTTTTTTATTGTTTGTCACAAGTTAAATGTTAGTTCTATGATTATTATATAGGGCATACAATTAACGAACCACCAGATTTAGCAAAATGTAATGGCAAAAAAATCACTTTTGATTGCCAAAATTAGTAAATGATCACCAAAATTAATCCCCATTTTATCGTGAAATTAGAACCAAAAATAGGTTATAAAAAAGGCAACACTAGTTTGTCATCAACCACCTCATTAAAATTTGGTGGTCAATTTACTAAATTTGGTGATCAATTGATATTTTAGGTGATAGATGTTGGTGGTCACAAAGTTATTTTTGGTAATCATTTTATTGTCCCCCATTATAAAGGATCTCTGTAACATACTCATACGGTATACAATATTTAAGGGGGAAAATATAATGACCACCAAAAATAACTTTGTGATCACTAACATCCATCATCTAAAATATCAATTGATCACCAAATTTAGTCAATTGAGCACCAAATTTTAATGAGGTGGTTAATGACAAACTAGTTTTGCCTAGGCCGACTTGGGGCACTTTTTTTATAAATCCAAGTTTGGAATGTTTGGTTCTAATTTCACGATAAAATGGGGATTCATTTTGGTCAACCATTAGTCATGCAACACTGTAGTTGTTCATTAAAAAAGTCAGTACCCACTTATTTACTTATTTTTTTATAAGACTTTTTTAAATTGATTTCATACTAATTAAATTAAACATTGATTTGAGCAGTCACACATCATGTGCAGTTTTTGCGAAAGTGATTACAAATATACAAATACTAGCTTGGCTTCGCTCGTGTTAATTTAGAAATTGACAATAAATTCAGTTTTTTTTTGTTTTGTCTTTATTAAGTACTAGCTGACCCGCGCAACTTCGTCTGCGTCACATATAAGAGAGAGAGGGTTAGAGAGAGTGTGACTCAACCTTAAAAGATAGACAATGCTATCGCGGATTTATTTTAAATGGGACCAACTATGAGATATACCTACGATAAGGATCATGCCTAAATGGACTTCTCTGTAAAAAGTTATGCGTGGTCATACATAAAAAAAATATACGCGTCGAATTGAGAACTTCCTCCTTTTGTTTTGTCGGTTAAATAGCCAAACCTGAGGCAACTGACACGGGCGAGATTCATTCTTTCACGGAGAATCTTAAACAACGTGGTTCAGAAAATGGAGAGTGAAATGAACAACGGCATCTATCGACCAAGATGTTAAACTGCTAAAATATATTATGCTTTATTATATAGTTTTTAAAGCCGGTCAGTCGATTTAAAAGTTATGAGGTGAGCACATTTTTAGTCATTGATACCATTTTAGTTCAACAGATGTCGCTGCATGAATGTATGTTACATTTGATGATGTTTTTCTTGAACACTTTAAATTCTTATATCTTTTGATAGAAATAACCGATTACGATGAAACAAAAACTAAATACTTAATACCTTAAGATACGGACAATTTTTATGTATAAAAGTTATCTACGTTGGTTTCGTAAATTTGACGTGATGCTTGATCATCGAAACAGATAAACAGACAAACAGATAAACAGACAAAAATTCCAAAAATGCTGGAAATGAGTTCTGTTGGTTACCCTTTCAAACCCTGTCAATTTTTTTTCAAAATATTTTCGATGTACAAGAACGGTTTTTCTACAGATTTATTATATAAAAAATAAAGAAAAGAAAAGATTATCTTGCAATCAGTTTTACAACTATGAACAGATGATTTGTATGAGGAACTGATGGCTTAGAGTCCTCATCAGGATCAACTCTTTCAGTCACACTACAAGGTTATCTAGCTGTAGAATGTTGTGTCTTTTGAGTCTGCTGATACAATCCGGTATTGTCTAATAAATTCAGGTTGTACTCTGCTTAGTAAAGCTGTCTGTATAAAGTGAGCATATACTGCCACTGCATATAATAATACACCTATTAATAGTAACATATAATAATACACCTATTAACAGTAAACCATATACCTTAAACTTAGGATATTCATTCATATAAATTGTGACCATTCCAACATAAGGCAAAAAACCTCTGGCTCGACCCACTACATCCTTCTTTGTGAGCCACAGCTGTCCCTGAGCATACAAGCCTCGGTCATCCACACTGTTGTTGTCACCTTTAGTTAGGAATTTAACGGTGCCGTTGTTCCTGAAGAAGAAAACAATCTTTGATTAGCTAAACATGCAATAGATAAACATGTTTGGTGTTTTGAATACACTGTCATTTACACCACTTTTATCAGACGAACGCTTTAGTGACGAACGCGAAAATTACATTTAGGTACTATTTTTGTTAGAAAACAAAAATTATAGACTACTCACTTTTCATGAAGCTTTAGAACTCTGTGAACGATTGGAATGTCGCGTCCCTCCACTTTGAAGACAACAATTTCTCCTACACGCACGGGCTCTTCAGGATAATTCGTCAAAAACAATAAATCACCTCTGTGGAAGGCAGGCTCCATACTACCCGACAACACCACAACAATTGGGCTTTCACTGCCAGTTACGACCATTAGACCTTTCCATATCATGAGGGCTGAAGAAACTATCATACCAAAACTTAATACTTGGTAGATGAACTGAAAAATAAATGGAACAAACGTAAAATACCAGCCGGTGAAATACTAACGTAATTTTACAAATTCTTCAATGAAACATTACCTGCCGTTTGTTCATGCGCTTTACATCATCGAATATGCTGTCCAACATTTTGGTTTCTGTAAATATTCTAACAACTACAGAAAAGTATAATATTTTTTTGGTTATCTCCTTTCGCTGTTGTCGTCTTGTCGACAGTACCACGTCAGTTAGATAGAGTGGTGAAAAATATATCGATAAAAATTTGAGACACGCCTAAAATTCAATTATTAAATTTTAAACCTTTCGTTGGTTCAATATCCACTGAATATTATTATTGTTCTATTTACAAAATAATAACAATATATTTTTTTAATCAACAAAAATATTTAAGTACGCAGATTTTAACTAGAGCCAATAACCAGCACAGAGTACATTATACATGTTAACCAGCGCCGTGCGTGCGTGACATCACGATGCGAAAATTCGAACCACAGATTCAATAGCTGAATCTAGCGATGCTGTGCCACTGTGGTGATTTCTACAACCATCGGGGTATAGGGAACGTGCACAACGACGGTGGTGCCAACTGGCGTCACCAATCCGAATCATGTACCAAATTAATACTTGACATTGACATGTAAAACAAGTAAACAGAATTAATTTTATTATTGAAAATGATTATTCTAGCTAATCATAATCCATTGTTGCATTTCTGGATGTACCAATACATCCACAAAAATGAAAATTAATCAAATAGCGTAAAATAATAAAATTCTATTACTTTCCAAAGAATAGTACTCTCATACCATGTATAAGTGAAAAACGCAAAAAATGGATAAATGCAGTAACAAAAATATTTGAACACAATTTGTTTTTGTTACACTCTGCATTGAAAAAGTTCAATAGCCTTCAAAATCAACCGTGCAAGCAAACATTAAATGGTACTGGCGTACCATTTAAACTTCAGCAAACACACATATGTTGCACTGAAGTTCACACCGAATATTCCTCAACAGTCTCCACATGAACTCAGATTATAAACATAGTTATACAATAAAGTTTTTAATTGGCTGCACTCCTTGTAGTTTCCTAAGTTTTGTATCTAAATGCTACGGAGGGCGTTATAGTGATTGCTTATAACAAATGATTGTGGATTGATTTTTCTGCCTGGAGATACTGTTCTCGCTGATAAAGGATTCCCTTCCATTAAAACATGTGTTGAAAATAAGAAAGTTGTTTACGCCACCGTTTCTTCATGCACCACAATTTTCATCAGAGAAAATAAACGAAACATACAAAATTCATATTGGTCAACATTCATGTTACGCTGACAAACATTATTGATAGACCGGAACCCATGTTTTATACCTTTTATCATAATCAAAAATAATACTTTTGAAGAGATTTGCGTGACAGGTGACGGCATAAGTTTCCTTTACTGTCCGCATAGTGTCTCTTTTGTCGTTTAGTGCTGCCACCTATAGTTCCTGCACGTTCCCTATTGAAGGATTTTGTTTTTAGCTCTTCCCTAGTCGCTGGATAGATGGCGCTAGGAGTTAGTATGATAATGCAAGGAACGGAACCTAAAAAAACTGATTTTAACAAAGCGCAAGAAAACTAGGTTTTATTCGGAAGGTTAAGCAAATGAAAGTGTCAGTCAACGAGAGTATGTGACGTGACACAATGTTTTATTTTCCAAGCGTTTTGGCTTTGGCACCAACTATCATAGTAAGTTCAACGCCATCTATAGAGTTCTTGGAAACTAAGTTTTTTTTTAATACCTCAAAAAGAAAACCTCTCATTTTCAGCATTTTTGCTAAAGTACCCCTTGTATTTTCGGAAATATACCAACTGTGTGGCAAATCACATCCCTTGTGCTTCTACAATAGTAACGCCTACGCCTATGCGGCAAAACGCATCTCTCGTGTCTCTGCAAACGTTACGCTTGTACGGCAAACACATCCCTTGTGTTTCTGCAAACGTTACGCTTGTGCGGCATAAACACATCTCTCGTGTTTCTGCAAACGTGACGCTTAAACGGCAAAACACAGCCCTCGGGTTTCTGCAAACGTAACGCCTGTTCGGCAAAACACATCCCTCGTGTAACTGCAAACGTAAAGCCGCGTCCCCACTAGAGCTGCGCGGCTTGGCCCACAGAGTACGTTAACTTGGCCTCAAAAGCCGCGCGGCAGTAGTGGGGACGCGGTTCAACGCCTGTGCGGCAAAACGCATCCGTGTTTCTGTTCTCAGTTCTGCAAACATATTACTATACTCTTTGCTGCAAACGTAACGCCTGTGGAGCAACCAGTGGTCCACAAATTTGTATAAAATAATGTGTTTATGCGTAGGATAACAATGTTTATCAATGTGTGATTGATAAGCAGATCTTCATGAACTGCGTTAAATAGTGGTTTGTAAATGTGTATGTACCCTAATAATAATGGAAGACCTTTTTCAATAGGTAAAACATAAAATAACTCTTGAATGCGTTTATTCATAAAGTAAAAAGATTAACTAAACTGCAATAATACATAGGCAATGTAGAGACTAGAATGTGCTTATCGGGCCATTTCAACATCTTGACTTTCCAGAAACTTCAGTTTTATTGTAACAGTGTTAGGGGTTGTAACATCAGCCACCAGGATGTCAGCACCATTGTATAACCCTAATTCAATAACTTTCTTTTTCAAATTGTCCCTAGTTCTTTCTTCAATGCTTTTTATGGAAGACATGTATAAAGTCTTGTTACGACCATTGATGACTGTTGTTATTCCTGGAAAAGAATAAATTATATCAAATATTTAGTCATCCTTTACAACACAGTTATTTTAATAGATTGTTAGTGAAATTTACAAACCTGGGCTCTTCATTAAAAATACTGGATCTTCACAGAGCTTGTCATAAATTGTCTGCAAGGTTGCATCTGGCTCAATCTCCACAACTCGAGTGGTGTTACTGCAAGCAACACAATCAGGCCTCCTTTCTGCATTAAAAGTATATGTGTACACACCATCGGCCATGTTCATCACCATGTAGTTGTTCATGTTGGCACAGCATGATGAGGCCAGCTTGAAAACCTGCAAGGAGTTTTATTATAGTTTCTTTTTTTAATCCTTACATTCTGAATTTAAATATCTCTGTTGCAGTCATACCTCTGTAGCACAACATGCAGCAATTGCAGCATTAGTACTAGCTACTGCTGGAATAATATTCTTCAAAACTCCCTGAGTCAGTCTATAGGTAACATTGGATATCCCATGCTTGACAGCCCTATCCTGTGCCTTCTCAAACACCCAAGCTACATGCTGAG